>JAECXG010000821.1:21265000-22692500 GCA_018152135.1 Drosophila paulistorum
ACAAACGATTTCCCTTCTGCTAACACTTAAGTGAGGCTGTGTGTGTGTGCCAAAGTCACGCCCCCATTTCGTATGCCCTTCGGGCCATAAAAGTTGAGATGAATTTTTATTGGTAAGCAGGCCACACAAACTTTATTGGCACATAATTTGTGAGCAATAGATGACCAAAAGTGAGAGACAAAGACTAAAACCAAGAAGGGAAATGCGAAACGAAAAATTCCAGCTAAGTACGAGTATGTCGTGGCCATAAGCCATCAAAGCAATCGTAACATAATGGCACAACGGAAACGGAAATGCACACGCACATAGACAAAATGTCTACCAAATAGATAGGGAGCGACCAAAACTGATAGCAAAACGGATGCAAAACTAGAAGAAACGAAACTGAAATTATAGCCGGATGCCCACTTAAGTAGGCAACGGTTTTTGTACCAATTCCAAATGGAAATGCTGCAAAAACCAAAACCCAAAGGAAAAAAAAAAACTTCAACTTCTTCAGCAAGTGTATTCAATCAACACTCGAAACTTTCAGTCAAAACAACAAAAAATACCCCAAAAGATAAACAAAACAGTACAAAACAACAACATAACTGAAAAACCTCTGAATGAAATTTAATAAAATTTTAGGGTTTTTTTTTTTTTTTGTCATACTTTGGTTTTTTCTTCAACATTTTTTCGTAGAAACTGTATAATAACTTTTTCCTTATCCATTGGCATTTGCAAGCATTAAAAAGAAAGACACAGAGAGAGAGAGAAAAGTGAAGAAAAATTGCATACAGAAACAAAATTTAATGCTGAACCAAAAGCCATTGCCTACGCTAAAAGCATTTGCCCCCCCCCCTCCCCCTTAACCGTCTGGGCAAAAATCTCTGACCATACCATTAAAAGGTACACCGAAAATTGTAAACACTCTGTGTCTGTGTGTGCGTGTGTGTGTGTGTGTGAGTACCCCCTTCCGCTGATTCCATTTCCTCTCTTCCCTACCACCTAATATTGCCATTTAGGCTTTTTGGCCCGCCTGCGAAAAGGCTTAGCTAATGACAATTTAAGGATTTTGTGATTTTGTGTGTTATTTACATAAATTTACTTGCCTGCCTAAAAACGGAAGGGAGTATCGGAAGTCTGCCCTGTAAGTGTGTATGTGTGTATGCCTAAGTATAGGTGAGGCTGTGCGTGTGTGTCGCGAGATATAGAAATCTCTGTCACTCGCTAAACATCATAAAATTTTATACTAAATCAAGAAGGCAAAAAAATAAAAACACCAAAAGAATTGCCCTAACTCTGTTTAAAGCATGCGAAACTTTGTATACCCTTACTAAGTGAATTAAAAGCAAAATTGTTTAGTGAGTTTCTTGCATTTCCTGACGATCATTTTGTATCATTATATTTTTTATTCTTCGTGTAATGTCTGCTTTTATTAGGGTATTGAATGTGTCTCACATAATTTTATGATTATAACGAGGCCAGAAGAAAATATTTTTTTAACTTTTAGCTAAAAACTCTTTTAGGCTTCAGCTGACAAATAAGTTGTACAAAGTTAATTGGTGACAAGAATTTAAGGGACTAGATTAATATAATATAAACTCCAAAGATGCCTTACTAGGCGCTTAGATGGGTCCGATATATATGTATATTTTTGTCCTCAACTCTTGCTTATCCTTAACTAAGATTGTCGTATTCTTCGAGAGGACTTATCTGGACTAAAATTTAAATGAAAATAACAGAAAGTAGCAAACAATTTACCAAATATTAAACAACAAATTCTTAGGGGGGTATTCTTGCTTCGGTAGCCGATTTAACGGACCCTTTTTAAACAATTGTCATTTGAAAACAGAAAGAGTTATTGGAATTAAGATGCAGGCAAGGACAACTTGACAGCATGAAAATCCACCAAAACAAAACCTTTAAAATAAATATCTGTCAATAATAGTTTAAAGTCAAGTTTTTTTGACTTAAGCAGCCTTTTCGAGATCAAGTGAAATAGCAAATTGTTCGTTTTTTGGCATTTAATTCAAATATTTCAGAATATTTTTTATAAATCAAAAGGCGTTGAATTGGTTTTCTCAATGTATTCAATCAAATTCCAAACTTTACGAGCAATCAAAGCATTTGCCTTATACATAAATGTATATAGAAAGGAAAGAAATATAAAACATTAGATTTTTGTAAGATTTTAGTACTTGAAACTTTTGAAATTCTGTTTAACTTTTTGTTTAAGTATACAAATCGAATTTGCTGAGCTGAAACAATGTGCGAAGATAGTTTAACTTTACACATTGTTTATTATTTATAACAGGATGTGACATTCTGTTAACGAAAAAGTTTAACAATCATCAGCAATCAATAAACTTATACATTTTTTTGTATTAAAATAATTGAATTGAATTATATTCATGGCATGAAAATAACAATTGACCCATTTTTTTGGGTGTTTTTATTAGGGAATGAACAAAAAGCCTTTGTTTTTTGTTTGTTCTACTATTTCTTTATCATGTGTTGTTCTGTTAATAATGGAAAATATTTTTTTACTACTGGAAAAACACTTTACACAATCTCGTCTATAGATTTTCATTATTAACACTTGTCAAATGACTATAGTCCCAACTTTATTTAACTTATATTATGATAGCGAAATTAGGAAATGTCCTCGTTTTTGTTAGTATCAGGAAGAGAGTAATAGATAGAACGTTTTATGTTTTCCTTGGAACAAGTTAGTGTATTTGCCAAAATCGTCAGCCAAAAGGTAGGCAATATGAATCAACACAATATTCACATGCACGCGCTCACACACACACACACACACAGCAGTAGCAGTAAGTCTGTTGTGTAGGGTTTTTGGCACATAAACCGTAATGTTTTCACACACTCATTCACATGGTTTTCTTTTTTTTTTTGAAGGACAACAACAACAACGAAAAGCAAAAGAAAAAAAGTCACACCTTGGTGACATATGCCAACTTAGTTACTACAATGACATGTAAGCCCCGCCCCCTGAACATTACCAGGGAGAAGGTCGGGAAGGCAGACGGACCCTCTAAACGTGATTCACGCACACACAATTTTCTTGTTGTTGTTGTTGTTGTTGTTGTCTGCTGATGATGCGCCATGGGAAATGTCGGTGTGGTTTTTTTTGCTTGAGTTTTTGAAATCTACATAATATAATCGAGAATAACAATTTTTGTAAATGGAAAACGGAAAACGGAAAAACAAAAACACATTGTTTAGCTACTTGAAAAGATTAAGTTAGTAACAAAGATTCTCATTGAATTTTTTTCGCATTGAGAATCGATTTTCGATTGATTTTCAATTTACAGATAAACTTTGAACAAAGCTGATCACCTAAGGGGCAGTAGCGAAGCGAGACTTTAATCAATCAATGAACAATAATGTCAGTCACTAAATAGAAAACATATTGCTAGATAGTTTGCACTTGTGAGCCCATTAAAGGGCTTACTAAACATAAATGTATTAGAAACTTTGCACTATTTGTTTCATCAGTAAAACAATAATTCATTGCCATTGTCAAAATGATAAGCTCATTAGGGATTGCAACTCAATTAACGAGCCATGTACTCTGAAAAGGATACTAAAGCCTCTGCTGATCTATGGGTAGCCAACTATGCCTTGTTAAATCAAGAACAATTCCCAAAGCCACTAGGATCTCCTCCCACAAGGCTGGTAGATTACAATGGGTAAAAAAGGTGCATATGTGATCACAACTAAAGGCTTACAAAAGCTAACCACAAGTCGGGACAAATGTATGACCTAAGCTTAGCATTTCTTGAGTGCCATTTCATTCTACAAGCCTCAAAGTATACAAATTATTCATTCATTCATCCTTGGGAAGGAACTAAGTTTTTATAAGATAAGGGAAAGTATGCAAACAGCAGTCCACGAATTCGTTTTTTTGAAACATTCAAAGAAATTTTGTAGTTGGCATTACTTATAGACAATTTTTGAATTACTGGGTTACATTTACTTTGGGTTTTTCAGCCCATTGCAGATTTTGAGGGGCAAAGCTCCCCATTTTACAGCCCTCGATCCCCCTATGAATGGAATCAAACCTCAATGGCTCAGCAATTTTCGGGATATGACTGAGAAGTCAACGTCTTGAAAATGGAGTTTTGCATCCTGACAATTGTGACCTTACCTTGTGACCTTGTAATTTAATTTTATAACTGACTGTGTAACACACTGTGCGTATACGTTATAAAAGGCGCAACCTCCACAGGCTGCTGATACTCCATGGGAGTCCCCCCCTCTTACTAGTTTAAGGACTTTTGAGAGGATAAAAAACGATATTCGAGCTTAAGACATTTCAAGTTTCCTTTAATCCGATGGTAATCAATTCAATTGGAAAGGGATAAAGAGGACGAGATATACTAAAATCTAATATTCAATTCAAAAAAATACCTTGATCATCAATATATTGTTAGAATTTTTCAAATTGACTCGATTTACTTAATTAATTACTTAATAGGCAAAGAATGTAACTCTAAATTAGGCTCTTAGCCATTGTAAATGCTAGAAATGATTATTTAATTAGTTACTTTTGTGGCGCCAATACAAATTAGCATTTAGGATATTGAATAAGTCTGCAATTATGTTTTGAATTCCTTATGGATTGGCACCTATTTGTAACATTTCTTGACCTTGCGGTTTGCCTTTTTGCCTTATTGTTGTTTATTCAAATTATTTCATTTTGTGGTGGTTTGCCTTTGCGTTTTGTATTCTTTACTTTTACTTTTTGTATGTGATTTGATTTGTGTTTTCTGTGTTGGCTTTTGTTTTATTAGGGGTCAAAACATTTTTGACCATATTCAGGAGGGTCGATGAGGGACGCTGGTGAGCGGAGCTAGAAGCTAGGTAGGCCCCAGTCATCCCAGGGGCAATGTCGTGCTTGACAAACATTTTCATTTTGAGGGATTTTACAAATGTATTTTTTTGTTTTTTTTTTGTTTTCTGTTTGGTGTTTTTATATTTTTGGCAACTGCACTCAATTTTTATTACCACTCGCATTTCATTTAGTTTCGTTTCGTTTGGTTTGTTTTTTTTTTGTTTTTGAAGCTTGGTATTGGGGAGGTAAGGTCATAACACATTGCCCCACATTGTAGACCATCCAGTAGCATTACAATGCCAGAGCACTCCAGACTCCCATCTCACGACTTTCGTTCTCATGTCCATTCCCATTCCCATTCCCGGTCGAGTGTTATAATTTCATTTGCGGCTTTTTTCGGACTCTGGTTACATTTACATTTTTATTTCCTCTTGGACACCCTTGGCGGCAGTTGTTTTCATTTGTGCTCGATGTGTTTGTGTTTCGCTTTTTATGGCTCTTTTTGTTTTGTTTTGTTTTGTTTTGGGCTCTGATTTTGAATAAGAAAGCGGTCACAATTCAATTTCATAGTATGGGAAAGCTGCGTGACATTTATACAAATTGCATAGTTAGCATTTAACTTAGATGGAAACTAGTTAACTCTGCTATTTCTAGTCGTCATCATTGCCGCACACATTACCATTACCAATGCACCCAATGGCATCTTAATCCTGTAGTATTGCAGCCAAAGTTCTTGAAAGACAACTTTGTTATAATCCATTTTATAAAGAACTTGCAAGACAAGAGAAAGTAATAGCCAAAACGTCTTGAAAAACTGGGAGAACAAAATGCTATCGCGTTTTCATGTTAGGGAAATGCAGCTACACTCTTTTCAAAATTTGATATTATATAATTTTTGAAACATTTTGAAAATGAATGCTTTAAAATATTCATATTGTCATTTGGCTTCATTTGAACATTCTGGAATGCCTTTATGTTATTGTCATTAAAGAAAAGCCAACTTAATGAGACTGTCAAAGAGTGGCACAATGATTCTTTTACCATTCTTATCATATAAAATTGCAGCCACACTTATTTTTCTTTTCTTATTTGCCTCATTTCATTTGTGTGTTCGCTCAACTGAGTTTAAACTACTTCCTTTTGGCGTTTAAAGGACCCATCAGGACATTGAGAATGCATCGCATTCTGTTTGTCCCGGAATGCTTACTTGCCGTTATGCAGCTCGAGGTCTTTGGTGGCGTCAAATTTATGGCGCTTGCCACTTTCCCCCCACAGATATGCACATACATATGTATGTATGTATATGTATGTATATGCAGAGAGTTCGAAAGTTAGGATAGATCGGCGAAAGAAGGGAAGAGTCAAGAATATGTACACAATTGTCCATATTTTGTTTTTATTTCTGACTTTGTTGTCGAAAAGGGCAAAACCGTCAACGGAATATTTTGTTCTGTTTTTTCGTTTTTTTGGCGCGCGACAGTTTTAAGTGCCAACAATTTGCCCTGGGGCGTGGCATTATTCATCCAATACCCAAAAACGTATAAAAACCAGATACCAGTAAGTCACAAATCATTTTATCATATTGACCTTGGACCCAAAGAATCTATAAATATGCATAACTAATCTGCATCTGCATTCAATTTCGACAAACACATAATTAGCCCAGACTAGACAAACTGTACTTTAAATGTCCATGAGAACGAATATGAATGAATATTTAAAAAAACTTGCATGTGTTTTACAAATGACACTCACGCCCCAAAAGGAGCATTTACAAAACAATCTACAAGCCAAAATACATACTTACATATTTACATATGTATGTAGATGTCTATATACTGGAAATGGCTATGCTACATACATATGTACATACATACATACATATGTGTATGTAAATACATTTTAAATGCAACAAAGCAAATGTTTTCAGGCGTTGGTGGGCCTCAGTACCAACCTGCCGCTGACGGTTAACAAATTGGAAACACAAGAGAAACAACAACGGAAAAAACACAAAAACCATAAAGCAACTTCACATGAAAAAGTCTATTTAATGGAATAAAATACTTACAAACGTATCAATAGCAAACCAATTATGAGCTATGGAAACCCTGATCTGTAGTGTTAACAGAACTTACGGGGCTTTTGCTTGATTATCTTACCAACACTGCACACAGCTTTACTTACTAATTACAAATATGCCTATTCAATATCATGAGATAATATCGACATTGTATTTACATGTACAGTACTTAAAAAGAAAAGAAAAACAAGTTTTATGAACATTAGTTGTACTTGTTTATAAAAGAGGTTTCAACACACTAGATCATAGAGTCCTTTTCCTTCATAGGGTCCTTTTCCTATAACTAACCTTAAATCACTTTTAATTGAAATAGCTAAATTAGTTCGATTTTAAATTTGACTTACCGCCTTTATGTTTTTGTTTTAAATATTTTTTATGAATTCACTTTTTGCATACGATTTTAAATTGAAATATCTTATGTTTGGTTTAGTCTTATGAAATTCAATTCATGCCACTTCATGTCATAAATTAATTAACGACAAAAAGAAACAATAAAAAAAAAACAACAAATAAACTTTAACCAAAACTCTTGTTCAAAAACAGAAGCCAAGAAATTCAAAAAACTCGCGTCGGCGATACGTTGTTTCCTATTTATGCCGTTCTTCTTCTGATGCTTCCTGATGTCTTTGCGCTGCGGCACTGTAGGGCCCTGCGTACGCTAGTGGTGTCGATGCTGAACTGCGGCTACTGCTGCTGCTGCTGCTGCTACTTGTTGGCATTCGCCATTCTCGATGGAGCCGCAGAGATGCTAAAGAAGGCAAAAAAAATAAAAACAGCGCGTAACTCACACACACACATGGATAAGAAGTAACGGTTGGGGGACGCCAAATGAAGTGGGCGAAACGAGTGCGCAGCAACCGCTGATTTAGTGAGGTTGCCAACAACAAACGATGCTGGAGCCACACGAGCAACATGTTTCCACATATCGGGCTTACTTCATGCCCTTCGGTTGCGGCAAATTCGCTGTGCAGAAGAATGTTGGCTGGGTTAATGCAAATCAAATGTCCAAGCTTTGCAGAATTTCAGCTCTCACTGCAAAAGCCGGCAAAAAGCTTTTATTTCGATTTTATTTTGTTTAGCGTTACTCTCATTAGTCTGTAAAAAATATGATAAATAATCAAAGCAACTAGATATAATTAAATGTGCAGATTCTTTTTTTTAGACTCCCAGCTCACCTCGGTAAGGTTTGGTTGGACTTACTCTAAGCCTACATGAATTTCTAATAATAAATTCACACTTTTCTGTTATTAGATTATGTTTTTCTAAAGTAGACAAAGAAAATATATTCCGATTTATTGTTATTGGACGAAAACAGACTAACTAGTGGGGTTCGAACAAAACTTATGTTTCAACTAACATCAATATACGTTAAATTTCTAATTAGATTGAATAATTTTTTGTGATTTTTGAAAATAACCTGTTCATCTAGTTACGTGAATGATTTTAAAAATGCCGCCAATGTGGCAAAGTCGACAGCAATTTTCCAACACTGTTACATAATTTGGCCATGTTAGCCAGCACTAGACTGTGTTAAGCAACACTAAACGTGCGGCATCTGGCAACTCGCTTGAAATAAATAAATATATATCCAACAAAAAAAATATGTCCGTGCAGGATCTGCGGGATTGGTCCATGCCCAGCAGTTTCCTGGCCGAAGCAGAGCATGACAATTATGTCAATCACAATTTGGAAATAGCCCGACGCACAGCAGCTGATAGAAGATCATCCTCGGCCTTTAGCATTGAGCAAAACGCCATTGAAGCAGCCATAGCCAGACATGGCCTCGGAGTGGTAGTCGATCCTTCGTCAGCCCCCATAGCAACGACCTCAGGATCGACGACTAGCAATAGCAATAGCAGTACAATCAAATCGCCCAGCTTGGATGAGGAGAACGAAGTGATGCAACCGCCACCAGTTCGTCGTCAACGTATTGATGCAGCAGCAGTTGGACTAGGAGAAGAAGGAGGAGCAACGACTTCAGCAGCCAGTAGTTATCAGCAATTTTTGGCTCTCGCATATGTGTACTCGGAATCCTATCAGAATACTACCAATTCGACTAACAATATTAATAATAATAATAATAATAACAACAACAACGATCAAGATATAGATCTTAACGAACTGGCCATGAAGAAAACCATCGACAGTCTGGGACTTCGACGTACTTATTAATTAATTTATTACACCAACAAAGGATATCGAATTTAAGTTAGTTGTATATCTAAATATATATACATATATATATATATGTGTGAATGAAATGTACGAATTGTAAATACGTGTGAAAATTGTCATTGTCTGTATATATGCATGCATACATTCATACATAGAGCATTTAACATTTAGTTAGCTATACATATATATGTAGTTCCGACTTTATCAAATACACTTACAATTATTTATAACCAAACTTGCAAACCATTTTAATCATATCCAAGTTATCGTTAAGTTTTCTTAAGAGTTTTTAGATTGCATTTTCTATGTTAGATACAACTTGAAAGGAAACATCCCGAATTCCCTGGCTTAAGGCGTATTTGACATATCCTGCGACTTGCTAAGCGACCGAATATCATTTTCAAGTGTTAAAAGTTTCCAATCTGTCTTAATCACAAATTGTATATTAGAAACATTCAATTGAAGGTTTTATTTTTAACATTTAATTATAGTATATTTATTTCATTAATCAAATAAAATAATTCACATCGAAAATAACGTTTACTTCATAAAATAAAAGCAAATGATCGAAAATCGAAGAATCCCTTTATGCATATTTTTTACATAAGTTAGAGATTCGGTTTATAAAAAAAAAATAATCTTCCATTTTTCAAAATTGTCACACAGATCAACCCTCTTAATAAAGTAAATTACGTTTCCTAGATTTATCTATAAATCTTGACGTAGTACTCAATGAGGAATTTCAAATTTAACTCGTTTTAGTTTACTTTTAGCGACAATTATCAATTGGATGCAATTAATTGGCCAGCATAATCGGCCAATTGGCCCTTAACATGGTGAATGGTGAGTGTATAAAAATTGATTCAGCCACATATAGCACCTAAATCGGGTAGAAAATGTGCTTCACTTGGCTAGTCCCTTATCTTTTTGGAATGACTGTGCTGGTAAGAGTGGAACTATAAATTGAGATCCTTAATCCTGGCATACTTAATAACCTTCTAGTGCCATGGCAAATCTACATATGACGACAGACTTGAATCAGACTTGTGGTACTTGAAGGCGAAGGGGAAACTTTGTCCAACCATTGGGGTATTAAGTTAGATGGACGTGAAATGGATCCACTTAATTGATGAGGTGAAAATTTCATGAAAATTGTGTATAAGTCAAATTTCTCCCTGCGAGCTAAGCAGAACCTATTTCCTGAACTATATGAATCCCCAAAACTTGAATTCAAACTATCTAAAAAAATGCCACAGCTTATTGCCCTCTGGCCAAAGGTGAATATTGGATTATAAATGGAGGCCTGAATACTGATGATTGGGTGTCATATCTCGTTTAATTACGTATGGAGTATTGGTTGTATGGAAAAGGCATCGGTGGTTTTGAAGCAGTGACAAATATATATGATCGAATATTTTAAAATGTCACTTAAAAGACAAATACGAAACGAACTGCATCATTAGTTTCTAAAGTTATTACTAAATTTTCGAAAATGGCATCAGTTTTCTGTGGCTCTTTTGCAAGAGAAACTTTCTACGTTCGTGTGACGAAAATTAGCACAAATTTAAATTTATTAGACATATTAGACGAGAGCTGCATGAATGAGAGAAAAACCATAGTCCAATGAATCCATTCGAATCGATTTCAAATGAATCAGTGACAACTACACAATGAAATGAATCAGGGTGAATATAAGCACTTGTCAAATCTGAATCGAGTGTCGAAACGTACTAAGGCACTCGAATCATTCGAATTGTTTTATATTTATTGGCAACAACAACTAATTATTTCATCAGAAATGAGGTCTATTCAAATTTGAATATGCTATACACCAAAAAGTTTAGTGCGCAGTTTTGGATTGGACATTTTGGGACAAATCTTGGGAAATCTAATTTAGTTGCCACGAACCGAGAAAACATAACTAGGGCTATCTAATATATTATAAAAAATAATATTCGCTATTCCATGATATACACGATCGATCTACCTTTGTATTTTACTTCTCTAGTTGGGAAACTAGAAAATAATTCGAGTCATAGACAACTCATTTAGTTCGTTCAATCATTCACTTGAAGTCGATTTTCAAAGTCATTCATTGCATTTCATTCATTTGGTTTTGAATTTTGTTAATTCAAATTGATTTTTCCATCATTCATGCAGCTCTCTAATATAGACTGAATTGGTTAACTTTTCACTTAATGTCAGTCAAAGCAACGTGAAGTAATTTCATCCTAGCATTAAATAAATGTACATAAGAGTTTAATAATTGTTTATTTTTTCTTAATTTGGGCAACATTCATACTTTGCTTTTGTGCCCGTCGTTTTGTTTCTTTTCTTTAAAAACTACAATTTGACTTTTCGTTTTTCTTTTGTTTCGTTTGTTTATTTATTTTTTTAATATTCGTTTATTTTTTATTTTTTTGGTTTGTTTTTCGTTTTTAAGGTAAAGGCGAATCAAATTATATTTGAAATAAAGCCAAAAAATAAAACTAAAGCAAAAAGGAAACATAATACTTGAAGTGAGATTATTGCACAAAATATTGGGCAAATTAAGGAAACTAAAATTAATAAATAAGTATAAGGGCGAACAAAAACATATAGATATATATAACACAATATTAATTAATCAATTAGCAAAACTATTATGGAAATATCTCTGTGCGTAGCATGCCACGAATAGAATATTCGATTTGAATGTTCCGAGTACAAATGTCTTTGTCTTTATCTAAAGTTAACAAGAAGCGTGTATAAATCATATATAATCGAGCAATAATATAAATATATATATATAAAGAGAGAGAGGCAGAGAGAGAGAGAGTATATGATTAGAGTGTTTTGTTAACAACTCCTGACTAACATGTACACAAGGGGGGGAGGGGGCGGGCTCAATATTGGGTCGGCTGCTGTTGCAAAAAAAAAAAAAACAAGCCTTTTATATGTATATCAATTTTTGTGATTGATTATGCCATAAGCAATTGTGGCTGCTGCTCCTCATGAAGTCCAGCCTCAGCATCCAAGGATTTATTTGATTTGAATATAAAATTATTATCGCTAGATCCTTGAGATTTCGAACTGGATGTCATATTATAGAGTTCATCGAGATCCTGACTGCGTCTATAGCTAGAGAGGAACACAAAAAAACAGTGAGTATGTGCAAGAAATGATTATATCAACACGATACTCACGTGCTAACTGGTCTGCTATTGTAGGTGGACATGGCGGGGCTGGCCGGATTGTTGCTATTATTACTCTGGCTATCATTGTCGCCCTCCTGATTATACAGATCGCAATTATCCAAATATTCTGAACGCAAATATGTATCCAAATCGTTCTCATCATCCTCGTTATCAACATAGTCGTGTTCATTATCCTGATCCTGTTGCGATTCAACCATGCACAGCCATTGTGAATTGTGATTACGAAATTTCTCCAGCTACGCAAAGAAAAACGCCATAAAGAAATATTACAAATATGAAGAAGGGCTGGGGAGGGGAGAGAGGCAAAAATCTTGCTCACCTTTATACGTTTCGCCCATTCGGTATCACTGATGGCTATTATATCGAGACAATAGTCACATACTTTGCGTATCTCCTCGTTTTTGTCGTGCATCAAATCGATGAGATAGGCCGGAGATTCCGTCTCTTTGATCATATATTCGCGTGTGCTTTCATGCCGCAATATCTGCTGGAAGACAAAGATTATCTGTAGGACAATCTCATCATCCTCCTGCTTGGCCTTCAGTAGTTCAATCAATGAAATGACCACTTTGGCTCGACAGAAGAGCAGGGCGCAAAGTTCATCACAAGCACAAGTGCCCAAATAGACAATGGTATCCAATACCAAATCATCTAGGCGAGCGCATGGCACCAATATCTCACGTATCCAGGGTATCAATTGAAAATTTTGCAATATTTGCGAATAATCCAAATCGGTTAGTGCCAAATTTCCCAATATCCCCAGGCACTCGACAATGAATGACTCATCATCGCAGATGCTCAGGATGCGTGCCAAATCGCCAACATAATCGATAAATTGCAACTGCAGCGACTCATGCTGAGAGAGATTACGCAGCAATTTCATAAGCAATGCATCCTGATATTTAAATGCTCGATCCATGAGGCTATGCAGACGTTGATTCTCAACCATTATCTGGGCATTGCGTCGATTCAATGATAGATTTATACACAATGCTATTAAATCTAAATCGACTTTAACATTCAAATTCAAGATAATCGCATCGGTGGCCATTTGAACGCACTCGGTTTGAGTGAACATGGCCTTCACCTTGTCGTCGAGACTCATGTGATAGAGAATTTTGACAGCAATACCATGATGCTTCTCATCATTGATAAACATCACCAGTATGGGCAAATAACCGGCTGCAATCATCTTGCGACGCAGGCCACCATCAAAGGAGAGATTGAATACCAACTTTAGGGTGACCTGCACCAGATCGGTGTGAGAGCTTTGAAATAAACGTGGCAATTTCGCGACAATGTTCAATGCACACATCTCATCCTTGTTGTCGCCTACAATCGATAGCTTCTTGAGGAACGTGCTGACTAGCATCAATAGATCAATATTTTGGCGATCCAGCGCCTTAACCAACATCTTGACAATATGCTTACGTCTCATCTTCTCCTCCAGTTTCACATTCTCGGCCATATTCAGTAGCAAATAGAAGGCCACACGCAGTAATTGTTCTTGCTTCTTGGCAAATATCTTCAACTGCTTATTGAGACGATCGATTTCCTCTTTCTTAACCTTTGGATCGTTGCGATCTAATGATTCATTACTCTGTGCTTTGAATTCGGGCGTCATAGCTGCCACAGCAGAGGCGGAGAGTTCACCACCAGCACCGGCACATAGAGCATCATGATAGCTGCTATTAAGTATTTGACTTTTGATCAACGACGATGACATCGAACCATGAAAACTGCTCCAGTTTCCCGATTTTGGGCGTTGTTTAAGCTCTGGTATACGTCGACGTGGCGGCTCCATCTGTTTATTTGCAACAATAATAAAGAAATTTATAATCTTACTTATTTACAATTTGCTTAAACACCTCACCTCTTTGGGCTTCTCCTCATTCATTATATCTAAGAAATCATCAGTACTACGATTCAGTTTCTCTTTGCTAGCCTTGGCTGATTGAGGAGTGGAGCCATTTGGTTGTTTGCGTACATCCAGTTCATTTCGCATTGTCTCATAGCGACGCAGCTCATAGTCAATCACATCCATACAAAGTGATCCGATCTGTAGGAATGGAAAAACATATCAAGAATGCCATCAAAATCCCTTCGTTAGAGTATATGTATCTCTTTTTACCTTATATTGCACAATCAGAGGATGAAATTTTGTGTAGGTGGAAAAGCAAAAGAATATATAGATAATGTTGGTAGAGAGATCCAGACTTTTACGCCAATCCTCGCGCAGGACACGTGACAAAGCACTAAGACATGCCTCTGTAAGGGGTCGAGAAGCCAGTTTAATTTACTTTAATTAACTAACTAACAGTGTGGCCAATTTGCCCTCACCATTCTTTTCCAGCTCTTCAAGATTATCGGGATTGCGAGCCATTTGCAGGATCATGGCTGACCCACGAATACGTTCGCCCAGCTCCTCATACAACAATTCCACATATTCATCTATATGATTGATGCTAACATCTGGTGTCGATGTTGCTGCAGACAGATTATTGGAGCCAGAGCCAACACCGCCGCCGCCGCCCCCTCCATTTGCCGACGAGTTGCCACTTCCAGTGCTTGACGACATAGCTGCCACACTGCTATGAGATCGCGCCGATGATCGGGTATGAGAATTGTGCAATGCAGCCGATCTACGGCTATGTGTATTATTGTCTGCAATATCTGAAAAACAAGAAAAAATGAACAATTGAATTGTATTTAAAACGACTGTGCAATCTTCTTACCATTGCTGGCATTATCTTTTCGATTCTTCAAGTAGAATATGATTTGCTCTACATCATTTAACTGGGATTTATGTATGAGATCGCATTTATCTACCACTTCACGGGCCAATGCAGCTGGATCGGTTTTTGCATTCAACGAACGCAATCGTATAATTTTCTGGCAATGCTGTAAAATGAATTAGTACTTAGTACCATTTATTAGACACTACTTAACGATTACTTCTAACTTCTTACATATTTCTAGGCATATCAAATTACCCATATAAACAATATCTTTTGTTATATATGTATATATACATCGATAATTATCATCCACTTAAACAATTGTCAATAGGTTTTCAGCAATCTCAAGGCCATTAAAATGTCTACTAAGTCTAGCTAAACAAATGTGTGAGCATTGAGTAGGAGTTCCCACGCTTCCAAGTTAACTTTTGTTATTGTAATACTATCTATTCGATTTCCATATAATTGTAGGGCAAGTTATGACACTTGCGCGTTCTTGTTTTTAAGAATCGCATGTGTATATTTTTAATTTAAACATTAAACAATCTTCGTAGGCTTCAAAGTGGAGGCTAAGCTTACGACAAACTCCAAGGAGTAAAAGAGAAGGAAAACTACATGTAGAGCAGGATTTACCTTCAAAATCGCCCTGGCGCTACAAACACGACCTACTTTTAGTAAGCAAACTTGGTTAAGTTCGATTCCCACCCTGGACTGTCAGTTAAATGACTGTAAACGATAATCTACATAGATTTGGTTAATAGAAAGAAGGAAACTAGCATGTACAGCAGCCAGACCCAACATTGAAGTTAGTATGAGGCTTTATCCTACTTAAAGGGGCCAAGGAGTATCTGCTTAAGCGTAGGGAGAGCCGAAATAAGTCAAAAATAATGTGAAAAACCGATATCCCACTATTTACAGTGTATAACTTAAGACTTGAAATACTGAGTTTGTATATAAATGCTCAAATATAGTCAAAAAACCAGAGGGCCGAGGCTAACTTCGACCGCGCCGAAGTTTGTATACCCTTGCAACTTTTTTAGTAACTCTTTCCTTACCTAAACCTATTAAAGGAAAAGGCTAATGTTTGCGAAAGAACGGCCTACAATCTTCGGAAATAACGAAGATATTGATCAAAGTCACTGTTTTCCACCGACCGTTCCTATGGGAGCTATATGATATAGTCATCCGATCTTTATCAAATTTAGCACAGTGGTTTATAGGTGTAATAGACTGACCAATATTAAATTTTACGACAATAGCTGAGAAAATAACGAAGTTATTGAGAAAAGTCACTGTTCGTGACTTTGACGTTTGTATCGGAGCTATACGATATAGTGGTCCTATCCGGCTGAATCTGAGATATACAACCCCTGCAGTATATACAAGCCTACATGGAAAATTTTAGCTCTGTAGCTCTAGTGGGCTAGGAGGAGTTCGCGTCGATCCAGACGGACGGACGGACATGGCTATTTGAACTCGTCTCGTCGTGCTGACGATATATGGTCGGAGATGCTTACTTCTATGCGTTGCACACTTCTGACCAAATGAATATACCTGTTTTGCAAGGGTATAAAAAAAAAGAAAACATCTTGAAGCTAAAAGTCATAACTCTCGACCCGTCATCGACCCCGTTACGTTATTGATTTTTTGTTTAAACAAAATATAGTGTAACTCGTAATGTGTGTGTGTGTGTGTGTGTGTGTGTGTCACCAGTTCAATGTCAGCGGGAATATCCCCCCACTTAATCTTAGCCGCCCCTTTTAAACCCCTTCTGCTGTGCTGATGGGTGGTTATTGATATGCAGACCTTCTTCTCCTCGATCATGGGATTGTTGGGCTCTCCAAAGACGGTGGCTTCCAGCTGATAGTTAACAATCAATGCCTTATCCGTGGGATGCGGCTCAATGGAACCGCCTTTCCAGCGTCTGGAAAAACATATGTATAGATTTTTGGTTTGTTCATTTTGTTGGATCAATCATATAAATTATGCGGGTCAATGACTAACAATGAGCTATAATCCACCTCTCTCTCTCTCTCTCTCTCACTCTTATTCAATTTTTTCTTTCTCGCTCACATTCATTCATGACGCAAAACAAAGTCATCGAAACCGAAAATGTGGAAAATCAATAAGAAAAATTGAACAAAACACAAAGAAAGAAAAAAAACAAGCAACAACTCGTAATGGCTCGTTTTGGCAAGGTGACTTGGGTCTCAGGTGAGTTTTTAACTCCGCGTTCTGTTTGCCACTTTAAACACCTACACACACACACACACACACACAAAGACTGAGACACACACACACATACGCATACGCACTTTTTAATGAACTTGGCGTCATCATTTGTTTGCATTGTTGTTGCTGTTGGTGCCGCTGTCGCCGCTACTGCTGATGTTAATGTTGTACAATTGGCCAAAGACAATTTGCTATTAACTATGGTTAAACCACTTTGTGTTCTTCTTGGGCAAGGGGCGGTCGCAAGCGGTAACGGTAACGATGGTGGAGCAGGTGAAGGAGAAGGTAATGGGGTAGCAGAACTACAAACTTCCTGTTGTTTTTGTTGCTGCTGTTGGTATTGGATTTGGTTTTGGTGTTCTTGTTGTTGTTTTTGCTCTTGTTGTTTTCGCGTATCGCCGGCAATGGCATTGATTATATAATATATGTAATGTATAACAATTATGAATAGCACAAAGCCCGATAATAATTGAAAAAGAAATAACAAAACTAATTGCATGCGACTCCCCTGTTTTTTGCACAGCCCCACGCACAAATTCGCCCGAACTTCTCTTCTTTTCAATTCGCCGCAATCTAATTGAGGCAAATTGGTCGAAATGTGTGCAGTTTGAATTCGCCGCGCCTTGTGGAATTCGCTTTGCTAGGGCTTAGAGATGGAACAAATGCCCAGTGGCGCCAAACGCTAAAGCAAGTCATGGGTCTGTTAAATTCGAAATTAGACAAGCAAAGAAATCAAAGATTGTGGAAAATTTTAATTGAAGTAGGCTTTGATAAATTATTGTCAAACCCATTTGACTAGCATTAATCAGTTCATTACTAAATCGAACAGCGAACGCACGCATTTGGAATATTCTAGTCTCGTGATTATTTCTCAACAATTTTAATTTACAAATGGACAAGTTAAAGAAAAAAACCCACTTGGGCAAACGTCGTCGTTATTCTCACGGCGATGTCCTCGATGATGTTGATTTTCAGATGGGATCTGCAAAACGTAAGCATCGCGATGCCACCGATTTGCTGCTAGAGGATATACACAATCGCTTGGAGAAACTGGGCAACCAACGAGGTCAAACTGTGGAGCTAGATTTGGATAAGTTGGCCACATTTTTGATCGACAAGATGGACATGCATAAGAAGGATATACTTGGTATTCTCATGAAATCTCTACAACATCATCCCATGCAGTCTGCTGCCTATGCCACCCTGGTGGGACTCATCAATGTGGAACATTTCGATTTTGGTGGCCAAGCTTTGCAATTCACCGCACTCCATCTGTTGGAGCAGATGCGCATAGGCGATTGGGAGACATCGCGTAGTCTTCTATGGCTAATTGCCGGCATGGTGAATGTCAATGTGATCACAGCTGGCTCATTCTTGCAATTTCTGATCTTCCTGATGAAACCATGCATTATCGTTAAAAAGGAGGAACCTCTGGACATTAAAAAAGAACTGCCCGATGACCGTGAAGTGACCGAGCTAGCGGCGAAGCAACAATCTGAAATTGGCCTTGGCAGACGTCACGATTGGCTGGTCTACACAGTGCTCAGTTGTCTGCCACTGGTGGGATCCGAACTTAACGAGAAGAGCGAGCCGGCCTTCAATGCTTTCCTTGATTCCATTCAATTGTATGTGAATAGAACTACCCAACGGCGTAATCTTTGCGCACCTTTCCTTCGCGTTTGGAATACTGGAGATCCCCTGCAAGTGGAGTGCTTGGATGTCCTGTGGCTGCAAATCCATCACCTCCATAACGATGGATGGATGTATAAATATCAATTAGTACAACGTCCCTATATCACCTTCGATGGCCGCCTTAGCGAAGCTTTGAGTCACAAGTTGCCACAATTCGAAGCACCAGATCCGATTCCTGTGTGTGATTCTGCTACCCCATCACCATTATCATCTTGGATGGTATTCCGTATATTTGATTTTCAGGAGACTGGACACAATGAGGAAGCACAATATCTGCCAGACGTTTTTAGCATTGAACGTCATCTGATCGATTGTGAATTGAATGAAATTTTCAAATTGGATCATTTGAATTACAAAAAATGTGCCCATTCATTGATTGAATTTGCCGAATCCAAGCCAGATCTTGCCATTAGGCATTGCATTGTGGAATGCCTGTTTGGTAAGATATTACAATTGCCGTTAGACCAAATGGATCACAAAGCGATGACCATCAATTGTAGTGCCATTCTGATTGAGTTAACCAAACTTTTGCCATATATAATGACCGGCATTATTAGAGAAGCGGTGGATATATTTTATCGCAAAATGCCAACGATGAATGTTATGTGTTTTGATCGATTTGTCAATTGGTTTTCGCACTATTTAAGCAATTTTAGTTACGAATGGAATTGGACTGAATGGAACATCAATTCGATATTGCCTTCAAATGGTCTCATTGAGAGCACTCAAATGCATCCAACTATTACCTTTCTACAAGAATTTATCAAAAAGTTATTACGGTAAGTACTATCGAAATCAACATCGGGGTCACCATTTTCAATTAATTAACTTATCCGCCCACAGTTTGTCCTACTACGAGAAAATTGAACAAATATTACCTGAACGATTGATTCGATTCATTGGAGTTGCTCCTGTACCAACATTTAAGTATTTGAATCATTTGCTTATTGGATCTCCCTTGGCCAACGAATTGCTACTAGCCTTACGTTGTAAAAGTCCACCTAGTAAAATTACCCAGATATTGGCATCATACAAATCTCTAGGTAGTTTATTGAAAATTGATGTCCTAATGCAATGTATTGCCCATGTGGGTTGCAAGTCGTTTACCCATGTCTTTTTACTATTTTCGAAATATCTATCGGAACTTAAAGTGAGTATACATATGTACATGTTTATCCTAAAAGTGTAATACTAATGCTATCTATCTCTCTCGCCCTCACACACTCCCGCTCTCTTTAGCAATTGGCATCGTCTGAGAATGCTCAACATGCCATGCTTAATGCGATTTACGAAATCTGGATCAATAATGATCAATTGAAATTAGTTTTGACCGAGAAATTACTTCGCTTGGGTATAATCGATGCAAAATACATTGTCTCCTGGTTCTTTGCTCCCGCCCAGAAGAATGAATTGACAAAAATCTATGTTTGGGAGCTAATCCATGTTACGATGCGCATTATCAAATCACCAACCACCAACCCAGCCTCAACCTCTGCCATGGGCATTATGGATGTAGATATGGATGTGGATGTGGAGAAAACTTTGCGATTTCTTCTTATGGATATTGTACAAAGATTTTTAAAAAATCTCTCATTGCATCAGCAAACAAAGGAACAGCTGATGCCGGATTATTGGCATAACTGGGTAATGGGTCGTTTTCAAGAATTTCTCTTTACATATCGTTTGGATTTTCGTAAGCTTCGCGATGGTCTCAAGAACATTGCCGAGAAGGCGGAGGAATGTGGTGATTTTGCCAAAGTAATACACACTTTTATATCATTTAATACATAAAACAACAAACGATATTTACTTATCAGATTGACCAATTGAACCAAATAAATTCATAAAAAATGTAATGTAATTATTTTATACATAGATAGATATTTGATACTAAGTCTAGCCAGAGCCAAGACCTGCAATACCCTCTAGCAAGCTTTTAAAGAATTCCGTATCAACATACTCGATGATGCGCACATTTTCCGGATATTTGTCCACCTCACGTAAATGATCGAGCACCATTTGGCCTCTGGTGTGAGTACCACGTAGATCTACAGCCGCATGCCATGAGCTCTGCTTGAGGACGAAACGTTTATCATGTAGCCAGACGGCCACCACAAGGGCATCGCAGGGATTCCAGGACTTAATGCCATACTTCTCGACCATGGGTAGCCATTGAGCAGATTCCACACGATTGAGTAGACTGATCGCAGCATTCTTTGAGGCAGCAGCTCGTGGACCAAAGTCTTCCAAACGCCATGCCTAAACAAAAGTCCATGTAAAGAAGCCATGCCAATTATGTATTCCTCTTTGCTACTTACAATGGGTATATTGAAACGCTCCTCGGTGCATGCCTCCCATGGTAGTATGGTGATGGGACAACGAGTTTTTAAGAGCACTGCATGTGCTGCCTCCGGATCGGAATGGAAATTGAATTCGGCTGCTCTTGATGAATTGCCAACACCTTGATAATTGCCACCCATAATGTATATATCCTTGATTTGATTACCAAAACTTGGTCCATACATGGCATAGCCCAGGGCAAGATTTGTGAGTGGACCCACTGCAAATACGGTTACCTCTTGTGGTCGAGCACGACATAATTCATAAATGGCTGTTACCGCATGCTGAGATTCGATTAAGTCCTCAATATGTACATCATTGAAATCATTTTCCGTCAGACAATCACCAAAACCATCTCGTCCATGAAAATACTTTTTCTCATCCTCTTGACTGTTAACCAAAGGATCAACAGCTCCCAAATAGATGGGTACCTGCAGATGGATATGGATATATGCCATAGAAAACCGGGATAGTTGTCAGTTACTTACATCTTCCCTGTCAGAGAGACGAAGTATCCGTCTCATATTACGTGCCGCATTGTCGAGCGTTGTATTACCACAACCTGTTGTGGTTATGGCCAATAGCTTGATCTTCTTCTGCTTTTCAGCATGCAGGAGCAATAGCAGGGCCCAGGCATCATCGCTACCGCCATCGCAATCCAGTATGGCAAATCTCGTCATTATAATGCTAACGAGAGACAGAGAGACACAAAGATACAGAGAAAAGAGACGTCTTTCCTGTCCCAGTTATGAATTCAGAATGTATTCATTAATTCTCATTGTAATTCCCATTACCAGTCCGACAGACTTCGTTCAGTTCGGACGTGCTAATCTCGAGCTATGTGTTCGTCTTCGTGGATCTTTGTCATAGTCGTCGTTTCTGTCGTTATTCTAGTTGTCGATGGTGCAAACTATGTATTATAACACGGCTGCATTTCATTTCATAACATGTCAACGGCAAACACACTTTAACTAACTAAATACATACATACATACAAGTACTAGCGATAATATATGTATTTTATACTCTTTAAATGGGTACTAGGCATACCTACATATGTATATTACACTTGGGCGACAAAAGTGGGGGTATACCAAACTGACCATAATGTATTTTCTCTCTTATCTCTCTCTCTCTCTCGCTCTTTTAACCCTTATCAATCTAAGAAGTTTATCAATCTCTATTTGCCATATCGTCTACTTCTATATAAACAGGTGTAACCGTAAGCAGATTATTTCGTTTATTTTTTCGCTTGATTTTAAAAATTTAATATATCCATGAGAAGTTACGTACACTTGGACCATATCAATCCCTTCTATAAATATACAATTAGTAATCTTTTATTTCAAACCAAATTTTACCTAATTTTTCTGCAATTCATAAAATTTAGTATAAAACTAACTAATCAGATTTAAGATATTTTATCTTGGGCTGTGAGATATGAATGCTGGGAACTTTGCTCTCTAAAGTATGCAATAGCAGTAAAATTCGCTTTTCAAAACTTCGGAAAGTTATTTTTTTATTCTCATAGAGTAGTGAAAATAATTAAATTTTAGCCATTTAATTGTATTCAGGTAACAATTTAATGGCTGAAATAAAACTTTTTGTTTTGAAAATGAAAAACTTGACAGATTTTTAAGTTTTTCTTCTATATATATATTATTTTTAGAACTATATTAAAAACTTCCCTTAAATATTTCTTATCAGATTTCACCCAAAATATATATGTACATAGATCTAAACAATTTATAGCCATAACGTTCGTTGACAGATTTCATGGATCCAATGGGCATTGTAAGAGTATAAAAACTTCTGCATGATCCATAAGAGTTTCCATCTCCTTTCCAAATATGGATACATTTGTCTGTACATACATAGATATGTACATATGTACCTACATATTTTGAGTCATTGTTGCATAATTTCAAACATAGGGGCTATTATTCTACTTTATATACTCTCTATGCTCTAAAAATCGTTTGGAAAATATACATATGTATATATTTGTGTTTATCTTAAGCACTGTTTAAAAGGATAACAAACACTTTGATAAAATTGAGCAAACTAAACTGATAAGAGAAAAATCTACTTGAGATAAACTGACGAAATGTTTAGTTGAATAGTTTATGAAAAGGAATTTCTAAAGTTTACTTTGTGCAGTGTATGTATGTATGTGTGGGTGTGGGTGTGGGTGGGTGGGTGTGTTGAATTATACTTATTACTTGAAACGCAATTTCAAAATATACATACATATGTATGTACATATGTATAATCAACGAATATAAAGTCAATTGAGTTGCGTTGCGGCAGGTCGTCGTCTCTGTTTTTCCTCTACTTCTCTCCCTTCGTCTCTCTTTCATTGATTCAATTACAGTGCTTTCAAACACCGTTGATTTACATACTCTCTGAGATTAATGTAATCGTTTAATACTCAAGAGCGCTAAATTTCTCTCGTTGTCTCTATTTCACTCACACACTTGACTTACCCGCAGTAAATGGATTGTAGTGAGCAGGTAACGGGATGTTTTCTGGCTTATAGCTCAGGATCAAACGAAACATGTGCAGCTATTTAAATCAGGTAGAATGCTTATAACCGCAAAAAAAAAAACAAAAGCACAAAAACTCATTAAGATTTCGCTTTCACATTTATTTTCGTTTATCATTAGGCTCGTAATAGAAAATAGTTTTTTAAGCTATTTAGTTCTAATGAGTGACGAATATGAAAATTAAAAATACCATAAAATAATCTGATGCGCTCCTGTCTCCTGTTTTTGCACGCTAAGCTATTTGTTTATTCGCGTACAATAATTATTGCATTGTGTAGAGTGATTTCAAAGTTATTTTAAATCACGTAATGATTGCATTCTTTATTTGTGCTATCAATTTTCAATTTGAATTGGAATGCAAATCGCACAGGTTTTGGCGTACTGAATTATCACCTACTCAGTCTAATGGAAACAATATCAGAGACTTAGAGAACTAATTTTTAATGAAAATTTGGGGAGATATCTCTCATAACCGTAACTTCCATAAACAACGAACGTTTTTACCTTTCAATGCCCAAAAAGCCAAAAACTAAACCACAAGCAAACCTGTTGCCTACTTGAGGGCGAAAACAAAAAGAGTATACAAATCTATTCTACTCTCCTGATGCTATTAGCTTTTGTTTTAGAACCTTCTAGTGCCCAGTCTTGAATTGGTTCTTTGGCAAAAGGAAAGAAAACTGTTGCCTAGTTTAGGGCTACATCTATGTAAAATGCACATGAAAACACAGAGAAACCAAATTCTTCCTTCTCTTAAATATGAATCTACTTCTCTTGCTGCTATTAACCTTTGTTATAGCCATTCAATCACACAATCGGACTCGTTCATCAGATTGCCCAAAAAAAAAAATATCTATATGGATCCACGTGAGCTCTCAATTACTATAGTGAAATTGCTTATCACGATAAGCCTTTTTCGTTGCGATTTCGTTCGTATGGGAGATTAGATGTGAAAATACCGAGAAAGCAAAACTTTAACTGATTGTGTGGATTTTATTATTATTTTCTATGTTCCCCCTTATTAACTCTTCAAATGGTTTTATGAGAGTAGAGTCATGAAAAATAGCCAACCGCCTCAACATACGAGACGACGATAAGGAAACAAAAACCGAAAACTGTTTTGTGGCATCATTAATTTCTAGAAAGTTTTCTCGTGATACCCTTATAGCCAGGTGGATATATCCTATGTTCATAAGCTAGTAACAATTTGAACAGAGAATCAAGCAAATAATTGAACAATTTCGAGATTTGGTTTTCTTTTAGTTTTATTATTTTATAATTTATTTATATAGACTTATGTGTTGTTGTTGCTTCTTTTCCATTCAGTTTTGCGTATGCATTAAATACTTTAAATTAATTGAATTGAATTTGTTTTGTTATATTTATATATATGTATATATAGTCAGATATACGCCCGATTGATTGCACGTTGAATTTTAATTTATTTTTAAATGGCCAACATTAATTGGCTTATTCCCTTTTGTTTTCATTCGAATTATACAAAACAACGAATAAAAAAAAAAACAAAATCAAGTTTTAAACAGATTAGACTCAACTAAAAAAAGAAAATTATATAAACGCAAAGAAAAAACAAATACAATTAAACGAAAAGTCACTTAAAATTACACAATATAGAAAAATTGCCGCACTAGTCGCAAAGTTCTCTTCCTTTTCGCTTTTCTCCCTCTCTCTCTCTATCTCTATACATATCTATATATATATATATATATCTTTCGATTTGTCGTTATGCAAATGTATGGTTTTGTATATGGTAATATATATGTATATATATAAATTTATGTATATTTTGTTTTTTTATATATACATTTTACATTTCTTGCCACTTGAATTTCTTTCTCTTGTGTTTTCTCTCACATTTTAATTCATTAGTTCTGTTTTGTTTTGTTTTTTTTCTTCTTTTTTCTCTTGTTGCTTTGTTTTATTACAAATTTCTTCTTCATCTTGCACATTGTTTAAACATTTTCAACTTATATCAGAAAAAGCAAAACCTTTATTTATAAAATAAGGTTAAAGTATTTTTTTTTGTTTTCGTTTTTTCCTTTTTGTTTGATTTTCTTTTCACTTCTTTTTAAATATGTATATTAAACAATTATATAAATTTTTTAAACAAAAAAAAAAAACTAATACATTTTACGCTTAAATACAATAGCAAAAAAATAATACAATTACAAAATGTTTAATGTTTTTTTGTTTTGTGGGCGTGTAATGTACGGGGGGGAGTTTGGGCGTTTTGGGTTTTTGTATGCATATAAAAAAATAGTAGAAGAGGAAGGAATTTTGTGTGTGTGTGTTAGTTTTCAGTTAATTTTATGTACGTTTCGTTTACATAGTGAATATGGTTTATATATATATATATATATATATCGTATATTTAAGCTGATCTAATTGCTGTTGTTGTGATTATTCTGATCGACACTATCCATATTGGGCACATAGTCGAGGGCCATCATGCAGGCAAAGACAGTCATCACCATTTTGGGTTTCACCTCGGTTATATCCTCTGGCAGAGCATAGACTCGTGCACCGATTTTACGTGCCATAGATATAGCATATTTGGCATTGGCCAAATTGTCCTGCAAACAAGAAGAGAGCAAATGAACCAACCATTCTCTCTCTGTGTGTGTGTGTATGTGTGTGTGTGTATAGTTACCTCCTGAGTGCCGCTGGTGCGCACCAATTCATAGTTGATGCTACCTTCTTTGATGCTGTCAATCAAATCGATTACAATCTTTCCATCGGCTATGGCTGGATCATTGAAGTTACGGAGCTGCGATTGTTTACCAGCATCGGATAGGCGTGTGTTCACCCATTGTACGATTTCCTTCTCGATAATGGGATTACCCGTATTGGCCAGTCGAGATAATATGGATAGGGTATAGGCGCGCATCAATTGCCAAATGAGAGCTGGAGAGAGTTTTGTTGAATGGAGTCAAGTTTGTTGGTGCGCTTTCTGGAAACTTACCCAATGTGAGAGTGGCATTGCCATCATTTAGATCCTGGCCAGCAATGCCGACCAATGAGAACTTCAATTGTTTGCCCAAATCGACTGCATAGTTGCAATTCTCAAGCTTCTCCATGAATTTACGCAATGGCGTGAAACGCTTGTGGACACGATTCCAATTGACAATGCCCGGTTTGATGACATCGAACAGCTGAAAGATAACCAGACCATCAGCCAGATCCGAGTACAGCCAATTTACATGCGGTGCCACACCCATAGAGTTCATCCAATTGCGATAGGCTGCAGATGGACATGGAAGTAAGATTAGATTAGCACTGAAGGAAGCGCGAATTGAGAATTGAATTGAACTTACTCTTCTCCTCGCGCGTCTCCTCAATCGATTCAAGACCCTCAATTTGTTCGGGCTTATCGAGACCGGGATGATTGTTGAACAAATTGGCCACAAATGCCAAATTCAGCTTGTACACTCCATTGACAACATCTTGAGATGTAAGGAAGCTACGGCAATTCAATTTGGCCGCCTGTTGGAGCATTATTTCGGCACGTTGTTGTAGATCTGATTCACGCAACGCATCCAAATTGACATCAGCATCGTTGCCAGCAATTTGCTTCAATAGATGCGAATAGATCTCTGAATCGACAATGTCTGATTGGAAATTGGTGCAGCGACGCGAAATGCCAGCACGTTCCAAATGATGATTAACCCAACGCAGGAGTATGGCCTCTGGGGACATTTTCATAAGATCCTCGAGCCTCTCATTGTCAAAAAGCAGGCCAGCCAAGCCCGGACAGCTGTCCAGTGTAATGTGACTGAATAGACCAATTCGAATAATCTGCCAGAGGAGACCCAATACCAAATGAGGTTTGCCCTTGGTCAAATCATGGGCATCAATGTTAACAATATTGCAACCGATTGCTTGCGACGAGACCAGAGCCAATGTTAAGTTCTCAAATTCTCTGTACACGGTTAGGTTCTTCTTATTAATGGCTCGCTCATCAATGGTATCGGGGCAGGAGTGATTGATAATCTTGCACAGCAAGATGCCATCCTTAATGGATTGATACAAACGTTTACCCTCCGCATCGATGGGCAATAAATGTTGCAAATCCTTATCGTGTCCCAAATTCGAATTGATCCAATCGGAGAAGGCCAATTGCTCCTCCAGGCGCACCGAATGTGTTGTACCCTCCGATGAGATGCTCGACATGCCGCCCAATGTCTCCAGATTCTCTTTTTTCGATACCACCGTCTTAAACGTGCTTGCCACATCCTTGCTCTTCAAATCCAAACAGAGTGTCTCGAATTCTTCCAGATTCAGTTTACCCTGATGGGCTGTACGCTGTTTGTTCTTGAACTCATCGATCATCTCGCGCACCTGATAGCCGGCCAGCTTAAAGCCCACCTGATTGAGGGCATCCTTAAGCTCGTGCAGATCAATGAAACCATCCTTGTTGGCGTCCAACTAGACAAGTAGAGAAAAACGAAACGAAATCCAAATCGTATGAGTAATATGTTTAAACTATTAAGTGCTATGAGTAATCGATTCGATCGCTTCTGGTCATCGTTTTGATTGCTCCGTTCATTGATGAACATGATGATTCATATTATTTAAAGAAAAAGCAATATCGAACTAAAATTTATTCCACACATTCCACAAATTACATATTTCTAGATAGATAACTTATGCCCATCGTTGGGAGGGGTGGAAGGAACGCCCAGGAAGAGAGAGACAGAGAGAGAGAGAGAGTTATAGACTGGGAAATGCTTATCAGAATGCTTAGATTTTGAATACAGTTTTTCCATCGCTTTCAGTTGACTCACATTCTTCTTTTTGGTAACAAAGATTAAAACTGTAAATAATTGACTAAAGGTCAAGTTCTTTTTTCTCTTCTTCTTAAGATTTCTTAAGAAAGCGAACTACTTTACAAAAAATCTATATTTATACAGAAGAAAATTGCGAACAGCAAAATGAAATTCCCTTAATTATAATTGGGCAAACAAACGATTTTGCGATAGTGTGAAAAGAAAGAAGAAGAAGAGGAAGAAAGAAAAAAGTTTAACCGATGGGGGGAAGGTGAAATGGGATGGAGGCGAGGAGCAGAGAGGTCGCTCGGTGGGTCGAGAGGTTGCTTAATGGGAATATTGTGTGGAATTTATGTTTGGTTTGCGGCTCTTTTTCTTTTCCTCTCTCTCCCTCTTTCCTCTCTTTCCTATCTCTCTCTCTGTCTCTCTGGCACCCTCTCGTTGTTGCCGTTTGCTACGGCGTTTTGTCGATAAGATAAAGAAAAAAAAACCGAATCGAAAATAGCTGCAGATTACGTATATGGTAATGATATTTTTTGTATTTGTAGGGCGGCAAATGGTAGAGTGAGGTGAGGTGGATTGGTTTCAGGTGGGTTGGTAGTTTCACCTCACCTCATCTGTATGTGTAAGTGTTTGTGTATGCGTGGTATGGTCCTTGGCTAAAATTTTGATAAGCATATGACTGACATCTAACGGAAGTAATGATGATGGGGTCAGTTTATGCGGCGCGTGCACTTTATCAAAGGTGTTGCTCTTTCCCCCTCGTTGCCAATCATAATTCTTGGATGTGTGTGTGTGTGTGGGTCTTATCGATTAAGAAAAACAGTCAAGAATGAAATCGTTATAATGATTACGTGAGTTTTTTCTTGGTGGTCATAATAATGATGATGATGATGATGATGATGATGATGATGTTGAAGTTTCGTTTGCTTTTTATTTTTCTTAGTTACATCAGGCAAAAGCTCCTCCAGATTCTGCTTGAATTCCTCAATCGTCTCGTGTTGATCAATATTAATAATATCTGCCATTTTGTTCGGCTTTTTTTGTTTCTTCTTTTTGGCACTTAATAAAACACAAATTTATATAAACAAAAACAAAAAATAATACTGAACAAACAAAAACAACTAAATTGATTTGCACACACACACACACACACACACGCACGCACGCGATCGTTGTTCAAGTGAAAGAAGAAGAAATTTCTATTGGGTTTTTGGCAGAAATTCGAAAAATAACGGAACAGAACCGAACAGAGCACCACACGACAAGCAAATGAAACCGTTATAAGCGACTCCCCCAAGAATGTGAGAGATGGAGCGTATTTGAGTGAGAACTTTAGCGATAGCTAGACAGAGAGAGAGTGACAGAGACAGAGAGCGAGCGCGCGAGCGAGAAACAGTAAGTGAGAGTGTGTAAGGATTGCTTTCTTCTTTAGTATTTGAACAATCTGGCAACTGTTCTGCCCTGGCCAAGCTAAAACTGAGTACTAATCGTACACCTGCCGCATTGCGGACTATTTATGCCTTTCTCTATTCAATACAAAAATCGAACAATCAATGAGAGTTCCGAGTAGCGTTCTATGTTATCAGTCAAAGAGTCGAAAGAGTTTTCGTTTTTCCAGAGAAAATTAAAGAGAGAGAGAGAGAGAGTGAGAGTGGGAGAGAGACACCTTCGATTTGTATTGGCAATGAAGTCGCGTCATCATTCGATTCCATTAGTCCTGATTCATCATTATCCATGGCTAAAATAGTTTCAAGGAGAAATCCCGTTTTCAAGTCATATGAGTTCCTAGGTATTCATACATACATATATAATATATTATATATGTATATGTATTTGGAATATGGTCAAATTTTTGTATTGTGATAAGCAAACACCTTGCTCCACATCAGTCGTCAATATCGGCGGCTCCCGCCCTCAAGTGCTCTGCGCCGTCGCTCTCAGATTACGTTTTGTTAAGGTTGGTGTGGTTATTTTTTGCAGAACGAAAAGGGTTGTCACGGGGACAATTTGTGGCAACCCTAGGAGGAGAAAGAGAGAGAGAGAGAGCGAGAGCGTTTGTGGGGGGACACGACATTTAAACGTAATTGGTTTTTTAATAGGCATTATATCAGCTAGTGGAATTATGTGCCAATTGATATTTGTCAACTTATGTCTTGTTAAACATAAATTTAATTCGTTTACCTGAAAACCTTTTGCAAAATAAAAAAAAAAAAACAAAAATGATAATGAAAGAACTATTCAGTTCATTAGATAAAGCAATGGCGTCAATCGGCATTTACTCACTATTAGTTAACCCTTTTCTTCTGACACTCAATGGTCTTTAATGAGTAATATCGCCATATTGTCCGTGCATTATGCACTTATTTCACTTATTATTCATATGTTTATATGCATATGTATTTGTTGAAGCCTCTCCTCCTTATCCCTTGTCACAATATTTGCAATAATCAATTTTGCCATACAAACAGCTGTGCCAATTGTTATTGTTGCTGTTTCTCGAATGAAAGTATTCATTGTTCAGAAAGTTGCATAATATCCCGTATATAGTTAAATTGATCGACATACTCCTCCCCCAATGGCAACTATAAAGGCTCTGAATCGGCTGGAAATCAAAACGAGAATGAGCAAGACAGAGAAAGAGAGAGAGAGATGGACTGAGAGTTTCAATAATAAAAGGTTTTGTAACTCTAGTTCATCAAACAATTTAAGGATTCATTATTAGCAGTGAAAAGTTAATCGAAAAGCTCTTAGTGTTCTCTCAACAACTTCTGTCTATACGACCAAACCACTTGGGAATTATAAATGTGAGAAAGCAAATTGCTAAACGACTATGCCAGATACATACTTGTCTAATAGAACCTGGCTATAACGGCGCCCAAGGGGCCGACCATTTTACTTCGTTATACCCGGAAGACGCTCTAACCGAAAGGAGCAAAAACAAATTCAACAAATTTATAGATTCGGCTCTTCTTCTTTCTCCCCCAGTTGCACTGCTACGTTGGTAAGGCTACAGCTGCAGGTAACCTTCTAGTTTTACTGAACAGCGCCGTATCCGGTTGAATTGGGCATCACTTGAAGCGGAGACCTACTCAGCGGAGTTCTTTTCATAGAACTTTGTATAGGGACCAAGCGAAGTCATCGAATTTTTGTAGCTATAAGCGGAGTCGTTATACCTAGTGCCGGATTAGATGTAGCATTCTGCCTCGAAGGATCTTCAAAAATAGGATCGTCATTGATTTGATATACAAAATCCTTTGTCCTTATGCCTAGATATGCGTACTAAGATTAATGATATATCACTTTAGTAGAATGACAATGATAGTCAGCAAAAAGTTAAATGTTTAAGCTCAAGTATAATTATAATTATGTTGTGCGAAATGTTTAAACATTTTTGTTGTTTTTTTTCCCCCTCCTCTTTAGTTTATGTGTGTGTGTGTGTGTGTGTTAATGAACATTTTGTCATTTAAAAGTTAATTTACAGCAAATGAAGTTCATTAGCAGAAGCCAACACGGAGAGAATATGAGAAGCTTGAACGAAGGGTAGGGAAGGGGAGGGGGCGTAGGGGAGGCTAACAAATGGGAATGGGGAATTGGGAATGACTAAAGAGGCCAAGTTAGAGTTGTATTTAACGGCGTTTCGTGACACGATTACGTTGCGCTGACGTAAGCATAATAACCCCCCTCTGTCCCTCTCTTTCTCTCTCTCTGATGTATGGAAAACCTGTGACACATTATACATAAACTCATATATATGTATGTATGTATGTATGTAGGTACACTACTGCAATGTCACCTGGTTTAGGTAACAACAGAAGACTTTTGTTTTCCATTTGATCTTCTTTTTTTTCGGTTACTTTCGTTTAACCGGTTTTTCTAAAAACAAAACTCCTATTTCATATGCTAAGCACGCATACCTCTCTCTCTCTCTCTCTCTCTCTGTCACTCTCTCTCCCTCTAATATCTATGTCTGTACGTCTATATATCTCGATCGGTGCAGCACCAGCAGCTTTTGTGCGGCTGCGACCTCGACAACAATGGCAGCATTACATCAACATAAACATCAACATCAACATCAATGGCAACAAAATGAACCACCGCTGATTGGACGTGAGTCAACAACAACATTTGGAAACATGTTAATCAACATTGTGAGGGGGAGAGAGAGAGAGAAGTTCACCTCCCCCGCTCTCTCTTTCTCAAACTCTTCAAATATAGTCAAAGGAAATCAATTTTGTACAACGAAAATTCATAATGACAAGTGATAGAAGAACTGAAGGCAAATAGTTGCTTACCTTTTTTTTTATTATTATTAGTTTGTTTTTGTATTTATTAACAACCGACAAAATGCACGAAAACAAAGTGTTCTAACAATATGAAATGTTTAATTTTAGGAAGGTTAACAAAAACTCTTTTAAAATTCATTTGAAAATGGTAAATTTTGTCACAATCAAGAGAAAATATAATGTAAAATTGATATTATTCAGATTTAGTTTAGTTTTTATGACACAAACTCAGAAATTGAATTTAGTTTGTGCTTAACACTTGTAATTCCCAACTGGTTGAAACTACAGTAAATTCCGGTTATAACGACGCTCAAGGGACCGACGATTTTCGTCGTTATATCCGGAAGACGTACTAACCAAAAGTTTCATATATGTAAGTTTGTATTGGGACCAACCAATCATTCATCGAAGTTTAGTCGCTATAACTGGACGGACAAATTGGTTGAATTCTTAACAAATCACTGGCTGTAGCTTCTTATTTGTAGAAAAAAGTCAAATCGGTGGTTTTTGGCGAGCTTTTTCATTGATTTTCGGTTTTATGGTAAATATTTACTTAAGCTACTCGGGCCCAAAACGCGCTTAAACTACATCAATTTGGTGTCAAACTAGAGAGCACGACTTCAGGTGCGCCTTGGCGATTTATTATGTAGTGTTTGTATAATTAACGAAAGAAAACTTATGTTTTTGGCGGGATTATAGCTAAAAATAGCTTTTTCCGGCTAAAAGAAGCTGTCAGATTTTGATGTGGTGTTGCCAAATGCCAGAGTAAAATAATAAAACGCGCCAAAGAAAACTACAGACTGGCAACACCATAATTCATAAAAAATGGCGTTTTCCTACACTGAAATTTAGCTTTAGTCGATTTGTCCACTTTTCAACACTGAAATTTCGAGTAGGGTTGTAAAGTTTAATAACCAAAGTAGGTTTAACGAGCACTTCTACGGAAAAAACCAATATTATCGGAATACGTAGTAGGCTATAATTATTATACCAAAACTTGGAATTGAATTCAGAAAATTGCTTTGCTCACTTATATTTTGATTTGACAAAATCCAAACAAAATCCAGATATTTCAACATGCATAAGATTAAGTTGCAATCGTCGGATGAGGAAATCTTTGAAGTCGACATTCAAGTCGCAAAATGCTCCGGGACCATTACAACCACGTTGGAGAACCGTGAGAACCGTGCCATCGTGCCGCTGCCCAATGTGGATTCAACCATTTTGCGCAAGGTACTCGTCTGGGCCAGTCATCACAGGAATGATCCCCCGCCCACTGAGGATGATTACAACCAGACGAAGCTTGCCGATATCGAACCCTGGGATGCCAACTTTATTGCGGTTGACCAAAAAACCCTGTTCGATTTAATGTTGGCTGCCAAGTATTTGGACATGAAGGGCCTTCTGATTTTGACTTGCAAGGCCACGGCCAACATTATCAAGGGCAAGACTCCAGCGGAAATACGCAGAGTATTCAACATTCGGAACGACTTTCCCGCCGCCGAGGAGTAGCAAGTGCGCTAGGAGAACGAATGGTGCGAGGAGAAGCACCACACTTTCCCTTTTCTAATAGGAAATTGAGTTTGTGGAAATAAAAATCGATTTATAATTAAATGAAACTATTAAGTCTTCTTCATTCTTGATATCTTACATTTTATTCAATATAATGGCTAGACGTGAATCACGTTTTAGAAATTAAAATTGAAACAAAGCCGAGAAATTGGCCAACAATTACTATCAAGTAATCCTTATCAAGCACTAGACCAAGTGCGTCTCATATTTTGAGAATTTTGCATGCAGAAATCATAAATCTTGAATAAAATGCTCAGTTTATTTCACCTGCTCCATTAGAGTACTTAGTAGGGCACATTTTTTCATTTGACACTTTTGTCGCCTGGCCAAAAGAGTCAAACGTTGTCATTGCGGTTGAGATTGTGTTTTCGCCTGGTCTGCCCCGCCCGCTGCTGCTGCGAGTCAATTGAAATTTGTAACACGTACAACACAAATTTGACTCTATGCCTTGTCGTGTCGTGTCTATGTCTGTCTGAGTCGAGTTTAGTTAAGAGTCAAGAGTTAAGTTTGAATGTAATAAATTTTTATGTAGAAATTTGCAATGCGAACGACCGTATAAGCAGGTCGCAGGGCGCGGGTCGGGGGGCGGGCCAACACAGGGCGGGGCGACCACAAACAAAGACAAAAACAGATATAAGCAATGAAACGAACAAAGACAGCATAAACATCAAATGCTAAGTAAATTGTATAATCAGCACTGTGACACATATCCGTTAAATAGATATAGGGTGAGGAGGAGGAGGTGGAGTTGGAGGAGGTAGAAAGAGCGGGGAGGGTGCTGGGGTTTGCCCAATTGGTGGACTTTGCGGGGGCATGTCTGGAACTATCGCATAGTCATGCCGCCGGACAAGACATTGTAAAAAGAAAAACTTGTACATATTTATTTGTTGTTGTTTTCGTTGTTGCTGTTGTTGTGCTGTTTCTTTTCCCCCAAGGCGTGGCCGTTGGTCGACTGATTGCAACTACATTCATTTATGTTTTTATGTGATATATGAGACGACTTCCATTAGTCACAAGGATAAATTACAAGCGTGTGACTCACTGCGGGCCACTTACATATCACTGAGCGTAGTGAAAAATGATCATTTAGTTAGTTTTGCTAATTAGCAAAATTTTCAATTTACACTGAACGAAATTCTCATGCGTATAAAATGAGCGACTTTGGTTCTAAGCTCTAAACAATAAATACAGAAACTACAAACGTTTATAGAGAAATAGTGAAAAAGAAAGGGAAGAGAAAATAGAACAATTTTTAGGTACTTTTCCACGTCGGGGTCACCAAAAAACTTGATGTTCAAGTTCTTAACATTATCATGAAATATATGTACATACATAAATATAATCCTGATATATACATATATATAACAACAATCAGGAAGAGATCTTTAATGTGTGGCAACTAGGAACTAGCTCATGGTTGGGGGAACTAGTTCATTTCAGATTTATTCACTTGTTACTGAAGTAAAAGGTTCGGCAGGATTTAATAATCTAATAATCAGTGAAGCGTTTGTTTTCTTGTTTTTTTTTTTGGTTGTCCCCCTTGAAATGAAAAACACTTTAACAAATAATTGGGAAGGGACGTAATGACCAGTTATTTCCAGTTCATTTGCCAGCCGTTTGTGTGTGTGTGTGTTGTTGTTGTTGTTTTTTCTATTATGTAGGTGGTGTTGATGAGCATTTAGTTATGGTTGATTCAGCAATTAAGCAAGAGAGAAATAAATAAATGATCAAAGTTACATCAAGTGAAGAGAAAGCACGCGACCAAAAATAAAACCACGTTGTGTGAAAGCTGCCAATGTTGCACTTCATTATGACAAATTTACAGTTAATCAGCGACACACACACACACGCCGAGGTGGGGCCGTTACACTCGAGCAAATATTGGAAATGAGGCATTAAATCATTCAAGTCTCTGTTTACCATAATGTCCCCCATCAGCACCTCCGCCCCCGCTCCTCACCCACATTTGAATGTTAAGTAAAGTGAAAACTCAAAAATGGCAAAAATTGATAAAAATAATAATAAATATAAAAAAAACACACACACACACAAACAAACGTTGTCATCTCTCTTGGGGTAAACGAAAAAGGTAACTGGCCAGCAAAGTTCAAGAAACTCTGCACGCAAAACAAAACGAAACAACAACAAAATGTATAACGACAAAACGAGAAAACAAAAAACAAAAAAAAAACCAAACGTCAAGTAAACTTTTTGCATAAGGACACAAATGACAAGTGGCAACATTGCAGCAAAAGATGTGGAAGCAAGCCGGCCTATGCAGCTGCAACTTGTCCACATTGCTTGCAACGCAAAAACGCATTTAAAACACTTTCACTAACTCACCAAGCGTCGCAGACTGTGGCAAGCAACCGAAATCTACAAGCCCCAGATGGAGAGGGAGAAGGAGATGGCGAACGTCGGGGTCACCAAATACTTAAAAACTCAATATTTCAACTAATCGTTTTGAAGATACTCCACAATCCTTGAGATTCTGTATCTACAGGCCCCAGATGGAGAGGTAGAAGGAGACGACATGGTCTTACCAAATCGTTTTGAAGATACTCTACAATTTTTAAGATTCCGTATGGGTCAGCAAAATCTACAGGCCCCAGATGGAGAGGTAGAAGGAGACGACATAGTCTTACCAAAACGTCGGGGTCACCAAATACTTAAAAACTCAATATTTCAACTAATCGTTTTGAATATACTCTACAATTCTTAAGATTCTGTATGGGTCAGCAAAACCCTATTTTTCGGTTCGAAATCTTAAGCCCTTCAACGATTATTTTTGATGCCTACAGTGAAAAACAAATAGTGGAAACAAAGCAAAGAACTTTAAAGGATATCCGATAATAAAACATGCAATTTCCAAACACTTTTAGCACTAAATCGACGAAAACCTGTAACAAATATGTTTCCGAATATGACTGTGCTGTCAAAATGATCCATTTAAGGGTTAAACTTAAAGTTTCACATACATCGGCCTTATACTTCAGTTATATTGAGCAAAACGCTTTAAGAAACTCCATCACAAAGGCCATGTGAATTCTTGAAATGTCTGAATGTCTCACGACACTTCATCACGATGAATGCTGAATAAATTCCACGATCAATCACATGGAAAATGATATCATCGTGGAGGAGTACAGTGCGTTTCGCCGTTTTAAGTGACAATGTATATGGAAAAATCTTTTGCAAATGCATTACAAATAGAAATGAAAATAAGAAAATTGTGACAGAGACAACTAGATAGAGGGACAAGAAATGCAACAAATGTTGAGGGCGCTTGTATGGAAATGCAAAGTATGTTTAAGTGCATAAGTAGCTTCGCGTGTGTGTGTGTGTGTCTTCGTCCTCGGAATTCTCCACCACCACCTTATGGCACTTAAAATGCACTTGAATGCACAATGATGATGATAAAAGCCAAGCTGCTGCAGATATGTGAATGGGAACAGCAACAACAACAACACAAACAGGCAGGCAGTTTGAAGGGACAGAAGAAGGCAACGAAACTGGGGAAAGACCTAATAAACGCAGGCAAATGAATTATGTGCCTGCACACAAAAACATGCAACACAAACAACAACAACAACGGCAGTCCCGATAAACCATAAAAATACATATGTATATGTATGATTCCTCACCAGCACTTTGGCTTCATCTACACCAACCCACACTACACACTACTTACTTCATCGTTTGGCTGCCACTCACAAAACAACAACAACAATAAAATGTGCGGCTTTGCAGCAATTAACACTGACACTCCCACGTAAAAATAACCCAAAAAACCGAAACCTAAACCAAAGACAGAATACAAACAACAACAAAAACCTCTCACTTATGTGGGTGTACATGCAAAAGTGTGGCAACTCTGTTTTAGACGTATTCTTATATTTGTATACCCTTGCAAAAAGGGTATATTCATTTTGGTCAGAAGTGTGCAACGCATAGAACGACCATAAAAAGTATATATGTATATTCTTGATCAGCACGACGAGACGAGTTCAAATAGCCATGTCCGACACAAACCCCTCCTAGACCGTTAAAGCTACAGAGCACGTAGGCTTGTATGTACTGCACAGTTTGTATATGTATCTCGGATTCAGCCGGATCGTGTGTGTAAAGATCCTGTGACTATATCATATAGCTCCCATAGGATCGATCGGTGGAAAACAGTGACTTTGATCAATATCTTCGTTATTTCCTATGCTAAGATTGAAGGCCGTTCTTTCGTTTTTCCACTTTGATGGCTATAGGCTACCAAAAAACTTGTAAGGGGATACAAATTTTGACGTGGTCGAAGTTAGCCCCGGCCCTCTGGTTTCTATTCGCTTTCCATATTTATACCCTGTAGGCGCAAAGCAATATTTATATTTGAAATCTCTTGCTATTTACGCTAATAATATGAAAAGTGTACGGATTGGCCCTCTTTATTTCTTAGTCAACGAAAATTCGGTAAAGGCCGTGGATTATCTTTATGAAATTTACTGGTGTGATAGTTTTCAATGTAAAACATCACATACCGAAATTTCAATAAGATTGTATGAACAGAACACAAGCTATAGACAAAATAAGATATAGATAAAATAAGTTGCCAGACAATGAAAAGCCGGAAGAAAAGTCCTTGATGACTGTACCCTTGAAATTTCTAGGAACATCTACTGAAGTCCTTTCGATAAAGATACTAGTCATATGGCTCGTCTTACTAACTCACTGTCGAACTCTCAGAATGACGAATAGCAAGTCTTTAAATTTATAGAACTTATTCTTCGATTAGCGTATGCGGAACTTGCTGTCACTTAGTCGCTTAGTCATTTTCTTTCGTCATCGTCATCGCCATCGGCAGTTCAGTGTCAAATCGACATCGACAGTTCAGAGAGAGAGAGATGGCTGATTAAAAGCAATAACAATGCAAACAGAAAGCAGCTTTTCAAGTGTCAATCAGTGCAATAAATGTGGAGAGCGATCACGAGAGTCCGCCCACACTTTACTCAAACTGATTTCGCCCACAGAATCACATCACTTTATCCATCCATCGGGCATTGTGCTATATGTACTATATGTTTATCCTTATTTTTTTTCTTGTCTTTTCATTTCATTTCTTTTTCTTTTTTTTTTGGATTTTATCGTTTCGTTTGCCCAAGCATTTTCATTTGCTATGCCCCATATATGTACTTAACAATGCCCCCGCATTGTTAAACCATCAACAGAAGAAATGGGAGAAGGAGAAGGGGAGGACCGGAAAAGGAGAGGAGCGTAGTTGCTGCAACAGAGCTAAAGCTAAAGCATAAACACAATTGCAATCGAGCGAATTTGATTTTTATGATCTGGCAGCAAAAAAACTCAAAGTGTTTTTCCCCCTAAGAAAAAGAAAAACCAGAGGGACGGGACCGCGTCGAAGTTTGTATACCCTTGCAACTTTTTTGTTAACTCTTTCCTTACCCATAACCATCAAAGTGGAAAAACGTTTTATCTTAAAAGGCGAAAGAATGGCCTACAATCTTAGAAATAACGAAGTTATTCATAAAATTCACTGTTTTTCACCGATCGATCCTATGAGAACTATATGATATAGTCACCCGATCTTCATCAAATTCGGCAGAGTCATTAACAGATACATTAAACTAGCAAATGTTTCGTTTGAAAGCAATCGCGTCAAAAGTAACGAAGTTATTCACTGTTTTCCACCGTTTGTTCCTATGGGAGCTATATGACATAGTGGTTCGATCCGGCTGAATCCGAGATATACAAACTGTGCAGTATATACAAGCCTACATTCAAAATTTCAGCTCTGTAGCTCTTAGGGTCTAGGAGGAGTTCGTGTTGATCCAGACGGACGGACAGATGGACGGACGTACATGGCTATTTGAACTCGTCTCGTCGTGCTGATCAAGAATATATATACTTCATATGGTCGGAGATGCCTCCTTCTGTGCGTTGCACACGTCTGACCAAAATGAATATACCCGTTTTGCAAGGGTATAAAAAGAAAGAGGCAACACTTCTCTTGGTAACTTTGCCCAGATGTTTGCAGACACTCGAGATCAAGGGCTGGAGTTCTTTAGAATTAAGGGATATTTCAGGAGCAAATCGAAGCGAACATCATTTTTTTGTTTTGTTTTTTAGGGCTTTTCGGTGTTACTTTGCAGCATTTTGCTTACATTTTATTAGTTAGAGAATTGTTAAGTAAACCCTAAAACCAAAACAAATTGAAGTTAATATGCTGGTTGGCTGGCCACCTGAATGCATGACAAGAAAGAAGAAAAAACAAAACACACACTCTCACACACACACACTGACACTCACACAACAATTGCAAAACTATTCAAATTGAACTAAAATTGCCCGTTGTGGCCGCTGCTGCCCCCTTGAACCAGGCGCAAAACCAAACCAAGTAGTAAACAATTCGCAGTTGTTTTTTGAGCTTACAGTGGGTCAAGGAATCAAACATAATGCTTAAATATTTGCATAATATGTAACGGTAAAACTTTAGTTTTTGTTTAATATGTGTGTTAATAAGTTAGTAAGTTTTCTCTAAATTGTTCTAAACTTGTTCTTTAATATTGTCCTACAACATTTAAATGGTAACAAAAAATTGGTGAAAATCTTGAAAATCGTTCGTTAGCCCGATCTGTTTCGAATTTCGTTAGGATTTGATTGGAAGGACTATTTAAAATCAATATTAGTTATATTCCTTCACTTTTTTATTGAATATTTTTATAGATTCTTGTAAACTTTGTTATAAATATTTTAAGGAATCTCCGATCCTCAAGTATGGCTAATTTTTTCCCATTTGTTTCTTTTCTAGATATCTGCTGTATCTTAGGTTCCAAAAACTATTATATTTTAAAACAAAATCATTTAGAAATACTCTTCAAATTTATCTTTATACATATAGAAATCTTGAAATTCCAAAATTCAGAAAAATGTTGGATAACTAACATTTTTCAGTAGAAAGTATTTCCAGCCAACGACCTGACCCAATCGGTAGTGGGACACTGTGCCAGGAATCTGTTTGCTAGAAAGATGTAGTTCTCCTCCTTCCCCCCTCCCATTTACCCACTTTCAAGTCAGAACTTGGCTTAGCTGCGACTGTGACGCTGATGACGACGACGACGTAGTTTTTCACGCTCTCCACCAAGTGGCTTGACTTTTTTTGCATCTGTGTTTGTAGCATCTGTATCTGTGTGTGTCTCTCTCCCTGTCGGTCTATGTGTGTGTGTGTGAGTGTGTGTTTGGTTTGTGTTTTATTTTAAGCAGAAACTGGTTTTTCTTTACTCCAACCTCCACCTTCTCCTCCATCATCATCATCATCATCATCATCATCATTAACATGGCAGTCTTTTACGTGCCGTTTTTTTTTTTTTTGTGTTTGTCATACATTTTTTTTCTGTTGGAACTTATTCAAATATGATTTTCGCGAAATTCGGTTGAAATTTATCATTTAAGTGAAAGACGATGGGTTTTTTTTGTGGGGGGGGTCTGTTAAGCTTAGTCATACATTTGTTATGCATGTATGTGGAGAGGGTTTGGCAAAATCTACAATTCTAATCTAGACACCCTGTACACACACACACACACACAGAAAAGGGCAGCGGCATTGAACTTGAGCTAAGAGAAAATGCGCCTGCGCGTAGCTCCCCTCGCCCTACCCCTAAAACAAGTCAGCGGCTTGATGAGGGGAGCAGGGCGTGTGATGCAGTTTCCTAGAATGGTGGGGAGGGTCTGGCTTAAATCACAACTTTCTTCTCATTTCTCCCCCACTAGAGTCTGGCTCTTCTTCCTTGCCCCCAGACACTTCCTTTATCTCTCTCTCTCTCTCTCTCTCTCTGCCTAACTGTCTGCCCTCGCAATCAAACATGCTCACACACGCAAAGCAGCGAAATGTGAGTGCGTGTGTGTGTGTGTCCTCTCTTCCTGGGGGGTTGGTTTTGCAAGGCCAACGTTGCAGTCGCTGTCGCCGACAACGCGTCGCTGCTGACGACGCCCACATGCACTGGTTAACGGGCCCAGCTTCTTCCTCTTCTTCTTCCACTACTCTGCTACTTCATTATCATCTTCATCTCTCTGGCTTGATTTTTTTTTGTGTTCTGTCTTATTTTTTTTATGACTCATGCAATTGGCATTTTGTTTTTGCCTCTTTGTTGTTTGTTTATTTGTTAAATATTTAATCGAACTCTTGTTCTTCTACTTACCTCTGTGAATTTCTCTTTAATCTCGGCCTTTTCATCAATGGATAAAGTTTTTGTAAATTTATTTAGTGTGGCCATTTTGTTGTTGTTGTTGCCGCTTTCTTAATATTTAAACAAATGATTCGTTTAATAAATTAAAGAAACTTTTGTCGCCTGTCGGCGTTTTCCTTTTGTTTCTTCTCTTCTCTTTCTTATTGTTTGCCGCGCGCACTTCTTTTCTTGAGTGTTGTGTGTGTGTGCGGAGACACTTTCTTTTTACTATTATTATTATTTATTATTCGTTTAATTTCTATTTAAATTTATAGATACTCTTGTTGTTCTTCTAAGCCCGAAACACACCAACAACAAAGCAACACACTATTCGTTATTATTATTATTGTTGTTTGTTGTTATTATCGTATGCACTTTGGAAAACAAAACAAAAATTGTGCAAAATAATACCAATCGATCAATTGATCAATTTTATTGCGATTTCTAATAAATATTTTATTTGCTACTTGCAAAATATTAACAATATTTATTTATTGATTTGGTGGGATTTTTATTTTTACTTTTATATACACAACCACGCGCGTTCACTTCGAAAACAAAAACAAAAACAATAACAACGCGAGTTCGCTACGAACCATTTTGCATGAAATACCCTTTCCGAACCACACCGAACTCCATGAAACCACGTCGAACCCGCGTTTAAGAGCAACAGCATGCAACAAAAGAGCGAAAATTTAGCAAAATCATCGAACATCGAACAAATGAGGCCATTGAAGCCAACCGATGAGGCGAACCGCAACAGATGAGGCCAACCGCAACCATTTATGCCAACCGATGAGGCGAACTGCAACCGATGAGGCGAACCGATGAGGCGAACTGCAACCGATGAGGCCAACTCCAACATGTTTGCACGTTGTGCTCTCTTAAGAGAGAATATTCGCCGTGAAGAGAACAATTTTCGCCGTAAAGAGAACAATTTTCGCCGTCGAACATTTTACTCGCGACCTCGAACATGTTCGAGCGGTTTACTCACGCGATTTAAAGCGCTAGCGTTTTACTCACGCGTTTTTAGTGCGTCAGTGTTGCACAACACCGTTTTGCTGTTTTTGTGTCTTACATAGCCTGGTCACACTAGTGGCCTGTGAAAATTCATCGAAAAAACTTCAAAATTAGTTTTATCGCATTTTTTTTTTGTTGTTTCATACTCCTTGCTCGAACTCTGAGGCGGTCTTTGGACTTGCACTTGAATTAAAAATGTTTAACTTGTGGCTATTCTTGCTGCTGCCATTGGGTATAAACGCTGCGGCACGAAAGGCCGATGTCGTTTTCCTGGTGCCGGGGACAACAATTGATATAACCGACAATGCGTACGGATCGAATACGTTGAGGACTTATTGCTATCAGGGCAAACGGTACTCCCTGTTGAGCCTATTCGAAACTCTGGAATTCCATCTGTCCATTGCGAATGATGACTACACCGAATACGGCGGACGTACCCCAGAGGAGGTGATGGAGCACTATTTGGAGGAGCGTTCGCTATTCAGCATCACCCTGTTCTCGCAGAAGCGTCAGCGTGTCCAGTTGTCGCCGTTTGAGCCGCAATGTCTGGGCATTGCCTCACGACAGCCGTACAATGTGAATCTCTTGCATTACCAGGTGGATATATGGCGCATTGCGCAGATACTGTCGGGAATGTTGATCTTCTGGAGTAGCCGACACATGGCCAAGAATTCGGTGTTCTATTATCTGGCCGGCATTGCCCTGGGCATATGTGCATCCGTATTGGTGACTATAGTCATGGTTGCTAAGCTCTTTCCCCGTCGTCCCATGGTCTATGGCGTCATCATTGGCGGCTGGACCATTGGCTTCTATATAATCAAACAATTGATTGATAACTTGAGGGTTATCCTGGTGGTGTATCGTGTCTATGTGCTCTGGTATTTGGTTGTCACCGGCCTCATATCGTTTCTCATCTGCTACCGTATCGGTCCGCCACGTAACCCCCGGTCGCAGAACATCATCAAATGGGTACTCCAGGCAATTGGCGGTGCCTTGATCTATTTCGCCAGCTGGCATACAAATGCCGCCATCTTCATAATGGTCATCATATTTGTGGCACATTACTTTCCGCAATCGTTATTGAACTACGGGCGCAGTATCTATCGTCGGCGTTTTCCGCCTCAGCGACGTTTGCTCACCAAGGAGGAATACTATCAGCAGACGGTACACCAGACGGCCAAATCGCTGGCCGAGCTACGGGAATATGTCAATAGTCCGAATTGCCGGCAATGGAATATAATGAGCGCATTGCGCAATCCAATGCGTTTTGCCACCTTTGCCAATGGAGAACCGCATTTGTTTGATGAGGAAATTGAGGATTACTCCCGCACCATTGAGGAATCGATGCGCGAAGAGGGCGCCGAGGAGTTCGAGACTGAGGATTATCTACAATGTAATATGTATTATCGTCCTTTGGCCAATCGTCGTTCGACTGGCTTAAACAATCCGCCCAGACGTTATCAGGATGTGATGATGAATCCTTATAACAATGTCGGCAACAACAACAACTACAATAATAGTCAACGACAACAGCAGCAACAACAACAACGTCATCATCCCCCTCCACAGGACGACAGCGATGACGATAACGATGTGTATATGGAGCAGGATAACGGCGAAGAGGAGAACTAAAGACAAACTTCATTTGATAACCAAAGGACTCATCATTCAACAAAGATGTCTCTCGATAAGGATTATGTTTATGTCCAAGTCCAAATTGTTCCTTTTTTTCTGTTTGTGTTTTTCGTTCTATTTCATCATCATCATATATATATGTATATATATTCTGGCAGAGACTGAAATTCAGCATGAAATAGTTTTAACATTTCCATCTAAATAGTTGTTGAAAAATGCCAGAATATACATACATATATATATATATATAACTTCATTTCTTTTTGTTGTTGTTTATTTTTGTATTTTCTCTCATATATTTTTATATTTACTATAAGGATCGATTAAAAAACAATGATATGGTATAATATTTGTAAAATAAAATAAAATTCAAGTCTGAAATTAAATGTATTTAAAAGTTTTTATATACCTAAGATAGTTTTTTTTTTTTTTTTGTTTTTTTGACAATTTTCGTTTTACTTTCTATTACTCTAAAAGCCAAATATGTTAGAAATCTAAAGAAATATTTCATAAGTTATACATTTAGTAAGCATTTCATAGAATTTTAAGTGAAGATCATAACGCAACTCGACCACCAAAACCAAATACATATATACTTTGATTCCAATATGAACGAATCGAGTGTTTCTTGAACTTTTAAAGACAATTCAAAATGGATAATACTTATATACGTACTTATATATATACATATATATTTGATGTGCTTAGCATAGAAATGTCAACTTTATGTGAAATATTGATTATAAGTTTTGATATAGAAACATTGCTGGTCAGTAGATTAGATACAAATTGCTTCAATTTCATACTAAATTTAGTTACTTCAACTAATTGATACAGCTTTATTGACTAATTGAATGCAACCAATTCAATGCATATTCCTCGTATATATCCTTACGTCGATCTAGATCCATGTAAAATCTGGATTTATCATGCTTTAATGGGTACTTTTCGTTCATTATCCACATATATATCCTTATTTCGATCTAGATCCATGTAAAATCTGGATTTATCATGCTTTAATCGATATTTTTCGTTCATTATCCACATATATATCCTTACTTCGATCCAGATCTATGTAAAATCTGAATTTATCATGCTTTAATCGATATTTTTCGTTCATTATCCACATATATATCCTTATTTCGATCTAGATCCATGTAAAATCTGGATTTATCATGCTTTAATCGATATTTTTCGTTCATTATCCATTTAAATTGTTATGATTTAACCACAGTTTGAGTAATTGCAGTGAATCTAAACTACTGACCAGCAGTGTACTGAAAAATGACAAGTATATTCCTTTCTTAATCAATGTATTTGTAATTTTAAGCAAACACAGACTAAATATTTATACATACATATATGGATTTTATTCTATTTAGATTTTTGGAGAAATAAAAACCGAAATTGTAAATCGAATTGTGTCTTCTCACGTGGAGGGCGGAGGAACACACCGAATAGGTTGCCATTGGCAGCCATTTGATGGTGGCCCTGGTAACATTTTGATGAGACGTCGCTCATTATCATGCATTTGATCCGAGCATAGGGATAAGTCACGTTGCTTTAGCATCAAATAGTTCTGATCGACAATGCTAATGGCCCAGTGACTGGACGATGAACTCGGTTGGCCAGTGCGTAGGGCAGCCAAACGATTATCCTGGCTGGGATCTATAAAGAAATACCATTTAAAGAGTTCGCCGCGCAGTGAGAAAACTGGATGGCCATCATAGCGGCCGTTCTCCCGATCTTGGGCAAAGGCTCGCATGATTCCAGCCGCATCGGTGAAGTTCTTCTCATGCCATGTAAAGACCTGACGTCCATTCAAGCCATAATTGAAATCATCGGAGATCGTTGTATACACATATTCCTGATGCAAGCGATTGATAAGACAGAATCCCTGACTATGGAAGAGATTGGCCAGAACGGGTGGCAAATTATTATGCACTGCCTGGACACGTCGTTGCAGCGAGGCATCGAGGCTCTGGTACATATGATTCGTTTGGATTTTACCCAACAACAGGGCCAACTTGAAGAGGTAGGCATCGTTGTAGTCGCCAAGTTGTCGATAATGCCAATAGAGCGCCAATTGGGATTCGATCATTATGCGATAGCTAACCTCATCTTTGGCCACTTGAAGTTCCTCGAGCTGTGAGGCCAATTGATCCAGCGGCTGATGGAAATATATGTCAACGATCATAAGATGGAGTATATCCCGTATTAGCCGCGGTTCCACACTGGCCGCCATATCCATGCCATACGAGCCTATGGGCTCCTTGGCGTTTAGCAAATTGCTTAAATGCTGGGCCATCAAGGTGCGCAAATGCCGCCGTACTTCCTGCTGAAGTTCACAGATGGCTCTAGATTGTTGGCCACTGCTGCAGGGCATCTCCTTGGTTATGAAATGGCTCAATTGTTCGTAGAGGCTCTTAACCTTATTCGTATCCTTGGCGAAATCATTACGTATGGCACCCCAAAGGCTCTGAAAGATTTGCAACTTGTCCTCTCGATTTGCTGTGCGTCTTAGGACCGCTTGATAGCCATCGAGATCGGTGCTCAGTTCATCAGACAGGACATATGGGGATTGTGCTATATATCCAGGCAGTCGCGATATGAGCAATAGCCACACATATAATTCATATTGATGCATTACGTTCAATGGTCGCATGACAACTGATGCGAGAGATTCTTATCAAGCGCCATGGGAATTGGCGCATTGTATAAACTGGAGGTCAGAGCAGGTCCCTCTTAATGCGTTTGCGATTCGCGATTGTGTTTGCTTCATTTTGTATGCCCCTTTTCCTATTCTCAGCCACGGAGACAACTTGAATGCGCTTTTGTAATTGCTCCATTTCCAGGGTCAGGGATAGAGCAGTCTCCGCATTCTGTGATGGTTGATGTTGTTGTCGTTCTCTCTGCTCACGGCGTGGTTGGGGCACTATGAATCCTCTATAGATCTCCTTCAATTGCTCCATGGGCAGAGTCTCAATATTTGGGACAAAAATCATGCGTTCTTTTAATTGCTTTATCATTTCAAAACGATCCATACTAATATTAAAGAAATATTGGCACCCAGTATTTTAACCTGCTCCCAGTATTGCTCGCAAAATGTTAACTAACAGACTGCATTAACAGTCAAAGTTCTTGAAAATGAAAATGATGTGCATACTTTTAGGCATAAATAACAATTGAAATTTGTATTTAAAATTGTTAAAGCGCTTTAAGAATTGAAAGAAATTTGTAGTTTATACTCATTTAAATGTACACATATAGATTGCGTTTTTCGCTTCATAGATTTTTTAATATTATACTACAAATATTAACTTTATTTAATTCAGGGGAACGTACACAACTTGTAAATTCACTATGGAAAATTCTTTTCTGACTGATAACTTGCTATAGGATATCTAATTTATCCGATCCAGAGTCGAGGACTCTTCCTTACTTAAAGGTTCAATTATTATACGTAAAGCTTCTGTCTGTAATCTTCTATAGTCCAGCTTCTATACTGTCTTTTTCCATTTGATTTGTGTTTTATTTATGTCATTTAGTCATTAAGCTAAAGCATAATATTCGATTTCTTTTCCTTTCAACATAACAACAACTCACTGGAAGGGCTTGAAATTTGCTAAAAACAAAAAATTTAGTGATAAAACAAAAAAACGTCAATGAAATTCTAATGAATTCCATTCGTTTTTCCCTCGCTTTCAGTTGGTTGGTCGTTTTGATAATTTTTAATTGTTTTACATTAAATGGGGAAATTAAAAGAGGCGATAAGAAATTTAAATATCAAAATGTCTTCCCGTTTCCTCCTTCCATACAGAAATGGCAATTAAAAATCAACTAAAATGACCTCATCCCCATCATAGACGACATTCATTTATTCTCACTGACTTGATGATGGGTGAAAAGAAACTCTTTTTTTGTTTGTGGCTCTGCAATTTGATTATGTTGAATGAATTATGATTAGATCGGATGGCCAATATACATATATGCATATAGTGGGATCACGTTTGCAGCAATCACACTTGACATGAAGAAGAAGTAGAAGCAGAAGCAGAAGGCGAAGCAATTGAAGACAGTCATGACGAAAGAAGGTAAAGAAACAGTCAAAAGGCGGCTCTCAATTTCCTTTTGCCATAATTTTTGGCACTTTATGTGCGCGCAGATAAGGTTCTGGGATTTGGGTTGTTATTCCTTTTTCAAGTGTTTAGCGTTAAACGTTTCCTTTTGCGCTAAACATAAGGACCAAAGAGTCGACTTCCTGTTGCCCTGTTTCTTCAGTTTTTCAATAACAAACGAACCAAGACTAAGCGAAAGAAGTTTCTTAACTCTCTTTGGGGTCTCGATCTCTATGCTTCATGCCTAATAGTGTATATACCCCAATGAGTAATATAGGGTAACAAGAAGACAAGGGACGAACCGAAAATAACAATTGATATGCATTAGGGTGTTTGTACATTCGTTTTATTATCCTTTTCACGTCGACATTTTGCCACTTCACTTCCATTGACTTTTACTCAAATATCACTTGTGATCCTCGGCCTTTATTTCCATCCCTCTCCATCTTTCTCTCCCTCCCTCTCTCTCTCTCTCTCTCTCTCTCTCTCTCTCTCTCTCTGTGTGTGCGCATTTTGTCTTGTCAAAAAAAAAGAAGAAAAATAAATACACGAAATACAAACTCTCTCATCAGTAGGGGGTCGAGAGTTGCTGATTGGAAGATTTTTTTTCTTTTTTTTTCTCTAAGTGCATTTGCCTTTGCCCTGCACACATATTTGTGTGTGTGTGTGTGTGTGTGTCTCCAGATACTTAGTTCAGCCCTTAGGAAATAAATACTTCATTGATTATGTTAATATGTCGAAGAAGATTTCGTCTTGGACTTACCTTATCTTTGACTCTGGTTCTGCTCTGTTTGTTCTTTCCTGCGGTGTTTGTATGATACCCTGCATAAATGCCAAAGGGCATTTTGGGTTTGTTCAAATTTAGATACACTTACGTGCAGTTAAAACTCTAGGCCTTTTTACTTAGTCTTTCAAATGGTTTTTATTAATTTAAAGAAACTATTAACAAATTAAATGATTAAAGTACATTATTATTCAAATTAGTATTCGAATTCAACTTTCAATTTCAGTTTCTGATGATTTGAACTGGGTTCAAGTTCAAGTACAGGGTAACTCAAAGTCGGTATCCGAAATTCTTGTATGACATTTCGTTTCACAATCTTGAGTTGTGTTGACAATTTTCCATTCTATGGCTATGGGGGATTTTCCAGGGACACACACACACACATGTTCACACGATTTTGTGGGTAATTATATATGTTGATCAGTTTCTCAATCGTTTAAGTCGTTTACATACAAATCTGTTTTATTTTATAGATTCTTATGCATTTTGTTTTCTTTTTATGCAGCAGTAGGTAAGGTTAGGATTCGATGATGATGAGTGGAAAATACCATAATGATGGAAAGGGATTTTCCATGGGATTACTAAAGTAAAATTTAAGTAACAGTTAGTTAGATTGCCATCAATCAAATATAGTACAAAATCAAATATGTCTAAACGATTCTAGATTCTTGTTTTTGTCCCTTAGCCTCCTTGATTTTGAACCCTTAGGCAGGATCAAATCATCTGTGACTCGTTCAAGTGGGTAAGTGGATACTCGTCTACCACTTTGAGCTGTCATTCGTTTGTAATAAATATCAAGTAGAATGAATGTATCTCGACTGATCCGTGAATGCGTTCCTCATGTGCACGGCACGTTTTTGGGAAATGAAGCAATTAAAATATATGTATGTATGTGTATATAGATTTTGTCGCGGTGGGCGTGCCTCATTCTGTTTTTCAAGAATGAAAATTATTGTTAACACATGTTGGGGATGGAGATCGAGACAATGCGTTGGCATATGGACACCGATTCAGTTACTGAATAGGCTATAACTCTATCGTTACCTTATTCTCACTCCCTCATGCAATGTCTCGCCACCCCCTTTACCCCTTACCCCTTACCCCTCTTATGCCTTTGTCCGTGTAGTAAAGTTCAATAACATTTTATGCCATAATTTGCTTAAAGGAACTATACAAAATTCAAATTGAAGAGGGACTGGCGCGACTTCCTTCCGCAAAGCAGACTTCCTTCCATTATAATACAAAAAAGAAAAAGCAAAAAACAAAACAAAACATTCGAGAAAACAAAAAAAAAACCCAACGACCGGGGGGAAAAGCTTTCATACGCAGATGAGGATGAGGATGAGGATGATGATGAGAATAAAAGCCCAAAGAGTACACAAGATCGGTATGCGTGAGTGACAAAGAGAGAGAGAGAGGAAGAGAGTCTCTCCACTCATGTCTCGGAATCTCAATCGGGATCTGTGGCACATAAAACATGTTAATGTTGCAAGCTGCAATTCTTACTTACTCCGCAGCCGTCGTCATCCTCCGTTTCTGTCCTCTTCGTCGTCTTCGTTGTCATCGTCTCGCCTTCAATTTGGTTGTCTGCTTTTGCTTTTGATGATGCTTTTGTTATACCCTAACTGACACTGGAATATCCTGCACTTAAGTCATTCGTTTTGCTTCACTCAGACTTAAGACTGCCTTAGAGTTCCTTCAAACTAGTACTGAAGCTCTGCTCTGTATCATAATCCCAATAATAATTTAACTTAAAGTCAAAATTGGTCAAAGATTTGTCTGTTTTACTAAACTATCATATCCATAACGCAAGAACCAGTTGAGAATTACAACGACATGAATGGCAAAGCGTAAAACACTTTTCCAACAGAGCTTATTGAAAATTTTAATTCATGCAAGTCAATTTGAAAATTGAATTAAAAAACCTTATCCAAATTGTTAAGAAAATAGTTTTGCTAGAAACGTTTAGGGTGAATATTCGAAGCTTTTGCAGAACTAAATTTTGCTGTAGTTTTTGTTGTCTTACATTGTTGGAATCCTCAGACTTCGCACAGTTTACCAAATGAATTTCAATTTTTATGTCACAATTAAGTTTGAATGGAATTTTCACATAATTTCAAGATCTTCAATTTACTTTTTGCTTTGCCTAGATCGGATTCAATTTTATGATTTATAATAAGCCCAATTCTCCAGTGAAAAAGAAACCAGAGACGGATCCAAGATCCCACTAGATTCAACAGGATGTTTATTCAAACCAATTAGTCAATCAATCGAAGAAAACCTTTAAAACGACTTCAATTCAAGACTAAATACCCCTTCACCTCTCTTTTTAAGATGGACCACATATAGAACATGATTTTCGTCTAAAAATTTACAAACTTTACAATTTACAAAGTTTTTACACAAATGTAAAAAATGATATTTGAGACATGTTAATTCTAATAATTAATATATGTACTACATTCTTAGTATATACATAGATTCTAATTAAGTAAGTAACTTGGGAATGAAAGAATACAAAATTATTGCGCAAAGACGCAAAATTCAAGCCTTAAAGTATGCAAAGGAATTCTATTTCTCTGTTGTGAAAAACTGGTAAAAATTTAAAGGATTCAAACAATTCTCTTTCAAATATTTACAACAATTAACTCTGATGAGGGGAAAGGTATTGTATTTTCTTATTGAAGACATTTGAAAAAGTAGGGTAATTTCTTCGATTTTGTTTAAGAATATGTTGAATTATACATTTTTGTGAGAGTATATACAATTCGCTGTTAATTAGTTGTTGAGTAGGATGGCAAATTTTGTTGTTGTTGCTTTTCTTGTTCGCAACTAACCGGACTCGAAGCTATAGCTTTATATCGTCTCGTTCTTTAAGTAAGTGTGAGCATGTGTGCGAGTGTGTGTGTGTGTGTCTGTGTGTGTGTGTGCTTACAACATAATTTTAATTTATAGCGTCTGTTCCAGTGGCAAGTACAGTTGAGGTTGAGGTTGCAATAGGCAATCCAACAGCAACAGGCGTCTGGTTTCTTCTTTCCGATGATTCAGGAGAATCGTATGGAGGGCAAAGGAGAAGAATGGGAAAGGAGGATGAAAGCGAAGCTCGTTTAGAAACAAGAACCAAAACAAAAGCACCAAAATATATACACAGAATACAATGCCCCCTCCGATACTCTTACACACTCGTTCCAACTCACTCTCTCACTCTCTCTTTCTCTGTCTGACTGGCGACCCTACGCCTAGTTGATGGATGATGAGACGCCGTGTCTGGAAACGAGGTTTCCTCTTTTATTTTTTTTTGTTTCTTATTATTATTTTTATTTGATACCTAGTTGAAGGTTTCTCTTCTTGTGTAGGTTTTTTATTTTTATTTTAGTTTTTTATTTATTTTTATTTTTTTTTTCTTAGTGTAACACACTTCTGTGTGTTGGGTAGGTAGAACAGCTGTCGCTCTAGTTTTGCTGCCATCGACAACAACGACAACGACAACGACGAGGCCAGAGAGCAACGTAAATGAAACAAGTTTTCTTTCGGGGGTAATCATGTCCAGGTTTCAGGTCCAAGTCCAAGTCCAATATCAGGGTCCCGGGGTCCAGGGCCTGAGACGTCGATTGCCGTTTATTAGTCGCTTGTTTCGTGCTCAAATTATGATCAGAAATTGGGTACTTCGGATTGACAACAAATGCATAGTGGATGCCCGTGTATCCTTTGGGCTATATTTGGCCATCCTCCATATGGTGGTGTTCCTCTTACCCCCAGTCCTTTTTTCATCATTATTAGCATCCATAATTCTCTCACCCTGTCCCTCTCTCTCTCTAGCCCATTTCTCCGCCAACAGAATCATCAAATACAATTGCTGAAATTGTGAATGGTCGAAGCTCACGCAATCACATTGTAGGCCATTGAAGTCGGAACCAGAACTACATCTAATTAAGCTTTCTTTATTCGGTAGCACCTGATGATGATTGAACCAAAAAATTATTATATAAAATAATATTATATATTAATTATATATTATTATTTGGCTTTAAATATCAATATATACTGCAGTTTTGGGCGGGGTTTGAACCAGGGTCTCGTCAACTTTAGTTGGGACCTCTACCCCTTGCACCACCTAGCTGCTTGAAGTCCACTCGGCGAAGCTATAGCTTTAAGCGCGATTTATAAGGAAAATATAGAATAATGCGCCGAAATATTTCACACAGATATCCAAAACTCATCCAAATCGGTGATTCGCATACCTGAAGCTCCCCTTGTAAGCCTCAGACCATCCTGCGCCGAGTTATCCTTACCGCCAACAAGATATCTTGAAAAGTTGGCAAGTGTATGTAACAGGCAGAAAGTATATATATTCTTGATCAGTATCAACAGCCGAGTCGATCTAGTCATGTCCGTCTGTCCGTCCGTATGAACGCCTAGATCTCGGAGACTATAAGAGATAGAGCCAGCAAATTTGGTATGTAGGCTCATGTAGTATGTAGAGTGATCAAGTTTATTTCAAATTTTTCACACGCCCCTTTCCGCCCCCGCAATTCAAAAGAAAAAAACGTTTATCTCAAAAACTATTATAGCTAGAGACACTATATTTGGTATGTATATTTGCTTAGTAAATGCGCACATTTTGTATGTGTAAAGATTTTGCCACGCCCCTTTGAAAAAACTCGATTATTTCCCGTAACTTTCTAATGTGGAATCCAATTTGGCACACTTAATCTTGATACTAATACCCAGCAAAATAGCAAATTTGATCAAAATCGGACTTAAAATAGCCAAATTATGCATATAAACGTTTTTCCATAAGGCCGGACTTGGCCGTTGGTTGGTGGGGGCGCTAGGGTGCTCGTATGCTTGAGTGAGCGAGATATGCTTGTAAATGCATTTGTTTATAAGTTTTCGGACAATAAGAATATCAATCAATGTGAAAGTAAAGATATGAATTGCTTTTTTAGAATTGATCGATCGTTTGTCCTGCATCCAGGATGTTCAGCGTGCCTATCAGAAGCTGCAGGATGACAAATATCTGCGAATATTAGAGAAGACCAATTGGTTGTTTTAAGATCATCGAAGACCTGTGTTCGCCAAGTGTCAAATGGCCGGGACTTATGCTGTGTCATCAGCAGTCTGACTCAATTTCAATTGGATCCATATAACGAGTAGGAGTAAAAGGATCTACTTCATTTTCGGATTAAAATCAGGGGAAATTTCTAACCCATTTGAAATAGTTATCTATCAATTAAATTGCAATCGAATCCAAATCGATGTATATGGAGTTCTCATTGTGCGGTCCATCGACCTAATCTAACTCAAGTAAATAATAATCTTTGGCATATTAAATATGTATACGTATCATTGAAATTAGTTTGTCTCATGTGAAATAACAAAAACATTTATTTAGATAATCTCTCTGATATGGAAACAATTTGAATATTTCGTTTCTTTGGTAGTTTTTTATACATATGTATGTACATACATACATACATACATAACCAAGTGTGTGGGTATTTTATTTGGTCAATGATTGATCAGTTCACTATGCTGATATTTGCAGTTGGCTTTTGTGTAGTTGCGCCTTATGATTGATGGCTTGTATTTTTCTTACTTTCTTTGAAGTGGATTTGCTTTCCTGTGATGTATGGGAAGGGGAGGGATTTTGTTTCCATTGAACCCATAACCACCCACCCTTGGTCTATCTCTCTCTCTGTCTGTCCCTCTTGACTCGTGTCATTTGTGGTGAAATATGCATAAATAGTTGTTTAGGCAGAATTTCAATTGGCCACAGCTGGTTAGGTTCAGGTATGAAAAGGTGCAAAAACGAACAAACAGACCGCAAAAGATATGGGCCTAAAAACAATTTTGAAATTACATACCACTTACCAAATCGACAGATGAACTGAAAATGTTCGTTTTATGTCATAAAAGTCAACTATTTTCTTTTCATTTTAAGAATTTTACCATCATTATTAACAAAATCAAATTTTGCTTAAAATAAAAAGGAAAATGCTTCAATTTATATCACTTTAGGTTTGGATTTAGGTTTGAAAACGTCTAAAAGGTATTTCGTGGTATATTTCGATTTGTTTTCGAAGAATTTCCAGCTTTTCCAGCTGGATTTAATGCGCTCTGAAAAGAGTTTTAATCACTGCTTGAGGTTGATTCATTATTTATTCAGGAAATAAACTGATAGAAATTGAATTTTACAAAAATTTCATTATGAACTGCCCCAGAGAAGTGGCTGCCCTGTTGTCTGAACTCCTTTCTTCTGGCAGGTGAATCGTTGCTGAATCTCATAGGCTTCTTCAATCTTATGGAATCATAGTTTAACAATAGAAGATTCGGTGTTAGAAGAAATGGGTGTATCTCACAAGTTTCCTGGCAGCGTCCTTGGTTCTGTGTCCTTCCGATTCCCTTACGCGAATTAATAATCAAACTCGTCTCAAAAGGAATAACAGACCGACTTACATACAACCGCTGGATTTAGATAAACCACTAGACTAAGAAGAAATATTTGAAACTTGTTGGGAGGCTCCAAGTTAAAAAATTCTTTGCATTCAAGGCAATAAGTTATTACATTGATCCACACAAATGACCTCCATCAAAAACTAGCTACTAGAATATCTTTAGCCATAATATAAAATTCTCTTCTGAATTTCATGACAAAGTTTAGTTAAACATAATCCAGAGATTGCATTTAAAATTTCTTAGACTTTATCTCAGCAGAAATTTGCCCAAATACTTGGCCCTCCCGCTATGTACGTTGAATTGAAACAAAACAACAAACTACAAGGACACAAATGCGCAATGATCCTTTAGGTAAACTCTTCGATCCATTCAACCATTCATATGCATGCCTAGATATATAGAAACAATGTAAGTACCTAGGGATGACAATGCCCTGGACACAGCGTTCGTTGTCTTACTTAAGTTGTCAACGAACTGAAAAGGTGTTACAACCCAATGTGAAGGAAAACAAAACTGCGGTCAGAGGATGAGCCCATCGTCAGCCAAGTGAGAATTGTAATTAGCATTTCATGGAAAGAAGACGGAGAGGGAGATTGAAAATGAGAATGAGGATGGTTCAGGAGCCTGTTTTTTTTTTGTTTTTCCTTCACCGCAAGGGGCAAGCCCTGAAGTGAAACTGGACTTTGTAGACTGTGAAGTGGAAGGACAAGGTGATACAATTTTATTTCTTTTCTTTGTTTTTTTTTTCTTTTCGAAATTTACATGATCTCGAAAATCTCAGCTGCTGAGTTGAATGCCTGCTTTTGTGAGCATGTGGCAATAGTTTAGACAGTAGTCATAGTCATCCGGTCATTAGCACAATGATCACAACCTCCTTGACCTGCCGCGCCCCCCATTTCATGTGGAGCTCGAAAACTTCTTCCACAAGGGGGCCAAAGTTCAGACTTTCTTTCAACGCGTTGGTAACTATAAAGTACAGATAGATAGGCTGACAGACAATGTATGTGTGTAATTTTGTTTGCGTTGGGCTGTACTAAAAAAAAAAGAAGAATAAAAAAATGATATGTATGACGTTGTCGACTGTGGATTACCCTCTATTTATTGATGGATCAATGTGATGTTAATTTCAAATTTATATCAAAGTAAATATAACATTGCCAAAGAATTATTAGAAATTTTTGAAGCAAAATTGAAGCTTTACAGGCAATGAATAGAAATTGAATGCCATTTCCTTTCTGTTTCTCTGATGAATTCTGTCATTCTGTTATATAATAAACCATTTAATGAGCAATATAATGAATAAGTTTATATGTCAAGCCTAATAATGCATTCAATATTTAAATGTCTAAGAAAATGTACAATATAATGAATAATGTAATATATAAAAAGTGATCTTATATTAATTAGACTTTAATATTTGGTATTAGGGATTATGGCTAACTTTATATAATAAAAATTGAAATAAAGTAAAACAGAATATACCATAATATTATATAAATTATTATGATGAATAAAATAATAAATTATAAAATGTTTAATATATTCCACATATGCAAAATATGCAATTTTTAGAATCTTTTATTGAACAATATAAAAATCTAATGTATGTACATTGTTTAATGTTTAACAAAAATGAATAAATAATACAATGTAAACCATCCAATAATAAGTAATATAATGTATTAATGTATGAATGTAATGCAAAATATCTGGTTAGATTACAACCTATTTGAAGCAGCATTTGGAAATTTAAAGAATCTCTTTCAAGTCCTCTTCATGATTAAAATGAATTAAAGAATCATTCTCATAATTGTCTAGAAAGAGACACGACTCTTTCAAATGCTTTAAGTGTGTTTTATAAGTATTAAATATAATTACTAAAACTAAGGCTATCGCTGTGTATAATCCTCTGTTCCGACAAAATGGTCATTTATGATCAGAAAATGAGCTCATTGATTCGATCACAGATGATTAAGATCACAAATTTGATTAAATGCTGGGCGTAATATGAAAATATCTAAGAAATGGTAATAAATTAATGAATATATATTAACGTCACACTAAATGATTTCAATACTCGCTTAATATGCTTTAACAGGATCTAGATTTTAGGCAATTCTAAAACACTTTGTTCCACATCGTTGTCTGTCAATGAAGTGTCTCTAATATACCCTTTGAAACCAAGAGGAGCCCCTGCAATATAGAGAGGGTATTAAATGAAAAAGCATTTATACATAGAATTGTATCTGCTTTTCTTTTTTTCTTTTTTGATGATGAGCAACAAACAGCTGACGAGAACATCTCATCATTTTTACGTCTTCTTCCTCTTCTGCTAGTGATAATGATGATTAAATTTACCGTGCGACAGAAAAAAAAGAAAAAAAATAAAGTGTCGCCAACAAAATGTCAATGAACCCAACAAAAAATTAGAAAGAAATGCCGCATATTATTGAAATATTGAAAGCCAACAAGCCAAAGCAGAGCACACACACCTCTCACACACACACACACACACACACACACACATATATACACGGCCCCAAACTTACTTACGAGTACCTCATGTTGTGTCTTTTATCACCAGGCGCCCAAGTTTTTTTTTTTTCGGTGATTTTTAAACATTTCTCTGCTATTTCTATACTTACTTGCTTCTTGCTCGCTATTGCCTCTAACATATCGATAAACCAAAAGGCATATAGTATATTTAACCACAACGGCATTCTTTTTAGCCATTACAAAATCTATGAAATTTGTTGCCAAACTTTTTTGTTTTTTGTTTAGCAGAATCTTTAGGAATTGACGAATACTATGATAAATAATATCATCATTTATTGGCTTTCCCTTCTATTATGGTTAGACACTATTTCACAACGAGAGCTAAAAGAACTTGAAGCGAAAAGGTCGATTTTGTTATCCGATTTTCTGATCATTTAAGTCCTACGAAGTTGTAGTTAATTTAGATAAAGTTTAATTTTAAGCATCTTGAAATTTTCTAGTAGTTAACATTATATAGGGAGATTTTTCAGTCCCATTAACATTTCTGATATAAGACTGTATTCAGTGGAGTTCAGTTCTAAGTTCTATTATTATTTAAAATATGAAAAATTTGGCCAAGGGCTTGGCATTTAGTAGTCATAAGTAAACCGAAGTTTTGGACATGTTATAAAATACCGATTGGACCATGTCCGATTCATTTGACTAAGAAGATCATGGCTCAGCACGTAAACGTTGATATCCTGCATTAGTTTGGGTCTTCCAGCAGGACAATGACCCCAAGCAGACCAGCAAGAAAGCTAAAAAGTGGTTTGCGGACAACACCATCAACGTCATGGAATGGCCTGCACAGTCTCCGGATCTCAATCCCATTGAGAATTTGTGGACTGATGTTAAAGTGGCAGTTCACACCAGCAACCCAACATCAAATGAAGCACTTTGGACGGTTGTGAAAGAAAGTTGTTGAACGTCCTGCAGTTAAGCATTTCGATAGATGAAAAGGGAAATCTTGTAAATTACAAAAGTTATGCTTATTTTCAAAAACAATTTCCTAATACAATTTTTCGTAAATAATGAATCGACCTGAATCTTTTAAAAATTAAAACAAATATTCTCATTCAAAATGCCATGACACATTTATTAATTGGATAACTATAATTTGACATTATTGCTTTCCACCTATTATATCTTGATCAATCGGATGAATCATGTGACTAATATTGGTGGTTTAGCTAAGCTTCTAATTATGAACGAACTGAAATTATGAAAGAACTGAAAATCTCTCATAGGAGTACATAGTTTATGCTCATTTGGTTTTAACTATTTACTAAATCTCTTCTATCCTCAATAGAAAAGTTTTCTATGTGGACAATGAGAATGCGGAACAACGAGCAACTGGATTCTCGATTCCCAGGTTCGTCTAAGCCGAAGGATATATGTAGTTGTTAGCTTACTATACTAACTATAATCTATAGTAATAATAATACATATAATAACTTCTCAAACCGATCGAAAAGATCACGTAGAATCCTTTGAAACAGTTTTCACTAATGTCAAAAGAAAAGTTTCTCATTTACATGAACTTGGAATATTCTTTTGACTTTGATGAAAACTCTAATTGAGTGTTTTTGAATTATTTATATGTCTATGAATTTCGAAATAGTCCTTTTAATTGCCCACATTGTGGTAAACCGTAAATATTTGAGGGCTAAGCGGGCTTACGTTGGAAATTGGGTGAGGGTATGGTTATAGTTTCCACCGGGTACATTGCATAATTGCCCTAATGGCATAGGCTATCAAATCCCCTACCATTTCCTACTCTCTATACCCTCCCCTATTTATTTTGTTTTTGGGTTGGTATTTTTTGGTGTTGGGTGTGTCCTCGTTGTTATTTTTGTTTTTATGAATCATAAAATGCTTGTTATGCTGCAATTTACGTTTGTTGCTATTTTACGAGTTTTTAATTTCCACAATGAAGATGATGATGATGATGATGATGATGATTATGACGATGCGAATGATGAGCTAAATGAATGGGTAAGTAAGTGTATAACTGGCTGGATAATTGGTTGGATGTTTGACTGATTGTCACTTTATTGGCAAAAAAAAAAAATGCCCATAGAATTGTAATATCGTTTTTAGTACTAATTAATAATGCGTAACCGACAACATTTTTCAGACTACATATACCAAAAAGAAAATAATTTTCACTTTGTCTGCTAATTGTTTTTTGTTTGTTTTCGGAGGTCTTTAACCTCGCCAAAATAAATTAGTGAACACAGCCAACAAAATTTTCCGGCGACGGTGGAAACAAAAAACAATTGACAGGTACCTAACACAGACACAAAGTTTGGTCTTCTGTAGTTTTAGTACTGAAAAAAAAAAACGAACGCCCACTTATCATACGATTTTTTGAAAATATATGCATATAATTTCTTTTCAAACTTTTTTGGTTTGAGTAAGTAATTTATCATGTTCGGTACGAAAAAACTGAAATAATAGAAAAACCATTAGGAAACGTCGTTAGCTGACAAATCTATTGCTCATGCTTTTCATTTAATAACTTTTCATTTCGGTGCAAAATTTGTTTTAGTTGTAAAGTTTTTGCGTATTTGGGTAAAATTTTGTTAATTTCCCAATGGCTTTTGGCTTTAGATTGCTCAAGTTTCGAATTGTTGTTAATCAAGCTCATTGAAGAAGGCTTAAAAGTTAGTCACTAAACAACTAAATCTTGTACCATCTCAATTACAGTTAACAAGATTTTGTTTGAGCCAGGGCTAGTTCCCTTTTAAGGATGGCTTAAACAGACTGTAAAACTATTTCTATAAACATCTGTCTAAGGGAATTTCATAGTTCATCCCTAAATCTGCTCAACTTCTCACTCTCTCTCTCTCTGTCTCTGTCTCTGTCTCTCTGTCTCTTATTATATTGTTGTGGTCACTGTTTTGATCCATTCAAAAATCGATTACAATCGACTAATGCGTTTCATGATATGCGGGACAGGGATCGGGAATTGGGAACGAAACTAAAGACTTACACTTCTCATATATGTATGTATGGATGCCCCTATGGCGAATATGTTATGGGTTCCCCCTCCACCACTGTGCCCCTGTACCATCCCTTCATCATTCAATCATCAGACATTTGGTTTTTGCATTGACTTTCTTTTTCACTTTTTCGCTATACAAGACGAGTCGAGTCGAGTCGACTTGAGTTGCATGTTGTTTTTGCGGTTCCCTGCATTTGCCTTTCGGGTTAAACATTTCGTGACCTGCATTTTTGTGTGTGCTGTTGGAAAATAAATTGGTCGTTTCTTTTCCATCCTCCTGCCATCGTCTCTCTGTCTCTCTCTCTCTCTCTCTCTCTCTCTAGAGAGTCAGACAGTCGCATATGGCAAGCATGTGGCGCACGTACAAACCACTTCACTCCTTTCAATTATGTGCGAACGCAAAAATATTGTCCCGACTTTTAACTTGAGAAGTCTACAGGAGTTCCCGGGGTACACTCTCCTTCCCCTTTATTCCCTGTACGGGTACATGTAATTTGGTCAGAAGATGGTTTTCACCCAACAGATCATTTGTCTCGCATAAATTTTATGTTCCTAACTTCATTTAATATTTGAGCTTGATCTTCCGTTCTTGTGCCTATGATATTTCAATATTAATTCCTTTTTATAAGAAATGTTGAGATTTTAGCGACTTTAATACAACATTTAGTCCATTATAACAACAAGTCACATCGAAAGGTAACAAAACATTATGAAATACTAATATCATTTCATACTTTATTGTTATTTAAACTTTGTGAAATGAAAAATGCAAATATTTTATATAATTTTCAGATTCTTGCGGACAAAAGACAAACAATTTCCATTTTGTTGTTAACGAAAGAGCATTTCTATTTCCATACAAAACTGACGTTCGAGCTCCATGGTTTTTTTTCTTGTCCTTTTTTAATTACAACTGCAGAAATTACTTATAACACGAATGAAGTAGCGGCAAGTAGTTGGGTGGAATGAAAGGAGGGACAGAGCATTAGTTGCGGTTGCCTGTTGCCTTTCTTCGTGAGTGTCAACAATGTTGCACAACCAGTAACAAAATAAACGTTAAAGTCGTGGTGCGCATAGTTAATTGTTAGTTAGTTACTATATACCAACCAAAAACACTATCTTTAGTTTGTATGTTAGTACAGATAAGTAAAATGGTTAAAATTAACACAGATATTCTTAAGTATTAAAAATTGCTCACCTGGGCTTTGGGTAATAATCTCAAACCATTTACGACAAGTTGTCTATATAGGCTTAAAGAGAGATGAACTCCAGGTATTGTAAGCTTTTGTAATTCACAACTAGTTCTAGCTTAGCTGATATGGTATGAGCTTAACTTAGAACTTATCGTTGATCAAAGAAGACGCAACACATGAAAACATTTCCCACAATCCTTAACAAGAAAAATATGAGATAGCCACGCCTTCAACTTGTTTACACATAGTTGCTTCAAAAAATAGATATAAAATTTTCCAGAGGTTTTTCAGAGAATCGAAATGAAAGTAAAAGGTAAATAAATGTGTGTGTGTGTGTGTGTGTGTGTGTGTGGGAGCATTTGGAAGGGGTTAAAGGAAGTGAAGATTTCATCAATGTTTGCGATTAATTTATGCTGGCCTCGATTTATTTCTTTCCCACCCACATGCCCTTCCTCTCTCTCCCTCTCTTTCTCTCACTCTCTCTCTCTCTCTGTCTGTTTTATTTGGTCTTTATTTGATTGATGATTAATCCAGACTTTGACTTCTGGCATTGACAGGCAAAAAAAAGAAGCAACAACAACAATTTACTACAATGACAACAATTTACTCAAAGACCAACTCAGTCAATAAGAATGTCGTCTATATGATACGATGTTTGTTTTCTATATGTCTTGATCTTCAACTCTCTTTATATATATATATATATATGTGTGTGTGTGAGTACAAATTCTAAATATTATCTCAGTATTATACCCTGTAATGTATTAAAATAAGCTAAACGAAGACGTCTTAATTAAATATATGAAATGCATAAATAATTTACAATAATTTCAATTAAAATTAATAATTCAAAATAGTTGATGAAAACTAACATTAGTTGTTACTTAAAAATATATAAAAACTCGAGACAAATTTTTTTGTTTAAGTAAATATTTAGTTTTTATTAGTAGATTTAGTATACTAGTTTAGTTTAATTTTGTTAAATTGAAATACATAAAAATATTCATTGTCTCATATTCTTAATCATCCATTTAATAATTATCCTACCTTAATAAATTTCTAGTAAGCTTCTATATTCAAGTTGCTTTAAGGGTAACAAAAAGTCGAGACATTCGCCTGGTTAATACTATTTTATTTTGTTTTTTTATACCCTTGCAAAAAGGGTATATTAATTTTGGTCAGAAGTGTGCAACGCATAGAAGGAAGCATCTCCGACCATATAAAGTATATATATTCTTGATCAGCACGACGAGACGAGTTCAAATAGCCATGTCCGTCCGTCCGTCCGTCCGTCTGTCCGTCCGTCTGTCCGTCCGTCTGGATCGATGCGAACTCCTCCTAGACCGTAAGAGCTACAGAAATTTTGCACGTAGGCTTGTATATACTGCAGGGTTTGTATATCTCGGATTCAGTCGGATCGGACCACTATATCATATAGCTCCCATACAAACGGCAAAGTCACGAACAGTGACTTTTCTCAATAACTTCGTTACTTTTTAAGCTATTGTCGTGAAATTTAATATAAGTAAGTTTATTGTAACTATAAACCACTGTGACAAATTTGATCAAGAGCGGGTGACTATATCATATAGCTCCCACAGGAACGATCGGTCAAAAACAGTGACTTTCATCAGAAAGTTCGTTATATCCTATGCTAAGATTGAAGGCCGTTCTTTCGCAAACATTACCCTTTTTAGATAAAACAATTAGTTTAGATAAAAGAGTTACTAACAAACTTGCAAGGGTATACAAACTTTGACGCGGTCGAAGTTAGCCCTGGCCCTCTGGTTTTTTTTTGAAATTGTAATTGCAAATATGAGCGGAAGCGCGCTGTTTGAATAAATCGAATGGGGGAATTGGATGGGGGTAGGAAATGGGGGTTACACATAAGGGCAAACCAAAGAATCAGTTCGATGTTTAACTGCAGAAGGAGAGAATAAACACACACACACACACACACCGAAAAGCCCAATTGGATTGCTTACAAAAATATATATAGAAATATTTGAATATTTTTTTGTGATAAGAAAAAACGTCATTTGAGCCTAAAGAGAAACTAAAAGAGAGATTAGCAAAAGTTCTTAAAGTATTCCCCATAAGTTGCTTATGAGAAGTTAGTTTCAATTGTCTTGGGGATGTTATATGAAATTTTAATAATATATACAGATATGTATTTATATATGTATGTTTGAAGAATACCTAAAGGGTCAATCGAATAATTTCTGAACATTTTGTTTTTCTCCTGCAACGTTTTTAACAATTCAATTTTCATTATAATTTTCTATTTTCCCTTTCATAATCTAAGCAATTCACAGGGCTTGATCTCTGTCGTGGATCGTTTCACTCTTACCAAAGGGCAACTCGGAAAACTTAATAACAAGTTTGGTGATATTGGATCAGAAGCCTTTTTATAACCATAAATGTTTTTAGGATCAATCATTTCATATGATATAATGGTTCGTTTTGTATACTTATTAAGTACATTGTTCTAACATACATTATGTTTTCTTGAGAATTACTTAAAAAATAACATAAATACTGATTAAAATGCGCATGCCCCATCGGTGGTTTTTGTATTACGGATACAAAGTTATCGGCTCAAGAGCAGAAGCATATAGAAGTATGGATATCAAACTACTTAGGTGACACATTGGGTACTTAGGCAAGGAAATATGCTAGTTTAGAACCCAAGTTTCTGATTTCTTTAAGATTATCGCAGGTTATTTCAATGGCATCAAAATCAACCAACCACTAATGGAGAGCATAAATTGAATCTAAAATATGCCATGGAATTGATTTGTTATTAGTTGCTGTTAAATGGTTTAGGCTCTAAACAATGACTGGCCAAATATTGGTACAATTGATCAATCTATCTATGTACATACATTCATACATATATGTACATATGTATATGCTTGTGTATCTAAGAATAGTTTCGAGCTGGGAGCAATGACATAGCTTTAACTTAAAGTATTCTGTGTATTTTTGTTTTTCATTTTTATTTGACTCCTAAGTCCTAAGTAATTTGTCATGCGCAAAACGAAAATCTGAACAGAATCATAAAGCAAACTAAGGCAGCCAACAGAGACACAGAGAACTTATTACACTAGACTATTTTGTTCCGGGTTGGTTTTTTCTTAAATATTCTAGACATTATTATCCGAATAATAATTAAATGCATTTTTACAAATATCAAGCAAACCAAAGCGAAAGAGTTACTCAGAGTACTCTGAATGTTCACAGTGCCATAGATGGCATTCAAAATACTCTTATTTAGTATTCATAGTATCATAACATAGTTTAAGTCATTTACAAGAATATTTTGAAGCTCATTCTCTAGAAGCTTGTTGACATTGTGGATAGATAACTTACCCACTTGAATAAAAATGTAAAGTTTTTGACACATTCTCATTTTTTTTTCATTCAAAATGAGTCATATTTAAAGGCTCGTATCTGCTCAATCAAAACTGTGAAAAGTATGAATGTCATATGTATTCAATTCATTTCACTTATAATAAGCCTTATTAATTAGTATATAGAACAATTCTTTTGCCTTTAAGTAGATGTTTCTTCCTTTCCTTAGAAATGATTATAACAACTAATCTGACTTTTGAAAATACATGATCTAGGTACATTAAAACCTTTGGATTTTTATATTTTCAATATTATATCCATTGTGTTATTACCCATTCCTAGCCTAGAATTTATAGTGATAATACATTTTTACATCGTTCCAACTCTTTTCATTTAAAATCTTAGGCAGAAGCCTTTTATGCTGATCTTAAGATGGATATTCAAAATAAATAACAGATCCCGGTTCAGTTTTATGATAATTTTGAAACCTCCATCTTGTCTTTAGCGCATCCCTTAGTTTAAGGACGATTCCATATTTTAAGAAACTTCCCCAAATCTATAATATTTAGTTATTAAATATATATCTTAATTAAAATGTATTTCATATCTTGAATAAACTAGTCTAATTAAGCTATCAGAGAAGATTTTCACCATAAATTTATATTTCGAATGCAGCAAATAATTACTTTTAACCAAATTCCAATTACAGTTGAAACTTGAGTCTAAAGTGTTGGTGTCTAAGTATACTTATAGGTTGTCATCCAGGTCTAAATAGTTGGGGCAAATAACCTTTAGTTTTGCCCAAGAAGCTTCTTATGGACTGAAGGTCAAGTTTTGCCAAAAAAAAATATTTCTGATAAAGCTATTGCTAATCGACTGACGGCCTCAATAAATAGTAAAACGCTATCGTTAGGTTCTTTACTTATACTGATATCTGATTGTGTTTATAGTTATATAGATCGGAATCCAAACTACGTGATTTTATATATATTCAGTATTATATTTTTAATTTTAAGAACCTTTAATAAGTAAATGGAGAAACGTGATTTTTAATTAAAGTTCATTACAAAATTTTGCATACATTTAGGCTTTAGTTCAATTTCAACATTGAATAAATTAGAATAAAACTAATAATTATGTTTTGTGTATTTTTTTTTAAATAATTTATAAAAATCTATTGCTAACAAATTATAGAATATTTATTTATTCCAACATTAATGGAGACTTACTCAGCTATTATGAACTGTTGAAATTTGTAAGGTGGGGGGGAGGGAAAACGAAATGTTTTTTTCATTTCATCTGGAAAATCACAGAAAAATTTTGTTGAAAAAAATTTCCATTCGTGACCGAAAAAAAAAAATACAATGAAACGAAAAAATCAAACGCCAATCGACCCAAATTTATTCGTAATGAGATGCAACGTATCGATTAGCATTGACCTATCAGCAAGATGCTTGGCAAATGCATGCCAGATTGTCCAGAGATCAGAGGAGAATTGAACACAATATATATAGTACAATGTGTGTGTGTGTGTGAGTTTTGTTTGTGTGTAAATATTTACAATTAGCCAAGACATTGAGGGCAAATGCATTTACATTTATGTACATTTTGCCTTGTAGCCTTGTTGTATGTATAAACAAATTGGATGACATTTATGGCTAAATTTTGCGGTAGTTGGCAATGAGCCTAGCTAACATACCCTTCCGTCCACCCTTTTCCTCGTCCTTATTCTCATTCTCTTTGTTATTCTTATTCATTGTCTCCTTACTGCTAGGGGCATGGGCTTTCTCAAGGCAATTAAAACATTTGCAGGAGTTGGAGTCCACGATTCCGATTTCCGATTTGCTTGTTCGTTTCTCTTTAAGGTTTATTTTTGTTCGTTTTGTTTTGGCTAATTAAGTGAGCCAAGTCAATCTGTCGAAGCTGTCAGCGGGGATCTGCCAAGACAAATTTATGCGATTTTCGAGTAGAGTGGAACGGTGGCATAAGGTTGGGGTAGACGGGTAGTTGGGGACGGGCCAACACACACACACACACACACACACACACACATACACACATATATATATAGAGTGCCCTCAGTTCAATGCTCCATGGTATTCCATAATGTTCCAGGTACATATGTGTGAATTTGTGTGTGTGTAGCCACTAAATATTATTATTGGCGTTTCTACGAAATGTGGAATTAACTCATTCATTAAGTTTATACACACACACACATAGAGAGTTGTTGCGAGAAACAAGATATTGTATCTGTGAGATACTAAGTATGCACGCTTATAAACATATTATTCATAACGAAACCTGACTTAGAGATGCCATCGTGATTGATTCGATTTGCAAATCAACCTGCTAACAAACAATATTCGCTCTAAAAATCAACAACCTGCAATAAAATTGACAACGAAATAGTGACTTTAAATTTCTGATAATTTCTGCTAAATGTTTCATGTTTCGAATTTTTTATATTAAGCGAAAAGAAATTTAGAAAAAATGTCTAAATTTGTGTAAACATAAAAGTCGCAAAATTATTCAATACTTTAGCCAAAATGGTTTCTTATTCATTTATTTATTTTATTTCAATCTATCATTCTATACATTCATGACTTTAGCATTATGTGTTAGGAGTTAGTTTATATTTTGTCTGCTTAAATGCTCTTAAAGTCAAAGGCGGATCTTAAAGACAATTTCAAAGTTACACGAAAAGTTTTACATTTCTTGTAATAATAATGAATACTTTTTCAGCCAATTGCCTACGTAAAGGGGCTAAATTGCCCCAAATGGATCCAGTGCCAGTGCTAAATAGATCCGTTTGTGTTCAAGTAGAAGGTAAAAATTTACAAAAACCCAAAGAATGACTTTAAAAATATAATTATAATTAAGTTGGTCACTCTTACATAAAATGTCTATCATCTGGATTAGCGTAAGGTGTTTAAATAGCTATTGTTCTTATCATTACCCAAATTGTTCTATTTGTATGATATTAAAGTGTTTTATATTAAGAGCATATGATTTAATACTATGAACGTATAAACAGCATAAAATATAGATAATTAGAATAATAAAACAAAAAGTAAGTACGTGTGAAGTTTGAACAGAAGAAAGTAATGCTCTCAAGAAGTTTCTATATAAAGGTACTTAATTATCTCATACCTGCTGTCTGACACATGCTAATTAAAGTACTTGAACCACAAATGCCTAAAAATATACTTCGTCTGACTTGCTTATAGAGTCAATCATCTGTAAATATTAATAATTTTCTAGATTTACCTACATCTTTTCAAAAATAGTTCACATCTCTAGACTCTCTAGCCGCAATGTCTCAAAATTCGGAATCGTATTAATTGTCGGCTAAATTCTTTTAAAACACCTTATACACAAGAAGCGAGAGAGAGACAAAACAAAAGCAAGCGAACAGGTACATAATCATCTATGTATGTATTTATCTACCTGCCTAACTTAACCTATCTAGCTAACCACCGAAGAGGCCAAAAAGGTCGCCTAATGAAACACTCTAAAACCATATGTAAGCCAAGTTAGTGGGAACGAGATGGGGGCAGACAAAAGCATTAGGCATATCATTTTAGATATGCATAGAACAGCGTACAGTGAAAATGTATACCATGAATGTTGGGTTAGGACCACAAATCGAAACGAATCTGGTTTTAAAGTTTTACGGAATTCACATCTCTTTCTCTATCCCTTGCTCTGTCTCTCCAGTTTCTTCCATTCAATTCTCTTAGTAACAGGTACAAGCAAACATATATTGCCAGCGTCGACGCGTCGACAGAACGTCGGGATTTTTTGAATTTCAATTCTTTTTTGTCTTAGCCACAGAGACAGACAAAAGAAGAAGAAGATTCATTTAAATAAATCTTAGATTAGTGTCGTTTAGCAATTTGGAATTCTCTCTGTAAGAGGGCATTCTCTATTGAGGTATGTATGTATGTATGTATACATATACATATATATATATATATATATATGCTCGTGCTAAACTGGATTTAATGGAAATGAATGAGATTTGAACTAATTTACATATCAGCTGGCCCTAAAACTTTACTTGGAAAAGACTGCTATCAACATTGACTACTGGCTGGCTGATTCATAGCCAGTTATCGCAAAAAAGGCCCAAAAACCAAACTATTGCCTTAATTTTTAAGTCGTCTCTGAAATACCGTGTATCAAATTATATAAATTTTTATGGTTTTCAACTCAAAATCAATTAAAAAAAAAAGAATTGTCAAACCAAAATAGTTTGACAATTCTTTAGGAAATTTGTGGTACTTTAATGGTTAGCAATCAAATTCTCTAATATCATATCAAATGGTTGTTGATTTTCGGGCAACTTGTAAGTTGATACAATATCGAAAGTTAATGTCTAATTATTGACAGACATTATAAATGGCTATCAAAAGGTCGTACAACATATAAAAGACTCCATGTTGGACCTCAGTGAGATAGTAAGTTCAGCTGTATTGAACGTCGGGGTCACCAATTCAAAGATATAAGTTTTGAGAAGCTAGCACACGTCGGGGTCACCAATCTACAAAGCCATACATTAAATATTCATTTTGTAGATACATTATAAATGTCATAGAAGATTTCAGTGACCTTAGTATGCCCTTTCAACCAAATGGATGGGTACTGAGTATAAAAAATTAATAATTTTCGTTAAAAATACATCATCTATGATAATAGACACACACACACGCACAGAGACATACAGTGACATAAGTAGACATTAAATTTCTTAGGAATTTCTTTTTCGTTTTTTTTTTTGGGAGAGGTTAGAGGGGGAGGGTCTCTTTCTTTCATAAGTGAGAGATAAGGCATACTATATAGTATGGCGTTGTGTTTTATGATTTTTATTACATGGTATACTATGTATGTGTGCATGTATGTGAGGTATAACTACGAGGTCAAGCACTCTGATTAGATTACTATGATGATGTTACTCACTCTCCAAATTCCCCCACCCCCTACTACCACTGCTACTCTTACTACTATATTCCCCCCTTACTATACCATGTCTCCTTCACAAGTGGCACCATATACTTATGTATACTGTAGTAGTAATTAAACGCTAAATGGCCTAGCAAACTGATCTCTTTTAAACCCACTCACGAGCCTTCTTCGTCACTTTAGTTTCTTCTCTGCTCTCTCATCTTTCTATTATTTACTATTTTTTCATGCAATGCTAATTAAAAGTTTGTCACTTTAAACTATATACATTTACATCAATTTACACATCAGTTTACTTCTAGCACCAGTTCTACGACTGGAGACTAGAGTCTGAAACTGTGACTTTTTACGATTTACTACCACCTACTACATACTATGAATGAGGCTTAAAACCTAATTTATCATGACCGAAATAGAATTTCAAATTGTCGGATAGTGTGTGCAGTAGTTAGGCCTAGCAACTGGGCACGCACCTGTGCGTATGCTTGATACGGGGGACAAACACTATACATATGTGTCTGTGTGTTTAGACCTCATTTCGGTGTTATGGCGGTGGCTTTTGACTTTAAGACTATGTCGCCAATGATATCGATAATATGCAATCTTAATAGCACACACGCCACACATACACACACACACACACACTTACAGAAATCAATCATAAAACATTTCTCCCAACAGGCATACCTAAGGCAGCCCTCGTGTGGGTCTCCCTCATATGCATAGGCCTATAACTCTAATAATACTGTTATCGATATCAGTCGGATCGAAACGAAACGAAGCGAACCTCTTTAGGTTCGAGGCGTACTCTGCTTGGCAACCAAAAAAAAAAAATTAAAAATAAAATAAACCTAAAATCCCGAAATGAGACGTGTCGCAGAAAGTTATCAGGAAGACTCGCTAGACCTATAGCTGATTACTTCTCCAGAGAACAAAGGGGTTTTTCACTTGGGAATCTAAGTTTTACGGATTTCCCTTGAATATATTTTGAAAAAGAAAAACCAAAAAGAGGGATGGTAATTATTCTAGAAAATTTGACGCACCCACCCATACACTGACAGAAAATCTCAAAATATACATGTGTATGTGTGTATGTAATGAAATTAAAATACTTCATTCCCAGATAAAATAATAGTTTAATAGTTTCAATCGTAGAGGATACGAATGCATTTTCATATCCTGTTTCTAATCAATACCTATTGATACTTTTGATAGAACCTATTTCACACAAATAACGTCGGGGTCACCAATTATTTAAGTCTCAGTGTACTCCATTTAACCAATCTTAATACTAAACGTTTCTTGGATACACCAAAAAAGTTTTACTACTTAACATTTATAGAGCTAATATTGAATGAATTTAACTACATGCTTACAATTTCTACTTCATTGAACTCCACGCACCACTTCGTCCAGTGAAAAACTACACGAAATGATGAGTGTTGAAGGCATGGAAGAGTGGAAGTGGTGGGTAGTCTTGGAAGAGACGGGGATTTCTCTTTCTCATTTTCTGCTTCTTTTCTTTTTATCAATTTTCTGTTTACACACCTAACACTGTTTGCATTTTCTTAAAAAAAAACAAAATAAATAAATAAATAAAAAAAAGACAAAGCTACAACAACAAGAAAACTAAGCAAAGGTTTCATATTTTTCAGTGCAAGTAACGAATTTAAAATACCTTGTTATAAGTAACTCCAATTCTTTAGAATATTTCATGTGTTGATTAATTTTTGTGTTTCATAGATCTCATTAGTTTGTAGCTTAAATTAAAGACTTTGTAGCAAACGTCGGGGTCACCAATTTCAATATCAGAACACACAACACTAGCGATCAAAAATCGGGGTCACCAATTTGGTAAGCAGAAGTACTCAACTACTATGATATATGTATTTGATTGATCTCGGCATATGCCCTTGCTCTCTCTCTTTTAAATACAGGGTATTGAAATGTTTGGTTTAATTTTTTTCTTTTTTTATATATATTTTTGTATGATACGGCACTTGTGTAATCATCAACAACATGAAACGATCGAGGTCTGAGTTGAGTCTCCTACATCTAAAAGTCGTACTCCCTGCGGGCTGGCTAGATGACTGGCTGGCTGGCTGGCTCTCTGCTTCATTGCACACTTGCTGAGTGTTTATTATCCATTCTCGAATGCTAATCTCTTGGGTAAACGCTTTGCACTAGATAGATAGATGTTGCAGTTCCATGCAATGTAATCAAGAAATTAGAGCATGCACCCATATGGTGTCTATGTATAGGTGGTTACTTAGGTAGGTATGTATACATATATGTACATACATATGTATGTATAGTAAAGATATATGTACATTTGATAAGACACCGAATTTTTTATTTATGTATGTTTAAAAATCAAACAAGAATTCCCACAATCAAAAACAGAAGAAATTAAATACAATTTCTTGAATTTTTGTTTTGTTTTATGTGATATCAGCTGTTTTTTTTTTTTTTTTTTTTTTTTTTTTTGTTTTTTTTATTATTATTTTCCTGAAAGAGAGATGACACTGAAACATTGTATCTATGTGTTGCGATATATATCTGTCAGTATCTGTGTCTTCTGTTTGTGTGTGTGTGTGTGTGTATAGCGATATGCAGTGTGTTATCAAGACCATGTAAGTATCTTTTTTGGTTGTTTGTGTGTCTGTCGTTTTGTTTGTCTCCAAAATTCTCACGTCTGTCAAATAACATTAGAGTCGGCGATAACCATAGACGACGCGCCGTATCACAATGATCATCATCATCATCATCATCTTCATTATAATCATCATCATCATGAGAAGGCAAGCAAGAAGAAGTAAAAGAAGAATAGGTAAACGAAGCAGTAAAATAAATTTAATAATCACCTTTAGGTGATCACTTTTAGATCTGTAGATCAGTTGCACTTTACTTTCGTCTCTCTAACATTTTTGTTTTCCACAATCCGCCTAACTAACTAACAGAAAATCATTTACTACATATATAATAACATTTTTTTTAAAGATTAAAAATTATGGAAATTTTTGTATTTTTTTACTTAAAGGTAAGAGTACATTTTTAAAATGTAAACAAAACAAATTGCGTATATAAAAGAGCATGCATCTGGGCTATTATCAATGGAGAATTACATACATAAGTATACATATGTATGTATGTGAATGATGAATGAAGACCCAAGACTGGAGCATTTCCAGCTATTTATTTATTTGTTGTTTGTTGTTACATATTACCATTACTGATACGAAAGTGATATGCAAATGTTGACAGTGCCACAGTTTTCGAGCACGAGACTATCACAATCATCATCATCATCATTAACATCTCTCATCTCATCATCATCATCATCATCAGTACTATTATCATACTGTGATATCTTTTGTATGTTTATGTACACAGAGTTAAAAACTATACAAATCTAGTGCAGAGTATTCAAATATATAAATGTTTGAATATAGTATACGTATATATATGTTTGTAGATCGGTCTCTAACCAAATTAGGTGGTCAGTTCGTCAAAATCAACTAAGCAAATTTAGCCGAATAGACAAATTTAGGACACCTATCTTAATGTGAAGAATGGCAAAAGCAAATAATGAGAAGATTCTGTAGTTGGTTTCCAATGATTATGATGGGGAGCAGTGGCACGGGTCTAAGTGGGGGGGATGGGGGGATCGGGAGGGGCCAGCTGCATGACATTTATCTATTGTTAAAATATTTTAACTCGTGCTAACCATTTAACATGGAATATTTTTGTCTCAGTTTCTTCAATCTTACACATATACAGAACAATATGGAAGGGTATTATCTAGGGTATATTAGGAAATCTGAAAGTTGGATGAACATTACTTGAGAAGCAAATGGAAAAAGTTTTGACATAAAGTTGCTTTCCCCTTCGTCCTCCTCCGCTCTTTTTAGACTGTTCAAACTGGAGACTTTTATTTTATTAGCTCATCATTTTTTGTGGAGGAAAACAAATTTTTGGGGAAGGGGAGGAAATTTCTTCTTCCATTGGACTGAAAGTTTCAAAATGAAGTCCTAAATCAATAAATTTCTTATTTTCCACGCGTTTGTTAGGGACTGTGCTAAGATCGGACGTCTATATAGAAAAAGTTTGCCTAGTCCTTTGAAAGGCAAAGAAAATGAATATCATAAACTTTATTATTATGTCAAGAATACCATTAATGGGTATTTACAGAGTCGTATTCTCTGTATGTGGATTGCTTATTTCATTTGCTTCCTGGTTTTTGGCTTTATTTTTAGATGGCATCGCTATCACTGTGTGGCGTCCGTGTCCAAGTCGGACGAGAATGATTCCATCAAAATCGCATAAATCCAAAAGACAAAAAAAAGAGATATATACACATATATATATATACATATATATATACATACATATATGTATACATTTATATGTGAATGTTCATATTTAGAAAATGGAAGAAGACAAAAAAAACGTTTTAGTCGCCAGTCGGGCAGCCGGCATCATCCTTCTCTTCTCCTCCACCCGATTCCGCCGACGCCTTCTCCTTTTTTATTGCTCCTCCTGCTACTGCTGGTCTGTCACCCTGGTCGGATGAGGCTAGCATGGCCTAGCCAGCAGTTGCCTCTATGTGATGGCTCTTCAAAAATAGTTTATGCACGAATTTTTGATTTGATGCCAAAATGTCGCAAAATAAATAACATTTAAACGCCAACGGAAAACATCAGATGGCGGCCCCTCCTCCACCTTTCCCCACCACCCTCACCACCAATTCCTCTCAACATCCCGCTTCCATTCACTCACCTACCGCAACCCCTTAACCCCGCTGCCTTTTTTTTTGAAATCTATATAGAGTCTGGTGTTTCTTAATAAGAATGCCCAGAATTTCAACAAAAGGGTCTGTTCAACTAAAAATTATCCACAATATGTATCCGTGTGTGTGTGAGGAGTGTGTAAATTTAATTTGAGACAATTTCGGCATTTAAACATTTATCAATAATTAACATTTTGCCCGCGAATTAGTTGCGTTTATTGCTGTTCATTTTGCGTTTGATGTTTCCATAATTGCTAATATATAAATCTTTAGAAATGATTTCAGTGATCGACTCGGTCTTATTCTCATTGTGGCTGAAATCGCAAATTGAATACTTTGCCAAGGCTTTCAAATAATTGGAATTGCAAAAAGAGAATAGAACAAGAAAGGTACTTGAAATATTGGTACTTGGGATTTGAATAAAGAGAAAGTAATTCATATTGGAATAATTGAAATCCATATACTTGTAGTTCGATAATTAGATTGTTAGTATAGATTACGATAATAGAGTAACTCATAGAGTAATTCATACAGTAATTCATAGAGTAATTCATAGAGTAACTCATAGAGTAATTCATAGAGTAACTCATAGAGTAATTCGTACAGTATTTCATAGAGTAATTCATAACGTGATTCATACAGTAATTCATAAAGTAACTCATAGAGTAATTCGTACAGTAATTCATAGAGTAATTCGTACAGTAATTCATAGAGTAATTCGTATAGTAATTCATAGAGTAACTCATAGAGTAATTCGTACAGAAATTCATAGAGTAATTCATAAAGTAATTCATACAGTAATTCATAGAGTTTGTCTGGATCCTAGATCCGTCCTTTCAGACTGACAATCTTTTAATACCATAAAAATACGATAACAATAACTACATTACAGTAATTAGATTGATACATTTTATGGCAATTCATAGAGTAATTCATAAAGTGATTCATACAGTAATTCATAGAGTAATTCATAAAGTAATTCATACAGTAATTCATAGAGTTTGTCTGGATCCTAGATCCGTCCTTTCAGACTGACAATCTTTTAATACCATAAAAATACGATAACAATAACTACATTACAGTAATTAGATTGATACATTTTATGGCAATTCATACAGTAATTCATAGAGTAATTCGTACAGTAATTCATAGAGTAACTCATAGAGTAATTCGTACAGTAATTCATAGAGTAATTCATAAAGTAATTCATACAGTAATTCATAGAGTTTGTCTGGATCCTAGATCCGTCCTTTCAGACTGACAATCTTTTAATACCATAAAAATACGATAACAATAACTACATTACAGTAATTAGATTGATACATTTTATGGCAATTCATAGAGTAATTCATAAAGTGATTCATACAGTAATTCATAGAGTAATTCATAAAGTAATTCATACAGTAATTCATAGAGTTTGTCTGGATCCTAGATCCGTCCTTTCAGACTGACAATCTTTTAATACCATAAAAATACGATAACAATAACTACATTACAGTAATTAGATTGATACATTTTATGGCAATTCATACAGTAATTCATAGAGTAATTCGTACAGTAATTCATAGAGTAACTCATAGAGTAATTCGTACAGTAATTCATAGAGTAATTCATAAAGTAATGCATACAGTAATTCATAGAGTTTGTCTGGATCCTAGATCCGTCCTTTCAGACTGACAATCTTTTAATACCATAAAAATACGATAACAATAACTACATTACAGTAATTAGATTGATACATTTTATGGCAATTCATAGAGTAATTCATAAAGTGATTCATACAGTAATTCATAGAGTAATTCATAAAGTAATTCATACAGTAATTCATAGAGTTTGTCTGGATCCTAGATCCGTCCTTTCAGACTGACAATCTTTTAATACCATAAAAATACGATAACAATAACTACATTACAGTAATTAGATTGATACATTTTATGGCAATTCATACAGTAATTCATAGAGTAATTCGTACAGTAATTCATAGAGTAACTCATAGAGTAATTCGTACAGTAATTCATAGAGTAATTCATAAAGTAATTCATACAGTAATTCATAGAGTTTGTCTGGATCCTAGATCCGTCCTTTCAGACTGACAATCTTTTAATACCATAACAATACGATAACAATAACAATAACTACATTACAGTAATAAGATTGATACATTTGATGGCAATACCTGTTGGCCAACAAAGTATGTGCCATTGAGAGTGAAATTTATTTGGCACTAAAATCTGAAACTTAAACTCTCAAACCATTGCCAAACTAATTATCTATCACTCTATAGTTTCCCATGGGCATATTCAGATTGATATTGGCATTACAGATTTTCAATGGAGAATTGAAAACTCTTTATAATTCTCATGGTTTTGCACCTGTTGCCATTTGCCCTTCTCTTAGACCAAATGGTTCAACTATTTTAGTTGGCAGGCGCCAAGCTATTTTAATGGAAAGTCAACGAAGAAAGAACTTTTACGCTGTAATAATTCTATTTTATGTGAAATTTGTTTTTTTTTTTTTAGCTTCTGGTTGAAATTTTTATTCGTGTGTGTCTGTTTTATTTTATTTTTTTTTAACGCGTGCGTCTTGTTGCTAACCATTCGTAGATAAATTTATTATTTCATGCTAATTTCTCTTGGTTTTTTTTTATTTTATTTTATCTTTGACATTTTGTGGCATTTTTTTTTCTGCTTCGCATTGGCCCACCATATTTCTAATTGTTTTATTTATTTATAAATAGAGTTTGGCATTTCGTCTTTTAGACTAACTAGTAGTATTATTTCTATCTCTTTCGCACACTATCTATCTCTGTACATATCACAGAATATGTGTGCGTATTTTTTTTTGCTCAGTCTGTATTGAAATAGAAGAAAAATTATATATTTTACATGAAACAAATTTTCCATCAACTGCGAAACAAGTTCCTCGACTCTTTTGAATTATGTATAAGCATATGGTTATATATACTAGAGAGAAAGAGAGACAGAAACAGAGACAGAGACAGGAAGGAGAGGGAGAGTGAGGTAGTTTCTCGAGTGTTTTTTTTTTATGTCCAGACCATAAAAAAATACAAAAAAATAATGCCCAGAAAGTGTTTGAACTCTAAATAGCAACTGCGTAGTAGCCACCACACTACGTTGTATTCTCTGTATTGAAAGAATCATTGTGGTAGAGAGGGGTGGCAGAGAGGGGGAGAACAGGAGGTAGTAGGTTAAAAGGGGAGGTATTTAGTCGTCATGGGACGGGGGGATGGGGGGATGGGATGAACGTTGAAGGAAGGTGCGGGGTTCTGTTTCGGATTTGGGAAAAACGCCAAGTCAATGATTTCTGGTTTAAGGTGACATTTCCTGCACCTCACCACCAACCACCAACAACAACAACAACAACAACAATTCTTTTTGGCCTTCAAAGCATTTTGCCCATAATATGAAGAGAAGGGAGAAGGTCAGGGGTATCCCATGACCATAAATTAAGAGTAATTAAAGTTATTGCACACAATGCAAATAGATCCTGTCCTTCTTTATAATTTAGTTCGGTGACAAGCCAAAAAGCCCTTACGAAGACTAAGTTTGAACAGCCTTGTAAGGGTATTTGAAATTCTATAAATTCTCTTAAATGTCTGGAATTTTATTTTTATTTTCTTTGGATTTTGGATTTTGCTGACATATTTGGTTAGTGGCCAAAATAATAATAATAATAATCGTCCAGAAAGCGAAATTCAATTTCTCACCAACAAAATGTTACGTAGATATTATTAATATATGTATATATATATTTGCCAACTTGGCTGAAAACAAAAGAATTAAAATTATGCACACTCTAGGTAAATAAACCATTAAATGTATATACATATATATATACATATCTCTCCTTCTCTTTCTAGCTCTGTAATTGAAGACACAAAAGAAAAAAAGCAACCAAAATAATTCCTTTCACAACAATGCTTTTCGATCAAATCAAAATTGTGATTGTTATTGTTTTTATAATTGTTTTTGGTAGTTACATAATTTTTGCTAAATCATGGAAAAATTAGGAAAATCAATTGTATATTGATAACGATAATCAATCTATCAAGCCAAGCCGAAAATCTCTTTATATTTATTCTACATAGACTTTAATTAAACGAAGAGGTAAATCAGAGCTTTTGGCAGGCAATCAAGAAGATCTATAAAAGTCGCTGCTGTACAGTGAAAGAAAAAACCATTCAATAGTTCAATTATTTAGAAAGAAAAGTGGTTAATCCTCTACGAAAAAGGACTTAGGATTGAGAAAAATTCATAAGCTCCTCTCAACCTATTTGATCTGGATATTCAATATCGATCCAACTCATTCAAACGGAAGGAACCCAAACACATTAAATGCATTCTACTTGTTAATGTAGGCTTCATTTTGATACCCTTGCAAAAAGGGTACATTAATTTTGATCAGATATAAAGTATACATATTTTTTGACAAGACAAGTTCATAAAGAGTTTCATGTAAGTTCTTCTGGAGTCCATGTATACCTCGGATTCCACGGAATCAGATCTCTAAATTATACAGACACAATTAAAGATTTAAAAAACAGCGACTATTATTTTCGAATCGATTGTTTAATAAATTAATAGTAGTCAGCTGAATATACCTATTAAAGACAGTGCCAAATTTCATCGATTATCTCCCGTAATTGTCTTACTTTTGTAATTAAATTTGATACCAATAGCAAGCAAAATACCAAATTTGATCAAAATCGGACTTAAAATAGCCAAATTATGCATATGAACGTTTTTCCATAAGGCCGGAGTTGGCCGTTGGCTGGTGGGGGCGCCAGGGTGCTCGGTATGCTTGAGTGAGCGAGATACTAAGATATGTTTGTAATAAAAACCATATGAAAATGCATTTGTTATTATAATTTTGAAATATTCGTTTTATTGGTGTATGGTATACCTAAGTCGTCGAGACGACTTACTTCATTCTTTTCAGTGTTTTGAACACATCCGATAAATTCAAAATACTTATAAGAATTTAGTAAACTAAAATGAAATCAAAACGCTCAAACAAAAAGTCAAAAAACTCTTCATATATAATTATTGCAATTGTTTCAAGTGGCGCACTACAAAACTTCCCCTTACCTTTTGCCTTTTTGCCATCTCTCTTCTACCATATCTCAATAGGTATGCACTTGAAACACACAAAAAGAAAAGCAAAACTTTGCGTTTTGAATTACCGCCTAAACAAAAATCACTTATTATGTATGTATATATGAATTGGAAAACAAAAACAACAAAAAAATGAGCAAAAGAAAAGAAAAGAAAACGAACAAAGTTCCCGGTTCCCGTTCCCAAGAAGGCAATTCGAGTATTATGGAATGTCTGACTAGATAGATTTGCTCCATTATGAACGGAAAGGCCTTCCATATATTTTACATATATGTCTGATTTTATGATTGCACGCGCCAAAATGAAAATGTTGACTAGACGAAAACGCCAAATACTTGTATTTACAACATAATACATACATAAGAACTAAGTTATTGAAACACAACTGTACTTTACATTCACCAATCGAATATCAATCAAAAGTCAAGCAATAATTACCATTTCCAACTAATAATTTTGCTTAATAAACTATAGGATTTCAGTGACAGATCTCAAGGACACTTTTCTATAGCCAAGAGTAGTCAATCAAGTTCTTCGAAACTCAATATTTTGACGCAAAGTCCTCGCATTGGAATGATTGGGAAAAGCTTACCATATTTGGTTTGATCTTCGATGAAAGAATCTCTGCCATGGAAATAAAGATTTTCCGCTCATCATGCATAGCTTCAAATTATCAAAGGGTATAGAAACTGCGTTGTTTATCTTACCCTTTCCCCCCATTTCTCGGCTGCCGCCCCTTAAAGTGGGGTCATGACTAGTTTTATCTAATTCCCTCTTGTTCACTCATTCGCAACAAAATGTTTTTGCTTCTATTTTCCCACGCGCTTTTGCCTTCCCTTGCTTACATTTTTTTCTTTTTACCTCCCCTTTTTTTTCTTATTATTTTTTTTTTTTTTTATCACATTTAATTTTAACGATTTTTCCTTAACTCGCACCAATATTTAATTTACCATATAAAAAGTTTTACGCTCTTTTGCACGCATGACGAATTGTTGGCGAGTAAGAAAAAAAAAAACCAAATCAAAAGTCGTCTATGATAACCAAATGAATAAGGAAAAGGAATTACCATCTGACTAATCTCGAAATTCTTTCAATTGGCACCACGCGACAACACCTGGCAGTCGAAAAACTATTCAAACACCCTTTGTGAAGGGTTAGCTAGTCGAATTTGTTGTATACCCTATAATGAGACAGTGAAACATTGGATAGATCTTTAGAAAGTTATACCCGTTTTCAGTTAGTTGACATGACGAGATCTAGAGTAACGAATAAGAATTAGGTTTGTTGAGCGTTTTTTTGTAGAGTATCTGAAGCTCTTATTGTTTCAAATTGTTTTAAACTTGAGCGGACCACCAAACAAGTCAACATAATAACAAAAACAACAAAACAATGCCCGTGCCAATTGATCAATACGGTTGCCGATCTGATCATTTTGTATGTGTAAGAGAAACAATGTGTGAATTTTGAATAGTTGGCACAGTGAGACAAAAGCAATTGTTCTGCTGTCAATAGTGTTCGAATAGTGTTAGAAGATCGAAACACATTACGCAGGAAAGAATACTAAGTGTGGAAAGCTATTTAATTTTTATCGAATATTATTGAAAAATCTATATAATTCGACGGAGAATTCGCATCACTCGCAAGAAAAATGGCAAGGTACTTTGGTAACAAGGAACTAGACGTTTGTTCAGCCAAAATCAAGGCCATTTGTCCAAGTTCCATATGTAGAAAATTCCTGGAAAGATGAGCAATAACCTTACTTCATTAAGTTATTTGAAAGTCAAGAAAATCAGAATGAAAGATCAAAAACACAAAACGTGCTTAACCAACTGCCCACCACTGTATATTGATATAAAATATCATCTTCTTTGAAAAAGTTATATGTATTTTGTATTCCACAAGTATATAAATACAATGAAATATGTATTATCTAAGCTTAGACAGTTGCTTATTATTAGTAAGACCAGAAGTTAGATTAATAATACTCATAATCTGAGTAAGTGGCGCAGTCTACACTTACTCAAAACTTTCCTTGCTGATAATGCAAAAAGGATTGTGGATAAACATTTTGAATGAGAAAGAAATATTGAAAGCTAAGAAAGTGGCTCATCAGTATGATTAGAATTTACTCTTAAGTAGACAGAAAAGACGAACATGTTACATGTGAATACATATTGATTTTAATGTAGAAACTATTTGAATACTTTTGATACTTTAGAATTCCCATACAAACTGAAATGTACTTTACCCAAAAACCAAAAAAATCCAAGCCAAAGCAATTGTTGGCAGTTGTGATACTGGGTCAAGAAAATCTCAAGTTGTAAGACTTTATTATGAACGAAATTTAATAGCAATTGAACCACGGTGCAGTGCAGACATTTGCTTAATTCAAAACCAAGGTTCAGGGTCGAAGATGTAATATATTAATTTATATGACGTTCTTTTCTTTTTTTTGTTTCCCTCTCCACATATGTGTGTGTGTGTGTGTGTGTGTGTGTGTGTGTGTGTGTGTGTGTATCTGTGTGTGTGTGTGTGTGTGTGTGTGTGTTTGTGGTACAAGCAAACTTGATTGTACAATAATTTTATTTTGTTACCTTAAAGCTTTTTTCCCCTCATTTATTTTTATTTTATTTTGTCTTTAGGTTTTTTGTTTTCTCTCTTGGTTTTTGTTGTCTTTAACCATTCTTTGTTATTTGTTTTGCTGGCTTTCTGTTCTGTTTTGCTTCCACAATTCGTAACCTTCCTGAAATTACGACCCAAATAGATGAAAAGACTCCCCAACTCTGTCAAAATTCTCACAATTTCCAATACATATGTACATACGTCTTTCGCCAAACAAAAATAACCTTAACCCCATTAAAAAGGGTATATTCAACACAGTAGAAAAGTGTAACACATTGAGATCAGTGGTTATAACTTGTGTTTGCTTAATTAGTTTACGAAAATTTCAGAAAATAAAAGAATCCTCTTATAAAACCCTATTAAAGGGCATCAAGTTTTCGCCATTACATTATTCTAGCTCAATTTTTCCCAATTTCTCATGGTTTTCTGTTTTTTTGTTCTTTATGCTTTAAATACTTTGAGGAAGTTCGACACGTTCATTAATCTTTGGCCCCTGCTTCTGGCCCCCAAGAAGGGCATGGGGCAGGGTATTGAAGGGGGGGGACAATTATGCTATCGTATGTATTAAAATGTTATGCGAACTTATTGGTTGGCATAAAGAAGAATCGTTTTTTTCCTTCTTCTCTTTCTTTCTCTTCGATGGGGTTGTGGGCTTTCTTTATGCGGCTTTTGGTTGTAGCCGCAAAAAAAAAAAAAAAAAAATTTCCTTAATTAACTTCTAAACGTCGCCTTTAGCATTTTGCTTATACATATGTATGTGTAGATATATATAAATATATATGTACATATATATAGAGAGATCTACAGAAACATATTTATTTTTACCATGAACTATCTTATTTCATTTTTTTTTTGTTCCATGCGAAATTCTTGCGATTAATTAGCAGTTTCGTTTTGGTCTTTTGTTTAGTGTGATATTTTTTCGCATAACATTTTTTCTCTCTCTCTGTCTCTTATACTAAATGCCATATACCAAATATATAGACATGAGTACTAACTTTATTTAACTAGAATCTAGATCGATAGAGAAAATTATTACACAACACAGTCAAATATTTGGATATTTCCAATGGGACTTCGGAGGACCCATACCCAAATTCTGATCAATCTTTTTCACATCTGATTTCCAATTGAAGCGGCCTAGCCAGGACCTTCTGTAAATCAGTTTCAGCTCTTTTTAGAGTCGTATACTCTATACTAAGAATAATCATGTGTTAATCAACAAGAGACCTTAAAATAGACTCATTAAGGTAATGCTTTTTAAAAATCAAATCATTTGATTCTTTTGAATGTTTTTGAATGTTTTCAATACAATGCTTTAGTATTTACACATTTTATTGTATTTTCTGAGTATATTAATCAGTAAATGATTTGATAACTTTCTAAATGATGGCAGCAAATGAAATTAATTTACTTAAAAGTACAAGCCGAAGTTAATTAATAATAGTTAGACGAACTTCTCCTATTGAAAATTGAACATTTTCAAATAGTTTTTAAAGTGCAAAAACCACTTGAAGAAGAAATCTTTTTGATTTGATATCATTTATAATTTCAATTCATCAGGGTGGAGTCCCCCTTATCAAATACTTTGATGACTTATAGTTTTCTAGTCAAAATGTATGTATATATACATATATATTTCTAAAAGCTAATTAAATATTTGAAATGGCTTCACCCCTTGCAATGTTGGCTATCTTCTGTCAGTAAGTGAGTTGACAAAATCTCAATCACAATAACAACAACAACAACAACCAGAAAATGTATGAATAAGTAATATCTATATCTTTCACTCTCGGCGAAATCTTATCAACTGTCATATACGTTAAGTACCGTAGTATAACTCAATTTATATACAATCTCAAACTAAACTAATTTACTATCACTTTTTTTTCTTACTTTATACCCATTAACCTAAGGCCTAAAGCTAAGAGTATATTAAGTTTTAGCAATTAAAATTCTGTGCATCAATTGGTTTAACATCATAAGATTATTCAATACAACACTTCAATGGTAAAACTAGTTGGGAATTATAGCTAAATGAAACGTAAGTTTATCTACATAACCAAAGAATAGACAATCACATTCGAAGTTTTCCTCAATTCGTAAAAATTAAATGGGTGGACTTGGATTTTTTTTCATCTTTTTTCATATAATAGTATATTTTGTAGTTTATTTTGCTCTAAAGTTTTTTTTTGAAGGTCTTTCTTCTTCCACACATGTACAGATACACACATACATGTGTACATATGTATGAAGTATACCTATGTATATAACATAGCCGCATTTATATATGTATAATATATTTAGTTATCAATCAAGGTCTGCATCGCGCGATTCTGCAAATATGCGGGGCCGTTAATCTCATAGTATATGGTTTTTATTTATTTATTTTTTTTATACGCATTTTCGCACTATTTCCAACTCACACACACACACACAAGCAGACATTTGTTTTAATTATATTAATACGTTTGGCGTTGATAATAAAAGCCACAGTAAATATTTTGGCCAAGAAAACGCAAAAAAGAAATCAAATCCAGGGAAAGGAAGGCCAACTAAAGACGACGTTTTGATACCTATTTTTTTCATCCTAACATGTGATCCTTTAGGCTTTATGTTACAGGACCTTAGCGAAGGAGCTGGAACAGCGAATCGATAGTTTAGAAAACTCGAAAACCTAAAGCATTTTTGAACATTTTCGCCCAATTTCTGAATAGTTTAAATGTCTGAACTTTCATTTAGCCACAGGAAAAATTTATTTAGACAGATTTTATCCTCGGAAAAGTATTTCCCAAGGAGATTGAAAAAAGTTAAACTTTGCATTTTTGATTTTCAAACAAAAGTTTTGATATTTCTTACATATTTAAACACAATTTAAAACTGTTTGATAAATTAATAAAACGGAATAAACGTCGAAGATAAAAACAAACAATTTCTGTCTTCAGATGTTAGGAAACAAATTTCTAGTTAAAAATTAAAAGATTTGATTTTGATTTTTAAATTAACATAAACTATTCAAATTCTTAACCCAAAATGAGCAAAATGATAAGCAAAAAAAAACTATCTTACGATACATAGTTGAATTCCATATCAAATTTTCTTATCAGTAATTTCTTGCCGCACTTGATCCCTTCGAGGGGGTGAGACGGCTTCCAAATTCACTCTCCCTCTCACTTATCAGTGACTAATTTCAAGCCTCATCTATCATTCGGGAGTTTTTTAGATTGTGGTGGTTGGGGGGTTGGGGAATGGTAGGGAACCCATCAGCTGCTGCTGCTGCTGCTGCTGCTGCTGGTTGCCTAATTCTTAGCGATTGTTGCACTTGTAGCTGTTAAAACTGTTGAAAGATGAAGAAAAAAACACAAAAAAGTCAAGGGAAAACTCCAAACACACACACACGGAGAGAGAGAGATGCAACAATGGGAAAAGTGCTCGAAAAGTGGCGCACAAGGACCCACTCGACAAAAAAAAAGTGCCCTCTAAGAGGTAAAAAACAGCATAAGAAGACGAAGAAGTAAAGAATAATCAGCCGACAGCCGCCAATCCAATCCCAGGGTGGGCCCCTATGGTGCACACGCTCTCTCCCCCTCCCTTCTGCCCCTTCCACCACCATATTTACCTTGTGGCATAGCTCGCTGGTGGCACTTCAACTTGCACTTGAGGTTATCTAGGGACACACACACACAGGCAAAGGCACAAGCATCTATGTGAGTTTTTCCTTAAAACTAATATTCATATAAATATATCTACATATTAATCTAAATATATATACATATGTATCTATACGACGCATAGATACCCTACTTGTTTTATGTCTTATATATATTCTTTAGCAGCAAATTATATTCATTTTTACCCATCCAATAGAAAGTATATACATATGTATCGCAAAAGTATCTCTTCCTTTTTCACTTGGCTTCCTATAGAGTATACAATAGTCTGTGCCCCAATTGTTAACGACTGACTGATTGACTACCTACCTACTCCGAGGTCCACGATAATTTTCTTCATGTTTATTTTTGGATAATACATTTATAGTTTTTTTTCGCTTTCAGTTTTTTTGTATTTCTATTTGCTTTTTCTCGATTCTATCAATCTATCTATCTATCTTTCTGTTTCTCTTTCAATTTGCGTAGATTGCATTTTCCAAGACTTTGGATTTTTATCTCTCAAGAGGAAAAACTAACAAAAAAAGTCTCAAAAACAAACACCCAAAACTCAAAAACCTAATCAAAGCGATCAACTAGAAGTGAGAGATTTGTTGTAGGAAAACATAAGATATAAAGAGATGATGCAATTTATATATATTTAGGTACATGTATATATATATGACAGACAGAGAAAGAGAGAGAGAGAGAGAGAGAGAGAGAGTTTCACAAATAGAATTAGGAGAATAGATAGTTTTGTCTCCAAAAACAAGAAATAAATAGAAGAACAAAAAGTTGTATATAAATAGTCCATACAAACATTTGTAACACCCAGTGTGTGTGTGTGGGGGGGGGGGTCATGAATGAGTATCCTTAAATTTCAAGGCATTTGTTTTTTTAAATTACGAATATTATGACTTATTATGACTTAGCTGGATAGGAGCACTATATCTTATTGCTCCAATAGCCGAAATCATTTGAAAACGAGCTATGGAAGTTAACTTCGGCCTTGCCGAAGTTTATATACCCTTGCAGTTCTTTATTATTATATTTAATTCGATAAGAAAAGTGAAATTTCATACATCAACAGCATCAGTTGTCGTATTATGAATATGCTCAAATATTTTTCAAACTACTGAATTCAAAACACATTTAATGATTATTAAACAATATATGATATAGTAGTCCGATCCCGATGATTTTCATACTTTATCTCACACAGGTAATAAAGAGTCTCCAAAAAAAATTTCAACCCGATACCTCTTAAGATGGCTGAGTAAAACGCATACGCACAGACGGACGGACAGACGGACAGACGGACAGACGGACATGGCTATATCGACTCAGCTTCTCAAGCTGATCAAGAATATATATACTTTATGGGGTCGGAAACGTCTCCTTCTGTGCGTTACAAACATCTGACCAATTTTATAATACCCTCTGCAAGGGTATAATTAGGTCTCACTGTGTTGCATTCCAAATGATGGCCAAGAGCAGAAAGGATCTCAACGGGCAGAAAGGATCTGAATCATTTCTTATGCGATTATCCACAACCAAAATTAGTTTAGTTCTAGATATCCCCCCAAATCTTAAGCTAATCTTATAATTGTATAAGTTTTCAGAATTCATCGTAAATCTTTATGATCTTGAATTCTTTCTTCACTTTAGTTTCTAAGCCAAAGTTAGAATATCTAATTAAATATATTAATCAATCTAAGTATGTATGTATCTTGAAACTTTTTGATTTATTTTTGACTCTGATAACTCTTTCTTCTGGTCTTAAAAAGTCGAGAGTTGGATTTTTGTTAATTCAGATACTGTCTATATTGTGGCGTGTTTTGATTATTTCCTTTTAGGTTAATGCGACAGACACATTAACCCCAAATTGACCTTGAGACGGCAGACATCATTACACGCATACCTATGTATGCATACACAGACATAAAGGAAAACGCATTATATAGACACATAAAATAAATATATAAATGTACATACATACATATATCCTTGTGTATATGGAAAATTGTTAGATCTGCGCAATAACAGAACCGACAGAAAATTCAGGAAGAGAGGAGGCAATCCCCGCAACGCTGATGTCGGGAGCCAAGGCCAAATTTTAGGGATGTTTTGACCTTCACCATGTATTTGATAGTAAGCAAAAGCTCATCCTTGGCAGAAGGCAAACACACACACACACACACATACACGTATGTCTGGTGTTGAGTTGAATGTCCTTTTCCCATTTTTTTCAATGTCTGTCGAGTTTGTTTTGCGCCTTGTTTCATTATCAAATTGAAGGTCGCAGACGCCACTCCCCCTCGTTTCCTCAGGCTCCTCGGGGAAATTTTGTGCCAAAATACGCAGACAGCCGCATACAATGAACAACAACAACAACAACAACAACAAAAACAACAACAAAAACCAAAAGAAGAAAAAGCATTTCCTTTCCTTTCCTCTCCCTCAATTTAAGGCCAAACGCAATACCAATCTAAAAGGTCATTTTATTGCGTCTTTTCTTTTTCTTGGCAATTTCGGCCACAAGCTGCCCAACTAGGATAAACAGTTTTTTCTTGGCTTAAAAGCATATCAAAGTGAAACATGTTATTTTTGAATATATTATAAACCAAACTACTTTTATATATTTTTTTCTTAATTTGAAAGCCAAAATTATCTTCACTCTGAAAATAATTTGAATCCATCTCCTGTAAGGCAAATTGATCCAGCTACATTTCTACTTGTCTGCCTGTTGCTTTTATAAACATCAACATGTTGCAGCAACATTGTTGCCTCAAATGCTCAATACAAAAACCAAACTCACACTCAATTTGGCTCATTACACTCGCTCGCTCTCGCTCTCGCTCTGTCTCACTCTCTGTTTACTCTCCCACTGTGAGTGAGTTTGTTACTCTTTTTCTGGCTTGTAGTACCTGGCCGCTGTCGCAGCCGCCGCAGCCGCCGGCAAACGCCACCCAAGATCTATAGTATTAGATCCGCAATATCTACATACATATGTACATACATCTGTATGTATGTATGTACATACCTCCTCCCGCATGCCCCATGCCTTTCATCGACAATTCAGAGATAATATGCCCCACTCTTTGTTACCCATCCCACATGCCCCTGCCGTAACCCTTTTGGGGTTTTCGGTATTTATTATTAGAGTGATTCAACATTTTGGATCTATAATTAGCTAATTGCATTATACTGTTTCAAATGTTGATGAAATTGGGTACTGCAAAAAAAAACTTTTTGCTTTGCGTTTTTGTTGTGAAATACCGGCGCGCAAATAAGCAAGAACAAGACAGACAACAACAACACACGCAAGCAGGAATAACAATAAAACGCCGGCAATGGGCAATCTCAGGTGTGTGTGAGAAAAAGACGGAAGAGGAGAAAAGCTTTTTACATTTTAGTGAGAAGCTTTATACTTAAGCTTGCTCTCCGACATCTCTTTGACGGCGCTGACGCTGACTGCTTCTGTCTCTGTCTCTGCCTCTGCCTCTGCAAAACCGGCAAAGTTCGCTTTTCGTTTTTGTTTTGAGTGCTGCTTTTCTTCCTTCGTCAACGTTTCGGCAAAGGCAAAGGCAAAGGCAAAAGCAAAGCAAGCAAACCAAAATCAAATGCCAAGCGTCTCCGTTTGGGTGTATGTGTATCCACAAGTATATATGCATGTATGTATGTATGGAAGTACATTTGCTTTGGTGTCAGTGTTTTTGTGCAGGTCCATTCCGTTATAAAGCGCCACTCGTTGCAATTTTGCTTTTGTCTCCTCTTTCTTGCCGGTCTCACTTACACACACACACACACTGTATCTGTCTGTCTCCTTTGCACTCTCTCTCTGTCTCGCTATCCATCTGTGTGTGTTTATGTCGCGACTGTACCCAGCGTCGTCTTCGTTTTATTTTTTTGTTGTCTTCTTTTTGCGTATTATGCTGTTGTTGTTGTTGTTGTTGCTGTTGTTTTTGCAGCTGCTGTTTATTGTTTTCTCCTCCTCCTCCTCCTCCTGCTCCTCCTGCTCCTCCTCATCATCATCGTTAGGCCTTCCCCACCACTGCAACCCTCTTCTGACCCTTGTGCTTTGCTCCCCCTTTTATGCAATTTTTGATTGCACTTGTGCGTAATCCTTTTTTTGGTGCGATTGTCATCTGACAATCTGATCCACCATGAATATTACTTAATTACCGTTATGAATCACTTATCGATATGACCAAATACTACTTGACAGTTGTGTGTGTCTGTGTGTGTGTGTGTGTGTGTGAAGGCCTCTTCAAATAATAATAACTATTTACTATTGGATGACACGCTTTACGCAACAAAATTTCATCGATATGGGGACGCCACCTGATGATAGGGGCAAAAAATAAAGAAGTCGCAAAAAAAAACTGATTGGCGGCACATTTTAAAGTTTTTATACCATGCAATTCGAATGGGTGAGCTGGTACATTAGGACCCCCTCAAATCTATTCATTGAAATGAACATCTCAATTTAATTACATATTTAAATTTAAAACATTTATGTTGAATGCAGGGTATAAAAAAGTCGTGGCAACTTCTCGAAATGTTACCATCAAAATGCGTCTTGGCTTTTAGTTATTTTCTTCCTTTTCTCTCAACTAACAATATTCCTTTAACGACATTCTGCAATTAAGGTTTATTAGCCAGACTTTTATTTTTTATGCTGATTTAATACCTTGTACAAGTGCAATTGAAATGAATTTGCAATTAATGGTAAAACTTTCAGTACTTCCACCTTTATTTAGGGTATTCAAGTCGTTAATAGATGTTAGATGTTCATTTGTCATGGCAGGAACAACAAAAAATAGTTAAACGACGACAAAGACATGGCGCCGATAAGAAGAAATGCAACAAAGTTGCCAACAAGTGTTTTGCCAAGGCGCTAATGTAACTTATCAGAGAAAATGTCCATGGTTGGGTCCCTCAATATGGGAGAGGGGGCGGGTTTAAGTCAAATTTAGATAGATTGATTTTAAGATGAAAAGTTAACTATTAGCATACAAGCTAACAAAATCTGGGGTCAAAACAATTCGAACTATTCTAAAAGTTCACTATAGTCTCAAACTAATATATATTTTTTCAATAAAAGTTGAAAGATTTTTGAAAACATGCAAAACATACTTAACTATTTTGAAAAAGTTTGGATTTAAGACATTCTCTAAACATAATTAATTGAATACAATGAATCACTCGACTAATTATAATGAGTAGTGTCCCATTATATTCACTTCATTCGAGTTTTAAGTCTCACTAATTGTCACTACAAAGTAGTTGAAATCCTTTTATTGATTATAGACAACTTTTAATTGTAAACGACCAATGGGTTTTTAATTTGAATAAATTTAAAACATTCTTTTTCAAACAAGTTTCCTAGTGGCAGTCATTTTTGAAGTTTTTAAGAGGGGGATGGTAATAAAAAGCAAAGTTTTGAAGTCAAAATGTAAGATATTTCAATTTTGGAAAGTATCAAACGAATCCTTCATTCAAAAATTTCTTGAAAATCGGCGAAAATTTAAGCATTCTGTAAGTTATTCAATAGGTTTTACAAATATCATATATCATTATACCCTTGCAGAGGGTATTATAAAATTGGTCAGATGTTTGTAACGCACAGAAGGAGACGTTTCCGACCCCATAAAGTATATATATTCTTGAGAAGCTGAGTCGATATAGCCATGTCCGTCTGTCCGTCCGTCTGTGCGTATGCGTTTTACTCAGCCATCTTAAGAGATATCGGGTTGAAATTTTTTTTGGAGACTCTTTATTACCTGTGTGAGATAAAGTATGAAAATCATCGGGATCGGCCCACATATCATATATTGTTTAATAATCATTAAATGTGTTTTGAATTCAGTAGTTTGAAAAATATTTGAGCATATTCATAATACGACAACTAATGCTGTTGATGTATGAAATTTCACTTTTCTTATCGAATTAAATATAATAAAGAACTGCAAGGGTATATAAACTTCGGCAAGGCCGAAGTTAACTTCCATAGCTCGTTTTTCATTTATTTTCAGTATTATGCATTTTGTTAGAGAGCTCAAATATGGGTATTACTGAATATAAAATATAAATACTCATAGACAAATGCTCAAGTGTGGGAATTCTTGACCCCGAAATTCATTTTCATCCTAGCTACGCCCTTTACTATTTAAGTGACGTTGGCGGACAGTCGTTAAGTCAGCAGCATTTGAAATGCAATTTACAACAGAAGCAGCAGCAGCAGCAGAGGCAATGGACAGAGGTATCAGCAGCAGCAAGCAACACCTGTCAGACGATGACGATCAGAATGAGAATGTGGGGTACCGTAGCGTAGTTCGTCTTGGTCTTGGTCTTGGCCTGTTGTTATCAGGGAGCCTCTGTCTGGTGTGTGTGTGTGTGTCCGTGTGTGACTGCAACTGTAAACCGGTAATGACAGCCACCCAATCCAAACCCCCCGCCATGCCAATCTCCTAGCAACATTGTTGGCGCACGTGTAAACCGTTAAGTGTGTAAAATGTTATGGGTATATTTTTTGGTGTTTTTGTTTTGAGTCAGTGTGTGAGTGTGTGTGGGGGAGGGCATTTTTCCATGGCGTGTGAAAGCTCAGCGTATAATTCTTGAAACGTTGCGTCGCAGTCGCAGTCGCAGTCGTATATTCATTTGGGCGACGCAACACTTGTTGCTATTTATTTACGCAGTTGTTTTTCCTACCAACAACAACAACAATAACAACAACAACGAGTGACAACACGCGCAAAAATTAATTGCGCAAAATAGTAAGAAACGAATTGCAAAACTTATTGAAATGAAAGGAAAGCACAAAATGCGCGCCAAGTTCAACGCAACAACAACAAAAACAATAAAATGCAAACAAAAAAAACAAAAAAAAAAAGAGCTTTGTTTGTTGCGAAATCGCAAAACGCTGATACAGTGGCTAAGGGATAGGCTTAGGGGGGAGGTGCGGTGAGGTGAGAAGGGCTTTGGGGGGTGTTAAATTGCATGCGACAAAATGTGCAAGGGAAATGGTGGAAAAGCCAACTCGAAATTTGCATTGAAGTAAAATGCTGAGCGGAAAATTCCCTTACACACACACAAACACACATACATATGTCTGCAATACACACATCAATGAATCCTTAAGGAACATGTACATATGTAATCCTTGATCAACGGACACTAGACAATTGTGAGTCTACGCATGTAAATTTCCCTAACACTTCAACGCTTTTAAGTTATCGTTTATCGGTGATCTAAAAAATGATGCCCTATGCCATTGGGGCACATAGATGACCTCCATAGGCCAGCCACAGTGGGTGACAAGCCAATTGGCATATCAAATTAGCAAACTTATTACACAATTAAATAGACCTACACCCCCTCTATCCCCCACTGCAAGCCCCCTGCTCAGTTTGTTGTCTAAGCTTAATTATGTATGTTGTAGCCTGCTTGGTGACCCCGACCCCTTTCACTACCACTAGAGAGAAAGAGAGAGAGAGAGAGAAAGAGGCAAATTGCGAATGTAATTTAATATGCCCGCAAAATGAAAATCCTGTCATCCTCGTCAAAGCTCCTGTTGCTTTTCAATATGTTGATGAGACTTTGGATGCCTTCCTGCCCGCATTCCCTACATATGTATTCACTTCTTACCTATGTATCTCTGTGCCTCAAACTCTTCTCCCTCACAATGTTTGTTAATTTTCGTATACCCTCTAGCCACCAAAGTGCTTCGGGTATATGCGGTTTAATAAAAAGAAAGTCATTTCTTGAATCGTGTGAGGAAATTTCTTTCCTCTTGGACAACTTTTTGTCCATTTATTTTTGTTTTGTGTGGTGTGTTTCGTATGTTATTGCAGGGTATATTGTTTGTCGGTGACCCCGACCTAATATTTTTTCCATTTGGGTCGCATAATTTAATTAGACTTGAGGTAGGTTTCATATAAAAGTTGTTTTCTTTTCACTTTCTGCTGGTGTGTAGCTCTTTGTTTTCTCTCTCTCTCTGTGTGTGTGTGTGTGTGTGTGTGTGTGTGTATTTTTTTGTTTTTGTTTTTATTTGCGGCTTTTCTTTTTGTCGTTGCCAAAGTTCATGTTGGGGTTCAATCAACTTGACAAAACTGAAATTGGAGTTGGCAACTTGACATGAATAGAGGCAAGGGGTCGGGGTGTGTATAGAGGTTTAATTACATATAAACGAGAACTATCAATACATGTACATACATACATACATATACAGTCAGCAAAAAAAGTTTAAGTAAACTGCTTAAATTAATTGTATTTCTATTAATTCCCCTTTCCATAATGCGAAAATTATTAAATTATGATTATTTTACATTAGGACAATTATTTATTAACGAAGGGAGTGAAAAAAAACTGTGTTCCTATTTTTATTTTTATTTTACGCATCAAAAACCAAAACAACTAACGAAAAGCACGCCAAAAAAGTTTAAGTATGTTTCGTCTGTCCCGTTTACCTTTGGGTGTTTCTCGGAAATTGCAACGGTAATCTTCATTTTTCCTTTACTTTACTTCATATTCTTGAGTTATTATGCAATGGAATTTCATTTGTCTCAGTTTTGTGACCGTAAATGGGTCATAATGGGTCGTGGCAAGCAAATACCATTAGAAACGCGACAAATAATTATAAAGCTGTACTTAGAGGGTAAAGGTGTATCCGAAATTAGCAGAGTGATTGGCCGACCACCCACTAGTGCTCAATCAATACTAAAATCGTATGGGCAAACAGCTAGCCTTGAGGTTCAGCCCAGATCAGGCCGACCTTCAAAATTAACTGCCAGAGATAAGCGACAAATTCTGAGTACAATAAAGAGTGATCCAAAAAAAGTCGGCACCAAAAATACAGGAGGACCTATTTCTCACCTCTGGAGTTAGCGTTCATCCGCAAACTGTGCGAAATGTGCTCCACAAGGAAGGGCACAACGCACGAACTCCTCGTAGGAAGCCGTTGATTTTTGATGTGTATTAGAAAAAACGACTAGAATTCGCTGAAAAGTATCTAAACGAGCCGGATTCTTTTTGGGACTCGGTTATTTGGTCACCAGACCTCAATCCTATTGAGCATATCTGGAATTTGTTGGATAGGAGGATCCGAAAGCACCAAATATCCTCCAAAGCTACCCTTTCGTCGGTTTTGCGTTCCGAGTGGGAGAAAATTGTCGAAAATGACACCAAACCGTTAGTACGGAGTATGCATCGACGTCTGCTAGCAGTAATTGCTGCAAAAGGAGGCCCAACTAAGTATTAAGATGCATTAAGCTACGTTTTTTTAAGTTTACTTAAACTTTTTTGGTTAGATTTTTTATGAATTTGCTTCTTTTTTTTTATCCTGTATGTTAAAATGGATCAACATCAAGACTTTTATGTTGCCAAATATTAAATAAATTATATCTTAGCACTTTCATTTTCATTTCATTTCAATTACTTTTGTTTTAGCCCTATTTCATCAAAATTTGTCAAAAAATCTTCATTTACTTAAACTTTTTTTGCTGACTGTATATGTACATATATAGAAAGGTTTTTAATTATGTTTTACCGTCCTTTTAAACACAATTCAAGAGACATTGAGAATTGTTAGGGATTTTCTCTGATGACAATTATCTTGAAATAATTTCATTTGCAATATTTTAAAGTCTGAAATTTGAAAATATAGAAATTCATAACTGTTCCTCTATTTTTTTCCCTTTTCTTTTTGTTTCTAAACATCATTGTAAACGCTTTTTGCTAGGCTATACGGTACAAGCAAAACACGAACAGAATGAAAGGGAAATAGTAAAACTATAACGGCGTCGTCGGCAGCGGCGTATATACATACATATGTATGTACATACATACATACATATATTGTTGCGAGAGCACAAATCAAGCCCGAACACATGTACCGGCATTTGCTGGCAATGCGCAAGAGAGAGGCAGAGAGAGTGAGTGAGACTAAGATTGTGAGTGAGTGCGCGCCGAGATAGAGCGAAAAGTGAGATCAACACTGAATAAATTGAGCACTTTCACTTGATAGGAAATTTGTTGAAATTAAAGAAACCTTGCAAAATCTGGTGAAATGGTCTAAAAGTTCAGAACATACATATGTACATACATACATATCTACGCAGTGTATCCAGACACTGTGTAGGGATCGATCCCTACACACACACATACACATGCACCCACTACATGCATACGTACGTACATACATACATACGTACGGCGTGTAATTATTCCAAACAACAAAACTAAAGAACAAAACAAAGCTGGAGAAAAGCAAAAACAAAAAGTAAATAAACAGAGAGCTTTTTGTGTGGGACCTTTTTTTTTTCTTTCCTCGTTTGATACCTTGTTAAAGTAGAAGTACGTTAGTATTACCTTTGAGTTAGAACTTCTGAAAGAGTTGAGTTTCTAGAGTTTCCAAGTTTTCAACAAAATTCCACTGTAATAAGAAATATACACACATACATACATATGTATGTATGTATGTATTTTCATGATTTATCCGAAATTTTTGTTGGGTAATTAGAAAATTCATCACCATTATGAGAGGACTTGCATGGCGCCTTTTGATTTTTGTAATTGTGCAATTTGTTGCCGCAACAATTTAGTTTTCCCACTCAAAATCACGAAACACTCAAAGCACAATTAGAAACAAATGAAAAACCCCACCAGAGAGTACTGCTCTGAGAGTGTAGCTCTCTCATGTTTTCTCTCGCACTCTTGCTCGCTTGGCTGTGTGAGAATTTTTGCTCTCAAGCTGTCTCTGCCTGAAGCCGGTTTACTCAAGCTGCTGCTGCTGCTGCTACTGCTACTGCTGGTGTTGATATGGACGCGCGCCGCTCTGCCGCTGCCGCTGCCGCTGTCATTGCCATCATGAGTTGTTGGCGTCCTGTGTTGTGTGTGGAATTTACTAAGAGATGTTTTGCGCCTCTCTTTTCAATGCGCCAGAGCAGTTGGAAAAAAATCAAAAAAACTCACTCAAATGTCGCGGCAGCGACAGAGACACACGGACACAGAGACCCTCAGTTTGTTGCCTCTCTTTCTAGCGAGCTGGCAACGCGTCAACAACACGTCTCTCTCTGTTTCAAGAGAATTTGATATAAAAGAAAAATTAACAAGAAAGAATAACTTAATTTTTAAAATTTAAGTATTAGCCAAGCCTCCGCCGCGTACGAACGTGTTACGCGTGAAAAAAGAAAGAAAAAGGAGAAGATAGAAATCTTTGGCTCTTCGTCTTTGTAGTTTTTTGGCTGTTTCCCGCCCAACAACACAACAAAATTTTATATTAAATACGTATAAAAAAAATTTAAAAAAAAAAATTAAAATTTTTGATTTTCAAATATTTTTTTAAAAAGAAAATCTTTCGGCAAGAGTTTTCCCTCAAAGTTTTACGCGGAAAATTTTTACACACACAACTACCAATATATATATATTTATATATAACCAACCAACCAATAAATAATACAACACACACACACACACGTCGCCGTACAACACTAATGCCAAACGCAATACAATTACAGTTACAATTACATGAATAGTGCATTGAGAAGAAATTTACAGCAACTACTCCAATATTCGGATTCGGGCATAACGGCAAAACAAAGCAACAACGCATCATAACATAAAGCAAAAGTAAAACGCAAAGTTAAAAGTAACACAAGAAAAACCAAAACCCCCAAAAACGAAATCTAATTTCGTTTTCAATTGCGCCAAAAGCAGCAGCTAAACAAAAAAAAAAAAAAAAAAAGAAAACCAAGTACTGTTCGTTTTTAACGGTGAATAAAAAAAAAAAAAAAAAAGGAATAAGAGAGCAGCAGCAGCCATCGCACTTACTACTCTTAATTTTACTCCTAAACTAAAATTCTGGCAAAAAGTTCAATAAATTTGATTTTTTTTTTGGTGTCTCTTTAATTTTGGTGCCTATGTGAAGAAGAAGAAGCAGCAGCAAAGTTATTAATAATTTAAGAAACGCAGCAGCAGCAGCAAATAACACTAATAATAACTAATTTGGATTACTCCGACCGCAACACAAAGTTCATGAATATATATATATATAGATGAACTCTTTAGTCATCGTACAGATCGCGTCACATTGAGGATGTCGATTTAAAAAGTCGAGAATATTTCGCAAGGTGAGTGAAACAAATAAAGTGAAATAAAATGATGTAAATATTGAAAGTGAATACAAAAAAAAGAAAATTAAATTTCTGGTAGTTTAAATTTCTGTCGTAAAAAGAAATTAACTCAAAGTTCCATACACAAAAGAGAACAAACAAGTGGAGAGGATAGAGGAGATGGGAAATATAAGAATTCCCGAATTCCACACAAATTCCTTTGAAGAAAGAGATAGATAGACACACAGCAGACTCACAATCAGACGTAAAAGAAGTCGAAAGAAAAAGACTGCGAAACCCAATATTTATAACGGTGCATGCCGAAATCTATGCAAACAAGAGACGCAACACAGAAACACACGCACACACAGACAGACAGTTAGAGAGACAGTCTCATGCATATGCTTAGTTGTATAGGTGTATAGGTCGCACGCACAAGCCGCAATTGCGCGGAAGAGGAGGAGAGAAAGGAACGACAGGAGATTTGTTTTTTGGCTGTGCTCCTCCATACACACCGACTGCCGCATACCGGCATATGCATATGCATATGTATATGTATGTACATGTATGTGTGTGTGGCTTTTTCTTTACATGCTAAGCGGTTTTTCTCCATGCTCTTTGCGTGAAAAAAGGATTAAGCGAATTGTATAGGGTATGCAAAGTAGCCTGTGTGTGTGTTTGGAATCAGTTTCAGTTTTATTTTCTTTTCGCAGTGCGTTTGTTTTTTTTTTTTTTTTTATTATACCGTTAGAGGAAATTAAAGAATAAACAGATTCAATTACGACCAACGACAATAACGAAAACTATCCTCTCTCTTCTGTTTCTTTTGTTTAATTGTGTTATCAATAGAGTGCAAACGGTTAATGCGAATATCGCGGAGTCGAATTGAAGGTCATACACACACACACACACACACACACAGATACAATTAATCGATTGTTATGCTTAGAAAAATGAATAGAAATTATGAAAATTGTTAATTGGTTTTTTTCTATGTCATTTTTCCCTTTCGACAGGCGAAACAAACAAAGAAATCAACAAAGAAAACCAACTCAACTCAGGAAATATTTAAAAAGAAAACAAAACTGACAAAATGATTAAACAAAATAACTATATGATGGATATCTACGGCAGTTCCCCGACAAATATGTACGATTATCAGCCAATATTCGATTTCGATGATAATCTAATGGATACAGATCAATTGCCCAGTATAAAGAGCGATGTGGAGAAAGTGGTGAAAACCACCGATAATTTCTATGATGATTTCATTGGCATCGGTGATGTATTTGGCAATTGCATGGAGGACGATGATGTTATATTCTTTAAGAAGGACCTGCAATTCGTCGATTGCATGTGGTCGGCGACGGCAAGTTGCAGCAAAAATGGCGGTGTAAATAATAGTAATTCCAATAATTGCAATGGCAACAACAATAATACACAAATTGCAAGTGCCGCGTCAAGTTACAGCGAAAGTGGAGCCCTGCCACCGGCCATTGTGACGGGGACAACATTGATAACTGATACAGAGGCGGCAGCATTGAGACTAGTGTCATCGAACAGCAGTAGTAATTCCTCATCATCCAGCTCAGCCTCATCCTCATCCTCCTCCTCCTCCTCCACCTCCTCCTCAAGTACAACAACACCGCCCATTGTGATCAAACAGGAACCGTTGGATCATTTTGACTTAAACGGCAGCAGCAACAGCAGTAGCGGCAGCAACACAGCACACCAACAACAACAGCAACAGCGACGTAAATATAACAATAGCTATGACAAGGAGAATAAACGCAACGGAAATGGCCATATTAATGGTGGAAGTAATGTCAAATTCACTGATATACCACCCGGTGGCAGTCTATTGCGTAAAAGTTGCCAAAAATCAACAACTGGTCGCAACAATGCCACAACGAAATGTACACGTCCCGATACTCCATTCAGTCCACATGATGAGATCTCAACCTGTATTAAGGGCAGCAATAATATATCCTTATCGGCAGCATTATCGGCCAGTGATTTTATTGATCATTTGAGTCGTGAGCTTCAGAATACGACAAAGAAGCGTATTTCTTTGCCATTTCACTTGACACAGGGTGGAGGAGATATTAATGAAGTGCTCGATGTGCTCGATGAATTGAGCTCTCAGCAACAAGATACAATTATGACAACGACGACAACACCAACAGCAGCAACAACAACAACAAATGGATCATCAGGGATCGGCTGTTCATTATCACTGGCAATCGATGATAGCGGCTGCAGTAGCAGCAATTCAGTTAATATGACAAGTCCGCCCCCGACATCATCTGATTGCGATTCAGATGGCGGTGATTGTTCAATGGGTGAAAATTCCAGCTGTTCACGTGAATTCTCGACAAGTTCATCGATGCGCTATAAAAATTTGCGTCATCACATAAGTGATCATAGTTATACACGTTGCAACGAAATGGCCGATGAGCATCCACCATTGGAGACACCTTCCGATTCTGGTAAGTGAGAAGCACACACATGCATTAGATATTCAATATGCCATTGACGTTGAGGAGGAAGCATTCAACTAGTGTTGTTTCCGTCAACTTCCTTTTATATGTGGGCAATAGATGGTTTTTTTGTGGGAGGGAAAAACGGATGATGATGACGCCGTCGCCGCCTAAAAAATCGATCGCCTACGTCAACAGCAAACGTAGTAAGCAGCTTGTTACCAACATATAGAGCCCCAGCCCCATTGCCCGCGACGACGACGACGCCACCCACACACACAGTTAGTCAACGCGTCTGGGTCTTTTTTTATATTGATTTTCCTCCCCCGTTTGCCTCTTCGCTGGCGCCTTTGGGCCAGAGTCAGGAGCAAAAAACCCTCCAAACCTCCCAGACCCCCATTTCTACCCCACAAAAAAAAACTAAATGGCGCCGCGTGGCCTTTCATGGCTCATTATGTGGCGTCATCTTCTTCTCTTTTTCTTTTGCTCTGTGTTGGTCTTCCTCTTCCTCTTTGTCGTCGTCCCCATCATCATTCAAACATCATCCCCAAGCCAAAGTCTTGCGCATTGCTCTTCTTTGCTACACGCCCAAAAAAGCATAAAACTTTCTCTCTCTCACACATAGTACAGCACAGAGAGATGAATTTTCTTGGCCTCTCTCTTGGGCAGGGCCAACACCCCGTTTCTTTAGTGTATGAGCATTTGTGTGTGTTCAAGGATGTCTACTCTCATGCCACGTGGCGGCAACGATAGATTCCTCCCACCCTCTTAAATTCCTTCGTCTTCCTGCTTCTCCGACTTTATTTGCTCCGTTTCTGTGGGGTTGAATGTACTTTCTTCTCTTTACACCTACATTTTTTGGCGCGCAAATATTCATTGAGCTACCCTCGCATTTTACGATATGTGTAGTAGTACTACGACAAAAACTGCAATTTGGCGCGCAAAAAGCTCTCACTCATTGTTGCAGTGCTCTGCACTGCAGTGGCCCTTCGTGTGTTCGCTGCTGCATCAATTGGCGTTGGCGTTGGCGTTCGCGACGGCGTCGTCGTACATATAATATGAGTAGCGTAACGTAGTATAGTGTCGTCATTCATCTGACGGCTTTGCTCTTGTTACTAGGCGGCTTTTCAAACTATTAGCGAAAAAAAAGACGAAAGAAAAAAAACATTGAGAAACGCCCACACAATGAAACACATTTATTTATATATTAATTATCCAATTCGGACATTCATATGGGCAAATATGATTCAGACAATCATTTATATATATGTATATTATTCCATCTATATAGACACGATCTCCTGTAAGCATTTCGATCAACTTTTGAGAGGAGTCAAATTAGTTGTTGTGCAGTGTATTTGAAAATCGGTTTGCCTAATTCTTTTATTCGAAATGTTTTCGATCCAAAGATCAAACTTTGACGCAGAAATTTATACATTTTATTATTATTATCCATATTCCTTCTTGTATTTTCTCAGAGAAAGAGAGAGAGAGAGAGATTTAAATATTATTTAATATGCTATATTTAACCCCCTCGCTGACGCCTCTTTATTTGGGGGGGTGGGGCGGTTGGTGGGGGCAAAAAGACATGGCAACAGTGAAAATAAATATACGCACAAAAATCAGGTGCGTGCCGCTGATTAGCAGAATATGTACATACATATATACATATACGCACACACGCACACACATCACACCACCTAGCTACCTGGTGTACCCCCCTCCCCCTCCCGCCATCCCTTCCCTTCTTCCCTTATGAACGCGCGTGACGCTTCATTAGCAATTTCTAGTTTTGTTGGTGGGGGGAGCTGGAGAATCATAAGTGGAATGTTACATAGAATCGAAAGTACAAACTCTCGGACGGATCGTGACCATTATCTAAAGTTATATATATATATAGAGAGAGAGAGAGACATACTTACGAGAAGAAGACAAAGTGATGGGAGGGGTAGAGGGGGAGGGGGAGGGGAATGTACTAACATTTCCATATGTAGTGCCATATAAGTTTTCAAGTTTCTTCTTCATCCCACGATCCACCACATATACCAATCGACTGTCCATCCCTCCCTCCCTCCATCCCTCCTTCTCTTTGCCCTATGTCTATAGCGAAAAGTCCATTTCGTAATTTAAGTAAAAGCTTTATCAGTTTTTTTTCCCTGTTTTTGGTAGGGGCGTGTCACGTGAACTATTTTGAGGCGAAACCAGAAAACAGTTGGTAACAAACGAGAACTATTCTTTAATAGTATAGCGCCCCCCCTCCCGCACACTACCCGCGACCCGCTGTGTGCGGGGTGGAGAGATAAAGCCAACTGGGGAGCCATATAGAGTATTGTGGGTGGAAGCAGCAGCACCAGCAGATCGAAGTCCGGGACGGGGGGCGGTATAGATGGTGGTTAGGTGCGTGCTGCCTGTTTTATTGGCATTTCGCACCTTTTTTTCTTCTATGTATTGTTGTGCGTGTGCGGCTAGAAACGAAAAAGTATAAAAAAAAACCAAAAATTAAATAAAAATGTTAATGAACTCAACCAAGGTCGCGCAACCACGAAAAAAAAGTGCGTAGAAAACGAGAATGGGAAAACTTTGAGGGCTCTTAACGAAATACATACATATATACACACACAAATACATAGTACATACATATACATACATATAATAATAGTTGTGCTTCTTGTTTCTTGACTTATTTTGGTTATTATTGTTGTTGTTGTTGGGTTGGTTTTTACTTTCATTTAATATGGACGGGCGTCGGCTTTGGCCAGACATGGAGGCTCACCAAAGCACAACAACTCTGTGTGTGTGTGTGTGTGTGTGTTAGCTTCATCACAGACTTGGCAATACTCAGCAGCAAACCAAATATAGAAGGGCATCCTAGAAAATTGGCCACTAGAAAATTCCCAAAAGCCTAAACCAAAAACAAAATTTACTTTTAATTTATGTGCCGTTCACAAGTCAAAAAAAAAAAAAAAAAAAAAAAAAAAGCTTAAAAGATGCCCTCTTTAGGGTAGTCCTAATATACCCTCTTCTATCATATGGACACTGTGCTATGGTTAACATTCTGCTGTTGCTAGGCGCGGTTTTTTTTTGTGCGTTGCGTTTTGTTTGCTCTTCTATGCTCGCTCGACGCGCGCTCTGCGCTCTCTCTTCTCCATTCATTGAATTTGGTTTTTTTTTTGTGTGTTATTCGCACACGTGTAGCAATAAAATGCTCAAGGTCGCAAAGCGAACCACGACGACGACGACGAACCGTCGGCCCGCCGGTCGGTCGTTCGGTCGGCCGGTCGGCTGAGCGATAAAATCTTAAAAGCGCCCAAAGCTTACCACCACCAACAGTCGCTATCTCTTTTCTCGCTGTTTCTTAGTCTATTTGTTGTCTCTCACGCACTTGATACGCACTGTATGCATATATGTATGTATGCTGTGCGCGAGCTCTCTCTCTCTCTCTTTCCCTTTTGATTTTGATTGAGAAACGAGCCTCCCTTTTGTTGTTATGCGCGCCGCCTCCGTTTACTGCTTATGAGAGATTTCCTGCCGAGCCACACACACACACACACACACAAACGCCAAAAAAAAAAAAAACACAGATAAAAATATGTTGCAAATGTTGTATGGAATTGTTGCTGCAAAAATGTTGCCAGACGCATTTTCATAATTTATGTTGGGGATCCCATAGAGCGCCAAAAAGGAAGAAATTAAAGGATTGTCGCAATGCGGCTTCAACAGAGTGAGATAGCTGCTAACGAAGAAGGGGGACTACATACATACATACATACATGCATACATATGTATGTACATCGTATGTATGTATTTTCTGATGACTCATATCCTTGATGATGAAATAGTTTTGACGACGTCATCAACATGTTGCCATGAAATGACACATTTATCCTGTCAACAGAAAGATTTTCAAAGATTTAGCCAATAATTATTAAGCGGATATATAAATCGAAATATATATATCTTTATATCATTTGGGGTATATCGATAAACATAAAGAAGGCGAGAAAGGTTAAAGTTTGCTGCAACACACACACACACACACACAATTTGATGTGATAGGCAATGCAAATTGGCTGCACTTTGCTTCTTGTATTCAAGCGTAACGATGGTTTAACACACACACACACACACACACATGCACACGACATTCGCTCACACAAATGAGTGTCAGTTGACGTCGACGTTGACGTCGACGTTGACGTTGTTGTGGTCGCGTGGGAAAAACTACTGCTGCTGGGCATCATCATCAACAGCGCAGCGGAAGCAATGCCGACAAAACTTTTTTTTCTTCTATTTTTCATTTTCTTGTTTTCATTGTTGTTTATTTTTTTGCCCCATACAACACTTACACTTGCAAAATATGGGGTATATGCATTTGGAATCAAAGAGTGCAGCGAAACCTTAATGTTGCGGTAGGTCAAGATACAAATGCACGAGAAATGATCGGTTGAAGAAAAGTAAAAATTGTTAGTGTATCGCTCGGCGGGTTAGAGAGGGGGGAAGTTAGTTGCAATTGCAAACCGCAATCACTTTCTGTTGCTTCTTCCATTCATCTTCATCTGTGGAACACATGTTGCTGGGGTTTGTTGAAAAGAAGGAGTAGAAGGAGCAGCAGGAGGAGCAGGGCAAGGGAAGTGCAGATCGTCGTCGTTGTCAACCTTTGCAACATTTTGAAAATGTCAACGTCGCTGTCGTCGTCGTCGTCGTCGTCGTCAGAGATAGAAATTGCAAAAGTGTGGGAACACATTGTATGTGTTCATATATAGATTCATTAACTATCTGATTGATTTAGAATCCGTCAAAAAACAATGTCGAAGAAAGAACACAGAAAAAGAAGAAGAAAAAAGCTGAGAAAAAGCTAATCAAAACAAAAGAAAAATAATACCAATTTTGTTGTTATTAATGAATTTGTGTGGCTACGAGTGTGTGTGTGTGTGTGTGTGTATGTGTGGGGGCGTCATGCCATAGCAAATGTTATTATTATTGTTGCTTTGTGCGGTATGCGGTATGAGCGCATTTGTTTAATTTTATAATTTTACGAGTCGTCGTCGTTAAAGTCGTTTATTTTCTCTCTATCTCGCTTACTCTCTGTTGACTTTCGAGCCTCTGTCTTGTTCTTCCCCTCAATATTGTTGCACAGTGTTGACAAGTTAAGCAAGATGCCCAATAATCCTTTTACTTTTTTATTTAAATGGTATATCATTGAAATTAAGTTACTTTTGTTTTTTGAATTCGCAAGGAAATTGAAAATTTGTAAAAAGCTTTGTACTTGGTACAGAGGCTTCACTGTTTGTCTGGTCTCGTTGTGTTGCTTGGGGTTTTTATAGGCCTCGGAAATTCTTTTATGTATTACATCATATGCTATATTTTCAGTACAAATTCGTTTCTTGTTTACATATACAAATGTATGTACCGACCCGCTTCCTTTCTTCCTTCCTTCCTATCTTGCTTCATATGCCGCACCTCCTTCACAGGGGCAGAGACGAGTAGAACTTGCGCAACATTTGCTGCGCCCCAATGACGAGGAAGGGGGATTCGGGCGCTTGTGTGTTGTTGTTGTATTTGCAATTGTAATTGTAAGTTGGCGGCAACAACACCACCACCAGCTTCCTCCTCTATTGAAGCTTGATCTTGGCTTTTGGATTGAACAAGCAGCGGGCGACGACGTCGTCGTTGTTTTACTGCTGCTTAGCAACAAAAGTTTTGCTTTTATCTTTTCAAACTCGTTTGTCTGGTTTCACCGTTAGCAGCAGCGGCAGCGGCAACTACAGCGGGAAGAGAAGGGATAACGAGTGGGATTAATAAATAAGAGAGAAGCTTCATTGTTTTTGCTTTTAACCCTAACTGTCTGGCTGTCTTACTCAGAATGCATATTGCACTTTTATCCTCCATCCCCCTTTCAATGAACCCACCCAACCACCCACTGACTGGTTCACTCACTCACTCATTCAATTCATTACAATTTTATTGTTGCGCATTGTGGAAATCCCCGCCAATATATGTATGTGTGTCTCATTTTTCTTGAAACAGGTTCTTGCTCTTCTTCTACTTGCATCTCCTTCTAATTCGACCGCCCCCCTTCGCCACTGCTAACCTTTCTTCACCCTGCTGTTAATGAAAAATGGCAAAAATGGCCAAGCATAAATTCCACATTCCATTCCTTTTTCATGTTTCTAGTCAACAAAAGCGGGCGGGGCGAAAGCGAAAGAGGAGGAAGCGGCAAAGGGTGATGGGTCTATGGATTGTCTAGTTGCAGTTGCTGAGGATCGGATCGATGATGATGATGATGACGCGAATAACTAGTTACCCTTCTTGTGACTCATGGCTTTGAGCTTTCTACTTCTTTGATGCCTCTGAGATTGTTAAAGAGATATACACATGCATACATATATATACATATACATATGTATGTACATTATTCTATCCTTCTACACACACACACATGCTTGAGGTCTCAATTTGCACACTTGTGTCCACCCACTGCCCATCGCCACCACCCTGCTCCTCCGGCCATTACTTTCTCTTTCTCAGTGTTTCCTCTGGTGCTATTAAATATTTAAACAGTTGGTTGAATTTCTTGTTTAAACAAGTGAATTTGATAATAAATTTATACACATACGTACGTACATACATATATCCACATGCAAATATGTATCCATATGTACATATGTATGTATATTTCAATTTAATTGAAATCGTAACGGAAGCAGTAAGTTTGCAACGGAAGTTTATGTTATCATTTCTTCCGAAAAGAAGCAGGAGATGGGAGAAACCAAAAGGAGAAGGGCTACAGCGAGAGAGAGAGAGAGCGAAAAGATGTATTGCCAAAATGAATGTAATTGGCGCCCAACGTGGGGCCCTGTCGACTCAGCGAAGAAAGAAAACCCATCGATGAAAAGTTAAAAAAAAAAGAGAAATGAAAAAAGAAAACATTGTTAGTCAGGAGGGGAATGACATTGTACAGGGAATACAATATAGAAGAGAATAGCGATGACGTTGAAATCCGTGCAAATCTATTTTGCTTCCTGAATTCTGATACTAATCCGCTTTAGGTTCAAGTCAAAAGCACATGCACACAGAGAGAGAGAGAGAGAGAACTTAAGTGAACAAACATTTTTAAGGCTTTACTATTACTACACACACACAAACATACATACAAAGCACCTAAACTAAACGAACTTTTTGTTTGTTTCTCTTCTTTCAGATGAAGAAATCGATGTGGTCACTTTGACTGATAAGAAGTTACCCACAAATCCATCAGATCGCGATCTGGGTGCCCTACAATATCAAGTTGCTCACAAAATGATTTGGAATGGCTCAAAGAAATTCTCACATCCGTGCTACGAATTCTCAACACCAGCCAGCATTAGTCCAGTCAAATCGGTGGCAAATCTATCCTCAGCATCATCATCATCATCATCTTCCTCCTCTTCCACGGCGTCGTATTCACCCAAGAATGCATATAACTTTTCAAACGATGATTATGACTTTGGGCAATCATCATTAACATCTGCATTAAAGATGCCAACGGCGTCTGTGGCATCAGCAACAATGGGCAAGGGACGTAAACGTTATTTTGTGAATCTAACTGAAGCCAATTCGGACGAAGTTCGTCCAAAATTGAAGCCAACCTCATCATCATCATCGTCGGCATCGTCAACAACATCAACGCCAATGATTAATAAACGCTGTCGAAGCAAAAAGTTTGCTGCCACCAATGCTACCAATAGAAATAACAATGTTAGCCCAAGTAATATGGATATGGTCTTTCCAACATTGGGTGGCGTCGCTAGTGGTGCTAATGGTGGTAGTGGCGGCAGTAGTAGTAGCAGCAATAGCGGCACTACAACACCCACACCTGCCATGCTGAAGCGCCAATATAGTTTGGATGAGGCCGATACCATTGAGAAGCGTAATCAGCATAACGATATGGAGCGTCAACGTCGCATCGGACTTAAGAATCTGTTCGAGGCACTCAAAAAGCAAATACCAACCATTCGTGATAAGGAGCGAGCGCCGAAGGTGAATATATTGCGTGAGGCGGCCAAATTGTGTCAGCAATTGACCGAAGATGAGCATACGTTGGAGAAGCAGTTGCAAAAGTTGAGGGAAAAGCAAAGGGCGCAACAAGAATTGCTCCATCGATTGCGTTCGTTGAAAACCGAATGATGATAGCGAGTAAAGTGTTACGTGTAACGTGTAACGAGTAACGAGTAGTGTGTAGCGAGTAGCGAGTAGAAAGAATATAAGGTAAACACACACAAACACAAACAAACAAAAACAAATGAAAAACCCTTCAAAAAGAGGTAGAAAAAAGGCGGCGCCTAAATCGCAAATTTTTGATAGTTTTATATATGTGTATATATAGAAAAGTTATATATATATATACCTACATTATTGACATAACCTAACCTTACCCCATTAACTTCAATATCAGTTAGTAAGAGCAGAAAGAATAGAAAAACATAAGCATGCGGGAAAACATATTATTAATATTGTAAAATTAACTTTTTTTTTTTTTTTTTTTTATTATTTGATTTCTTTCATGTGATATTTTTTTTTTTTTTTGGTGATGATTGAAAATTTTTTTTAAGTTTAAAGTTTTAATTTTGAAGTTTTAAGTTTTTCTATAGCGCTGAGAAAAAAGAAAAGAACAAAAAAAAATGAAAAAAGGAAAAAAAAACAAAAAAAAAACGAGAAACTAAAAACTTGGAAACGGAAAACAGACAAAAATGCAACGAAAGAGCCACAAAAGAAAAGAAAAACAAAAACAAAAACAAAAACGAAAGAAATGTAGAAATGTTGAAGAAAAAGCGACAAGAAACATTTATTTTTTTGCTAGATAGAACGAAGTGTGTGCTAAATATGACACACGAAGAGTTTATATATCTAAGCCAATCGATGTACTTTCTATGTATATATACAAACTATATATATGTATATATATATATGTAGATATGTATGTGTAGATTTTTGACAAGTTGACTAATATCTGGGTGCAGGTAAACCTAAAGATCAATATCAACCTTTCAGCAAGGTGATGCAAGGTGATGGTAAAGGCTAGAGGAGGAGTTCAGTTTTTGGAGTTTATACAAGGATGCGGAGAGCATAAAGAGGACGAAAAAGAAAGAAGAATTTGTGAAAAGTAAGAAGCAACAACAACTAAAAAGCTCAACTGAATTGAGAAAATAAGAGCTCTATTTTTATTTTTTGTGTTTATTATATTATTATTACTCTACTTTATTATTATTTTTCTCCAATCATTTTCAATTCAATTAGTCATCTGAAGCTATTTCTACAGACTATGCTAAACTATATTATATATCAACATATATATATATATATATTCAACTATCCTAACTATATACAAACAAGAATGTATAAAACAAATAATGTCTACTATATAATATATATATATATTTACCTACCATATGCTATGAAAGCATACGACGCTTTTTTTGTTAGGTTTTTTCTTCCCTTTTTTCTTTTTTTTATACATATATATATATATAGGAGTTTATCATACTTTTTACTATTACTACTACTATGATTTCTTGATATATGTATATTTACGTTAATACTGATTGAAGAAAACCTATTATACATATATAGAGACGAAATGCAAAACAAAGAAGTAGAAAAAACAACGCTTTAAAAAGGAAAATACAAAAACAATTTACCTACTGCCTACATACAAAAATACAAAACAAAACAAAACAAAAAAATTTATATATATATATATTAAAAAATCTATATATACTTACCTAAATATATTACATACATTTCAAATTAGCTAAGCATATGAAATGCCAGATGAAAAAAAGAAAAGGGAAAAACTATTGAATAGTTTTGGTTTTTTTTTTTTTGACAGAAGAAGGAAAACTGGAGAGAAAGTTCGGTAGGGAAGGAGTTATAGAAATTGGCTGCCCAAAGTAGACTTTGTATAGCGCAGCTGTTTAACTGTCGATTTTTTGCTAATAAGTAAGAGTACGAAAGAAACGGATATATACTATACTATATATATATACAGTTAATACAGATCTACATACGATTGAAGGAAAAGAAACATTGAGAGGGAGAGAGAGTAACTAATGGAACGATGCACTGTTATTTAGGTTTAACTCTTATATAGAAAACAATATGAAAAAGGATGACAAACCAGTTTAAAAACATATATATATTACTCTATATGTTGTATATATTACCGACCAGATACAATTTATGCTAATGATGACGAATGAGATGGAATTCAAAAGAAGAGAAGGGACAAGTAAAAGATATATAGAAAGCGATTCTAATGGGCGCCGCCTTGGAAATTTCCAATGAATTACATGGAAATTTCACAAAAAGGGCTAAGAAAGAAAAACTAATGAAAAAACAACAAAAGAAACAAAAAAACAACAAAAAACAAAACAAGAAAAAAACAAAAAGAATATACTTAAAAACAAAAACTCTAACCTTTATCCTTTTTTTTTTTTTTTTTTAATATTATTACCATTCTGAATTGTTATGTGACATTTATCTAAATATATATACATATATATATATTAAAAGATTTTTCATAATTTTTTTTTGGATCGCCAGAAAATATATATACATATATTTTGTAATCCTTGTGTATACATTGTAAATAGCAATCTCGTTAAATCATAAACTAAAGTTAAATAAAAAAAAGAAACGAAATGAAAATGAAAAGCAAACCACAACTAAAGCAACAACAACACAGTTAAAACCAAGCAATAGACTTAAGCCGACACACCAAACCAACACACACACACACACACAAGCACACACAAGCGAATGCACCTAATTTTCCTAACAAAAATACAAATAGTTTAAACAAATTTTCACAACGTACAAATTTATCAACAACAATAAAAAAAACAAAATAAAAAAATGCAAAACACCAATACAAAAACAAAAAAAAAAACAAAAACAAAAAATACATATAAAAAGGAAAGCAAACAAAAAAAAAAAGGAGAACGAAAAACTAGAAAAGAATACAAGACAACAGCAACAAGAAAAAAATCCTACATAAAAAGAAAAGTGAAAATCAATTTGATTTATAAACTAATTGTTTGATTGACACAACAACAACAACAACAACAACAACAAATGTTACAGAGACTAAAAACTAATTTTTCAACGTTGTTGTTGTTTGTAGTCTTTATTCTTTGTTTTTTGTTGTTGTTTCCTTTTCCCACGAAAAACCAAAACCTCTTAAATCCTCGCAAAAACAAAACAAAAATAATTAAATACACAAAACAACAACAAAAACAACAACTAAAAAGCAAAAACGAAAAGGAAAACATTTAATTTTACACATTTTTGTACTATTAATTTTTTTTATATACATACATACAACTAAATATATATTTATATATATATATATAATATATACATATACGAGAGAAACTACTATTATTACTTAACTTTATCTAGTTGTTTAAGAAGAAAACGTAAAGAATTAGAAAACTGAAAACGAAAAAAAGGAAGGAAAACAAAAACTAAGGAAAGGGAATGGAAAAGTTTGAGAAGAAAGGAAAAAAAAAAAACAATTTATAAAACGCATGGAAAATATTGAAATATTTTGTAAAACCTTTTTTGTGTTTTTCTTTTTTGTTTACTTTTTTTACTTGCATTTTTTGCTCGGTTATTTTTTTTGTTAAACTCTCTTCTATATTACCAATTTACATATATATATGTATATATATATATATTCATCCTAAAACAAAAACAAACCTAATTATGCTATATATACATAAAAAACCCCTTCTATATCTATATATATATATATATATATATCTAATAATTTTAACTCGTTATGTAGTTACCTATTAATGATGAACCCATATATATATATATATATATATATGATGTACCTCTTGCATATAAATATATATGTAGATCTAGATATATGATCTACGATCTATTGCTCAGATCGAGAGAATAAAAAAAAGTTTCTAATATATATATATATATGTATATATCATTTTTTTTTTTCAAAATTTATGTTTATGGAAAATTATACAATAAATATTTCAACATACCAACAGAAAATTATTTAACAATTTGTGTTTTTATTTATTTGATTTTGTACACTCTTTTGTTTTGGTTTCAGAATGTGTTTTCCTTTTTCCATGGTTTATTTGATTTCTTCTTTTTGAATTTATAAATTTACAATTTCAATTTATGAATTGTTTGTTTGTGAAATTTGAAAACAGTTCGTTGCTCTTTCTATTGTTTGGTTGCCAGTGATTCATATCCCGTCCGCTTACATGTCTAGGGGATGTAATTGGATGATATGTCGCCGTTTCTAATCAATTGTGTTTGCCACGCCCAATGCCAGACAGGCAGTTGCCCTCCTTCTACACACACACACTCACACACACTCACACCCATCTTATGACCGCACAGAAATTACCCTAATTCAATCAAAATTTTGTGCTCAACACTCAGACACAAAAAGAGAAAATTGTTTTACCGGCAAAATTGAATAAAAAGTCGGTGCCAATTCCCCATTTACCTCACCTCACCCCGCCACAGTTAGCCCATTGCTAGGTAGACACAGAGACAGAGACAAAGCAAAAAAAAAACAAAGGCAACAAAAATTACTGCAGCAGAAAACAACAAACAAAATATATTAAAGCATCATCATTGAGTTATTTGTTATTAAGTTGAATTATGTGCTTACCCATTTTATAGGCATGGCGGGGTATATTAGCTTTGATGGGCTTGAAAAACTCATGCCATTAGTTGAGATAGTTCCGATTTTAACTAGGGCTTTATGTCCTCCGATTCCAAATAAAATACTCTTTATATACAGTCGACTCTCGTTAATTCAAATCTGCGATAATTCTAACCTCTCTGTAATTCGAAGTTATCACGAGTCCCCTACAAAATCTCTTGATATTCGAACCATTTAATATTTTGAACTCTCGATAATTCGATATAATTTAAAAGTCCCTTGAATTTCGAATTAACGAGAGTCGACTGTATATGATTCAATCGAATGTTTGGATCATAGGCAGAAGATTCCGAGTAATGGGGGACTTCTGGGTCAATCAAACAATGAGTCATTATTGTTTTTCAAAATCAAAATTCTAAGCGATAGTTCCTGAATTTGAAACAAAAACATCAAGTGTAGAGAAATTCTAATCATACGAAATCAAATATCAAAGATGAATCTATGAAATATATATCGGAAAACAAACACTCTGAAATTAATGATTTGATCATAATATATTTGAATGAAATCGAATTTGCAATCTGTTTATTCAATATCTATGTGTGCTAATTTTAGGGATATATAGAATTTGGATACCATATAAAAACCCATTGCAAGGGTATATAAACTATGCATGCAATCAGAGAATGTGAGGGAGAGAGAGATAGAAACATTGTGCCGGCCGGCGTAATTGTTTAACTGCGAAATTCGTACGCTCTGACCGCGTTGGTCGGTCGCTTTATTGGGTGAAGGTCACGCCAACTGCGCTGCGACTGCGTTTCGCGTTTTTATACCCTTGCAAAAAGGGTATATTAATTTTGGTCAGAAGTGTGCAACGCATAGAAGGAAGCATCTCCGACCATATAAAGTATATATATTCTTGATCAGCACGACGAGACGAGTTCAAATAACTATGTCCGTCCGTCCGTCCGTCCGTCCGTCCGTCCGTCCGTCCGTCTGTCCGTCCGTCTGGATCGATGCGAACTCCTCCTAGACCGTAAGAGTCACGAACAGTGACTTTTCTCAATAACTTCGTTATTTTATCATCAATTGCCATAAAAGTTTGTATTGGTCAGTTTTGTGTTCTTATTAATAATTGTGCCAAATTTGATCAAGATCGGGTGACTATATCATATAGCTCCCATACAAACGGCAAAGTCACGAACAGTGACTTTTCTCAATAACTTCGTTACTTTTTAAGCTATTGTCGTGAAATTTAATATAAGTAAGTAATTTTAAACCACTGTGCCAAATTTGATCAAGATCGGGTGACTATATCATATAGCTCCCATAGGAACGATCGGTCAAAAACAGTGACTTTTGTCAATACCTTCGTTACTTGTGATGCGATTGCTTTCAAATTAAACATTTGATAGTTCAATATATCTGTTAATGACTATGCCGATTTTGATGAAGATCGGGTGACTATATCATATAGCTCCCATAGGAACGATCGGTGGAAAACAGTGATTTTAATCAATATCTTCGTTATTTCCGAAGATTGTAGGCCGTTCTTTCGCAAACAATAGCCTTTTTAGATAAAAGGTTTTTTCCTGTGATGGCTATAGCTAAGGAAAGAGTTACTAAAAAAGATGCAAGGGTATACAAACTTTGACGCGGTCGAAGTTAGCCCCGGCCCTCTGGTTTTTTGTTGTTTTGTTATCTTTGTGTTTATCTTTTGTTTTGTTTTTGTTTTTCTTTTTGTTTTGCTGCTGTTGTTGTGTGGGAGGATGGTGGGGCGTGGTATGTGGGGGGATGAGTGTTGCCGATCGAAGTTGTTGGTCATTTTTTTCTACACTTATCGTCATTTGTTTTCAAAACGCTTTTGCGCCAAGGGCGCCAACACCTCTAAAGTATGCAATAAAATTTCTCTCGTTTCTTTATAAAACGCATAAAGCCCATTTAAGACCAAGTTATCCCAAAGCAGGGGAGCTTCTTGAAGTGTTTTGCTAACTCCAAGTTTGCAGATCTTAGGCAATGTTAATGGCTTACAGTTCTTGTGTTTTTGTAGTCGGTGTGTTTTCTATGAATCTGTTAACCATAAAGTATTATTATAAGTGCCGGATTAGCCATCCGGTTATAACGACGCTCAAGGGACCGACGATTTTCGTCGTTATATCCGGAAGACGTACTAACCGGAGTCCCTGTCGTATAAGTTTGTATTGGGACCAACCAATCACTCATCGAACTATAGAAGCTATAACCCAGTAGCGGATCTACGGAGGGTGAAATAGGGTAATTCCCCCAAAATCGAGCACACGATCCGCCACTGCTACAACCGGACGGACGTTATAAGCGGAGTCGTTATAACCTGATTCTACTGTATATAGCAGGCTATCAGAGCGCTGTTAAAATATGTATCAACACTGAAATCTATGAAAATATCGTAGATTGGCAAATGTAATTATACAATTCTGCAAATTCTTAAGCACTCCTAACTTTGGCAAATTTTAAACGAATTTCAAAAGTGATATATCATTTGAATGCTTTTAATATCAATGCAAATCGCATTGTCTTTCAAAACTAATCCTACAATTTGCATTATGAAACAGAATGCTGATATTTTTGGTTCTTGGATTGCTACAGACCCCGATGAGTCCAACCTCATGATTGCTCCCAAGGAGTCCCATTTCCCCTCCCACGTATTGCATAAGGTATAGGAATCTTCCGATATATCTAACTAGACAAATCTTATTCGATCTGTATTTTATTTTTGAATATTTTTTTGTTGGTTTTTTTTTGTTTTTGTCTTTTTGCTATCCAATTTATTAAATATTTTTTTATTCACATTTTGTTCTATGTACAGCGCATTTGACTTTGAATCTCTTGTTGCTTGTATCTTTCTCTTCTTTTTATACCCTTGCAAAACGGGTATATTAATTTTGGTCAGAAGTGTGCAACGCATTGAAGGAAGCATCTCCGACCATGTGAACGACTTTGATGGCTATGGGTAAGGAAAGTATTACCAAAACAGTTGCAAGGGTATACAAACTTCGACGCGGTCGAAGTTAACCCCGACCCTCTGGTTTTCTGTGTATTTTCTGGATTGTACATGTATGTACATACATATAAATGTATTTTTCGTTAATTTATTGCTTAAATTTGATTTGAGTTAGCGGGAATAAAAAAAAAAACTGGTCATTCGTCGTCGTCGTCGTTGGCAGACGGCACTAGACACTTTGGCCTTGATTTTGATTTTTGGTTTTACCGACGCGTCATCTTCAACTCTTGGAATATAATCCAAAATTTTGAATTTCTTGAAAATAATACAAATCATAGAGTACAAAATAGATCTATGTATAGACAACTGATCGATTGCAGCTTTATATATGGAATAGTAATAGATTTACTTCTGGGTAATGGCAGGGCAAAGATGGTTTTGGTGCCAATTTAGGAACTGTTCCGACCAGCATTTCAAGGGTCCTGCCGTGCATAGTAAGGCTCATTTCAGCCAGGTGGTGTATATCACCAACGAATGCAACTTGATAATCGTGGGCCAATTGTCCGAGGGATTCTCGTCTCTCTGTATTGTATTGTAAATCATCCTTTAACATTTGGACGCATGCCATTGCTCCGGAGTTGAGTTTAGAGTCAAGAAAATCTCTTTCTTTCTACCATCTTGAGTGACAACTTCCTTACAAAGGACATGCACCTAGCCTTGTCCTTTGAACTGAAAGTTTTCTCAAACGTGTTTCCTCCACATTACTCAATTCCTTTCAGACGATATGACCCAGACAAGCCTCCAAGTCGAACGAATCGGTTCTGTTTCTCTACCGATTCAATTTATTAATTAATCTAACATTATTTCCGGCAGATAATGCAATAAAATCAATCAAGTTGGCATTTGAAGATGATGAATTTAGCAATTGCATTGTATATAATTGTTTTACATGTGTTTATGTTAATTATTTATATTCTTTCATTTTAGTAAGCAAATCAAATTGATTTTTTGTTTACATTTGCTTAATCATTCTTAAATGAAATTGTACAATATACCTACATACAAATATATGTACATATACTAAGTAATTGTTTAACAACTGTTTCTATATTGCATCATTCTTGCACACAAACTCACATAGACACACACTGTATAAAATATTGCAAAATAACTTGTTGAAATATATTTTTACAGCTTTAAAAACTAGAGAGCAAAAAAAAAAAAAACAAATGAAAACGAAAATACATTTATTACACAGGCTTCAAATAGTAAAACTAAACCAAAACAGATAAAAACAAATATATACATACACATATTTATATAAATAAATATGAAAAGGCAGTTTGTATATTTGTGCATATTTTTCTACATTATTAATTATTATGAATATATAAATTTTATATATATATATAAATATATATACATACATATATACTATATACAAAAATACTCCCAAATAAATGTTATATATATATATATATATATATATGTACATATTATACATACATACATAAATATGACAACAAATTGAAATATACAATGAAATATAGAAATAAAATTTGATTACCATGCATATATACAAGTATATATATACATATATACATTTATAAAGCATATTAAAACTCATATACATATAACAATTTATACTAAACTAAAAAACCAATCGAAATCCAATTCAAAATGTAATAGAAACTCTAACAAATTTGTATCATATGTGTATGAAAAACGAACTAGGAACTGTTGCTGATCCAATGACAGGAATTAAAAAATACTATGTACGTAACGTAACGTAAAAGAAAGTTGACTTAGTTGAGCTTAAAGAAATTTGTAAAACAATCCAAAAAACAAAACAAAAAAAAAAAAAACACAAAAAGAATCTACAAAAATCAAAGACAAAAACAATGACAAGTTAATAATAATAAAAGTCCAAGAAGTGCGCAGAAGCAACCACAGACCCAAAAACAAAAACAAAAGCCGTGTAGTTTTACTCAGTCTCAGATAATCAAGTTGCCAGCTGTACTTTTTTTTATACACTGCCTAAGATCGGGTATACCTATTTTCTTTAACATTTCAGCTTGTTGGTTTATATTTCCAAAAACTTCTGTTCAATTCTTCATATATTGTCAAGCAAATGGTATGAAAGCAAAGTTCTTGGTCTGGTGGCAACTCTAGCCATTAAACTAACTTTAATAACTTTTATGTAGGGGAATCAATCTTTCGATAATATCACAATGCTTCTTTCGCTTCCTTTCTTTAGGACTAAGCCAACGAAAAACTGACTTAAAAGCGTTGTAAGCTACGTTTCATTCAGTTGTAATTCTCAACTGGTTCTAGTGTTGAAGTAAAGGCATGGCCTGACAATTCTAGAACAATGTCTGCTGATGATGCTCGAAACCACCTTTCACATTTCAAAGATTGGAATACAATGGGCCATACAACACAAATCGGAATGTGAAAAACTAGGAAATCAGAATCATTGTACCAACTAGTGAGAAGGGTATTCGAAATGCGTTTAACTTGTTTATTTCGTTTTCGTTTCTGTCTTTTAGTAGTATCTAAGGCGATTGTCACATAACTGGACCAACGACTTTTCTGTTTCATTCGCTCATCATTATTTCTTTCTTTTTGGTAAATCAACTCGGAGATACTTTATACCTTAACTATATTTATACTCTGGACGTGCTTGTTGTGGTTGGTTTGGTTTGGTTTTTTCTTTTTCTTTTTTTTTTTGTATATTTTTATTATTTTAATTACATATAGATTTGGGCTGATTTTTGCAGCTTGCCAATTTTGTTGCCCATGTTGACAGGTGCAAAATGTTGATTCAAAAAACGAGAGCTCCTTCCTAAATTGTGGTACGAACTGCAAGGTACCCCTTAACTTTTTATGGAGAATTTAGCAAACGAGTAGTTCACTTATTTTACTAACAGTTTTTTGAAATATTTCATGGCTAATCTGGTTAAGAGGGCAAAGCATTGATTCTGAAATAATCTATTTCTATAAATTCCATTAAAATATTTGAAATATTATAATTATTATAAGATCACAAATGAATCCAGTAGAAGAGTTCGGCTACAGCTGTGTGGTCCAAACTAACTCAACAAACGCCTTAATACCCTAAGTGCAAGGTGTTGCTAGGCGCACGGGTATTATTTTTTGTGGAAGATCTCAGGCTCACCCTTAAGGACTTGAAAATTGTAAGTACTGATTAGGGGCTCGCACCAGCCACCAGCCACCAGGCAGGCAGCAGGCACGAGGATGATGTGAATGTGGATGAGGGTCAGGTTTCCCCTTCATCATCACCACCACCACCACTGCAAAAAGCACCACCAGCATGTGCGTGTGCCTCTTTAATTGAGCTTAATGCAGGTCTCAGACCTCAGATAGTTAGTCACTTCGCTTCGATACAATTAGGCGGTGCTCCACCTTTTTAATGATGACATTCGATAGTTAATGATTAAAAGAAGATAACGAAAAAAGAAAGAGGGGAACAAAATTACAAGAGAGAAATTGAATAAAAAGACGAAAGGGGAAAAAACGAGAAATTTTGATCAAAAGACATGCAGGGAATCGGAAACATGATTGCGGATGGCTTCTTCAAAGACGTTAGTCACGCACTTGACCATCATGTGGGTAAGTATTGGCATTATTAACGACACAATCATATTCAATTCCAGTGTTAATCGGCCCAATATAGTTTTTGCTAACCATGTGGTTATCTCAAAGGCAATCATCATGGCATGTAACGTTAGCCAGGGTCGCATATAGCTCGGTGATACCTGCAGTTCAAATAATTAAAATCAATATAATTTGTTTTGACCTTCATTTTACCATCATAATGCCATAGACAAGCAATAGCCAGGCATTTAGCATTATATAGGAGCCAAGGAGGCGAGCTCGTCTCAAAGTGCAATAACGAAATATATAGTAACTGCGATCCCGCCACATGCTTATTTGGTAATCTGAACAAAAACAGATGCGTAGAAATTCCAATAAACTAGTGATCACACCAAGTCCACCCAATAGAAGTACAAGCCAAAAGATAAACGGAAACCATTCAGGACGACAGAGCCGACAAGTGTGTATCATTTGATTGATTTTCGCCCAACGGGATAATGGACAGACATCCCAAATGGAATATATTTCACAGGTTTTACCATCGAGTACATAATTTTTGCGCATAAAACGACAAAAATGCGTATTGAACATTATCAATGGATACATTGTGCCACTATATCGATTGAGAAGTTGCTTCTTAGAAAGTTTCTTATTTTCCAATCAATACTTGTACATAAAATTTGAAAAATTATTAAAAGAACAAAATCGATAAAGTTCTTAAAAATGTAGGTTTTTGTTTAACGTAGGATAATGAAATTGAGAAACGACAATTGACAATAATATCAAGAAAAGTCAACTTATATATACAAACTATGAAAATTTCAAACTTTCTTCTTTAATTTTAGTTTTTTTTTTTATGAAATAAATGACAATGATATGATGTATGTATGTACATTATGTACATGTATGTATGTATATTATCCCAGAATCATACTGTTCTTTCCACTTGAATAGGGAACTCTCCTAGGTTATATGCATTTTCTATCATTCTTAGTCTGAATTGTTCCTTAGCCTGAATTTTACCGTGTCATATCCATCATTCGCCGTTTCCAAAAGATGTTTCGTAACATATACAGTGGTTTCCACTTGAATGGGTTAACCTCTGGTTTTATATACAATATTTTGTATCAACTGCAAAAAGTTCTTAACATAGCAAGTGTATTTAGTTAGATTGTTAGTTTTAACAAGTCAAGTTTTGTAAATTTCTTTTCATTGATGTATAAATGATATATATATAACTACTAACTGCAGTTAATTTTGGTTCTTATATATTGTAGACCTTTTTGAGTTTTATTGACCCATCTAAATTCGAAATCCATTTTATCCTTATATATTAGAATCATGTCAAATAGAAAATTGACATCCCAATTCAAAACGTGAGCAGAGTTACAGAAAAACAACAAAAGAAGCAAAATAGAAATGCTTGAAACAAGTGTCAATTTCCTGTTACCATTTCATTTTACCACTTTAAATTATATTTGAAGATTCCTTTCCTTATCCTATCGTAGTGATATATTCTTTAGTTTTTCCTTAGAACCCATAACACCCGCCGCTGTTTTAATGCACCATGAAGTGAAAGTGCAGCCATAAAATTCAACAAATACAAACTATGGGCAAAATGTTTGAGTGGGGAACTGTTGATACCCCTTAGTAGTTGCAATTAAAGGTTTATAATTTGTTGTATGGTTACAATTGATTAAGATATTTGAATTTTATGAAAAATCAAACTTAATAGTAATAAGTATAAATTAATTTATTAATATGTTGGAAACGATATACCCCTTCAAGTACAGGGTATTTGGAAAGGGAGTGCTACCATGAGGCATAAAATGACTTTTTCCTGTCCCAGTGACAATGACAACCGAATGGGATAAGGCGCATGGATCATAAAAATTGTTTTTATGATTACACAAACTATTACAACTCTATCCTAGATGGCGCCTACCTGTTGTCGTTCACAATTGCAGGTGTTTTTTTCCCTCTCTCCTCGTTTTCCTCTCTTGTAATTTTTACATTTATTTTTTTCCGTTTTCTTATTAAACCATTTTAATGGGTGAATCAGCAACAGAAACTAAAGTGTGGCTGCTACGTAAATTTAATTACGCGACTCGAGGGAAATTACCAGGGTCCGACTAATTGAAGGCTCACTCCCCCTCGCACCGGCAAAAACTGACACCAGAACTCATCTCTCTGCTCTATACTTTATACTGTCGACTCTCCCCTATTTATTTGTATTTATAAAAATTTTCTATTTGCATGTTTACTTACATTTTTAATGACTATCCCATTATATGATGAAGATATGTATGTCGATTTATGCGGGAAAAAAAATAGAAACATTGGTATAAGTATTTTCTATTTCTTTCTAATTTAAATTTCATTGATAAAAATACAAAAAAGACAGGGAAATTTTATTACTCATTCGAAGATTGCATGATTCTTTATATTTGTGGTAATTTTAAGTACATTTACATGTAATTATAGTCAACTATATAGGCACACATGTCTTGAAGAAGTTAGATTTTTGCCTAGATTTCTGTCCTTCATAGACTTACATACCTTACCAATACTTTCTCATTGTCAATATTAAGCATTGGGTTTAAAATATGACACTAAAACGAGTCGAAACTGAGTAAAAGAAGGAATCATAAGCAACTTATCAATAGAAATTCTTACTAGGGTCATTTATAATCAGCAAAAAGTATTTGAAAACGACTCTTCGATGATCAGAAACTTTATAAAATGATGTGTGGGTATTATTAGTGATTTAAGTAAATATAAAATTTTCAAATAAAATCTTCCTTTACATTTCAAATCAACCTCGTATAGATGCTCATTTGTTCCAAACTAAGACCAGTCGGATGTTTCTCTTTTCCAAATATTAATAGCCAATTATCTAACTAAGGAGGTAACTAGAAATTGAATCAATGCTTGGCATTGGCAAGATAATTTCAATGGCAGATGTTTGGCTTAAACAAAACACTTACTCTCTATTGTTGCACATAAGGTAAATATGTAATTCGTCATCAGGCTACATAGTAGAAACAGCGGCATAGTTTAAATTGCCTATGGCCTTCGTTTCAGTTTTTCCAGTTAAATTTCCCAATGATGTTTAACCAATTTCTTAGAGCGATTTGTCACAGGACTTGGCTTCCTTGTGTTCATGCTCCCATTCGTCCTGATGACAGGACAACTACATATACATATACATACACATACACATACTTACATATGTATATACCTGCATACATTTGTACACAGGTCTGTCAAATTGTATTTCAATTCAGGTCAAACAATTTGTTTTCCAAATGCCGTCAGACAGCGGACAGACAGCCATGACAAGTGGAATTTTCGTTGAAAGCGTTTCCTGTGCACAATAAAAAAACAGCAGCAAAAATATATAGAAACCAAATATAAAATACAAATAGAAAATGCAAGTTCAGTTTTCTGTTTTTTTTCGTTTCTTTTTTTTTCTTTTTTTTATTTGCAATTGTTTGTTTCGAAGGCAAAAGGCATTAATAAAAGTCCTATGTGAATAGGTGGTCCCATTCACCCATAATGAGTAGATATTTATCACAGAGAATTCCATATAAAATGTGTAAATATAGTATGTTGAAAAATGTGTGAATGAATGTCGGATACCTCAGAAAACTACAGAGTTTGCTATGTGCAAGTATATGTACATATATTTTTTCTTCTAAACGAACAATCAGATGAAAATTGAATAAATTGTTATTAGCCACAGCCATCCAATCGCTTTTGATCTTTTACAAAGCATGAATCATTCGTCTTAAACCAAATAACAATTGTAATTTCTGCGACACTTTCCCACACTTTTTCGACCATCTAGCAATAGTGTATCTGCAACTTGTCAAATTTCACACCAAGAAATCCCAAAAGAGGCTATATCTGTAGTTCCTTTAAAGAAGCAAGTGTTTCATCTATCTAGAGTAGTTTGTGTCAAAAGGTAATAAATTGCATTCATCCTTTGTTTTAAAATGTTTGTAAACATTTTTACCTAGTCATATTGAATTTGGTCACTTTATAATCTTCAAGATTTGAATATATTCGTGTCTATATCGACAAATGTAGGGAGAATACATAATAGCTACTTCTCTATGGGTAAAGAAAGTACTGTTTTATCCACAAACATGGCCATCTTCGTGTCAGAAAAAGGCTTCACTGGGGGGAGGACTTGCGACCGGAAGTCATTGAACTTTGGTGAAAGTTTGTGGGCAATATGTCATATATCTAGTTGGTGGAATGTAGCAATAGTTCAGAATTGGTAACTTTATCTTTGAAGACGATAAATGTTTTGGCTAACCAAAAAGTATAAGAGGGAAGAAACCTTTACTTACTGTAGATTGCTTTCACACACGAAAAGAATTCACAGAATCCCAGGGACTCTTTAGGCAATCATTTGAAAAAAAAAACCCCAAAAAATTTTTAGCTCACCTGCCTTTTAGTCACTAGGAAGTACTAACTTCCATTTACTACCAAATAATTTGGTTCGCTTGATTTAATCTTGGCAGAAAAGTGAAAAAATTGTACATGTTTTATTCATTATTAATAATTTTAAATTTTATAAACCCAATATTTAATAAAAGAGCTAAAAAAAGTTACAATAATTGCAAAGAAAACGCCCAAAAGTCCCAAATGAAAAGATGAGAATTTTAACATTTTTTTGTTAGACCCTGGGAAACATTTTTGAAATTCATTTAAGAAATATATAGTATGTATGTACATATATACGTTTATAATTATTGGTTTTTAGTATAATTTTTGTCATGTTTCAACTGGCGCCGCCGCCGCATCAAAGTGATAAATGTCTTTTCTTTATTTTGTTTTTGGTTTTTTTGGGGCGTTTGATTGATTGATTGATATATAGAGTTTGCATTCGTTATCCCTCACTATCTAGCCCTGTTTCATCTCCCTCATCAGTCCAACTGTCGCAAAAATTTGTTGTCATAAAATGTATATATAAGCCGGTTTTTATATGTACTGTTGCAACAGATTGTTGCACAGGCCACAAATTACAAAACAATGGGAATGAGTTTCTGTTTGTATACCCTGCAAAAGGGCAAAATGGATATGGCATATACATATGTAGGTACATATGTACATATGTTTAAAAAAATGTTGTATATATTTGTATATTGTATTTGATTGTTGATTTTTTAGAGTAATCGAAAGTTTAAACCAGAAAAACTCGAACAAATTTCCGATGAAAAATAAAAAATAACATAAATTGATTGGTATTTCTTTTTCCTTTATTAACTAATATTTACGAGTTATTAACTAATATTTACTTGTTACTATTGCCTAGATCAACTTAAGTCAATGCAATAAGAGTCCAAGCCAAGATACCAGGTAACACCAAGTCGAGATTCATTAGGGAAAACGTATTATTCGGTTCCTTTTTTTGCGTGTGGGCTAACGAGAGGTAATATATGTACGTGTGTGTGTGTGTGTGTGTGTGTGTGTGAGTATCAGGGAAGGCAGGGGAATGCGAATGGGAATTGGGAAGTATAGCAACAAAGACAGTTCAAAGGCAATTTGCCATTTCGTGACACAGAAAGCATAGGAGGCTATTATTATTACAAGGGATATGCGAGGATAAGGAGAAGTTTTGGCAATTATGCACACATATGGTCAGACTGCATCTACATACACACACACACACACATACATACATATTTACAGTGAGTGTCTGTAATGCTAATGGCTCTATATAATCTATATCCATGATATCTATCTACACATACAAAGTATGTATCTCATTGTATTTAGTTGCTGTAGCGTTTGCCTTTTGTGTATCTTAAAGATGCACGCACCGTTTGAGTTTTTTTTTTTTGTTATTTGCTAAAAATATCAATTCTTGTGCTATTTCTATGATCGTCTCTATATGTTTAGACAAGACTTTTAGGCTTCTATTTATTTTATTGTACACATAGCAATACGCATATATGTATGCAAATAAAAAGCTAAAATGTGTATGTATGTATAAAGTTTACGTATCTATCTATCTATGTATCTGCGTTTCTATATCTATTTAATTTCGCATTTTAGCAATAAAAAAAAAGAGAAAAAAAAAAACACCCAGCTATTTCTGTATATATTTTCACATACTAAATAGAAACACACGCATACAGCAGAGGCGCACACGAATTAGTATTTAAAAATTAAACAAGGCATTGTATTAGAATTTAGTTAGATATTTTATAATGAATCGACCATAAATTACCGTAGAGCATGTTATCGATGGCAATTGAAACGATAAAGCGACAGTAAAAAGAGACAAACATATTCAAATTCATACCCTTTAACATGCAGGAAAAGAGATGGCCTTACGTCTCCTTCTTAGCTTCTCCACTCTTGTTTCAGTGTTACCAGCTGCTTGTAGCATGCGTTTTTAGAGTTGCCACCTAAGCATGCATTAAACAAAAGTATTGAAAGTTAAAATCAAAACAAGACTTACATATCATATATATGTATATATCCAAACCTCTATGGGGAAGCTTAAATACAGATTTTTGATTTCATTAATGATTTATAATGTGTGTTGTGCCTTAATCCATACAGTAGACAGAAAAGTAGGCTTAAAGTTAAGTAAATAAAAGCTTAACTCCAGACTATAAAGCTTTGCCATTCATTTTTATGCTTATGAAATTGTAATTCTCAACTAGTTTACAACTAATGCAATCAAAGTCAGAGTCTTTAATGAATCTTCAAAGAATTATACAAACAATCCGCTTTTGAACATGTTCTCCACGATCTTGAGAACCAGCTAATACTGAAGGTTTAAAATAAGATACAAGAAATGTCTAAGGATATAAAATGTTATTTTCTTCGCCTCTAATTACTCCATTCAAAAAACGTCTCCGTTTCTTCCTGTTGGTGGCAAAATTAATATGCCTTAAATATGTATGAAGAATCAAAATAATCGTTTCATTTGAATTTATTCTTTATGCCCCTATCAAAATCGGTGTGCAAAAAAAAAGGGAAAAATAAACTAAATTAATAAAAAGAGAAACAGTGTAAGAAAAGAAGGCAAAGCAGGGAAAAAAGAAGAAACGCCATAAAAAACTAAAACAAAAAGGAACGTGCGTAGGTTTTTTTCTTCTCTTTTGCAGAAAATAGGTCAAATCTATTTCTAGCAGACTGAAATAAAAAACGATAAAAATAATGAAAAGCAGCCAAACGGTTTCTGTTTTTCCTCTTTCTTTCTCTCTTCCTCTCTCCTTTCCACTATTATTATTCCGTTTTTGTTTTACTTTTTTTTTTTTTTTTCGTTCGTCTTTGGCTCCTGAGCCAACACCTTTTGTATTATTTTGGCGTAATTTTTTTTTTGGGTTTTTTTTTTTTTTTTATATTTTGTTGGTGGAAAATTTTCGCGCGCGCTGATCTCATGAGACAAGAAAGACACCGTTTGTTGCTAGGCAGGGGGAATAATAATAATAATAATAATAATAATAATGCTAATGCTATGCTCGGGCTAGATGATGCTGAATGATGAGGTTGAGACTTGGCCGTAATTAAGGACCCAGCTGAGAGTTAAAGGCCACAAACTCGAACAATGAACAAAGTTTTGCTTTAACATCTGTTTCATACATAGAGATAGCTGGGGTATCAATTGATGATTAATGATTGTCAGTCAGTTCGATACTAGCCGAAAGGCCAATTCGTTCTTTCCGATTTGCAAAAAAAAAAAAGAAATCAGAGCTACATACACACACACATACATACATAGATATGTACCCATATGAAATTGGCTTAAGTTTAACAAATTAAAGGGGAGCGTAAACGTTTTTCTATGGTACATACATTTTTAATGTATTCCCTTAAATGTTGCATGCAAATGGGAACATTAGGTCATTAGTAATGTAATATTGTCGATTTCAGTCGGATATCATATGGTAGATGTTAAATGGAATTGCTGAAATCATGATGGATAGATATAGGTGAAGGCAATTAGAGGGGTTCTTTGTATTGATCTATTAGGTTGTCGAAATCCTCCCTCCATAGGAAGCGAATTGGATTGCCTTCACAGCCTGGGGAATGGGCCCATTTATCAAGGGGCACTCAACAAGCAAGTGATATACCGCTTGTCCTTTAACTTAGAGATCCCTTTGAAGTCCTATCCGTTTGGCCAGTGTCCTGACTGACAGTTTTTTCTTCATATCCTTTTTATATGTTAGATTCGCTAAGAATCTCCGATATTATAGATACCGTATTTACTGGTCCAAACGCTTTTAATCATTCTGTGCTCTCGGACATCAATCTAGATTGACAAAGTTTGTTTGAATAGATTGTGAGGTTCCTATTTGTGTCTCTGTCCTCTCTGTCTACGATATCTGAATAATACGAACAATCCTGTCCCCGAGTTCGTCTTATGTTCTAAAGACAAGCAGTGCCATTGAGTGTAGTCGGTGTCTGATATTGCGATTGCCAAACAGTTGAGTATTGAAGTGTATTCTCTGTTGCCAACAATTCGTAGCTTTGAGCCCAAATTGATCTACATGCTATATACATATGTAACTTTCTTTTGCCATCTCAGAGACCAAGATTATGCTCATTTCTTTGGCGTAACGATTTTTGTTCCCACCATTCATTGTACGTATGTATGTATGTATATCTTTGGGCTTGGCTTGTAAATCAAAATCTCTGCCATTTTTCCATGAAATGAAATTTAAATCGACCAATTTTGAAAAAAAAACCCTATCAATATCCTTGGCTAGTTATCCAAAGACTTCCGTTTGGAGTGATGTCTAATCGGGTCAGTGAACATAATAAGGTAGTGCTTAAGCGTAACGTATCCCATTACAGATGCTCATACTGGCAGTGTCTCTAACACTCTGCTTGCCTGAACACTATTGTTAGTGAGTGTTTGTGTGTGTGTTAGGGTGAGGGTGAATGCTAATCTCTTTTTAGATACAATACGAAACTGATCTGACGGCTTGGCAACAAGAAATCAGACAACATCAGGGTTAGAACGATGCGAAATTAAATACGCTCGTCGGGGTCACCATTTCAGAAATTCAATTTTAAATCAATTCTACAATTTGTTCTACTTTACAAACACACAAAAAGACTGACCAACTTTTAAATGCAAGTCACAAATTTGCATATGTATACAAAGAGAAAAAGCAAAAACCCGAAAAAAAGAAGACTACTCCCCTTTCCCCCCTCACCAAAGCAAACACTGAAATAAAAAAAGGCTGAATTGGCCAATTCAACGAAGTTTCTATACTCTCTTAACTTTAACTAACTGCAAAATGGTATTTAAGATATGCAAATTAAATTTAAGCAATTGAAGTGACTTTTCGAAAAATATTAAGATTTTAGCGCACATGTAAAATATTATTGTGGGCTCTTAATGAACCTTTTGGTATAGAGTATTGATATCGGGTATATGTACATACATACGACCCATACATACGCTAGTTTGTTGCGGTAAAGCTTCCGCATTTGATAAGCAACAAAACGCGTCGTCGCCGTCGTCGTTGTCGTAGTCAGTCTATGGCTTGACAACTAGCGCAACCGTCGCCGATCCAACACCCATATACTAATGCAAAAAAAGAAGGAAAGAAAAAAAAAACACCTCCACACATCTATTTCCCTACCAAATATACATATGTACACTTAAGCGATCTGACTGACTCTCGGCTGACAGCTGATGACGACTGTCGACTAGGTCCCAAGTAACCTTTCCCTTGTCTGTCCGCTTTGCCAGTTTTGTATAATTTGGAAATTTAGTATTTGCTTTTCTAATTTGATTTTGGTTGGCTCTGCGCGTCTCTGGGCATAAAACTTTCGGCAAGGTCAGTGATAGCGTTTCAGTTTACAGTGAACCCCAGCTAAATGTTCATAATCCTTAATTTTTGGTCTAGGGTTTTCTATTAAAAACAAATGTTATATGCATGGAATGAAACCAAATCAATATAACATTCCGTTTTCGGTTACCCACCTATGCGATTATTTGGGATTGCCAAAACTAGTTGCGAATCACAAGACGAAATGAAAAGCGAAAGTGTGGAGTATATTTGAAATGTTTTCAAAAATTAGATAGCTATGGTAGAGTATATTTTAATGGAAAAACTAATTGGTTATTTTGATTTGCCTATTGATCATCGCTTTTAGCCACTATATACTGTATCGTACAGTATTTAATAGCTTTTGACTGGGCGTAAATTTCACAAAAATCAGAAGAAAAAAATGATGGCTGAGTGACGCCAAAAAAAAAAGTAGCCGTTACTAGCTACGCTGCTTGTCTTCTGCTTGCTGGCTTTATAAATTTAATTTAATTGATTTCATTAGATACCCTTTAGAGTGGCGCGGTATATGTCCACAGTTGATCAATCAGTTTATTTTTATTGGATCAAATTTAATATCTTCTTAAGTCAAAGAGTAGTCAACTGATATTCAGCTAAGTTGAATGGAAAACTCTATGTGTTAATAGAGTATTTAAATGTCGATGTCAGAGTTTTCATTTTTATTTAGGGGATTTCTTTTATTATACAAACACAAACACACACAACATTTGCTGTCGGCTGGTCGTTTTTTTGTTTTGTTTTATTTAGTTTTGTTTAAAACGGTTTTAATATATGTTTAATTTCTATTTCATGGCCAGATCTAGCGCAATATGCTCACGCCCAATGATAATCTCTTGGCGTCAGAGATAAGACTAATATGACAGGGAAAGTACATACATATATACACACATATACAAATACATACAAAAGTACCTCTTAAAAAATAAATATACACATGTACATTTGAAAAAATTCATACATACATATGGGTATAAAGAAGGTACCCAAATACTTCTTGGCTCACAGAGGTCAACTGTAAGAGGGAATGAGAGATCCAAACAATTAGCTGGCATGACATGGTTTAAATTACACTACTAAATAAATGTTGTCCAAAATTTGTGTAAAAACAATCAAAAAGCCCAAACAACAAAGCAAATCAAATGAAATCATGGCATAATATCCAATTTGAAGTGGAAACGATGCTAATGATTTAATAAATGATCACTCATCGTTGACACAGGCAATTAATACATATATACATATGTATTACATATAGTTCGATTTTGTATGTAACACAAAAGAAAAATTGACAAAAAAAAATAATAATAGAAACACACAGACAGCTATAATTAAATTTAGTTAATCTAGTTTTTGATCACTAATTTGGTAGCAGTAATCAAATTCATGACATGTGAAAGCTGTTGCCTGTTACCTACAAACATATTTAACAGTTTATACTTTATATATAGCTATTAATTTTTTAATACACTTTGTATTGTAAAATGTATGTATTAATTTAATATATTTTGTTCTATAATGTCGGCCACAAATTTGGCACGCAATTGTAGACAAATTTATGTGAAAAAAGGTCAGCTTAAGGTTGATCAAAAACCAACATTTTGCTTTAAACAAATGTTTATTAAAATTATAATTTATAATAATAATTAAATGTTGAAAACTAACTGAATAAGTGATTTATTGAACAACTGAACAGCACATGCTTAATTCGAATGTAAATGTCGGATGAGATCAGTGGCGGATCGAGGGGCAACTATGTCCCTTAAAGTATGCAAGATTGTTTACTAAAAAGACAAGTGAATAAGTCAATTCGCTTGGGCAAATATTTATAAGTTCTCATTGGTTTTCTGCCAAGGGACTTAACATAAAATTCATTATGATTTATACCTTGTAATACTTTTCCAGCCTATTGCATACTTTTAAGGGCAAATTTTCCCCATTTCGTAGTGCCCCGTTTCAATTCTATTCTTCTTGTATTCAAATAAGCTGACATCTTAAATTTTATAATATTTTGTTAGTTTTTTTTTTTCTTTTTCCATATAATACATTTATTTACAATAATTTGTTGAAAATGCTGATGCTGATCAAGTATATATATTCTTTATGGGGTCGGAAAAGCTTCCTTCTGCCTGTTACATAGATTTTGGCGACTTATGGTATAATTAATTTTATATATAGAATACTGTTAGCTTGCATTTCTTCGTTATATAATTTGGTTTCGCTTCAAACGCAATATATATGATTCATGATAATAGATTTGAAGTAATTTTCAAATATAGACTAATATATCTCTCCCACCCTGCAACATCTGGATACATGCATACGTATGTATGTATGTATGAAGGGTCATCATGATCATTAACTCATTCGCTTCATTTGGAGACCGAAAAGCACCTGTGTAACCAGTTGGTTATTGGCAATTAGTCGCAGTGTCATGTGCATTGGGTTAACTTGGCAATTAAACAGTCGAAACAGCCGGACGAGCTAACCAACCAAACCACAGCAAACCAACTTCCATTCCCTCCAACACTTATTCCCTTATTTTTTTAATCATTTCCATTGCCAAAGTTAGAGGCGGAAGTTGTTGTTCAATATGCGTGGCCCGTGCCCCGTGGTCCGGTCCGGTCAACGGCGCGTGTCCATGTCATAGAGGTATTAACGCATGAAATTGACCACCACCAAAACCCAGAACAAAAAGAGAGAAAGAAAGATTAAAAACTCTTTAACCGAATACACTGTGCAATGGGGTGAGGGGGGACACACATAATGATGGACAAGGTGCTGCCAGTTTGTGCCCTTTTTGACTGTCACTTTTGACTGAAATGCCCACTGAAATTTGAAATAATTGATTCAAGAATTTAAGTAAAAGTTATTCGCTTTAGTTTAGTTAAGCAAACTAAAATTGTGCAAATCTAGAACGCAAAACGAGAACATGAAAAAACAACAATAAAAGCAAAGCAAAGCAAAAAAAAAAAAAAAAAACTATATCATTCAATCTGCAATTTGCGTTGTTAACTAATTTTTGCATTAGGTGTTTTTTAACACATATATACTCTAGGCCCACACGCGGGTATAAACGAATAATGCACGAGTTTGCCATCATTCAATTTGTCAATTCTATATTCAACATAATCGAATGCTTAAGGCGAATTAGCTTAATTATTGCTTGCATTATTTTGTTTATTAATTTTTTAATTCGTATCTTCAGTTTTAAATTACAAAGTGTAAAATTCATTATACAATTTTTTTTTTTGGTTTTATTTGAAATCCAAAAATTATGTTAGTATGATTTTGTTGATCAAAATATATATGTAGGTATATATATTTAGTTCAATCATTGACAAATTGACTATAGAAACAATGTTAGACCACCCAAAAGTTTGGTCTAGAATTCACCTGCTGCTGATGTTTCTTAAACAAAATACAAAAAAAAATAATAAATAAATAAATGCGTCGCACTTTCGGGGCGGGTTTCATCAATAAAAAAATAAATAAATACTACTAATAACTATAGCCAAATAGCCTTGAGTTTTAGGTGGCGATAAGTTGAGAGAGGGCCGAGGCATTTGCCATGTTTGATACGCAATCAAATGGCGCAGTTTTAACAATATATGAGTAGGTATATATTATATGTACCTATGTATATACACATCTACCTTATATATATGTATATGAATTTGTAGCAAACAAAAACTAGCAACATTTTTTTTTTTATACCATACACCCATAGGGTGAAATGGGATATTAGAGTCCCCAACATGTATGTATGTAACAGGCAGAAGGAAGCTTTTCCGACCCCATCAAGTATATATATTCTTGATCTACAGCCGAGTCGATCTAGCCTTGTTTGTCCTAGATCTCGTAGACTATACCAAATTTCCGTCTCCGTAATTTGAAAAAACTCGATTATATCCCGTAACTTGCCACACTTAAATTTGATACTAAAATCCAGCAAAATACCAAATTTGATCAAAATCGGACTATAAATAGCCAAGTTATGCATAGAAAAGTTTTCCACGAGGCCGAAGTTGGCCGTTGGCGGGTGGGGGCGCTAGGGTGCTCGTATGGATGTGAACAGAATTTGTAAAAAAAAAAAAAAAATAAACGTAAATGCATTTGTGAAATATTTGTTTTACTGGTGTATGGTGTACCTGAGTCGGCGAGACGACTTCAATTTTTTTTGTTTCTTTTGTTTTATTTTTTGGCAAAAGTTTTGAAGTTCGAAAGTGGCCCAACAAGTGGAGTAAAAACTCAGATTGAAATGAGAGTTAACATTTTTGATTAGCATTAAAAGCGACATTTGATTAAACATTGATTTCAAACTAGTTACTGTTTTTTTTTGCTTAAGTAGACCACCCGAAATTGATTTTGAAATAGTTCATTTTATACACATTGAACACCAACTATTAATGTGGCCATTAGAGAAGCGATGTCAAAACACATGAGCGGTCCTTATTTGTTTGCCGACTTTAGCTGAATTTTATTTATAGGCAACAACTTATGACCTTCCTATCCTATAAGATTAGAAAGCCTTAGAAAACTTCAAGCTCAGGACAGGAAAGGACAATGGCTTCACCATCCAGCGTAGCACTGAAGTAGTTTGATCTATCAATTTCCATCCAGGAGAATGGGGTCTAGGTAAGTCCTTTACGTAATGTAATAAGATAATGTCACAATCTCTGTTATGACTCTCTCACTCATGGGACACACGATGAAATTTATATTTGAAAGAGAAGATCAAATTTTAAATGAGCATGAGCTACATAATGGACAGCGAGGAGGTCGAGATGCCCTTTCAGGCATTCCTGGATAATTCATCAATACGTGTCCAGGCGTCTCTCCTTTGGTCTAATAGGAAGGTTCACGGGTCGTAGACGCCTAGCAGCAGGTTGGCAGACCTCCAGATATCGCAACTTTAACCGATGAGTGATTGAGGTCAATTTGCATTGCATAAACAAAATACATCTGTTCAAGCATCATTCCTTAATATTTGGACCATTCGCAGTCCTTGGTAGATGAGCTGTCTAAGCGGCCCAGTCATTTGGTCAACTGAACAACGAGGATCCGGGTTCGAGTCCCAGACTAGGTAAGAGTAAGAAATTATTTGAATTACTGATTGACTCCCGCCCCCTGGATCCGCCCGTGTCTCAATTGCATCAGTTTAATGGGATCATTCATTTTGAAATATACATATATTTTGTGTAAGCTAAATTTGCGTTTGGAAATGATTCGTTTTTGGCTATTAGATCATAGTTTGTTTAACATTTTGTGCTTGAACACAAAAACAAATTGAGTAATTCTCGGTATTGTTATTATGCACATATATCTGATCGATATGTCAAGATGCATCATCATGTACATCCATACGTTTAGACCTTTGCCTGGGCAATGCAAATCGCCAATTCCCAAATGCGTCACATCTGCCCCAGAGAGCTTAAATAATCCCACTTGAATTCATAAGAAAAAGCAATAAAAAAACAACAAATTGTTGTTGCCAGGCAACTGGTTATATTCAGATATTTGTATGTATATATAATTTAATACCCATTGAACGCCCCTCTCTCAATCGAGGGGTATATTAAGATTGACTGAGTCGTTAAAACTAGAGATCTAGATTCGAAATTCCTGCTTGATTTGGATCTGACACACATATATGTAAATGTCCGGCTCAATCACTTCTTACAGGGCATACTCAGAGTCTGGGCCAACGGCTTAGAGAAACTCGTTGTTTCTCTCATGTGTTTCTCTCGTATGTTTTGTTTTCTCATTCTGCATGTAAACAACAAATAATAAATATTTAGCGCCAGTTGCAATTTCTATTGATTGTGGCCCATTCATAGAACTGTGTGGTCTTTCATAGAAGCCAACAGTCTCTCTAGACTTGGACTCTAAATATATACAAATATGGCATGGTATTTTCGATCAATCAACAGGTACAACAACAATAACAACAAACTTATGCAATCTTGTGGAATTTCTTACATACCCTCTCAAGTCAAGTTTTAAAACATTTTTTTTTGCTTGCTTGTTTTATAGTTTACTAGAAATTTTGCGGTTAAGAAAAAGGAAAACAAAAATTAAATAAAAACCCGCCTACAAGTTCTGAGCGTAAGCGAAACGTGTTAAAAATAAAAATCAACAACTTTTTTCTCATTTAAGAAGTTAAAAGAAAAAGAGATAGAGATGGAGAGAGAGAAAAAGAGATGGGTGTGTGTGTGTGTGTACGTCAGCCGTCAATTGAATTATGCAAATCGTTTCCATATGGTAAGGTAGTACTCCCAGGTACTTTACTACCAACATGGACAGTAGGCGTTGGCTTAGTTGCTTTCAGTCAATGGGAATTTGTTTTTTTTTTTTTTTGTCGATTGATGGGCTCGAATTGTAGAGTACCCTGTTTAAAGCAAAAGCAAAGACAAAGATCAATGAGAGCTGGGGCAACAATTACTACGACTAGTGGGCTTAGGCCCAGGTGCTGGCTGGTGGGTGCTGTCATCCACATAGACATATTTTTTTTGGGTAACATTTGTGGGGGCAAGCAATTTGGCACCGACACCACAGACAATAAACGTGAAACGGAAAGGCCAAAAAGCCAAAAACCCAAATGAGGCCTCAAGTTGTTGGCCATTTGAGGTAGGCACATATTGATCTATACAAACATACACACACACACACATCAAAAGCCGAAAGCCAATCCTCAATCAAAGACTCGCGGGGGCCAATGTACGCAAAAAATAGCAGCAACAACAACAACAACCATAATAATAATATTAATATTAATGGAATTAATAATAAGAGAAATAATAAAGTAAGTCAGTCGTCTCACCGACTCAGGTATACCATGCACCAGTAAAACAAATATGTCAAATTTATAATAACAAATGCATTTATGAAAAATTCACATGTTCACATGCTTTTTACAAGCATATGTATCTCTCTCTCGCTCACTCAAGCGTCAGAGCACCCCAGCGCCCCCAACGGCCAACTTCGACCCTATGGAAAAGCGTTATGCATATATAACTTGGCTATTTTTAAGCCGATTTTGTTCAAATTTGTTATTTTACTGGATTTTAATATCTAATTAAGGTATGCCAAATTTGATTGCATAAGGTAAAAAATGACTGGAGATAATCGAGTTTTGACGGGGGCGCAAGGGGGCGTGTCATAAATTTGAAATTAACTTGATCACTTTACATGCTACACGGGTCTATATATCAAATTTAATGCCTCTATCTCTTATAGTCTCCGAGATCTAGGTGTTCATACGGACGGACATGGCTAGATCGACTCGCCTGTGGATGCTGATCAAACCTGTTACATACATTCTGGCGTCTTTAATATACCATTTCACATGGTATCTAAACGTAGTCCGGACTACGTCACGTGCAAGGCATTTCAATATTGAATTGTTATTAAATAAACGCAGTCTCACAGCAAAGTCGCACTTTGATTTATGAATGAAGAGGTTTTTCTTCTTCTCTTCTGGCTTTTTTTTTTCGTAGAGTGCGAATCAAAGACAAATAAAACAAAAATAATAAAAGAAAGACAAAGCTAACACACATACAAACAAAAAATACCAATAATCGCTAGATTTGAAAAATGAAAATAAAATAAAAACTTTATTGAAAGAAGAATAGCGTTAAATCAAATTAAATTGACAAATTGGTGAGCTAACCAAACAAAAAAAGAAAAAAATTAAACACAACACATAAATGGGGCATAATAAATAGATTAGCCCTAAGTCATCAAGTGGAAACTTGAATGCCCTGAAAAAGTGAATAAACAAATTTTTTTGAAATGTTTCATGCGTCTTTTTGGGACTTTTTGGACATTAGTGACATAATTAATTAAGAAAAACGAATAATGATAATACCCAAAGGTTGTAAAAAGTATTTAGTTCAAAAATGTTTCACATTGTAGTTTTTGTTAGTCCATATCCATATATATATACACATAAGTTACGAGTCTTTGCGCCGGGGCGTGGCATTACCATGATCCTTTGGATGTAGATGGGGCAGGACTTTTCTCGTATACCTCGAATCCAATTACACAGAATATTGGAGTTAACGCTTTTAAGTAGTTATTTATATAATTGATTGGTATAAATTATAATTATTGTGTCTATTGAAATTGCTTTTTTTTATGAAACGGATGCAGCTACATAGAAACATATGTATGTATGTAGATGATTTTCCAATCATCCGAGTTATCTGATTACATTTTTTATTCACTATTCGTTTTGTTTCTTTCTCCCTGGGGCTGATGCGGTAGTGGGATTCCAATAACTTATAAGGTCACTTCCCGCTGGGAGAGTTGTGTCAGTATCGCGTAGGTGTCACAGTTGGTATTCAATTTGGTCTATCTTTTCCTTTTTTTATTTGGGAGTTTGTGTGTGTGTGTGTGTGAATGTTTGTATCTTGTATCTTTTTGTACATATATAGGTAGATATATATATATTTTTTAATTAAACGAGAAATCACCCACAATCAGAGAGCGGCAACTAGTTGAAGTCGTGCATGTGGCACGAAACTTGTTGGAGCGTGGTTGAGTAGCATGGGGTTGAGGATGAGGATGAGGATGAAGAGGAGGTGGAGCCACTACCGAAAACATATGAATGAATTCACTTTTAAATGAATGAATGAAACATGTTGATACATATATGTATCTCTCTCTCTCTCTCTCTGTGTGTGTGTGTATGCAATCCGAAACGAGAGTCGCGCTCCACAGCGGCCAGAGTCAAGCGCCGTTTAATTGTGAGTCTGTCAGCCGAGCTCCACATAGTCTTTCCTTCTTTTTTCTTGCTTCGCATTATTCCATTGTATAATTATGCCCATTTTTATTGTCCCATTGACCTAACACCCAAGTAAAACACAAAAAACACAGAAAAAACCGAGAGAAGACCACAAAATCAGAACATCAAAATCAAAATAAACAAGTGAGGAAAGCAAGAAAACAAAACGTGTGTGTTTAGTGTGTGTATGTGTTTTCGTGTGTGTGCGGAAAAGCGTCTCAAAACAAACCAGGCAAAAGAGTTTCAATCCGAGGCCGATATAAAAACATCATAATCAAAATAAAGACGGCACTAAAATTGGCCCAAAACGTAAGGAATTTCATATTTAAGGCATCGACTACAATTTTACCCTATAAACTTAAAATCAAGACAAGCAACCTAAAGAAAGTATAAGTGAAAAGCTCTTCGCTTTTATTACGAAAAGAATATTAAGTAAACAACAAGAGAAGCGAATGAGAAAATTTAAAGAGATTAATACGAAATTCAAGAAGCTCATTTAAAATAGAAGATGAAGTGGAAAAACAGGACGAAATGAGAAGTGGATGAAAAATTCTTAAATATTTTGAGAAAATGGGATATAGAAAACTTAGAAAAATGAGAAATGCAAGAGAAAGAAGCCAAAAATATAAGAAAAAATTGGCTAAAGAATATACATAAGATGAAAAAAAATTGAAAATATAAACGAAAAGTAAGTGAACGAAGTAAGTGAGTGAGACAGAGAGAGAGAGGAAAAGGAAATAGAGGGATTACCTATAGTCAAGTTAGTAAAATAAATACATATACATACATACACGTAATACACATATAAAAACCCAAAAAACGAAAGAACAATGTCAATTGGGATAAATGTTTATAGCCATTTGACTCTAGTTGAATATACCTTTTTCGCCTCAATAACCACTCGAGATAGGGCATAAAGACTCAGGGCTTACCCAAATTGGAGTGTGTGTGTGTGTGTGTGTGTGTGTGGGGCTATGTGTGTGAATTTCTTTTGAAAAGAAATCAAAATACAAAAGTCAAAAGAAACGCACAAATCAAAATAAGAAGCATATAAATTATATACAATAAAAAAACCAAAATATAATAATAATGAAAAAAAAAAGCAAGTTGCCGCCGTTTGCTGTTTTGCCATTTGCCTCGTTACCAAGAGCCAACCCAAACCCAAACCAAACCGAAATGGAAATCAAAATAAACGAACCAGGAAGGTAACCGCAGTGCCATGGATGGTGATGAAGTCGGGCGGCAGGCTGGAAGGTATGTAGATAGGCAGTGGCCAAATTCGAGCGATTTATGAGGCCGCACGCACGGTCGCCGTTGTCTCAGATTCAGAGAGTCAGGCTATATAGACATACATACATACATATGTACATATGACCGCCTCCACTATCTTCCATACACATATGAATTCACTTGATAATGTATCACAAACGACAGATCAATTTACGTAATTTGAATGCTCCGTTTAGGCTTAGGTCGATCGTTCCAAGACCCCGTTAATTCAAGCGTAAATATGTGCGGTAGTCAATCATGATAATGAATGACGATGATGATGCTGATGATGATGATGATGATGATGAGGATGATGATACCCAAGATGATCTATGGGATCAAGCCGACATTGTTCCCTTCCATGTTGTTCCATGTGCCTTTTATGAATGAACCAATGCTGCGTATACGTAATTTAATGTCCAGATGTCGGTGATAGAATGTCCAGCCTCATCTAATGCGTCTATATATAGAAATTTTATACATTGTCATTTTCTATCTTCATTGAAGACGCGTTTGGCTTTTAAAAAATATATACATTTAATTTTAGTCTCATTAAGTATATTTTAAATTGCTTTTAGATGTTCCATCAATAAATAAATGGAGTTTTTTTTTTTTGTTTTGAGATTTCGATAAATCTACATATAACAAATATTTCAATTCCACAAAAAATTCTTGATAGACAAGAAAGTTATGATAATTTATTTGTTGATTTAAAATGCGTTTAGCATATTATATGCATATATTTGTATGTATTTATGTATGTGTCTATCTAGAGGTCAATCTAGGTTCAAAAATTATATTAGAATAATAATACAGTAATACAGATTTCTAGATTTTTATAGAAATGTACTTAAACATAAGATAGACTTTGTCTTAATACTTGAGTGGATAGCATGTTGCTCAGATCTTAGACTTGAAGAAAATTTTTAGGTGTTTCGGCAGTTAGCTAGACCTTTACAAGGACCTTGTATCATGGGTTGACCTCTTAAGAATCGAATTGAATTGGGTTCACAAATATGTTGAGTTCCTGAAAGCATTAATTTTAGATAAACATTTCTTACTAGTATATAGTCTTTAAGCCAAGTAAAATGATTCATTTAATGAAAATAAATTTTTAATTGTTCATTTTAGTGTGTCTCTGTGTGTGTGTGTGACCCATTAAATATGCCAAGAAAAAGACATTTATTTATTTACATAAATATATGTATATTATAAGCCATTCGCGATGAGATCATATGCATATACTCCAGCCTATACCATATGATTGATCATGAGGTTGTAGCGTATACAAAGAATTCGATAGAAAAGATTTGTAAAAACTTTCCCAATCATTGACTAACTCATTAACATGACGACGACCCAACCCCACAAGCCAATACCCAAAAACCTATGCCCAATATTCAATCTATCTATCAATGTATACTATGTACCGAAAAAAAGAGAGGAACCAACAAAAAAATAAAAAAATACAAATAGGCAAGAACCGATTGGCGAAACATGATGGCGTAATAGAACAACGGGTGGTTCTTCTGCTTCTTCTTCTTCTTCTACGTTCTCTTCTTCTTCTTCTATTTTTGACTTCGACTTGACTTGTACTTCTACTGCTTGAACAAAAAAAAATTTTTTTTTTTTTGTTGGATTTTGATTTTAATTCAGTTTGTTGGGTACTACAAGCTGATCGGTTTTTTTGTTTTTTTTTTTGTTTTGGAAGGGAGGTGGGAGGCCCGTGGTCGGACAGACGGACGGACAGACGGATGGTCGGCCAGTCGGTCGTTTTGGGTTGCGTAAGCGTTTTGCCATAATAAGAGTAATTTATATGTACATTTGTATGTTTGTATTACCATATAATTAGATACTCGAGAGTTTCTTGACACCGCGCAAATATAGCAAATTGAGTGCGTAGTGAATGATGGAAGGTCGTGGTGGAAGGTGGTGGTGGTGGCCCCCAGGGGGGAAGGCCTATATAGATACATACACATGTACATATGTATGTATGAAATTGTATCTATCATTTATCAGCTCTATTAACTGATCTTTCAAGTGGCAACAATCCATCGACGATTTCTAAAGATTTTCACCACTAGAGCATAAAGTAAAGCAATGACAACAACTATGAAATATCTATGATTCTTGCGTCACTCAGAAAGTAATCTGAGGTCAGTGACGGATTTCAAGAAAAGGGTAAAACATGCCATGAGTTTTTCCTCAATTTCGCATTTTTAATACCCTTTAGCACTTTGCAAAAAATCGGAGTCCAAGATAAATCATGGGAAGTTAATGTTCTGGGACAATGGTCGATAGGTAATATACATTTTTGATCGAAGAGCCAAGCACCACTCGTTGACTTTGCTAAGAGTCCGTTGAACTATAATGGGTGGATCCTGTAAGTCGTTATGCTACGGTACAGAAAGGTCCTTTACCTAACAATATCCATGGAAACATAAGAAATTTTCTTAAATTACATCATTTGAATGGCCCCTGCCCAAATGTATGTTAAATCCTGCCTTTTCAAGGATATGCATAAATATTATATATCGATGTCAGTATTTTTATGTATCGATTGTTAGTAGTAAGTCAGTATTTTAAGTATCGATTGTTAGTATTAAGCCCGTCTATGGAAAATATCGGTATGCGGCCTAAGGACACACTGGAAGTTGTCTCCTTCTGCTTCCGGTGACGCTGAACCAAGACAGACGTACTACTAGCTGCGATGAAAGAATAAATCGTTTGCCATCCCCACATTAACTATCGTTTGGGTTGAATATCGGGAAAAACTACATTTCCTTTGGCCTTAGTTCTAAGGTCCTTTTGTTTTTTGTTCAAAGGCTTAACAAATCAGTTGAATTCTTAGAATAAGAAAGGATTGCTTAGAAAAAAGGTAACGTCCTTTAGCTACATGAGGACTTTTTAAGACTTTGGTGAGATTTTGGTGGATTATAAACTATATTTAGTTCTTGAAATTAGAAAATTAATAATATTCAATTGTGCATTAATGAATGTATTTGAATTTAAAGTGAAAATCAAATAAAATAATCACGAACTGTGATTACTTTAAACTAATTTCAGATACATACATAAAAGAGATTATTTTAAAGAAAAGTTTTCTAATGTTAAAAGAGGTCCAAAGTAATTTCTATTGGATCATTCTAAGCGGCTTTTTAAAGATAATAATACAAATTTCACAACTTTTAAAGTTGAGAAGAGAATGTTAAAGAAATCTTTTCAATTTTTGTTGAAAAGGAAAAAGGCTTTCCAGGGATACGGATACTGGATGCTATTTTTATGGTCTCAACAATTTTTGGTGGTGGCAACGACAAAAAGAAATAAAAAAAAAAGAAAAGAAAAAAGTGCGTATACTTATTCACACACACGCACACACACACATACAGAGGAACTTTTTGCCAGAAAGGGAAAACCTGAAATGTCTACAACACCAACAAAAGTAATACAAAAGCCAAAAGCAAGAAGCAGAAGCTAAACAGAAAGCACAAAAAAAAGAAAAAAAATCTCATATTATTTTGGCCTTCAAAATTTTTGGCGGGCAATGAACCAACAACAACAGAGCATACACACACACACACACAGTTAAAGACAGACAGCGTGATAGTGAGTGAATGAGAGAGGGTTGTAGGATGGATTGAAGTGAGGAAGAGACAGGAGAGGGGGGAGGGCAGGCGGGTGGTGGCAGGCAGAGTGGGAGTGGGAAAGGGTGGACAGACCCAGGCATACATACAAATGAAACAGACACACGATCGGGAGCCAGAGACGGAGGTTACGCAGAAGCGGAGACTTCGTTGTTGTCGTTAACGTCGCCGTCGCCGTCGACGTCGACAGCGGGCTCCATACCATTTCATGACTTGCAAGCCACTCGAAGCAGCTTCTATGTGTGTGTGTGTGCCTAACCTTACCATGCTCATGCCCGTTCGTTTGAGTTACCCCCACCAGCTTCCCTTTTCGCCCCACAGCATTGCGTGCAGACTTTCAAGTAGACAGACACACATACATATGTACATACATACATACATGGATATGTCGCAGCAGCAGCAGCATTTTGCCGGCCGGCGCAGTTAAGCACTTCTCCCCCACACCCCACCAAAAAACCACCATCCACCTCCCTCTATGCACAATACCACACACTGTCTCGGTCGCAGTTCCAATACAAATCCTTCACCGCCTTCTCCTTCTGCTCCTTCGCCACCGCCTACTTTACCTGCCAATTCTTGCTGAGCAAACAGTGTCGCCAAATAATTGTTGATTTAGCGAATTCTGCATGGCAAAGTTTTTGAGTTTTCAATTTTTATTTTGTCGCTTTTCAGTCAACGGTTTTCGTTTCTGTATTATAAATTTTTATTTTACACATTTATTTATTTCTCTTGTGTTTGTTCATTTTGTTTTTGTTTTTTTTTATTGTTGTGTTAATAAATGTTTGAATAAGCTTTCGAATGTTTAAACGAATGAATTTATTCAATACAATTGAAATGGAAGAAAGGAAAAGGTTTTCGCCTCAACATGGATTTATAACTGGAAAATTTCAAAATTTTATTAATATGCTTTGCCATTTCTTTTTTTTTCGAGGGAAAGTCGTTTTTCGATATCAAAATTTCGAGTTGTTAGAGTTGAAGTCTCGGTTTTCCCCAATATCCCCTTCCGAAGGATCCGCCACTGATGTAATTAAGGGTATCTCTGTCAAAAAAACCGATGGTCGTAAAATCCAATGTTTTATTGACCAGGTCCTAGTCCTTATTGATGATTATTAGCATCAATGATGTCATCAGATTTTAGAAAGTCCTGCAAAGGGACATCAATCAATCAACAATATCTCGCAAGTCGTTGAAAAGGATCACAACATTGTCTGTAAAAAAATGTTTTTAATCAAATATTTTGTTGCAATATTAATTTCTAAAACGTGATTCACGTCTTGCCATTATATTGAATTAAATGTAAGATATCAAGAATGAAGAAGACTTAACGGTTTCATTTGATTATAAATCGATTTTTATTTTCACAAACTCAATTTCCTATTAAAATAGGGAAAGTGTGGTGCTACTCCTGGCACTATTCGTTCTTCTGGCGCACTTGCTACTCCGGGAAGGTCTTGCCGAATGTTGAATACTCTGCGTATTTCCGCTGGAGTCTTGCCCTTGATAATGTTGGCCGTGGCCTTGCAAGTCAAAATCAGAAGGCCCTTCATGTCCAAATACTTGGCAGCCAACATAAAATCGAACAGGGTTTTTTGGTCAACCGCAATAAAGTTAGCATCCCAGGGTTCGATATCGGCAAGCTCCGTCTGGCTGTCATCATCCTCAGTGGGCGGGGGATCATTCCTGTGACGACTGGCCCAGACGAGTACCTTGCGCAAAATGGTTGAATCCACATTGGGCAGCGGCACAATGGCATCCTCATCGTTATTCTCACGGTTCTCCAACGTGGTTTTAATGGTCCCGGAGCATTTTGCGACTTGAATGTCGGTTTCAAAGATTTCCTCATCCGACGATTGCAACTTAATCGTATGCATGTTAGTTGGATTTTGTTTGTATTTTGTCAAATCAAAAAATAAGTGAGCAGAGCAATTTTCTGAATTCAATTCCAAGTTTTGGTATAATAATTGTAGCCTACTACGTATTCCGATAATATTGGTTTTTTCCGAAATTTACTCGAAATTTCAGTGTTGAAAAGTGGAAAAATCGACTAAAGCTAAATTTTAGTGTAGGAAATTTTTTATGAATTATGGTGTTGCCAGTCTGTAGTTTTCTTTGGCACGTTTTATTATTTTACTCTGAATTATAAAATCGAGGACAATTGGGCTGCTGTGACAACCGATTATTGTATTCTGAATTATATGTGTTGTATAAAATCAAGAAATATTGTAAACTCGACAATATTTTCGTTTCTTGAAAAATGGGCGAACAAAAGTTACAAAAACCGTGTATTCGAGCATCCGAAATTTGGCATCTGGCAACATCATCTAGCTTAAGTAAATGTATTTACGAACATCGATATTTCAACAGCTACGCATATCGAAAATATTAAGAGAGAGAGAGAGAGAGAGAGAGAGAGAGAGAGAGAGAGAGAGAGAGAGAGAGAGAGAGAGATAGATAGATAGATAGATAGATAGATAGATAGATAGAGAGAGAGAGAGAGAGAGAGAGAGAGAGAGAGAGAGAGAGAGAGAGAGAGAGAGAGAGAGAGAGTGAGTGAGGAGACGGGTGGGTTTCCCCCGGGCCATCAGTTTTCAGAAGGGCCCGCGATACATCACGGTCGAAAATAGCGGATTCATTTGAAGGGAAGTAGGGGGCCCGAACATGGTTACCCCCGGGCCCTGATCATGCTACTGCGGTTATTATACTATACAAACCTAATACGAGTCATAGCTATATACTACATTAACTACCAGGCCTTAATTTATTGTTCTTATATGTATTTATACTCTTATTACTGAAATCTTTTAATGCGATGCTAATTGTTTTGGAATTTTAATTACATTTTTGCATTACTCGAACCACTGTGCCGCTGTACCAAGTTGTGCGGTCAACTCACGCACAAGTAAAGCGCCAAAAGCGTAGAAGACGCAAATGGACTTGGCCGACATGGGGAGAGTGGAGGGGAGTCCCTCAGAAGAGAAATAATAAGAAGAGAAAAAAGGCAGACTTGGTTGGTTTTTTTTTTGTTTTTTGGGTTGTATTTGCTGCTTTTATAGCCATAAAAGTACAATGTGTGGTAATGAAATAAGAAGTTGTAGGCAGCCTGGCAAGGGGGGAGACAAGAGGAGAAGAAGGAGGTGATGGAAGCTTGGATAGGCGCGCACAGGATCATTGTCAGACAACTACGACAACGTCGTCATCATTGCCGTCGACATCGGCGGCATCTTTTCACACGGTCATGCTTTACATGGCAACTAAAATTTTGAGTGATGCAACAACGATACAACATAAAATGTATGTGCGGATGTATGCGCGGATGTATGTATGTACATATGTACATATGTATGTACATTGTCATCATCATTGACTGTCGGCGGTTACGTTTCACAAACGTAAAAATGTTTAAAACTTGTGTCTAATTTGTGAATACAAAGTGAACTCTTCCTGCCACGCATAATAAACGAATTAATACACACACACACACACACACAGGCTGCAAATTAAGTAAGCGTTGGGTGAATTGGGCGTGGTTGGCAACCTGTTGCCGCAAGAGGCAGCAACCACAACAACAACTACTACTAAAGCCTATAAGATCTGGGTGCAACATAATGAAAAATCAGAAAACCGCATTTAATGGAGTCATTGGCTTGGGCCACGGATACGATACGACACGATGCAGTGTGTTGGCTCCTTTTATGTTCTGTTCGTGGAAGTAGAGTTACCACTTTTGTCTCCTTTGCTTTTTTGTTTCATTAGAAATCCACTTAGAGTAGCATGTGTGCGAAAGGGAGAGAGATAAAGGGGTTACTAAGAAAAAGGAGTCTGACTTTAGTTTCAGGTCTTTTGAACCTAAATTCAACTTTTTTGTTTTTTCATTGCTAATGAATTTATATACATACTTCTTAAAGATTAGATGAGAGTGAGATTTTCAATAAACGATAACCGATAACACAGAGAGGAGTCGGTCTCAATTAGAAAGTACAGTCAAGTACACTTTGGTGTACTAAATATGTAGAACCCAATAGCTGATTTGAGATTTAATATAACATTACATCTTAAAAATTTAGCAAGATAAGGGTATTTCAGATTCGTTACTCCTTAACCACTTTATTCGTCCACTTAAAACTTATTGATTGTGACATTTAGTGAACCCTTTTTTTAAGTTTTACTATTCCATGGAATTTTCTAAATCAAAAACAAAAAAATATGTGCCCAAATACATTTTAAAAGATAAATTGATTTAAAACGATGATAAAATACAGAAGCAGAATCTTCTCTCGAAACAGGAAGATTGAGTCACTCTCAATTAGTATGACATTACGACAATATGTAAGAGACTTTTTAATCTATGAAATGGACAATCAACCTGGAAATAGGATATCCTAAGGAGGAGGAGGACATTTTTTATCGCGAAAACAGAACTTGATCTTATCCCTCCATATCATTGTGAAAACCATTATTATTTAGTTTTCATATTAATGCTTTGAATAATTGGTGTCACTTTGAATCACCTTTTAATAAACAATAGTGAAATATCTATTTATAATTTGTGTTCTTTTCTTTTTGAGTTCTCATTTTCGGCTCTCGTCAAAGGCAAAAAATCAAATTGGCAATTAATCAATCATCGTAGAAAAAAAAAAAAAAACATACACGCACACAAAATGAAAAACTACAAGAGTTCGAATCAAATTGAATGGAAACGAATCTGTACAACAAACAATTGTCACTTGATTTAATGTCCCATGGCCAAGAGAAAGAGACATATATTGACCAAGAAAAAAAGTGATTTTTTTTTTCTTTGATACGATTTGGTATGCCTTCACGACAATTAACTGGCAATTGTCCACAGGGCAGAGAGAAAATAGATAGATAGATAGATAGATAGATAGAGAGAGAGAGAGAGAGAGAGCCTAAATAGAATTTGAACTTCTTTTATTTTGATTGCCAAGCGTGAAGAATAGGATACACACTTATGTACTCTTTAAATACTACATGAAATACCTCAACTCTAATGGATTATTTTAGTTATTGTTGTTGCTGCGAATTTAAGTGGCAACATTTTTACGAGCTGGAAAGAAACACAAAAACGCAATACAATGACGAAAACCAAAACTCAAATATATATGTATACTCAACTAAAGTGTTGCTCTTGATCTTGGCGCATCTGAGAGGTTGATCTCTTGTTGCCAGGCCATTTAACGGCCGACGATTATTAAGCAAATTAAGGAATGTCAATGCATATGTTTAGCATTTTTAAAGCAACAGGTTGTCGCAGTCGTCGTCGTCTTCATCGTCTTTGACTGTAAAACTTCATTGAACTTGAATGGACAGCAAGAGTGAGCGAGACCAGATCAGAGAAGAAACAAAAAACGTCGCGGAGATCAAGTTGAAGATGGGGGAAAAAAATAAAACTCGATAGCAACGAAACAACTCAGACTTTTAGACTCTATGCGGAACATCTTAGAGATGGGCAACATTTACATAAATATGGTATCTAAAGAATTAAAGACTTCTGTTGACCCATTACACATTACTTTTTCCCAATACAAGAAACATATACATATGAAATATATATAGGTACTCAATGTTTTATCTACCAACTCATCTATTTGATTCAATTTGTTTCTAGCTTTTTAAATATAATTGTAAGCTTTGCCTATACCTTTTCACTTTACTTTGTTGTAATTCTCAACTAGTTTTAAACTAATCTTTTTGTTTTAGCATCGCAGATCTACAGTCTTTCGATGTTTTTGATGTAGCTGTTACTTACATATTGTAAGCCAATCTAAAGAATAGTTCAACATGTTTCAAAAAATATTAACATACTGGTTTAGAAACTGATATATCTTTTTCATTAACTTTCATAGCTCGAGATTATTCACAGGTTAAGCAGGTTAACGACTTCATTAACCACGACTACTAAAACCAGTTGGGAATTACAACAAAATGAAGAAACATAATATGTAGTTTGGTTATATGATTTTCTAGAAATCCAATCCTATAGTATTGCAAAGATAAGCTATAATTTGGCTAATAATATTTATAATAATTAATATTACGCCTACTTATAGACTGATATATTAGTACATAATAGGATTATCATCAATTTAAAAAAAAAGGGTGAATATCTAAAGCTAATGGCACTAAAATAAAATCAAACGTATGCCCAGTAGAAATGCAGATTTATCTACGAGATACTCTTTCGAAAACAAGCATCCGAATGGTTAAGCAAACTAGTTTATAGCTTAATATCTAAAACATTCATTCTATCTTAATGGCAAATCGCATCTATTTTGTCATCTCTATTAAGTCTTATTTCGTGTGCAGATTTTCGTATTAATAATGAGAAGTTGAATGGATTGCTTGCTTGTTGATGATCGAATGATTGTATTGATTAGATTTGAGATTTCATTAATTAGTCTAACCGATATATACATATGTGTGTGTACCTGTTGGACTATTTGTATTTGTGGCTGGGTACGAGGGGGTTGGGAGGCAAACTAAACTGGGCTTAGATCTGTCCTAGGTACACCAACCTGACTGGCTAAATTTGATCTCTTTTGATATGGGCGCGCGCGGCGTTTGTTGTCAAATCAATGCCATTTCAAACATTTCGTATGCAAATTAAGCGTTTGAGGCGTCGCATAAATTATGAGCATAAAAATGCCAACTAAATACGAGCAGATGAGTACAACAATGATAACTTTGAGTAGCACGTGCGTGTGTCTGAAACTGGAACTGACACTCGCCGAATGAGTATCGGCCATGGACGCCATTGACTGGAACTTGGACTCCATTCCTGGTGGTATGAGAGCACTTGGAATGGCATGGCTTTTGGTGGGGCAGGGATGCTGAGTTTGGTATTTTTGCGTAGGCTCCAAAGACTTATGTGCGAATTTTTGTCTTTCCTCCTACCCTTCCAGCATCAAAATAAAAGAAAGAGAATAAACCAAGTATGAGATAAAAAAAAAATAAAGGGCCAACAGGCTCAGACGCAGACTCGAATCTAGTGAGAGAGAGAGAGAGAGAAAGAGTTGAAGGGGAAAGAAGCAAGCTTAAAAGCCGCCAAGACGCAACGACGTCGTGTAGTTCAAAAGGAAACGCCAAAAGATATGTATGTGCACCCTGTAGTTAAAAACAAAAAAGGATCATGGGGTATATAAGACACACGCACCACTCCCTACCCATCTCGACACCAAATAGATATACATGGAATGAAATGAATTGATTAGAGCTTTATATACAGCTGTGTTCACGAAAATAGCAGTGCAGTAGATGCTAACAATGATTTCAACATTTTTCACATATTCCTTTTTATAGAGATAGTTTTTTAACTTTGGTTTTGTAAAATGGTATATAGGCATAGGAAAACCGAAAAAGTTCCGTTAATTTTACTAATTTTTGGGTAATTTTTCACATTTTTGTGCTTATCCCCACAAATTTGGCTGTTCACTAAAATAGCAGTGTTTTGTTTAGTTGCGAAAAAAGCAAATACAAAATTTGAAAATTTGTCAGTAGTCGGTGTAATTATTTAGATTATTATCGTGTAATATTATTAGCATCAACTAACGCAAAAATTTTCATGTTTGTCGGAAGAGGATCGCAATACTATACAGAGAAGACGGAGTGGATCCTAAACCTTGAAATACAAGGTAAAACTTAAATAAAAATCAACATTTTTGTTGCAAGTTCTGCAAAGATGGTATCTGCCGCCCTAGACTACTAAAAAAAAACCGATAAACGTGACGTAAAACGTGCAAAAGCGGCTTCAGATCACTGGCACATTGTTATATACAGCCGATTCAATCAGTTTTCTTCTTCCAATTTAGTCAAACGTGATCTAAACATGTCTGTAAGGGGTGTCACTTGTCGGCGTAGACTCCTAGAACAAGAGCTAATATCGCGAAGTCGAAGGAAAGTCCCACTCTTAACTTAGAAGCCTCTAAAGTACGTTTGTATTTTCACAAAACTCCATATGAATCTTGATATTACAAAGTAGCATAATATTCCCGGGCTAGGCGTCCGCAAAGTAATCTTGTTTGCTTGTGCAGGGTCTAAACAGTAAGTACGTCGCCCAGAATATTCGGAATACCACACAAAGGATCCGCTAAAACGGTTAAGCAATATGACATGTTTTGGGCCTGTTTTTCATATAAACGACTTGTTTTTCATATAAGATTTATGGGAATATGAATAGAAATATCTGTGTGGACATCATAAAGAGTGTTGAGCTCTCCTATATCATATGAAATATGCCCATAAAATGGTCATATTGCCAGTACAACGACCCAAAACATAGGAACAAACTCGAAAAGGTTGTTTTCAATTCGAAGGAATCGACGTAATGCCAGGGCCAGCTCAGTCGCCGGATTGGTAACCCATTTAAAATGTATGGGGAAATGTTCAGAGAAGCGTCACAAAGAAAAAACCAATAAAGCCAATAAAGCTTAACATTGGGAAGTTATTCAAGAAACATGGCAACAGATCCCAGTTCAGCATTGATGGATTCGATGCGGGCCAGGTGACAACCCGCTATTGCCAACAATTGGTTCAGGACTAAGTATTAAGTCCTAAAAACCAAGGGTGACCTGAATTGGAAGTTTCAAATAATTTGGAATCGACAGATTTTAATTCTTAGTTGTCACTGCTATTTTTATGAACAGCTCAAAATGCCCTTTTTTTACTATCTTGCTCATTTCTGACAATGGGAGACTTTTTGTTTAGTCCAAAATGGTAGTAATTTTATTCTATATTAATATAGATTATGAATTTCAAAAAGATTGGTTCATTTGTGATCTTTTTAATATGATTTATCAACTTTAAAGCCAAAGCTCAAGGGCACTGCTATTTTCGTGAACACAGCTGTAAGTCATGGGAAAGGTCTTATTTTGAAACAGTTTCTAAGGCATTTCGATTGTTCTGCCAACGCCTTAAAATCGTTACTAGTTTATTCGCATAGTTCAGTGATTAGACACTTGATATTACAAATATTTGTCTAGACTCTAGACTCAAAAAGGTGTTAGATCACACGATCAAGGCAAATAGATGAGCATTTGTAAATTTTAAAGCTGAGAAAAGTTTTTCATGGTAGTTATAGCTAATCATCATGCAGGCAATAATGCGATTAATGTATGCTAGAAGGTTGAAGACATTTCAAAATAGCCTGACCACTCGAAGATTCGCTATTTTTGAGGTAAATGTAGTTATTTTGTGGTTATCCAGACTGCCCAGACTTCTCCCGCCCCCCCTGGAACCGTCCTTGGACGAATGAGTAAAAGCCAATTGTGTCTTATCATATTAGAGATGGGGCTTAGAGATGGGAGATAGATATGCCTTCACTTTCGCTTCCTTTTCGAGTTTACAGGGTATCCTGATGCCGTTGTTTTTGTCTATTTAATGTTGTGTGTGTTTTGGGGGGATTTTTGCTTTTTAGGGCAACAAGATTTCTTTTCATTTTAACTGGAATCAAATTACGAAACCCAGATGACGATGAGGATGACGCTGATGAGAGCGAGCAGCAAGCGGCGAACAGGCAGAGTCACTTCCAACTATTTTATTGGCGGCGCAACGTTTGAAGCTTTCTTCTTCTACAAAAATAAAGAAAAAAAAACTAAATGTATGTCGAAAATTGAATCACAGCCAATTGAGAACTATAGAGAAAAATGCATAGGTATTAGCTTAGCAACAGACACACACACACACACACACACACACACAGGAAGGGTTAAAATATTTTCATCGAAAAAGGCATTAAGGATGACGTGAATGGAATTTCAATCGATATGCCATTAGATTTGCCCAAAAACAAAATGATCACCTATCTAGTAAATGGTATGTGAATAGAAAAGTGAAAGTAAAGTTAAGTTACTACTAACTAATTGGATGGTTTAAGCATATCCTTTTATAGATTTCTGATCTAGATTCATTGATCTATAAAATTTGATTTCTCCTGTGTGCCTTTTTCTTTCGATGGTTTCCATCTAATTAATTTAATTTATGATCGGTGATTTTAAGCTTTGAATCCTTCTGAGAAACTTTATGGGTTTTTGTTTTTTTTTATTCGTGGGAGGGGGGATTACCTCTCTCCTTTATTGTTTGTTCTTTATATTTGTTCCTTTTAATCTGTATGTCTCGTTTCTTTCATTGAGATGATTCCAGTGAAAAAAAAACACACACAATCGGTTGTTGAGAGTTTCTAGCATTTGGACTACCTATTCGTAGTTGCCAAATTGGAGTACCTCAGGTACCCGAATCAGTCATCTCCAACCCCATCCCTCCCCCACCTCCTATGGCTATATAGCGACACATTCACATTGTTTTATGTGAGAAAACAAAAAAAAAAAGGTTGCTGATGGCAGGAAGCATACTATATACCATGCTTTTAGATTCAGATTCGGATTCAGATTCGGTTACGAGTTTTGGCGACCGTTGCCGCACATTTTGGCATTGACAACAACAGTGTGGCGTCGTCGCAGGTTGTTTATCATGGGTTAAGGGGAAAAGGCGAAGGGAAAACGGTAGGGTAAGGATGGTAGCAAGGGGGGGAATGGTTTGCTTTTTCGAACGCCCCAGGCATAAAGTTCACACTCGAAGTAAATAAATTTAAATGGCGGCACTTCTTCTGGTAATCTTTTTATTTCTTTTTTATTTTTGCCGTATTTATTTTGATTTTTTAAAGGTCTTTTTGTTATTCTTCTTCTGCGTTTTATACCCTTTACAAAAAAAAAAAAACCAGAGGGCCGGGGCTAACTTCGACCGCTCCGAAGTTTGTATACGCTTGCAAGTTGTTTCTTACTTTTTCTTCACTTTTAGCCGTCAAAGTGGAAAAACGTTTTATCTAAAAAGAGTAATGTTTGCGAAAGAGCGGCCCACAATCTTAACATAGGAAAAAACGAAGTTATTGATCAAAGTCACTGTTTTCGACCCATCATTCCTATGGGAACTATATGATATAGTCACCCAATCTTGACCAAATTTGGCCCAGTCGTTTATAGCTATAATGAACTTACTAAAATTTCACGACAATAGCTTAGAAAATAACGAAGTTATTGAGAAAAGTCACTGCTCGTGACTTTGCCGTTTGTATGGGAGCTATATGATATAGTGATCCGATCCGGCTGAATCCGAGATAAACAACCCCTGCAGTATATACAAGCCAACGTGCAAAATTTCAGCTCTGTAACTCTACGGTCTAGGAGGAGTTCGCATCGATCCAGACGGACGGACATGGCTATTTGAACTGGTCTCGTCGTGCTGATCAAGAATATATATACTTTATATGGTCGGAGATGCTTCCTTCTATGCGTTGCACACTTCTCACCAAAATTAATATACCCTTTTTGCAAGGGTATAAAAAGGGTAAACATATAAAGGGCTAAAGGGTAGAGAGAAGCCTATTATCAAGTCTAGTAAAAGTAATTACAATGTGGCATTTTAATTACTTTTTGCACATCAATAATTATTGAAAATTAACAAAGACATTAAATAGTATCTTTGAATCTATGTTTGTTCAGGGTATACATATTAAGCATAGGCGGATCTACGACTGTAAAATGGGGTCACTTTGCCCCCTAAAGTATGCAATAGGCTGTAAATTCATTATTTGCAACTAATTTATAACTTTTTGTTTGTTTATTAATTTAAATATTTAACTTGTGGATTTTCTTTTGTCCAAAGAACATTCCAAAACTTCTTAATATGTTTTAAAAAGCGACTGCTTGGATTGCTTATTGCATACTTATGGGAGCAAGTTTCCCTAATTTCGCCAACTCTAGATCCGCCTATGATATTAACACTGATATTCTTTTTCTTTAAACCTTCCATAATGGACTTTTTTTTAGGTTAACATTAAACCTTCTAAGCTCTAGTTATCTGTCATTGATTTCAGTTTAAACTTTAAAGTGTTCTTTGGACTTAAAAATTTCTCAGCGTGGCCTAGATTCGTTTTATGTTCTCAACATTAAAAGTGATTTTAAATCAATTTGAATTGAAAGTTTGTTAAATGGAAAGAAGGAAGCTTCCTTTCTAATGGAATAATATGCAATAATTTAATTCAAAAAATTGTCTAGGGTATCTTCAATGTTGTCTTCCCGAAATACCAAAAAATTCAAAAACCAAATTAACGAAATGCTTCGTTTTTTTCTCTTTTTTTTTGTTATTTTTTTTTTTGGATGTTTCGTTCAACCTACTCTCTTAGTTGTCTCACGAACGTTTTTCATAAGAAATTCAACAGGCAAGCTAAAGATTTCGTTTCTTGGCATTAAGTTTTCTTATTTGTGTGTGTGTGTGTTTTTTTTTTTTGAATTTTTTTTTATGGTTATTAATTTGCTAAGTAATACGAAAGATGTGCGAGAGAGGCCAACCAACAGAAGTGGAACAGCCAAAAAAATGGACAAGTCGAGGCGAAGATGGGGAAAGGAAGATCAGCACAAAAAAGGGCGATCTTCGAATCTAAAGAAGTTGGAGCTGAAGCCTGGAATTGGAGTTAAAGTTGAAGCAATTCTGTGAATGGAGAGCACTTTGCATTGAAAAAATAAAAATAATAATAAAATGAACAGGAATTGTGCGCCATAAATTATGAGGTTAGGATATATCTACATACATATGTATGTATGTATGTACATATGTCCATATGTATGTGAGAAAAGGGTTTGACCTAAAAAAAAGTAATAAATATACACACATGTACATATGTATATGTATATATATTTTTTGTTCGTTCCTGAATAAGGTCAACTAACCCATAATAATTTGGACAACAAAAAAATGAACAAATGCATATAATTAAATACTTTTAATTTGGTCATAAAATGCAAAATTGTTTAGATATTTATTACAGCACTTAAGCTGACAAAACGAGTTTAAGTTAAACCATACAAATACATATGTACATACTTGCCTCCATATCTGTCTATCTAATTAAATTCTAAACAGCAAATAACTTTCAATTTCCTTTACGCCTTTTTGTACACAATTTACGAGTCTATGTATGCATGTTTAGGGTCTTTGTCATTGATCACTTCGATAGATTCATACATAGATACACAGATAGATGTATACATACATACATACATACATAGATATACCTACATATGTACATAAATAATTAAGCCAAAATTGTTTATACATACATACATACAAATAAAGATATGTATGTATGTTATGTAGCCCTTTTATACAAATTCGATTGAGACTAATTTACAAATATTCGATAATGAGAACGAAGTATTTATACACTATGGACTTGTCGATAACTATGCAAATGCATCTCTGACTCAAGTATCTATACATTTTGCATTTATCGATAACTTAAAACACCTCTGATGGATTTCCTAGAGTGATAGATCTCTATGTAGATGCCCAAGGCCTAAGGTGGAATTTTTGAAGGCTAAGCAAAACTCATGAAATGAAATGAAAAAGCATAACGATTTTTCGTTTAAGTTAACTTTTCGTGTGAGTTGAAGTATAAGACTTTCAGTAAGAGATTAAAAATGACCAAATTTAAGACTCTAATCCACATACTGAACTTAAAGAAGAGTATACGAAAAAAGAGAGGAAAAAATCAAGTTTACCTCCCTGAACATAAAACAAAATTAAATTCAAAAGTCATAAAAAATTCTTTAACACGCTTTGTCTGCGTTGTTGGGTGATTGGCTGATCTTGGCTGGTGACTTCCCCTTTCGTTTTTTTTTTTTTTTTTGATAACTCCCGAAACTAAAACTTAATATTCCCTCAATCAGTGTGTGTTTGTGTGTGAGTGTCAGTGTGTGTGGGTCGAGTATGTAAATGCTTGTTTTAAATATTTATAATTTTAATTGCGTTTGGAGCTACCTCAAGCCACAAATATGTACATATATATACGCACATTCCTCTAAATGTTTAAGCATTCTATTGCCCAGGTGACAAAAATTCAATTTTCATTTGATTTGAGAATAAGAAAAGTCGTCTTTGGCCAGTGGCGGATCCCCCAAATTGGCCGATTTCCCCCACCAAAATAATCATCTAGATCTGATAGACATAGATTTTTAATATTGAAATTGAATTATGGCATACCGATAGCTTTAGTTTTCTTATGTTTCAATATTGGCATATGTATACCTGGAAAGATAAAAAGGATATTATTCAGTTATTTTGAAAAATAAGTAATTCGAGATATAGCAACTTGGTTTAAATGAAATTTTGAAGCCTTACATTAAAAAAAAATTACATTTTATAATAAAGTTCCCTAAACCAGCAAAATTATGAAAGGTACAATTAAATTTTTTGTTTTTAACGACAGTGAAATAAAAGCAAATCCATCTTTGATAATAGATTTTTGAAGCTTCTTTAAAAAGCATTTGGACAATCTTGTCGCCTTGTTAATCTATCAGATCGTTGTCATGCAGAGCAGAGAGTTTGCTTTTTGTCTTTGGTAGCTTTATAGACCTCATAGGTTCTCTTGCTAAAAAAACCTATGCAAAGACCAAAAATAGAGAGCAAGAGAGAGAGAGAGAGAGAGAGAGAGAGAGAGAGAGAGAGAGAAAGAGAGAGAGAGAGAGAGAGAGAGAGAAAAACAGAACAATTTGAGGGGGCACCCCCCATGACAAAAAAAGGCATTCACAGTGACAAAGCTGGAGCTAGAGCTGGAGCCAGCCAATCTACTTAGTACCCAAAAGCGAAAAAAGTCAGAGGTCCGAACTAGCATCGACAGTGCCGAAGTTTGTATACCCTTCCCAGATGTTGTGTTACATTTTCTACTAAAGGAAGCTATACCTATAATACATTTTGGCCATCTCCATAAAGAGCCATTTTGAAGAAAAAAGTTTGAAAAGAGTTTGAAATGTAATAAACACATTGATCTGAAATTGAACATTCTACCTATTGTCGCTATGGGAGCTATATGATTTAAAGATCTGATTCGGATGAATTCAAACAGAAACTTACAAAATTTCAATAAATTAGCTTTAAAGGTTGAAAAATTTAAATATTTATATAAATTTATCACCTCAATTAATGATTAATAATCGAAAAAAACTTCCTTCGAAGCGTTACACACTCCAGACGAAAATTAATATATCCATTGCTGGTAAGGGTATAAATAAAAGACAAGAAAATTTATGTAACTGCGTAGATACTTTTTGTCTTGCTCTTGTGCGTTTACCTTCCAGTACCCTAGGTCTCTTTTGTTAATTGTAAGTGGCATTTTTATTATAGTTTTTTTTTTTTTTGGGGTTTTCTGGTTTGTTGTGGGGGTTTTCGTTTATTACATGTGTTGCGTCTTTTGGGCGATAATTTATGCTACCTAACGCCGTGTGCGACTTCATTTAAATTTATAGTTTTGATATGATTTGCGTTTTCTTTTTGCATTATTATCAACTGTTTTGTCATTTGTTTTACAAATCAAGTAATGCCCAAAAACAAAAAACAAATATCAAACATTTGATTTTGTAGCTGTTTAATGAAGGTCGTGAAGGTCGCTAAATGTAAAGTGAAAAATAATTGTTCAAATATCAAAGAAGCTAACTTCGGCTGTGCCAAAGCATATATATATATATGATATATGTATGTATACCCTTGCAGTCCTTGATCAGTCCGGCAGCGTCTGAGCAGAGTCGATTTATATTGACTGTAACTAGTGTTCTTTTTATCCCCTTGATGGGATCTGATGTATTATATAATAAACTATCATATAAGTAAATTCCATAGGGATACTCCAATTTCTTCAACTATTTTTATTTTACAAATATATGATATAGTGGTCCGATCCTGAAGCTTACTCGGGTTAAAAGCAGTTCAAATATCAAGTTTTATCCTAATAGCTCTTAAGACGGCTGAGTAAAACGCACCGACGGGCAGACGGACGGACATGGCTATATCGACTCAACTTCTCATGCTGATCAAGAATATATATGTATATACTTTATGGGGTCGCAAATGCCTCCTTCTGTGCGTTACAAACACCTGACCAATTTTATACATAATTCTCTCTGCAAGGGTATAAAACAGAAAACAAATAATTATTATGATGTATACAATTTCATTCTAAGTTGTAAACTAAACTTGGCCCCTCATTTGAAATCATTTATAAACCAGAGGGCCGGGGTTAACTTTGACCACGTCGAAGTTTGTATACCCTTGCAACTGTTTTGGCAATTCTTTCCTTACCCATAGCCCTCAATGTGTAAAAACGTTTTATCCAAAAAGTCTAATGTCTGCGAAAGAACGGCCTTCAATCTTAGCATAGGATATAACGAACTTTCTGATGAAAGTCACTGTTTTCCACCGATCCTTCCTATGGGAGCTATATGATATTCGGCACAGTCATTAACAGATATATTAAACTGACAAATGTTAAATTTGAAAGCAATCGCATCAAAAGTAACAAAGTTATTGACAAAAGTCACTGTTTTCGACGGATCGTTCCTATGGGAGGTATATGATATAGTTACCCGATCTTGATCAAATTTGGCACAGTGGTTTATAGTTACAATAAACTTATGTTAAATTTCACGACAATAGCTATAAAATTAATGAAGTTATTGAGAAAATCACTGTTTGTGACTTTGCCGTTTGTATGGGAGCTATATGATATAGTCACCCGATCTTGATCAAATTTGGCACAATTATTAATTGGAACACCAAACTGACAAATACCAACTTTTATGGCAATTACTGATAAAATAACGAAGTTATTGAGAAAAGTCACTGTTCGTGACTTTGACGTTTGTATGGGAGCTATATGATATAGTGGTCCGATCCGGCTGAATCCGAGATAAACAACCCCTGCAGTATATTCAATTTCTACATTTTAATTAAATTTCAACATTTTTTCCCCTTGTCACTTTGATACTCTTTTAGGGTAGTGGCAACATTATTTTGTTGTGGAGTTTATAAAATATACAATTTTAGTATCTATCGAATTTCCAATTGTCAAATTTTATAATTTAATTAAAGCATATATTAAACTAAATAGGTTTTCTTGATGGGCGATTGGTTTGTTTTGTGTTATTAAATTAATCTAAGAATCTGCAAATAGGTCACAAAATTGTCATAAGATTGGAACTGCATTTTTTCAAGTAATTAATAACATGTTTTACAATTTCTACATCATTGAAATAGTCATTAAATTATTTGAAAATTTTGACTCTAAAACAAAGGTTTACGTTTATAAGTTTTAAAATTATAACATTATATGTATATTTGGTTCATTAACATTCAATAGAAATTTCAACTAATAGAAAAAGGGCTTTAGGTTTTGCTAAAGTAGTTCAATTTAGTTGAAATATTTGAAATTATTTATACATGACATTATTACTAAATAAATTCTTTTTCTATTTAACTATGGGTATTTTTGTTTAACCATTTAAATGGAACTAATTATTCATTTCTGAAGCAGTTAAAATTTGCTCAAGTGCTCGAAATTATTTCCCAGTACATATTAATATAGAGTAAACTCTTCATACATTTACTGCTTATGTTTTCTTGAGCTAGAATATTGCAATATTCGTGTTAAAAGTTTTCTATTTATTTGGCCCTACCTGTAAATGTAAAAGTGTATAACTCTAATGATGAATAATCGTTCGATTGATTTGACAAATCGAACTTTTACATTAGAGGCGAGCGAGAGCGATGGCAATAATTTGAAATTCAAATTCAAATGATCAAAAAAAAAAAAAAAATAAATAAATAAACTATTGAAATGAAATTTTTCAGCCCCTGGCCACACACACTTTTGACCCGCAGATGTATCCGATGTATATATCATTGTATGGCCTATACAATGATGTCAGTTGGGCGTAAGCGGACGGTAAGCGATCTCTCTGTATTATTCACACGGTGGTTAATTGTTTTCATTTTCCAAAATCATTAGTACGAACCTAATATGAAATGTAGGAAAGCGACAAGAGTTAAAACACACACACACAGACACACACACCTGAAACGCAGGTTCTTCTTGGCTCGAGAGCACCGCCCCAAAAATACAAGAAAATAATCGATCCCGACAAATGTATGAACATATATGTATATGTACATATTGGAAGCGAGCTAATGGCAAAAATAAAAGAAAGAGAGAAAAACTTGAACTACTTGGAACTATCAAGTCAATGGCAAAAGTGCCAGGTCGCTAATTGCATGGCCATTAAATCATAGAGGGAGGGACAATGGCAAGGAGAACGAGAAGGAGAAGGAAAAGATGAGGTACAAATTTAGAGCTAAAGTCTAGGATTTGTGTTAATTTTAGCGGCAATGTCGGCGGCTGTAAAAGGAACATCCTCGCAACATAAGGGTGGCCCTATTCTACCTGACAAAGACATTCACCACTCTTTCTCTCTCTTTTTTTTTTTTTTTTTTTGAAGCAGTCATTAGATAGCAGCCAGCATCAGCTTTGCGATGCTATTCACAGTTTGCTCTAACGTCTACCGTTTATGTCTATGTATGTATATATTTTGAAATCGACAATGTTTGCTTTAGTAATTCATTAATCATTGATAATTACATTAAATGTAGGCCTACCTGCGCATGCGCCATCTAATGAACTTACTTGGCTGACCAAAAATGGCCCAAAGACTGAGACTGAGCCATTGAGCCCATGGGGTATACAAATAATATACTTGGCTTACACTTGCAAACTGTCTTGAAATGAATCCTACATCAAAGTAGGGGCCCAAACGTAAGGCAAGGTAGTTTATCATTTTTGCCCTATAGGGTATCCAATAGGCGTTACCTTATCGTCGTCTATCTATCTAACTTGTATAGCCAAGACGTGAGCTCTATGTTTAGACTATATAGTTCCTGTCTGTCGTTTAGTTTCTAATTTTTTATATATAGTGTTTCTCTTTTAGTTTTGTTTGGTTGCTAAGCGTAGGTTTGAGTTTTTTTTTTTTTTTTTTGCCGTGGTTTAATTGCTCGTGAATTACAGAAACACGGGACGAACGATGTCTACGACGACAACAGATGAGATGGCCTGGGCCTGGGCATGGGCATGGGCCTGGGCTTGGGCTTGGGCTTGGACTTAGGTATGGGCCAGTGTTTGAATAGGCCTAAGCTTGTTTTTGGTACGTGCAATGTTTGTGGGTCGCGTATACAAAAAAAGCAAAAACAAAGCAATGGTTGGGGTTTACTGCGAAAAAGGTTTCGCGACAAGTTGCCTAAAGATTTCTGTCTCGTTATGTCGTTACAAATTTGATAAACAACAACCAAGAAAGTAGCAAAAAAAAAAAAAAAAAAAAAAAACCCGGAAAATATATTTAATTTTATTTTAAAGACATATGTCTTTGCAATTTATCAAGTGTTTGAATTAATGGGATTAGGGCTAGGCAGAGGGTTTCTACTTGAGGCATTTGATTTTAAACCTCAAAGCTTAAATAGTGAGTCACCAAAGCAAAGTTCCCTTTATACGGAATGTTTTGTACCTAACAATTTATGACCCTTTTAACGAGAATGAGTAATCATTGAACTTAACTTAAAGCCATTTTCTATATGCCTATTGGTCAAATAGTTGTTGTACTTGGCCAGAAAAAGAATTCTGAGATTAAAAAATACTTTTGAATAGTTTTTTATCTTAAAGAAATAACAAATATTGTTATCATAGAAAGAACTGTAAAATTGAGAAATATATTAATTAAAATTTGTGATTCACAAATTGTTCAAGCAAAAATATATGGCTATATTTTCATTATTTCATTCATTATTATCATATTACGCCACAAACAAATCCTTAGTTTGGGCATTGAGCATCCTGATACCTTAGGGTTTAATCACCACAATAAAGAATTAGTATATTTTAGCCGACCCTTCTAACTAACCAATCATTGGTGAAAAGAAGTTGACTTGCCCTCTCATAATATGTATAACCTCGACCGTAAAATAACAACTTACCCACTTATTGTGCATTTTTTTTTGTCAGTGTATGTATATTTAGTTAACCCCTTGTGGGCTTCTTCATCAAATTTCAAAACCATCTGCTCAAATGGTGTTCAAAGTGCTCTAAGGTATCCCCGCCTACCCATCACCCATCACCCCTTAAAATGCATAATGCTGCACATCATTAATTTTCACCCAATCTGCGATGAGTTATGATTTGAGTTTTCTTGATTTTATCTTTGGGCATTTTTGACACTTATGTATTCAAGGTCGGTCGAACATTTCAATTATATATACATACATATGTATATGTAGATACTTTGGGTTGTCTGTAAATGTCAAAGGTGGCACACAAAGTTGCATTATTCATCAGCATCATCGTAGTCATGCTGCAATTCATGTGGAAAAGTTTATTTGTGGAAAAACAGTTATGGCCATTGGTGTCATAATTTGATTTACCATCGACTAGGCTATGTACTAGTGCTGCTTAATAACGACCAATTAGTTTTAGATATGAAGTAAAAACGAAGAGAAAAAAAAAACCCAACCAAAAAAAGCGAAACGTCAAAATGCAAGCTGCCTACACACAGACTCAAGGAGCAGAAGGAGATGGCGGAGAGGGGCATTTGGGGTTTTTTTCTCCCTCTCTCAAAAATCGATTCATGGCGCTGAGTAAGCTGCCCGCCGATGACGCCATCTGGTGGGCAAATGTTGTCACTGATTTGGATTTGCCGTTTGCCTCTTTGCACAGCCGCCGCCGCCGCCTTTGCCTGGGCCTGGCTAAAAAGAGACGCATTTGGCCATCACTGGCGCAGGTTTTCTTGGCCACTGCTCCCCTCCCTGTTGGCCAAAGTGTTTGTTGTGTGTTTGGGGAAAATGCATTAGCCGGCAGTCTGGTAGACTATCGAATGCATGATTCATGCCTTGCCTTGTCGAAATGGCAATTTTTGTGTATTTTGCCCTCGATTTTGTTTTGTAAGCCAACTGCGAAATAGAAAATTGTATCTGTATCTATATTAATTTTGGTCAAGTGCTTTATTGTCTGAAGGAGTTCACATCAGTTTAATCATTTGGCTTTGTCTGTGTGGCGCCATCTATACTCGGTCTATTGATCTACAGTCATTGAGTTGACTGCCTTGACTTCAATTGACCAATTGACCAATTGCCACAATTGACGACAGAGAATAGAAAATAATATTATGTAGTTACAAGCTGCAAAAAATGAAAACCAAAAATCAAAACCATTTTGAAATATTACCGAAATGGAGTAGAAGGCTGAATCAAGATTTTTTACAGAGTTTCGTTGGCTAAAATGATTCTTTTTTAACCATTTAATTGGGTTAGTAGGACACGACTAATTCCAACCGATCGACGGCAGGACAGAAGAAGTTTCTTGCAATGTGTAAGTAGTTCTAAAAAGAAAACGCATTGGCCTTTTACAGTGACTTACCAGACCAGGCTAAAGCGGTTTTTGTATCAGACGATTTTTCAAATATATAACAGCGAACAATAAGATATATAACAACTAACTTAAAAATATGGAGAAAAGCAATAAATTTCTTGGCAATTGAATTATTAAATATGTGCGATCCCGGGACCCCCCACCCAGGCCAAAAGTCAATATTAGGCGAAACATTGGCAAGGATGGACTCTAAATGAGTTATATGTTAGTGTACTGAAAAATTTCATCTACAAATCAATATTAATCTACGGGAGAATCTGAAACTTACACATGTTTCTAAATATATACATTTTTTGTTCTCTCTCGTTTAAGACAATCATAAATGAGCTTATTTTTCGATTATTTGGCAGGAGAAATTGTTTTTCTAGTTCGGACCGTAAATTACCTTAAATATTGCGCAAATCTGTATAAATCTGTATCGGAATGTGAAATGTAAAAGTTATATCCGAAAATATTGAATATTATGTATACACATAGATGTTGTAAATGCATAAACTAAGTTTAAACAATTTACTTTACAAACTTCATTTGACTTTCGTTATTCGATTGCAATTATATATGTATAATATTTGAACATTTAGAGTTAAATGGCTATCCATATATATATATGTATTAGGTTCCGGCAAGACTATGGGGATGTCAGTTGGTTGCCATTACTTTCATCCTGATCTCTCAAAAGACTTGAGAGATTTCTTTTTGAAGTAAAAAAAGCTCTTTTACATTAGGTTTTGGCAGGACTTTTCAGGATCTAATAATGTGGATCAGCTCTGGTAAATAAACCATTCGAATCTGTGCACATTTGGTCAGGGACACCATTTAGGATTTGCTCCTTCTTTGAGTTTTGTTTTCAAGTTTTTGTTTAATGTATTTTTTTGTGGTTTTTGTTTTGTATATTTTATTATTATAATTTTGTTTTTGTTTTGTTTGGTTTTTGTTTTTTTGTTTTCTTTTCTGTTGTTGGTCGAACATTCTTATTTAATTTTTCTTAAAGCTTTGGCAATTAACACAAAAACATTAATTAAGTTACGAACTAATGTCTTTTGGCTTGCCCAATCCCGTCCCATTACGTCCCACTACCGCCCTGATGTGCCTATTCAAATACACGTCCCTGACAGACAGCCAGACGACACGAATATGAATGGATGGAATGGTTTTAGGCTGAAAATTTGTAGTGGAAGAATTTCCTCAACGGACAACACGAAAAAGATACAGAAGTAGATGATGATGATGATGCTGTGGACAAGGCTGATATGCTACAACAACAGCACATTTGTTTAAACATTTCAATGTTGAAATTCGTTATAAATGAATGAACATTGTAACGGGCAAAGAGGATGGCATAGGTACATACATATGTACATAAGCATATGTAGAAGATTGAGGGGTAATGGGAAGGTTCATGCAGGGGCGGGGGACTTTATCTGACACGCGCAACAATTGTCTTTGGCAGGGTAAAGATGTCCAATAGAAGGAGGGGACTAGTGTGTGGAAGAAGGGAGGGTATAACCCAAAACGGTTGTAGGCAATTTTCGCCGCCTGGGCCAACAAGTGGTTGTGTCTGCTGTGAGGCTGTGAGGTTGTTTGTTAGTTTTTCCAGTTTTGCTGAATACCCCTTAAAACGTGAACAACAAAAATAAGAGAATGTTATGCGGGTATGCACAACAATTGATTCATTTCAATCCATTTAATAGGTCCATTGAAAAGTCTTACTCAAATGCTAAAATGTCTTAGAAGTGTTTAACAAGAACAACTCTTTTCCTTTAGAAAATACTTCTCAATCGGCTTTTATTGCCGAATCGGCTGATTGGCTTTAATGGGTATTTACGAGGTATGCTTTAAACGTGAAAAATATGTCTACGTTTTTGATCATTTACTTTTCCAATACTACTATATATAAACATTCATATTTCAAATGTTTTGCCAACTTTTTGTAATCGAAAAGTTCAAGATATTTTCCAAACGGTTTACAAACAGCAGAGACACTTTAAGCTCATGGTCCCCAAAGTATTTTTTGTTCTTTATTGTTATCAAAGCCTCAAAAGGCTTGTAAATGCTAAAAACAAAAAAAAAAAACTTACTATTTGAACACACCTCGTACTCGTATGGGATATTCCTTGGTGTGTGTTTGTGTGCCTTTTTTTTTTTGGTTGTTCATTGTTATCTACTGTGGGCTAGCTGCCTTACTTGTACATGGCGTTATAATGATGACCATGTCCATGTCCATGTCGATGTCCATGTCCATTGAGACTCTTTGCTAACTGCCAAACGCAGCTCGTAGGCATTTTGCTAATTGAGCAACGCGACAAGTCCCAGCCGACATACCTACAAACATATAGATACTTATGTAGGCTCATTCATTCATTTATTCGTTCATTCATTCATTCATTCGTTCATTCATTTAGTAAGTGTGTTAACATTTCCGGTGTATTTCGTCCATTTGTAGAATTAGACAACTTTTACTTTTGCTTATTGCTGGAATTTCGTTGTTTTATTTTTTAATTTCTTTTTCTTGCTATTGTTAGGTTTTTTCACCGTTTTTTTTTTTATTTATGTTTATGTTTTTTATTTAATTTTTTTTAAGCCCTCAATGGCCCTGAAGTGGTGCGTTGTGCTTTGTGTTTCTTCTATTTATTTTCAGTTTTATGAGTGTGTGTTGCTAAGCGCCAGTTTAAGGTTTTTCAAGTTTGGCAACCATTTAAAAGGGTCGCCATTCAACAAAACAAGAAAAAACAACAGAAAATGCCCCAAACTAAATTTGATTTTTTTTTTTTTTTTTTTTTTTGCGCGTGTTCAACTGTTTAGGGAATAGAGATCGAAGTTTCTATACGCTTGACACTTTGCATACTTAATAACTTATTCGATATGGGCAATAAAATATAATACTCTTAAAATATATTAATTTGATCCTTTATATATTTATTAGAAATATATTTATATTTTCCAGGTAAATTTTTCAACCAAGACACGATCAAATAAAAATTGTTAAAATTTTGCTGAAAATGAATATACCTTTGGCTGCTTTGCCGAAAGGCATAGAAATATGTTTGATTATCGAACGTAGATTTCAACACACACAGCTTAAGAAGACAAAAATTAAGAGTGAGATACAGATATAGATACAGATTTGTATTTGACAAGCAAACACGAAAAGGGAAAATCGATTATTTCGCTTATAAGAAGACCTAAGATGCTCTAGGCAATCTCTAAATGGGATTTCTTCGAAGTCAAATGGATATTGACTTGAAATTCCTTGCAAATTCATTATACAACTCACATGAGATTACCATTGAACCCCCTCTATCGGTTACCCTTTTGGACTCTCTCTGAAAAGTACACAAGCCAATGGACGGAAGTTTATCACGTGACACAAATCAAAATCACACCGCACTCAAAATCAAATCAAGTTTGTCTATTCAATAAGTGTGTGTGCGTTTTTTTTTCCATCATTTTCAATCAGTTTGAGGTTCCGGGGTGGTCTGTGGGCGATTGTGCAAATAGATGGCTAGTTTTTTCTCCCAACTCTTGTTGGCTCGATTAGCAAGATAATGGGCACTGAGTTGAGGGTAGTGACCAATTCAATATGAGTTTGATTTGTCTTCCAAATTTAGATCATCAAACACATCATCATCATCGTAGTCGTCGTAGTCGTCGTTATTGGATGGGCAAACAAACTCAGCAGTGTAGCTGTCAATCAAAAACCATTGCGATAAGCCAAACTTGACAGGGGACACCAACGAGAAAAAAAATGAAACAAGAATACTGACACAAGAGAGTCAAAAATAATAAATAAAAATACTTACATTTGTACCTATTTATATCAATTAAAACAAAATAATATGCACAAATATTAGATGCAGACTTAAACTCGGATTGCCCGTTTCAAAGTCCTATCAACCAGAGATCAAGACTTATAAATAGATCTAACCTTTTTGGAGGAGGACTAGGTCATTGAGACAATGAAATGATTTGTAGAAACTGAACTAAGCTCGCTTCAGGTATGCAATGAGTTTGTTTTAGTGGATACTTAGTAGTAATGCACTTGAAGTGAAAGAATAAGACATGGCCAAAGTACATATTAAAGTAAGGAAGGACTACACCAATCTGTTTCTAATGACTAACTGAGATAATGTTATTGGAAACATCTTGCTAAATTTTTGTTTAATCTGCAACTATTTTAATCACCCACTTCCGCCTGTCGTTCAAATCTGTATTCAGTCAGCCCGGTAGATGAATTCAATTAAGCAAAACTAAACTTTGAGATAGGAAAATGGAGTTTAATAGCCAACATAAACTATATTTTGGAATGCATAACGAATTTGGGCCCTAATTCTTGGAAGCTAATGAGATAACCTGCTCAGCTCTCAATGACTCAAAACTCGTTTAAAGGGATTCAAGGCTAGTTTGATAAAATGGAAAATCCACTCCTCTGACCATATTTTTAATGAAATCCAGAACACTCATTACCTCTACTATGATTTGAAAGTTTCATATCATATAAAAAATGATCAATTACTTGTTTCAAAATTAAATTTCATTTGGACTTTGGTACTACAATTCCGCGTTGAATCAGTAGAATGATGACATAGTTTTAAAGTATTTAGCCAAGTCTGCTGATGTTAACCTTCAATCAATAAATGCCCTTTAATCTGGTCATTGAAAATTGTTTGTCCTTTTCATTTTTAAGTCTCTGTCAATATCCAGGTAACCCACATACATACATACATTTGTTTGTTTGATGTACTTGGTTATATGGAATAATTGATACATGTTTTGTGAACAAACCATACATAATTAGGTTTGTATTCTATGCAAATGAAACTGATCGTCTTTTCTTTTTTGTCTTTTCTGGTTTTTATTTAGTTTTTTTTTGCTTTGTTGAACAAACCAAACACAAAATCTCTTTGAGAATTGCGCTTTTCTTTTATATATATTTTTTGTGTGCTCCGGTTTTCCGTTGCCCTATACTGAGCTCAACAGGCAGGATCATGTTTTGGTCTTGGCTTGCTCCTGACGAGGGTTTGTGTCCCTTTTCCAAAATAAGGAAGAAAGGAAAAAAAAAAAAAGATTATGCGCATCAATTAAAATGTATTCAAACAGAAATTAACAATTATGTCTGTCTTGTAAGCAAAAACTGAAAGAATAGTAACAAGGAGGATGGAACACACACACATACACCACACATACACCTCACATACACCACACATAAGGGTGTTTACAAGGGTGCCCCTCCTGTCTTTTTTCGTTGTTGAAACGAGGGAATTTGGCAAAATGGTACCAAACTATTTACGAATTACATTGATAATATTATATGTACATGTATGTGACCAAAATTTCAAATGACTGCGTAATAGGCCGCTCGATTCAATATACAACAAAAAGAAGAGAAAAAAAGTGCTCCAGGCGGCGGCAAAGAACAATCAAAGTAGATGAAAAAATAACGTGAACCCCTCTACTCTACCTACTTTCGGTTTAAATGCGACTCAAACTCATCTCAATCTCATCAGGGCAATGAAGTGGTAACCCAAAATAAATAACGAAACGATCATCTTGAATATATAACAAATCTACCCTACTAACAACATAGGTGGCAACAAAATATATACTTTACAATCATTATCATACGATCCTCGTCTACACAAGCATACACTGAGAGAAACTACACGATTCTTTTAAGATCATTAGTTGTATAGGCAAAGTTTATGGTTTGTTTAGATTACGAGTGAAGCAAATATCATTAACGGACTTACTGAGATCAGATTAGTCGATTTATTTCTTAAAGAATTATACGAACTCCAAAAGATAGATATAGAAATCGTATAGAAGATATATTTAAGACAGGTTTTCTGTCTTTGATAGTTTGTTTTATTTACTCTAAACTTTATATGAACCTATCTAATTCATTGATTGAATTTTACCTTGTTGTTAACAAAGAGTCTTTTCTTTCTATGCTATTGAGAAGTATAAATAAGAATAGAAGACTTGAGGGAAGACTGATTAAGATTGAGATAATTGTTGTTAAATGTGAAGCAGAGATCATGCAGATTTCCAAGGGGATATATCTTAAAAAAAAGATATATACATTACCACTACTACTTTACTTACTCAGCCAGATAAGATCGAAGGAAGAAGTTCTCGCTTTCTTTCCAACAATTTTTTCAACATTTGCAGTTACCCAATTCGATGGGTCGAAGTAAATAATGAAATAATGAGAGATCATTTATGATAAACAATGTAAAATTTAAACACTGAACTTACAATCAATGAAGTAATGAATAGAAAGAACATTTTTTTCCTTTAGAGATCTTTAACCACAATCATATTGGATGAAATTTTTCTTTGTTTAAGTGTAAAGATGAACTTTACACATATCACAATTTCTTACAATTGTTTCTTAAATTCAGACACGTAACTCTGAGAACATAAAAATCGACGCACAAAACGCACTCGGTCGGTTGGTCGTTTGGACAGACGGCCGGACGGTCGGTCACCTGTTTGATAGAAGTATGAGCAAACCAGTCAGTTGGGTGGATTGGTACGCTTTATTGGTCTATTGTAGATTCTTCCATACATTTAATGTAGTGAAATTGGAATTGGAAATGGATTTGGAATTGAAATTGTTTTCAATTCGCAAGAAGTTATCCACCACGTTCCTTTCCAATTGGGCGTTAGTAATAAAAAATGCTTAAGAATGTTGCGTGTTGCCTCATACTAAAGACTGGCATTAGCATTCTCAAGTAGATTGCGTCAGACTACTTCAGGAGTGCAATAACGGATAAGAAATGCAAATAATTCTTTAACCCATGGACTAGCCTATTACATCGTGATCCCAAGAACTGTATATGCACATACATATGTATATAGTGTTTATCTATGATATGTATGTATGTATGTATAGTGATATTTATTTTTTTATGCGGTACCTGTTTGATGTCCTTCTATATTCGGGAAACTAATGTATTAAGTATCTATGTACTTGTTGTCACGTCGTCAATGTGTGTCTATTGATTTGAAGTGACGATTCTAGTTATAAATAAAAAACGAGCTATGGAAGTTAACTTCGGCCTTGCCGAAGTTTATATACCCTTGCAGTTCTTTATTATATTTAATTCGATAAGAAAAGTGAAATTTCATACATCAACAGCATTAGTTGTCGTATTATGAATATGCTCAAATATTTTTCAAACTACTGAATTCAAAACACATTTAATGATTATTTAACAATATATGATATAGTAGTCCGATCCCGATGATTTTCATACTTTATCTCACACAGGTAATAAAGAGTCTCCAAAAAAAATTTCAACCCGATATCTCTTAAGATGGCTGAGTAAAACGCATTTTCAAAACACATTTAATGATTATTTAACAATATATGATATAGTAGTCCGATCCCGATGATTTTCATACTTTATCTCACACAGGTAATAAAGAGTCTCCAAAAAAAATTTCAACCCGATATCTCTTAAGATGGCTGAGTAAAACGCATTTTCAAAACACATTTAATGATTATTTAACAATATATGATATAGTAGTCCGATCCCGATGATTTTCATACTTTATCTCACACAGGTAATAAAGAGTCTCCAAAAAAAATTTCAACCCGATATCTCTTAAGATGGCTGAGTAAAACGCATACGCACAGACGGACGGACAGACGGACAGACGGACAGACGGACATGGCTATATCGACTCAGCTTCTCAAGCTGATCAAGAATATATATACTTTATGGGGTCGGAAACGTCTCCTTCTGTGCGTTACAAACATCTGATCAATTTTATAATACCCTCTGCAAGGGTATAATAAAAACTCAATACTCAATACTCATATTTGTTTAATTTTCGAGTACTCTACATATATGACTTTGCCTGATAACGCAATGTGAGCTATTTGGAGAGTTCAATTTCCTATACATACAAACATCTACTGAGTATCAACAGTTTAGTATAACTATTTCTTGGTTTTATGACCATTACCATAAACATTTTGTTGGCTTCTCCCCCACCTCATCTCCAGCCATCCGACACACACACACACACACACACACACACACACAGACACACAGTATCTTACACTCTTTCATTCTATCTCCTTCGGTTGGCTATTTGCTCTTCGAAACGATCGTACAGCGATAAACGAAACCAACTCAAGTGGTTCTGGTGGCTCTAGTGGCTCTAGTCGCTCTGGTGGTGGTGTCCATGCCTCCCTATGATAAATTAAGAAACCAATGCCTTCACTTTATTTCATTCTCCTATTCTACTCTCATTACTTCTCATTTTCATTAATCGTTGCACAAAAATCATAGTTCGATTTAGGGGTAGAGCGATAGGACTTAATCTATTGATAGCTTTCAATTTACCAAATAAACGCAAGACAAATTAATGGCTCTAGTTATAAATATTTGCTGTGTCATATAGTCTCAAGTGTTTGAACCATTTCCCCACCCAACTCAAAAATTTCTGTATTTTGTGGTGGGGAAAAAACCAATCTCCTTCTCTTCAGCGGTCTTTAACCACTTTTCTTTACTTTGCTTCAATTTCGAATTGACTGTACTAAATGAACTAATCATAATTAGCTAGAATTTGCCTTCTCTTGGATCGAGATATGTATGTTCGTTATCTGTTATACAGAAAGAAAAAGGGCAAAAAGTTGATCTCTTGGACATTTTTTTTTTGAGTTATCTTTTAAGATAAACTTTGAATGCTTTGGTATTGACTGTACTTAAACAAGGGTCTTCTTCTTATCAAGAAGCATATATATTTTTTTTGTTCACACAAGAAAGCTCCTTTAATAGAGTTCAACCACCTTTTTTTTTACCCATTCATTAAATTTATATTATAATTTATTGTTGAAACACAACAAAACTTTGTCCTTTTTTTTTATTTTTTGTTTTCGGGGATTTCAAATTTGAACACACTCAAAAACTCACATAGAGAAAGGGGACAGAGAGAGAGAGATAGAAAGAAATAAGCATCTTTTTCTTGGGGCCTTTGTTTTATTTGAAGCTTAAAGTTTTTGTATTTTTGGTTTTGAATTTCCCATTCATTTCTTTTCTTGGTTTTTTTGTTGTGTGTTGCTTTCAATGAATCTAAAAAGAGAATGAGTGTGACGCCGAAAATGCTTTTGAAAAAATTCACTTCAAGTGCCGCCACACAAAGCACTCAAGAACGACAAAAAAAAAAGGAGAGTGACATGAGTTCTGAACTCTGACAGATATCAGACGACATTTGGCGAATATCATGGGAAAACTAGACATAAATGGCGATATGTGTACATATCTAGATTTGAAAGGAAGAAAACTTTCCTATTCCCAAATATCTTAATCAATACAGAGGGCTCGTCTTTCCATTTTGAAACAAGTTTTTAATACGAAAACTATTTAATGCGACACTCATGGCGATATAACTAATTTAATTAATGCGCTTGAGTTTTTTTTTTTTTTTGTATAACCATAACGATTATACTGCTTATAATTATATACATACATATGCAGATATACAAGATTGTATTAAAATTATATACCCTATGGCAAAATTAACAAAATTCGACTACAAAATGTAAAATGTAACTGATGTAACAGTATAAGTATCAAATATTAAAGGACTAACTTAAGAAGTTTATGAAATTGAATTGATAACTTACCATACCAAAGGTGACTAACTTAGCAAATGAGCCTTAAGAGTTAAGCTGTGTAACAATTTACAAGGATATGGGGAGAACTAGAGTGATTGAGAACTAAACCGAATCAGATTGTTTCAAATACTTTCAAAACAGATGTATTTGCATTTCAAACTAAGAAATGTATTAGAAACGTATTGTGATATAGTGATCTGCAACAAGGAAAATAGCGAAAGTCCTGAATTTGACTGTTGCGTATTGTTTTCTGTGTTTTCGTTTTTTAAATTGTAATTCCCAACTAGTTTTAGCGCTGAGGATATAATATGGCATTTGCAATTCGTGAGTCCACTGATGATAGACTTTGATGGTTCTAGTTTAAACACCTTTAAGGTTTTGGGTAAAGGAATTCTACCCAGAATATGCAATAAAAAAATTCAAAAACTTCTTTCTCAAGTTTTTTATAAAATATAAACTACCTACATAAATTGTTACAGAAATGTTTCTATATTTTGAAATCTATAGATTACAGAGCATTTAAAAGTCGTTGATATATATTTTATTTTCAATAACTATGGAATTTTTTGTTTTTTGTTTATTTTTTTTATTTAATCATGAAGCTTAAGGTTTTGAAACCCGTTTTCTAACTGTCCACACATCGACTTTTATGCATACATTTTCGATTATTTGTTAGTGTTGGCAACAGGTGCACAGATATAGACTGTCCCCCCTCTTTCCCCTATCCAGTCTTCTCATCCACGCTGATCACGACAATCGTGACGTCATGGTATTCAGGCCAGATAAATGCTAATTTGCCTTAAAAAAGAAGAAAGAGAAAAAAAAAAGAATAAATAAACGTAAACTGTTCGGCAAATCAAATAAAAAAGAAAAAAAAAAACACAAATATGAAACTTTACTTAATCAATGCAAATGATTTGCACTAATTTAGCACAAGTGTTGGAAAAATGTTTCTTTAACTTGTTTGTTTGCGACTTCCTTGTTTGTTCGCTCGTGTTTGGTTGGGTCTATTAGTGTGCTAAGCTAATACGGCAAGTTCCTCTCACCGCCCCCTACTATAGCATTAGAGTGTCTCTGTTCAAGAAAAAACCCCCCAAAAAGAGAGTATTATTTAGTAGCAATATGAAGAGCTAAATAATATCCAATGAAAGTATTTGGACAAAATGGTGAATTGGGCTTTGAAAAAGCTTTACAGAAGTATGTATTGAATGGACAATTTGAACTAAGAAGTTTTTCTAACCCTTTACAATAGTCTTTTAGTAAAATTTACCCTTAACTTTTATTGAAATTTATGTATGATTGCATATTGACACATCATAATATAGTTTACGAGGGCAGTCCCCTATCTAGGCACTCTTTTCTTTTATTCCTTTTTACAAAATAAGCGACAATTTATGATCTGGCCCTCGTATTGCAGTACTTGGCTAATGGGCTAAGAAATAAAAAGTTAAGCGGAAATGTTTGCCCGCAAGTCCAAGACAGACCAAAAGCCACACAATTAACATGTTCCTTATTATATTTGCACTGTTTGTTATATTTTATTGTTGTTGTAGTGTTTTTTTATGCTAATTGAAAGTGCAACCAAAAACAAAATCAGCATATTGCAAAGACTTGACGTGAATAGTATATAAAAAGTGGTAAACAATTTAAATTACTCAGTCAGTAAGTAGACTATCGAGTGCTTTGAATGAGTAATCCATAATCAGAACCTAGAGCCAAAGTCTATAAGTTCAAATTTCTCTGGGTATAAATGGTTATATTTGTTCATATGTATTTCAAAAGTAAAACAGAACAAGAGAAGAAAAAAAGCCCAACTCATTGAGTTGCGTTTTGTTTTCTTTTTACCAGTCGCCGGCATCGTGATCTGACAATCAAAATTTACTCATGTTTATTTGTATGTTATTGCATTCTGTAGTAGTTCTGCGAATTTGTTGAATATGATTCATACAAGTAGAAATACACACACACACAAATACAGAGTAAATTGTGAATCTAGTATTCACTCCCACGCCTCGCTCAGTTGTGAGCGTGAATGGATGGATGTATGTGAATGTGAGTGTTGATGTAAATGACTCACAGTCATAACAAATGTCAACTGCAAGTAACCATAACGGGTCAGCCGGCATATAAATACACTACACATGGTACAGGCTCTATATGATTCTTTCACATTGTTTGCAACATGCAGAGTTAAATCATTTAAGGCGACAACTTAATATTAATGAATTAATATTAATACCATTACAAAGGACAACTAAGAAGACTAAGAAGAAGAAAAAACCCAAACAAAGTTAGGTATTTATAAAGAAAGCTTTTTCAAAGATTATAACGGCAATGATCAATGATCTAAGTCAATGGAATTTCGTGAATTACACGTTTTTCAACACTAAATAAATATTAAACATAATACTTACAACCTTTGAGCACTGAAAGTGTGTTTTTTGTGGAAAACTACTGAAAACATTTAACTAATGTCCTAGTAATCTCCTTCTTATCATTTTAGTCAGCGGTAGACAGTCGTTGGTGAGTCCTCCAAGGGAAAAGAGGAAACTTTTTAGTAAAGACTAAAAGTCTGACCTAACATACTTTTTAGTGCTTTAAAAAGTGTAGAAATAAAGACTCGTTTTGTAGGGCATCATTTAATTTTGATTTTCTTTTTTTTTTTGGGTAAGGGTATGTCAACTTCAATGGATTGATATAAGCTTCCGGTTCGTTGTTGTAGTTTTGTTTTGATTTTTTTGTTGCACATTTCGCAATTATTGATTTTATTTTTTGGTCTTGCAATGCAAATAGACCGACAGACCGGCAAAAAGGCCGGCCGACAGATAACAACTGCAAAAAGTTGTGATTTTTCTTGTTTTTGTTGTTGTTGTTGTTGTTGTTGTTGTGATTTTTGTACTGTTCAATATTCGAGTATACACAATATTTGAACTGACGATGCCTTTTGTGGCAAAACTTGAAACATTTTGTGTACATATTTTGTTAAGATTTGTAAACAAATCACGTACAACAACAGCAACAACAAGGCGACAAAGGCCTCCAAAGTCCAAGTCCAAGTTGAATACGTTGCTGATATGCAGCATTTTTGAATTTCGCGCCGTTTTCACAGTTCTCAGTTCTCAGTTCTCAGTTCCCAGTTGCCGGTTGCCGGTTGGCATTTACCCGCTGCCTGCGTCAACAGTTTTCCTTTAATTTTCGACCGTTTCATTTCGCATACTGTTTGGCACTCATTAAAGATATGACATGAGAATGTGTAGACTATATAAGGGTATTGCCACTATGTCATGGACCTGTTCTTTTGTCTTTATTTCATTTTATTAGAATAAAGATAGCAGATCATGGGAGAGGCCCATATAAAGTGAACCGGATAAGAGGACTAATTAATATTTTTCCAGACAAAAGAACATAGAATATTTCTGCCCAATATATACAAAGATTTGGCAAAAAGAGTTTAATATTGAGAAAGCTAAGTTTTTATTTGAGAAAAACCTTAAGCACTTAGTCACAGATACAAAGGATTAGATTATAAAGGCTTAGAGTGTGTTTTAGAGTATTCCAAGTTCGTTGAAATTGTTGGAACAATGCAGTTTGTTTCTTTGTCTTTGTCTCTGTTCCATTTCGCATTCGCATTCATTAGCCGTATTCGCGCACTCGGTTCGATATGTGTACATATGTATACATACATACATACATACACACATACATACGTACATACGTATAGTCTCCGGCTGCCGGTCCGCCCCCGTCATCTCTTTTGATGTCCGCATCCATTTTGCATGCATGCGCATCAGTTTGCGTCGCGTCGTGTTTCGGTCTTTGCTTCGTTTCTTCGGTTGTTGCCATTGTTGTTGTTGTTGCTGTTGCCTTTTCAATAAACACGCAAAGAAGGCAAAAGAGCAAGAGCAAAGGCAACAACAGACAAACAACAACAAAACCAACAAAAAACACACAATTCACTCACTTAAGTCGTAGCAACGAATGTGTGATACCTTCGTTAAGGTTGTTTTAAATTTGTATGACTTGAATCCATTGCCGAACTGATATGCCCCTTCTGCAACGCATATGACAACAGGGTATACCCTCTATACAAAAAATAAAAGCAAAAAAAGTGAAGGAGACTGCGCCAATAATGCCGGCCGGCATTTTTAACCAACTGTTGGAAGTTGACTCACTCGGCAGCGTGCAGGTTTTTGAACTTGTACCCATGGCCAGTGAAGCGGGCGTGAAGCGGGTGCAGGAGACAGAGACAGAGACAGAGACAGAGACAGAGACAGCGAGACATTGAGACAGAGACAGAGAGGCACAGCGTCTGCGTCTGCGCCGGCGCATTTGGCGTGCAGTTTTGCGCGGGTTTCTTTTGCTTATTTTTTTTATATTTTTTGTTTTCCTTTTATTATTGTTTTCGCATAATCTACGTTTTGTGTGTATTTTTGTTTTGTTTGGTTTTGTTTTGTACCTCGTTTTCCTTTTCTTTGTATTTATATATTTTTTTTTGTTTTGTCTTTCTTCTTTGTTTTATACATTTTTGAAATGTTTTTGCGGTTACTTTTTCTGTTTCTTTACTCGTTGCGCGTGTGTGTGTGTGTGCGTGTGTGTGTGTGTGTGTGTGTGGGTTATCTTTTCCGCTTTCCGGTATGCACATTATCTTGTGCATTAGGGTGGACTATATATATTTCATACACAAATACAAACATACTAGTTGATCATATTACGTATACGACCCATTGGTCACAATAAATTTTTAAATGCTTTACAATTAATACATAGACAAAAGGCAAAACATAATAAACCAGAGGGCCGGGGCTAACTTCGACCGCGTCAAAGTTTGTATACCCTTGCAAGTTTGTTAGTAACTCTTTTATCTAAACTAACTGTTTTATCTAAAAAGGGTAATGTTTGCGAAAGAACGGCCTTCAATCTTAGCATAGGATATAACGAACTTTCTGATGAAAGTCACTGTTTTCCACCGATCCTTCCTATGGGAGCTATATGATATAGTTACCCGATCTTTACCAAATTCGGCGCAGTCATTAACAGATATATTAAACTGACAAATGTTAAATTTGAAAGCAATCGCATCAAAAGTAACGAAGTTATTGACAAAAGTCACTGTTTTCGACGGATCGTTCCTATGGGAGGTATATGATATAGTTACCCGATCTTGATCAAATTTGGCACAGTGGTAAATTTCACGACAATAGCTTAAAAAGTAACGAAGTTATTGAGAAAAGTCACTGTTCGTGACTTTGCCGTTTGTATGGGAGCTATATGATATAGTGGTCCCATCCGACTGAATCCGAGATATACAAACCCTGCAGTATATACCAGTCCACGTGCAAAATTTCAGCTCTGTAGCTCTTACGGTCTAGGAGGAGTTCGCATCGATCCAGACGGACGGACGGACGGACGGACGGACATGGTTATTTGGACTCGTCTCGTCGAGTCAAGAATATATATACTTTATATGGTCGGAGATGCTTCCTTCTATGCGTTGCACACTTCTGACCAAAATTAATATACCCTTTTTGCAAGGGTATAAAAAGGACTGCATATATGTACATCTATGCATATATACATAGCTCTATATTCTTCATCAAAGCAATAAAGTGAGTTCTGATTTGAGTTCCTTGAGATCCTCGATGATGTACAAATATTGTATCTTAGGCTTGTTTTATATTAGTCTTTGGGCTAATTATTCCAAATGTTTGCCTATTTTTCATTCAATTGAGGGCTAGTTTCTATACTGTTCATAGAGTAAAGCAATGGACTCCAGGACTTGTATGTAGGTAGTAATAGACAGTGAACTCTTCAGATCAAAACTATCAAGATTAACGAGGTCCACTCTAAAGGTTTGTGTGTGCTTAACAACAAACAAAATGAATTATTTGTTTGTTTGTATGCTTTTGTTTGTTGCTGTTGTTGTTAAATGCATTCGTCTTCTACCTACTAAAAATGCAAATGACGACATGATTAGGGCCAGGAATCCGGATTTCAATTGGCGGCGAAATTTCATCTGAAATTGAGAGGAACCGATCTCTCATAATCATAAAGAACCGAACCAAACTGGCAATTAATTAAAATGCATAAATTATTACCTTACAGCAAGATCCGACCTAAAAAAAAAAACGAAATAAAAAATCAACAAAAAATTTCTCAGCTCTTTCCGCACATTTGGTTGGCGTTTTTATGGCGCCGTCTCATTAGCCCAGACGCCGCGCCGTCTTTGTTGTTGGTGTATTTTCGTTTCATTAAGCGCACAAAAGCAGGCAATGTATTTGGTTCTTTTTTATCCAACGAATGTCCTCGGCGTTTGTGAAACTTTAACAATAATTTGAAGGACTTTGTATGGAAAACTGTTTTCATTTGCTTACAGATATGTGATATACATATAAAAAAGCAATAATATATGTAATCAGCATTTTAGAATGATTGGATTTCACTTGTCTTAAAAGTCTAAAGTGATGATGATGATGAAAGATATAGATATTTATTGAGATTTCTGCTGCCGAAGATGGTAGTAAATTTAAATTAGAAAGGGTTAGTTGAAGTCCTCAAACCTGAGCATCAGACTGATCTTTTTGTTTATTAGTGCACAACTGAAATCATAATTTAGATCAAAAATTGACTTTAATTGTTTATCGTAAACCTGAATTTTACCCAAAAAAAAAAAAAAAAGACTGGAAACCTTTTACCACAGATTCACAATGAGTTTCTGATGTCCTATATGTATGCATGTTTATCAATAATGACTCACAGTTAAATAAATATAAGGCGGTCTCTGTTGAGTGTAACCCGTTTTAAGGTTTCCCCTACTACCCCATCATCTTTTTGTGAGACAGCCTGGCTCAACAGGCTCATCACCTCATCATCATTATCATCAACATCTGTGTAAATTTGCTTTAAATGATGTTGTGTCGCTTTTCGGTTAAATTTTGTTCTCCCTTTTTTTTTTTTTGACAAAAAACAATTAATGTTTATTTTGCATTTTAATTTGCCAACATTAATTGCAAGTTTATTGAGCCGTTGGAGTTGTTGAGCCATTGTTGAGCCAATGAACCGCAAGCACTTGGCCTTGAGCTGCCGAAACAAAAGACGCCGTCGTCGTCGTCGTTGTCGTTGTCGTCATCGCTTTCGCTGTGATTATCATCATCATTGTCCACATTGTAAGCATTTCGTTCGTTTCGAATCTTCATCTATATTTGCTTAACCGACAGAGTCATAGCCATTAGCACAATGAACATGGAATTGGCCAACAAATTGAAATTGGCACCCAAACCGTCAACATAATAGTCCAATAAGACGGGACCGTAGCGTGCTCCGAATGCAATGGCTGCCATGCTGCCATACATATTACTCGATTGATTGACTCCAAGAAATAGCATTGATACCACATTGCCCAGCACAGTGAGCTCCTTTAGGGCTTCCGTTGAATTATCCTCACTGTCGTTCACTTTGGCCGCTATATCATAGACTAGCGGGACAACAAAACAACCATGAGCCAGTGCCAAATGTGGACTCGATGACCTTAGATACAATTCAATATTGGTCAATGGCAATGGTACAATGTCCATTATCCCAGATGTGATCAAACGCAGGCCATTGCATTCACCTTGATCATTCTTAATGGCTCTCATAACGCCGAGCAGTCCGTGAATCAAACTCATGCCAGCGGCCGTAGAACCATACGGGGTCTGTAATGGATGCAATGTATACATGGCATAGCCGGAACTAACCACTAGCAGGCTATTGAATAGAGCATCCATAAATAGCATACTGTTTCTGATATCGCGCCGAATAGTTGAGAGTTAAGCCCCTGTCGTGTTCCGATTCCGCGTTCCTAGTTTATCGACTCACTGTTTATCGCATCCTGTTTAGTTTTTAGCGAGCGTGACTGTACTGCAATATTTGGCTTTTGGTTTCACAATTGAATTTTGGGTTTCATGAGTATTGTTTAACTATTTTTCTTTTGATTTTGTTAAATGTTTATTTATTTTGTTTTTGTTAAAACGACAAATTTTGTATTACGAAATTAGTTCTGTTGAAATTACATTCCCTGTGTATTTTTTTTTTTTTTTTTTTTTGACAGTTGACAGTCGATAAATACAGACAATAAGCTTGTCAGTATCTATCACAATTATCTACTTCATTTTCTTTGACTTACTTCTTGCTAAAAGCATAAGGAATATTGTACAAGCCAAGTAACTTTCAATTGTCATTCAATTGCGTTCCTTTTTAATCCTTTCACATAGATCGATTAACTAGTGTTTTGATATGTATAACCTTTCTGCTAATGACTTTTAATTCATGAATAAGAGATTCTTCTTATGTACATACATATGTATGTACATATGCATGTGGTACTATTTGTTAGTTCTGCAACTTGCACTTGTACTTGCACTTATTTGCCATTTGGCTGCACATTTGTAACCAAGACAATGTCTCTGTTGATTTATTGCCCTCGGGCTAGCTGGCTGACTGACTGTTGGTTGGTTCGTTGTCTGCTTAGCTAGTTAAGTATTTTTTTTACGTTTTTTTGGGTGGGCAAGGGGGTAAGGGCCTCGACTTTAATCCGTTTCGCATCCAACAGCCACCTGCAAGCCAGCTAGTCTGAAAGCTAGCAAGCAGATGGCCTGACCACAACGCGAAGCTTAATTATTAATTTAAATCGCACCGTTTATATGATAAAGACACTGCAACGTGCCGCTCTGAGCATTAGTGCATGCCGCCAATTTGATGCAAAAGAACTCTTTCCTCATTTCCTTTCAAAGACAGGAGCGCCCCGTGCGGGTTAAGCTTTTTTTGTTGACCTACTTGAACAGTGTTGCGCAAAGGGACACTTTAAAAGTTCTTCGTTAAATTTTATAAAGTCGGTAAAGGTTTAGTTTTTTAAGCTCAGTAAAAATCGTCAATTTGGTTAGTTGTTTTCAATTTACAATAATCTTGATCGATTTTATATACTGAGCTAATGAAGTTGTCGTTAGTGAAGACATTTGATAGTTGTTGCTTGTGACAAAGCAATCTTTATATTTGTGCCCTTTTAATTTGACAATCCGCACCTGTTTGTGTGGGCTATCGTAGTCTATAGCGTGACAAAAGTTGTTGCTCGAATGCGCCTCCAGACAACTTTGATGCCTCTGTCCATGTCCATGCTCATGCTCAGTTATAGCCGGTGGTGGTGGTTTGTGGTTGGTGGCTGGTGGCTGTTGGCGGTGGTGTCGTCATCGTCACCGTCAACATCAACATCGTTGTCTGCAAGCGTAAAAATATGAAAAGTGCCGCACTCGAGCGATGCAAGTGCAACAAATAATGAAAAAGAAAAGTACAAAAAATTGAAACAGTCAGTCAGACACAAAAGTGCAGGCAAGTGCAATTCATAATTAATCAGACTGTGGTCCCCTGCCTGAACCTGGACCTGGACCTGGATCTGGATCTGAACCTCTGTGCTCTTCGCTCTGCGCTCTGTCTATTGTTGTGCTTGAGCGGTCGCACTTTAAGCAGTTGACCAATGGTTCGGGGTAAGAAAAGGGAGGGGAGAGATCAGTTTTGGTTTCGGTTTGGGTTTGGGTTTGGGTTTGGGTTTGGGTTTGTTACTGTGTCTGAAACTCTGGCGCGTGTGGCTTTTAGCTCTTAGCTCTTTTTGGCACTTGGTAACCTGTTGATTTATGACGGCCGGGATGAACTGAAACGGCGCCAAAGCTGCTTCTTCTGTCTTCTATTTAATCAGCGGCATTTGCATGCAGTCCGCAAAATGTGCCCAAAAAGTTTAATGAGCAAAACTTGTTGCGTGGACACAGAAATATTTTTCCGGCTACCAAAAAAAAAAAAAAAAAAAATAAAATTGGAAAAAAATGCGTGAGCGATGCTTAAATAATTTGTGTCTTTTCTCTGGGTGTGTGTGTGTGTGTGTTTGTGTGCTTTTTGGTTGTTTTTGGTAAACTGCTTGAAATGCGTAGCAAGAGACCTTACGCACTTCATAAATTATTTAACAGCTGCCCTGACCAATTGACAGGCAGAAAGGGAACCCAATTTTAATTGCCGGCTACATGACAATGCCAATCGACTAAACCAAACACAAAGACCAAGAAAAAAAAAAAAAAAAAAAAAAACAGATGGATACGGAAAGGGAAAGGCCCAGTAGATGGTGGGGAAGGCTCAAAGAGCGGCTGAAAAAATGATGGAGCAACAGACAGAGGCAAAGGCAGAGAGGAATGTGCGAATTTTTAACAACTGCAAATCGAAATCGAAGCATGTAGTACAACATGTCTCAATGTACATGAAAGCCGCCTCGCCTGATTTATGACAAATGCTGCGACAAGTTTTCCATGTACATACATATATATTTTATAGAGCCCTCCCAAAAAGCCACCCCACACAAAGGCCAAAACTACAATTAATACTATGTTGTAGCCTTTTCTAACACTCTCTATCTCTCTCTGCCTGTTGCACTATTGTTTTGTATTAGTTTTTGCAATCTAATCAATATTTGCCTATAGAATATAGGAATATTGACAGACAGTAATATATTTATGTCTGTGTGTGTGTGTGTTTGTATAAAGAACAAAACGACCCTCAAAACGCTTTTTTGAGGCATTGCTTTTTCGCAAGAATTTCACACTATCCCACTTCCGTCAAGATCCACCAGAAGTGTTCCCAGAAATGAATTTGAATTTTAGGTACTGACATTGGCAGTGGGGCGGCAGGTCATAAAAGAAGAAGAAGAAGCAAAAGAAGAATATGTGGAAGAAGAGGGGCAGCAATCCATGGGAATGGAATGCCATATCCATAATAAGCATTTAATATTATATGGACATGTGTCACATTCCAAACATAAAACACTATACAACATATGTTATCTATCGATAACATATTCCATTAACTTTGTGCTAGCTAATTTGTTGTCTAGTGTAATCAGGAATTCAGAATTAAGTAAGTACATTAATTGAGGCAAATGCTAATCAAATTATTCGCCGACTTTTTTTCTTTTTTTTTTTTTAAGTGTTCTATGTAGAATTAGGTTTCTCAAGCTTTCATTAGATACTCGAGAATATATATATTTTTTTTTCGTCAATTGTGACCTCGTTAAAAATGCAGAAACATTACCGGAAGTTAGAATCGTCACAACGAATCAAATACTCGACCCACACACTCAGGAAGCTTTCGTCGCAAATATAATGTGGTATTCATACATACATATGTATATATGTATGTATGATTGTAGGTGTGTAGGTATGTATAAGTGTAAGTAAATATGTTGATTTATTATTTAGATAAATTTGAATGGGATTTTGGTTTCAATATACCAAGAATTAACATTGAGTTCTGTTTATGGGGCATTATTATGACATACATTTGATTTTTTGTTTGCTAGATCGGTTTGCAAATGTGTCTAGTTTAACAGACAGAAAGACGAATCATAAATATATATTGACAACATTATTATCCCAGACTTTTATTACCAAAATAAAAGCTTTAATAATACGTATGCATTTTCTAACACTGTTAATGAAGAAGTCTATATGATTTGCCAACACCGTTAATACTAATACAATGACAAATCACATTAGAATTATTGCAAATATATTTCACATTTCAATCCGATCCAGTTCTGCATTGCGAAACTAATTCTCTTCATTTGAAAAAGAAACTTTAACGTCTTTTCGCCAAAATTTCGCTGTTAACTCAAGTTTTTAGCCCCCCACTTAGAGAACAAAAGAGGAGCTCCAACACACAAAAGTATCTTCCAAAAATATCTTGTCATAACTAAACGGACTGAAGAATGGAACAGCTCCGTCTGATGGCTCTTTGAGATGGGTAGTTGCCAAAAAGAATATGGAAAACAAAAAACCAAAAAAAAAAAAAAAAAAAAAAAAAAAAAGAGAAAATACAAGAGAGAAAAAGACACCAACAACATTTTTTGACACTGCATAAAATTAAAGCAATCCCAATGCATGGGCAAAAAAGGGAAACGAGGGGCCTCAAATTTCAGCAGGATGGCATGGGCAGACAATGTCTGCCTGTCAAATGTCAATGATGTATATATATTTATGATATTTGCTGTCTACCCTAACAAAATATGAGTATTAGACATTGTTCAACAGCCATGCTAAGGTCAAGGACTTATGCTGGGCCTCTTAGCCAGATATCAGGAGGGTTTATATAGAAAGTACATTCTCTTTTGAAAAATGTTGATTGAAATTTGTTGAAAAATATTTACTATACTTCAAGTTATTGTAAAATTCTGTTGAGTCTGTTTCATTTATTTGTAATTCGCAACTAGTTTTAGCGTTGAAGCAATTAGTGGTGCTTAGGGAACGTGCTGACCTCAATAAATGACTTCGATTCTGCTTAAATACTATATAAAGTAGATACAAAGTTGAATTAATGCGATATCAATAAACTAAACTCTAGAAAAATAGAATTGAAATTGAATAGAATATTTAATAGGTTCAACATTAATACAACTATTGAGCTTAAAATTATTAAAGCATATGTTAGATTAGAGTATGGACTATTCGGTGATGATGACTGTTTTCTCTTACTCTGATGATTTTATTCTGTATTAGACAGTCCGCCAGTGTTTTGCCATGCAGACAGTTGAGTTTCTTGTACTGTGGATAGGATATGCAAGTGTAAGTTAAAGATGAAGAAAAATTTGCCTTTTTTTTTGGGTTCTGGAGCGAAGACAAGAAGGAGACGTGAATAGTGGATGGGATGAAGCCAGAGTCGAAGTCGGTATTGTGGATGGGGCTGGGGTTGGGGTTTCGGTTCGGTTCTGGGCCAAAGAAGTCATTAAAAATGCTCAGAATGTCATTGTAAAACGCTGATAATTCGCAATTATGCGTCTGACTTCAATTTCGAGCCGCCGCCGCCGTCGCCGTCGTCGTTGCACTGTTGTTTCTCAGTCTGTGACTTCGTTTTTAGTCTCAGTCTGAGTCTGAGTCTGGGTATTCGTCTGAAGTCTGAGTTTCAGTCACTTTAGAGACCGTTCAAGATAAATAACACTGCAAAAGGAAGCTAATGACAGTTGGCACATAAAAAATGATGACGACGACGACCACGACGCTGACGCTGAAGCTGCAAAAAAAAAAAAAAAAATGTTGGGGGAAGGCAAAGAAAACCTTCAAGAGTTTTGCAACATAATCAAAAAGTCATTGGCTTTGCCGAAAGAAAGAGAGAGGAAGAGAGTATTTCATTTTGACCCCCCGAAAACAAACTGCCTGCAAATGAAATATATGAACTTCATGCTGGTGCTATATCCGAAGAAACTTAAAAAAAAAACGCCACTTAGGAGATTAATGGACAATGATGAGTTTTCTTCTTTTCGTTCCTTTTTTGTTTCTTTATACCAGGCAATCTTGATGGTTTTAGGATCTACAGGGTTAGTGAGGAGCAATTGATAAGATCATGAATGAATACATAAATGTGAATGAGAATCAGAATCAAAATCAGAGATAAAGTGCAAACGATCGTTGACATTGATCTGCTCATTAAATCACATTAATATTCAGTTAAGCTATAAATAAAATATGGAGAGATTATGCAAGCGAAATTTCTCAATAAGTCTACAGAAACTGCAATAATATGAAACCTAACTAAGTTCAATCTCTTAATTAAATGGAAAAAGATCTTTGTGGCATTTTTTCGTATGCGTTAAGTCAATGTTATTTTAAATGGAAACATTTTCTTATGCCAGACATCATATTTGGCACATGGCAGGCCACTTTGCCATCGCACGTCGACTAAATGGCCAGAAATTGCTACAATTTATATACATATGTGCATACATATATACTTATATATATTCATGCTAACTGTGTGGTATATTAAATGAGAGATTTTGTGATACCCCGTAAAGTAGGCAATTGTATTGAAATAATACCATAGAGTTGGAAAAACATCGATAAACGCATATCTGGCTTATTGATAACTTAGAAATGGAACTAATTACTTTCAGTTAAGTTGGCTTAATCGTTAATCATTTTATTAAGAATCTCCGTTTCTTTATTTAGGGTGCAGGTATAGTCAACCCTATGTCATGTTTAAATACTAATCAAAGACCGTTCCCTATGCTCCCCTGTTTTGGCATTTTAATGGGTTTTCCCCCTTTTTTCATCATTATTGTTATTTTTTTTTTTTTGCTGTCTCAATTTTCCTGCATAAATTTCGATAAATTTTTATAATGTGCCAACATATTTGCACAAGAAGCGTGTTCAATCTATATATGTATGTATGGATAAACACTGTAGTGTAGACAACATTTGGCCACGTACCCGCACTGCGTTTGCCGCGTAATCCAACCGAACCCACCTAATCACCCACCCACTGTAACACATTTCTCATGATGCCATTGGCATGTGCGATTAAAAACTGTTTTACGCAGTTTCTGTGCAACATTGTAAGCAAAATGTATTTCAAATAGCCGGCAGTTAAGGCCGTGCATTTGCCTGTGTGTGTGTGTGTGTGTGTGTGTGGGGAAGTGTGTAACATTTACACGTGCGAGACCTTTTACCATATTACAAACGCCTGCGCCAGCGTCAGCAGAGACGTCGACTGCAGCGTGCAACTGCAACGCATTTGGCGCGCATTTGCCGCGCATTTTGCGCTTAATGAGAGAAAACAACAGCAATAACAAAATACTAAATACAGAATATATCAGAAAATACACAGAGTACATACATATATGTACATATGTATGTATGTACATATGTATGAAAGTATGTCTATATACATATAAATTATGTAATGCTCTCAGACAAAAGTCTGTTTGGGTTTGAGATTTTCTATTTTAATTTTAGCAAACTGTATTCTATTAGATCAGAGAGGTGGGTGGGTTGGGTTGGGTATGGTTGTCTGAGGGAAATGCTTTTACGCATCATTTGCATTATGCAAATTGAGGCTAAACTATGACCAGAGGTGGATCAGGTGATAGTTCGGAGCATTTTAAATACTTGATGTTATTCCAACTGATTTATAAACTATGATTTTGAATCAATATGAAATATTTACTATAAATCACTTTTCAACACATTTCCATGTAAATAAAGAAAAACAAAAGCTACAAATTCTTCAAATAAACGTTATTTTAACCCATTATAGGAATAGTATTCAATTTTATCTATGTATCTATCTTTTCAATTAAAAGTTCAAAATACAAAAATATCAGGTGGATTTATATATTTTATTTTAGTCTTTACTTGAATTTATTTGCTAAGTCAGCAAGAGTAATATCCTTTATGTCATTATCATGAAGTTGAAAATATTACTCTACCTCCATTAAGATTCATCTACCTCTCGAACAAGATTCTTCACCTTGATTTCATTATTTTATATATTCTTTCTTGTATCAGGTATTTGTTTAAGTGCCACTTTAAATTAAATCCAAATAAACTTTTTAAGTAAATACATTTCATTGAAACTTTTTGCTTCTGTTTTTTTTGTTTCTTTTTTGTAAAATATACTATGTAAAGTTTACCATGAAAATGCCATAAAGTGACGCCTACAAAACGTCATTTGTTAGTTAATTTCAATAGCCTTCAACGTTTTAGCATGACAAATTGTGATTTTTCCAGTCTCAAAACTTATATAACTCTCCATCTCCATCTCCATCCGTCTTAAACTTGAAACTCTGCGATATGTCTATGCAATATTGTAACTAAGTAACAAAGAAGTAAAAAGACAATTATTACTAGTCTAGACCCCCTCTGAAGGTAAGCTAAACCAATTGTCATAAATATGTTGTACATATGTATGTATGTATACAAATCTATGCTGGTATATTGAATATTGAGTTGGACACACAGTGTATATAATAGGTAGTCTATGCTTTTGCATGAGAAGCTATTAAATTACGTAGACGGCGACATATATTTTACGAGCTACAAAGCTATGGCGACTGACGGTAATCAGTAATCTTATTTATGAGTTCTATGTGACTATGCGAACGATTAAACAAAAAAACAAAAACAAAAACAAAAAAAAAAGTGAACAATAACAACAACAAACAGAACGGAAAAGAAAAGAATAAGGAAATACACTAGAAAAAAGAAAAGTATATACATACTATCAACGAAAAGTGGGTCACACGCGTATTGTTTTTCTTTTTCTTCTATTCTATATAGACTAGGGATAGTTTAGATACTTATAGATAGATACTTACATATTAAGATACGCATTTTCTTTTTCGCCAAAAACTAAAAATATTTATATGTACATATATATCTAGAGTGCGTCAGGCGAAAATGTGTAATCGATCTGGTTGAGAAAATGCTTTTCCCATTCACCTATATATGTCAAAAGACATTCAACATTCGACATTAGACGTGGGCGCAATTCGTAAGAAGAAAGCTCTTTTCACTTTGGTTTCCTTCTACTTAAAAGCAATGAATTTATGTATATATGATTAGTGATTTATTGCAAATATATGTATATGCAATTAATGTGTTCATTAGGCGATTTGCTTTCCTATTTGTAAATGTCACTTAATGTCAATGCTGTGGGGTTCACATAATAATAAGAAACGTTTAGATAGCTCATAAATTTAAACAAGATTTAAACATGAAAACATAACAAAATGCCTATTTAATTAACATAATGCATTTGCTTGTAATTTTTTTTGTCTAGACATCGTTTTCTCTTCAAGTCTATTAATGACCAAGAACAACCATAAAGGATTAGAATAATGTCTATGGTAAGGTTTAATTAAGTTAAACGATTGATTTTTCACAAAATGTTCTTTTTAATATATTATTATGCATTTTCCATTCAATTAGCCATATATATATATATATATATATGTATATATGGAACACTTTCCATAATTATTTATGGTATCAAATTGAATTTCATGGTATTTGAATACAATTTCAAATATGGTCATGCACCACACCATCATCTATTACCCTGCCACCCTTATCACCTCTATATATACATATGTACTTACATACATACATATGTATGTATATGTATATGTATGTAGAAAGAATTAGAAGGGGTAAGAGGAAAAGGAGTGAACGAGAGGGGCTTAGAGATAGAGATAGTGGCACTTGTGATGCTCTATGTACCCTTATCTTACGAGGCCCATACTATTTCTATTCCCCTGGCGCTATACAGACACCAACACCAACACACACACATTGAATTTCGATTGAATTTTTAGCAAAAATGAATCCATTTCAATTACAAATGAAAACTGATTTATGCCACCATTAACCATGGGACAGGCCACACAGATTTGGTATTCTATTTTGTTGATGTTGTTGTTGTTGTTGTTAATTCATTGCTTCCAAATAAATGAAATATGTATGTCTGTATACATCTATATACAAACAATAAACATAACGCACACATGTCGCATTATAATGAAACATTAAAACAAAAAAAAAATTATAATAATTACTCTGACGATGATGATGATGATGATGATGACGAGTACTTGTATACCCTAACGCTGGGCATCTAGACATTTCATCAAACTTTAAACGAAGCCACAGCTTGTTTCTAACTAATTTTCTATTGATTGAACTTTAAATGCAAATAAAGAAGATACTTAAAAATTGAATTATTATATACATACATAGATCAAGTGAACCTGAAAACGAGACAAAAATGCTAAACAGACTTTTGATTATACTTTTTACTCTGCTCTAAAATTATCTTGTTAAGAAGAACAAAAAAAAAGTTTAGAGTTTTTTTAAAAAACAGTTTGACAAGAGTATAGAAAATTCATTTCATTGTCAAGTATTCTTACTAATAGTTTAATTTCTGCTTGGGCAATTCAATTAGCCCTAACTGTTAATAGATTTGTTCAGATAGTATAAAAATTGATAGCCAAATACTTTGGCAAAATTGTATTACTTCAACATATGTCTCTCTGTATATAGTCAAGGTCTCACTCATCATTCATACACGTTTCACGCCTGCAGCATCCCAAAAAAATAAAACACTAGAAACCATAGTCAAAAAATTGTTGTAATCGGAATTCATTAGATGTGTGTCTGTATCTGTGTATATAGTAGAGCTGATTCAATGCCAATAGAGGGCTAGCAATATTGATAAGACTGAATATGAAATGATAATGGGTCTCGGATGACGTTGCTCGCTCTCTCTCGCAGTTGGTTGCTTGTTGCCAACAGCATAATTATAATATAGTCGATTCTTCTATACACACACACACACACATCGTCTCTATCATGAGCTTCTCCTTCATCAGCGGCAGCACCACCAACCCACCCAACCACTAACATCAGCAGCAGCAATACATAGTTCGCAGAGGCACTTGAAACATTTACGCAAGCAGCGATCTTTTTCGTTTCATTTTTCTCTCCTTTTAACCATTTTTAGTTATGTGTGAAAGAAATTATCATGTTTAGATTAGTTTATAATTTCCACTTGTGCAAACACTTATGCGTAGATTTTTTTGTGCGCAACTTTGCCGCTTGCTTAAAAAAAAAAAAAAAAACCAACCATATAACGCAAAACGCACAGCGCAAAACGAAACGAAAAAAATCTTGGCACGGCAACGGTGCGTATGAGTAACATTGACTTTCGCTCTCGCTTGCTCATGTGTAATTAATGCGAAACAGCTGATAGTGTGACAGCAGGCGATTAGCGAGCAAGCGAGACACCAGCTGATGTTAGATATAGAATTATATACATACATACATATGTATGTTCGCTATATACCCTTGCCCTTTTTTGCTTATTACTCTACCAATAGTAAACACTGAGTACATTGACTTTTTCATATAACATATTTGAATTCTTTGAATTCTTGTATACAAATTGAATATTTTGAGACATTTGAAATGAACTAAAAGTATTTATCTGGCTTTGTCTGGATTGAAATTTGATTGATTGGCAACTTGAGGAAAGTTTTAAGTTCTAATTTAAAAAGTTATATTAAAGAGTTTTGGTTTTGATGACCTAAGACCAATAAGGAAGACTGAGTTGTCTTCAAGGCATTGCAAGGATCCGTAAATGTATCTTCAAAGTACATGGCGATGTTTTAGATTATCCCAAAACGTTTTAATTTCCAAGTCATTATGAAAATAAGATATAAAATTGAAATATTTTTAAAGTAATTCATTCATTAACTAGATAAATAATGGCTAAGTGGACAATGTTATTAGGCAAGGTGATAAAAAGAGGTGAATAAATAGATATACATATTTTTTAAGTTTTTGTTAGTCGCATTGATTGGATCAAATGTTATACCCTCACTTGACTACAGAGTATAGCCAATGTCAATGGTTTGCACGTTTTCGTGTTCTTTTGTTTGGTTTTTTTTTGATTACCATTTAGAATTTCACCATTTCTAAAGACAAATTCAACGAAATTTTACATACACATCGTAAGTAGTATAAATTCTAGAAACTTTTCCGCATAGCGGCCCTCTTCTCTCTAGCAAGCATGACACTGCCAATTTCTATTGTGCAAAGTCACCAGGGAAGTGCCAAATTGTTGTAAAGATTTTGACATTAGATGCGGTTTTCCATAGAGACGATAGAATAGTTAATGTCACTCACTAACAAAAGAAAATGACAAATAGTTTGGTTTAATTTCGATAGGCCAAAAAGTTTGCTTCATTGAAATTGTCACCCGTGAAAATTTATTACTAACTTGACTTAACAGACTCTGACTGTCCTCGGGAAATGTAGATTGTTGTTATACATACATAAGTAAATCCTTGATAAGAACGATCAATATCGCCTTGACAATTTGTTGCCTCCCCTCCCCACACACATCATCAAGTAGGATCCCCATCCCTCTGTGGCTATTAATAGGTGTAGATTTATATTGTTAATGTTCGAACTGTAGATAAAAATAGTTAATATATGACGCTATTCCCGATAGAGATAGTAAGGCGATTGTAATATTTGAATTAGTTAGTGTCTTATGCTTTAATTTTTCAAATGACATAAATAAGAGTTGCATATACATATGTATGTATATAATTTTTGATTGAAATATATCGCAATATTAAATTAAATAATACGCCATAATTAAGAAGAGACAACACTTTTGAAAATTTCAGTTTTAAAACTAATCAATGACAGCGAAGTCTGATATTCTTCAAATAACTATATAGACGACCTGTTCACCTTTTGTGATGTCCATGAATTTCAAGTCCTTATTAAGTCGAAAGATTTATTGACCCTAAGTGTAAGTTAAAAAATCAGTTTGAATTCCAACCAATTGTTGAGTAAGATGGTCAATTGAATAAGATTGACTTTTAGCTTTTAATTAAAAATTTAGTTTATAATTTACATAACCGATTCATTAATACATTCATTTTTGCTAGATATAAATGATTGATTGAAAATGAGATGAAAATGTTTGGCAAGAATATTTTTCCAAAACAATTACAACATTTGGATAATACAATTCTCTTCGTTATTCCTATTACTTCTTTGAACTTTGAAAGGATAAAGATGAAACTGCGTCTAAATGGGGCATAAAATAAAATTAGTTAAAGCAAATCTTATGATTCTTCTGCTCTATTTTCTAAACAGTTTCTAAATGTAGGTCTATTTTTTGTTTGATTATTGCTTAACAGATAATAAAATTGTCTTTCATTTATTTATATATTTGATATTTGATGAATTCCATGACTAGTCATTCAAATATAGTTGAAAAGTATTCGAGATTATGGTCTAAAGTAGTTTTTTGGGTTTTTTATCAGCTTTTTAGGCTCAAGCTGATGTCATTTACATATATTATCGAAGAATTTTTCAGTAGCTTTAATTAGGTATTAGCATTTGTATTGGAGCTACTTTACAGAAATATCAAGTTTGGTATTTCCCTATTGAATGGTGTATGCAATCCAATTGGCAATCATATTACTTATCATATTGCCACCTGCCGAGCCGAGCCGTGTCGGGCAAAGTAAATTGGCATAGTTGTTATAGATTTATGCACCGGAAAGTGAGCACTAATCATGGCCATGAAATCAGAATTCCACTAGCAATCAGGCAGGTATATGTATACTAGAGTCACTATTCTGCCACACGCATGTGACTTTGTGGGCTCTATAAATAATATCAATGTGCTGCGTTATCTCAATTAGCAGTCGCATTGCAAAAATATTTTATCTGCCACCAGTAAAACTATCATGAATTCGTGTTGACTTTTTGGCACAACAGCAGCAACAGCAGCAGCAACACTAGCAACACATTAGCAACACGAGCAACATCAGCAGGTGTACGCGACGAGGACAAGGAGGAGGGGAACGAATGGACTGGCGGACTGGCGGACAAACGGACGGACAATGGCACACGGCAACACATCAGAGCTAATTTCATGGCACAAGGCAAACTGATTTGTTACCAAAAGCGGCAACATTATTGATAACGAAGACGCGACGACGTCGTCACTACACACAATGGCCAACAATTTAGAACTAATCAACGAAAAGTGCCTACATCAAGTTTGACCTAATTTTGATAAGGCAATAAGACTTTGCAAATAGCAATAAAGCGACGCCAGCAACACCAATACCAATACCAGCCACATCAACAAAAAACAAAAACAAAAAACACAAAAAAAGTAAAATAGAAATTAATAGAAATTAAAGTAGCAAATTGGCCAAAAAAAAAAACAATTATATATTAAAGAAAGATAGAGAGAAAGCAACGAAGAGCGACACCAATGATTAACCTAATTAAAATTAATTGCATTAACGTGTTGCCACCCTGCCCCGCCCCGACCCGCCCTGCCCTGCCCAGTCCCCTATCCTGCCATGTCTTGTCTTGCCTTGCCTCTTGACCCCGAATGGCACACACATCGCACAGATGTTGATAAGGTGCGGCAGGCAACACAAAATGTTGTTGTATAACCAAACTAAACTAAGTATGTATATGTATGTATATAGGGCCAGTCAAACAGATAACAAAGTGAACGAAACAGATTCTCTCCATTGATAATATACTTTCAGCCGAAATGAACAGATAATGGACCTACCTAAATTGTAATTCAATTCAACACTTTGTTTCACGTGAATTGCAAACGGTTGTTGGTCCTACAAATGTCTGAACTAAATGTTTGTATGCTTACATACTATTTTCATCTGACTCCTCTCTTCCTTTACTAACCCACTTGAATTTATCGACAAAGTTTGAAAGTCCTAAAGAGATGAAAGTTCAATTCAACTTGCAATTTATTTCCCGTTGATATCGTCTCTACTTTTTTTACCACTTAATTTACATTGAGCCCTAAAATGTATTCTCTCGCTTTAGTCTTCTAAAATGTTAAATTAATTTGAAGTTTTAATTTTTTAATAGATGGCATGATTATGTTAAGTATTTTGTTTCATTCTTTGCACTTTGGACACAACATAACAGCAATTTCCTCTATTTTCAAGCAGAACAGTAGCTTTTCCCGCATTAGTTTGCGAAGTTGTTTTTTTCTTTTCTTTCTTTTTAAATATTTACTTGGCAAATATTCAAATGAAAAACTAACATTCATTCATAAGGTTAACCCCTTCCGATCGTAGACAACAATGCAATGATTCAACATCGAAGGGAAAGACTCTGACTCTATGTGAAAATAAAAAAAAAAAACACCTTGAACTGTTCCTGGAAAAGTGATAGTATCGGCAGTATATATGTATATATAGTGACTAAATTCTACATTTATGTAAGTACATTAGACTGGCTTTTATTTCCTTTCAGATAATAGGTGAACTTTAGACAAATTAATTTAAGCAATAAGCATGAATAAAAAATCACTCATACGGCATGTTGGAATCGTTGTGAGCAAATAGACAATAAATCAGAAAAAGAAAAACTAAACACACACACATACTAAAAATCTGATAAACCAAAGCCTACAATGTAATATGGTGAAATTCTATATATTTATATGCAACCTAAAATAGTTAAACTATCTAAGTAATCCAGGGGCCGCTGAAAAAGCTTTGTTGTTAATATGATTTTGATAATGTTTATCTATTAAAAACTTACGTAATTTAATATTTCCCCTCTTTGCCAATTATCTCTGATTGTGCAGTCTGAAATGTTTTTTGATTACAAATATTCTATTTTCAAACATCCAGTCTAATTTATTAATAAATGAATAGATTGTCTGTGTATATTCCCTGGAATATTGTTAAGTGGTTGACGATTATAACAAATAGTTAAGAAACTAGGCGCCAGCGGACCCTATCTCAGCACATTCTCATATCTACATACATATATATTAACTGCATATTTCTATGAAATCGTTGATGACTAGGAGTGAATCAATTTTACCTTAGTGTGACTTGATTTCTTTTGCCTCTCAAGTGCATTTGTTTCTGTTCCCAACTGATCGAATAAGTATTAAAATACAAATTATTGCCTAGTTGGAAATTAAAAAAATGAAAATAAAATAAAAGAGGCACAAAGTAAGAAATTAAAATTTCAAAATAAATTTGCTTTGAACTCTAAATACCCTAATTAAATGTCACAAGTTGAAAGAAATTAAATTTATTAATATAAAGATTATAAATATAGTTTACAAGTTAAACTCCAGGGCTAATAAAATGATTGAACTGTAATTAGTATTACGACAATAATATAATTCTGTAATCTAAAATGTCGTGTGATAGAATAAGAATTTCAAAAAACACAAAAAATAAAAGAGGGAAGAAAACCTTTTCCTTTTAGCCATAAAACTAGTTAACAATAACGTAAACAGATAAATGGCCAAATAAATGTATAGTTATATATACCAACAATAATAAAAATAATTACTTCACGATAGAAAAATGTTTAGAAAACAAATAGAACAAAAATTATAAGGCCTAACTAGTAAAAGTAAATTATTATCGTAAACACAAATTAATTACTCTGCGCCTTGATCAAATGAATATACCCTTAGCTGCTAGTGTATGATAATGTAGATATATGTATATACCCATACATACATACATTTGTATGACTGTATATGTATCTGAAAACATTCAATTCAATTCAATTTGTTGTCGTCGACACATTTGTTCGCTGGTGTCTCCCTCATTTCTTCTTCTGTCTTTTACTTTTTGCACACTTTTTTGTTGTGCTTTCTTGTGAGTTTGTAGTGTATGTGTGTGTGTGTGTGTTTTTTGTTTATTACCTACTATTATTATTATTATTATTATTATTTTCTACGCTATACGCTTTCTTGTTTACTTTTTGTTTTTGTGTGCTAGAAAAATGTTTACCGAAAACCTTCAAATTGAAATTATGAACTTGACTTTGGGATGTTGTTGTTGTTGTTGTTGTTGTTGTTGCCGGTTGGCCTAGAGATATGGAGAGTTACAGCAAACATCAGCAACAGCAATAACAACAACAACAACAACAACAACAATAACTCACTTATTTAAAAGTCTATAATTAGTGAAAAGGCAAATTTGCAAATTGCATTATTTAGGTACATATAGAATGATATATCTATGAGATACTCTTCTTTTTTATTCCTTGCAGAATCTTGTATCTACTAGATAATATATTGTATTTCGATATACCCATTTGTTATAGCGAATTCTAAACCAAGGCAGAACAAGCAAATCAGAAAACTAGAATAACTTTTAACCAGTGTGAACCATATTAATAGGAATCTGATTCTGAGCTGAAACTTATAATATTAAATAAAATGAATTTTAACACTCTGTTTTCGGACTCTGGACGCGATGTTTAACATATTTCTTCTATAGCTATCGACTTTCACTTTCAGGTAGCTTCCCACAATTGAATGCTCCATCGATTCTAGGATACGTTCATCAAACAAAAAAAGGCCGGAAATCTGTTTTAAGCGGACAAAATGGTAAATGTAGATTCGAATGTAGTAAATAAATAAAACACTTTGCGCTTTAAATCCAAACTTTGCTATGGATCAAATTAAAATATATTTAAACAGACGCTTCAAGTATTTCCTAATCACTGATTAAACATATTCCAGCTTACCCAGAAAAAAAGTTATTATTACCAAAAATAAAAGAGTGTGGAAAAAATTGAAGAATTAATGAATAATTCTCCAATCAAAAGTTGATGTGAAAAGAGAAAACATTAAAAATCATAAATACCCCCTAAAAAATTTATAAATCTAAAGTGAGTTAACGAGAAGTTAATTTAGTTATAGCCTAGTGTAAGTCTGATAGTGTATGGGGGCTTGGTTGGTTGGTGGTAAACGGTAAGTTATTCAAATATGGTAATAATAAAGACTAATATAAATGTTTCATGATATCAACCTTATCGGACAAGCATTAGTAATCGGTCAATATGTCAGAGTAACAGTTTTGCTATGTAACAAAAAATAAAAAAACCCCCAAGCAATAATAACAACAACAATAACAAAAGCAGCTGTGGGCTTCTCTAGTCCTCTATTCCAATTGTGAGCGTGTCGATGGCATTTGCATATGATTAACGAGGGAATCAGAGTAAGAAGGGGTCTGTAGATACATACATACATACATACATACATATATGTATGTATATTTATACAAAGGTGAATGCAATTGTCAGTTGTTGTTGCTGTTGTTGTTGTATACCTGATATTCCAAGGGGGATAAACCCTAAATGTTAGGCTTATCACCTAAAGTGTCATGTAAACCCAAAACTGTCAACAGTAACTGTAACTATAAATGCAGTTAAAAATGTGTAACTAACTAAAACTGAAGCATGCGATGGACGTATGTGTGAGGGCCTCTAAATATAGATATGTACATATAAGTTAGACATTAGAGTGGACTTATTATATGGGCATTAAAGTCAAATCGGTTGCAGAACAGTGAGTATTAATTTCTAATCTAATAGAAATCAATCCGTCGTAGAAATCACACGTCGTATACTTAATACAGGGCATAACGCACACCCTAGAGCCCATAGAAACCTAAGTATTTGTCTAGTCTCTGTATCTATTTTAGTTGATACTTATTAATGAAATATTTACCGTATCACATAAATGCCAAAAGCACAATAAAAGCCACGTGCATTGCTAATTAAACGTCAAACAGATGCCATTCATGCGGAACCTGAAAATACACATGGAGATAGTGATATTTTGCTGAGAGAATGAGAGAGAGAGAGAGAGAGAGACGAGTGACAGAGAGAGAGACGAGTGATCCTAGTATTCTGTGTCAATTTGTGCCTCGTTCCAATGTTCAGGTGGCAACACTGCAAACAGACGCTAAATATTGCACGCTTCCCGCCTTTTTTCTGCGTCTTCTTTTTGCACCCGCTCCAAATACTTGGAACAAAATAAAAACCGAAAGAATCATACCAATGAATCGACTTTATGTTACCCTCTAACACAAATACTAACAGGATTTAGTGTTTTAGCCTAATATACCCTACACGAATCGAACCTACATGCAAAAACGGTTCCCACATGCAGAAAATGCTGATAAAGCAGTAAAAAAGAAGAAAAAAACCCCACCAGGGAAAAGTAAGTGAATCATCGACCTTGTCTATACCCTTTTTTTTTTTTTTTTTTTTTTGTAAGCGGGTATTTAAAGTATTAAAAGTCAATTAAAAGTTATCAATAAATATTGTCAAATCGTATTAGAAAATATCATGACTAATGCAATATAATATATATATTGATATAATTTGAGGCACATAATCTCCAAAGTCCATGGTCTTCGGTGGACCAGATGGAATGGGGAGGCCTTAAACTTTGAGTTTTCAGTTTGATTCGCCATCGAAGCAATAGTATTCGTTCCACTACACCCAATCTATATGTTTTCGAAATAGGTATGGGAAACTTTGAAAAAACACATCGCATTTACTAATAGCTGTGGTACTATATACACACGTATATATAGACGAGGCGCCAGAGGCGCAACGAAGTCAATTTGCAAAATGCACACATTGCTAGGACAGAGAGACAGATAGGAAGAGAGAGAGAGAGAGAGAATCAGTGAGAGAGAGAGGGGCAAAGAGAATGAGTGGAACAAAGTGCGACAGCGATACGACGACAAAACTGCGAAGAAAAAATAATACATATTACGTAAAAATGCTAAACAACAAAAACAAAAAAAAAACAAAACAAAACACAAACAATAATATAAACAACGACCAAGTTGCCAAGAATAAAACCTAATAACAATAGCAACAAATAAACAAACAAGAAATCAAGAAAATTAACAAGATATCCGTGTGTATATACAACCGAGTCGAATAGAGAGACAGAATACTATCAAATATCGTTTAGATCGGATTGTTAATCGAAATGCGATCACAGAACATTATACTTATGTATACATATAGTATTTTTATCGTTTGATAAGCGGTGGAAGGACAGATTTCATTTCAAAATTCAACGGAAATTCCATTATTTCCTTTCGTTTGACTTAGCGAATTGCTTTTTTTTCTTTCTCCGCCCTTATTTTTATACCCTTGCAAAAAGGGTATATTAATTTTGGTCAGAAGTGTGCAACGCATAGAAGGAAGCATCTCAGACCATATAAAGTATATATATTCTTGATCAGCACGACGAGACGAGTTCAAATAACCATGTCCGTCCGTCCGTCCGTCCGTCCGTCCGTCCGTCCGTCCGTCCGTCCGTCTGTCCGTCCGTCTGGATCGATGCGAACTCCTCCTAGACCGTAAGAGCTACAGAGCTGAAATTTTGCACGTAGGCTTGTATATACTGCAGGGTTTGTATATCTCGGATTCAGCCGGATCGAACCACTATATCATATAGCTCCCATACAAACAGCAAAGTCACGAACAGTGACTTTTCTCAATAACTTCGTTATTTTATCAGCAATTACCATAAAAGTTGGTATTGATCAGTTTTGTTTTCTTATTAATAATTGTGCCAAATTTGATCAAGATCGGGTGAGTATATCATGTAGTTCCCATACAATCGGCAAAGTCACGAACAGTGACTTTTCTCAATAACTTCGTTACTTTTTAAGCTATTGTCGTAAAATTTAATATAAGTAAGTTTATTGTAACTATAAACCACTGTGCCAAATTTGATCAAGATCGGGTGACTATATCATATAGCTCCCATAAGAACCATCGGTCAAAAACAGTGACTTTTGTCAATAACTTCGTTACTTTTGATGTGATTGCTTTCAAATTTAACATTTGTCAGTTTAACATATCTGTTAATGACTGTGCCGAATTTGGTAAAGATAGGGTAACTATATCATATAGCTCCCATAGGAAGGATCGGTGGAAAACAGTGACTTTCATCAGAAAGTTCGTTATATCCTATGCTAAGATTGAAGGCCGTTCTTTCGCAAACATTACCCTTTTTAGATAAAACAGTTAGTTTAGATAAACGAGTTACTAACAAACTTGCAAGGGTATACAAACTTTGACGCGGTCGAAGTTAGGCCCGGCCCTCTGGTTTCTAGTTTAAAATTGTTTCTGATAATTTCACATTAAAGAAATCTGTAGGTCTTTATCATATTTCGGGGGAAGTTTTGGCCAACTTGTTTACTATATGTATTTACGATAAACATTCCAAGAAATTGTATGAATATGCTTAATGGCAAAAGCTAGATTTAGTTATATCGTAGAATCCAAACATTCCATAGAATTAGAAATACGACAAATTCTTTATGTTGCTTTGTTGGTAAATTTAGAAGAAAAATTAACTTTAGATTAACAACAACAAAGGCATAACACAAAAATTTACTTTAAAACCAATCAAGATGAACTTCACGATTTCAAAAATTTTGATCTAGTCTGCAATATTTTGAGAACTAAAGAGAATCTCTTTTGACTATAACTGAGTCTTACACAATTTCGAATCTGTTAGCTTCTTTTTTTTTTTTTGAATTATTTAATTTAGTTAATATAAAGTTTCTAATGGTTGTTAGCTTCGATTATATGTTAAAGTTTTTAAAACTGGTTTCAATTATTTGAACTTTATGATATCATCTGCTCAGTTAGTTCCTTGTGAATGATTTAAGGATCAAAAAATCGATAATTTGTTAAATTTAGTGGAAAATATATTTGCTGACAATAAAAAACTAGTAGAATTTCCTTCATCTGTGAAATTCGTCAAATATAACGTTTTGGAAAGGTAACTCCTTATTTTGTATGAACTCGATGTTTCATTTAACAAGGATTCGCCTAACATGTCGTTTCCTAGGAGCCACTATAATATACATAATGGTTACCGATAATTAAAGCCAATCCAAGCTCTTTCAAAGTCGTTTTTATAAACAAAAGTCAATAAACATAAGAAAACAACAGTTTGATTTGCTTAAATTTTATTAAGTTTTGGGTTCAAATTCTTAATGTTTTGACATAATTTCCACATAAGTACATACATCAATAAATACATATGTTTTTCTATTGCTTCTGATCAAGAAATTGTATATCGTTTTAAGGCCTCTCAAATACCATTTAATTGACAATAGCGGTTTGTCTGTCTCTCGGTTCGTCCGTCTAGGTAATATCAAAACTATAGTGTTATCATCTTGACAATTTTGCGTAAGTTATCAAAACCACATACCATAAGACTGACACACATATATGTATACCTTATAGAAGTAATCTTATCGTTGGTTTTGGTATGGGTAAGTTTTTTTCTTCATATTTTTGCTTTAGTTTTTTGTTGCCCACATCTCATTATATTAACCAGAAGTTTAGATATTTTTTGTTTCTTTTATATTTTTGTATACTATGTATGTACATATATCATAGGTTTTGTTTTATTATTATAGTTGTCTTATCTGATAATAGATTTTACGAGCTGAAAAGTATTTTTCATATAAATAGAAGTTTTTACGCTGACAACTGACCCCCCATCAAATTCCCAGGAATATGTCATATGCCCTTCGGATTGGCGAAAGTGAAGTTCCATTTAAGTTTAACGACTTGTTTATGTTTCTCTTTTCGTCCTTATTTTTATATATCATCCCTTTTTCTTTCTCTGTTATCTAAACAAATCTTTCTTCTATATACAACTTATTTTTGGGCACTATTAGTTTAAGTTTCAGACAAAGAAATTTAAGTTGCAAAGCATGACTATTTTTGTAATGACCATGAAAAGAGCATCCCATAGATGTTTATATATAGTATGTAGTCTAGCAAAACTTATCACTTAATATTAATGAATGTACGCGTTCATAAAAATGTATATAATATGTATATATGTAGGTATATAAGTCCCTGGTAAAGACATTAAGCTAAATAAATATCAAACTGCACTTGGCAATTATTTTTATTTCAATATATGTGTATGTATGTATACATAAAACCAAAAAAAAAACCTACACTTGGTACACACATAAACCTAAATTTTATTTGAAGTATGTGAAATTGAGAAACGACATTTGAGTTACCCTTCAAAAGAAATTTATCTCATTTACCACACAAGCGACTTCTTAGCGCCATCTAGCGATTGGTAGTCTCATTATTGCAGATGACAAGATGTTATTACTATTATTTATACCTTTATATTTGTTGGGGATATAACTTAAAAGATTCTTACATACAAAGAATTGTTGTTTTTAGACCTTAGATCTTCAGAACTTTAACTCAATGAAACGTTGTGACAAAAAGATTATTGAATAAGCTTGAATTAAACTTGAATTTCTTTTCAAAGCCTCAAGCCTCATTAGATGGATCTATTTACCAAAATATCTGGACACTGTGTTTCTTTAGCATTGAACATATCAGTAACAGTTTATATTCAAAATAAATGAAATGGTTCTAATTTCATGACCACGAATGTATAGAATGTCTATAAATCAAATCATATATAAATTACAAAAATAACGTTAACTCTTATCTGAGATAAATCTAAGATGAATATGACTCTAATGGGCATTATATGTCCAGTAAAGAATATTAAGTATTTGTATACCCATTCATAATAATGCTCTACAGGGTATACAAGCCCAAAGTTCGGGGACGGAAGTTCAACTCGAGCAACGGAAAGAAATATGTTTGTATGTATGTTTGTATGTAGATGAAAAATAAAAATTTGCTTGAAAATATAAAAATAATAAAATAAAGTAAATACATCAGCGAAATAAAAGCTCAAATTTCAAATGCATGATAATGAATGCCGAATGAACACATATACACATAATATGTACATTATATATGTATATGCCGATGTCTGGTGTGCATTTGTCTGTGTAATTTATGTATGCGCTGCTGATTATGCGCTTACTGCTTGGCTTGGCAACATTTTGGGTTTTCTGTTAGCCTCTGCAGGTCTTTTCTAGTCTCAAAGTTGCCAACAAGCAGCCATACAAACACATACATATAATGTATAACACGCCCACATTCATATCATATACCGATGATGAAGTAATAAAATGGATTTTAAACAAAAATTTGAACAAAAAGAAATATGTATTAATAATAAAACCGTATTTCCCTGACATTGAGTTCATGCGATAAATACCACAATTTGTTTTCGGTTTCGCCTTTCTTATCAACGGATTCTCTATACATACATATGTATGTACATATGTATGTGTTCATATTCTGGAAACCATTCACAACATTTCAAACAGGATGTAGAGTGAAAAACTTTTCAACTACCGTTAAATGGCGCATGTAAGCCAGCTTAAAGCAACGAGTTCCGTTTGATAAGGCAAACCATGTTAAATAATCTTTTCTAGGAAATAAAATGTCTCCACAAAAATTATCGCTTAAATTGAAGTTCGTTTGAATATTATTATTAGATCATACAATTTCGTCATATCGATTATTTGGCATTTTAAACATACATATGTATGTATAATAAGTAGTCACTTATTTTGTTGGGATCTTTTCCTTTTGATTAATGTCATTCTAGACACTTAACTTATCTTAGAAAATCGCATTTACATATCAAATGTTAGCTCCTTTTTAGTGATATATTTCAAATGTATAAATAAAAGCATAAAATCTCGAGTTTTCGCACATAAAAGTATTCATTGGGATCCTTTAATCTAAGAAATGTAAGTTATCCTTCCTTATAGCTGCTGTAATCATTTACATAAATTTCGTTTCTAGGTTTCTTCAAGGATTCGGTTTAGCCAAGGATGCCTGTAAGTTCTCTTGTTATGGTAAATTCTAGCTTGCAAAGTCATGTGAATACATGTAAAATATAAAGATGATGAAATAATCCCTCTATTGGCCATGATTGAGTCATATTTGTGCCCTTATACATATATTCACATAGTTGCTGAGCGAATCTCAAACAGACTCTCCCTCAACCCATTCCACCCCATCCCACCCCATGCTTGATTGTAAATTAAAAGCGACACTTTCAATTTCAAGATCATGAACTTTATCCTTTTATCTAATTGAGACAAAAAATACATACATACATACAATATGTATATACAGAAGCAGAAACAAAGAAAGAGAAGGAGAAGCCAAGCCACGCCAAGCCATAAATGTCGCATATGAATTAAGCGGCAATCAGACTGCGAATGTCTTTTTGAGGGTTGTCGCCAGTTTTAATCAAAAATTAACATAATAAATAATCATGAAAAGTGCATAAATGTCAAATTACAAATTTAGAAGACAACTATCACTATGTACTATATATATTATATTTAATGTACATATACATAGATGTATATTTAGTAAATGACAAAGTCTGTCTGCAAGATTTTTATCAGCCAAGATACAAATGTATCTTATGTGTATGAATTATGGGCGTGGCAACACCAACAACAACAACAACAACAATCATAAGAAAATCAATAGAAACCGTCGTAAAATTTTTAACCACCCGCTACTCCCCACTCTTAAAGTAGGTCGGCAATTAAATATGTCTGAGCGCATACTAGAAAATGATACAGATACAGATACAGATACAGATATATATATATACACTTCATACCTACATATATACATTTTCGCATTTGCTCTTTTTGGGCATTTTATTTGTTTGTTTTTGGGTTTTTGGCAACCACTTTTCCTTTCATGCCGATTCAAAACGAGACTTTTACGACAACGCCCACGTTCACGCCCATGCCAGAGGGTGACACGCCCCGTCTCTAGACCAACACCACCCCTCACACCACCCTTTCATCAATGTAGAAAAACTGCACCTAGACAGACACACACACACACACACACACACACACAGAGAGAGAGAGAGCCAAGTGCAAGCATTTTTGGCGCACAAAATACACAAGTTTCGTCACATTGACAAATATTATTCTACAACAACAATGAATACAACTGAGTCTACTACTACGACTACTATTACTACTCTACAACAACAACAACAGCAACAACAGCAAATGCAAGAAGAGCAGCAAGAAGAAGCAGACAACGAGTGGGCGCCTACTACTACTAATGGACCTGCTAGAGCCAATACGTCAGACCTACGTCAAGACCATATTTAGAAGCTTCACGAAGTTCGAATTGCCGGTTGATGCGAAATTCACTCTCTCTTTCTCGCTTCGTCTCCCCCAAAAGTCGCCTGCCAAGAGAAAACGAGAGAGAGCAAAAGCTTTTAACTTTTTATTACTTGTTGGCGTCGCGTCGCAGCGCCTTTGGTTGGCGTCGCTGTCGCCCACGCAAAAACAAAAACAAAAACAAAACACAAAATATTACTCTCTTGAGTGGAATACCAATTTGAGGCTTTTGTTGCTTTCAGAGATGTTGCAGCAACATTGTTGCCAGAAAGCCTCTCTCAATGTATTTGAGAAATGTATCTCAAGTGACATGTTTACAGATACATTTAAAGTGTCTCTGCAATAAACTATTCAAAGAAAATTCTTTTAATTGTTTGCCCTTTGGATATTTGGAATTTAACTATTATTTCAGCTAAATTTTTTTTGAACAACCAAATAAATATTAAATACTCGTCTGATCTATTAAAACCGAATTAAATTATAAAAGTTTTGTAATAAATATTAAATCAATTTTTTGTTGTGTTGCAAATATTCTACAAAATGTTGCGAATGAACAACATTGATCCTGAAAGGATGAATGGAGGAGCATTACGATTTTGTTATTTTAAATCAGTTAACCAAAGTTCTAGAAACTTTTCAGTTGATTTCTACCAGGTTTCTGTTACCAACTCTTTAGTAGTAACGATAAAACGATTTTGAAAAACCAAGGAATGAAATCGAATCAAAATAAAGTTCCTGTTTTGGTTTCGGTTTCCTCTGGTAAACCGATTTCAGTTTGGGTTTCGGTTTCAATCCTTACGCTGTAAACGCTGTAATTTCGAAGAAAATTTCTCACTTGTTTTGCTCATTCTCGATCCATTAACTATGAACTTAATTATTAAGCTAGTGGATAGTGGATTCCAACGATTCTAAAAACAAATATAATATGAAAGTTGCTGACACCTCAGTCATGCTCTTGGCACAATTCACATTTTCTCTAAGACTGTCTCTATCTTGCTAGTAGAAAATATGTAGTATTATATTCTAGAATAAATTGCTTAAAGGAATTCCCATTAGTTTTAAGTGGAATTGAGCTCTTAATATTACACCTGATTAACATGAAATGGCCAACAACATTCCTGAGTGCCCAGCCGCAAAAAACCAAATGAATGAATAATCACAATGGAACGCGTTCAGTGCGAAACTTCTGGCACATGAGTTATTTATGTTGCGTCGATACTTGGATCGATAACGATCGATTGTATGCTAAAAGAATGCAAATAAAGCCAATAAAACAATTGGCCAAAATATTGTCAAATTGATGCCAGTGTTAACTTCTCTCAAAATGTAAAGAGAGCAAGTGAGGAAGAGAGGGAGAGAGAGAGAAAACAAGACTCAAAAGTTGAGTCAAATCAGGTTGTGGCAAGGTAAGGCAAAGATTGTTTCTCTATCTTATTATTGAGTGTCTTGTTCTCACTGATTTTGTGAATGGCAATTGTACATGCCCAGCAATTATAGTGCACCCCAGCAACAGCAGCAGTGAGTTCCACTTTGTTGCAACATAATTTGCTTGAATGCGGCACGAGGTCGATCTAGGCTGGGTAATTTCAATTTCAATTCGAATTCGAATTCGGTTAAACGAAAGACTTTGGCCACAAACCTCAAATGTGGCCAGCAGCGATGCGTATAATCTGCGGCGTGCGCCTGAACCCAACATCAACATCAACGTCAACGTCAACAGCAATTGCAACTGCAACTGCAACTGCAACACAAACTGCATAGTTACTACGCCGAGTAAAACTATTACGTCACTTCCGTTGGGGCAATGCCTTCGTTTTATGAATGAAATGCAGTTGTTGTTAATATTTTTTGTTGTTGCTGCCGGTGCACAGTGGATACGCTCACTGATTTTAATGATCAATGCAAAAGTTGCATGATCTCAACTCATTTTGTTGTTGTTTATAAACTACAACCGCAATGACAATAAATTGTTTTTATTTCGGGCAATTATGGAAATTAATTTCTTGCATTTGTCATTTTAATCTCTGTCTCTTTCTCTCTCTCTCTCTCTCTCTCTCTCTCTCTCTCTTTCTCTCAGCAATTTTGCGTAATTAACTTTTTATTTGCTTGTTTTTGTAAATTGTTCATGTAATTTTAATTAAATTATCATTCCATTGACATGAATATAAAAACAACAAAAAGGGTTTCAAAAATAGCATTGAACCAAAGTATAAATTAATTAGATTTTTAAATAGATTTCCTCTAGAAATTTAAAATTGTCTACCTTTACCTGATTTCACCAAGAATTTTCAGTTGAAATTCAGTATTAATAAATGTAAAATATTGAAAAGCGAAACATTCGGTTCCTACAAATCACTTTACTTTTGAATATTTTTTTATTTCATCGAACAAAGTATTGAGTATTCGAAAATTTTAGTGCTACATCATGATTTTGTAAATTAGAAGTGAATCTCATATCAAAAACCAAAGAACTCTTGAAATTGGATTGTACTTGGTATTAAATAATTCCTTTTCCGTTCTTACATTCAAATTACTTGAAATGTATCATTTGATTGAGTTACAAATACCAGGAATTCGCATTTAGAGCACTTGTTTCATTTAGTAGTACTTACCACTCCTTTAATCCTGGCCAGGACTCGTATAAGGCAATGTTGTTGATCCTTTTTCTTTAACCTAGTTGTTGGTCTCTCTCTCTCTCTCTCTTAACCGCACACCGAGCCACACTTGACGACAGCATTTACTGTCGTCGCAGATTTCTAGTGCTATACAGTTATACATCAGTCATGTTGTTCATTACTCAACACTAATCAATTCGCCTTAAAAGTAGGCACACAATTCAAATTCTTAGACTAATTCAATCTCCGACATATTCTTATTTTCGAACTATATGATGAATTAGCGAATGATATTTTTTTTTTTAATCCATCCGGGAATCCTTTTTAATTAGATTTCCCAAGATTTGTCCAAAATTGTCTGATCTAATGATGCGCATTCAAATTTTTGGAACATTCAAATTTGAATACCCCGTTATTTCTTGTTTCGCTTCACTTCATTTCAGCAATATTTTTTCTTACATTTTTTATCAAATAAAATGAATGTCCCAATTAAAATGGGACAAATCGAATAATTCGAATTCGAATAATTCTTTTCATTAAACAGAGTTACGAAATCTATAGATTTGACTTGAAGTACTTACATTCACATTCATTCGTATATAAAGTATACATTCACACGATAGACAATATCTTGACTAACTTTTTGTCTCGCATTGGGCTTTGAGACAAGTTATTGGCAATAAACTCATATCAAATATTCTTAAAATGCAAAAGTAATAAAATTGGAGAAACATTTTTTGATAAATTGAATTCGACAATATTAAATAGTAGAATTTATCAAAATGGTTGTACAACTCAGCTGCGGATAGGACTTATTTGGCACACCTTCTACTTTTAAGCAAATCGAGTAAGCCAAACTTAGCACTTGGCATAGATTTTCAAAATTCCATTCGATTAGATACATTTGTTTATTTCAATGAATGAAAATGTGTACTTTTATCAATTGCAACTTGCTGCCAGTCTATCTCTATCTGACAATCAAAATTGTCATTATGTTACTCTTGCTGCATGCGGTAGGGGGCGAGAAACAAAAAAGAAGAAAGAAAGAGAGAAAAAAAAGATTGAATTCAATCAAAACTGTGTCACTGGGTTACAAGTTGCTGTGGCAGCAACACCAACAGAAACAGTTGGCGGCCAATGGCCCGAGCCCCCAGTCCGAACAACATGTTTTGCCGCAACAATTCCTGTGTGTGTGTGAGCGCTGTTTCCCTTTGGGCCAAAACGGCCAATTAACTTATCTGATGCAAAGCAACAACAAAAAAAGCGAAAAAACTGCAACAATTCATGGCGCTTTTGTCTACGATCCTACTACTACACTATGATCGGCTAGGCCACGCTCGTATCCGCATTGTTGCCAAGCCGCAGCCGTCGCTTTGTCTGTCGTTCGCATTGCTCTCTCAGTTGGTTGTGGTTCATTCAAGCATGGATTGAATTGAATTGAATTGGCCTGCCCTGGCCCGGCATGGCCTGACTTGGCTCAGTGGTGCCTTAAACTGGTTTTTCTTGCAAAAAAAAAAAAAAAAAAAAAATAAGAGCAAAAAAACCAAAACCAAACAAAATAATACACAATTTTGTACCCGGCTTTTCTAGGTTGGCAACGTTTTTACTTTCGACCAGAGAGAGGGAGAGAGAGAGAGAAAGAGAAGGAAGAAATATATCCATACATATGTATACATAATCTAGATATTTGTGTGGGCGCCTGGAGGTGGCCGAGCCTTGCCTGAGTTTTGTTGAATCGTTCATGGGATCTTAGATGGGTTTTCTATCCTCAAATGGGATAGGCTGCATAACAATGCCAACAATGCGAAAGTTGGCAACAAATTTGTCTTTAATATGAAGTCAAGAAAATAGACCTGCAACATGTTAGCTAGTTTCTAAAATAGACATCTTAATGTAGACTTTAAAAACAGACACCGATAAAGCACTCTTCCCATCAATTTTATATCCAAACGAAACATTGCACATATTCTTTTGGAAAATGTCATAAATCCAATTAAAAGTAAAAACAAAAGATTTGTTTAATTTGTTTGATACAACAACAGTTAAAATTCATAAAAAGCTCTTCAAAAGATGATCTTACTAAGCTAGAATAGATCAATAGAAAGTTTCTTAGCTAAATATATCAATTTTCAGCGGCTTTTAAAGCTTTTAAATGGCCAAAAATTATAGCCACAAAAAGCTGCTGATACATAAAATGGCAAATTGGCTTTAAACAGAATACAGCCAAATAGAATTCTGGCAAGCTACAAAGTTAGAGTTCTTAGTGAAAAGGGAATATTCATTGCCATCAGCTGTGAAAAAGCCTCCTTATATAGATTTCTTGATCTTCTATCTTTCGATTTCCATTCAACATTTAGCTATTTCGTTATAAGTGATAAGAGATTTTCGGCATAGTTGTAATTAGCTCACATTTCTTTACCTAGACAAATGCTGAATTCCATACAATCTCTAAATAGGGCTTATGGTCGACAATTTGACAGAATTTGTGAGACTTTGAGGACTGCGGAAACAGATTATTAACACCAAAATAGTTTCCGTTGCTGTTTCATTTGTTGTTGTAGAGGATTAGTGACAAAATATTTTTCCATCTGACGAGTTGAGGGGTGTGGGGAGGAATACGGAAGGTGGGGTCGGCATAAAAGATATAGAGGGAAAGGAGACATACTCAAGCCGAGTGGGCGTAAATGTTATCTGAATTGAGGCACCCCGCACCGGTTAGCACACGGCAACAGACTCAGACACATCTTCCGCATCTTCAGCAACGCCATAGACATAGACATAGCCATAGACATAGTCATAGCCATAGCCATAGTCATAGCCATAGCCATCGTTGTCGTTGTCATTCTCGTTGTTGTCTAGTGGCTATTTTTAAGCAACTAATCGCCTAGAACCGTCGCCAAACGCCAAAATAACGCCAACGCAGTGGCCTGACAACGCACTGGCATCTCTTATTCCAAAAACGCACCACCCCTCATACGACACACTCGCCACCCCCTGCCCCCGTGGACCAACATACCACACCATCCACCCGGACCCCTCCCTCCATAGGATATTTGGTTGTCATGTTAACCATAGGATGCACATAAATTAATTGACTTTTATGGGGACAATTTTTCCCCAAAAACCCAAATAACACAAAAACTTATGCCGGTCGGAGAAAAATTCCTAAAAAGCCAAAATTTTCGGTACAGGAAAATTTTTATTTTTAAAGATGCATGGAATTTTCTATTTTCTATTTGTCAGCAAGCAACACCAACAGATAGACAGACAGACACTCTAATATAGAGAAACAGAGAGAGAGATACAGTGAGACAGAGAGAGAACGAGAGAGAGACATTTGCCATAGGCCATTAGACAACATCTCCTAGCTGACTGTAGATGCTTTCAAAACGTTTCTATTTTATTTTTATACAACCAAATATTTAGTACGAAAACGGGGCTAAATTTTCCATTGCCTTGTCACACTGTGTTAAACAGTGGAGTGAGCAATGAGATGGGATGCGATCCGACGGGATGGGATGGGATGGCGTGATGCTCACCAAAATGTTCAGAAAGGTGAACAAATCAACACAAATGCGTATCTCAGAGCTAACATACATACATACATATATAGATACATGGTTGTAATTTAGGAATACATTTCTTAAATACTTTACACTATCAAACAAGAACAGATTTTGTTTCAGATTTCAAATCTTTCTGTTTTTCACTGGCATTTTTGAGTAATTTGTAATGCTTTAACTTAACCCAAAGTATTTCACTTTAATTATAATCAAAACTAATGTTTTCACTTTTGATTCAATTCACAAACTACATGTAAAAAATTGACAAATGAGTTTATGAATAAAAATCTGCAAATATATTATTAACTTATAAAATTAGGGCTTGCAATAAATTCACGTAAGCAATTCTAAGTGACCTTCCAGCAAACGGAAACTCTTACTGAAGAAAAAGTTTCAAGCAATTACAACATGACATTTCTATTCACTTTTTCCAGTACTAAAAAGGATTGTAACATTTTGACCAAGTGACAATATACTTGGTGGTATTACCAAACAGGATGATATGAGGATAAAATAAGCATTAACTTTACTTGGCAAATACATTTTTGAACGAGTTTGGAAGTTATAAGAGTTTCATGGATTTGGAAAATCAAGAGACTAAAATAGACAGAGAGAAAGAGAAAGTTTACATATTCATAAAAGTATAAAAGGGTATAAATATAAGAAACTAAGTCAAATTTATAGCCATTTTTTTCGAAACATTTTTAAAGAGATTTATTAAAAATTTTTTACGCAATTACATATGGCTAAAGAAGAAAGGGAAAACAATATATTTATGCCTAACCATCATCATTATTATATTTGAATATTTTGTTATTTTATTCCTGACAATTTCTTCGAGACTTACAAGGCTCTCAAGGTTAACTTCAACAACTCTCTCTTATCACTTATTAAAAAGGATTCATTATCCTAAAATAAAATCGTATTGCAATCCTAAATATGTATATATACATATATTGTATACATGAACTTTATATATATACTTGTTATGAAAATGATAGTACATTCTATTTAAACTCAAATCACCTGTTTCCTTAATGACAATGTTTAAGAATCGTCTCACCTTCTTAATGGTTTTACTTACTGTTTCCATGAAGTTTAGTGTTTCTGTTTTTTTCTTTTCTTTTGCAGCAACGCCTTCTCATCGGTTGGCAAATTAATTATGGTCTTTCCAAAATTTTTCCATTTTCCCCCATTTTATTATTTCATAATTGCGAGTGTTGTACATTTTCACTGGAAAACTTAAGCGGACCAGGCCAAGACGTGACTTCCGTTGCCATGCGAAATGTATGTGTATACAATAAAAAAGGAAAAAAGAGTCAAGTAAAATAAAAGAAGAAATACTTTTCTCACTGCATTGCCACTTTGCCATGGAGAGGGGTTGGCAAGGGTAGGCTGGTGGGAGGGGTGGGGGGTTTCTCTGTCAACAGGATATGTGCTTGCGTCGGTTTGTTGATGGCATAATTAATGCCTTGCTGTGACAACAACTGCAAATGCGACAACGTGACTGCCCCCCTCTCCACTAACAGCCCCGCCAGCCATTGCTCCCCACTCATCACCGACAAGCCACCTCCCTCCCACTTCCTCACTCCTGGACGGCTCTAGTCTTGTTGCCACTTCACTCGGCTTTTGGTTTTTGAAGTTTTTCTTTTGGTCTTCATTTTTTTCTTTACGCTTTTCCGGTTTGCCAGGCGCTTTCCATTTTGAGTAGAAAAAAAATAGGAACAAAAATCCAGAGAAAATTGAAAAGAAAAATGCAACTTTGATTGACAGCCAAATAGAAGCGAGACAGTGACACGCCCACTATACTAGGCTATATACCAAAATGTATATACATATATCGAAATATTACCCACCTCACATATCAAAGACAAAGAATTAAGTGTTGTTGACTTTTTTTTGCTTTTTTTTTTTTAAGCTTTCTATCATCTACATATTGATATAGAAAAAAAAGAAGGGACTCTCACGAGCCAAGAATTAGACAAAATCCAAGCACTTCATAAAATTCAAATTTAAGCATAAAATTATTATTCTTATTCCTAATTCCAAGCACTTTTAGTGTCGATAGCTACAATCTACATAAATTAACTTTATTGCCTTTTCTTATTTTAATCTAAAAAGTTTCTGTTCTTTTGCATCGAATATGGATATGTGTGCTTCACATCTGATGAGAGAGAACTATAAGAAATATAATAAACATTGCATTTTATATTTCAGGAGAGGACACAGATTTGAATATAACTATTAAAAATAACTAAATAAATGGAATGTTACATAAACCAGAATCCGGAAGTTTGTATACCCTTGCCATATCTACGGCCCACAAACATCTTTTTGCAAGTATTATGATGTAGTTATTAGATTTCGATTACATTTTCCACAATTTTAGGTTGACAGCTTCCCCAAAATAAGAGGATTTCCATTTCTCGAACCCATGAAATCTTCTGAAATATTCATACTGCAAATATTGAGAATAAAAACACTTTTTTTAAAATATGTGCAAATGTAAATTCGTTGATAGCCCATTGCATACGTTAAGGGGCAAATTATCCCCATATCAAATCCCTTGAACTGCATTCGAATCTAAGAATGAAATAAAAGTAAGACAAATATCAAGTAATTTTTGTAAAATTTGTACAAAATTAGAATCCATTTACAAATCAAATTTATATTCAAATATTATCTTTCCTTTTTGATTTCGATTTGAAAGGTTTCGAATATGTACAGATATAGTCAGCTGCATTTAAATGTAGGTATATCTAAATTTAATTTTTAATAAATAAAGAAAATGATAAACTTTTGAAAAAAAAAAAACAAAGAAACGAAAATTTTATCAGATGTTTTATTAGTCTAGTCGAGATCAATAAATAAAAACGCAACGATTTTCGAAGATCGTCTTCATGAGCTACAACAATTGTACAAATATGCATAATACCAAGATCGCAATAAAATATCTAAGAAATATGCAATTACATAATCAATTTCTACATATGAACAGGTGATTAAGTAAGGTAATGGGTGGGCTTAGGTTTATCTGTTGCCATATGGTGGCCTTTTGAAGGGTGTTAATTTTGTTTGATTTGAAGAAAAGAGTTTGAGGGAAACGGATAGATCCGTATTTCTGCATATTTAACAGACAATACCAAGTTCTCACTATCTCTGTCTGTCTCTCTATCTTTCTCTCTGTTACTCTATCTCTGTCTTTTCTCTCAGCGTGTGTGTCTGCTTCTTTGGGTCGTGCCCAGGCAATTTTCATGCAGTCTCATTCCTCATTCATTAAAGTCAACAAAGAAAGAAACGAAACACCAGAGAGAGAGAGAGAGAGAGAAGAGACGGAGATAGAGACCAAGACCGAGACAAAGTCTCAAAGAGGGGTCTTGGGTCTTTTTGGCATGGCATTAACCTGTAGAACTCCTTTCACTTTACATTCTAATTCCAAAAGTTCCAGCATTCGCATTCTTTCGATGTTAACCAACCGGGTTCTCCCGCTCACATAAAGCCACTCCACTCCACCACCATCCACGCCATCAGCTAAAAGAAACCTGAATGCCTTGCCATACCTTACCTTACCTTGTCTTACCTTGTCTTGCTGTATCTTGGCTTGGTTTGGCTTGTCTCTTGGTGCTTGCCTCTTGTGCTGTGAATGCTAATACACTTTGAGCCTCAAGGGGCCTAAATAAAATATGCAAACCCACAAATAAAATATAAAAAAAAACACACACACACACACGCATAAACAACAACAATAGGTACAAAAATTGATATAAAATTCTCAACTAAATAAAAACTATCGATTGGAGAAGGCGGCCAAATCGATGGCACAAATAAAATATTTAATTGGGCCCAAGCCCAAGTAACACAAGAACCAAGAAAATTACTCTATCAGGCCCCCTCCTTACCATCAGCCCAATACATAGTTTCGACCAACCTCAAGTGCCGCTGCAATTAATTTGATCGGCCTGGCCCATATAAATGAATTTATTTCGCCTTTTTAATCACCCAAATGGAAATGAAAATCAAAAAAAAAAAATAAATAAAAATACCAAAGCAACATGCACGCGCCAAAGGGGGAAAACAATCAGAAGAGAAAAAAAAAATTACTGAATCTCAAACTGAAACTGAAACTGAAACTGAAACTAGAGCATAATTGATAAGACCTTCGAGTATGATGACGATGATGATCATGATGATGAGGTGGCAAAGGAACGATCAAATAAATAAAAGTTGGAAACTAGGTGGTTTGACTTGGGCTCTGGCGTTGATATATATATGATATAGATAAGATGTTTGAAAAGTGCGTTGACAGCAACGGCAACAGCAACAGCAGCCACCATGATGATAAGACTAAGGAACAAAAGTCGAAAACTATATACATATATACCCGACATATTAGTTTGTATACAGATACCATTTCTAACAATTCCAAGTAGATTGCACCAATGAATAAGGAGGTACGGTAAGGGTATGGGGAAAGGGCAAATTATGAATGGAAAGGCGCAACTGGCAACCAGACAGATTTCAATATGATTATAAATTAAGCAACTGAAATATTTCATTTGTGTATTGTAAACCAAAATGAAATACTCACCTACATGGGACAAAACAAAAAAGGGTCTATAGATAGGCGGCAGCTAGCTACGCAACTTTGATACTTATCTTTTTGTATATCTGGCACAATTTCTTTTGCACTTGTCGAGAAGAAAAAGGAAATCTCCCCTAAAAGAACTTATTACACCGTGAAGAGTTTCTTAAACTCTTAGTTTTTCTCAACCATTTGACATCCGACAAAGTTCAAGCCTCTACCTATCTGTATGAACTTTGAGATTTCCGGATCTATGAGAATTAGAACTCCAGATTTTGGTTTAAGGACTCGTCATATAGTCAAAAAAAAAAATTATAATTCAAATAATATAATAAAAGCTTTTGGAGCTGATAAATTTTAATACCAAGTTCTCTAAATCTGTTGAAATGAAACAACAATCCAAATACTTATATACTGGAAAAACTCTCTTGAAAACGCAGAAATAAACAACTAAAGTCTATTGTCCATGAAAATAGAGTTTTCACTGTGTCGAGAAATTTAATGAGTAACAGCCAATAACCTCAACAATTACCTAATTTTCTAAAACGAAAGCGATTAATCATCTTAGAACTCACTTCTTGTCTGAGCATGAAGAGTAGAGTATGGTTCGATATGGAGCTGGAGTTGAAGCTGGAGAGGATTGGCTGCAAAAATACACTGTATAGCATATGGACGAGAGTCTATTGTTTTGTCTAGTTAACGTAAAAAAAAAAAACCAAAAACCCCCAAAGAAAAAAATAGAAATATTGAAACACTGAAGAGGCACTTGCGGCAAAATGCGCGAATACTCGATAATTCAACTAGCCATACAGTGGGTGTTGCTCTTGCTGGTGGCTCTATATGAAATTCCCTTAATCATCTTTTTGGCGGCACGGGTAATAAATCTAATTTCCCACAATGAGAGAACATGGCACTTCAGAAAAAGAAGTAAAGAAACCTAAACAACCACAGCAGCAGCAGCAGCAGCAGCAGCAACAAAATGTAATAAAGGGGTTCAATAAACGAAGTCAGCCCCGAGGGGAGGCATAAGATTCAAAGCCGGATGTCTATCTATTGGGGCCTATCGCTTACCAGCTAAATCAGTCTGACAAGTAGATAAAGGAAAGGAGAGAGAGAGAGAGAGAGAGAGAGAGAGAGAGAGAATTATTGGGTTGACAATCAGTTAATTGCATAAAGTCATAGTTTGAGGCATAAACGAGTATCTATCTGTATGTATCTAAGCTGTGGCTCGCTCCAAACTCCCAAAATAATTCCCCTTCAATGTCAAGGCATAGGCCTGAAAAAATCTCCCAACAATGCCAGCCAATTACTTACGATAACACAACCAGTTTGAAATTCCGAAAATTCCCCTCACTCTACTACTACCTCCCACATACTCCACCTCTCTGTAGACATATATCACTCTCTCTCTCTCTCTCTCTCTCTCTCTCTCTCACTGTCTTACTCTTTGGTCTATTTTGATGAATTTCAGTTTCAGTTTCATTTACGATTTCGTCACTTGAAATTAGCACGTAATATTCCAAACCAACTTAAAATGAAAAGCTATCCACTAAGTCCTAAAAATAACAAAATCTAACCAAGAAATAGACCTCAAAAGGAAGAAAACCAATTTGTATACCCTGCAAAATCGTAAACGATCTCCGATAAGGATTTCAACTTTATCTATGGAGTTCAGTTTCAGCTTTCTATAGATTTATTTTCCAAGGAAATCTGTTTAGAGGATCAACAGTTATCGATAAGTTTCAAGCTACAGAGTTGCCAGATTTTCTGCGCCATTGTGCTTTTGGGAATTGCCACTTAGTCGCATTTGTGAAGTGAGTTAAACTTTGAAATTAGCTACAGAGTAACTTGAAAGTCGTATAATTATTTGATTTCTTTATAAACTTTGTATTGCATTGCTGCCGCTTATTTCTGTGTCTACTGTTTGGTCGTCATGCTCATTGGACACGAGGAAGGGCGACGCGTGGTATACTTCAATATGACAAAACTCGTTGACATTAGGTCTTAAAATTTATTAGTTCTTATTGACAATTGTGGTTAAGACACAAAACACACAGAAAACAAAACAAAATAAAGGGGGCGCCGAGACTGATATGAGATTGTTTGGCATCCAATGAAAAAGGGGAAGGGCTTTACTTTGGCCCAAAACAACAATTTTAAACCTTTCATTCGGGGTACAATAATAACGTAATACCTACAATTAAAAATTACAACAAAATGAAGAAAAAGAAGAAGTTAAAACATAAACCTATAAACTTATTTGGGGAGAGGCAACACACACGCAAGGTTTCTTTTTTTTTAAGTATCACTTTCGTTTAATTTGACCATAATACAGCCAATATTCTTAATACTCCGGCTCTCGTCCAAACTTAATTTGCCGTTTTATAATTTTCAGGAATAAATTAATGGTTGGGGATGAAAGAGAAATCCCAACTACTTCTCACCCGATACGGTCATTGCGGCCAGAATATAGAATCCAGTCCAACTTAGATATGTTATTGGCTCGCCAGCACCTTGACTCTGTTCTTCGCCATATTGGGCACCAAATTTCGCAATAAACGCCAAGAGGGCCATTCCACCCAGCTTCCAGCTGCCGTCATTAATGGCCAAATAGAGCAAAGCAGTTATGTTACCCAATATGGTTAGTTTCTTGAGGGTCTCAACTGCCTCGCCTTGGCCCTCGCTTTCGTCCTTGAAGAGTCCAAGAATAGCACTTACAGCCATCGGCACAATGAATAGTCCATGGCCCAAGGCCAGATTGTTACTCGCGCTGCCAAAATAGAGATCCACATTGATCAGCGGCAATGGCACTATTTCCATAAAGGACGTGCTCTTCTCCTTGGCATTGTTTACATTACTATCGTCCGAGAAGCAGTTCACCAGTCCCAGCAATCCATGACATAGGCCAACCACGCAACCCGTAAACGCATACGGATGCTCTCCTGGATTAATCATAAAGCATCCATAGCCACTAGCGCCGCAAAGAATGGCATTCAGCAGCCCGGACACAGCTCCATTATTATTTTCCGACATTTTAATTGAATAGATGGACTCAAAGCAAATGCAAAGGAAACAAAAAAAAAAAAACGTTTTTTTTTTTTCTTTAGATTTTGACTAGAAAAAGGAACACAAAAATAAAGACGTTGACCAAAAAATTTTATTTACAGATTTTTGGATTTCGATTTGTTTTAAGAAAACTATACTTATATATCTGTACTCTAGAAAGTTTAACGCCGACTGAAAGTTTGAATGAATTATCTGACAATGCCAAAGCTATAGGAAATCGAATTAACAAAGTTGTCAAGGCCACTTTGACATGATATCAAAATCGAACATAAATTTGATTTCTTTTCACCGAAAAATCCTTAAAGATCCTCTTAAGGAATTGGTAATGAATTCTTAAGAAAATATTAACGAAATTATTGGGAAAACTTAGGAAAAAGAATTTCTCAGATATAAATTCATATGCAATCATTGCGATTAAATAAATAATGCATCATTGAGGAATTATACCTAATGATGATTAAGAATTCTTAATCGTTTTCTAATTCATGGATAACTTATTGGGGATTCCTTAGAGATTCCTCTTTAATGATTCGTTAATGATTATTGGAAATGGAATCCCGTCTTTGAAGTATTCTCATCTCTTTGATGGTACCCTGATGATTGCTTAATGCTTCTTTGAGGATTTTTCAATGTATCTTAAGAAAACCTTTTGCATCCGTCATAGGAAGAATCAAGCACAATAATGACCATCAATATTAACACCTTGCTTCATATGCAGCTCTTGAGATTCTTTACTTATAAGTTCAACAGTCAGAAAAAGAAATTTGTTAAAATCTAGCAGCAATTTGTTGTTTTTTAAGTAAATTAAACAGGCGGCTGTGTTATAATATTTCAAAGAGACAAGTTTATTTTATATTATAAATATATATTTGCATTGGCTAAGTATTAACAATTTCTGCATTTGAACTTTACGAAATAATTTACTTATATATTAGAATTGGATGGAGAATAATGGCTATTCCCATTGGGATTTTCGGACTCTTCGGTATCATCTTTGCTATCAACATTGTTGTTGTTGTTGCTGCTGGTGTCTTCGTAAATGACATCAGAATCGGAATTATGGCTATCGAGACCAGCATCCTGACGTTCGGTATTGGCCGCCTCAGTATGAACACCATGCCCATATAGTCGAATATTCTCATCCGTGTAGTTGAGAATGCGACGATGACGCTTACGTAGATGTTGCTTCTGGTATAAATAGATTTTCAGGATACCCTTGACAGCCATGTAGGTGACTCCGCCGAGTAGAGCTCGATGCAATGGATTGGCCACACTTTTGTAAACATACTTTCCCACATATGTGGCCATTGTGGGCAAGGCAATGGCGCCACACAAGGTACGCGACACATTGAAGGGCTCCACCATGGCAGGACTCGGTGGGTGTAGTATGATTTCGCTGGAATCATCGCCGGCTCCATTCAACTCAGTTTCAGCCTGATGACTAAACCAACGGACGAATGGAATTTTTTTTATTATTTTAAGCGGACCCTGAATTAAACGCAACACCGCATTCTCCCAACGGATAAGACGTAGTAAAATGAGGCCAACTGGTATAAGTGGTAGACCTATCAGAATGACTAAAGGATGACCATTCTCTAACAGATCAGAGCCGCGTTCTTGGCCCAAGACCTGAACTACCGTAATGGCGCCATACGTAATGGCTATCCAATAAATGCAACCAAAAAATGCCCCCGTTGCCAGATAACGACTCCAATGACGAACCAAATAATCACATTGGTCCAGGCCATCGGCCAGTGGATTCATCTTTGGATAAACGATTAAGTACTTGGTCTGGCACTGCTGACAAACGACCGAGCGTTGTGGATTGACCCTCAGCTTCTCATCAATCCACCGGTATAGGCAACTCTGATGTACCCATTTGCTAGTTCCGCGGCATTTGCAAGGACACACCCATCTGGCCAAAGGATTATCCGCCTCGGTGGCAAAGCATATCCAGCATGTACGTTCCGTCACCCGTTCGTTCTGATCAGCCCATCGAAACCGTCTCCCCGAATCGTAAGTGTCTCTATTGGCCATGAATACCAGAGATGTTAGGTAAAATCGATCGAGTAAAAAAAAAAACCGAGTGCAAATAAATTTGTTTACAATTTTGAATACTTCGAAAGATTTTAGTATCAAGAGAAGTGAAATAATAAATGAAAAACAAATTGTTTGTGAATGTTCTATCACAGGTAAAGTGATTTCCCCAACTACTCTCTCTCTCTCTCCCGCTCTCTCACAAATTGTTTGTGAATGTTCTATCACAGGTAAAGTGATTTCCCCAACTACTCTCTCTCTCTCCCTCTCTCTCTCTCTCTTTTTCTCTCTCTCTCTCTCTCTCTCTCTCTCTCTCTCTCTCTCTCTGTCTCACTCTCTATTTCCATACTATTTCGTTGTCTTCTTTACCTTATTTTAGTTTATGCACACAGCCTTAAAGTATGCTAACTATGCATATTAGGTGCAACCCTGGCCTTAAAGTAGAACAAGTTTTTTTTTGTTTTTTAAATGCTAACCGCAAAGGAATAAACAAATATTTCCCAGTTTCATCATTTGCAGACGGTTGTATGTAAATATATAATAGATATATGGAAAATAAACATCAAAGTATGTCAAATTTAGTGTATTTAGTTGTTATTATTTATATATGCATGTGTATTTTTATAGTCTGCAAACCGGGCATTTTGATTTAAATATTTACCCCAATCGGAGTGATAACATGATTCAATTTCAATAATATATTAACTAAAAAAAAAAACTAATTTCTTCTTTCTCTTATTACGAGCCCGCGAATAGTTTTAATACTCTATAGTTGGAATTTTAGTTTTTGTCTTAGAAACTGTCCCAAGTAGAATTAAGCAAATAAGCATTTCTTGTTGATGATCCTTTTGTATACATATTTTGACAATTTTATTTACATTTGTCCATATGAAAATTGTGAAATCGGTATAGGCAATATTTTTACCCGATGGTTTTAATAATTGATTAAAAAATCAAAAGAGATTCATTGAATTTAAATTATTAAACCACAAAATGAGTTCTATTTATGTGCGAGAATATAAAAACCATACACAGAGTTTGTCAGTGGAGAGTCAATGCCTCAAAAATTATATATTTGCAAATATTAGATTTAATAAACAATTTAGTTTCTGCAGCCGCAAAGTAGGCAATACCATCTCGCGCCTAACTTTGCCCGGAAGCTTGATCGTTCGTAAAGTTGAGAATGCGACGACCACGCTTGCTTAGATACTGCACTTGACGAAGATATATCTTTAGAATGCCCTTGATAACAATGAACGTGGCTCCACCGAGCAGAGTTTGAACAAATGGCTGCTCAACCTCATTGAAAACCAATTTGCCCACAATGGTGGCTACGGTGGGCAAAAAGATGACGCCACAGAAAAAACGGGCAGCTTGCACTGGCTCACCCATGAATCCCATTAACGGCCCAGGTGATTCATCGTCCACGTTATTGTTCTCATCCATCGTTGGTTGCGAACTGAACATCCATTTTAGGAACGAACAACTATTCCAAATATTGGGAGATCGTAGGCAGCGCAAGACAGCATCCTCCCAACGTAAGAGACGAATTGCGAACAAGGCAAGCGGTATGGCCGGCAGAGCAAGTATCAAAGATACTGAACTGCTCTGCTTGAATATCTCCTTGCCCTGATGATAGCCGACAATCTGAACTACGGTAATCGCCCCGTATGTAACGGCTGTCCAGTAAACTGAGCTAAAAACAAATATCACAAGCCCAAAAGGACTCAAACGCCTCACCAGATAATCGCACTTCTCTAAAAACTTAGCGAGCCAAGACATCTGTGGCAATACGATGATGTAAGTCGTCTGACACTGCTGACATGAAACCGAACGACGTGGATTTCCCTGCTGCTTCTCATCGACCCAACGATATAGGCACTTCTGATGCACCCATTTGCCAGAGCCGCGGCACTTGCAAGGAGTTAGCCAATTGGCGGCCGCTCCGTTTTCCACTTCCACAGCATAGCATATCCAGCAAGAACGCACCGGCTGGAACGCACCTTGCTCCAAGGGCAGCTCGATATTGTCTAACGAAATGTCCTGATCCTCCAAATCGTCCATTGAATTGTTTCTGCTCGTAAAAATAATCAAAAATAGAATAGTAAGTACTACAACTCACTTGAACAGAGAGCAGAGAACTAAACTGAATAATATGAGAACGTTCATAGGTAGGTTGTCTGTTTTTTTGACAACAAAATTCAATGAACTACTGATGATGAAAAAATGAAAATTTTCTCTTGACATTTGAACTGACGTCTGCAGCCCAAAAGTAGGCAAACTTAAAATCTCTCTTTTACCATGAGCCATGCAGATAAAATTGTGTAATGTCCAATGCGTCCCCCGTGTTTAGTGGCATATAACTAATGTGCTGTTCCATGCTGAAAGCAACTTATTGGTCCAGTCTGTACTTGTGACTGTTGTCTTTAGCCATAAACGAAGAACTCATCCCCTCTTCGCAAAATATCGAATAATTTAAACATTTTTACATTTTTATGCGAATTACAGGAAATAAATGGTCAAACTGCAAAAAGAATCGCAGTTTATGCCAAAATTTTCGACATGTGGACCAATGTGGAATGTAGAACAACAAATGTTATTTGTTTTATGAATTTTTTTATTTTTCATATAAAGATAGATCGTAAATATATATAGGTATATATATAAGTTTGTGTGTGTGTTTGTTGCTCAGCTAAATGAAAACTTTAAAACAAACTGTCTCAAATATCACAACTGTTAATTATATAAACGACTAAATAGAAAGGGCCACAAAAAAAAAAGTATATATAATTAAATCTTCATTACATATAAAATTAAAAAAAAAAAAGATATTTTTTTCATTTAAGCGGTAAACAAACCTGTGGCATCTTACAAAAATTGTAAAGACGCTGGTAGATAAGATGAAAAGAGCAATGTAAACGCCTTTGGCTAAAGGATATCAATATCCTATGTTGTTTTTGCGGGTTCGTTTTTTATATTTGCATAGGGGAAAGAATTTTTTATTTCCTCATTATAAATAAGGAAAACAACAAAAATTTGACTTTGTTTTATATTGGATATGTTGTGCTATTCCTTTTGTTTAGCAATTCGGGCACTTGACCAAGCCCACTTCGTCGCAATTCATGCATTTTAGAGCCACAAATTCGGTAGTGAAATGATTACGATGTACGGACTTCTTGGAACCACTACAGGAAGGGCAGGGCAAAAGCCGAAAACCGCCGCATGTCTGACATGTAAAAGCCGTAGAAATTGACTGAAAAGAAGAAAGAACAGCAAATGTTGTTTTATTTACCAACATGAGTTTCGACAAAACCATTTCTATATATGTACCTTGTAGGGCTTCAGCAATTGCCGCAATTCTCCATTCTCATTCAAACGTTCCACTACATCAGCATCCTATGGGGAAATTCAGATGGATTGGATGATAAGAAAAATGTAGGAGCCCTTTCTTGCACGCCTGACCAAACTTACCCCAATTAGTTGTCCTTCAACAAAAAGCTGCGGCACACGTATTTTCTCATCCTGCATACGTTCCTTGATCTCCTGTTGATACTCAAGACTCATGAAGACGTCACGTTCCTCGAATTTGATCAGCAATGTACGCAATATCTTCTTGACATTTGAGCAATTGGCATAAGTATTCCGTATTATACCCATACTGGTTGTATAGAGCACAACCTTGCCCAGATCCTTCTCCATATAGTTCTGCAAATAGAAGAGACAAAAGCCTCTTTTCAGTTCTTTGTTAAGACGATTTATCTCCATGTGTGTATGTGTGTGTGTGTGTGTGTGTGTGTGTGCGTGCGTGTGTGTGTGTGTGTGTGTGTGTTTTTTTTTTTTTTATTTCATTTATTAACATAAATTAACATAAACAACAGAAATCGAGGATCGTGAATATATAAAGATGCCCGCCCGGCGGTACGTCCCATTGGGAATTGCTTCTCCAGGGTTATGGCCTTTTCTATGTTGAACCGACTCTTTCTCGCTGCAGTCTCCTAAGCTCTCTGATTCCGATGTAGGCGCTCATCGCCGCCCGTTAGGGATTGGCCGATCGCCCGCTCAACCCGCTGTCTATCCACACCGAAGCGGCAGCAACTGAATAGGGCGTGGTGGGCGTCCTCACTTGCTCCTTCGGGACATGCAGGACACGTTGGAGAGTGGTCGTGGCCAAATCTATTTCGGTATTGGCGGAAGCAGCCGTGTCCGCTCAACACCTGCGTGAGGTAGAAGCTCACCTGCCCGTGCTTCCTACCGACCCAAGCCTCAATATTGGGGAGCCTTCTAGCGTCCGCTTCGGAATGCCCCTGCTGGTGGCCTCTGCAGTAACCCGAACTTCGGCTGCCAAGATGTCGATGGGCACCATGCCAGCGACTAATAGGGCTGCATCCTCCGAAACAGTCCTAAAGGCGCTACAGACTCTGAGAGCGCAGAGTCGATAAGTCGAACTGATGAGGCGACGATAGCTTTCGACCTCCATGGCCGGTGCCCAGATCTGGGCTGCGTAGAGGTACAGTATTTGTGATTTGACCAACATTCTCCGTTCCTGTTTGGGCCTCTTGTGTTGAGCATGATTCTGGCGAGTGCTCTACCCGATTCCGCTGCCTTCCGCTGTACCGCCGCTGTGTGTGTGTGTGTTTGTGTTTGTGTGTGTGAGTGTGTGTGTGTGTGGCTAGAAATCAAGCAAATTGCTTGCTAATTGCCAAGCAATTTCGACCAAAGCGTGATACTTGTTAACCAAAACCAACGAAAAAAATGAAACCAAGCCAGATATTGTTTGGATTTAGCCTCTTACAACAAAGTCAATTAACAAGCCACCGAGAATTGGCAAAAAAAAAGACTAGCGCGCGCGCTCACTAAACACGGCGAAACACGGTGATTACAGTACAAAATATAAATAATAGACATAAAAATTTTTATGCGAATTATAGAGAGAAAATAGTCTGATCGAATTTCGTGATAACTCTTTATGCTTTCTCTAAAGCAGGTGGTAAATAGACAGGGACTACTAGATCTTAAAAATGTTAACAGTTTGTGACATTGTTTAACATCCGATTATTTTTATCGGAACTAAATAGCATTGTATCTGTTGTCGTTAACATAAATGAAAAGTTATCCTAATATCTTGAAACGCTTACAAATATATAATTCCTTTTCAGTAATATAATAAAAGGAACTAAATGACATATAAAAAAGTTACAAAAGAATCCGCCTAACACCTTTAAAAGTTGATAACCTTATTCCTTTAACTTTTGCACCTTTTTTTCGCGTAATTCGCAACTGGTTTTGGCAAAAAAAAAACAGTAGCATCCATTCAATCTGCTTAATTTTGGTTTGTTTCATTTGGTAATAAGGAGCCAGCGAATTTGTCCTTAGACATACTTCAAATTTTTTTAGAACTTCACTTCAATTTTTGATTGGTCAATGTTGTTAAAAAAAGGATTTAAACTGGCCCTTATTGCAATTTCATTATAATCTTACATTGTTATAGAGATTCAAGAATTAATTTGCAGACAAAGTTTGAAGATCTATTTGTATAACATTGACCCACTGTAAATTTGTGGTTTTCGGGCTAAATGCCATTTTCAATTGGCAACAATGCGCTGATTGTTTAATTGTCAAACTCAGAAACACGCACAAGCAAACAAAGATTAAAGGCTTAGAGATTGAAAATCCAGTTCCGAAAGTTTTGTGTTTTTTTTTTGTATTTTGTAGAAAACCAAAGTGCGTATCATTCTGTGAAAGGCGAAGATATAGATACTTACAATCGTATATAATATTACCTCACAAAAGCAAACTAGAAGGGAATCGAAAGCGAGAGCGGAGGCATAGCGAATGCCTCGACAATGATCGAATTACAAACGAATCAAAATCAAATTAAATCAATATCAAAATTGAACGAATTACGCATACCAAATTGATGTGAAAATGGCAAAGAAAAATGATCTAACGACATATTTTGATTTCGTTTTCGTCGTCTTTCGTAGCTGGTGAAAAGTGGCTGGCTAACCAGTCAGTTACCAACCCAAGGCCAAGGAGATGGAGAAAGAGGAGCTAAGGCTTCCGTTAGATGACCAATTTGGTCAAGCTTGATTTACTAGATCGATATCGACATACATATATACATGCATATGTGCAATAATATCGTTGAACTTAATATGGCCATAATTTTAAGTTTCATTTTCTTTGATAGTGATATCACCCCACAGGGAGACTAGTTTTAAGTACGACTAAATGTTTTTCATCTCCTTTTTTTATTTTATTTTTTGCTTGTTGTTTTATTTTTTTGATGGACAGGCGGCTGTCGAAAATGAATGACAAACGACTTAATGGTTTGTTACAATAATTTAATCAAAACTGGTGGCTATATCCCCAGGGGAGGGCTTTCAATTCCAGGAGCAGGATACATGTACATACATATGTATATACAACAAATAAATCAAAAATTTTAACAATATGATTGATATCTTGTGATACACTTAAAAAACCTCAACAATATACGCATTGTGTTTATATATTTGCATGATCAGAAACGTATTTATAACAAAATTTAAGAGCAAAATGTATATATAGAAATTTGTATTTGTCTTTGAGGACAAGGAATCATTAAACGTTGTAGAGTATATGGAATGCGACTTGAATGTCTTTTCTATATGCTTTATCAATTACATCCATAATTGACTTGTATCTGGCTCCTCTCGTATAGCTCAATGACTTGCATAAGTTGCCGTTGCGTTATTTAATATGGCATATCTCATAAACTAAGAAACGAAGACAAAAAGGCATTAATAAAGATAAAGCAAGAAAACAAAAAAAAGAAACAAGACTCCAAAATGTAAAACTGGTACATTAATAATTGCCATTAAACGTCAACTAAATGGTCCCGACAACATTTTCAACAGCAAAGTTCAAAGCCATGTAAAGTGATAAAGCAAGACATGAACAACATTCAAGAAAATGGCCAACAATTTTGAACTGTGAACCGCGGGCAGTCTAGCCTCGTGAGCTAATGAATGGCCTCAGCCTCTTTTGGCGTCCTCGTCAATGGGCCACAAGCAACTGGCCCGAACAATTGAACGATTAACACGTGCTGCTCTGCAGAACTCTCAGCAAGTGCACTCAACACCGAGCAGAGACAGATAGAGAAAGAGAGAGAGAGAGAGAGATAGAGAGAAAGAAAGAAAGGGAGAAAAAACAACCAAAAAGGCAACCCAAGAAATACAAGAAAAAAAAAAGAAGCAAAATTTATAACAAAAAAGAGAAAGCAGGTCACTTACGATCGTCAAGCGTCGATTAGAGGGATTGCCTGCCAGTTGCCAGTTAACTGAGATCGCTCAGTGACCACCATAGACAGCATCAACATCATCATCATCATCATCATCATCATCATCATCATCATCATCATCATCATCATCATGATCATGAAGTTGACGTTTTTAATGGAGATAACAGCAACAACATTTAACTCTCTGCCTCTCTTTTAACCCCTTTGCCCTGTTGCACATCTACATGTGCAACATTTTCATCGATGCAACATTCATTCACACGGCATTGATCGACCGGATCGTAAAGTTCAATTAATACGTCACAAGAGAAACATATGGGCAGTTCCCGCACACCACAACCTCCCCCTCATTTCGATATTATGTAAGCCACAAGTTGCCAATCAATATGGCTTTCGGGGCGAGACATTTTATCTCCTTTGGGTGTATTGCATCAGGAGGAGTTATGTAATCAAAAACAAGTCCAATCTTTGATGAATTGTTCTCAAAATTTTATAAAATATATGCCTTATGTGCTCTTAAACTGAACTGAATGAAGAAAAATATCTCCAAATCTGCCAAATAATTGTTATTGTATAAATCAGATTTTATCCATATGCAAAAGTCATTTTCGTGTCTTCTTTTCATATAATTTCTCCATCAAGAAGAAGCTTAAAAGAGACTCATCTGATAGAACAATCTTTCGAATTTTGTATGGACTTATTTAAGTTATATTTTTGTTAAGATAACTGACATAAACTCAAAGGACTACCAGTCGTATGCGTAATACTAATACTGTAGTAGTACGCATACGACAAGTAGTCCTTTGAATTTAAGATACTTTCCTTTATTGCTGGCCCATTCTTCGTGTTGTGAAACAAACATTCATGAGTTAGAAATTGGAGGAGGTTATTGAAATCTATTTTTGAACAACAATTTAATGAATTATTTAACCACTTTTTGAAAGTTTTCATATTCGATACTGGATTGAATTTGAGGTCTATACAATTACAATTATTATACTAAAGCAATATAAATTTAATAAAAATATATAGTTTAAAGTTGGTAAGTTAATATGACCCAGCTGATTGCAGATGACTAACCAGATAAGCACGCTTAATGTAATGCAGATGTCTTAACAGCTTAATTTATAATATTGCCAAGTGATTTGAATAATCGTGTGGCTATAATTCAATTACCATGATTACATATACTCTCTCTCTCTCTCTCTCTCTTTCTATCTCTCTGTCTTTTTGTTATTGTGTGTGTCTTTCGTCTGTCACATTCCTGCCATGCCTTCAATTTTGGTTTGCATAAATTCACACACGTATCCCACACACTCACCGCAAACAGAGTGAAACATTTCATTTCGTTTCATTTTACTTTCATTTCATATCATTTGGCTTGGTTTCAAGCCCTCAACCTGACTGAACTGAACCAAACTGAACTGACTGAGCCGAGCTTCAATTTGGCAATAATTGGTTATTTTAATAAGCCCATTTTCAGTGGCTTTCTTTTGAATGCAAATCGAAATTAAAATGCAGCAAATGCCCTCAACGTGGAAAAAAATTGTTTTTTTGTTTTTGTTTCTGTTTCTGTTTTTTTTTTTTTTTTGGTTTGTTTTTGTTTTTTATGTATGACTCTCATGAAACATACAAACAATGTTGGAAGCAACAGACAAAGCGCAACACAACAGAAAATATTTTTTGGTTTTTTGAGAAAGAAAAATGAAGAAAAAATCTCTCAGCGGTCACGTAAAATTTCATTTTCATTTTCACTTTCATGACGAATAGAGGGAATAAATAAACAAAAACGAGCTATGGAAGTTAACTTCGGCCTTGCCGAAGTTTATATACCCTTGCAGTTCTTTATTATATTTAATTCGATAAGAAAAGTGAAATTTCATACATCAACAGCATTAGTTGTCGTATTATGAATATGCTCAAATATTTTTCAAACTACTGAATTCAAAACACATTTAATGATTATTAAACAATATATGATATAGTAGTCCGATCCCGATGATTTTCATACTTTATCTCACACAGGTAATAAAGAGTCTCCAAAAAAAATTTCAACCCGATATCTCTTAAGATGGCTGAGTAAAACGCATACTTCAAACTACTGAATTCAAAACACATTTAATGATTATTAAACAATATATGATATAGTAGTCCGATCCCGATGATACTTTCATACTTTATCTCACACAGGTAATAAAGAGTCTCCAAAAAAAATTTCAACCCGATATCTCTTAAGATGGCTGAGTAAAACGCATACGCACAGACGGACGGACAGACGGACAGACGGACAGACGGACATGGCTATATCGACTCAGCTTCTCAAGCTGATCAAGAATATATATACTTTATGGGGTCGGAAACGTCTCCTTCTGTGCGTTACAAACATCTGACCAATTTTATAATACCCTCTGCAAGGGTATAAAAAAAGCTAACAAAACACGCAGAAATATGCTTAGATATAGATATAAGATGTATATAGAGATAGATGGATAAAGTTTAGTAGGTATATATACGAATATCTGTCAAAATGTATGCCGGTTTGTACATCAAACGAAATGGGAATAATATCTAAATCACTCTTAGCATATTCTATGTATAGTCTAAACTTTTGGTTTAATCTAAATAATGACTAACTTAAATTTAAAACCATTTTTTGTGCAGTTTTCGTTTTTAGTTCGAAGCTCATTCTAAGTTAGCTTCTCCTCACGTAATCCAAGTCCCAGAAAGATCACAAAATTGTAGATCATTTGGTCACCTTTTTGAAAAATATTGGATATTATTCAACTAACGTCGATTGGAATGCGTATTCTTTTGCAATCGAGTTCTTGTTCATTGTTGGTTATGATTGTGGCAAGGCATTTAGTTCTAGGTAGGTCAAGTCGTCATTGGATTTGTTAGTTAAAGGCTTACAATTAAGGACCAGTGAGAATTCTTAGCCATTGTTCACTATATTTTAGATACAGAACTGTCTAAGCCATTTGAGAAAGAAAAATTACATTGTTTTTCAATATTCTTGAAACATTTATTTCATTCTATTTATATTATAAGAAAGAACAGAAAACTCAATGAAAGAAACGAAAAGATGTTAACCTAGACAGCTCCGCCGCGTGCCATTTTAACATTTTTATTTATGCTTTTTAATGTAATTGATTGTTTTTTATATTGATTATTTATATTCATTACCAAGCCTACTTTAATAGATTTCTTCTAGATTATAAGATATTTGTCCATAAAGTAGGTTTTTTTTTTATCATTGGCAGCTTTATGTGGTTCGATCCGGTGAATTGTCAATTAGGCAATAAAAAGCTTAAATGCCAAGTTTCTTTTCCAAATGCACCGAAGGACATGACTCGGCTGACTCTTATGCTGATCGACAATATATATCCAAGTTACAACAAACATCTAATTATTTTACAATACCCTCTACAAGGGTATATCAATTTATGAAATTTACTTGCAGAAGTTGAAGTTTTGCTTTCTGAGTCGGTTTTTTACACACACGAGCTAAGAACATTGAATTTCTTTACAATCTGTAGAAGAATTTAAGATAGAATGCAAATTTAAGATTAAGCATTTATTCAGGGCAATTAAAGTTGATTCGTTTGCTTGTTATTCTCTTCCAAATATTCTTTCAATATTTGTTTTCCGGATGATCGATCTAAATCGTTTACTAAGCTTATTCTTAACTTCCCCTTTCGATTGGTTTTTGTTTGATTTGCAAATTTCGCAACACAAAAGAAGCAACAGTTTGTCGTTTTTAAAAATGCTTTAACCTTGAAATTCGACATCAAAATCGATAATTATTCGCAGCAAAAAAAAAAAAAATACAAAAAATAGAAGAAGAAGAAAATCGAATATTGAATACTAGTCATCCATTTTGCAGATGCTTGCATAATTTTTTTTTTTTTAAGCATCTCAGCAAAACAAAAAGAGAAAAAATAAGAAAAAAATTATAATAATAAAGAGCGACTAATGCGCTAATTATGCAATACTAACAACTACAACAACACCTAAGACAGCAACAACAACAACGAAACATATTGAACAAATCTAATCATATTTTATGAGCCACATTTGACTTTTGCTTTTGTTTTTGGTTTTCTTTTAGTATTTAACCAAAATCAACTTCAACTTGGCAAACGAGTCGCGGTCACTTTACTTGAGTGGAGTGTGCGAGATCTATGTGTGTGTGTGTGTGTGAGGGGGACAGTTGGGGGGAAAAGCCATTAAAATATAATTTGGCTAATTTGACTTTAAAATATGTTTGCTGCTAAAATTGGTCATTGACGAAATGCCTAATGCCAAAAATAAACCAACCAACCAACATAAAATGAAAGTTTAGTCAAATGATAGGCATAAAATAAAAAAAAAGGCCAAGCTAAAAACACTTGACTCATGATTTTTAACATTTATTCAGACGATTGTTTAGTTTAAGACTCCCACAAGCCATAGTCAAGGCGAGTAATGCATAATTTCTTTGGTCTTTGTTTAGTCTTTCTTTCTACTGGACAGCACTTAAAATGTCAAAACATAAAATAGTTAATGGAACTAGGATATCAGCAGGTATCTTGTAATGGTCAAGCTTTATCATGTTTTTATACCCGATTATGCCTAATACATAATTTGTTTCAGGGAAATGGCTTTAAATTTAGTTTAAATAAAATTGGTTCCAAGTGTTTAGCAGAAAACGAAGAGGCAGAATTCGCATCAAGATGAAAAAGAACTAGCAACTTTTCTCTAGCCCTATGATATTAATATCAACAACTAATTATTATATTAACATTAAGAACTAAAGTAAAGTTAATATAAGGGGAGCAAACGCAATGTTGACCCTCGGAGAGGTTATACATAAATTTCCCAAATTTGGGGAATCAATTTCCAACAGCAAATTGAGTTTAAACTCAATAACTTTGTTATTTTTAAAGACATGATCATAAAACTTACATATATACTAGACATCTGCATGGTTTCATTCACATACAAAATAAAACGAGTACACTCGAATTGCATTGAAAGTAAGTGAGTGAGAGGCTCATACTGAGTGAGTGTACATATATGAGTATTGTATTGCTTCCGTACTCATACAAAGAACGAATGTGAACGAGAATGAATACTGCTTAGAAGAAAATGAGAATTTATACTAACTAACTTATTCTTATATGTATACTTATTCTGTGCCCAATTTTATCATTGATTCTGGATAGCTAGGGGTCAAAGATACGCCCAAGAGAATGTTCGATTAGGAGAATTTGACTATTATATGTATAATCTAAACAAACTTTCATGTTTTATTTTATTTTGTCCTTTGACAATGTTTTAATTTTTATACAGATCTTACTGAAGTGAATATATTCATTGCATTTACATTTTTTGTCTATTGACAATGACATTTTGATATCCTTTGTTGATAAATTTGGCTTTGGTAAATGTTTGAGTATTTGTTGAAATTAAAATCCAAAGGTTCTATATAGAAAATATTTGTAAATTTTATATTTAAAAACTGAAACAAAACGACATTTGCGACAAAAACTAACAAAGTTCTAACTGAAAACTAAATTCAGTTGCATAGTTAATTCGTGAATGGAATGATTTCTCGCTCTTCAAAGTTTAATTAAGCTTAATTAATTAATGTTTTTGTATTCCAAATAGATGTCTGCATCAGCCAGAAATTAAACCTAATATATAACGTATAAGTATAGATTGAAATTATCATTCGCTTCGTTTTCGCTTAAGGTAAACATTTTTGAGTATCCATTTCGAAGTGGCCGACGATTTGGTATGAACTAGCCTAGTTTTCGAATAGTACTCTGCATTTTTATATAGAAATCCAATTATGTACTCATTGTACTTCATTTACTGTTAGTTATTTGTTTAATAAGGTTTGCCCTTTCAGATACATGATGGCATTTGTGCAAGGCCCTTTGCCAAACACCTTGCCCTTTTTGTTGCTGATAATGGGGCGTATGAGTGATGACAGCCCAACAAGAGATATTGGATAAGCCATCTCATAAATTGAGGTAAAAGTATATTTATTTCAAATTCAAAATAACAGACAGATACACGAAAAAAAGGCAGCTAAACTATGCATAATAAGTTCATCCTTGTAAGAGGGTTGGCCTCACTCACCGTGTAAATTGATTTCGCAAGCTTGAAACGTTGTAACAATGGGCGAAGACAAACAAATCAGATAGCCCCCCTCACCAGATGACTGGACAGATTTTTAAGAGTGATAGAAAGACATGTGTATATATGAACATATGCTAAGGCAATGGTTTTTTTTTTTGGATTTTGATTTTGTTTTTTTTTTTCTTGTTTCTTTGAGCAATGCGTGAATAATGCAAGCTCAATAACACTGCAATTTGAGTTGGTTGTTTTTATGGATTTTGTTTTGGTTGGCCAATCGTAAAAAGGTTTGGTAAATGGGTCAAGCAGCAGCAACAGCACGAGCTGGCAGTGGCAAGCAGGTCTTGAGGGTCGACCCATTAAGAACTTTCAGAAATAAAGCAAATGAAAGAAAGTCACAGAAAAAATAGAAATCAAAAGTAACAGCTGCAATTAGTCAAGAGACTGAATGTTTATTTTTTTATTTTTTTGTTTTGTATTTTTTGTGGTATTTAAGCTTAAGTTTAGTCATCTATCTAGCCAACCATCCAGTCATCCAGCCATCCATCTATCTAACTATCTATCTAACAATCTAAGTATGTTTTGTATCTACTTCCGGACGACTAACTTTCTCAACAAGCTTTTGGATTTGCTTGCCATCCATAAGTTGCCCATAATACCATAAGTATACTGTGGATAACCATAGACATATACATACATACATATATAGACAGGGCCCTATCAAGGCAGACTTTCTTCATGGAAAGATAATATTGACTTGACTGATTGTACGCACAATGAGTGTGTTGAAAAATTGGGGTGATGGGGTTGTGGGGGGGATGTGTCGGTGGGTTGATGGGGTTTGACATATTAAGCCACTTAACGGTAAATTAAGATATCTGTAAATAGACATCGGAGGTGTTAATTGTCTTTACGCTTCGCCATATGTTCAGAAGAAGTGAAAAAGAAATGGGCGAAGGCGAAAAAAGAGTTTCTCAAAAAACCGATTTATTAGCCTAGCCACGAAGAAGAAAACAAAAAAAAAAATGGACCCCATGAAATTTCCAAGTCCACTGAATCAATTTGGGTTTTGATTTTGTTTTTGTTTTTTTTTTGTCTGAATCATTCAATGCATTACTTTCACACAAATCAAAAAAGGAAAACTCAAAAGATGAATAAGAAGCGTGAGCAAACAAATTTCGATTTTGTTTCTTTTTTTCTTTCTGGAGCGAAGGCGGCAACACAAACAAACTAAACAAACACATAAACCACTCACACATATGCAATTACATAATGCAATATGAGTGGTTGTGTGTGTGTGTGTGTGTCCGGATGAGAGTGTGGGTGTTGGGTGTGGGTGTCGGTGTGCACTTGGAAGTCGTCGACCCAAAAAACTATGCAAACATTTGAATCAAATAATATAAATATAAACAAAGGAGAAACTTTTTGCCAAAAACTGAATAAAATCAGTTCATTCACAGTATTCAACAATGATTCATAGTTTTCCAAAACACAAAAAAAAAACAAGGAACAGCTTTATAAACAATCAAAAATCAATGAATGCGAAAGGTCTTTGTAATGAACGAAACCTATTCAGAATATTCAACAGTAATTCACAATCTAAAAAAATGCGAATAAAACGATTAAAATGAATGTAGAAATTCTTTTCAAAAAATCATGATTTTTGGCTCAGTAGTTTCAGAAATTTTTGACTCAATTTAAAGACTCACTAGTTTTGGGTAAAAGGAGCCAAAATTCAAAAAATTCAAAAATTGTTCAAACTACTAACATTTTGGACTCCACCAACTCGTGAATAAATTTAATATTCAGAATTTGTGCAAAACTGCAACTAACAAAGAAACTCTACTGTATATCTAGTTGGACTCAGAATGAATATTTTTGAATATATTTGAATAAATGAATAATGTAAGCTCACTCACCTTGACAGTGGGCTGCTGCAATTGCAAGAATGTGGCTACTCCATTGCGCACACGATTCTTGACGCCGCGCACCGTTCCCTTGGCTGAGCGTATTGTGGCTGATGGTAATGGTGGAGCTGCCTCATCTTTACAGCCGCCAAAGTGTTCATCATCATAGTTATCAGCATTCTGATCCTGGCCATAGCCAGATGAATCATAGATGGGTAATGTTACGCCACCAAAGCTACGAAAATTCTCATGTTCATTGACATGAAAATTATAATATTGATCCGCTTCGAATTGCAATGGACGACCATCGATTTTTGTGGCTGGACTCGATGCTGGTGAGGATGATGTCGATGATGAGAGTAATCCCCTATCCTCATCATCAACATCATCATTATGATGATGATGTCCATTGGAGATATCACGAATATCCCTTAGTAGTGATCTGGGTAACAATTTGCCACCATTTGTATGAGGCAATGCCTCATTCGAATGCAACGAATCACAACTAAGCGATGAGGCACTACTCTCATTCTCATCGCAACATTCCTCACTATCGGTTAGGCTATAGGCACGCTGATTAGAATTCGTATTCATATTTGTGTTTGGATTTGAGTTTAAATTTGAATTTAAATTTGCATTTGTGTCATTTAGACGTATGCGTGTCGTTTTCAAATGCAATTGCAATTTGGGTACATTATTAACTTCTTGAGTGGGTGACTTGATGCTTTCTAAATCGCTGCCCGTGCCACTGTCCAGAGTCTCGCAAGGTGAATACTGACCACTGGATACTAGATAGCATAATTGATAGTTAGACGATGGTGATACCAATGTGGGTGTAGTTTCAATTTGTTGCTTTTGCTGTTGCTGTTGCTGATGCTGATGTTGCTGTTGCAATACCATGTCGCTGTCATTCAATTTAACAACACTGATCTGTTTGCCTAGCCTACGCGTTGTATGATCTTGACCGTTGGCTATCTGTATCTTGACCGTATGCTGAGGCGTGCAGGTGGCAACTGTTTCGGTCACTGCACTCAATGGACTATCGTATGTGGTGTGTGATGTTGCAGTTGCTGTTGCTGTTGCTGTTGCCTGTGCTTTTGCTACAACATCTTGGCTGGTGAGAGAGCTATCTAACATTTCACCACTCTTTGATGTTGGTTGTGTTGAAGTTGAATACTCAGTTTCATCTGAGCCAATATTGCAGCTGATAATAGTTGTTGCTGTTGGTGTTGGTATTACTGTTGCTGCTGCCGTTGCAGTTGCAGCAATTTCTCCCTGCTGATCTTCTGTTTGGCCTATGCGAAGTAATAATTGCGGATAGGTTTTGGTTATTTTCGAGGCTTCTGTTGTTTGGTAACTAGTTTCCAAATTATCAACTATGTTGCTGCTGTTGTTGTTGTTGTCGCCAAATGCCAGCAACATGCCAGAGGCATCAGCAACATTAGCCTGTGACTTGAGCGACATTTCGGCATTGTTGTTGTTTACTGTCGTTGTTGTTGCTGTTGTTGGTTCAGCAGATTCAATGATTATTGAAATACCGCGCAAAGGCCTTTGGCGTAAATCCAATTCAGCTGTTGTTGTTGTTGTCGCTGTTGCTGTTGCTGCTGACATGATTCTTAGAGCATTTAGTAATTTGATGCGCCAACAATATCTAATTTCAATTTGGTTTTTTTTTTTTTTATTTCTAATTCCTCTCCTGCAACTGCAACTGCTTGTTGTTCCACTTGTTGCTGCTGACCGTTGGCTGGTTAATGTACAGTTAGATTGCGTTTGCTGCAACAAAGAGAGGTAGAATGAATCAGACATGGCAAGAGCAAGAGACAAAGAGAGACAGAGAGAGAGAAATCAAATGAATGAGATAAACACAAGTTCGCCTTAAGCATGTAAGCCAGCATCATCTCGCTTCTCAGTTTGACATTTAAGCCAAAGATGTTTTTTTTCTTTTTTTTGTTGGACTTCTTTTCGTGTCTTCAAAGAACAACAGAAACTCTCATAAAGAAAAAAAAAACAACAATCTTCAACAATAATGATAAACACAAAACCGCAAAATGTATTCAAAGAATCAGAGAATTAAAAATAAGTAAGCAAGAAATTAAAAACCCAAAAAAACGAATTTTGAGCTTACACCTGAAAAATACTCTATTCAAAACAAGAAAAAAAATGGTAAGCTCCTAATGAAATTACTTTAGAAAGTTTAACAATCTAAATGTGAGAAAATTGAAATCGATGAGAACTAAATAAATATGTTTTCGAGAAAATGGCTTAGTTTTGGCAAGTTTCACTCCTTATATTAATGTCTCTATATCTTCTCATTTCAAGAGAAAGAGTATTTTAGTGGCATCGATCCAAGCCAATCATTGAAAGATGCCTTTCAGTTATGCAGGGTATTTCCAAAAACAAGAACCAGACGCTGTTAAGAACAAGATTTACATTTGAATAAGCTGTCCCCCAAAGGTGGAACTTGAAATATTGAACGAATGCGGCGACGGCAGCGGCAGCGGCTGTTTTTTTTTATTTTTTTTTTGGTTTTTTTGGTTTTTGGAGACCTGGAAACTGGTTACACTTGAACCTGGGCAAGAGCGCGCGTCTTGGATGCCGATGGAAATATTTTTGAAGGCGCCTTACCAGTTGTTATTGTTGTTGTTGCTGCTGCTTCTAGATGTTGCTGGTGTTGTCAATGTTGTAAATGTTGTTGCTGCTGCTAATGTTGTTGTTGTTGTGATTATTGTTGGCCTGCATTCGCCGCTTGTTGCACACACACTTTTCATTTGGCGGCACAAAATCCACACACACACGAAAAAAAAAACAAATTTTGAAAAAAAAAAAATATTAAAATATTTTCATTCTATGTGGGTGCGTGTGTGTGTATTGATGGGAATTAGGTGGAACCGGAGCCGATGGTATAGCTCACGCATTCACGTAGATATCGGTATGAAACGGTTTACGGTTTTCGGTTTTTAGTATTTGGCTTTTTTCCTCTTTACAAATCTTGCGGCGCGTACAACTCATTCAAAATCGCGCTGGCAACTGAAAACCGCAGCAACAAAGTCGCGTTGGGTTGGCGTGTTTTGCCAGGGATTGGGTTTTTTTTCGTTGTTGTTGTTGTTGTTGTTGGTGTTGGTGTTGGTGGTGGTGGTGCTTGTGGTGGTGGCGGCGGTGTTGTTTCTTTTTTTGTTGCTTATTTTTTACTTCTACGTGCTGCTGCCATCGCAGTAGTTGCTGTTGGCTCTGTTTTTTGTTGTTTTTGGTTTTTGGTTTTTTGTTTTAGTTTTTGGTTTCAAGCAAACAGAAAACTAAAAAGCAACCGCAACAAAATTGCCTTAACCAACAGCAGGCAGCAGGCAGCAGCAGCAGCAGCAGCAGCAGCAGCAAGCAGAGAAACAAAAACAATTCCAAGTAGTTTGAGAATTTGTTTAAGTGCGCAGGCGCAGCAGCGCTCAAAGGCAAGCACAGTGGTATAAGAACTGTGTTATAGCCTCACTTTTCTGTTGATAAAGAAAATATTACGTATACGTAGATCAATGAGAAATAAAAACGAACACTTCTTTTTTGAACTAGATACTTCTGAGTGTTTACTTTTTTATAAATTGTCTTACTCCTATGCTCTATTCTCTCTTTGTCAAGAAAACTCATTGAGGGTAGAAAACAAAATTATTGCTTACCACTGTAAATTATAGTTAAGGCGTTGACGTTGACTTCGACGCCAAAGCCAAAGCCAACGTCAACGTCGTCTTTACTTGATTATTACGCTTGCTATGACGTTTGTTGTTGCTGTTGTTGTTGCTGCAGTTATTGTTGTAGTACTCGTTTGTTGCCAAAGTTAATTGTTTGCGGCTGCCGCTGTTGCTGCTGCTGCTCAACTTACAGTGGGGCAATGAATTTGGTGGCAAATTATTAAACAGGTTTCCATGCACCTGCAAGCAAATCTAGAGATCTAGTACCTTGTGTTCAACTGAACCAGTTCCAAAAAGTCGACTTACCTTTTGTTTTTGTAATCTAAATCTAAACAAGCCGAAACTTTTAAGTTAGTCAATTCATTTGTTTTCAAAAACTAATGAACCCCTCTAGAAAGTTCTACTTCAATCAGGCAAACAAACTGAATGAATGTTATCCTAAACCCTAAAAATATATAGTTTATAGTTTCAAGAATATCTAACAAAATATTAGATAGGAGTTAGAAGGATAATGCAATGTATTTGTAGTTAAATTCCTAAACAATTATGTATCTGTTGATAGAGTTAAGTCAAAGTCGGTTTATTATATTCCTTGGTATCGTAGTCAACTAGCTATAAGAAATTTTTAATTCAAATTAATAAGCATGCCGAAAATTTTGATAAGGCCAATTAAAACACGAAACACTCTATAAGTCAGTTGACTATTTCTGAAATTCTTTGAATAGAAAAAGTTAAACAAGGCTGCTTAAACAAACTGCTTGAATTATCATACCCAAAAATATTAATTAAGGATTCAAATTGAAATGAATTTTTAGGAATATTATTATTTAAAAGACATATTTTTAAATGAAAAATAAAAGAATTCCTAAGAAGTTAAATCGAAGCTATAGACATACAATTTGCTTAATATGTTTTTGGGAAATTTATGATTACTTTTATTTCTATTTTACACCACTGTGCATACCAATCTTGGCCACATAAACGTCGTCATTGGTTTGTAAGTTGTTGTTGTTATTTTTTGTTTTTTGCAGCATTCATCTTAGCTATTTCATTTGTTTCGCCTGGCTCATATACATATATTTACTTACCTATACAGTTAAACCTTTTGCCTTGTTGCTGTTGTTGTTGTTGTTGTTGTTGTTGGTATGGTCTTTTTTCTAACCAAAAACAACATACTCAAACTATGTAGATAGATAGTTTTTTTCTCTCTTTTTTTGCTCTATGGATTTGTTGATTTGTTTTCAGCACCTGAGGCAACTTGTCTGTCTGTCCGTTTAAGGTTGACTAGTTATTGCATTGTTTGGTGTGTGTGTGTGTGTGTGTGTGTCTTACCATAATTTTAACATAGTTGTCATGACTGCAAAACTATGCCATAGATTTTCCTTCATGTCTACAGGTGTCGCCTTTAACAAGTCAAAACAAAATTTCCGCTAACCAAAAAAAAAAAAACAAAACAAAAATGAAAATAAATTCAAGACATAATGGAATGAACGATTTTAGAAATAGGCAAACCAAAATACAAAAGAAAAAACTTTCCTCGCTCTATGAGCAATTGTTTTTAACTTTTAATTACAAATCTTTTATGCAAAACGAAATACAAAAAACCAGAGACGAGAAGAGTAATAAAAAAAACTCTTGTTGTTGTTTTCAAATTTGTGTGTGCAATCAGCGGAATGTAAAACTGCACTTGGAAGTATGCAGAAAGTAAAGTTATCCAGCAAGCAGCAACAAGTTGTAATTTTCCGCTAATTTGATGCGCAAGACGATGGACAACGGCTTTATCATTGGGTCTAGAGCGAAACCTTCTTCCTCCTACTCGGTCTGTCTAAAAACAATAAGCTCTCTGGCCACTTGGCCAACAAGTATGGACGGTTAGTCGGTAGCCGGCAATCGACTGCTATTTCAGTGACTATCTAAGTGAGTTGGCTACTGAAGGTATCCGACTCTGAATGTTGTTGCGCTCGGCAGGCCACAGTTTACAATTGTTACTCAAATTTCCGCTAGGCATGCACGATAAGCTTGGCAGAGCTTAAAGCTCACAGGAGATACCCGTCTCCGTGTCCTCGAAGAGCTTAAAGGGGAGCTTTTGACAAGTAAAGTTCATTTGGTGCTTAGGAACTTTGTCTTATCCTTGAAGGACCCTCCGCGACGAAGCTTGTATACCCTTGCAAGCTTTTTTTGTTACTCTTCCGTTATCTATAGCCATCATATTGGAAAAACATTTTGTATTAAACGTCTAATGTTCGCAAAAAACGATTTATTGACAAAAGTCACTGTTTTCGACCGATCGTTCCTAGAGGAGCTATATAATCCGAGATATACAAACCCTCCTTTCGACTCTGTAGCTCCGACGGTCTAGGAGGAGATCGCGTCGATCCAGACAGACAGGCGGTAGGGCGGACGGACATGGCTATATCAACTCATCTCGCTTTGCTGATCAAGAATATATATAGTTTATATGGTCATAGATGCTTCCTTCCATGCGTTGCACACTTCTGACCAAAATTAATAGAATGGAATAGAATAGAATAGAAAAATGACATAATTAAACTCGATGGTTTTACCCCATTTCAAGTCTTGCGAATCGAACTAGTTCATTAGTTTTTTAAGCTATCACAATGGGAAATTTTTCATGAAAATTGCTATTTTTCATTGACTAACTTTAAAAATATTCATTTTTTTACAAACTTTCTGCAATCAAATTTCTCGGAATTGAAGATAAGTCAGTCATTTACAGAAAAGTCAGCGAAGAGATTTCAAATAGAAAGTCAGAACTAAAATTGTTTTGTTTTCACAACATAATATTTGGAATTTTTTTTATTGTCATGAGTTTTTTTATGAAATTATTATTTCTTTTATTTCGATTTAAGGGTTTTCGATTTATCTGTTTGTGTTATTATCAGTACGAACATAGTTAATATGATTTCGGTATATGTATATAATGATTTTCTGTGTTAATAATAATAATAATAATAATAATAATATTAGGCGATAAAGCAAGGATCGTTATTTTTAAATGTCATGTGTGTGTGTGTATGTGTGTTTAACTCAATAAATATATTTATTGTCAACATCAATAACACTTAAATTTATAGAAATATATAGATATATATAATCGGTATACATATGTATATACCAGACATACTATAAATAAATGTCAAATTTATAATACAGATTTTCGATTTATTATTCTTCCCTTTTGTTTGTAACTGGATTTGCTTTTTTCTTTTCATTGTAACACACATAAATATAAATATATTATATATATATATATATATATAATATTGTATATCGAATTTGATGAGAGTAATATCTAATAATTCCCTTCAATTTCTTTAGACTAGCTGAACGGTTGCGTTTTCCTTCATTTGTTTGTTGTTGTTTTTAGTTTTTGTTTTTTGTTTTCCAACATATTGCATTAAGTCTGATACAGATCTAGAAATGTTATATATCGAGATGCTTGAATTTGGGGTGGGATGCAATGGAGTGGGGTTAAAGTGGGGTTGGGGTGGGATTTCCATAGGGTTTTATCTCTTGTTTTTATTTTCTAATAAATGAAGATCATAAGTACAATGAGCTGATATCAACAAGTAAATATTCAATATATTTATAATATATGTATGTATATATATATATATTATATAGGTAATCCATCTGGAGCAAAACAGAACAAATGCAAATATTTTCGCTAGATATTTTGTTTTGTTTGTTATTTTCAACATTCAGAATTTTAAGTTTTGTGAGTAATTTTTCTTTTGTTTACCATGATATGATTTTTCTCCATTTTACGTTGGTTTTTTTTTTAGTTTTTTGACTATATAACAACACAGAAAGCCGAGCGGATCACAACAGAGAATGATACATATATATATATATATATATACTATATATAAGAGTAGGTGGAGCTCAATGATGATATGAGGAAGTAACGCACAACATAATTTTACCTATACTCGTGTATAAAGATCTATATAATCTTATGAATATATTATATGTATAGGTCAGTATGTATGTATGTATGTATATAATAATAGGTGTACAAATATATGTATATGTATGTATGTCTCATATGTATATATAGTCAGCAAGTACCTCAATAACAAACGCAAAAAGACACAAAAATTTCACTTTTGTCTCAATTTGGTAATGGCATGAAATCGGATATGTTTACCCCCAAAAAAAAAAATAAATAATAACAAAAAGGAAAATATGAAAAAACACGAATAATTTAAAACAAAAGCAACAACAACAATAAAGAAAAAGGTAAAAGCTAACTAAAACTATTACAATATTCATAATTTCCTTATAGACAAGTCAATACATTTATGGCACGGGCCTTACTAATGAAGCTATGCGGAAATATTTCCTCTAGACATGAAACCGCGCCCATTAGCGCTTAGTTTTCACCGATATATATATATATATATATATATATATCTATATATGTATATGACCACTTCTGTTGCTGTTAGTGCAGTCTTTGGGACCTTTTCTATTCATTTATTATTGCAATTAGTAGGATTTTATATATTTATATGTATATATACTTAGGTATACATACATACATACAATGTCCGTGGGTGTGTGTGATTCAGTTTGAGTCGGTCAGTGAATGATTAGGCTTAGTTATTATTGTCCATATTTACAATTTGCTGATGGGCGAGTTTTATTGTCTTTATCGGTGTCGTTGCCTACTTTGTGTTCTTTTGTTTGTTTTTTTGGTTTTATCTTTACTTGTTTACTCCTCCTCTTCTAGCGACTTTTCGGGTAAACCATATTTGGGGCAACACATGCCCTCCGTTCCATCCATATTGAAACAGAATATGCTGCGCTCCAGTTCAGTTGGTTCATGTGGCACAATGCCATGAACCTCCTTGAGTTCGGCAACAGGGAACCAAGCAGGATCAGAGTCCTCGACAACCTTGATGCCACAAACACTGAAAATGTAAGATGTCAATGGTAAGTCAAAGGGGTTTACAATGAGGGTTTTGTACCTACCGCAATATTGCAACAATTGGTATCCACAATATCGATGACAAAATCAACATAAATGCAATTACAATGCACCAATGGGGCCAATCCATGGATTCGGTGGAACCTTTTAGGGCAATCCAGGCCGGATAACTGCTACCCTCGGTCATTAGCTGATGAAATGAGGCCAACAATATGGTGACCATGGCACAAGGTGATAAATATTTCCAACAGAACATCCAATAAAAGCCCGGCCTCGAACCGGTCATCATTTCAATATCATCCGAAAAACGTCGCACGCCATAGATATAACTGATCGATAGGCACTCGAACAGGGCGATGATTAATAATGGAAAATTTCCTGCAAAACTATCCATCAATTGGAATATATAGCTTCCAGCTCCATTGGCAAAGCACATGGAGATCAAACAGCAGGAGAAGCAGAGAATCTAAAAGAAAAACTTGCTTAATCTCACAGAGAGTTATAGAGTTATAGAGTATACCAACCCCAACAATATATTCCTTGGGTAGATTGGGAAAAAGTTTCATATCCACCAATGAAGTAACAACACCCTCCAAGGTACCAAATTGTGAATCAATTCCCAAGGTGAACAGCATTAGAAAGAAGAGAACGGCCCAGAGTTGGGCTCCAGGAAATTGATTGATGGCCTCGGTGAAGATTATGAAAGCCAATCCTGTGCCCGAGGCACTCTGCATGGGAATGAAATAGTAAATGGTCATTTGATAAAAAATCAATTCAACAATCTTATCGATCTCACTTACATTAGCCAACTCTCTCTGCAGATCACAGATGGGCAAATTATGTGTATGATTCTGTAATATTAGTCCATTCCTCTCCTCTGTGCAGCGATCGAATGTGGCCGTAGCCTTAAAACCAATCACCGAGAAGACCACCACACCGGCAAACATTGATGTACCACAATTGGTGAGCGATACCAGGATGGCGTCTCGATAGCAATTGTTATTGGCTGGATTGTATGAGCTGAAGGCAATTAGGCCACCAAAGGCCAGGCCCAGAGAGAAGAAAATTTGTGTGCCCGCTTCCAGCCAAACAACGGGATCGAGTAGTGTCTCCCAGCGTGGTGTAAACAAATGGGCCACCCCATCTGCAGCCCCTTTAAGGGTAATGCCGCGAAAGAAGAATATGATTAGGACCACATAGGGAAATATGGCTGTCATATAGACAATTTTGCCAGACGAGGTGATGCCCTGGACCATGCAGATATAGACCAAAAACCATGATACAATCAAGGCAATGGCCATGTGATAGTTGAAATTCTCTGGCATATCAACACTCTCCGAACATTGAAGGGTGGTGCGATACCAATAGAATTGAGTCGGCGATGAGGCCACACATTCGGGCTCATGATCGTATGTATAATTGGCATACAAACGTGTCGGACAATCGGCCCACGGTAAGGGCGATTCGAAGCTGTGCAGCAAATAGATGAGGCACCAGGCAATTATCGTATTGTAGTACAAGGCCACAATATAGCTAACCACAGCGGATGAGATGCCAATGCCGCCCAAATACGGTGACACTTGACTCCAGACGCCAATCGCACCTTTGCGTAATCTCTGACCAATGGCCAATTCCAAGTAGAATATCGGAATGCCCTGAATGCACAGCATTATGAAATAGGGCACTAGAAAAGCACCGCCGCCATTTTTTTGGGCCAAATAAGGGAAACGCCATACATTGCCAAGGCCAACAGCATATCTAAAATAGGTATTTCTTAGCTTAGCTTGGCTCTCTATGTTATTAATTTGCTATTGTATACCCACCCAATTGTGGCCAACAAGAACATTATTTTGCTATCCCAACTTTCACGCTCTTCTCCCTCCTTTTCTCCTTCGACCAGGTCCTGTTGCTGCTCAGTCGCTGTGGCGGCAGCAACAATCTCAGCTTTGGCCTTACTAGTACTGGCCTCCGATCCAAATGGCGGATCCTGCTCCAATTCCGATGACTCGTCAAAGGCATCGGACATGAAGCCCTGATTGGTTGCCCCATACATCGGTTGATGATGATGGAGCGATGTGTGATGATGATGACTAACGCCATGTTCTTTTGGTACCAATCGACCACGTAGCTCCTGAAATCAATGCCCACAATTCATCAATAAAAAAATAGATAACTTTTCCTGCAGATTTTGGGCCGTAAATTGTGTCAAGTTGCTTTTAAGTTGAAATCGCTTTCAATTTGAAGTTTTTGTTTTTTGAAGATTAAAGATCTTTTAATAAGTCAGTTGTTCTCTTTTAGCCCTGTTTGCCATGAATTCAATCCTACTTACCCTCAATTCCAATTGATCGATGCTCCTTTGGCTCTTGAGCACAATATCCCTAGAGCTTTGGCGACGCAATAACTGTGCGGTGTTGGCCATAGTTGATCAATTTATATATTTATAATATATATGTGTATGTATATATTTATGTATAGTTAACTAATGTGAAGAGATATGTGTGTTTGTGTAGGTGCAATTATTAATATTTTCTATACCGAGTGCGTTGGTGCCTAAAAGTATGCTAACACTTTTTTCTCCATACAAATTATGTTCACGTTTTGCTTGCTTTGTTATGCTTGAAAATTTAATCAATTAATAGACACATATTCGTTGCATATGTTTTTTTTTTGTTTTTATTGTTTGTTCTTAGTCATTTGTCAGAGCACTAAATACCAAAAGATACTGCTGGTCATGCTGTGTGCGTGTGTGTGTGTGTGTGTGTGTGCGGCTGTTGTTATTGTTGTGCATCAATTTAGTAATTACGGTGCCATTTTGGTTACTGTGAAAGAATTGAATGAGAATTTTTAGATATTTGGAGTTGTGAGGGTTTCATGCAGGCATTAAGGGTTTTCTTGTGTATACATATTGTGACATTTATTTGAAATGCGTGACAAGTGCAAATGGTAGTATAATCAATCAATCAATCTGTACCTCCACCCATAGCGCACAGTTTTTCTTTCAGCTTTTGCCCCGTTTTGTGTTTGTGGCAATTAGTAACTTAGTTTATTTTCTATTAGTATTATTCTCTTCTTTTTTTTCAATGCAGAAGAAAGGAGGAAAAAGAGAAGGGAACACCTCTATGAGGTGGAAATGTGGACTAGTGAGTGGGTGGTCATGGGCTTATTGTTGTCATGGTGGCATCTCCATTCTAGGCTCTTAGATACACACATATTATAATTTTTGCGTTTTTTTTTTCTCTTTTGTCCCCAACTTTTTCTTTTTTCTTTATTCAATTAACAATTGTTTGCTTTGTTGAATGCATTTAAAAAGCACGCAATTTTCGCAGTTAATAGATGCAATTCCTTACTCTTTGTTTGAGCTTATATAACCGCCATTGAAAAGGGCCAATCCGTGTGTGAGTGATAGAGAGGGGGGTGTGGGGAAACTTTAAGAATATTCGCACGTGTCGTAAGGGTATGAAGGAATCTGTAGGTATTTGGCCCCCGCGAGCCTTTTGACTTTTGGATTAGTTGTCAGCGCCGCTTCATATATAAATTCAATTGGAGGGACACCACACGCAAACACACTTAGACACTTAAGAACAACAAAAAACAACGCTAGGGTCCTGACGTCCTGACGTAACGTCTGCGATGCTTTGCTAAAGGACGTTGGCAGTTAACTGTTGAGCCGACCTCCATGACGAACGGTACTGGCCCGATGAACCAGAAGAGGAAGAAATTCCAATCTCTTGTCTCGCTTTTTTGAGGCGCAGACGCAGCTTCAATTATATGAAGAAGGCTCATGATACAGAGGGAGATGGCTAGCAAACTTTGTGAGTGCTCCACATACACATACATATTTACATACATTATATATATTATTTTTACTGTGTGCATGTGTTAGTATTTTCTTGTGTCTCTATGAACAGAGAGGTCAGGGGCAATGAATGAATGTGTAAACAGAGTGGACAAAGCAATGTGCAGAATAAACAGAGATAGACACTCGCAATCATAATGGTGGAAAAACAGCTGGAGGCCAAAACCTGGTCAAATCTATGCGAAATTGGGTCGACTTCTTTGTGGCATATATTACACAATCGCCTTGCGAGGAGAGTAGCCTTTTCATCTTAACAATGAGTTTTCAACAAAAAAGCAAAATAGACAGCATTGGCTCAGATTTTGACATGGCTTAAATAGAAACTTTCGACTAATCTTTACGAAACCAACTTTTCTCTTCCAGAAGTAAAAAAAAGAACAAAATATAAGAAATTTAAGGACATTCGAATATATTTTCAAATCAAGTAACAAATAACTTTAAATACTGGGTCTGTTGACTGCAAGAGTGCAACAGCAATAGTTTAAAATTTGCGCGCCCGTCGATATTTATCGGAATTAGGGGCCACACAAAAGAATATGTGTAAGAAAGAGATAACAACATGGCTGGGCGAATATTCAGTATAGATCGGCGAATATTCGCTATGGCCGGGCGAATAATCAGATAAACATGTGTTTGAATGAAAGAGATAGCAATATCATATTGTTGTCATAAATAAATAACTTGCATCAGCCACCGTTTTGGCCATTTTGACTTCGGGGAACCCTGCTAAATGCAACATGGTCTTTAAATGTCAGGAGGATAGCTTCTTAAAGCAGGCAAGATTCTGGAATTTTCTTTTCAATCTTATATAATATAATATAAAGGTTATCCCTGTATGTCTTGCAGTTCAAGTCAAAGATCGTATCCTGCGAGAATGCTAATTTAGAATGGGTAACTGAGGATCAAGGTGAAACAACAAAGCGTCAGCTCAAAGGCTTTAATGTGGTATGCGAGGATACCATACTATTCCCGGAGGGCGGTGGACAGCCATGTGACTATGGCTCTCTTGGCGGGCACCCGGTGAGAAATGTTGTGCGGAATGGTACCCAGGCGGTGCACTTTGTGGAATCGCCAGAAAGTTTTGAAGAGGGAACGGAAGTTGAACAAGTTTTGAACTGGGAGCGACGACTGGATCACATGCAGCAGCATTCGGGTCAACATTTGATTTCAGCGTTGTTCGACAGTGAATTTAAATATGAGACCACATCTTGGTGGCTAGGCACTAGCACCTGCTATGTGCAATTAAAAACACCTCATTTGATAAGCCGTGAGTCATTGGACCTTATCGAACAAAAGTGCAACAATTTGATACGCGAGGGTCGCGAAGTGACAGTTCATCTAATCGATCCCGAAAAGGAATATGATTTGCAGGGTGCTCGTGCTCCACGCGGACTTCCCAAGGATCATGTGGGTCTCGCACGTGTGATTGACATCGAGGGAGTCGAGGGCAATATGTGCTGTGGCACACATGTCACAAATATCTCCCAGCTGCAGGCCATCAAGATCTTGTACTGTGAGAAGGTGAAAACCCATGTATTGGTTCATTTTGTGGTTGGAGAGCGAGTATTACGAAAACTGGCGGAAGTATTTCAACGTGAACAGCAAATTACAGCGGCTATCAAGTACGTACATACATTCGTAAAATGGACAAAGAAGTTTCCTGAATATTCTATCTACTTACATACATATTGCAGATATAAACCTTATCTTTATATATGTACTTAAATATTTTACAGAGGTGGCCCCCAACAGCACTTGGATTTACTGCAGAAGTTACAGCAAAATGTTAAAATGACGCGTAAATCGTTCCAACAATTGCTCAAGGATTTCGCACATGCAGAGGCAGATCGGCTAGAGGATTTGCCAAAAGCACAACGCCCCAAGTACTTTGCTCTCCATCGTCGCGATGGCATCGAGGTGGATTTCATTCATGCGTTCCTTTCGCATGCACCCGAAGAGATTTTCTATTTTCTAACCGTCTCCGAAGGTGTAGCTGCTGGCAGCCAGGCCAAGGGCCACCTAGTGCTGCGTGGCAGTCCTGAAGTGGTTGAGAAATTAGGACCTCAATTTCTTGAATTACTTGAAGGCAAGGGCAATGGCAAGGATGGCAAGTTTCAGGGTAAGATCAATAATCTGAGTAAACTAGAGGATTGCATGCAACTGCTCGAGGGTCACTTTAAGCCCAAAAAAGCTATTCCAGAGGCGGCCAGTGCCTCTTAATAACCAAAGAACATGTAAATACCGAAAAAAACAAATAATATCTTTGTAAATACAATATTTTTCAAACGGTAATTTCGATTTCATTTGTCTTAATTTGTACTACAACGAAAGTCTCCTAATTAAAATGCTATAACAAAACCAATGCCCGCTGCAGCTTCGCCAACTAGATCAACCCACATGGACAGCGATCACAGATAATTGATATCGTAGTTTCGCATTTTCCATCGCAGTCGCCAGAACTCATTCCAGAAGCCAACATCTACGACGCGTTCATGGAAATTTAACCAGCTCACTGTCGTGTATTCACATATAGCTGGATATGTGCAATCATCTTCGTCATAGAGGTCTATCCAAAGCAGTGTGAAAACTCCCAGCGACAGTAGTCGCAATTTCTTCTGATTGATGGCTCTTTCCAGGGTCAGTAGATACTGCGAAGCTTCCGTATTCTGTTGTTCCGGCGGCACTGTGATCATGCGATTCGAACTACGACGCAGGATTGTCATAAAGGCCTCATGGTCGGGATTCTTTTCCGCTGCCTTGTACAGCAAGGTAAGTCCTGTGGCGTACGCTAAAGCCTTTTTGGGTTTAGCATATGACTCCTTCACTACTCCTATGGTTACCTCGGAATAGTCGCGCACCAAGCCCTGCCAGTAGTTCACCCACTTCTCCACCACGGTACCCTTAAAGCGTTCCGGCAAAACGAATTTCTCGGCCACACTTTGACGCAGTGCCGCCACACGATGCCCAACATTCAGCAAACGCATTGCCTGTATCTAATTTCTGTGAACAATTTACAATTTTACAAAATTAAAACGAAAGACTAGTTACGAAAAACCTTACCCTCAGCTGTTCAGTGTGAGTGTGACCGCATTTTTCCTGTCTGACAAACCGATATTCGATAAAAAAAAAAAAAAATACAGTGTTAAAATACTGCGATTTTCGATACTAAGCTGGCAGCGAGTCACCGATGTTCAACACTGGTGGAAACTGGACGAGTTTTTTTTTCAGCGACAAATAATTCTGTAGAATTTTTTCCCTTTCGCCGCAGTTCAAAACAGAATAAAGGTAATTTGTGAAAATAAATGTTATTGTAAACGATTATTGGGTGAATTGGCAACGGCGTCATTCGAAATCAGTGCGAAACTTGCTGGCCGCCTAACCTACAAAGTTACATAATTTGGCAAATGTTATTAACTCCTGCGTTTTGTCCATTCTCCAGAAGCAATATGTCGATCGTGAAGAATGCTCGCCTGTTGGCCACTCGTGGCGCCCGCCTGGCCCAGAACCAATCTCGTCGCAACTACTCCGATGAGATGAAGCTGACCTTTGCTGCTGCCAACAAGACCTTCTACGATGCCGCCGTGGTGCGCCAAATTGACGTGCCCTCATTCAGTGGAGCCTTCGGCATCCTGGCCAAGCATGTGCCCACATTGGGTAAGTCGTTGATAGAAAATCTTACCTGATTCAACTTACGAAACTCAATGCCTTCTCATTCGTTTAGCTGTGCTGAAGCCCGGAGTTGTGCAGGTTGTGGAAAATGACGGCAAGCTCACCAAATACTTTGTATCCAGTGGCTCCGTCACTGTCAATGAGGATTCCTCTGTCCAAGTGCTGGCCGAAGAGGCACACAATGTGGCAGACATTGATGTTAATGAGGCCCGACAGCTTCTTTCCAAATACCAGTCCCAGCTGAGTTCTGCGGGTGACGACAAGGTAAGGTCTAATAATACCCATCATTCGGAGTCCTCTCCCCTCACCCCACCCCCGCCCAGTATTAATTGTATGTTTGGTAATTTTCCTTGTTCCCACAGGCCAAGGCGGAGGCTGCCATCGCCGTTGAAGTTGCCGAAGCACTGGTCAAAGCTGCCGAATAGACATAAAACAAACAAAAACAACATAAAAATAAAATGCAAATGAATGAAACATAACTAAATCGAACCCCAATATCGTGTGTTATGAAACAATAAAAACAAAAAGAAAACTTACAAGCGAATAAATACTATCGTCATAATCATCTGATGAGATATATATAAAGCCAAATCGCCATACCAACAGCATATTAAAGACACAGAGATGTATGCATAACTCAAATTTATTGATAACCCTTTTTTTTTCTTTTTTTTTCTCATTTATTAATCGCGTGTTTAAACATGTGTAAGCCGCATCAAAAAACAGAAACAAAAAAAACAATGAAATGAAATGGAAAGACACCGCAAAACAATTTAATATATTCAAATCGAAATGCTTAATTTCACGCCTGTGTGCCGAAAACAAATAACCATCAATCGAAATCTGCGTCGTTTATGCAATTCTCGATGAACTTGAGAAATTTTGGAATATTACATGTTTTCTATGGGGTCTCAATTGTCATTCGATAAGGCCTATGAATCTCTATGGTGAAGGATTTCATCTTATAAGGATCAAAAAAGGTACAAATATTCAATTCAAGTTAGTGTTCGAGTATCCAAGTGGGCAATCCAATAAGCTGATTTCTAATGCTCTACTAACTTGGATAGTTCTTATAAGGTATGTAGAGAGGACAGTCAAAAATGTCTCAAGCAACTGATCGGCATTAGATGCAATAACACGAATGATAACGAGTGAAAGGGAAGGTGATATAATTTTTCATCGAAGCCGCTCGGCTTAATCCCTGTGATGGCCGAAGTCCACACGAAGTTTATTCCAGAGCATTCAAAGCATCTCGATGTTGGACGTGAGCCAATTGATCATGGATTTTGTATTCTCTGTATTTTTCTTGCATCCAAGTCCTTGTCCTTGATGGTGAAGGTCTCTCCTCTCTGCCGATACTAAATGATGTATTAAGTCAAGCGGATTTTTCGTTTAATAGTATGTTTTATTTTGTTTATTTTCTATTTTTAAATGCAAAAAAAAGGATAAAAAAAAATATGAAATAACTTATGGGAAGAGTGTAGGGAAAAGTGTCGATAGAATAGAAATATATAGGAAGGTCGGAGGTCTTCAGTGCGTATGAGTGTATGGGTGGTGGGTGTGTGGGCAGTCTTCTTAGTACTGAGGTGGTCCGTATGCCGGGGCGGGCACATGACCTACGGGCAAGGGAGCCTCCTCAATGACAGGTGCAGCTGGGGCAAAGATGGGGGCTGGTGCGGGGTGTGGCACACTCAAGACTGGGGCGGGAGCTGGAGCATACACTGGTGCAGGAGCGGGAGCAGAGTATACTGGAGCTGGTGCAGGAGCGGGGGCTGCATAAACTGGGGCTGGTGCGGGTGCAGAGTAAACTGGAGCTGGAGCGGGAGCAGAGTAAACTGGAGCTGGAGCGGGAGCAGAGTAAACTGGAGCTGGTGCGGGAGCAGAGTAAACTGGAGCGGGAGCAGCATAGACTGGTGCGGGGGCAGGAGCAGCATAGACTGGTGCGGGGGCAGGGGCAGCGTATACTGGGGCGGGAGCTGGAATATCTTGAACAGGTGGCAAATATGATGCAACTGGTGCTGCAACGGGCCCCTCAATAGGAGCGGCATAGGATTGGCCAACAGCGGCCGAATGCTCATGGATCACACGCACCACCTTGGCAGGACCGCTCAGAATGGATCCACCACCCACAGAGAGACCGGCATCATGGTTTTCATGCACAACCTTAATAACCTGGGCGGGTCCCGAGGAAAAACCAGAGCCGCCGCCAATGAATCCGCCACCACTTGATCCACCCTGTTGATGAACCACCTTGATGATTTGTGGGGCAGCAGACTCGCCTACAGAATGACCACCACCGTACACTGGTGCGGATTCCTGCAATACTTTGATGACCTTAACTGAAGCAGGTGGACCATAGACAGGAGCTGGAGGCCCATATACAGGAGCGGGTCCGGCATAAAGAGGAGCGGGACCGGAAACACTGCTGCTGCCACCGGAGATAACCTTGACCTTATAAATTTGTGGAGATGGCTCATAGCTGTAACCGCCAGCATAGCCGCCACCACCATAGCTGCTGCCACCATAGCTGCCGCCAACCGAACCACCTTGCTGGTGGATGACCTTGACAACTTGTACTGGGCCGCTGCCATGACCGTGGTAAGAGCCACCACCGCCGCCGCCACCACCACCGGAACTCCATCCACCGCCGCCGCCACCGCCAGAGCTGCCTCCTCCAATGCTAATTCCTGCCTTGAGGCCTCCACCGCTGCCGCCACCACCGCCACCGCCGCCGCCACCACCACCGCCTCCCAAGAGGCCCAGGAAACCGGCATTAGCCACAGCAAACAAGGCGCAGAAACACACGAAAACCTGTAAACAGATCGTTAACCAATTAGAACATTTGGATCCAGAAGGAGCAATCATCTTCTTGCTTCTTTACCTTCATTTTTCCTATTAATCCACTTAGGGTTTTGGTTTTGGGTTGACAAGATTCCTAACACTCCTCAAGCTCAACTGATGCCTAACTATGGGCGACTTCTCGCTTTTATACCCAACTGTTGCACCATGTAATGATCAACCTGATCAACCATTGTCATCATCAACGCAACGACAATCATCATCTTCATAATCATCATCATCATCTTATCACGATCATAATGATGATGCTGGTCCAAAACAAAAGCATTTCATTAACATTTCCAGCCCTAACCCAAGACACAAATTGCTGCCCAAGCCCAAGCCCAAGCTCGAGGCCGGTCTTCAGTCTTCAGTTCGCTTTCGTTTTCATCAACATCGAATATCCAAATCGAACCGCACCCTAGAGGTTCTTCATTTCCATTTCTCGAATTTCGATTTCTTCTTCTCTCCATTTCCAGTTTCGTTTCCAGCGTTGCCACACATTGCATTTCCGAAATTCCAAAAATTAGCATGAAAATGCGGCTGATAGCACAAGCATAAGCATAAGGTGTCTTCATCTCTCTGTCGATCTCCATCGCCATCTCCATTTCCATCGCATCCCCCTGTCCATTTGCATACATATATAGTTCGTGCATAGCTCGGCCTCTTAATCGGCGGCGGCGGCTAGCTGTCTGCCCACGAGACAAGCCCGAATCGAACCCAAATCCAAGCGCAATCATTTCAAGGTGAATCGGAATCTCGTTTTATTTAAAAAAAAAAAAAAAAAAAACTCTTCATTTTGATTTTTTGTCAACCTTTTTTTTTTTTATCATATTTCTTTTTTATTTTAGGGGGGTTATGCAAGTTATTGTCTATCATAAAAACGGCATCGGCATCAACTGAAGCCCGTTCGCTAATGTGTGTGGTAAATTGGCCCTTGAGGGTCAATTGGAGTGGGTAACATGAAATCAAAGCCAACCAGCAAGTGTGGGAAAGATCTAATTCAAACTTTGGAGAAAATGCCAAATCCTAATGATGCAGGTGGAACCATAAATGTTACCTACCCAAAGGAAGAGGTTACACCAAATCTATCTCTCTACCTCTTTCTAAGTCTTGCTTCAGTTTTCTTTCGTTACTTTTACTTTCTGGCCATGCCATTAGGGCGACTTAATATCACTTTGTTTTGGCTTTTAGTCTCAAGAATTCTTTTCAGAGACTATGTGATAAATGCCACCGTTGCCTAACTATCCTTATAAAAGGATATATGTTCGTCTATATATGTTAATATACGAAAAATATTCAACATCGGAGCGAAAACAATCAGGAATCCTTTTCCAAGACACATTATGCCGAGTATCTATAAATATGTGGAAAATATTCAAAAAAAATACATTAAGATCGTTCTAAAAAGAGAGCAAACAATCAATATTTAATCATAATTTAACAAAATGATTAAGTTTATATGTTTAATTTAATTTTAGAAGTTTAATAAGTCGAAAAAATAATTGATCATTCCAATTCATATTATTAGAAACTTGAAGACTAAATCTTTAATGATAATTTAATGTTACAAAAAACAAAATATATGAAGTTCTTCCAAGAAACAAATGAAGTTTATTTATATGATCAATTATTTTTAATAATATTCTTCAAGACGTTATATTTTGACAAAAATTTTGTCATTTTTTTAAACTTGATTGAATCCCCCTCCCTTCTTCCATTCTTCTCGTCTCGTAATCATATCCCTGGGTAGGACAATCCTTTCCCTTTATGATCAGATAGTCCATAACGAAATCAACGTCTTCAAAATTATAACTACTTATATATAGAGTTTTGATCATCTTGAAGTTGCTAGCGACAAAACTGATTCTTTAATCCTTTTGAAACACATGACTTTCCTTTCCTTCCTTTCTTTTCCTTATCCTTGTCCGGCTGCAAGAAAGTTGAACTAATATCCTAGGAAATGCTGTGAAACTGATTAAATTATTTATAAGAATTTAGTTTTTCTTCACCAAAATTTATTTTTTACAACAGCAAAAAAAAAAAAATGTATTAAGCGTCAATTAAGGTTGTCAAATGTTCTCAGATTTAGTGCTCTGAACGATTTACTTCTGCTTAAGGAAGCCACCGTAGGCCAAAGGAGCATCATAGATTGATCCATGACCGAGACGGACAACCGATGAGCCAACAACTGGAACCAGAGTGCGACGCACGGCTACGGGCTGGACAACTTGAACAGATTCAACAACGGGCACATGACGGACAACTGGAACGTGACGGACCACTGGAACATGACGAACCACGGGCACTGTGGCAATCGAGGCAACAGAGGCAACTGGAGCCACATAGGCAGCACCACCATGGATGACACTGCTCTGAGCCAGAGCCAGACAGGCAGCAATCAGTAGGCAGACAATGAAGAACTATTCAAATGGCAGAGATTGGATTAGTTATGTATATCCTGATGGGTGATTTATCCGACTCACCTTCATGTTTATTTGATTGGTTTGTTGGTTGGTGGTTGGGTAAATGATTTGTGTTGACTTTATTGGCCATGCCAAGAGCTTTTATATACTAACATTCCAAGAGAATCTAGTCGTCTATTATTCGAAAGTAGATCAATAAAACTGGCCCCAGAACTGGCAAAGGCGACTAAACAATTTCTTAAGCTTTTCAAACGTATGTAGATTCTCCATATGCTTGGGCATTATTATTGATATTAGCCTTATAATGTTTTTGTTAAATTAAACAATGCAAAAAGACAATCACAATCACTGCCGGGGACCATAAGTTATTCATTTAAAAAGCAACATCATAATCAAACACCTTTTCGAATTGGATTTTCACAAAAGCCGGTAGAACAATGAGAACTTGTTCCTAGTGTCGACGTAATCGTATAAAACGTACATATATCTGTGTTTTATAGCAGATGTTTGTACCATTTGGTTTTAGACAATATACACTGGAAAACTAAGATTCGATTGGATGAAGAATCATGAATATGTAGTAGATGATATTCTTCTTAAGTAACAACAAAGCAAACCTATCAACAACTAAAACATGTTGTCTTCTTTTTATAATAGTTTTTAGATTTGGTAGTTAAAGTAGTAACTTAAATGTGATCAGCAATTGTTTTTGACTTTGAATTTTTCTCTGTGTATCTGGAAATCAACTTTAACTATTAACTAGTTGGATTTCCGCCAATCAAATAATTGTTGATTGATTCTATTAAAAAACGGCGCCCCTACGCTAGATTTGTGCGAATTTATTTGTTTATAGCCAAAAAGTGTTTATACAATTCCCATTGTCCATGCTCGTTTTTTTTATTATTTAAAATAGAAATAGAAAACGATATGCAAATTTATGCTAAACACAAATATTCACTAAAAAATGTTTGATTCATAATATTTATTCATATATGCATGTAATCTTGCCATATGCATTTACATTTGGCATTAAATAACCTTACAACAAAACAAAAAGATATGGACAAAAAAAAATTAAACCTGATTTTCATTGAGAAAATCATTAAGCGGATTTAGCAAAAACCAGAAGAAGAAGAGAGAGAAAATAACTGACTATAAGAGTTTTTATGGCAATTTCATGAAGCGTTTTACCGTTACCATGTAAAATGCAACACTATGCAACACTCAACTTTCGATCGTTTGCCCACACTGATTGTTGGCAATCGAATACAAGTATTCGATCAATTTGCAGTTACACTAAACAGAACAAGCAATTTGGTTACGAAAATGGCAATAACAAGACGCAAATGAATTAATCATCAAATCCTAATATTATTTGACACAAATTGTTTGCGAAAAATTGTGATAAACTCGCATCCGGCTGAGCCTGCGGTTTCCTCTGCCCGCATCCCACAATGACACACCTGATGCCATGCCCAAGCCTATCGAGCTCCAGATGTTGATGTTGACGTCAACAATGTGAAATTTGTATGAGTGCGAAAGAGAAAGCAATCGCAAAATAAGAGTGTGAGAAAAAAAGCAAAAAGAAAGAAAACGAAAACGTAAGAGTAAGAGTTAAGAAAAGTGTTTGAGCCAAATCCAGCCATGTATTCCGAGTGGGCCTCATTATCGGCCCAAATAACTGCCAACAGCTGCGGCGCCCAGTGCTTTAGTGTCCTGAACAAGTTCCCAGCCTCAGCTGGACGCGAAGTGGTTGTCTCTGTGGTAAAGCAATTGAGCAGTAATCTTGGCATTACTCAGAATGCCGAACCCAGTCATTTGGTCAAAGATGAAGAGGTTGGTCATCATCATGTTTTTTGTTTTGTTTACATTTTGCTAATCAATTGTGTTTTATTCGCACAGGTTAAATGGTGCATGGATGTGATTTGTTTCGGCCTCTCATTGCCCCTGCAGGAAAACGAGACCATTAAGGAGTGTGTGAATGTTTACTGCGAGTGGCTAACGGCACTGCTTCCAAATCCCAAGATTAATGTACCAAAGCCAATATGCGAAGATGCCAATCTGTATGCCCGCCAAATAATCAATCATTTCCACAATCTCTTTGTGCCGCGCCAGGGTGAAAGTAAGTATTAGATGGCCTGCTGATGCAAATTCCCAAATGCTAAAGCCATATCATTTAGTTAATCCTTGTCTTAAATTTCAAGTCTTGCCATTTTTATACCAAACCACGCTTGGTAAGAGCGCTTGCTGCCAAATGCTTTATCTATCTTAACAAGCTGCAGTGCCAACAATTTCGTTAATCTGTGTTTGCATTTCAGGTGCGGATACTATAAAGCGTCAGGCTCTATTATGTCATCGAGTGTTGCGCAAACTGCAATTGATAGCACAGGATTCAACGAAAATGGATCGACAAACGTGGGATACGTTGCTCCTCTTTCTGTTGGCCATCAATGAAATTTTGCTAGCTCCACCCACAGTCAAGGATGATGTGGGCGATCAGCTGTGCGAACGTGTGCTATCTGTGCTATTTGAGGTATGGCTATTGGCTTGTGTGCGTAGTTTCCCATCGCCTTCAATGTGGAAAACATTACAAGAGTCCTGCACCATGTGGCGTCATCGTCTGGCCTTAGTCGATCAATGGAATCGTGTGAATTTAGCCCTGACAGCACGTCTGCTCGAATTTAGCTATGGTCCAGCATTCCCCCCACTAAAAAATGGTTAGTATGGTTAGTGATTGATCGATATTCAGATGTATAACTGATCTTTCGTCTGGAACCGGCAGCTGATGAAGATGGACAACTGATACCGGCTGGCATGTCCAATGATTGTGTGGCCCAGACTTGGTATCGTTTCCTTCGCATGATTGGCAATCCAACGGCCTTGTGTTCGCCACATGTAATTAGCAAATCACCGCAGTTTGTTCAATGGGCTTTGACTCATGACAAGGGAGCGGAGACTCACCAACATCCCTGTCTACAGATGTTGCCGAAAATCTTTCTTAATGCCATGAAGGGCATTTCCAGCCAAGTAGATGCATTTCTGGGTAAGATTCATATGCGTAGTGTGACATGGTGTGATGATATTTCATTCCTCCCCGTCACATGTGTAGGCTAAGATTAGGCTATCTATGTTTATCTCTTTGGCTTTTGTATCTAATCTAAATTGAAAACCGTAAACACCATTTTGCTGGACGAGGCAGGCATTTATAGGCCGCCTCCGCATCAGCAGGAGAACATTGTGACCAATCTGCTGGAAATAAGGCACTCACTGAACGAGGCCACATCCACAACACTGCAGCAATTCATACACTCCACCAGCGTCTCGAATATAGCGCAGCAACAGCAGCAGCAACAACAACAACAACAACAATTATCTCATCATTCGCATCCACATACGCATCATTATCCTCATCTGCATTTACATGGCGCTGGCAGCTTTCTGCGCGACAACTTTATGAGCAATTCGGCTAGTTCGGCTCTTAATGCAATAATGGGTCATCACCATCATCAGCAGCAGCAGCAGCAGCTACAGCCAACTTCATCTCCCACCACTCTTGGCACCAACAACAATATCAGCAGCAACAACAACATCAGCCATCACAATTTAGGACTATCTTCAGCATCATCATCAGCTGTGGGCAACACCAGTGCTGGTGGCAGTCATTCGGCTGGAGTAGTCGGCAGTATATCATTTACAACAACCGATGGCGTTCCTGTCTCAACTCTGGGCACGGGTCAGGCCACACCCACACCGCCCTTGCAACGAAGATTGGCAAAAAGTTTCAGTGTGGCCCCAACTCTAACACAGCAGAAGGGTGCGGATTAACAATAGCAAAATCAAAACCAAAAAGACAACACATTACAATTATTATTTGTATAGTTAACATTCATTGTTTGTGCCATAAAATAATGTGTAGGCCAGGGCAGAAAGTCATACCATATACGTACATATATCTTCTTTTATCCGTGATGGAATATACATATTTCAATTTACTTTGGTTATTGTCTGAACCGTTGGCAAACGAATGCCAAATTCTTCTTATAGATTCATTCTGCTAATATGTGGCAATGTGTGTTAATTGGAGAAATTTACTTCGGTAGATCAATATACTTACTTGGCTATTAACTTTCTGCCTCGGTTGAGCCATTATTATTCCTTTAATTTCAATTGACTTTTTTTAAAATGTCGTGTTATTGTTGTTTGTTGCTTGCCTAAATGATATTGACTTAATCCACAGTGCACTCCAAATCCATCCACGATCCATCTGCAGCTGCGCTCACGTTTTACATTTAAGTTATTCAATTTTTTCTAGTTTAAGTTTTAGTTTGTAGCTTTAGTTTTAGTGTATTTATTTTCTTGTTTTTCTGTTGGCATGTTGATGAGCACAAAGCGAGTGAAATAATCTGTATAATTGCCCAGCTCGATCACACACACACACACACACGGGCCTAAGGGAGTGCGCTGAGAGAGTGTGTGTGTGTGCGAGAGAGAAAGAGCGGTACCAATCGCATTATACATTGTAATTTATCTATTGTACGCCCACAATTAATGCTATATCGCTGCATGTCTGTGTCTAGTTCTAGTTTGACTTGATAAGCTATTTCCCAGCCAGCTCACTAATTTCTCACACTCGTACTCTTCCCCAAACTCTCTCACAAACACACACGCACATGCTTTCGGCAGGCTTGAGTAAAACTGCGCTTATCGGTAGCCTAACGGGCGGCTCTGTGGTATCTGGTCCCGGCTCTGGCTCCGGTCCCACACCTGCTCCGGCACCGACAACACCAACATCAACGTCGGGTCCGCCCTCGACTAGCAGCAGCATCAATTGTAAGTGTTGTGCCGTCAGCTTTACGTATCTTCTAACTCTCTAACACAGCTGTTGTTTTGTTGTTGTTGTTTTTTAATGAATTGTATCTGTTCTTTTTTAATTTTTCCCCTTTCGGCACCCTTCTAGCTCTGCCCCTGCCGTCATTGGGAGCTGCCAGTGTTGAGCTAGCAGCGGCTAGACCGAAATGCAATAGCATTCTTCATGTATTCCACGAGTGGCTGTTCGAGGCAGCACACATAGGCGGCGACACTTGGCGCCAGAATCGAAAGAGTAAGTTGTGAAAAGTCTCCAATTCCATCCATAAATTAGATACACAAAAATCGTCAAGTCGATGGATATTCAATTTACCTACATACATACATATATTCTTAGCCATTTTCCTCGACTTGATGATATTGATTGAAAAAGATTTTGCGGTATTATCGATAAATGCAGCTTTCTAAATTATTATTGCAAAACGCCCCCAAAAATCCACTGGCCATCATTCATTTCTCATTCAATCCCACAGAGCAAGCATGCGAGGCCAGTAAACGACCTTCATCCATGATTATGGAGCATCGAAAGGGTTCGATTTCACTTTCCCAGCCAAACTCATTGAATGATCCCGCTTCACTGCCACCCGCACTGACCATTGATAAATATGAATCCGGACGTGCCGAAGCCATTGGAACATTGTGCAAAATATTTTGTGCCAAAAAGACGGGCGAAGAAATTCTTCCCGTCTATTTGGCACGTTTCTACATGGCTCTACAGCAATGCCTAAAGATAACCGAAGCGAAAGAGTGTGACGAAACATTGGCCAGCATTTTATTGCATTCCAGCGATTTATTCCGTTTGGATTTGGATGGCATTAATGTGTTATTGCCCGGTTTCATAGCTGCCCTCGAGATTGTGTTGCCTGACAAGGATCTAAAATTGAAATCTCAACAATCATCGGCAGTTCTCTTCAATCGCACTGAACTACGACGTTCGGCCATAAACATTCTGTTATCGATTATGGTATTACCACTACACTATCAGGCATTGCCCATTAGGGATTTGGCCAATGGCGAGACTAGCGAAAAGTGAGTGGCAACCAACCAACTCAATCTATTCAATTCTGCTTACATTGATCAATTGCTCTGATTCTCGTTACCCACAGAATGTTCACATTCATACAGCTTAAATCGCGGCTAATGAACATATTGATGAATGCCCTTCAGGTGGAGACTGATGCCCAGAATACCCACATGTTATTGGGTGGCCTCTTGCTCTGTGTTCAGGATGCGGTGACCTTTGAGGAAACCGAATTGGGTGGTGCCTCAGAGCATTTGGCCAACTCAGGTGGCGGTGGTATTCAAAATCATGATACCAACTTGCTTAGCTCGGGTAAGACAAATTAATAAACACTTTTTAATTTTAATTTGTTTTATTTTTTATTTTCAACTTTTGTTTTTACATTTCGTTGAATTATTTTCCGTTTGGTCATGACCTTGACTTGTCCAACAACCAACGAACCAACCAACAAACCAACCAACCAACCAACAAACCAATTAACCAACCAGCTTGCTCGGAGCGTTCCGCTTCGTTGATCAGCGCTGGCACAGCCAGTTTAGGTGGCCAAACAACAGCCACTGTGGGAGCCGGTTCAAGTTCGCTTAATGCCTCAGCCCATGATTATCCAAGTTTAACCATATCCGATGATATGTCATTGGAATTTGCCCAGGATCTTGAAGGTGTGGCCAGTTATGGTAAAACATTATTTATTGTTTTTGTGTTTTTCGTTAGTTTGGTTTGCATAAGACACACATATTAGCACACAGTTCTGATTAATTAACTGATTGGTTGATGTTATTTTCCCAGATAATGCACATGCATTGTTTGTTCGTGCCACATATTTGGTATGCCATCGTCTAATATCATCTTGGAAGACCGATTTGAATGTCTCATTGGCGGCTTTGGAGCTATTATCGGGCTTGGCTCGTCTACATATAAGGGAAACAGGTAAGAAAATTTAATGCTATATCATTAATTCGCATCTTTCTGTATCTATTTATCTATCTCTATGTATATGTGTGCATTCTTCTATTCCTATAAAACAACAAAAATATCTATCCATGACCCACGACACCATTTACCACCTCTCTCACTCTATCTCTCTCTGTCTCTCTAACTCTATCGCTCTTTTCTTCTTTTTAATTTTTGCTTATATTTATTATTTTGTTCGTGGGGTTTTTCTGGTTGTTTTGCTGTTTTTTTGTTTGGTTTGTTTTCAATTTTTTTATACGTGCAGCCAGGAAATTTACAAATGGTAATTGCTGGGAATGCTACTAACCTAACTAACATGACTTTCTTCTGTCTTTCTTTTCTTTTTTTATGCTTTTCCGTTTCCCATCCGAACTGAAATTCCAATCACCTCGCTCGCATACCTCCACTTTAACCTACCTTACCTACTTACCTGGTTAATTCACCTTTCTTTCTATACCACAAAATATATCTATATAATTTGTATGTATATTTTGCCTTTCACACACATGCACATCCCCCCACCAAATGTATATAAACCATACATACATACACACACACACACCCACCTCAATTCCCATCCACCAACCTAGACACCTTAGTGAAAATATACGAAGCTAGTCAGAATCTAACGATAATCTCCTCAGACGCTCTAGAGTGTAAGCGGGCCGTTAAATGGATCTGTGACTATATTTGCTATCAATGTTCGAGGCCACCGCCGGCGCATAGTAAGGATTTGCATAGCACCATTGTTGCTGCCTTTCAATGTACCGCTTCCTGGTTGATGCAACATCCGTATCTGCTCCATGACAAGGATTGCCTTCAAACCGTACTCGAGGTCGTCGAATTGGGCATATCCGGGACAAAGAGTCAAAGTAAGAGTGGAGATATACCAAAATTTAAGGATGAGAAGGAATTGAAACCGGCCTCAATGCGTGTCAGAGATGCTGCCGAGAATCTGTTGACAATTATATTGGAGCAAGTTGGTTATTTTCCCAGTGAATGTGGACCAGAGTCGATTTCATCCTTATTGGATGAAGTTGCATTGATGAAACATTGCAATTCCATGTCACCGGCAGCAGCAACTAGCACCGAGCAGGCCATTGCCAAGTTTAAGTATTTTGTTACCGAAAACTCAACCATCTTGGCCCTGCTGGAGGAGCCGCTGGGCAACGATCAGGATCCGCAACCAACAGTGACATGTAAGGCTAAGTAAGGAAAATAGTTACACACTTAATTCTAATTTTCTTCTCTCTCTCTCTATCTCTTTTTTCAGTGCTCATTCGGGGTCCATTTGGCCGACATGCCTGGACCATGCAATTGCGCCATCTGCCACGCAGTAAATCGGGCATTAAATATCATGCCATTAATCCAGGACGACCAATACCCATGAATGATATGAGCCAGCGTCCAGAGTGTGAGCAAAAGAATTTTCCAGATGGTGTGGATAAGGTGCAACCATGTGTGGCCGATTTTTCGATACCAACGATTGAACAGATGCGCGAGCGATACGGAACGGACACTATACGCGAATTGGAGGCCATGTTGGAGAATCAAAGCATCCATGAGAAGCTGGCGTGGGCTGAGGCTGATAATAGTGCAGATAGTTTATCCCATTCACAGGAATGTGTCCCACCGGCCGTGTGTCACGAGTTCCATGCAGCTCGCCTATTCCTCTCGCACTTTGGTTTCCTCAGTTTTGAGACAAGAAATCCCCACAATCCAGCCGAATCTTTGGGTACTCCGCCGCAACGTCCATTAATAGTGCTAGACACAAAATCATCGGCATTTGCTTCCGATTTGGATAGATTGGATAAGTTGAGTGCTCGCACCCATGATACCGTCTATGTGTTCTATGTCAAGGTAATCACATTGAATCGCAATCATTATCCATATAACAATTTTATATATGTATGTATGTATATGTTTTCAGTCGGGTCAAACAAATGCTCAGCAAATCATTAACAATATGTCGGAGGATCAGAGCTATACCCATAATTCTCACTTTGGTCATATGCTGCAGACATTGGGATGGCCGGTTCAAGTGGCCGAACATTCGGGCTGGACAGGATTTGCTCATAACTCTTGGTCGCTAAAAGGCTCCGCTCATGATGGCGGCGAACAAGCGCAACAATCTTCGAATCTTCCAAACTCATCCGAATCACTTAACTACAATGGATCACAGCGCGTGCTCTATTGGGCCGATGTTTCCTCAGAAATTGCTTTTGTAGTGCCCACTGCCTGGAATCTAAGATACTATAGCGATGCCTCCGATGGGGAGAGCATTTCAAGCACTGATCAAATCGTTTGGTCTCGTCACGATACGTCCAATGCGAATGATCTTACAAGTTCAGCTGCAGCCAAGTCAAAGTCACGTAATCTCAGTCTGGAGCTAGACACAACGGGAGCCAATAATAACAACAACAACACCAACAACAGGGGCCCCAAAGAACCGGTGCCGCCCACAAGACGTAAAGGTAATGTGATCAAACCCGCTCTTCTTGCTCAGGCGCCAGCAAAGATCTTTCTGGTTTGGCTGGAAAGCTATGAGGATCATTTGAATTTCCCATTGGAAGATCTGTTGGCGTACACACGCACCGGTGAAGAGTTGCAATCCCTGCAATTGCCCCGTGCCTCCGATTGTCATGTGATATTTGTCCACTCGCTTCTCTCGGGCCTGTTGCGTGTAAAACTCCAGGGTCCCAGTGGTCGCATGAGCTTTGCCACACCTCTGGTTGATGGTATGGTGCTAAGTCGACGCATAGTCGGTAATCTAGTGCGTCAGACAGCTCTTAACATATCACGGCGCCGGCGATTGGACAACGATAAGTAAGTTTTCTCATTCATTATCTTTAGCACACACACGCCAAATGCAAGAATCTCTCACTAATCGAATTAAATCCATTGCAGCTATCAACCGCCTCATGTCCGTCGACGACTGAAGGTGCAGGACATTGTCCAGAAATACAAAATGGATCTGAGTGAGGCCGAACTGCTGGCACATCTCTTCCAGCGTGCAATCTAGCAATATTAGAATGATTAAAAGAAAGTATTACAACTAACAAAAGCATATACACACACACACACACCCGAGATGAATTTGTCTTATGGTCTGTGTCTGTGTGCCTGTGGCCGGACCAGATCAAAATCAATTCATAATAGCGCAAGATTAGGAATCTTTGGCATTTTATTAACATTTCTAGAACTAAGAAAACTATTTAAATGCAAAATACATTTAAAAAAAAAAAAAAAAAAAATTAATATTTTTTAAAAAAGAAATGTCAACTGTTGTTCCGTTTTTAATTAATTATGAATATTAATGGTATGCTTCTTCTCTATGCCTTAGATTCAGAAAAGATAGTTGACTTCTCTAATTAGCAAAGAGATTCAATTGATCTTCTTGTGATATATCTTCATTTTGTGATTAGGTAAGCCAAGAGGCAACCTGATGTCTTGTCCAATAAGTATGACGCCATCTACGAATTCCATTGGGCAATCTCATCTCATTAGTCATACAAAGACATTTTGTATAGACATATTTACATATAACTATGTCGATATCACATCATGCATATGTATTTACATGCATGGGAAGAAGAAATGTAGGCAATGCGAAATATCCGAAACCAATTAAGGCCCACATAAACAACAAAACGGACAAAAATTTCACCTTTGACTTGAAACAGTTTCGTTTAGGTTGACGTAATGATGATTCCGTTCCGTTTCGAAAACGCCACCGCTCTATTGAAGCCGTAGCCCGAGGGCCGCCGCCAATTCATCCTCTCTTTAATCGAAAGTCGTGACATAATGATTTTTTAATTGTTTCTTCATGTTTTTGTTTTTTGTATTTTATGAATTGTTTAATAACAAATAATATAAATTAACAAAGATATGGATTTTCATTTTGTACTTTGGCTACAAAGTGTAATGACTGTGGGAAATTAACCTAGTAAAAAAAAAGGTAAATGAAATGATTTGCATTTGTTTTGGTCTAACTAACTATGATGAGGGACAGACGACATTGGTGTGCCTACCAGCCCGAAGATTGGCCATTACTCCAACCGGAATTAGAGCCACCGCCATTGCTCCAACCGGAATTAGAGCCACCGCCATTGCTCCAACCACCAGAGGAGGAGCCACCGTTATTACTCCAACCACCAGATGGGGAGCCACCATTATTGCTCCAACCCGCAGATGCAGAGCCACCATTATTACTCCAACCACCAGATTGACCGGATGCACCACCCTTGGCCCAACCACCGCCGCCAATTTGCTGTTGCTGCTGATTGTCCTGGGCGCGCATCACTTTAAGTGTGCCACGTTGGACGACATGACCGCTCTTGAAGAAGGCTCCCTGGGCTTGATCTGCCTTTAAGATGATGGCCTTACCGCGCTGACCAAAGGCATCAATCAATTGTCCATTGATGGCATCAATATTACCTGCTCCACCGCTACCACCGAAAGAATCTTCCTGTAGTACCAGCTGAAGGATTTGTGGCAATATGGCATCAATTGAGGAAGAACTACCGCTATAACCATGACCTGAAGCATAGGATTGTCCATAAGAGTGCGAATGGGAATGGGAATGATCATGGCCATAAGAGTAACCACCGCCGCCGCCGCCACCGCCTCCACTTACAGCATGATAAGCGATTGGGGCAGGTGCGGGAATGTGTACAGGCACGGGAGCGGGGACGGAAACGGGAGCAGGAGCCTGCTGTTCGATAATTTTATAAATTTGAGCGTGTTGCTGGTGACCGCCATGACCATGACCGCTGGCATAACCACTGGAATATCCGCTGGAATAGCCACTGGCATAACCACCGGCATTTCCGCCATAACCACCACCAACACCATGACCGATAACAGATGCAGCCGATCCTCCGCCATTACTGTAGGCTTGACCCTCTTGCAAAATGACCTTGATAATCTGGGAAGATCCACCTCCGCCGCCGCCTCCTTGAGCATAGCCATGACTCTGTCCGTGACCGTGACCATGACCACCACCGCCGCCTCCTCCTCCTCCTGAGACTCCACCTCCGTGGCTGGGAGTGGCAATTACATTATATGTGGTTTTAGTACCACCGCCTCCTCCTCCTCCTCCGCCGCCGCCGCCCAGGAATGACAGAAATGTGGCATTACAGGCACAAACTGTGGCCAGTAGACATATGAAGACCTATGAGATTCCTTGGTCAGTTAGTATATTCCATTTTGTTTGTGTGTGTGTGTGTGTGTATTCCAATTCTTAGGCCGGGTGGATCGATCTTGATCGTTACTTACCTTCATCGTAGTTAATCTGTTTGTTCTCTCTCTCTCTCTCTCTCTAACGGTCGTTTACTTAGGACACCTGAGTGAGTGTGTGTCGAGCTGTTCCTGGTTAGTGAATGATGGCACTTTCTTGGATCTCCTCCGTTTTTATACAAAGATCAAACCCGTCACGTCTTTAGAGGTTACCCACACCCCCGTTAGATGTCGAACTAACGCAACACGTGAGAGCTGGACCCAGAGAGAGAACGAGAGAGAGATACAGAGAAGAGACATTGAAAACGGAGATGAAGATGAAGAGCTGCCGATATGGAATCGTGGGCTCATCGACTCTTGTAACCCATTACACACAAACAAACTCACACTTAAGCGATAGACACACATTTCAATGGGCCAACTTCATAGAGGCTCTACAGGGTGTTGATTTTTGAGTTGGTCTAGTAATCAATTATAATATTCTTGCGATTCGTCTAAATGTTCCATTCCACACAATAAATCGTGTACAAATTTAAAGACACAGATTTTGGAAATACATTTTAAAAGTCTTACTATTGGTTGCGTTTTTAAATATTGACTATCAGATTTCATATAAGATTTGGCCTAAAGCTAGTTACATACATACATACATATATACATTTCAGAGTTTAGAGTTAATTTATGTCTTAATATATTCAAAACTAAAATTAGTTTAACAAGTTGTTTCAACTGAACAATTTTGAGATACTTTTTTAAATTGTTTGAAAAAGGTTTTTTTCCTACAATTGACACAAGTTTATAAAGATTAGATAGACTAACACTATTGTCTATATAGATAAGATATATTGATTTCAGTCTATCTACCTAATCTATTATGTTTTAATTTTATTACATTAATTCTAGTAATACATAATTACTAAACCTAATGATTGAGCAACTATGGGCATTACTTGCTAGGGACTCCAACTCGATGTTTCTTTGATAAATTTGTACATTTTTAATATCATTTCTAAAACAGTCCTATATGTTATTGTTGATCCATATGAAGCAGATTTAGAGTTCAATAATCGAACAAAATACATATGTAGTTCCGTCTATTAACCACTTCCGCTTGTGAAAAGGAACCCTATATATCATTATATATTTCTTCAAAGAAATTTAAAAATTCCCAAACCCCAACTATGCAACAAAATAACTGAAACAATCCAAAAACAACAACAAGAAACCAAAGGCTAAACAGAGGGCAAGCGAGAGGCAAGCAGAGAGATGGGGTCTTTATCTCCGCCAACCAACCGACGGACCGATCGACAGACTGACCGGCTTTTTGCATATGATTATCGATTTGACCGCTTCGCTGGCCCTTGGTTATTGCAACAGTCCGAAAAACTAGAGGTCCGATTTAAACATAACGAATGCCGCAGTGTGAATACTCTTTATCTGATTTGCAAATTTCAATTAATTAACAGTATCTGCAACTATTACTATTAGTATATGAAACTATATTACATACATATATATGTATGGATTGTCAATTGACTTATTTCCAAATAGATTTTTATATTGTTTAGCAGTGTAAAGATTCAAAATTTTGATGATATTCGGATGTACGTACATAAAGGTTTTGAATAATACTCCACATATTTAGCTATTTTTAAAACATATTATATAATTGTATTCGAACATTTCTACTTTAGATTTAAGGATCTTATGCAAAAGTTTCTCCAGCTTACTGGGCAGTAAACCATAAATAATGCATCATTTATATGTACATATTAGAATCTTTAAAAATACATAAAGTTTACCAAAGTATTTTGAAGTCCAAGAGATCCAACTAAATCTTCTACATATGTTTTTGGTACATATCTGTAGCCGAAATTGAAACAGTAGGTAAAATCTATTGGATATATGTACATACTTACCTAAAAAAGGAAATAACAAAAAGTCATTATAAACATTTTAGACTTTCTATATCTATTTGAAGTAGATATAGGATATTAAAAAGCACATATAATTCAGTTTCCAAATTGCAGATTCTTTATTCCCATGCGGTTGTTTTCGATAAATAAAACTTTCCTATTCTTAGCTTATTAGCAGAATAAGTTGGACCCTTTTTGTATAAGGGTATAAGAAACATCTTGGCGATTGGGCCAATCTCAATGTCTCCATCTCTCTCTCTCTCTATCTCTCTTTTCTCTCGGTTTCTCTCTAACGATCGCAGCATCATCGGCAACGGTCGAATTATTATATCATGCAACATAATTTCAAATTTGTTAATTTTGTGTGCATTTTTGTATAAATTATTTAATGCGCACGCTGTTGCGCATGTTTTGGCCACCCTTTCCCTTTTCATTACCATTTCCCTTTCCCTACATAGCCTCGGGAGTACACCTGACCCGTTACCCGTACGTTTCTGGTTTCTGTTTTGGATCGCTGGTTTGGTGGTTCGGTGGTTCAGTGGTAGATCGTTCGGGTTTAGGCCATCAGCAAGCAAATTAAAAGCGATTGGCATTTTATCACCTCGTTTGTTTGTGTGCTTGGAGTGTCAAATAGTAATATTGTTGGCCCAGGTCCATGTACATAAGTATGTATGTGTGTATAAAAGATGATATGATTGCAAATCGATGGATGACCACCATAAGCAGCGACAACAACAACAACAACAACAGCATCATAAAAACAGGTCAGCGTACCACCAAATGTTAATGGGAATGGGAAAAATCTTGTGTGACCAAGTGGGCTGGGCTGGGCCCCAGCACCATCATAATCACCTTCAAGATGATGATGATCATCATCATTATGATGATGATGTCTGTTATATAAAACAAGTTTAGAAACATTTATGGCTAAGCTATGCATTAAATAGTATAAATATATTTCCTAAACACACTTCATACAAATGTGACGAATCGGTTTAATAAATTTGTTAACTTAATTCATTCATATACATACATATTTGCCATCAATGTGTAGATGGATACACCTTTCTCCATATGCCTGTGTCTTGCTCTCTGTTTTTTTTTTTAATATTTACTCTATTTTTTTTTATTTAAGTAGATTATGGCAAATGTGTAGGTAGTAAATAAATATTATTATTTAATTATTTAATAATAAGTAACGTGGAATTTCATAGTTGGCATAGACTCCAGAGAATTTAATAACCCAACCGATGCCATCATAATTAACGCTCTTGTGGAATCTAATAACCAATTGACTTCGATTACTCTTGTATACACGGGCATGATCCTCGCCACAGAATCGACGCATTTCCGTCTCTGCGCCGGTGGCTTCATTCGTTTCCAATATTTGTAAAAAGTCCGTATGGCAAGTAGATTTTGAGCCCAGATTAAAGTCTATTGAATGAATAATTAATACAATACTCATTATCACTCACAATCTATCTCTGAGCTTACCCTCAAATGTCAGTAGGACACGATTATTGCTAGGCACTCGAACTATCCATCGGCAATCGGAATTATTGCGAACATTTTCCGGATAGTAGGGATTAGCGAATATTCCCTCTGTATTATAGAACTGACCACCGCAACCAGATTCCGCTTCAATGGGACTAGCAAGGAAGGTCATATCGAAGCTGACCAGATATGTCCCCGATGTCAGATGCACACGCACTTCATTTGCGCGAGTGAAAAGATTCGTTTTCGTGTCCATGGAGGAGCAGTGTCGATGCAATGAATGATTGGCATTGTCAAACATTTCAATATACTCATCATTACAGTCAGAGCCATAAATGAGAATGTCTGTGAAATACAGACTTAATGTGTGATTTGCAGGAGCTTTGATGAAGATATCGCAGTTATTCGTTTCCGAGAATTTGATGCGTCCCTGGAGGCCCTCAAAGTGACGGGAGCAATCGGTCTCCACGATGGCCGTAAGTCGGAAACCCGTCTTGGATGCAGTCGCATTGAAACGGGATTTCACATAGACCGCATTCGAGTTGCCGTAGTAGATGTCCGGCTTGACTTTGCCACAATAGACATGTTCGGTGGCAAAATTCAAATAATTTTGACCAGCCGCATGGCCATCAAATACCAATTCACTGCCATATCCATCGCTGATCATCTTGGCGTCCTGCAATGTAAATTGGTAAATTTATCGCCAATAAAATGATCAAGGGCAAACCAGTTGAGAATTACAAGGGACTAAAGAGAGAAAAAGAGGAAGGAGTGGGGCAAAAGTTCTTACCTCATTATTATACAATTTAACGTAGTCATTATCACAAGTACCATTCACGTTCGATTGGTCCAAATCAAATTGGTCAAATATCAAATGCACTGGCTTATCACTCGTAATCTTCCAATAACAAACTACAACTTGTCCCGAACGTCTGCCCGCTTCGCTGGGAGAATTGATTGTGGCCTGAGTCGCGCCCGTACTGCTAGAGAGCCTAATTGACGATTCGCCGCATAAACTACGTTCTGCAGTGGCAGTCAAATCGAATCCGGAATCATTAATTGCGCCATCCGTGACGAATCGCAGGAATATTGTATGCTGAGATGAGCTGATCGTCGGTGGTTGATCATTGCCACAGAATTTGCCAATTGAGTCCGCAAAGGGGCCAGCTCCATCGCGCAGCTCTACATAATCATATGGACAATCGCTGGTGCCCTGCTCCACATGGAAGCTACGGAACTCCAAGCGTATCTGATAACCGGCAGGAGCCTGAAACACAATATGACAATCGAGATTACGTTCATAGCCATTCGGATTGTAGTATTTCGTGTAGCTGTAGCTGCGACTAGCATTCACAAGAATGCGCTCATCACAATTCGGAATGATGCGAACGGCGGCACGGAATCCTCGCGATGGATCCCGACCATCCGAATAGCTATGAATTAGAGCCCGATTTTGGGCTATACTGAGAATGGGCAGATCCTTGATAGCGCGTCCGCAGAAGCGTCCACGACGTTGCATTTCATCTGGCGCGGGTCCAGCATAGATATCCACGCCATCGTATTCGCATGACGATTGCGACTCAAAATCCAGCATTTCGAATTTGATGATAAACTTTTTGCCCTCGGGTGCAGTTAGATTCCAATAGCAATTACTATTGGGCGGGAAAGTGTTGTCCGTGTGCTGGCGAGGCGATTCAATGATGGATGAATGATTGACGACACCCCCACAGAGTTGGGTACTATGAACGAGTCGGAAGCCACGACCCGAGAACGAATTATCGGTGCGTAGGATAAGTGAAATGGATTTCTTGGCGCGATATTCATGCTTCTGCTTAACACCACAAATGATGGCTTCGCTGCTCTCGAACTCATCTCGTGTAACTACAGTGAGATTATCAAAGAGACAAACACTAGTGGGTGCCTGCTCCAAGTCGAAGGTTATAAAACTGACCCATACACCCGGAGCATTTTCCTCTCGCGGCACAAGGGTCCAGTTGCAGTTGAGATTCGTCTCATAGCGTAAGGGAAAACCGGGACTGGTTAAATATTTCATTTCACTATCGACATAAATGATGCCACCGCAATTCCTTTCGAATTTGGCAACGAAACCATCGCCCAAGACGTCGCCATCGGATCGAAAGATCAGACGCATGGCCGATGATGTGGTATTAATGGATTTAGGTGGGCTACGGCCACATATTTTAGCCAGAGTTGTCCAATTTCCAGTGTTGTTGGCATCCTGATCATCTCGCTGCTGGACGAGCAGATAGTCTTTAGAGCAATTCTTGCTATCCTCGATATAAAAACGACCGTCGAACGATAAACCAATGTGGAAGCCCACTTCTGATTCCAGTTCCCAGATGCATTCCACATTGTTTTTGTACTGCTCATTGAAATCGATCTGCCGATACGGATATTGTATGTGTCCACCGCAACCGGAGCCATATTTAACGGTCACATTGAACGTGCTATTTGGATTGGAGTGCGGTGAGTGATATTCAAAAAACAGGCCACGTTCCACCACAATATTCGCCTCGGTGGCTTGACCACAATATTTTCCATAAAGCGGTGAATTCTGATCGGGTCCACTACGCACAAAAACGTACTCGTTCTCACAATCCAATGCTAATTGTGTGCTCAACGAAACCTCCAGCTGGACATCCGCTGAATCGGCATCGCTGATCCAATCGGGTCCAATTGACCATGCACAGTCCACCGCCGAGTCGGTAACAATTTGTGGCTCTTTAATGGTTAGATTATCGCCAGGATCCAAGGGAATAACGCCGCCACATTGCATCAGCTTATACTCGAAGGCCAAGCGGGTCATGCGATTGCGGGGATTGCCCGAAACGGTCACCTGCATGGGGAATGGCAGGCGGACAGTCAACGGATAGACTACATTCGGATCACAGAGCAGTTTGGGTATGAGGACTTCCGATTGTCGCATTCGCATTAGCTTCAGAGGTGAGGTTTCCGCACAAATGTATGTATTCCGCATCATTGGATTGGTTGTGGAATTGTATTCCTTCACCTGAAGCACCAAGGTTGTATTAACCGGTGGCTTCATATAATAATTACAATGCACTAGACTCGAGGCATTGGTGCGATCGAAAGAAATATTGCCACCAGCTTCGACATTAGTTTGACCACCGCACTCGCTCTGGCCATACGCACTGAATCGTAGCTTGAATCCCCGATGTCGAGTAAAGGGCAATAGGAAGGCATCTATTCCCATTGTGTTGTCGGCCGAAATGATTTCAGCCGGTGGATTATCTGTAAAACTTCCCAACACGGATTGCATTTTATGATCGTTGGCAAACATCAGACGACCACGGAATGAGCTAATAATTGTACCGTTTCGTCCGCCGCCCGTATCAAAATCGAGAATTTGGACTTTAATGCGTTGACCCTTGGCCACCTCCAAGTTCCAAACACAATGGCTGGGCTTGGTGACACCCAGAGGATAGCCAGGCGTTTGGAGAATTCCTTGTTGGGCTCTTATCTTACTACCGCAACGTGATCCCACCGTCTTATAGGTTAATTGGAAGCCAACATTCTGTGGTATGGAATGTTTTTGCGGTACAACGAGACGTATGATTATCTTATTCGTCTCCACGGTGAAGTGTCTGCTCACAGTGCCACAAATGTGCAGACGATCGCTTTCCCTCTCTTCGGTGCCATCGTCGCCAAATGCCTCGATCTCCTCCAGCTGCAAATGTGCATCGATTGTGCAATTCTCCGAAACTGGGAAGTTCATCGTATCGAATATCAATTGAATGGTATTGCCCTTCTCCATCTCGATGGTGTACACACACTCATTGATGGGGAATACCTCACTGGCCCGAGACAGTTCTTCGGCCGTTGGTGAATTAATGGTGCCCTGGCTACTGTAATAGGAGCCACCGCAACGGGCGATTCTCACAGTGGCCTTAAATCCCTGATGCGGCTCTGTCACATCCGTATAGAATTTAATTCTCATCTGATTGCCCGATGAATATATGGTATCTGGTGTCCGTGATCCACAGAAACGTCCCAGCTGCGGCCTGAGCTCAGTGCTGCCATCGTTCAATTGGATATATTCCCGCTGGCAGTTGTCCGGACTCTCGGGCGGAGCCAACTCGAATTTGCCAGTGAATTCCAGGGAAATGCGATGATGTGAAGGGACAGCTATTGTCCACACGCATTCCGAATGGGGATGCGGCAAATTGGGATAGTTGGGTGAGTTAATCACCTGCGATTGTGTGTCCATGTCCAGGATAATGTGTCTCGAGCATGCTGATGATAATTCCTCATAGCGGAAGGAGGCCCGGAAACGCGGGAAGCCCATGCGATGGAATTTAATGTATGCTCTATTCGAGGTGGTCTCCAATATATCGGTTATGCCATTATTACAGTACTTGCCACGCCCCAGGAAGGGCGAATCTTCCGCAAAACCATTGCGAATCATGAAATAATTGCGGCATAATTGCAAATCAGATGAGGCATCACCGTTAATGGCATTCGGATCCTGCAATTGAGAGTCCGGGAAGGTGATTCGAATGCGTCTACCCTGACGTACACGCAATGTCCAGACACAATCTTGCTTCAATATCGAAACAAGGCCACTCAACTGGGTTATATTGACGAAACCGCGCGAGTCGGACAAATCGGAGCCGCAGGCGGTTTTCATCAGGCTGGAAAAGCCCGTACGATTCACACTGCCATCCGTGATGAACTCCAACTTAAGATAAGGCTGACCATGATAGATGCGATTTGTATCATTTGGTTTCGAACAAATTCTGGCCAATTCTCGCCAATTTTGCATATCTCCGCTGGACGAGACCCGCAGATAATCAATATTGCAGTCAACTGGATCACCTATCTGCTCCAAGTCGACAGTGATTAGCTGAAGCACGGAATGCATTGCCGGATTGGAGGCCACAAGATTCCAAGAGCATTGTAAATTCGGAGCATAACCACTGGGATAGCCTGGCGAATTGAAACTGATGACAGTCCGATTAATATTAACCAACTGATTGCCACATGCCCGGCTCTGTTCCTCCGCTGTGCGATTGGATCGCAATGATTCCTTGGACAACCGTTGCCACGACAATTCGAAGGGACCCCGCGTCGTGGTGAAGTAAACCACATTCGTGCTTGATCTTAATGGTTGTCCAGGCAGATGTTCCAGCTTGGATCCAATATCAGAATAGCCATCATAGAAATTGAGCTGTGAATGATCCACATCTCTTATGTGATGAACGATAATTACAATAACATATTCCTTGTCCACTGTCACACGCCAGCTATAGACTTGATTGGATTCGAATTTAGCTGGATAATTTGGTGATTCAATAACGCCCTCTGTTCCATTGATCTCATTGTGGTATTCTAGGGAGAGAAAGAAAGAATCTTATGACTCCGCCATATCTCATTTTTATATCCATTACTTACCATAGTTATAGGAAGCCATGAAGCCTTCACCAACCACATCGTTATCGCTTTTGAATTTCAACCATATGGATCCCTTGACTTTTAAGACATTTGGCACCTGATTGCCACAATAAACACCAATCAACTGACCTGTCGCACTCTCCTCCCGTATTTCGACATAGTCATTATTACAACCATCCGATTGCTCCAGATCCATTGATTCGAATGTCAGTGATAAAGAGTTACCCGAATTGGCCTGTATTACCCATGTACATTCTATATTTGTCGGATAGCTGTTTGGATAGTATGGGGTAGTGAAACGTCCAGATAATGCCGTATAAAGGCTACCACAGGCCGTGTCCATCGTCATGTAGTGGCCCTCGAATTCGGCTACCACATTTAAAGGCATTTTAATTGTCAATGCCCTTCCATTTGAGATGATGGCCGGTGGATGGGAATGACAGAAGCGTGTACGTGGTGTTCCCTTTGCCTCGACGCCATCGTATATTTGAATACCATGCGGCATGCAATCGCCCTCGCTTGGATACATTTGCGACGATTCCGGATGGAGTAGGATCTCAGTTGGTGTAAAGATAATATGCCTGCCGGGATCAGTGGCTTTCAGTACCCAAATACAAGACTCATTGCGGGCAGCCTGTCTTTGCATCATCAGATAATCGAAATCCGTTTCATCGACATCCACCGTCTGACCGCATGACTCACGGAAATGCAGACGGAAACCTCTACGCGAACCCGAATCATCGCTTACGAAACGTAATAAGGCTGTATTGGATGTGGAACGATTTCTAGCATTGGTCAAGCCGTCACACACTTTGAAAATACGGTCGCCTTCTGTATCATCGAGACCATCACCTGATGACATATCAAATGCTTCCAAGTAATCCCAACCGCAATCGTAACCCTCTTCCAAGACCATATCTTGCATGTCGAATATGATTTGATGATGCAACGATACTTCCAAAAGCCACTCACAATGGGAACCAGCCGGATAATTCATTGGATAGTTGGGGGATTCAATGACACCGTTTCTGGCAATCAGTTTACCACCACAAGCTGCAGTGAAAACATATTGAATTGATTGAGGATTAAGGATTCTGGCGGTTAGACTCACTTGCTTTCACAGCTCGATAGGTCGCTTGGAAGCCCAATCCATTGTGCGAATCGTCACTAGTGAAACGCACATGCAGCTTATTGCCAGCGCTGGTGATCACCAGTTGGGGAGTAACTCCACAATGTCGTTCATGTGTATAGGACTCAGTGGGATGATTAGAAATCTGGAAAGAAAACTCCTAAAAATATGCAACCAAAAGAGGCAAACGCTTTCACTTACTATTAAGGCATCCTTAGTGCAATTGACACTCTCTTCGAGATCCAAATCATCTATACTCAGTTCAATAGCTTGTCCCGTTTCCACATGTATTAACCAATAGCATTCCAGATTATTGGGATACATGTATGGATAGTTGGGTGATGAGAATCTACCGCTAGATTCACGGAATTCTCCAAGGCAGCCATCAATGCGATATTCCAGTTGGAAATTAACATTGCTCGAGTTGTGTAGAATGGACAAAACGTTGCCTGTGGCATTATGGATCATGCCTGGTTCCATAATTTTCATTGTTTTACCCTGATCAATCAAATAGACACCACCAGACAATTCTGTGGGTAGCAATTCAGGAAGTTGCTCGAAATGTGAGAACTCCAAACGTATATGATTCCCTCGCGGAGCTTGTATTGTCCAATTACAATTGGTGTGATCGGCGTTGAGAAGTGGTTCCAAGTAATTGAGACTCTCAACTGTGCCGTATAGGTTGGTCAGATTGCGAAGACAATTGGCATTGAACGATAGATGGAAACCACGACCCGTATTACTAGAATCCGAATGGAAGGCAATGGTGGCCACACTCGAATCAATGGACATGTGACGACTCTTTGCATTGGGCAGATTACATAGAGTTCTCAGTGGATGCACTCGGCGATCGCTATAGATGTTAACATAGTCGTAATTACAATTCAACAGATCCTCCATATCCATATCCTCGAATGTGATATCGATAGCAGAGCCTTGATGTACCTGCAATTCCCACTCACAGTCCGCATTGTGCATATATGGTTCTGGATAGGATGGTGAGGTAATGACACCCTTGTTGCCCAGGACTCTGCCTCCACAACCAATGGAATGGACACGCCAGTGCAAGCGGAAGCCCCGTCCACTGACAGAGGCATCCGAATGGAAACGAATATACATTTCATTTGTGAAACCGGGCAGATTACGCGGAAAATCTTGTCCACAAAATGTTCCAATTAATGATGAGGTATTGTAGCCTCCATTTCGTATTTCAATGAAATCGTGGCTACAATCTTTCGACACCTCCAGATCCAGCATATCCAATTGCAATGCCATTCGCGTCATTCTTGGCGATGTCAAATGCCACTGGCAATCCAAATTGGATGAATAATTCATTGGATATTCAGGTGATGTAAGGACACCCTCTATGCCGTTTATGTGTCCGCCGCAGGATTGCAACTCCACAAAACGATACGACAACTCGAAGCCCTCATAAGCTTCACTGAAATCCGATACAAATCTGATAGTCACATGCCGGTCATGTACTACCATATCGAATGGGGCGTGTAAAATCATGCAATAACGACCCAAACTTTTGGTACTGTCGTCGGTGCGAAGGCCACTGTAGACTTCCACATAGTCGGCCGAGCAATCTGTGAGGTTTTCCAGTTGTAGATAGTTCCAATGCAACATAATGCCCTTCTTTGCTGGCGCGACAATCACCCAAGTGCAGATTTGATTGTTTGCATATTTACTTCCCACTCCAGTTGGTAAACGTATATTCTGGCCCTCTTTGGTGTGAATTCCGCCGCATTTGCCAGTACCAATTGGCACCGAACGATAGTTAAATTTAAAGCCGCGACCACTGCTGCTCGTCTCGGTATTTAGAATGAGGATCATCATATTCGATTGGCTTAGAATTTCCTCTTCGGGAGGAGAATGGCTACAGTATGGCCCAAGAATATTTTGATTTAGTCCATCATTAATCTAAAAGAGAGGGGGAAATGCAGAGGGGGGTTATGATAGTCCAAAAGTTCTAAATTGCACCTTAAGGTTTGCAAGAAAAAGTTTTTAATCTGGCGACGATTAAAGAAATTCTGAGTTAATAACACATTTTATGAAATACATTTAGGGTGCATTTTGTTAGATTCGTTAAAAAATCTAATTTCTATTAAACATACATATGTATAAAAATTTACCATTATATGATTACGTAAATTATAGTCTTTTAAAAATCACACAAGATGTTCATTCAAAAATACGCTTGTTTTGAGAAACTTCTCTTTGCAATGGTATATACATATGTACATATTTACCTTCAGATCAGTGTCGCCACAGGACTCAGCCTGGTCAACCGTGTAGTCATCAGTAGTCAGCGAGCTATCCTCCAGCTGAAAATCGATTCGAGTCAAGGCTATCACCATATTGGGTGGCAATGTTATCTTATAGGTGCAGATTTTCTCGCTGTTTGTTAAATTGGGATAACCGGGAGAGACTATGGTGCCTGTGGGACTGTCAAAAGCATAGGAGCAGGACATGCGATAGCTCAACTCGAAACTACTCGAACCCTGGCCAGTAGCCAAATATTTAATCAGCACTCGATTGTACAGGGAATTAAACGAAGGCGGCAACTGCCGACCTGATTCACCACAATGACTGGCCTGGAAAAGATTTGTGGAATCATCCGTGACATCGTACAGTTCCAGGCAGCTCGCTGGGCCCATGTCAAATTTGGTAAACTCAATGGCTATCGATTCGCCCACAGCCATGCGTATTTCATATTCACATGATATACTTCCATCTTCATTACCAGGATCGATGGCCATTGGTGATTTGATGGTGCCCTCTTTAGAGGTATAGACGCCACCGCATCCGGGTATGCGCTCCTCGGCGGAATAGTGCAATTGGAAGCCAGTGTCAGTGCCATTGGCATCCGAATGGAAATCAATAATGGCCTCATGAGTGCCCAAGAGTAGAGGCGGTGGAGCCGGTTCTGCACTGCTGCAGAACTTATGCAATTGACGTCCCGAGACGCCATCCCGAATCTGTGAATTGAAGAAGCCCAATAATCATTCAAACATTCGACATACCAGTTACTTCAATCTAAACAAACTCACCTCGACATAATCAAAATTACAATTCGCATGCTGCTCCAATTGAAGGCTAAAGAATGTCAATTTGATTCGTTTTCTACTCGAGGCGACTAAATGCCATTGACAGTTTCGATTCCTTGGATAGTTGCCCGGCGAACCGGGCGAGACCAATGTGCCATGCGTGTCAAACACGAAACGGCCACCACATTGCGGCTGAATGGACTGCCAGGTGAGATCAAAGCCCTTGCGGGATGTCGAATTATCGGAACGGAACCACATATACAATTGATGGCCCGATGAGATAATATTGCCACCATTTGGCAATCGATGCCCGCAATAGCGTCCAATTACCTGGTCACTAGCCGACCGTCCATCATTAATCTGTAGCCAGTCGAAGCGGCATTCAGTCGAGTCCTCTATATCGAAACTATTGAACGTAACATTGACGACCAGCGACTGATTGGTCCGTATGACCCAGGCGCACTGGGTATTAGAATTATAATTCTGACCATTCGGCGGATAGCGTAGACTGCCACTGGGGGCAGAGAACATTTCATTACAACTGCTGAAACGGGTGGAACACAAGCGATCCCTGTAGCCGGGCATACACTGGCAGACGAAGCCATCGCTAGTATTTGGTGTGGCGGTACAGCGTCCGCCATTGTGACAGGGTTGGCTGGTACAGGGATTGGGCAGCGGTTCACAAATCGGCAGACGATATCCCCGTGGACACAGGCAAGTGAAATTGGACATACCCGCGTCTAGACAAGTGCCACCGTTCTACAACGATGAAACGAAATTACTTGAATGACTCAAATGGAACTGGAACTCCCAAAAAACACTCACCAGACAGGGCAGGCCATCACAATTGTTGGCCGTGCCGGGGATGCAACCATTCGGACCAAAGCCCGAACCTATCATACCCGCCGGACAACTGCAAACCACTGTGTTTGAGATCTCGGCACAAGTGGCACGCGGATGGCAAAGATTTGTATTGCGAGAGCAGCTAGTTATGCTGCCAATGGCGGAACCTTGTTGAGGATCTCTCACGCAAGTGCGTCCGTCCCCCATCCAACCCACCGGACAGGCACCGCAATGATTCGAGCCATAGGTATTGATGCAATCCACTTTTGGACTCAAGCTACAGCCTCCATTGTTCCCAGCACACTCATCCACATCTCGGCAACTGACTCCATTACCGGTGAGACCTGCTGGACAGGGGCCGCAAGTGAAGCTGCCCGGCAAATTGATGCATTTCGTGGAGCAGGGGGTATGGGCGGCCGATTCACTGCACTCGTCCACATCTTCGGTACATGCCGGACTCAGGCCATTACTCTTCCAGCCCTGCTCGCAGAGGCAACGATATCCCAGCTCATCGTTGCTGGGCACACAACTGCCATGTCCGCATAATTCCCAGGAGCTAGACTGCAAGCAGTCACCCTTACGTTGGGTGCAGTGTATCCCGTGCCAACCGGCCGCACACAGGCAACTGAACGAACCGAATTGATTCACACACTGAGCTCCATTCTGGCAGCCCAGATCAGTGCCATCATACAGGGCACACTCGTTGACATCGCTCTCACAGTTAGTCCCCTGCCAAAGGTCCATCCAAGAGATTACAAAAAGAATACGCCCCCATTTCCTTTACATACCTCGAATGTGGAGCGGCATTGGCAGCGATAGCCATTAAAGGTATTGTAACACTTGCCACCATTCTGACAGGGTCCACTCCGACAGCTGTCCAACGATAGTTGGGATTTAAGGACTGTCACCTTGTTCTCCACAATGGTCAGACGTTCACGTATCCGGTTCATCGCATTTTTTGAAGTCCTTGTTCTATGAAAATTGTTCAAATATGTTTTATCCTTTACATGCACATAAATGTGTTCCCATCAGTTCACCTGTTCTGTAATTCTTGGACCTTTGATCTCAATCCCTTGGCACCAAACACAGAACTTTTGAATGTCTGCAATTGACTGGCCAGATCACGTAAATCGGCGAAATCATTGTTGGTATCCCAATTCTCTTTATCGTCATTTGGTCCCTTTTTGCCACTAGCCGTAGCCAACAAGAGCTCAAGGACATCGTACTCCTCGTTGATCAGAAAACGGGAGGTGCCACTCAAACGAAAACTAATATTCCGATCGGCACCCGATTCGAAAATCAAGTTACCATCTTTGCTGATGATTTTGGGGCTGCCATACGAAAAAGGATTTTATTTTTACCCACAGATCAGTCACCTCTCATTCACGACTTACGCATTGACAAAACTCTGCACTGATTCGGCAATAAGGGCCAGGATAAGGGCAATCCCGCCCAGCTTTAACCACATTGCGTACACTCTTCACACAATTTTCAAATTCAGAATGAACGACAAAATATTAAGAAAAAAAAAAAACGATCTTTACACCGAATCCGCCTCAGGGCGACTGTAGTGACCGCCGGAATGATTGCCTCGCAGATCGCTTACGGGGCGTATCTTCTAAAATACGCCCCTTGCCCAAAAAAACACAAAAAGAGGAAGAGCAATTAAAACTCACATACACATAGATACATATATATGTATATATACGTACACATGCAGTTACATACATATATATATAGTGTATATGTACTATATAAGTTTTTGAGCAGAATTTCTTTCAATTGTTAGGCTCACACAAATACATATATTATAATTATCTGTTTCTGTTCTTAATCTATCTTTTTTTTTGTGTTTTTGTTTATGTTGTTGCTGTTGCAATACATATACATACATAAATATAATAAATTGGATTTATCTTATTTTTAAGTTCAAGTGTAAAACTATTTTTGGAGTATGGTTTTTTTTGTTTTTGTGTTTGAATGTAGATCCCCGTTTGAGAGGGTTCTTTAAAAAAGAAACTTTGATGATCGTTTTATACATACATACTATATAACTATAATATCCATCATTTTTGCATAAAACCCTTCAAAAGAGCAATTAATTTTGTTTTTGTTTTTTAAGCCTCGGCTCTACCGAAGATCTTCTCTATTAACAGATTACCCCCTTTTTTGGTGGGTGTGTGAGAGTGTGCGAGTTTTGGGGGGGTGTGTGTGATTGATTACATGTATGAGTGTCTTAGTGCCAAAAGTGTTTCATAATAATTTTGTTTACATATCATTAATGTTATACTCTTGCGAAAGGAAGCGTAGGCATATAAATTCCTATTGAATAATAGTAATCGATATTTCTACATGCATATATATGTATGTATGTATATATGTTTATGTATATACATAGATCTATATGTATATGTCGTCAAGAGATGTCACCTCGGTTTCTTGCCAGAAATAGAATCTATTTAATCGAAATCAGTTAAAAACGGAGCACTTATACCTGACATAGGAATGATCATTCTAGTCTATACAAGATTTATCTTATTGGGATTTCAAAGAATTGCAAGAGTATAGATATAGATTTCGGCATGCCGATCTTATCAATTGAATTCTCTTAAGTACGGGCTGAACTGGTAGTTAAGTCTAAAGTTTCCTTAGATCTCATTTCGTTTTTGGGTTTGGTGTATAAGTTTTACAAAATGACTGTTTTTTGTTTTTGTTTTCGCATCTAGGAACTATAGGAAACTAAAGTTTAAAAGAATGGTGAGAGTGACGATCTTTTCGATCGCAGAGCTTATAGATAAATAGTGCTTTGGTGGTTAAGTTTGAGATGGGTTAAGAAAATTATAGATCAGCTAAGATCGCAGTACATTTTTTGCTATGTATTTTGTTATTGTGAGAAGGAGAATTTTGGCATGAGTTGGAACCATCCTACGAATATTACAATATATATATATATTCTTATGTTCCGTTTTTCTTTTCTTTTCATCTGATTTGTATATAAATTAATATATGTATATATATATAAATATAATCATATATGTATGTGTATGGTACATATAATAAGAATCACAAAGATGAAATGACTTGAGTTAGAAAAGAGCTTTAAGTTATAAATTAATATATATATAAAAAATCATAGCAATCATTAATATTCTTCTGATGCTCATCATCATTCACAATTACAATCGGCTCCTGGACACGTACACGGCTAAATAAATTATTATTAAATCTAAATAGTTTACAATTGAACTTTCTGCTTATTGCTTTTGAAATATAGCAAAAAAAAAAAAAAACTAAACTAAAAAAAAATGTATACATATATCGAATTAAGAAAATAACCAAAAAGAGCTTCTTAGCCTTTAGCGTTAGCCAATCTTTCAATTAATCAGAGGCCTTGGCATTGAGTTGGCTGTGGCCGTTGACGTGGGAGGGAGCGTGGCTGTTGCTGGAGTGGAAGTTACTTTCGACCGCCGTATATGCTCCGATTTGTGGTACAGAAATTTGTAATTTGGCAGCTTTTCTGTATAATCGGCAAAGTTTTCTATAGATGGTAGAGATAAAAAGGAACAAAGCTTTTAAGTCATAAAGAGAATAACAATAATTAAGGTAGGTTCACGAAATGCTGATCATTGGGACATTCATAAGATGTTCTGGGATTCTTGCTTACCAAAGGAAACATAACCCAAGTTGGCCGTATCTAGTTTATAGAACAATGATTGGGCATTTTGTTCGTTCAGCTTGCCGCCAGCATGTCGCAATAGACGTGTAAAGCTGTCCCTGTCAATGCGTTGACTAGACTCACTATAAATCTGCAAAGATTACTAAGATAAATTAAACCGTCCATTGAGATATATTCTAGAATAACTCACATTAACCAAAGCTCGTAGAAATGTTAAAATGTCAAAGTTTTTCAATTTGCAAAATAGCGAACAGAGTAGAAAACTTTTTAGGCTCACTGTGCCCTTGCCGCGCTAAAGACAGAGAGAGAGAGAGATGCATTATATATTTGTACATATATAAAATTGAATGAGAGGGGTATATAAAAACGTACGTGATCAAGTAGAGCGAATAATTTGTGTAAATTTTGATCCTTCAAATCAACTTGGAGCAATTCGGCAAAAGTTATAATATCTAATTTATCTGTATTACTAAGATTCAAATACTTTTCACATAGTTGACCGTCCCGCTTGCTCTCTAGTATACCCAACTGGTCGAGTGTACGTTCAATTTCGACAATATCGCCAGGAAATGGTATTTTCATGTCCCGCGCACGACTCATTACTATGACATCTTCAAACGAATAATCCGATGTGGGAACACCCAGAGCGCTGGAACAAACAGATGAGACAATAATGAGCAATAATGGTGCAACAGTTGCTGAGATCGGAAATCGCATCTTACTTGGCCATCACTTCTCGCACATTCTGGGCATACAGATTGGCGTCGGCCTTCTCGGCAGCAGATGGTTTGTATACTGGCAAATATTCAATTTCACACCGATTATAGAATTGCGTCATAGTCAGCCAGAGCAGGCGTAATCTGAAGAAAAAATGGGGATATTAATTAAGATTACGTATGAATGAATGCATTTTCAACTAACACTCCTGGTCCATCCCAGGTCCAGGTGAAGGTGTCGAATTTATTGGGGTATCTGAGCAATACCGGTTGCACTGGGACTCCGGGATAAAAGGCTCCCGGCTTGAATTTAATAAGAGCCGTGCGGTTCGTACATGTTCCCTCGGCAAATATGACAACTTGGGGCCAATCGTCAGTGGAACGTGCTCGTTCCACTATATCGCGTATCGTATTCTGTCTGGAATTGGGATCTTCACGCTGCACATAAATGGGTTGAGCATAATTAATGATACGTCCCAATAGAGGAATGTCCGATGTTTCTCGCTTGGCCACTATCGATGGCGGATGACTGGCCACAACGAGAATGGAATCCACATAAGAGGAATGCGGTGCCACTACCAGAATAGGCGCTTCCCTTGATGTAGCCGGAGTGCCCTTCATGTTAATATAATGAAATGATCCCGCGGTATACACCATGCGCATAGCACGGGCTGCCAAATATTGAACTTGTCTACAAAGGGGAGAGAGAAAAAGAGTGATTAGTATACTGAAAGGCGTGATCAACTGATTGAATTACTTTCGCCATCCTGTCAACGGTTTCTGCTTGAGATCATCCAAAGTTAACCCATATAGACCGATGCAGGCAAACATCCAGGCCGAGAGTAATGATAAAACGCAGCCCACCACACGAATGGGTAACAACAAAACGGTGAGCACATAAACCTGCAATTAAGTCATACAAATAAAAATAAAGCGTTAACCAAATAAAGAGGGTTGCCCCAAAAGTTATCGGCAAACAATTTACGTCTAGAGAGAGAGAGAGAGCGACTCGGATCGTTGGGAATAAGTGGTAACTAATCAAAAGTTCAAAGTACTTGATTGACGACTAAGATTGCATAACATTTGATATGGCAAACAACTTTAATCAGTTTTTCACGCGAACACAAAAAACATGTGAACACAAAAAACAAACGAACCTGCCCCAAGTCTGGTGGGGCAACTTTTTGATTAACCCTCGTCGTCGTTTGCTTATTTGGATACAAGTATGTTTACTTTTTTTGGCAAAACATTTTTGTTGTTGTTTTGTATTTCTTTTTTGGCAAGCAGACGGAAGAAAAAGACGTTTTGTTTTAAAGTTAATGCCAATGACAGTGCCTTGACCTTAGCTCGTTCAGAAACGGGTTTCCGTATGATCATCCGATCAATCAGCTGCGATTAGTGGGTCACTCGTCATCTCGTGTGTTCAATTACTCATCATCATTATCTCCATCTTCGTACTTAATGTCTGCAGATGTTTTCTATTTCTGTGAAAAATTATATTACTATTTATTCGCAATGCGAATCGGCGCAGTTACTACAACAACACAACAATGCGTCATCTGAAAAGATCAGTCATCATTTCTAAAAACTGATACTATAAGTGAACGTATGTACAAACATACATATATTTGAGTATAAATATATAACTACAAAATTTAAATAGAATAATCATGTCAATTGACTTTTACTTTTCAAATATGACCTACATAACTGTAGAATTGATAATGATACGGGGGCAAGTCGTTCAATCTCCAAAATATTCAAAGTTGAAACATGAGTGTATACAATCTATGAGTCAATGTCGTACGATATCGAATTCTATATGTTTATTGTCTAACTATACTATGGGCGGGGGGGCTTAAGCTAATAGAAATTTTCACTAATTGTGCGCCATAAAAAATCTCGGTGATTATATAGCGGGCAATTAACCTCAATGCGGCTGGCTAGGCTAGGCTATTAGATGAAACGACTGGGTTCAGCTGTTACTGTTTATTTTTTTGTTTGATTATTTTTGCCCTCTCCCTCCTCGCATTAAAAACATATGGTGAAACGTGCCAATATGATTATTAACAAAACAAAAGCAATGAGACGTTTAAAAAGCAATAAAAAAAAAAAAATACTAACAAAAACTCAATAAAAGTAAAAAATACAGGAATGCACTTTGGAACATGATGAACCAATGGTGCGAAAAGAAGGTATACCACATTCAGTTTGGCGCCTAACTGCAAATAAAGGCAACAGCAACAATAACAACAACAACATGCCAGAACAGGCGAGAACCGGCAATGTTGTTGTTACTACTAACAACAACAAGAAGAGAAGGCCAACACACAAAGACCTGAGCGGGCGGCTGAATGAGAGGCGGGGGAAGGAAGGTAAGAACAAGAAAATCATACGATTCTTGATGACGTCGCAAGAGGCGACGTTGACATTGGGAGGCGATAAAAAACAACAACAACAACAAAACTAAAACTAAAAAATAGAAAAGAAAAACGGTTCGAAAGTGGCAAAAGGAGAAGAAGCACATCCATTGATTAATGTAATGCATGTCAAGTGAGGGATGAACAGAGGAAATCGGGAGGCAAAAGAGAAGGGGTTTAACCAATAAAATATGCAAACCACATACATACACACACACAAATACAGAGAAGTATCTATGTGTGTACATATATGTATGTATGTTGATCTAACTCTGCCGGCGCTAGAACCACTTTTTCGTCTTCTTCTTCTTCTGTGTAACATCTTCCGACACACACACACACATGTGCTTGAAAAATTGATTTGCATGAATGAAACGTAAAACGGAAATGCCAAATGGAACATCATCCAACAAACACGTTCACACACACACACTGAAGGTAACGGTAATGGCATAAATAATAATAACAAAGCACTCACCTTGGCCAATTCAATCTGACTGTCAATCTCAATGCGATGCACAAATGGATTAATATAACTATATCCTTTGGATGACCATGAATTCTCGACGGAGTCCCGTTTACTTAGATTGCTACCACTTCTTTTGTGGTCAGTGTTCACCATGATGTCTTCAGTCATCACCATATCATCACGTTGTCTGGTCATTGCACACCGTGCCGAATGGTCCAACCCTGCAAATTTAGTCCACAAATTACGCACTTCTTTTTGTGATTGAGAGACATCATTTAATTTTCATTATATGTATATCAAATATCAAAAACACTTAATATATACATGAATATCTAGTTATATGTATATATATGGCATATAGACGCCGCCCTACACTTACGCTTCTTAACGTGATTTCTTGTTTACTTTATCCACACAAATATATAAACCTTCAATTCTGCCGATTTTTACCGTTTCCGCCCCCGCGACCCGCTACCGAACGATAGAAATAACAAAAACTATCGAATATAATCATTTTTGAGTCTGTTAACCCATTCTGAGTCTGTTAAGTATCTTACTGTTGAGTCTGTTAAAACACAACGGAATTAACATGTGTGTGTTAATTAATCAAGATTTCTTTATAGATACACTATAAGCGGGACTATCTGGTTTACTTCCTACGCAAGGATATTCATTTGACGTCCACAGACGAATTGGTGAAACTTTTCCCAAAGATAGAAATTGAATTTCGCGCCTTGGGATCAGTGTTTTCGAAAGAATATTACACACCAATCGTGTATACATATTGGCACAATCTGCAAAAATTCAAAACCGCCAAAATCAACATATGTATAGATCAATTTGTTCTTATATACGTATTCGCTTGTTGGCGCTTCTGGCCTTACTTTTTGCTATATATTTGCACAATCAAACGGATAGAAGTGGTAAATTGTTCCAGAAATGGTTAATTTCAATTCATAAACGCATATATATTTGGGTTTAGCTGTGCGCCTTGCTCCAAGAAGACCTCCTAATCCGGTCGATCCGTTGCCACCTTCCCATTCTGTATTGCACGAATTCCGGAATGCAGCCATTTGCTCGGACAATAGCGTATGCAGTGATGCCGCGAGGTTTGTATTGACCCGTGTCCGTGTCAATGCTATTCTCACTCACTCGATTATACATAGGTCTACGCTGGAAAGTGGCGGCAGTGTGGTGGATGGTGCCCTAACAGCTCTTTTCTGTAATGGCCTTGTTGGGATGCAGAGCATGGGCTTGGGCGGAGGAATGCTGATGAACGTATACATGCATGAGGAGAGAAAATCATTTAGTATTCTGGGTCGTGAAATGGCTCCCGCCTCCCTGTTGGCCGAGAATTTTACGATATTTCGCAGCGAACAGAAGCTGAAGCAGTCCAGCTGGGCAATTGCAGTGCCAACTGAAGTTAAGGGGTACGCTGTGGCTCATCAGCGATTTGGTAAACTTCCTTGGTCAGATTTAATTAGACCCACTGTGGATCTTTGTCGCCGTGGCTATCCGCTGTACAAGCATCAGCTTGATGCACTAATCCTAAATCAGGACATGATTAGGAACGATGAGCTATTACAGAAAATGTTCATTAATCCGAAAACTGGCAAATTCTGGCATATGGGCAGAATTATCCGACCTCCAGCTCAATTATGCAATACTTACCAGCGATTGGCTAAAGAAGGTTGGTCTAGTTTCTACAATGGATCCCTACACAATGATATCCTGGCCGATTTAAGAGACATGGGCAGCGCCATTGAAGCTTCAGATCTTAGCGCAGCCGAAGCAGAGTTGCGGGAATCAATTGTCATGCCGTTAGATGAGTTCGATTTACATTTAATACCACCGCCAGGCAGTGGTCTGGTCTTAGGATTCATAATGAACATTTTGAGGACCTTTCGCAAAGATTTTGCTCGAGTTCGAAAACTTGGGGCTTTGGAGATTCACCGCATAGTCGAAGCCCTGAAATTTGGCTTTGTAAAACGCTGGCAATTGGATCCGGCAGCTGACAAGAAAGTAAATCATTTCTATTCACCTCTTTTGAATCCACATGTTAATTGTTTCCATCTTGTTTTTATTCGCCAGCTAATGGATGAGATGCTCAGACCTGATTTGGCTGCAACTATTTCCAAACAAATTGATGACTTGCAAACGCACAATAACTCAAACTACTACGGCGCAACTGCAGGCACACGGGCAAGGAATGAACACGGCACTTCTCACATATCCGTTTTCCTCAACGGCGATGCCGTTTCAGTCACCAGTTCCATTAACTTCTAGTAAGCATAAATCTGCTCCATTTTCGGGATCAACTTAATGTGTCGATTGCTTTTAGCTTTGGAAGCGGTCGCATGGGTCAACGTACGGGAGTTCTTTTCAATAATGCCATGTCCGATTTCTCAATTAGGCATCTACGGAACTATTTTGACTTGCCATACGTATCGGGCAAGAATACAATTATCCCATTGGCCCGACCCATGTCCTCAATGAGTCCCGTTTTGGTCACAGAACGTTCAACTGGACGTATCCGATTGTCTGTCGGCGCTGCCGGTGGTACACGAATCATTTCGACATTGGTTCCACTGCTAGTCCGCATACTCTGGCAGGACACTGATATCAAAGTGGCCATCGATGCCAATCGGTTTCACCATCAAATGTTTCCAAATGTCCTCTTCTACGAATACGGATTACTGCAAACACACGTCAATGATCTACAGAGTAAGGGTCATCAATGTGAACGTTACCTAAACCGTGGCTCTGTAATGTGTGGTATAACTTCTAATACGATCAATGGAACAATTTCTGTTAATTCCGATTATCGTAAAATCGGTGGAGTTGCTGGTTTTTAAACAAAAGGTAAGCTTACATATTTATATAACTACTCCATAGTAACTCGGAGAATAATGCTGAAATGCTCCATTTTTGTTTTTCTTGGCCCTTAACGTTTATCTGTTTGCGTTCATTTCGTGAGATTATCATAACAAAGGGATTTCAACCAAAAATTTATCTCGGGAAGTAAATAAACAAACTTTACATTATCCACATGTCTTTTTGGATGAATGAGTGAAGGGCACGAATTGCTCTAGATTCTAAATCTAAAGTTCAAGTGGATTTTTAAATTTCAATCCCTTACGTATAAACCTGCCTATATTAATAAAGGTTTTTAAGTCTTTTTGATAAAAGTATTAGTTCCGTTTTGCAATAATGTCCCCCAAATTATTCAACTACTTACTTTATCATTTTGAATTGATAAAAAACAACATTGATGGTAAGAACGACTTATCAATCATGTTGCGTCGATATAGATCGGCATTGCATATAGTATATACGTGTGTTTGTTGTGGGCACATGGCAATTACAATTTGTAATCCAATGCCACGGCAGTAGAATCACCCAAGTAATTAATGAAATGTTGACCATCCAATCAAATTCCATTGCCATAAATGGTAATCACTTCGTGTAAAATATAGAAAATTTGGAGTTCTTCAGCAAAAATAGTAGGTAAATAAAAGTGATTTTTTGGTTTAGCGTAATATAATATTCGATTCACGTTTATAAAAATACATACATATGTATGCACATATGTCTGGTGATTCTTGGACCGAGAGTGAAAACAGGAAATGAGTTGCAAAACTTTCATAATTGTATGGTGTAAGCAAGAATCGAATTAACTTTCTCTTTTGTGGTCAATAATTTATTTATGTTGTCATATATTTTGTTTCTCTGTTGTGATTTGCTTTGTGATTTGAAACTACTAATATTAGTTGGTTGGTGATAATAATGTAAGTAATATACTTAAAACTCGGTAGATACCAAAAACATTCTTAGACAGAAGTATAGAATTGTTTTCTGTTGCGATGGCAACAAATGAATATTGTTATATATAAGAATGTTGCAATTATACCCAATGAATTTAATGCCATCGAGAAAGCCAATAAATATTTCCATTCACTACGAAATGCTCCACAATTCTCGATGCTCCTGTAATCGAAAGATAAACCATTAAGATTTATAATGAAAAATGTGTTTTTTGACATACTCTATTGAATGACTACTCTCATGTCCAGTTTCAATTGCAATTGCTGTGGTAGTCTCATCTAGTTGCGATGCTGCCTCCTCATCCATTGTCTGCCCCTCTTGGGGCAGACAAGTGCAATTGCGATAGCTTAATAGCGAACTAGTTGCCGATCCGCAGGATCCATTAACAGCTGATGCCAGAGCAGCAAACTCAATGGCTGCACATACCAAGGCCAGGCAGCAGAAGATCAGTGCCAATGCCGAGAATACATATGATTCAGCTAGAAGCACTTTATAGCAATTATTTGCTGGCCTCTGTTCGGGTCTGTGATCTCGTCTCAGTAGTATTAGACCCGCAATACTTGCCAACAGAAGCTAACAAGATGAGGAAACGTGTAAACGCATTCTTTGGCCAACCATTTGGTAATTATTGTTTGCCTACTTACCGATAGACCACTTAAATACGGATTGATCAGTATGGATGCATTGGGGGCCAGTATCAGTATCCAAATGGCAAGACCAACAATTAGAAGTGCCACAGCCAATTGTAAGATCAACAATTGCCGTGATAAATTCAAATTGCGGATGTGCGTTGAGTAAGCTTCCTGTAGAGCTGAAATGATAACAACAGGATTATAGGAAAGTAGTCAGACATAATTTGGAAATTCATCTGCAATATCTGCTTACTGTCATTATTTTTGTGATTGACCACTATCATGCGACTGTGTCTGAGGCTATTACGAGTTGGTGTATGTCGTCCAGCGATTTTAATACCCTTCATATTTTGTGGTACCGTTGTGCTCATGTAGACAGCCTGCAAATCGCAACTTGAGTTATTATCCATTCTCCACATATGTATGTACATATGTGATAGTAATTACCTGTGATGGTTGTGGAGCATCAAGATCACTTAGTGGAATTTGTTCATAGGTTGTTGCATAGCGCCATGTTTTTGTTTCTGCAGGTGTTGTTGTTGTTGTAGCTGGTACTGCTGCTGCTGTTGTTGTTGTTGTTGTTAGAGATGACAAATCTGATTGACTGATTGCTAAGCCCGTCTGTGGGTCACGTGAATAGGTAGTGAACTCCATTGAATGATCATTCTCGTTCGGTTTCTGTATCTGGTTCACTGCATTATTATTACGTTGTGGAACATTCTGATACTTTGGCTCTTCTGATTTACTGATTTGCATGGTTGGTTGTGCTATTGCCACTGATTCGTAATTGTTAATACCAAAAAATTTGGATTTCGCATCATTTAGAGCGGCCTTAACCGCTGCAATACTGTGCTGACTGTTGTTGTTATTGCCACCATGGGAATTGGCATTCCGTTGCAGTTTTGCCAGTTCTTGGTCTTGTTCCTCGTCATCATCTTCATTATCGTTTTCGGTCATTGCTCTGGTCAAAGTTTCACTATCGCTCGGCGATGATGATGATGATGACTGTTTAGCTATTTGCCTCACTGCCTGTGGCTGCACCTTTACTTGTTTTGCACTTTCTCCCGCACTGAAGATTATGTTGCTCATTGGATGCTGCTGGACACTGGAACTAGCATTCGCGCCTAAATTGTCATAGGTGCTTATGGGACGGACCTGTTGCGCTTGTTGCATTGCTAATTTCTCTAATTTAACTCTAAATTTTGCATACCTCTTCGTCTCTCATTTACATACGTATGTGTATTTAGTCCATGCAAAATTATACTAATCAATTTAGTTGGCTTGTTGACTGGAACTGGAACTATCAACTAAATAAATGGCCTCTTCTAAGCATGGACATTTTCTTGGGCATTACCTGAGAGAAAGAAAGAAACAAAAAAGAGAGGTTTAGAATATCAGAGAGTGTGAGTGAGTGTGACTAAGGGAAAAAAAAATAACATTCCACACTTGTTCATGTCAACGACTTTAACAGGGTGTCTTCGTGTTATCCTAACAAGACATTTACTTAATAACAAAAAAAAACCGTTTTGCACACAATCAAAAAGAGTTATTTATGTTAATTTTCAATTATTTGTTTGGATACAATATCAAAACTTCCCCCTCATAGCAATGAGAACTTTTGAGTTGGCCAACAAGGTTTCACATTCCCATTTGTAAGCCCGTTTCTCAACTTGTTGATGCTAACACACACACACACACATGCCCACACAGACACACAAATAGTTAGAGCTATAGATACATACACCTACACAAGTGTAGATACATTTTGTATGGAGGTACAAGCCACAATCGTCTATTTATTTAAGCCAGTTGAAAACACTTCACAAATTCCACCAAACTCCAAAAATATTTGTTGTTTGTCAAGCTGAATATATTTTACACTAAAATTGTTTCATTCTCAAAAAAAAAGCAACACTAAATTATAATAATTGGACAATAACAAAACAAAACAAAAAATAAGAAAAAAAGCTAACGTTATGGGCCGCTAAACATGCTTCCGTTCCTGTATGTGTCCCCCCCTCTCTATCACTCTCTCTCTCTCTCTCTCTCTATTGTACAATCAACCAAAATTGGTGATTGCAAAACTTTGCTTTTGATCTATTTAAAAATCGTCTGCAAAAAGATACACCATAGACACATAGACACTATATATAGTCGGTATGTATATATAACGTAAAGTTAAAAACTTTCAATTGCCTCGCAAGCCAACAGAAGTTGAAATAGATCTTGTAAACGTTTCCCTAGACACAACAAACTCAAACCGAAATTGAATCGAATCGAATCGTATTTGGATTGAAACAAACAAACAAAAAAACAACAGCCAATTGACGCCGCACCACCACCAACACCACCTCAACCACACGTCCCCAATTGCAACTGTACGCACCAAGAGGCAAAAACAAACTAAAAATAATTCTCACCAGCAGCAGCAGCAGCAGCACCGCTGTTCATACAAACGTCTCTGGGTCTCCGGACTCCGGTCTCTGGTCTCTGATCGAGCGCTTAAAGCAAACCGCTTTCATTCGTATTCGTCTCTCGCTCGCTCTCTCTGCAATCGTTCACCAACTCACTCACTCCGCTCAGGTTTACTCATTCGCTACTGTAGCGCTTACCTGCGATCCACACAAAGACACACACCAACACCAACACTCACACACACACGCACACTCACCCAGCGGAGAGTGAGCGAGTGGCTAACAGTGGTTACATTGCTGCAATGTTCGTGGACGTGGCCAAGATCAAGCCATAACATCAAAGAGAGGGCCCAAACCCAACACAAATGATGACAAAGATCTTGCCAATGATGACCACGATGATGATGACGATGACGATGATGATGATGATGATGACGATGACGATGATGGGGGTCAGCTGCCTAAGAAGAAAACATTTCCTCCATTACGATTTCTCTTTCATTTCTTCAACTATTGACAAAAGAATTCCACTTTAAAAAGGGGCCCAAAACTTCAAAAAGGCTAGAACCAAAACAATTCGCCCAGCCACTCTCAATTTAAAAAGTCTTCAATTTCCTCTTATGTACATCAGACTAAGGATTGAAATACATTTGATAACTAGGGCACCCGCAACTCAGTTATGAGCTGCAAATGATATGAAAAAACAGAAAGTGGTGACTAATACGATATCACTGCATAATGATTATTCTATTTATTAATATAATGTACATGATTAATTCTGGAGTGATATCACTTTATCTCACATAAACAAACTTGTATATTTGTGATTTGCATATAGCATAAAGAACTTTTTGTATTATAGTATCTCAAATCAAATTTTAATTGCAAATTGTTATGAAACGCCAAAACACAATATATAATAACACTTTAAATCTTTTTTATTGTCGTTAAAAACTTAGAATCATGTATTGTTAAATAATTTTACTAGATTTGATCACTTTGAAGTTAATCATCGTTAATTATCCCTTATGCTGAATGCGATTTAAAATCTTATAGAGTTTTTCCTATACAGTTTTGATGCATAGAAAAAAGCGAACTTTATTTTTATACCCTTGTAGAAAGAATTATAAAATCAAAGTCAATTGATTGTAATGCAGAAAAAATGTCATTTCCGATCCCATCCCTCGATTAGCATGAGAAATCGAGTAGATATAGCTATGTCCGTCAGCGCGATTCCATTTCACGCTCTCAAGAAACTTACAGTTTTTCTTGCCTAATTGATATGGATCGGATCGGACCACTATAACAAATATCTGTTACAGAAACTATTTATGGAAAAGCCTACTATAGTGTATAAGATAAGAGTTTAACATACACTACATTACGATCACACTGATTGTGAGATATATGTTTTGAAAATCAATTAGAAATTGGTTAAAATACAGCCTGGAAAATAAAAGGTTCATAGAATAACCAAGGACTATTCTCAAAAACATATACCTTTGGGGATCTATAATTTGGCTAACTTTTGTCTCGATTTTCGAAATACATTTACCAATTTTTCAATTCCAAAAAAAACTATAAACTCGAGAACTATCTAACTAAAATCGTTGTTTTATTTTGTTTTTAATTTTTAGTATAGTATTTTTATACTATACTTTGAAAACATATTTCATTAAAGTCCCAAAATTATTTGTGTTCGAGTTGTTTCTTTCTGGTATAGTGGTTTCTTTTTACCAATCTGGGAAAGATCAAGTGGCTAACTCCTTTTGTGTAGTGTGTTGATTAAGCATGATTATCTTCATTTACGAGAAATAATAATGAAATATTATTGGAATTATTCAATATAATGTATATAGAAATGTATAATAGAAGCAATCAATAAATTCTATGCAAATCACTCATTATTATACACTATATACATATACAAATATGAACATACATACTTTTCATTGTATATATGTAGGTAAGCAGCAATCTTCACTCATTTATTCATATGCATTCGCAGTGACCTTTGCATAAAATTTCGTTGACTTAATCGATAAATAATATCAATAATTAATAAAAGTCTTTGGGGCTTCGTCATTCACATATGTATGTAAATAAGTATATACTCTTGCTATTCCTTGACTTTTCAAAGCCAAAAGTGCACCACCAAAGAAACAAATATTCATTTGCAAATGTTATGGTAACCAAACATAACGAATGTTCCCTTTTCGTATTATTTACTTGATAAGTTGGCATTATATCTGAATAAAAATCATTTAAATTTAGGTGTATATATTTGATCAACGCTAGCCAACCAGCAGATTGATCATACAGTCTGATATGTATATATAAAGTGTACAAGATAACAAGTATAGTTGTAAAGTTTAACTAGTTCTTAATAACTTTCAAATAAATGATTGGAATACTATATATTGAAATCAAATATCCTCATCGAGAACCTCTAATTTTGGCGAGATAAAAGTATTTTGTAATACGTTTCGCTTGTCTTTGGCACTGCAAAAGATTTTTGCGAAATTCATTATGATGCCCTTTAAAAGATCATATATCATAGTCTACGCTAATGTCGGCTTAAGCTCTTAATTTAAATGTGATATATGTGTAGTCCACATATATATGTGCAGTATACATACATACGTATGTACATATATATAAAATATATAAAAGCTTTTGCAAAACCAACTCAGCTTAATTGTTGTTGTTGGTTTTTGTTTTGCCTTTTTTTCATTTTATTTATTTCTTGCTTCTCTTTCTTGGCCCTCGGATTGCAAGACTATCGAATTATTGTTGTTGTTGTTGTTATTTTGTTGTTGTTTTGTTTTTCTTTTATTGTCTTAGCAGTTAATTCATTTCATTATTTCATTAGTAAAACGTTAAATAATATTTACCAACTGAAGCATTACTTTGTTAGTTTAAAACTCTGACACCAGAGCCAACAAAGATTTGGCTAAAAGAAACTCTAACCAAGTCGACGACAATTGCGGAAAGCAACGGCCCATTGCATTTTGGGAAACACAAAATCTTGTTATTTCTGTCATGGATAATATATTTATTATTTATTGGATCAGAGCAGATGCAATTGCTGTGACTGGCCAACAACGGCCAACAGGCTGGCAGATTGATCTGTTTCAATGATTTTTGGCCCACTCGTGTTTTAATTTGCAAAGCCAAAACAACAAAAACAGGTCGAGACATCGACCAAACAATACTCTGTATGAAGTTGGCAAAACAAAAAAATGCATATCAAAAGAATCTTAGAATATAAAAGCACTTCCCATTAATATTTATCGTATTATTTTAAGTGATATCCTTTTTAATTTGACGTCTCAAGCTCACTCATTTATTCATATACCCTACCTTAATAGGGCATAGGAAACCGCCTACAGTTCTCATGATATCAATTTGGTTAATTTCTTAATGCTGCCCACCTCTTTAAAATGGCTTAGTCAACTTTCGTTTAAGCCATAAAAAAGGCAAACCAAACTGAACTAAAGTTCAAAACGCTAAATATATTAAAAGAATGGCTTTCGAATTTCGTAAATAGTTGAAAATTTTCAAGTATCTGGCTGCCGAAACCGATACCGATATCGTTAAACCGAACATTGACCATTGAAGTGAATTAGGACAAGTATGGGAAACATAATAATGGCAAATAACTAAAGCTTTTTTTAACCAAGAGAGAGACTTGGTATGTAGGTAGGTAGAGATAGAGGCAACTATACTTATTTCTATATATATACCGCTTTGTATTTGACCACAGTTGGCGACTTAAGTTTCTTGGCCATGCCAATTAATAGAATTAAACAGAACACAGCTTTTACTGTACTCCAGTTTTAGTACGGGTTTTGTCGACTTATTTCTTTCGTTGAATTGTACTCAGGCTCGGGTTGTGAACTGCTTTGAGCTGGGCAAGCCATTTTACGTCAACAATGCAGCACACATAGCGCTGTGGCCACCGCTCTACCACCGAGGGTGGTCACAAAAGTTCCCAACAAGCAATGACAGTCGATCAGCTGTTTGAAACAGCTGTTTATACATATGATTGAGAAACGAAGAAGTACTTGAAGGCACCACAGCTATTGCAACTGCAAGAAAATAGTCTTATTGGAAAAGTTTCTTTCGAAGGATCCAGCAATATGTGAAATATTAGTAGTTTAAAGTTGCCCATTATACGAGTGTACGTTAACATTTAAACCAACCTCGCCACAAGATTGTGTAAAGCTTTGCGATTGCGCAGCTTGTATTTCGCGTCGGCAACAATGCCACAATGACAAACAGTCAACCGACCAGCCAGCTAGCTAGCCAACCGACCAGCGAGCTAGCGATCGAGCCGACCACCAAGCAAACAAGCCAACAACCAACAACCGACCATACGGACCAGCCAATCAACCTTATGGTGACGGTCGTGTCTCCGTCGTCTCCGTCGTCGGTGCACATGCGCAGCACTACTCTACGAACTTCTGTAACTGAACAAAAATACAACAAACAGACTGAAAAAAAAAAAAAATACATTTTTTGAAAAAAACAAACCAGTTATAAGTCAACTTTCATTCCAAGCAGACGTGTCAGGCGTACGGATCGCAAGATCGGTTAGGATCGCGTCGGTTCAATTTACCAATGCTGTAGTAGTAGTCGTAGTAGTGTTGTTGTTGTTGCTGCTGCTACTGCTGCTGCTGTTGTTGTTGTGGTCTAACACCACTGGCATTAACTCTGTTAATAATCATAATAATAATAATAAAAATCCATAATCTACGCACATGCACATTGCACAAAAAGAAGCGAGTAATACATAAGTTCATGTTCAGACTTTGAGAAGGTGCCGCTCCACGACACGATCCCTTCCCTGGAAGGTGCAATCCAGGCCAGACCTGTGACTAGGTTTCTTTTCTTTTTCTTTTTTTGTGTTTTCTGTGTGTGTGTGTGTGTGTGTGTGAACTGGTCAGTGAATTTGGCAAACCACCAAAAACTCCCACCGAAATAATAATGATAATTTTGTAATCTGGCCAAGTGGCTAAGAAAGAAAGAAATAAAGATGTGGCCATATAAATATAAATATATGTATGCTTGACACAAATTACCGAAATCGGGAACAAGTCTGTATGTCTGTCAACTGTGTGTGTGTGTGTGTGTTTCGTTCGTGCTCCAATATTTCAAAGTATTTACTTTCTCATATGGTTTCAATTAGCACCTTATATACATACATACATATCTACCTATATATGCATATGTGTGTACATGTATATACATACATATGTATGTACCTATATCGGATATCGAGTTGGTAAAACAAAGTTTTACCAACTCTTCACCAGAGGCGGCTTAAAGCATTAATCAAGCCGCCAAGCAACACACACAAAAAAAAAAAAAAAAGCTGCAGTTCGATGATAATTAGTGAAAGACACAATTATATATACATATATATTTCTACACTCTAATGAAAGTTGCTTATCAATATCGATCCTCAGGCGGAGAGAGGAATATATGTATATCACGTATACGCACAGAGATTCTGTATATGAAGCCAAAAAAGAACCTTGAACGTATTTTGTGTAATTACTCAAAATTATAATGCTATTGTCAAGATCAGATAACAATAGGAATTTTGTTGTTTTATTTTGTTTTTAGTCAACTAAATGATACAATTTGCTATATCCTTGACAAAAACTGGAGTCAAGAAACTTGTGTAAAAGAAAAAGAGACATAAAAAGGGAAACTCCATCCAAATGACTTTTACTTTTCCATATTTTCGGTTGATTGAACAATCGGTCAAAACACAACTAAAGCCACAGGCATACATATATATATATATATATATAAATATTTTATATATACATTTATATCTAAGATGAGGGAAGCTTTAACTTAGTGACGGCGATGAAAGCCCAAAGACTTTTTTTTCGTTTGTTTGTTTTGTTTTTGTTGGTTTAGCTTTAGTTTAATTAGCTTGCAGACATTGGTAAAGTCATTGCCCGACAATTGTGGATTCCATCATTATAATGATTACAATTTCATATACATATATTCATATTGGTCTCACTCTGTGTGTGTGTGTGTGTTTTTGTTTTATGCAGTAATATATATATATATATATATATGTGTGTGTGTGTATGTATATACATCAGGTGCACATACATAAATAAATACATAGGTAATTATGCAGTGGAAATTCAATGTGAATGCAAAGTGAAAATCTGATAAACATAAGACCTGCCTCACGCCATAAATATTTACATACATATATGTACATACATATATGTATGACTATATAGTGTGTGCATGAATTAATCGCTTGTGATGCTACACAAATACCAACAGCAACTGTAAGGCCCGAAGCTAATCAACAACCAACGGCAACATCATCATTATCATCATCATCAGCAGCAGCAACATTAACATCAACATCTGCGGCAATACAATTTATCACACAATGTTTGCTGGTGGCAAATTATTGCCCAAAACATTAGAAAGAGCCATGACTTTTTCAATCTCCACCCTACACCACACAATGCTGCTACTTTTGATGCTAAGCGCAGCCGGAAATTGCCAAAGTGAGTTTAAATTGACCCGTCTCGCCATTAACCATCTCAACTTTCATTTAATCAAAACGAAAAACCAAACAATTCAATGATAAATGTCAAGTGCAAGGACATTCACATGCCATACAACACTAGCCAACAAAATGTTGAATTATGCCATTTGCGTCCTCAGACATCTTGAGCCAAATGATCTCAAATGTTTGCTCATTTGGCTAACTATAACGATATGAGATTAATTTCGCAAAAAGGAAGGTCAGCTCAACCCTCAAGATACTCGTAAAAAACATTTAATTCAAGGATTGAAAAGGTTTTTCATTTGGGATTGTTAACAAAACTTATATTATGTATATATTTATTTAGGGCTTATAACATTTGAAAAGAGAAAGTTTGATTCTAGTCTGTAAAGTTAACGTGAATGAGTTACGGAAATCCCTTTCGATTTGATAGGTTTTGAAATCGTTAATTTCTGTTGATATTATTTTTGAATGTGATCTGTGGTTCATGCGTTATCTTGACTGATTGATCTTGACTAATTTGCTAATTTGGCACTTGAGGTTTTTAGTTTCGTCTTTTGAGTGCGTCATTCTTACTTCACAAGTTTCACAAGTTCATGTATGTATGTGTGTTTGGGGAAACATTTGAAAGACGTGATTGAGTTTGAACATTTCACTGCTGTTACGAGTATTCAAAAACATTGCGCCCTCCTACGTGAAATGTATATCAACCAAATGTCGTACGAATTTTAAACATTTGACCATTTGATGTTGTCATAATAACGGCATTCGCAAGACACCTTTCTAGCCATAGTTGATTGGAGGCCTCCCGCCCTATTTACCCATATAACTACATTATTTTCAGTCTCTCTCTCTGTCTCTATATACCTATATATATTTGTCTTTTATGGTGCATTCTGAGTTGACTACGTTTCATACATACATTGTATGTAGATGCCACACCCTCAACAAAATAAGGCACCCTTCTTGATACACGCTTACCTGGCGATTTATGTATGTATATATAAAGATGCATATACATTTAGAGTGTAGTATATATGTATGTATATGATAAACACCGGTAAAACCGGATGAATGCGATTTGAGACTCATAACAATAACAGCTTTTCGGCTGTTGGGCATTAATAACATCATCGAAGCGCAGAGCTGCCAGCCAGCTAGCTTTTTCCTCCTCCTCCTTTTTTTTGCAATGTATTTAGACAATAAAAGCAAAAATAATAAGACGAAAAGAAAAACTTGACGTCAACAGCTGCAGTTCGAGCTCGAAAAGCAAACATCTCAACCCAAACCCCAAAACTGAAGCCAAAGCCGAAACCGAAGGAAGGGACATTTGTATGCAAAATTCCCGCGTGCACATTTTGGCTTTACCTAGCAGCCGGCAGATCATAGGCCATATTTCAGAAACCAAACGAATTAAAAATTCTATATGACAAGCTGATCTAAACGACGACAGAAAATACCCTAACTTCCCCCCCTAACTTAGGCAAAGTGAATACAGAATGTAGTAAGCTTTTCTACTGAAATATGGCCTCATTGGTTTTTGGTTATATAGGTTTTTTCAATATCCGCTTACCAATTGATTGATACCTTTGGAGATAATGTGTCTATAGGGTATGGAAAGCAGCCAGCCAAAAGGCAGTTAAAGACTGAAAACGAGGTCACAGCCCTCTCTTGCAGTGCTCTCCTTGGAGACAGATGGCGCGTTGTGTTTCCTGCCCTTTAGCCAAAAAGAAACTGAAACTAAAAAACGACTATGGAAAAACATGTTTCCACATGGGAGTGTGGTAGACATTTTCTGGTTTGCCAAATTGCCTGCCTGCCTCTTTTTTTTTTGTTCTTAGTGGAAAATGTTAGGAAAAAGTTTTATTGTCTTTGCACCACAAAACAAAAACATTGGCTTTTACTAGAAACCGACGACTAAACTATAAACAATTGTGAGAAAGTTGTAAGTAGCTAAAGGCTATTCATTCTTATTCTCTGTCTGTTGTGCAAAATCTGCATAAATATGGGAACGGAAAAAAATGTATTTATATACATATAAAGTTGGGGGAATTAATTAAGATTACCCCCACAAATGGGAATATTTTCATGGACATTGTTGTCAAGGAGGAAGGTGGAGGGGTCACAGGTACAGGTCATATTCTTAATCAAAGTATCTAAGAACAAAGTGTGGGAGAAGGAGATATGTATGTACAAACGCCTACATAAAGTCAAAAGAGCAAGACCCAACTAGCTTTACATACATACATAAAAGGCATTCTCAGAATCAGTCTCTGTGTCTGTCCAACTGTCTTCTAGTTGGCCTGAACTGTTCTAACTGACATTTCGCATAGTATGTTGAGTGTTGGCAAAATGTTGTGTATTTGTTTTATTCGTGTTCTCGACTTGACTTGCAAAGCAACTTGACTCTCTCACACAGAATAGACAGCAGACCTGAATGAGAGTCCAAAAGACTAAGAGATCGAGCAGGCTTTGTTTAATCTTAGATCTATGTATGTACTTGCATACAGGCATATTAAATACTTAGTTTTTGTTCTTCCAAGTACTTGTATTCATTTGCAAAACACAATGCACTTCAAATCATATGATAGACACGAAATTTCAACAATGCACAAAGGCTTTGCTTAAATACTTGTTTATTTATTTACATATGTGTATATGTACATTCATAAGTATTGCATATACCTACTATATACATAGATATGTATATAATTTAACGGTTTTGAGTTTAATTACGCCCCCGTTTAACCGTTAATCAAATCGAAAACCAGACTTGACCAGACGCTGTCGCTTGCCATATGAGGCGAGGGATCGAAACGAATCGGATTGGATCGATTCTGTTGATGTTGTCGTTGATATATTAATTAATCACTCCAGACTATAGTTGGTTTTTGCTCAATGTTAGATGATTAAATGGACGACTTCAATGTCCGGTTAGCTAACAAGTTATTAAACGTCACAATATTTACCTGTTGATCAACACTGTTCGACAACAAGTGTCACCACAAAATGCAATTATTGTCAACTGCAATTTCCGGTTAAGTTTTCTAAAAAGATCATCGGCACCTTCCTAACCTCAAAATGATCGGAAGTAATTCCGACATTTAATTGAAACACAGTTCTTAACTTTAGGAGATAACAAATTGTGAAAGTTTTCATCTAAATGGCTTAGAATTGAAAGTAATCAAAATGCCACTGATCCCTTTACACTGATCTTAGTAATTTTAATGACTTGGATTTAATGTCGATTTAGTGCCCTAGCCAAATGGTTGTTTTCTGTTTCTTTGTTCATTTCTTTCTTGTCTTCCTGAATTTTACGATTTCACCTGAAGTGATTACAAAAGAAATTATAATTTGTTATTGTTTTATAAACATTATTTACAGCAGCAGGTTTTCTCTTGTTTTATTGCTTATAGGAGTTATTTTTGCAGGTTTCGTAAATGGTAAAGACTACCGACTACCAGAGAGGGTCAGCTTTTGTTGTTCTATTTTTTAATAATTATGATTCATATGCAAACTAAAATTGTTGAGCAGAGCGAGAGAGAGAGAGAGAGAGAGAGAGAGAGAGAGAGAGAGAGAGGGGGGCACACCTAGAGAAATATATATGTACATTCATACGCCTTATGTACCCATCTATATGTTATATACTCACTCACTTCAGTAGCTTGAAGAACGAGTCTGATACATATGTTCGTGTTTCGGTTTCATTCACTTCCAGTTTGCGGCCCGCCAGCAGTGCCTTTAAATGCGAAAGTGCGCACTGTGGCCAGCGAGGTTGGTGGTATATCGGAGGCGCATTACGAATGTGACCCTGGCTATGAGTTGTTTGGGTCATCATCCATTAAGTGCGATGCAAGAACCGGCTGGGACCGGGAACTTCCCTTTTGCGGTGTTAATGTGGCCTACCGCAAGCCGGTCAATCAAAGCTCGTACACACGGAGCGGACCTGCTAGTTATGCGAATGATGGTAAACCTGGTAATAAGGTAAGGAACAGACATTTTAGAGATTTTGATTGTATCTACAATGATCATGAACACCCTTTTTCCAGAATCCCGATGGACAGGAGTGTTCGGAGACACAGAAAGAGCCATCGCCCTGGTGGCGGGTGGATCTTTTAACACCACAGGCTGTCCATGTGGTTCGGATTACAACGCGCGGTTGTTGTGGTCATCAGCCATTGCAGGATCTTGAGATTCGAGTGGGCAACAGTAGCACAGATTTGCAAAGAAATCCGCTATGCGCCTGGTATCCCGGCACTCTGGATGAGGGGGTCGTTAAGACATTTACCTGTGCCAGACCCCTGATAGGTCAATATGTCGCCATACAGTTGGTCGGTGTCGAGGGCAGTCTCAGTCTTTGCGAGGTCGAGACATTCACCAATGACGAATTCTCCGTTGACCGTTGCCTGAGCCCCAAACTCGGGGTGGACACTGTGGTGACGACATTCGCAAAAACCTGCTACGACTTTCATATAACAAAAGGTGAAAGCTTCGAGAAGGCGAAAAGTATTTGCCAACAGACAGGTGAGTGGCCAGCATCTAAGTAGTTAGTTTGCCAAGGAGTGGCGTCCATAATGTTAACAACCATATATGCATTTCAGGTGGTGACTTGGTACACGACTTTCGTGGATCAACTAGCCAATACATTCTATCCGAGCTGGAGCGGCGTAAAAGTGAGCTGAAGCCGCAATTGGTTTGGATTGGTGCCCAAAAGGAACCAGGCATTACGTCTCGCACATGGAAATGGGTTAATGGTGCGTCCACATCGAATCGAAAATAGTTTCAATGATTCAAAAATGTATCTAATTATTACTTTCATCATCTGTCTATGCAGGCGAAATTGTACAGAAACCCACCTGGGGCAAGGATCAGCCGAATAATTACAATGGCGAACAGAATTGTGTTGTCTTGGATGGCGCCAGAAACTGGTTGTGGAACGATGTGGGCTGTAATCTAGATTATCTGCATTTCATTTGCCAGCATTGTAAGTTAAATACTCAAAAGGACTTTCACGTGTTTTCCGCCCTACTATATTGTGTATATATGCAATTTCCTTAGCTCCTTTATCGTGTGGCTCCCCTAATGCACAGCAAAACACCACGGTGATTGGAAAGAAATTCACTTTGGGAGAGAAGATTCAATACGATTGCCCCAGGGGACATTCACTCATTGGCCAGACGGAACGGGAGTGCAGATTGGATGGAACATGGAGCGGCGGGGCACCAACTTGTAAATGTAGGTTAACTCTCCCCACCTGGATTACCCTTGGTAAACAATTGAGAAATCTTTTCCAACAGATGTTGACTGTGGAGCTTTGCCCGAATTGAAATTCGGTTCCATTCATTTGTCGGAAGATCGCACAAGCTTTGGAGTGGTGGCTACCTACAGCTGCCATGAGAACTATACATTGATTGGTAATGAGAATCGCACTTGCGCTCTAGACGGCTGGAGCGGTAAACAGCCGGAGTGTCTGGTGGACTGGTGTAGTGATCCACAGCCCATAAACGGTGGCAATGTACGCTTCAATGATAAAAGGGCCGGATCTACAGCGATATATGAGTGTAAGCCAGGTTATGTCCTTGTTGGCGAGGCGGTAAGTCATTGAACTGAACATCTACATATTTATTGAAACTTAATTTAACTAATCATCCTGGGTCATCAGATTATCTCCTGCGGTCTTGGCGGCGAATGGTCAAGTAAGACGCCTTCATGCAGATTTGTTGACTGCGGAGCACCGGCTCGACCAGATCGTGGTGTTGCGGTTCTTCTCAATGGCACCACTACTGTCGATTCGGTCGTGAAGTATGAGTGCGATGAGGATTATTGGCTCGACGGCCCATCGGAGCTGCGCTGCACCAGAGATGGCAAATGGTCAGGCGAGGCGCCTGTCTGTGAACTAGTCACATGTGAGGCTCCCCAAGTGCCAGCCGGTTCCTTTGTCATTGGCTATGACTATAATGTGCATTCAAAAATCCAATATAATTGCGATCCCGGCCACATAATGCATGGAAATTCAGTGTTGGAGTGTCTTGACAGTGGCGAATGGAGCTCAGATGCTCCATATTGTGAATGTAAGTGAAATGATGATCTCCCAGAGAATGGCATTGTCACTGATTGCATTTTCAGATATCGATTGTGGTCCCATTTTGCCCATTCCCTATGGCAGTCACAAGTATGTCAGCAATAGCACCTATGTGGGCTCCGAGGTCGTATTCAGCTGCACTCAGTCTCATAAACTGAACGGCGTGGTGAAACGTCAGTGTTTGGAATCTGGTATCTGGAGCGACGCCTCGCCGAAATGTGAAGGTAAAGAAAAAATGTCAATGCATTTCATTTTCATAATATTAATATTATTGATATCAAATCCTTTATATTAGAAATACGCTGCCCAGAGCCAATGCGTGCCTCCCATAGTCTGCTCTCGGTGACAGGAAATGATCGCATGTACGGACGTACTTTAATACGCACAGCAGAATCCTTACAGAATACGGCGCAGACATACAAGTAGGTCTAAAAAACTGACTATAAGTCTAACTATATATTTCAATCTGAAATATTATGTTTCTCAGAATTGGCGCCTTGGCTAAATATCGATGTGAACGTGGATACAAAATGGTTGGTGAGGCTCTGGCCACCTGCACGGACAGTGGCCAGTGGAGCGGCATTATTCCGGAATGCGTTTGTAAGTAAATATGTCGAGAAATTCCTAGAAACTTGGCGTACTCATCATTTTTATTCACAGATGTCGAATGCGGAGCGCCGGAGAATATTACCAATGGAAAGACGACATTGGCAACGAACGCCACTTACTATGGTGCTGCAGTGCTATACGAGTGCAATGTGAACTTTAAACTGAACGGGGTTTCGCGGCGTTTGTGTACGGAGCACGGGAATTGGAGTCATGAGGCACCCGAGTGCACTGAAGTCGTTTGTGATATACCAAATCTTAGCGATAGTTTAACTGTGGATGCGGGTACACGTGCTGTGGGATCTGTGGCCACCTTTAAATGTCTGAAGGGCCGCATCTTGATGGGCAATGATACGCGAATCTGTCAGAAGAATGGCAAATGGGCGGGCAAGAGTCCAACATGCAGACGTAAGTAAAGATTAATAAATAATTGAAAATATAAATACTATATTTACAACCAAAAATCCAAATGTAGCTGTTGACTGTGGTCGACCTCTGGCCATAGATAATGGCCGTGTCATTGTGGTCAACGATTCGACTTTGTATGGTGGCTCCGCCGAATATCATTGCATACCCAATTACAATCGGATTGGACAATATCTGCGCAAATGCACCGAAGATGGAGCCTGGAGTGGAAAGCAGCCACACTGTGAACTGGCCGCTGTGGAGGGTCAAGAGAGCTCGGAACTGGGCACGGGTGTAGGGATTGGAGCGACAGTTATTGTCGCGTTGCTGGTCATTTTCGGTCTCATATTTTTATACCGAAACAAAGCCAGACCAGTGAAGAACACGGAGAATGTGCAAGCAGCCGAAACGAAAGATGAACGCAATGCGGCAGTCATGTCCTACTCCACACTGGAGGCAAACAATCGCATGCATATGGACAACAATCAATCGGCCACATTCAATACATTCCATGGGGGAAGAAGACAGCCAGGGGATAGCAATGGCCAGGCGGGCGGTCAGACCAATAATAATAATAATCGATCCGGTAAGTCTGCTCAGGTTGTTACTAAAAATTGCTGATAACTTTGCCCGTTCATTTAAAATTGCAGAAAACATCTATGATCAAATACCAAATGAACAATTCTACGATGCGCCCTACGAGATGCGCACCAACGATGAGGTATACGAACCCGAGCCAGTTGCCAGCAATGTAATTACCATTAATGGCATCTCCGTCCGATAAAAAGAGCTCCCTCCCTGACATCAATCATTATCATCGATTAAAGATAGATGATTTTGTTTTGATCTTTGTATATAGTTATTGTTTAAGCAAGGATGTGAGTAACTCGTAGTTTCCTTAAAGCAAATGTCTTATCTGTTGCCTTTGCTTATACCTACTTATACTGTATGTATTGTATTTCCATATGTATCAGAGCAGATTGCATACTAATAATGTGCAACATTGTAATTATAAATATGTACCTAATGCAGTTTGGAATTCTGCAAATTAATATTATTATTATTAACACTGCAGGAACCATCCATATTTATTGACTTGTTGGCAAAGTGTACAAGTAGTAAGGCTTTTAATTTTCACATGGAAAATAAGTCAAACGAAATGAAAATGAAGCTAAATGAGAGCACGATTTCTGTTCCATGTGTGTACGTTTTTTTTTTCTGGGGTTATTATTATTACTATTATATATATATATTTCTTTTTTTTTTGTGAAATAATTCTAAATCTAAGTGTATTTACTTGTATGATGTTAATCAGAGTGTGTAATTTTTGTTATGCAATGTGTAAGAACTCAAAATCAAAAGAAAATATGAAGAGAAAACCATTAGGTTTTAACTTAAATATATATGTGGTTAACTAATTTATTACGATTGATTACAATTGAATCTGTGTGTTGATTTACTTATTTTAATATTAATATTAAATTTATAAGAATTGTTGTTTCTTTAGCTGGCTATCTAGTTTCAAGATAGTAAAAATAAAGTAAGTAAATTGTCGTGAATCAAGTGAAATAAGGATTAGCAAAGTGCATATGCTTAGCTTTTATCAATCAGAAGCAGAAAGATAAGCTTTTGAGCCAATATTTTCCTCTTACATACATATTAAAAGAATATTACTATTGAATTTCCAACTATCAGTTTAGATTGCTTACATTAGTGATGCATTTTTGTTGTTGCAATCCACCCAATGGGAAAATTAAGAATATGTTTGATCAATAATTCCTCGAAATGATTACATACATACATGTTGTTTTTCTTTCGGCCTAGGCATAGAGAAAAACATAAAGAAACAAACTATACAAAAAAAAATAGAAGTTTATAAAATTCGGAAAACAAGTTGAAGTTTTGTTCATTATGAAATTTCTAATTCGGTGAATCATTAAAAATTTTTGGTCATATATTTGTTTTAAATTATTTGGCTTAAGTTGCTTATGTAGACGACGATGGCCAAGAAGGGAGCGGTGCAGCAATTGCAGGCGGATCTACAGAACGATGAGGATTTTGCCAAGTTCCTGGAACGTCCTGGATTGTTAGGTAGGCATAGATGAATGAATATGGAATACCTGTAATGGTTTTTATTATTCGTCTTGCAGTATTGGATGTTTACTCGGACTGGTGCGGTCCTTGTCTGGGTATGGTTGGTAGTTTGCGTAGGGTTAAACTTGAATATGGCGGTGATAACTTGCAGTTGGCCATTGTATGTAGATAATAGTTAAGTTGGTAATCGGTTAAGTGAATTTGCGACCTTTTCATTTAGTGCAAATCGGATACAATCACAGATTTAAAGCGATTCAATAAGAGGAGTGAGCCCACTTGGCTGTTTGTCACAGTAAGACAATCTATCTATAAGATTGATAGATATAGATACATACACTTTTCGATCCTTATACATTAGGGCGGCAAGGCGGTGAATATTATGTATGGTACTGATGCCCCAAAGCTCTTGGCTGTGGTCATAAAGGAGCTGGAGAAGACATTGCAGAAGCTACCGCGTCCACATTTATATGATATAGCAGAGCTCCAACCCATCGAGGTGGAACAGTTGCGTGTGAAGACCGAAGCCAGCGAGAAGCTCGAACGGATTGAACGTGATGCTAAGAATAAGAAACAAAATGACTATCTGAACCAAGTGACGGATGCCATTATGGAGAATATGCCGGATATTGGGATCACAGTCTTTGGACCACAAGTTAATCGTGATATGTTTAAGAAATTGACAGAGCCCGCAGAACCACTCAAAATGCAGTGCAAGGATCGCAAAGTTGTTCAAGTGACTGCCGAACAATTTGACATTGTCAATTATGCGTGTAGAAATCCAATGCCACCCGATGTGCTGGATCAGCTGGATGGCAAGGAATTGCTCATGTGCTTCTGGAAGATCGATGAGACAGTGGGAACGGTCCCCAATGTACTGGCGGCATATGCGCATGAGCTGACAAAGGAGAGATCTGCCCCGCCAAATGATCAATTCTCAGAGGAGCATGTTATTCCTCCTATAATATCGCCCATGAAGATCAAATTTGAGGTGGAACTTAAGGGTAAGCTAAAGTGGTTAATCAGATCGTAGGGCGAATGATAATTCATAATTTTTGCCTCTCACACAGAGGGCGAAGTGTGGGTTGAAGATGTAAGCTCGGAAGAGGAGCAGAAACCGGTCAAAGGGAAAAAGCATCCCAAATTGAAGTCGCCAACCCATCAAGAGGACGCCACTCCAGTTACCGTCGACGAGGAGGTAGCCGAACAGGATGGCGAAGAAGAAGGAAGTGAGGAGGATGCACCAGATATTGGAGCAGATGGCTTACCATCTCTTCCGAGCATGCCATTTGACATTGACTTGGACTTGGATTTGGGTGACGATATGGGTGAGGAAGAAGAGGAAGTTAAGGAGGAAGAACCACCTAAACCATTGACTCGCACAAAAACCGTTAAGATGCCGGCTGTGTGGGTTCCCAATAATAGACGCACCCATGCTGCCCTCATCTATATGTTCTTCCGAGGACAAACTTCAGGTTTTCTGCCACCAGACCCAAAACCAGAACCGCCACATATCATCATGGCATTCGATGCCACCAAACGGCGAGAGATAATGCACGTGGTGGAGCGTCATAGAGAAGAGGTGCCGCTGTATGGTTACTTTACCAACGACGATCCGGACGGAACAGAGCTAATAGCGAACTCCACAGACAAATACGATGACTATCCAGAGCAATTGCTGTAAGTGATTTATTCTATAGTTTTTGATTATTCTTCTAATTTGTTTTTTTCTTTAGGAGCGACAAAATTGTGCTTAAGGTCAATAAGGTGCAATCCAATATGATGCTCTCCTTGGTCTCGTACGGACCCAGCTATGTCAGTCCCAATGTGACAGCCGGACATGACGAGGCTCTCAAATTCTTTCCAGACGACTATAAGCAACAGGAAGAACCGCCAGTTGAGAAACAGAAGAAGGTTAAAAAGGTAGTCCACAGGTTTAATTATATTCGTCGATTTTTGTTATCACTGTCGCAATTTTTTTCCAGGGCAAGAAAGGTGAGGAAATACCAGAGAAGGGTCGAGACAAGGCGGCAAGCCTTGAACCACGACGTGCAACATTGCCCGCGGATGCTGGAGCAGGAGTTTCCACCGATGCGCAACAACCAGGTGAAGACATTGAGAAGGAAGCTTCTCAAACCGCTGTTCATGGTGCAGAAGGTGAAGCGGCTGTTCCACCTACAACTGAGGGAGAAGGTGCTCCAGCGCCAGAAGGTGAATCTGCTGTGGCGGAGGTTACCCATGAATCAGCTCCAACTGAAGCAGCTGCCGCAGAAGCTCCTCAACCAGTTGAGGCTGTTGCCGAGACATCCGCACCACCAGAGACAGCTCCACCGGAAGTTGCACCGGAACCACCGAAAGAAGAGACTCCTCCGGTTGAGCCTCCGCAACCAGAGGCGTCGCAACCAGAGCCAACACCACCAGAGGCACAGCCAACAGAGGCGCCGCCAGCAGAGGAACCACCTACAGAGGCACCGCCACCAGAAGCACCGCCACCAGATGCCGAATAATACATTTCCATATAAGCATGTTAAATTTTTGTACTAAAATTATTCAAAAAACAGTTACGGCTTTATACATTTTCCAGCACTGGTGTATTCGATAACAATCAACGATAGTTATCGAGTCTGTAGCCCTGGCGCGCGCAAATAACTTGCAATCAACTAAATTTAAAATTGTTCTTTTAACAAAGTCATTGCATAAAATCAGATATCGCCAACTGGTCATTATTCCCTATACGTTCTTATTGTATGGAGGATTTCATTCATTGTTTAAGCCCATTTCTTGTTTAAACCAATGCAGTTACATGCGCATATGTATGTATGTATATGTGTGTGTATGCACGCATGTGTATGAGAGCTTATATGCTTAGGCGTATGTCTGTGTGTGTGTGTGAATTGAGATGAAAGTGCAACTAACAACAATTTTACTAATCTGCTTCGAGCATGTGACCAAGGCCATAGCCCAGGGAATGCCAATTAGTCCCTGTCCAAAGATCTTTCAATACAGATTCGATGGCAATGAATGGTTCGGTCTGATCGCCGTGCGAAATCCGGACGTAAAACAGGCACTGCACCTGCGCGTTACCCTCTCGATGCGCGGCAAACCAACTACGGTAAGGAGTCTTCTAGTTAGCCTTTTCATTTCATCCGTCTCTTACAACAAGTCCCAGGCTTTGCTTTCAGAATTACCTTGGCGAAATTGAGCTGCTGACCCGTGGACAGTTCACACATCTTGCTCCTGTCCTCTATAAGATACGATTTCCCAAACATCATTTTCCACCCAAGTTAATTCTAATTTCGGCAAATAATCATGTTATTTGTTTTGGATCCGGCGGTGAGTAGTTTGTAGTTTTTTGTATGTTAGTTTTAGAATCATTTCCGTATATCGTACGCAGAGCATAGTATTTTCATGACCCAAATCCAATTGGAACATATACGAAAAGTGACCTTCATTGCCGATAAAAAGATCACTGCGGGCGGCGGTGAGGAATTCGATTTGGAATCGATGCCCGGAATAGGTGGTAAGGAGATGCCAGAGACACACAAGCCGCACATCCAGTTCAAGAAGTATGCATCCGGATTGTGGTCGGTTGAAGTTTACCCCCTCCCTCCCAAGATATAAAAACATTTCGTAAATAATTCTTAACTCTTCTTGCAGAAAACCATTTAGTTCACCAAGAGAGATTTGTGGCAAGAGCGAGAGCAGCCTGGACTTTCGATTACCGCAGCGTAACAAGCAGCAATCCCAAAGTCGATCCGGCGACACTGATCCATCGGTATCTTCGTCACCAATTTTTGCTTCTATCGATGACTACGATGAGATTGAGCACATTGTAGACGATGAGGAAGTGGATGGAGACGGAGAGGTGGATGACAGCACGGTGACGGCCAATAGTTTGCCATCGATCACACGTGGTTCATGGCCCTGGCTAGCGGCCATATACGTCAACAATTTGACTTCTCTTGACTTTCAATGCGGCGGCACTCTAGTCTCGAGGCGTGTGGTCATTAGTTCGGCTCACTGCTTCAATATGTTCAATCAAAGGTATACAGCCAACGAGGTGTTAGTATTTTTGGGAAGACACAATCTTAAGAACTGGAACGAGGAGGGATCTCTTGCAGCTCCTGTAGATGGTATTTACATTCATCCAGACTATAAAAGCCAACTGACCACATACGATGCGGATATTGTTGTCATAATGCTTAAGGATGAAGTGCGGTAAGCATGCGCCCCTTTGTACAAATGTAAGTGCCACCATATCATATCATGATCTTTCAACAGCTTCAATACATTCATTCGTCCAGCATGCCTTTGGTCTGGCTCTAGTAAATCGGAATACATTGTGGGTGAACACGGCATTGTCATTGGCTGGAGTTTTGATAAATCGAATGCATCGAAGTCATTGCAATCACCGGGTCCATCGGCTTCTGTTGCAACTAAAACACATTTCGATGGCAGCATACCCAAGATAGTGAAAGCCCCCATTGTGGCCAATCAAGTGTGTTTCACGGCTAATTCACACTTCCGCAGTCTGTCCTCAAATCGAACATTTTGCGCCGGAATTCTGGTGGAGGACAGACAAATCCAACAGCATGTAAGCAATGGAAATGGTGCCAGTTTCTATACAGGCATCTCTGGTGCCGGGCTAATGATCTTCAAGAATAACCGCTGGATGTTGCGGGGCACTGTTTCGGCAGCTCTGCCTGCAGAATCCGCTGTATCCAATCCGTCAGCGGTGAAACCAAATTCCAGCAGTTTAGGCTCAACAAACTGTTGCAGCAATCAATACATCATTTATGCGGACGTTGCAAAGTTTATCGATTGGATCATGGCCTTTGTTATCTAAGGATAACAGATGAGTGTGTGTGTGTGTGTGTGTGAGCCAAAGTTATTTCTTGTGTGTGCTCTAGTTTGGAGCAACAGATGTATCTGTATATCATCTATATATATATGTATATTAAATTACGAAAATTCTTCAAATAAGAACGATCGTATGCAAAAGTATTTCTAACCATGTGATTATTTGCGAAAATTAGCCAAAGTACAAGTATTTTCGGTCTTAATTTCAAATTTAAAAACCATTTTGAATGCTATAGTTGAAATATTGTGGATGAAAATTGTTTTTCTTATTCAAATTCCGCATGGTGGTCGGAAGAGCTTCCCTTAGCCTGATATATACATACATAATATTCCATTTAACCTTCTGTGTGCAGGGTATAAAAATGCATAAAAATATACGGCGAATGACATTAGTTTTAAATAGTACAAAGTTCTTTTAAACTAGACAAAAAAGTACGAGTTTTTTTTTTCTTAAATTAAGTCAAATATCAATTACTTTTTGCCCCAGTCAAACGCTTTTGAATAAATTTATAGAGTACATTAACTTCTTAAAGCCTATTGAATTAGATTATGGATTTAGGCGCATTACTTAAGCACTGTCCCTAACAATATTAATTTAGATCTAAAGAACACTTTCCTATATCGAGTATGTAGTAGATATAATATTGTATGTATAATTGCGGATGACTTTCATTCCTCTCTCTTACGGTTGGCGTTTAAGCCAAGTTTCTCGAGCAACGCTTCGATGCTTTAATAAGTTTTTCGGGTTTGTGTGTGTTTATATGTGCTACTTGTAATAATATATGCATAAAGGATGATGTTTATCTTTATTGGCACTTGCTTCGAACAGCAGCTAGCTAATTACGGACCCCAAATGTTCAATGCGCATATGCTGGGTGCTATCGAGCACGTCATCGTTCTGCTATCAGCGTCATCGTCGTAGTCACCTTATGCCCACCTACTACTACATGGGCATGAATGAGTGTGTCTAATACATATGTATACATTGTACACATTTGCATACCTTGCTGAGCACAGCGGCAAGCGTCCCACATCTTGACATGCCACGGACTGCATGGGACTGGCTGTGCTCCATGGAAATAGTTTTATCAGTTCGAACTGAACAGTACCAGCGGGTACGTGTATCCTCTTTCTCTCACGGAGTTGCTACTGCATGATTTGCTTGATTTGGCAATCGATGCAGATCCTCAAATCTTCTCGTGCGTGCATATAAATATCAATTTTTTTTGTCCCCCCGCTCCCACAAGAAATATAATGAATACACAAAGTGTGTTGTGAAAGAAAAAAAAATAATAAGATGATTTTCTCATCTCAATATGTTTTACTTTTCTGTGTGTGTGTGTGTCTGATCGCTTTGCAGATCTGTGATAGTTTTCCATTTTATCCTTGACAGGATGCTGGGCGGAGTGGGAGCTCGTCGCAGAAGGGGCTCATCACCGATGGCGCGTTTAACGAATAGCAACATTGCTGGATGCCTGGATGACAATATTGCCATTATAGGTGATGGCGTCATTAGGAGAAGTGCCCACTATGGTTCCCAGGCCTCAAATAAGCGGAGACGAGCCGTTGCCAACACTCTTGAAAATGGTCAAGAAAGTTTTGCTCTAGTCCAGACTCGCCTCAATTTGGGTGATATAATGTAAGTACTTTTAATTGAAAGTCAGAGGGGAAAATCATAGAATCGCATTAAATATCTCCTATTCTAGTCATTAAATCATACTAGGGATCTTCTATCTATTGAAATGTGCTTAAATTATTCCCTGTGTTGCATGTGTCTAAATCTAAGCTTTTCTAACGGTTTCTTTTGTAACGATAAACCCTTCTATCGATAGTTGAAGGATATTGAACATTGAATCTTCATTTCTAATAAATAGTTAATATACAATTGCACTTTGTTTAAAGTAAGTGATGAATTGTTTAAAATATTACAATACTTTTATCGAGAATCGTTGGCGATTATTGGAAGCTCAAAGCTTTCAGCCATGGCACACGTCACACGGATGGCTACAGTAGTTACGGTTATGTGGCGGAGGGGGGGCAGTGGAGTGAATGAAAAAGATAGCTATATCCTGCAAAAGTGTGCTTGGGGTATATGTACGTCCTTTTTATACCAACTACCGGCCCTGTATTTCCCATACGTCATCCGCATGCGCCAAAGTGGCGGCCAGTGCGGCCAACGTTTTTGTGTTGCCCTGCAAGTTTTGGTCGTACCTGGTCGGAGCTTTAGGTTTTCGACCCAAAGCGCAGGGCTGGCTTTGGTGGCAGCTCCGCTCTGCCTTGTCGTGCACTTCGCTGCCGATGTGTGTGTCAGTGTGCGTGTGTAGTTGTAGTGTGTAATACAAAGTCGCCAAGTCTTGAAGTCTTGCGTTTTTGTTGAGTTTTTTCGTCCAACTGGTGAGACAAAAATTCGGTGTTAGCTGCTCGCCCAAAGCGGTTTTTGTTTTTTTTTTCTAATTTTTTTATCCGCCCTCCCCCTCGAAAACCCCTAAGCCAACCCCCCGAACCCTAAACCCTGCCGTTCCAAACGGAAAATGGGTCTGACAAAAAACGGGTTTTCTTTCTTCCTTTTTTTTTGGCAAAGTGTTCACTCTGTGTGTGTGATTGTGTGTATGTGTCTTTTGTGTTAAATAAATAAATTGCAAATAAATTGCAATTTCATAAAGCCAAAGAAAAAGAAAGCAAGGCAAAACGCGAAAAAACGAAAAGAAAGAAACAAAGAGAATAGAAGAAAAAAAAAAACGGAAAAAACTTCGACATTTCGAATCTTGTGCGGTGGCATGCAAAATCGGGTCGAGTGGTGAAAATCAAATTACAAACATTCAAGCGAATGCCAAGAAAAACCCAAGTCAGGGAATACATTGAGAGTGAAACGAACAAAAAAAGGAAAAAAAAATGAAAAAGAAAATACCAAGAGAACCAAATCGAACAGAACGAGAGCAATGAGTAAATGAAAAACAGAAACCAAAAAAACCAAAAGACAAAAATTAAATTACACAAAAACCGAAATGAAAAGCAAAGAAAAGACCAAGAGACAAAGAGAGAGACAGAGAGAGAGAGAGAGAGAGAGAGAGAGAGAGAGATGAGATATTGACAGATGCACCAGCACCTAGCCCACCTGCCCTTTAGACATTGCCCTTAGCCATTGCCCTCCATTTCCATTTAGTTGTCTTCCGCCTTACACACATGTCGTCGCCATAGTCATATCCCCAGTTGTAATTGTTGTCGTTCATTTAACAGAGAAACCCATTGAACGCACTCGGTCCGGGTAGCCCTACAGAAACACACACACACACGGACAGACACATACACATACACATGCCCAAATTGTAACATTCGCCCTTAACTGTGTGTGTGTGTAAGTGTGTTGGGATTGGGATTGGGTCAGCGGGTCGGTGGCACAACGGGTGGAATGTTGCGTTTGCCGTTGCTTTTGCCGTTGCCATTGCCTTTGCCTTTGCCTTGCTGGTGCGTTGGTGGTGAAGGCGTCAGAACCAGCACCAGAACCAAAAACCAACGCCAGCGCCAGCGTCAGCATTTGTTTCGAAATACGCCAAGTGGATTTCGGTTTCGGTTACAGAGTCATAGAGCGCGGCTATCGGTATCGTATTGTGACGTGTACACGCGTAGGAAGGTGAATGAATTGTGTCGATTGTGTTGAGAGTAGCCAGGCGATAATACGAAATCAAACAATTACACACACACACATACATATGTACATTTAGTTTTGTTCACCACATTACATATGTATGTTCATACGTATATGCATGCATATACATGGGTTTTTCAAAAATAGATACATATATACATACAAACATACATGATTATTCACAAGCCGTATATAATATTTTTCATTTGTATTTTAAATATTCTTACATATGTATGTAAGTTGTCTGTGTGTGTGTGTGTGTGTGTGTTCCTTCCTATCCCTATTATGGCTTATGTGTCCTCTTCAGTGACTCCGCTGGGAATACAATTTTATATTGTGTGACTTATATGGCGTGTGTGCTCATGAATGTTTTCCCAACAATTTCTATATATACATACATACAATGTACAAATATTTGTACATATGTAAAATATATATACTATACGAAGAAAACTTCAACTCAAAGGCATAATTATATTAGACCATGTGGTCGGTTCTGTTATAATAGCTCTTTTATTTATCAAATAAAATGTTGTATTCTACATTCCTTAATAATGCCACCTACCTACCCCCAAAGGAGCAATACAGCTGACATACACACACACACACACACACACAGAGTAGTGAACCAATTAAATTTCGTATAACCAAAAATGTAAAACGCTTCAAACAACAAGAAGAAACTAGAAAAAAATAAAACTAGAGCAAGCCCCAAAATGTAGGCAACATTTTACAAGTATTGCGCTTAGCCTGGGCTTGAATACGGGAAGAGTAAGCAGGCGAGCAAGAAAAAGAAGAAGAACCTAAACTATTCTAGTCCTCTTCACTGTTGTTGTTCTTATTTTAGTTGTTCTTGCTGTTGCTGTTTATTTTATAAGTTCGTTGGTCCTCAACCACAACAAGGCATAAATATACTCGCACATACACACACACACATACATACGTACGTATGTATGTATCTTTGTATATGTGTTTATATGTTTGACTCTGTCACATTTCTATTCGTAGGGCTTAATGCCAATTTTTAGAAACAGCGTCGACAAAAAAGCAACTAAAACAACAACAATAAGAAATCAAGAGAAGCGTTAGACAGTGGAGCCCGATGACGTCATTACCATAAAGAGCAAAGATTGCCTCCATAGCCTGTACATCATTTGTACGCAATATTTACACGAGAATTCATATTTGCCCATAACTAAAGCTTTTGACAAAGAACATTCAAATAAACAAAACAAGTCAGTTGTTGTATTTTTTTCACCACCTTCCTTAGGTGTGAATTTATATACAAGAATGAGAATAAAACAATAAATAAATAAAAACAGAACTTTTGAAGTGCCGTGTTAAGCCGTCAAAGATTGTATCAGTTGATCTGAGAAAGAAATTCGATACCAATTTCATATCTGGCAAAGTAAACCCATTTAGATTCAGTGGAAAACTACATACATATGTATCTCTTACTACCCTGACGATACATTAAACCAGAATCCAGCCACAATGAATGTGTGCATTCATCTCTACATTCCTACATCCATACATCAGTACATCCAACCATATATGTATATGTACATACATACATTGCTTGCTGAGTAGAAGTAAAAAGTAAACACGAATTCGAAAGTGAATGCTGCTGTTGGCCTGCTTTAGCTCCTCTCTAAGGTTTTATCTTGTGGAGAGACTTTTCTTCCTTCCAGTGAAGTCACAAAAAAAATTTAATCGTTTCACTGTTTTATCATTTCATCGTTTCACAATTCACCACACTCTGTTTCTGTTTCTCTCTCTCTCTCTCTCTCTGTCGGTGTGTTGAGCTTTTTAAACATTCGGTTTTCATCCCCTAACTTTTCATTCATGGCGTGTTCCAGTAATGGAATGTTATACCAATAAATGAAATTACATACACACACATAACACCAAAACATATTACACATACATGCAAACATCCATGTATTTAGCACATAAAAGTGTGCTATAAATACGAAAATAAATCAGCCAGTAAATGCACTTTGTATGCATTTCACATATGTACATACAACGAGGTACATACATACATACATACATTAATTTATATATATGTATACATATATAAATATAGATGTATGTACATATGTATGTAGGTTGTGCGTTAAGTGTGCTCTCGATAGGTCATGAACTGAATTGACCCGAAGAGCATCATAATTATTGGTGAAATAGAAATCGTTCTCAATATCGTTCCCCTTCCCCTTTACTTCGTGTTACCATTGCTCTCTGTTCTGTAATTAACACAAACAACATACGTACATACATACGTACATATGTATGTATGTACATATGAGAAACGGTAAAAAATAGAAAAGAAATAGAAAATTCAGTAAGTGTGTGTGCGTGTGTGTAAAAATAAAACCATATACATATGTAAATCTCGTGTATAAATAATGATTGTTTAAATTATTCGAGCGCGTGTGTGTGTTTTAGGAAATGAAAGCAACAAAAATAATAATGTGAAATTTTTGATTTTTCAATGAATTTAGCATTTGTATTACCCAATGAAATAAGTAACACAAAACAGATAAAAAGCAAGTCGATGGACTAAATCTCTAGTATTGTGAAATAAATGACTAAAGCTCGATAAATAAAGAAAAAGGAAGGATACACAAATCAAATCAAGGAATATATACAACAAATATATATATATATAGTGAAGTAAGAAGCACTTAAACAGAACAACAACAACAAAGAATAAAAACATCAGCAATAACAACAAGAACATCTTTTAAAACGGATACCATATAAGAAGGACGAGGTGGAGGATCTGGAACAGCCGGAGACACAGTAGGAGTCCAGGCCAAGGCGTGCCTGTGTCCGTACGAGTGTCCGTGTGTGTTTGTGTGTGTGTGTGTGTGTTGGAACGGAATCAGAATCAAAAAGATTGCAATTGTCATCAGCCACTTCAATCTTGGTAGACATTTTCCTTCTACTCCTCTTCCACCACCACCACCACCACCACCACCATCAACAATAACAACTCCTTTTTGTCCGCCTCCGTCATTGCTACAGTTACTGCTATTCCTTCTCGTCTTCGTTGTCATCGTCCTCGTCCTCGTCCTCGTCCACGTCCTCGCCGCCGTCGTCGTTGTCGTTGTCGCCGTCATAGTCGCCATCGTTCTCGTTCTCATCCTTGTTCTCGTCCTCATCCTCGTTGTCGTCCACGCCGTCGTCGTTCTAACCCTGTTCCGTTGCCAAATACCATTACCACTACCACAAAAACCGTGCAGCTCTCTTCCAGCGTAATTGGCCTCTCGAATTAAATGTCCAGTTGCCGCTATCGTGCCATGCGGACGGCGTGTCACTCCCGACAAATGCGTATTGTGGTTCACCTTGTGTAATATAATTATGGCCGAGCGGTCGTTACAAAAGTATCAGAAATTGGATATAGTGACGGTAGGTTTTTCTCGTTTGTTTAAACTTTAACCTAATTACCTGAATCTGACATTATCTGAAATGAAATGTGAAATCTCTTTTCCACACAAAATACACAACTGCAAACCGAGAAAAGCAAAGTTTGTATTGGAGATATGCGTTTCCATTTCAATTCACTTCATGGGGATATATTTACATATATTTGTTCAATGTGAAATATAACTTCTTCTACCTTATGAGTATGCCTTTCTTAACTTTAATGTTCATTTTGATATTGTTTTTCCATGTTGCATACAAATGTATATAATTCAGGTTGGAAGCGGCTCAGGAAGCAGTGCTAGCAGGGCATCAACAGGACTCCTTAGGCGGGGGGCACTTGGGTCGAAAGGGAGCCCATCGCTTAGCTGATAGAATGGGTGGCCCAAAAAAAGAGGATAACCCACCAGGTGGTGGTCCGACGTCATTGTTTATCCTAACCGAGGATAACCCAATTAGAAAGTACACACGATTCATCATAGAATGGCCGCCCTTTGAATATGCTGTGTTATTGACAATCATTGCCAACTGTGTTGTGTTGGCATTAGAGGAGCACTTGCCAGAGGGCGACAAGACAGTATTGGCTCAAAAACTGGTAAGCTCCATTAGCCCAGTCAACCTCCTGCTGCTGCTGCTGTCTCTATGATCTATGCCCTGTCATCTTGTAATGTAATTGCAATCTAATTTCATTTATTTCCTTTCGATAACTAGGAAAAAACGGAGGCCTATTTTTTATGCATTTTCTGTGTAGAAGCATCGCTCAAGATCCTCGCCTTAGGGCTTGTTCTGCATAAACACTCCTATCTCAGGAATATTTGGAACATCATGGATTTTTTCGTTGTAGTGACGGGGTAAATTCTCAGACTTTATAATGTACCACTCTATATATGTATGTGTTTCAATATTGTATGCCAGACCATACAAAATTCTTTTTGTTGAAAATCATATTTTGTCTACTCTTTAGTTTCAATTTGAATTTCATATAATTTTCGGTTTATCTCGTATATAAGTAAGACATGGTCATCCAAAGTGATTTAAATATTTAGCTGAACTCTATGGGTAAACTTAAATTATGTATGTATTTATATGCATTCTAAGTCTGATTAAGTTATGTATAAGAATAATATTATCCTGATTGAAATTCCAAATGGCTATCGCTGTGCCAATGTATCGAATGTTCCTAACAGAGCCATGACGATATTTGCCGAGGCCAATATAGATGTTGATCTGCGTATGCTGAGATCCTTTCGAGTTTTACGTCCACTGAAACTCGTATCCCGTATTCCAAGTAAGCTTAAACAATGAGTGAACTTTAAACGTTTTCATACTAGGCCAGATAAACTATATACATATATATATATAATTTAGAATTCTAGATCTTGGGGAGCTAGTTTAACCTTATACGTACACACATAGATATGTACATCAAGTGTATGTAAGAATGTCTAACTCGAAATTGTTTTGAGCTAAAATATAAAGCTTGAAAATGATTATGAAAAATAAATTACTATATGAGTTAGTGAGTAGATAATGTCACACACATTTCAATATCTAGAGATCTAATCATATTGGGAAGGGATTTAGGCATAACAACTAAATAATATAACAGTTACACCCTTAGGGTATTGTCATTATATCTATTACTTATACACTTATTCTAACTAAATCTGTGTCAATGTATCTAAAAATATACCTACAAATATTAACGAGAACTCTGCAAAATAGTTGCAATTCTTACTCATAGTTTATTTGTTAGAACTGTAAGTGCTTTATAATGATATCAAATTCCACAAGAATGGATAAAGGAGTTCAAAAAATTTGTGAGCTCCTTCGCCCAACATTCGAACATAACAGTAACGAGTTAAATGGGAAGAATGTCAATAATTGTATCAAAACAACAACTAAAACCATCTGTTTTCATTTTTAATGATTGCACAAATCAAACAGTTTATTTTCTTCATTCACTTTTATCGATTGTTTACTTTGAAATGAACACAGAATGTGTAATACATTGTTAATGTTTGAAAAATTGAAACGAATATTAAATCGTTTTGACAATTTATTCGACCGCTTTCTTCTAATCGAGTTGGTTATATGTTATGCACTTTTATTCAAACTCATTCATTTAATTGTATTCATTTGAATTTGATTTTTCCATCATTCAAAAAATAATAATTACACAAACTTGTCAAGTGTCTATACGGTTAATTATTCATTAAGGATTCTAGTATGATTCAAACAAAAATAATTAGGATCTTCGGTCTTACAATTAGCTGAATTTGTTTATTTTCATTAAAATATATTTAGTTTGTTTACAATTAATGTCAATTAGTATGAATTGTAAAAAAGTGTCAACTGAATTTCCCATTTAGTGGAGAAACCAAACCATTTTGGAGGAAGCAAAAAAAGAAAGTAAAGTAAAATGAAACTAAGAAAACTTTGTTAGTTGACTCGACATATCTATAAAAATGTGTCTCCAAATTATTAATAATTAACAATTAAGATAAACATTAGTTTGGTGGCTAGATTAACCATATTTTACCTATATATTCTGACAATAATTCATCTTAACTAATCATTTTTCTAGTTGAATTCAATTTTTGTCCTCACACACTTGAAAATATTTCAATTTCAAACTTCAAGTTTATATTTTGAATATCTCTTAAAGAATTTGTAATATAAAATTGAACAAAATGAAATGACAATGAGGATAAAAATTGAATCATTCAGAGTTTTCGCTTGGGTATCCCATTGTGTGTGCGAAATAAATGAATTAAACGAACGTTAAACGTAAATTACTATTTATAATGTATGAGAGATTATATAGAGATTTTTATTATTTTCTTCTAAACCATGTAACTTTTTCATTTGATTGAGATTTGATTTGTGTTTTTGTTGTACGTTATTATTGTTTACGTGTATTTATGTGAACGATTACCATAAGTATTTTCTTCATTTCTTTTATGTGACTTAAAAATTTGCGTATTGCTAATACCTGATTTCATTTCCCTTTCGTTTTGATCGTCGTTTCGTTTAACGTCTAAAAAAATATAAACAGATTCATGACACAGTACCCACAAATAGGGCCCGAGGTAGACCTAAGAACACTTAGAGCCATTCGTGTGTTACGGCCCTTAAAATTAGTGTCTGGAATTCCTAGTGAGTAGTACTAACTATCTAACTAAACACATACACACACTATGACGATTTAGCGTCCTATCCTACAAAGATTTCCATTCAAATTTTACACAAAAAAAATAAAATAATTAAATACTCATTTTTATTTTGTTGTAGAGTTTTTATAGCAAACACTTTTTTTATTTGGCTTATAATTCTATATTAAACTTGTATTAGTAAATGTCAAATAGACACTAACTATGTAAACAATAGATTTTTTAATTTCTATTTCGGGCAAATGCTTGTCATGGAGTTTATTAATTGTTTAATGACAATCATTTCGCCTTCTAGAAAACACACAGCGACAATATGAATACTACTAAAATGCTAATCCAAATTAATCTCTTTCATTATTAATAATACTATCTGCTCTTGCCTCTGGAACTGGAAAATAGGTTTACAAGTAGTTTTAAAATCTATAATCAAGGCGATGGCACCTTTACTGCAAATCGGTCTCTTGGTGTTGTTTGCAATCGTAATATTTGCAATCATTGGACTCGAGTTTTATTCGGGCGCACTGCATAAGACTTGTTATAGCTTAGAAGATCCAAGTATATACAAATAGATATAACAATTGTGACATCTGAGCAATCTTTTTAAACGGTGCCTTTCTCTCCCGTACGACAGACAAACTAGTGAAGGAAGGTGAATCAGAGACACCATGCAATACGGACAACAGCACAGAGAAGGCAGGCGGCTCCTTTGTATGTAATAGCACCACCAGTATGTGTCTGGAGAAATGGGATGGACCAAATTCAGGCATAACAAGTTTCGATAACATTGGATTTGCCATGTTGACGGTATTCCAATGCATCACAATGGAGGGCTGGACGTCAATACTGTATTGGGTGAGTATATATCGATTATATTGATCATTTTGTTGCTAATCTCTCTCTCTCTCTCTCTCTCTTTCTCACACACACACACACACACTCGATGGTTATATAGACCAACGATGCATTAGGTTCACAATTTAATTGGATATATTTCGTGCCTCTTATAGTTATAGGCTCATTTTTTATGCTCAACTTAGTTCTTGGTGTTCTGAGTGGGTAAGTTGCCTTTGACACACAGAAAAAAGAAAGAAAACCATCAACATGACATGCATTCAAAATCAAATTTTGAATTTCATTTTCCACACAAAATAATATAATTTTCTATAAATACTTATAAATATTTCTTATATATATAAATATATATTTCAATTAGTAAATCAATTATTATTTCAATGTGTTTTCATTTGAATTTACTTAACTATAAATACATACATATGTTTAAATAATTATTTCAATATTGATCGTTTGATCGCATTCAATGCTAAGGAATGCTGAAATCCTCAGATTTAACATATACATATGTATAGAAAATGTTGTTTCTTTTGGAAGCAATTGGCGACTGAATGATTGTGATTTTTGTATATATACAAAATGCATACTTTAATAATACCCAAATCCAAAGAGTTCTTTGATGTTAACCCGAGAAGAGTTTCAATTTAAAAACCAGTCTAAACCTATGTAAATATATATATATTAAAGACTTAGAAATGAAAAACAAAATCCAAATCAAGACTATTTTGAGATTTAAGACTAATCGAACGATATGTTTGATCTCCTGTTACATATGTATGTATTAAATCATTCATTTTTCTTTCGATATTTGTATGATTTTATTATTATTATTTTAAGAAATGTTTTCTTTATTTGATTTCGATTAAGTTATTTATGTACGTAAATTAAATGTTCATGTTCTCGAATCTTAGAGAGTTTTCGAACGAACGAAACCGCGTCGAACGTCGAATGGAATTTCAGAAATGCCGATTCCGGGCCATGTTTCAAACTGCAATGGTCTCGTACCTTGATTGGATCACACAAGCAGGTTTATAATTATCCTCAATCAATCATTTAATCAATCAATATCAATCAAATCAGATATATGAACCATATTCGTACCAAAATGAACTCCAAAACTTTCATAATCAAACTCTACTCGAACTCTACTCTATCCAATACCTCTAATATCAAATCCTTAGCCAAACTACTGGATCACAGAGACTTAAGCCATTAAGTAAAAATGCAAAGACAGTAGCAAGTCAAGCAAAGAACTTAATAGAAATTATCTTTTGATTTATAGATATATACATATATATGGAATTGGAATTGAATTGCATTAAAATTTTAACTGCTTGTCTACTGTCTTTGCATTATGAGTTATTCACCCAACCTGCTTAGTATGCAGTTTTGTTTAAAGAAACAAACAATAGAAACAAAAACCGCTTGTCAAACACAAGTTCATGTTCCACAAGTGATTGATCGAACCCCAAAACCAAATCAGAACTCTCTAACTAACATATATATACATAAACATATACATATATATGTATATATATAATATATTAATATATTATGTATGTTTATCCCATATTTAAACAAAATACCCATTATTACCCCATATACTTATGTATAACGGAAACTGTTTGATTTAATGCTAGTTGATAATATAGTTGATATAAATTTACTTAGTTCGCAAGCCAAAAACAAGAACTTAACAAAAACAACAGCAAGAATTTCAATTTCTATTAAATAAAAATTATCAAATAAGCCAAATGCTGCCAACAAATCATAGAAAAATGAAGCCTTCTCCCCCACCCCACCACACACTCTCAACACACACACACACATACTATAACTTATACTATTTATCTCCTATTTAAATTATATCTCCTTAACAACAAACAACAACAACTTCTCCTTTCTAGCAAAAAAACCAATTACAACTACGTACATATGTATTCTTCTCTATGTACTTGCAAGTTTGCCTACACACAAATACTTTAGACATTTTGAAAGTTAGAGGCTACGTTTAAACGTTAATCCCTACAACCAACTAACCAACCAACCAACCAACCAACCAACCAACTAACTATCTATCTAGCTAGTTTACTAGTTTATGCAATACAACAAATATCCCTATTCATCCACTTATAAGTCCCCTCGATCCAGAATCAAAACCGATACCAAAAAGTGAGCGTGCTTGTTGTCCTTGTTGCTGTTAATGAGTTAATGTCATGTTAATCATACATATATACCTACATATATATTGTTACGGCTAGCGAAGGATTAATCAGACACAAGTGCACCCAAAATCCACTATAATAATTATAATCAATGAACAAATCAAATTATATATCCCTGGTATCTTTACTCTACTATCTCCCTTTCCACTGACTATATGAATGACCTGAAAACTGACATTCTTTTTGACTAACCACATCAACGTGGCTAGAATTAGTAGCACATGCTGTAATTTCTATAATAGATTAATTCCAAAGACTTCTTTGGGTCAACCAAAGTGGTGGGGGGTTGGCTGAAGGTGGAACCTTCTCCACACAATCTTAATACATGCTGTGTAAGAAAAATTGCATATCATATAAAGGGAAATGATTTGGAACTCTTACTATTTGGCTAAAAGTAAAAAAAATATAATTGAAAAGAAATAAAAATTTAGTAAATTTAAATTTAGTAATTTCCAGGATGAAGGAAATCAATCCTAATGCCCTAATGTTTACTATTCTTACATCTTTTAATGTCCTCTTCATGCAAGCCTTTTAATATCAAGAAAAGGACTTCCAAGTTAATTTGATGATGAATTCATTTCATTGTCTCTTACATTCGGACGATTTTCGATTTAAACAATTTTCTTTGGTTTCTATTATTCTATTAATTTTCTACAAATTTATTGTTTAGTTTATTTATTTAAAACATTAAATACAGATTCAAACACAAAAAAGAAATAAAAAAAAAAAACAAAACCATTTTATGATCTTGTAATGCTATTACATAGATATGAACATTATAATTATGTACCCCATATATTTGTTCATTTTTTGATCAAAACCAATTTGTTTTTTTGTTCATCATATTCTATTCAATTGATATTTTGTAGTGAATTCGCAAAAGAACGAGAAAAAGTAGAAAATAGACAAGAGTTTCTTAAACTTAGAAGGCAGCAGCAACTAGAAAGAGAGTTAAACGGCTATGTTGAATGGATTTGTAAAGCTGGTATAGTATTTCCCCCAAAACTACATGTTATCCAATTGAACTAATAAACCAATATACTTATACATATATAATTAACATACCTATATAACTAACACACACACACACACACACACACAAACACAGAGAGAAACTATTAATAATACATCCTATATATACAAACATACTATATTTGTTTCCCTATTGCACTACATATACAAGTACTTATGTCACCCCACACTCTAATACATAGAAAACAAAATTCCAGAATTCCAAACACTTTAACTAATCTCTAACTTACACTATAGTTGAATTTAATATACATACATATACATTCTTGGTGCATATGATTCATCTCAGCACTCTCTTCATATAATCAAGCCATAAAGTTTCTACTCCTTTCGAACACATCCAAACACCCACACACACACAGAGACATCTACTATAGATCCATCATTATTCATTCAATGTAATATATATAAGTACATACATCATAATGATATTGTAATATATCTTTCGTATTAATATGTTAAGCTTCTCTCTAATTGTAAGTTAATTCAAGTTTAGATTATAACTCACACTGATTTACCAATTACAGAGGAGGTCATTCTAGCCGAAGAGCGTACAACAGAGGAGGAGAAAATGCATATAATGGAAGGTTTGTCTATTTTACATTAGTCAAATGTATTCAATAATCATTAACATGATGATTTTGCTTTTTGCCAGCCCGTAGACGTAATGCCGCAAAGCGGAAAAAACTGAAAAGTTTGGGCAAATCAAAATCCACAGACACTGAAGAGGAGGAAGCTGAGGAGGATTATGGTGACGATGGTAAGCAATTCCAATAGTTTCAATAAACAATATATACATATGTACATACATATATGTATGTACATATGTACGTATATATGCATATGCCAATCACTTGACAGGGCAGGAGGGCAATTCGGTGATGAAAAGGAGGGGGCATGATAATTGATTAAGTGTTAATAAGCATGGATTTATAAGACCACAAAATGCCAATGCCGGTTGCATTTTTTCTATGCCTTTGATTGCGTTTGAATTACATTATAATTACCTATATTTGAATAAGTACTCAATTGAAATTAAGTAATTCAACTACTTAAACATAAACTGAATAACAAGAAAATTGAAAAGTATTGAAGTGAATACTAAATCTGACGAGATATACCTACAATTCAATTATTTTTAAATTTAATTTATTTCGTTTTTACTTAATTTTTACATATAACATACTCAACAATACGAAATTGTAAATCTTACATTGAATATATTCAAAATGTGTAAGTAAATTATAATTTCCTAATCAAATAATCAAGCATTATGCACACACACACACACACACACCCACACACACACACACAGCGTCCATAATAATAAATGAAAATTAAACGAATGCATAATAAGATTCATAACTTAATAATGTATACATCATATGTCTAGATGTATGTCAGATGTGTACATCACAATCATGTTGCACCACATGTCCCCAATAAATTGATGAATTTGCTATTCTATACCAAACTATATATGTACCTGTGTAGTTTGCCGTATTTAGTATGGTAGTTACATATGTATATCCCTCCCCCCCCCAAAGCATTCTAAATCTGACCACAATCCCCCTTTTGGTAGCCAATGACAAAAGGCCAATGGCAAAAGGAGTACACATGTATTTGTAACCACTTGTTCCACTAGTTATATACCTACATATGTATACATAGTCCAGTCTATAGAGATCATCATAATGTAAAAAACGTCAGAGTCGATAGTTAAAGAAATCCCCCAGGAAAACAATCAGACAGAAGCAATCACTCTATCACGATTTTGTGTATATCGATCACAATGTTTAGTACTTGTAATTAATAAGTAAATATATATACCTACATATATATATATCTGTGGTGATATACAATGCGACAATCAATTCGTTTATAAAGAAATGTAACTAAAAATATTTCTATTTCTATTTTCAATCTAGGTTATCTTAAAACTCGCTCAAAACCTCAAGGCAGTTGTACAGGATTCTGGCGTGCTGAGAAGAGATTCCGTTTCTGGATACGTCACACGGTGAAGACACAATGGTTCTATTGGTTTGTGATAGTCCTTGTGTTCCTCAATACAGTTTGTGTGGCCGTCGAGCATTATGGCCAGCCGTCATTTCTGACAGAGTTTCTGTGTAAGTTGTTTGAAAGCTATGAAAGTGTATCCATTTTATAATAATGGATTTTGTTCCAGACTATGCTGAATTCATATTCCTCGGACTGTTCATGTCGGAAATGTTCATCAAGATGTATGCACTGGGACCGCGAATCTACTTTGAATCATCGTTCAATCGTTTCGATTGCGTTGTCATTAGTGGTTCGATATTCGAGGTGATCTGGTCCGAAGTAAAAGGCGGGTCGTTCGGTCTGTCTGTGTTGCGTGCATTGAGGCTATTGCGCATCTTCAAAGTGACAAAATATTGGTCATCGTTGCGCAATTTGGTCATCTCGCTGCTGAACTCAATGAGATCGATTATCTCGTTGTTGTTCCTGCTCTTCTTGTTCATCCTCATATTTGCCCTGCTTGGCATGCAGCTATTTGGCGGGCAATTCAATCTGCCAGGAGGCACACCAGAGACCAATTTCAATACATTTCCGATAGCTCTATTGACCGTATTTCAAATCCTAACTGGCGAAGATTGGAATGAAGTAATGTACCAGGGTATAATATCGCAAGGTGGTGCAAAGAAAGGAATGATTTACTCTATGTAAGTTTTTAAATATCAAAACGCAACTTCATTAAATTTGTAAGCGTAACTAAAAGGCTAGAACACAATCCATCAGCTTGAAATACTTCAAAATTCCCATTTTTGGAGGAATCCCTTTAAGCAAGTCTATCAAAACTTTCTAAAAGACAATGAATTTTCATTTCGAATCGTAAAAAATCAATTCATATATCGATACGAAATGAATGTGCTTGAAAAAAGAAAGTGTGCTTTCGGTATTGCAATTCGCATTGGCTTTGTATTTACTGTTGTTGCTTTTTTTTTGGGTATGGGTATAAGTATCAAGTATACGCCGAGTAGTTTAGTTCTTTATGATAATGCCATTACCAAACTCCAATTCATTGAACGTCGAACCATTAATGTGGGCAATCGAGGACGAAATTAAAAGAGTAAAACAAAACAAATGATTAGAAATCAACAATTGCCATTGAGTTTAAGTTGTGGTGGGACTTGTGAGCTTGAAGAATTTAGTCTACAAATTCTGCAAGCCAAGTCCCTGCAAGTCAATGCGAAAGAAAACACCGCCTACTCTCTAACCCTCTACCCGCCGTCAACCACTGAAAAATGTGTAAGTGTAGATACTTTTATCGTATCTAATTGATATTTATATAACACATTTAATATGCTCACCCATTTCGTTTTTCGTTTTTGTTTTTCCTTATCCCATATGCTTGTATATTTGCAGCCGAAAAGAAACAATTTTGCCCATTCGGCTCACAATGTGGTGTCTTGTGTCCCATTCATTGTTAATTGAACCCTTTAAAAACCCTTTCAGTAGGGACTCTAATAAGTGTATTGAGTATGTATGTATGTATGTAGGTTGTGCTAGATTTTTCAGTCTATTTGTATAATTGTTTGGGGTAAAATTGATATTGGTATGTACATCAAAAATATATTTTTGATCGATCTCGACAATATTATTTTTCACTCTTATTTGAAAAAACTTCTCTTCTCAAATTGCATTCACAGATACTTTATCGTTTTGGTACTCTTCGGTAATTATACGCTCTTGAATGTGTTCTTGGCTATCGCCGTTGATAATTTGGCGAATGCCCAAGAACTGACAGCAGCCGAAGAGGAACAAGTCGAAGAGGATAAAGAGAAACAACTGCAGGAGTTAGAGAAAGAAATGGAGGCACTCCAAGGCGATGGTGTTCATATGGAGAATGGCGATGGCACTGTGGCCACTACCAAAGGCAAAAGCAAAAAGAAAGAGGAGGAAAAGAAGGAAGAGGAGGAAGTGACGGAAGGTCCAAAACCAATGTTGCCATATTCATCGATGTTTATACTCTCACCAACAAATCCGTAAATATTATTCAAACAAAATCTCTTTACAAAATAGGAATAAAATAGTTTTGAAATGAAAGTGTTTAATCAACCGAAAGTCACGCCCAATGACGATAAATCACATGAATCGTCAATATTCTATGGATGTTAGCTAACCTTCTATTCCAGGAATCATGATCGTGCCCTGCAGCTCTTATCTGGTCCTTATTTATGCAAAAAAAAAAACGGTGTTGGTGTTTAATATTATAATTATTGTTTCATCTTGAGTTTGTCTGTCTCCTTGTGTCATTTTTAGCATTAGTATGCTTTAGCATTAGAAAAATATTCCATAAACAATATATATACATGCATAAATTGAATAGCCATGAATATTTACATATATTGATAAAAACAAAATGATAACCATGATACTAACTATCTTCATTCAACTTTTTTTCCTTTACTTTTTTTGTCTTTTTTGGAAACGTTTCGAAATTTTATGTTAATACTACACTCGAAAAAAAAAACCAAACCAAATCAACTAAAAACTGATCAATTGTGAATGAACTTAAATTGAATTCAACTTATATGTTTATGTAAATACCATCAAATCTGCAAAAACCAAACAAAACCAAAAATATTTCAAATATTCTGCCAATTATTATCATTATCATCAATATCACCACAAAAACAAAAAAAAAACACCACTACAACCACCAAACCACCACTATGAGAAAATTGCAAATCATCTCGTTATTCATCATCATCTTTAACAACAACAACAACAACTACAACCACAACGACAACAAACTTACAACGACAAAACACTGATCAACAAAAAACCCCCAAAAAAATTATAAACCATTCAATAAAAAACAAAAACAAATCTCAAAAAATCAAAAACTATGAAAACAAAACAAAAAACATTGGAAACAAATTAAACAATCCAAAACCGAAATGAAATAAATCACAAAAACGCAACTCGGAACAATCGGAACAAAACCAAAAACAAATTCAATTGAAAAATCTCTTCAACATTTAATCGAAACCTGAAACTGAAATTCAAAAATTTTATCGAATGCCGCTTGATATTCAACTGATTACCGTTAACGATCCGAATAACCGAATTCGATATCGAACGACTTGTGACCACAAACACCTAAACCACTAAAAAAAAAAAACCAAAAACCATAACCACCAAAAATTAAAAAACAATCAAAAACCACTCCCACTACTAAAAATTTATACATATATATATATATCGATATTTTTCCTATATATATATATATATATATTTACATATACAGTATACGACGCGGAGCCCATTGGGTTGTTAATTTACCATATTTTGATTTCTTCATAATGGTCGTCATCTCAATGTCATCAATTGCCTTAGCAGCCGAGGATCCCGTTCGTGAGAATTCGAGGCGAAATAAAATATTGAATTACTTTGATTATGCATTTACCGGCGTATTCACGATAGAAATGTTGCTGAAAATTGTAGACTTGGGTGTGATATTGCACCCTGGCAGCTATTTAAGAGAATTCTGGAATATTATGGATGCTGTGGTCGTTATATGCGCTGCTGTTAGTTTCGGTTTCGATATGAGCGGTAGCAGCGCTGGACAAAATTTATCGACTATTAAATCGTTGCGAGTATTGCGTGTCCTGCGTCCCTTGAAGACCATTAAGCGTGTACCCAAATTGAAGGCCGTCTTCGATTGCGTCGTGAACTCATTGAAAAATGTTGTTAACATTCTAATCGTGTACATATTGTTTCAATTTATATTTTCTGTTATTGGAGTACAATTGTTCAATGGAAAATTTTTTTATTGTACGGACGAAAGTAAACATACTTCCGCAGAGTGCCAGTAAGTAAAAAGCCAAAAAAAAAAAAAAAAAAAAAAAAAACAATATATTCATTTTTAACTTGTACTTTTTAGTTTTTAAAGTTACCAAATTATTCGACCAAGCTAATTTAATTTGTTTTTTAGTTTAGTTAAAGGATAATATAGATTATTGTTGGATTTCTCTTTTCTTTTTATTGTTTTTGTTGTGTGTGTAAGCCATAATTCATGTGTTTTAGTTTAATCTTTCCTTTTTTTTTTCTATCTATCTAAACTAACTATGCGGTAGTGACTATAAAAAAAATGGCATTTAATTTAATTTCGATTGATTTATTTATTGATCATGTCATAGTCGCGTTACACTTTCTAGTTCTCCCAAGTTTCTATCTATCTCTCTCTCTGTCTCTGTCTCTGTCTCTCTCTCTCTCTCTCATACACATATACGCACACATTCTCTGTCTCTCTGTTTATATATATATTGAATATATATATTTGTCTGTCTATCTCTCTCTATCTCTCTCTCTCTCTCGCTAAATCCACTTGTGTTTCTAATGCCTAAGCTTCTCCAGCTCCTAATTTTCTATAAAGTGTGCCTAATTTAGATACATATGTATGTCTCCTATTTGTATGTATGTATGTATGTATGTATGTATGTATATGTACATGGCTTAGCTAATAGAGCTAGAAATACAGAAATCATTTCACCAACTCTTGAAAACAATTACGTATTTTATTTTTAATATTTGTATACATATATGTATGTATGTATTTCTCTGCCTGTAATAATTTGTATAATCTGTATTTACATCTATACAAGTTAATCGATCGATCAGTTGGTATTAACAACTAACACAGTGTCAGTCTATTTCCCATACAATTAACACGTACTTCATACATACTTCACACACATGTGTGTGTGTGTGTGTGTTTGTGTACATATATGTATATAAACAAAAATCCAATTATACAGCTTGAGATTTTACAATTCCACTCATGAGAGACGTTTTTCAGGCAACAAATCACACAAAAGACCCCCAACTTTATACCACAAACTTATCTAACCATCTACTGTAACTACTACCTATGTGTATCTAACTACATATTGATGTCTAGATGTGTATAGCATTAACTTTCCTTCATAGAACTATATAGATACCATTTAGTGTACCAATTTGAGAGAGAGTTTGATATATCCACCATCCAGACCCCTCAAAAAAGAGTAAAAATAACCTCTATACATGAAAGGCAGTCAGTCTCTTAATCAGTTAGTCAGGTCGGTCACCAAGGGTATATATGTATATACTATTTACCCAACAGTTCAGACTGTTCAAGACACACAAATCTCAACCATAAATCTTTTGTTGCATTTCAAATTTTTTAATTGTACCCCAGAAATCTATGTTTCATTATACTTCTTTACCTATATCTATACCATTTATCATTTTCAATATCATTTTGTGTATTTTTCTTCTTCTTCTTCTGAAAAAAAACAAACAAAAAAAGGTGCACTGATTTTACAGAATGTAAGAGTAGCATTTTAAAGTTTCTTGCCCAGTTTTTCTTGCCTGACTTGTCTCACCAACAATCACGCTAGTAAACGGGCCAAAAACAAACATCAAAAGCCAAAAATACAACTCAAATGAAACAGTAAAAAAAAGGAAAAAAAAAAAAAAACAAATCAAATTGAGGAGAAAAATCGAATATCTAAAATATAAACAAATATATTGCAAATCAATCAATAAGTAACTAAAACTGGATAAAAATAAAATGTAGGAAAACTGCGCCCGAAACAACATCAAAAGAAAAGAAAACTAATACGAAGCTACAGTTACAATTCCTTCTAGTTTTTTCTCTTATATACCTATATATGTACGTTTCTGTTCTTCATATATGTATATATAAATATATATATATGTGTTTCTCTCTATATATTCATATTTATACTTATGTACATAACATTAATATATCCTGTAACTGTTGATACCCGTGAACAAGCAATCAATATGAATCAAACAATCAAACAAATTAATCAATGCAATGAATCAATCAATGTGAAACCAAACAAAAACTAAGACGTTCGCGTTTAGTACTTGTTTTTTTTTTTTTTTTGTTTTGAATACTCTTTTTTTATTTTGCAAATTGGGTATTATCCAAATACCAAAGAGTCCATATTACTACCAGAAGATTTCTTAATAAGCACGCGCTTAGTTAGGGCCATCACTGAGTGTAATTAGGGATCGTGAGGTGCAAGCCCCAAACCACCAAAACAACCACCAGCAGTAGCACCACCACCACCACCACTACCAGCACTACAACCTCTTCCTTTCCCCAAAATAATAGTAATCGTAAAGCCTTTGATGTGGTGTTTATCGAGAAGATCAGCTAGGATAAGCATTGGGTTTTCGCTATTCCTTCTAAATCATATGCCTAGAATTTACCCAGCATCTCAACAAACTAAACCAATCCAGTGTACATACAAGAGTTAAAACAGTCAATAAAAATAAATTGCATTTTCCTTAATCCTTTATTGCGAACATGTGCTTAGAGTGTGTGTGTTATACATAGATACAAATTCTCTCTTCTTGTGTTTCGTTTTCGTTTGTGATATATATACATACATTCATATCTCTATATCTGGTATTTGTTATCCTAAGTCTCGTAAAGCATTCGTAGTTCTAAATAGTCAAAAACTAACAATGACAACATACAAAATTCCTACATAGATGACAAGCTCTTTTTGTATTTGTATTAGAGTTTCTCTTCCCCCTTCTGTGTTATTTTTGTATATTTCGTTTTTGTGTTGTATTAAATCAAATCAAATCGAATTGAATCTCAAATCGTATACAAATCAATGCACATTGTGAGCTGAGTGTATCGACAATCGCCACAAAAAAAAAAAAAAAAAACAAAAAACAAAGTAAAAATAGAAAAACCCATGCGTATAGTCGTATACACTCACCGCAGTTGAGAAGTGAAAAACAAAGGCTTGATACTTGCGCGATTTTCTCGCAAAAGCGTTTCATATTTTCCAAGTATCAATTTGTTTTAGCTGTTTGGCCTTCGTATGCAATAATTTGGGGTTGGGGTCCCCCGCTAATCTAATTGACAATTAAACAAAATTAAAGAAAAAACTAAACAAAGAAAAGAAAACACAAAAAAATAACAAAATGGAAAAAGAAGAAAATGATGAAGCAAAAAACTAAAACTGAAAGAAAAGAAACCAAATACATATGTACACGTACCATCAAGCAACTAACCAAGCTAACAAGCTAAACAATCCAAACCGCAGCTCGCATTCTCATATTGAGTATATTTACCTTTTTGAAGTGCACACAACCCGCACACATTTAAATACGAATGACTGGACAAGAAAGGATTCAAGCGGTACAGTTGCGCATGCAAAAGCTAATGCAAACACTTACCCACCCACCCACACCCACACCCACACACAACCACGCGTTAGCGCAGCTGCCATGTTACACATCACCGAACGAACAACGGGCCGACCCACTAAGCCGCTGACTAAGCCAAAATACTAAGCCACACAAACCGTCTATATTTGCCGCTCCCGCAACGTGATGATCATTATCTCTCGCACACACATGCATGGACTCATCCATAGAAAAAATGTTTCGATTCGCATTGCCATTTTTCTTAAGATCGTACGATGATCGTACATTTTTATCGATTTGTTTTTCTTTTCAGTAGTATATAGTTCAAACGAATCGTTTGATATGTGATATCTTAGATATGTATGTATATACTTACATATTTTTGTTGGTTTTCGAACATTTCTTTTTTTTATACGCCTATCAATTTATGTATTTAAGGCTGTACGGTATTAATTTGTGTGTTGAGTTAGTTCCAATGTAATGCAAATTTTTGTACGTACAGTTGTCCAGTGCGGAGACAACAGAAGGGAGGAAAAATTAAAGAACCTATTATAGAAAACATTCTCTCTTAACATATATATCATGTCATCTGTATCAACTATCAAACATATATAATCATATCACATTGGGGATGCAGAATAATTGCTAAGATTGGCATTGTCATCGCACACTTATCGATATTTGCGCATCTCTAATCCATCATCACAGCTTTTAACGCTATTTGGCCTGCATCAGTGTCTAAGTTTCTATATGCAAACACCACCAGCTTTTCATAGATATTTACATAAATGTTATTTCTATCGATTATTTTTCCGATTTCTGATATAATTTCCATGATAATGATAAACCTTACATAACTAAGTATATTTTACACGCACACACAGAGACACACTTCTCACATACATTTGTTCCTAACACCTCCAAGCACAAAAACAAAATCTGAATATCATCGTTTTCCAATTGATTTTAAGTTTTATATTCGTACAATTACCTTAGAATTTAATTATAATTTTCTGGTCGATCTTACATAGTTTCTATATACATATGTACATGAATAAATAAGTAGTCTTTTTTGTTTGTTTTTTGTTTTGTGAATTTGTTTTAATCTGCTTTAAACGAATTATTATTTAACTAATGCATTTGATTTTGGTTTTTAAAACGAAACAAATTACTAATATCAAAACCGATCAAAATCGTATCACAAACCACACCAAACAACCAACCAACCACAAAACATCATTTCAAAAAATTGCTAACTGAAGGGGCTCCTACTTCAAATACGAAGAGGACGAACTGCTGCCCAAACAGGAGCTGAGGGTATGGAAGCCACGAGCCTTTCACTATGACAACGTTGCTGCCGCTATGCTGACACTGTTCGCTGTCCAGACCGGCGAGGGATGGCCACAGTAAGATTCATATTATTGTTCTCCTGCCCCTTACCTATCTCTATCTATTGAGCTATCTACATATCTGTCTATCTATCTAATATCTAAATAATTAACTTATTCAATACCCAACAACAAGTGTAGCAAACCGAAATATGAAAATGGAAATTAACTAAATTGTATTTTATTACTTTTCCGCCCAACCACAACCACCACCACCAAATCCACCCACCACACGACATCTATTTCACAAATATTTGTATGAAACGATTCAATGACAATGACTACAACTAGGGTCTTGCAACACTCAATGGCTGCCACATATGAAGATAGGGGTCCAATCCAAAACTTCCGGATCGAAATGTCCATATTTTATATTGTATATTTTATTGTATTTCCATTCTTCTTCGTCAACATATTCGTGGCCTTGATAATCATAACATTTCAAGAGCAAGGCGAAGCTGAATTGCAAGATGGTGAAATTGACAAGAATCAGGTGAGCCAGAAAACAAAATTTTAACCAAATTCTGTAACTGCTACATATGCGAGTAATCTCTGCTTTTATATGTATGTCTGTGTATGTTCGTGTAAAGTATTATGTTTTGACGTTTAATTAAGACGCTAGTCCTAAACAACAACAAAACCAACAACAATCACATTAACAAAACTAAACAAACCTCCCCCCCCACCAAAAAAACAAAAAATAACAAACCAAACTCCATTAACAAACAATCTAAAAATAACTAAACAAAATAAAAACTAAACTTATTAGAAATCTGCACGTACTTGTAAACTAATTACAAAACATGTTAATACATTCAACTCCAACTTTACACATTGCGATGTTGATCAAAACATGTACACACTGTACAGTAAATTTTTGTATATATGTATAATATATACACATATATATAAACATCTTTCTATGTATGTATGTACATACACTTAGAATGTACGTATTACCCTCTAAATCCCCCTCTCAGATACATTTTGAAACTATGTATGTATGTGTTGGGTACCTGGCCCTACCCCTCCACACGCCATCTCTCTTGCTATCTCTCTCTCCCCCTCTGTCACTCTTTCTCTCTCTATCATATTTGGTTTCTTCTCTCTGAATACTTATTGTTAGTTAGTTGTCATTTAGAGATAGATACTCTTCTTCCCATATATACATATAGTACTTACATACATGATTTCAATTACCACTGTTAGTGGCAAGTCCACCTACTGTCACCCCCCTCCTTCCCCCCTTGATATAAATAGTGAACATTTACCGGAAAGTAGAGATTTGTTTTAATGATCACGATAGTCCTTAAATATTGCTAGCAATTTTGCTTTGCGAATATTTAACGATCTATTATCGTTATCGATTAGTCAGTCAATCATCGTAAAAGCCAAGCGAAAAGAATCGAAAAGTAACTCCGCTGCTGTCATTAACAACTCACCCGATTTTGTAAGTATTTAGGAAACGTATACACATATTGATAATACATATATTATATGTATCTATATAGTAAATATCTGTAATAACCAGAAAAAGCGACAAGATAATGCATCAAATTTGAAGCGGCTTTTTCCTTGAATATTCCAATTTCATAAGATATTCTAGTATCCAGATTTATGAAAGTCTCGTTTGATTATCAATTGTCAATTAAGAACGTTTTGGAAAGTTGATACCATATCTTTTCGCTTTTCAAACTCAAGGATCTTATATACACACTAGTACAAAATTTTATTGATAAAATGATTCGATCGCTGAGATGATAAATCCTTATAGAAAATCTACATAATCCCGTTAAACTCGAAATCCAAATTAGATTCCAAAATACTTAACACATAAACTGAATCCTCTTTGGTTTTTTCTTCTTAATTTTTTTTTTTTTTTTGGATTATGAAAATTTTCATTTACAATTTGGTTAGTAACAAAAAAAATTTGTGTATAAACAATTGAAATTGATTTGTTGTTAATGAATTTTGTTGATTTGTGTATGATGTGTAGTTGATGTTTGATTCCTTTCTATGTATTTTGATCCTAGCTAGCTAATCAATGAATGTTACCATTGTATATGTTCGATAGTTATGTTAAGAACCAAAATAATTCCAGCGAAAATACGTCCACAGAGATGTCCGTCGACATATATATATATTGGGGGGCTGGTCCCAGTGAATAGTGTTACATAATTGGTTTTTTCTTACACACTCTTCACAGAAATCCTGCATTGATTTCACAATCGGAGCTCGACCGCTTGAACGTTACATGCCCAAGAATCGAAACACTTTCAAATACAAAGTGTGGCGTATTGTTGTCTCGACGCCATTTGAATACTTCATTATGATGTTGATCGTATTCAATACGTTGTTGCTAATGATGAAGGTAAGTTTTGATAAGTTACATCACAAGGCATTCTATACTCATTCACAATTGCAACAAAACCACCCAGAGACAGTTCTAGAGATGTAAAATTAAGTTAATTCGGACCACAATAGCCTATTGCATACTTGAGGGAGCAATTTCATTCAAAATTTTACATCCCTAAAACTGTCACTGATTGTACACAGAGAAAAAAGTGGCCTGGTCGTAAATTGCTTTAATTTTCAAGAATTCAAATCTTTAACTGAAGAAATTGATTCGATTTCGGAAATAAAAACAGGCCTAATAAGAAAACCATTTGCAATGTGTTTAAAGAAATCGCTTTAAACTTTCAAGAAACATATAATGAAATTATGGCAATTATTTTTCTCTGTATGCACACACACCTATACACTTCCACGTACATACTTGTAAAATGATTGATTTTAATTGAAAAGAAATCAATATTATTATTTGAATTTTGTATTCAAAATTTAATTTACATGCGCAACTAATTCATCAATAAATTATATACATACATACATCAGTAAATGTCATCTAAACAAAGAAATTTGTATAAATCAATGTTGTGCCTTGCATATACATACATAAATAAACCACCCACCCAACCCCCCAACCCCCCAACCCCCAACCACCCAACCACTCAACAACCCAAACGTACAAACGTCCCCACCGAAAATATTTGCAAATCTTCAAAAGGCATGACAACAAGTGACAACAAATGCCTCATTAATTCATGTTGCATGTTGGCACAAGAACAACATACATACAATAATTTATTTTACTTGCTTTATAACTTTGTATTATATAGATGAGATCGCGGCCAATAAGTGCCATATTGAGTTTGCTCAGAGTTCTTGGAGTTCTTTAGGCCTTCTTATTTAGTCGGGATATAAAGTATAAAATCTTTCCAACTCTTGTGTTATCTAATTAACTGATTAAAATGTGACTATTATTTAGTTAACAATATAAATATAAATTTAATATATTAGCTCCGGTCTCACCTATAAACATATGTACATACATGGATGTACATTGTGATGTATGTATGTATGTACATCTATGAAACCTCTTTTTTGCTAATTCGAAACATGTATATACATATCTCTCATCTTATGTACCGAGATATATATGTATCTGGGTACTTATATATACATATATAACTAATTATAAATAAACATCTCAACAGTATCATAATCAAAGTGAGATGTATGAAAAGTCACTTAAGTACATCAATATGGGATTCACAGGCATGTTCAGTGTTGAAACTGTGCTTAAAATAATTGGATTCGGTGTCAAGGTAAGTGACTGTTTTCATTCTTTATAAATAAATATATCTACATATACTGATGGATTATTGTACAGAGTCAAACTAATGGGCGACGATAGCCTTGTACATTTAGATGGTATTTAGACGATGCTGAAATTTACAATGTAACACTCACTCACACAGACATACCCACACACACATACATACAAGCATAATCAATTTAAAAACAACAATATCAAAGAAGCTAACTTCGGCAATGCCGAAGTTTTTATACCCTTGCAGTCCTTGGCAATCATTATTTTACATTTCCCTGCAACTCAAATCAACACACAAACCAAACATTATTTCCCTTTTTACTACAATTTTTTCTTCTTCTTCTTCTTCCATCATTCCTGCGTCTGTGTGTGTGTATGCATGTGCTCCAATTTGTATACTTGTGTTCTTTTTATCCGATCAGATCTGATATTTTATATCACATTCTATCAGATTGGTAAATTTCATGGGGATACTCCAATTTTTGCAAAAATGTTTGTTCTAGAGCTATATGATATAGTAGTCCGATCCCAAAGATTTTCATACTTTATCTCACCCGGGTCATAAAAAGGCCCCAAAAAATATTTCATCCCGATAGCTCTTAAGATGGCGGAGTAAAACGCATACGCACCGACGGACATGGCTATATCGACTCAGCTTCTCGTGCTGATGTTTTATGGGGTCGCAAACGTCTCCTTCTGTGCGTTACAAACATCTGACCAAGTTTATAATACCCTCTGCAAGAGTATAAAAAGAAGAGAAATCTGTAACATATAAGATCTGGCAAAAGGTAAGGCAAAATATAAAATTAACCAATGTCTGAATGTTCTATCTGTCGTTGTGGTTCTCGTGCACGTTTTAATTTCTCAACATGCCTACATACATACATATGTGTGTATGAATTGTACATATATGTGCATACATATGCGTGTTTTCATTGTGTGTGTGTCTTACTGTCGTCCAGTCCTAAATACATACATACATAAGTCGTGGCATTATTCCATTTTATTTCTCACTTGCCCCAACTTCATCCCAAACATATTTAATTGACTTTAGTTAGTTGCTTTTAAAATCCTGTTTGGTTATATTTCTATTTCTTTAAATTATATTTTCACATACTGAGTCTGTACTGAGGGGTAGGCAACGCAATGGCGTACTTGAACTCATTTTAACTAAACCTCTCTATTCCCCTCGATCCCCCCAAAAACCTGTCTTTGTGTTCTCATTTTGTAGTTTCATGATGCACCGCCCACCCACAGTGACATATTGACCTACATGAATCTGGTATTCACGTTGTTCTTCTTAATGGAGACCATACTTAAATTGATAGCCTTTGGATGTACGGTAGGTATTTAGTAGTAGTTGCTAGTGCATTGATACTGGTAATTATCTATGTAAAATGTATTTATGTGTCGCCCAGTTCCTGAACCCTCCCACCCCCCAATGCATTCGATTTGCATCAGTGTGTGAAACATTGTAAATTTCAGCTTACATTTTTCTTTCTTTTATGTTTCAAATTGGGGCTAAGAAGATTAAAGAAGTGATTAATAGGAGTTGGTTTAGATTTAAAATTTAGTTTTACTTGACATAAATAAGAAATGCCCAATTTAATAGATATACATATATATACATATCTACATATTTTATACACATTTCGTGTGTGAATTGTGTTTTTGTGTTTTTGTTCTTCTATTTTCTGAAATTTTTGTAGAACTTTTTCAAAGATCCCTGGAACATTTTCGATCTAATCACTGTATTGGGCAGCATTGTGGATGCACTATGGATGGAATTTGGGGTAATTATCTGTTGCAATTGTAAAACTAACCAACCAACCAACCAACCAACCAACCAACTCAACTAAACTCAACTCAGAGCATACATATTATTGTTGTGTTCGATTTCTGTAGACCGTTATGCAAGCAAGACAAAAAACAAAAAAAAAAAAACAATGTAATCCATAAACTAAATAACAAAACATATCTAGCCTCATTATTTTGTCAAGATATCAAGATACCCGTCCCAACCTTTTTTCCCCTCTCTCTCACTTTGTCTCTATATATATAAATATCAATATACTTTTATTAACAAAACAAAGCCACTAAACACCTACAAGCAACAACAACAACAACAACAAAATATCTTTTAAGTATACACAATTTCCATAGTTAATGCGACGACAATATACCATGTGTATTATACGATATACCTATATGTATATACATATATAACTAGCCCATAAAATGCCAAACAAAACAGCAACAATCACTATAGAAGGCATTATCTGAGCGGACTTGTTTTTTACATCTAAGTTTTTATTTATCAACAAGCAACGCGTTTTAGGTTCGCACATCCACTGATCACACTGTGAGATAATCGAAGAGATATATATTTCAACTCACAATATCAAGATTTATATAGTTGCCCCCTTTTGCAAGGCATTCCAATTGTGTGTGCAATTGCAAAATTAGATCCACTATCTGTACGAGGTGTGATTCCAAAATTTAATAATATATCAATTCTCCAATGCGTAAGAAACTTTCATAGAATCTCTCATCATGATCATCACTTTAAGTAAAATGGTTCAAGAATCTTTATGACTGAGCTCTTCTTTTCAACTTCCTTATAACCCTCTGACCACAATTGATCCAAAACGTCAATTAGAGAAGAGCATTTTAAAGGTCATTCTCATTAAACACACCTCGTATAAGCTTATCAACATTTTTTGTGTCGATCGTAAACCTTGAACAGAGAGCTTAAGATCAGATCGTATCACAGATTCGTATTAAATTTATCATGTTTCTAAGGTTTTCTATAAAATAATTTTTAAAACCATTTGATAAATCAGATTTTTAGAATAAAGCACAAAAAATAAGAACAAAAAAAGAATACATACATACATACATACAATTTATTTATTAATTTTGTTTTTGTTTTGTTTGTTTTTCGTCATTCATACATATGTAATTTATGTTCATTTCTTTAATATATAATCTACACCCCAAACACACACACACACACACACACAAAACACTCACACATACCAGAAATACAAATAATTCTTTTTGCAAGTCTCACAAAATACAAAAATTAATAATCATATTTCTTTTTTGATTTCCTTTTCCATATTTATTTGTGTACGAAACCAAAAACGAAATGTGGTCTCTAAATCGGGAAAACCCAATCCGAATCAAACAATAAAAAAAAATATATATATAAAAATTAAAATCTCGATGAATGCAAAAAAAAAAAAAAAAAATGCAACTAATAAATCAAAAAAAAAAAACAATATAAAACCAAACAAACCAAATGACACCTGCAAATATATATATATATATACACATACGCCTACATCATTCCACACATCACTTGGCACACATATATATATGTGTAAAATACACACACACACACACACTCCCATTGTTGCCATATATAAATTTTCATATATATCTTTTATATATATATATATACAAAATAACTTCAATTGCCATTAAAAAAATGCAATCTCCCCAAAAATGGAAACACAAAACTTCACAAAATAAAAAATATGCTGTTTAAACTTTAAACACACACACACACACACACATACAAACAAACTCCGAATAACACAAATCAATCAACAAATACTGACATATGTGTAAAACAACAACAACAAAAACAAAAACAACAACAATCAAACAACAACAAATACAAAACGCTATGAATGTGCCATGAATTATTTCTCGTTCACCACCAAAACACAAAACAACAAATTCACAAATTGTATACAATTAACATTTCAATCAAAATCATTATAAAAAAAAACAAAACCAATTCGAAAATCAATCAATGGAACAAAATCCAAAATCAAAAACAAACAACAAAAAAAAAAAAAAAAACCAACCAACAAATCAAACCACAAAAAAACGAAAAATCAACACCAAATTAATTGAAATGAAATCAATATTATCGAAATCAATCAATCAATTAAACAAATTGTATTCAATTTCAAACATGCCTTTATATATATATATGTATACTATGCTATATATCTACTATATATATATATATATATATATATATGTATATATATGTTTGTATGTATGCATGTGTATGTCCTGCTGCAATTGTGTGTTGCCCCTATGCACATGAATATGCACATCTGTACCCACATATATCTATACCCATATATATATATATGTATATCTATATATATACATGAATACATATATATATCTATATCTCATCTACAACTAAACATCGACAACTACATGTACAACAACAACAACAACAACAACAACAAAATATATATCAACCAACACCACCAACAGCACGATGTAAGTACGAAACACAATCTCTACACCGATTTGCATTTCTCAAATTTGTTTCAATGTGTACCAATCGATGATCCAATTACAATTAGATTCCGCTTAAAAAAATAAACACAAAAAAACCAAAACTAAATTTTTCTGCTAATTGCCTTTTGACACAATACTTTTTATAAGAAAAATGCTTTAACAGTTTTCTCAACATTTTTGATTTGTTTGCTTTTCAAACAATCGTTATTATTAACAAATTCGAACAATTAGTTAATCTAAACGACTTACTCACACATTAGTTGCGTCGCATTCAAATCACAATTATTGTTTATTTGTTTTTCAAATCAATTTTGTGTTGCTTGAGCACTCAACATTGCGATTGTAATTATACTTGCTTTATTAATTAATTAACATAAGTAACACTTCTCTCTGTTTCGCTCTTGCTCTCCCCCTCTGTCGCTCTCTCACACTCACTGTCACTCTCTCTTTCTCTCTCTATCTGTCTCTCTCTCTCTCTCTCTCTCTCTTGTATAAAAGTTGCGTGCATCTAATTTGTAGTCAAAATCGAATATTGGTAGAACGTACAGCGGCTAAATTGCGCCAAACACAAAAAAACTAAAAAAGAAATCAGAAAAATTAAACTAAGCCTAATGTGATTGACAAATCACTAAAATGTCCTTACATGCAATACAAACAAACTTAAATGGTTAGCATTTATTTACCAAAAATTGATTTAAAGTGAGTCAATTATGTTATTTTTCTCTGGTTTTCTTAAATTTAACTTGAACCTAAAGATTGTTCAATAGATCTTCCGTGAAGAAAGTATGTATAGCATGCTTTTAAGGGCGGTTATCTGTTTCGATATTGTAGCATACTGTTTTGGGAGAAAAAAAACGGTTACTTTACTATAGCATAACTTTTTGGGCAAGCGTATCTGTGATATGCATTTCCGGTTACTCTTCTATAGCATACTTTTTCGGGCTAAAACTGAATTCAATTTTCTATCTTCTTCTCCTCTACGTTTGTTTTTAAACCACACACACAAACACACACACACACACAAACTTGCGTGTATTGTTTTTTAAATGCATATCTACTATTTATTTATTTATGTGGTTGTAGGTCGTTTGCAGGTTCAGAAAATCTAATCAAAGGGCATATTAAAATTGTTCTATTTGGCATTAATTGTTTCTCTTAGTTTCGTTACGCATGACTTTCATTTAAATGGTCTCGAAATTTTCACTATTGATTGAAATTGAAATCAGATAAAGAAACACTCCACAAGCATAAGGAAATACCCACCCACACACACACACACAAACACACACACACACAAACATCATAAAGAAATTCATAAAGCATTCCACACTCATTGATACGCAAAACAGAATGAACAAAAAAAATACAGAGATTTAAAATGGAAATAGCATTAAAATGAAAAAAAAAAGGAAAAAACATGAAAAAAAAATGAAAGAAATTATCAGTCATGTGTAATTGACAAGGAAAGTCGTTTCGACTTTTAAAAATTAAATAAAACAGAAAATTTTCAAGCACCATCGTCATCATTACGGCTAGATATGGTCACAAAAGTTGCAGATCGGATGAGAGGTGTGTTCAATAACGCTGCCGCATAAGCATAAACCTAACCATAGCCATTGTCATAACGGTAACAATAACGGTAACTGTAAGTAGTTAAGTCTGCCCCAATGACGACGTCAGACGACTATAACCAAGGTATTCTTCATTTTTGATGACGATTTACACTTTCAACTCTTGAGCTCTGAATACGAGTTTTGCTTTTGAAATTGAACTTATGTCCAGCCTAACTGCTTACCACCCATTCAATAATGTTAATTATAGAGCATTTACTCCACTTAAGCATGATATTCTCATATATACTATATTTAGTAACTGCAAACTCTCTCTCTCTCTCTCTATCTCTCTGTCTGACCTCTGACCTATGTGAATTATTTCTACTTCTGCTAGCACTGCGAACAATCCCAAAACTGCTATCTAAAAAAAAACTGCTGCAGTATAGTCTATAACTTTATAAACAGAGGCTGAAGCTTTAGCATTCGATAGTTTATCTCTCTCTCTCTATCTATCTATCTCACTCTCTGTCGGTCTCTTTATTTTTCCGTTAAACAAAATATATTTCTTTAAGCATATTATGTGGAAATTTCTTCTAATACTACTGCTTAGTACTTAATAATAATCCAGGTTTTTTGCCTTTTCTCTTGACTAATTTCTGCTCAAAAGGTTTGCAATTCCAAGCACCTTAATCCCCGATTCCCGACCACCTCTCAAATTTTCCCGATTCACACATAGTAAGCAAAGTGAATGAATGTGTTCTGTGATGCTCACAGCTTATTCATTTAAATTTCATAATTATTGCGTATACATATACATTAAAACATATACTCAATCACACTCATACATACACACACACACACACACACACACACACATACATGCAAACAGATTTATACTAATATGCAAATATAGTTGGCTTGGCTTTTGGTTAAGGTTTCAACTAAATTGCATGCCATAAAAGTGAATAATTCTATTGAGTTTTTCTCATATGCCAGAATGTTATATATACAAATTGTACGACATGTATGTATGTTTGTATATATACAAATGTATATGTACTTACGTTTCTCTGATTAAATGCCATCTTCAGTTGAGCTAAACAAATAATTTCGTGCTTGATTTGATTGTGAGATTTATTTTAGTTAACAAAAGTTGTTCCCTACCCCCGCAGTCCAATGCTGAAGGTATGTTCAATTGCCATTAGATCGGTACTGAGAGCGAATGAATTGAATCCGAGGACCAAGCATCCAACAATCAACTGTGAATACTTGTGAATGTTTGCACTCTAAAAACAAAAAACAAACAAAAAAAAAAAACAAAACACAAAAGATTAAAATAGTCAATATCGGGCCACATGACGACGTTAAGATCTTGCTTTGTTTAACAAAAGTTTCTTCGTTCGTTAGTTCGTTTTCATTTATCAAGTTCTTTTTTGTTTTTTTGTGGTATTCATTTCCTTTTTCAAATCACACACATTTACTTCCCATGTATAGTCATATCGGACTGGGGCTGAATACCGTCACAGTTGATATCTACCTCCATCCTCCCCCATTTACTCCTCCAACAACTGCCTCAGCTCGGTTCAATAGAGATAGTGTATATCATAAGCTTTATTAGAGCCATGTTGCTAGCCATATGCTAGTGAGCCAATTATAAAGTCCAACCTGTGAATTCCCTAATTTATATATACGTAAACCACATGTACATATACATACATGATGTGTAGACCGTTACACAGTTACAAAAAACAAACAACAACAAAATTAAACCCTTACACTGATATTGCCCTCTATATATACTTGAGTATCCTTCAACATCTTTGTCTTTTTTTCTTGTGATCTTTTGTTTTCTGTATTACTTCTGTCAGCAAGTTTTCTGAAATCTGTACTACTAATTTTCAACTCTACTTTACATGTTTCTTTACTAATTGCCGAAAACCAAACTGAAATCAACAACCTTGAACGCCGCCCACGCCGCATTCAATCTCAAATCAACACGTGATTCAATAAAATATATATATATATATAAAAAAAAAACACCTATTATGCATTAAATGAATCGCAACGAAAACCAAAATCCAAAACAAAAAAAAAACAAACTAAAACTAAAAACCTAACGAAAAACTGAAAACCAACTTGCCTAATGTCTAAACTGTAACTGCAATTTATGGTTGAAAACTGAATGCAAATTGAATGCCGAATTGAACACAACAAAAAAAAAAAAAAAAAAACAACAACTACAACAACAACTACAAATTAATGTGCCATCAAAATCGTTTATCGTGCGGTATATCCATCCTATATATGCATAAATATATATACATGATTTGCCTTAAAAACACATCCAAAACAAAAATTTCAATTCTGATCTAAACAGGATGTAAGTAAAAAAATCAGATTTCTATTAAAAAAAAAAAAAAAAAAAAAACAACTAAAAAAACAAAACAAAAATCAATTTAAAAAACACGAACGAAAAACGAACGAAGGCAAATTTCGGCCGATGTCGATATTTTTAGTATATCCTTGCAGTTGGTTTAACACACAACAGCAACAAAAGATAAAGATTTGACTTTGCTTTGACTGTCGTCTGTCTGGTTAAAAGAGGAATATTGACTTTTCATTGGAAATGTTTCAATCACCCATTAACGATTTGACCTTCCCGACTTATCCTCGTAAGACATTGACTGCAAGGATATAAGAGTTATACTAACCTACACTCGTACAGCATCAACAATCACATGAAAAATACCCTTATATTTTTAGCTAAACATCATTTACACTTACAACCATGACAAACCTATGACTTTATGAGGGAATGCCCCTCTCTTTCTCTGTCACTTTCGTTCGTTCTCTCTCTCTCTCTCTCTCTCTCTGTCTCTGTCTTTTGTGTGTATTTCTTCTGTAGATTGAGATTAATATTTACAATTTTGCAGCAAATACAAACATATTTAATATGTGCGTATATGTTTTAGATGCCAATTAATTGTATACATTCAATTTGTTTCTTTTATATAATGAACTTAGAAAGAAAAGATACCTTTCATTCCATGATCACCAACAATTGCAGGGTGTCTCCGTCCCTGTCATCCCCTATAGCTTTTGGCATTGTATATATTACATACATTTCCATTGGTAACCACAAAAAGTGTGGACTTCCTCTAGCGACCTTGGACCTAGCTTAGCCTAGCCATATAGTGTGGGGAAATTACTGACTTCCTCTATCAAGTCCTAAAACCCATGCCCAAGAATGTTTGCTATATCTTCCTACTGCAAGTCATGTCAAGATATCTTGGCCGAATAGCTCCCTTCGCCCCGCTTGTCCTCAAGAAATAGTCAAATAGCTATATCGCTTAGAATTATTAGTCGAATATTAAATGTGTGTGTACATAATCAAATCGAAGTGGTTTAAGGATCATTTCATATATGTAATATAGAATCACATTTTCTTTTAGGGGGTAGAGGTAATCGAGCAATAGAATTTCTATTTAATAAAATTTCTCATAATAATTTTAGTTTTTCAGATCCTTTCTAGAGAGACACTGAGAAGTGATATTGAAACAAATATTTGGCAACGACAACGAAAACGTTTTTCAAGTTGTCGTTTGCTAATAATAAACCGATATATAATTCGATATTCACTTCTTGGTTATTTGTTAAAACTCTTCTCTTAACACTTTTTCTTTTGCTTTTGTTTGTTGTTGATTATTAAGTATTTTCTGGTAATGGGTTTAGATTAGCCAAAATGTGTTTGCCAGTAGTTAATGCCAATTCTTCAACTGGATATTGCGTGTATCTCTGCTTAGACCCAGCTCATATGCTACTATCTACCCCTCCACCACCCAGAAACCACCCCCTCTATTCTACTTCAATTTGAATTTTAAATATCTAAATATCTAGTCTAAATGGGCAATTTATATTTTGATTGTCTGAATTGTTATTTTAATAAAAATCTACATATATTTGTATAATTCAACTTCTCATACTTATACATATACCTATAGAGTGTAAACAATAACTAAAATTGATCTTTTCCTGACAGATGTTATGTACATAATAATGAAGTACATATGTATAAATAGCGTTTCCTATATACTAAAAGTATGTATATAGAAATGTTGCAGCAGAGGCCGCGGCGAGGCGGTATGCGTTCTTAAGTCAGTGTAATCGTCAAAACAAGTATATACATATGTATGTATGTATGTATGTATGTGTGCATATGCATATACAAACATCTGTATATACTAATGAAATGCAATAATAACGCAATATTTTTGAAACAATTTCACTGATGAGTAAAATATTTTGGTCAAACAACAACAACAACCCATTTTGAATCGTTTAAACACTGGAAGCACACGTTGACATTTACAGAACTAAACTGGCTCAAATTCAAGCCAATTTAACGCTTACAATCTGCCTTATTAACTTGACTATCAAAGTACCAAGAAGTACCATACCATAGAATTTCCAAACACACATTCACTACTAACAACTCTCAGCAAATGAAGTAATAATGAAAAAAAAAACAATTAACTAGTACAACTACTACTACTTCTACTTCAACTACTACAGCAACTACAACTACTTTCTATCCTACACTACAACTACATACATACTACATTGTGTACATACAAATAATGAATACTATCTCACTTACACTTGTATTAGTTTTTAAGTATTTTTCAATTATCAATTTCGTATTTTGTGTATATACATAATATTCGTTTCGCTTTCTGTTCTAAATTGCCGCCACCCACACTCGAATCACCCACCCAAAAAATAAATAAATAAAACAACCAATAATTGAAACTATTTTATTATATACCTAATGTGCGAAAAAACAAAAACCAAAACTTTTCACTAACTTATTTAGATCAAAAAGCAAGACTAAAGTTGATTTTTATTCTCTACTAATATTTTTGGTAAATTTTTTTAAATTACAATTAGTAATCCGAAAACGCACACAGAACCAAAAAAAAAAAAAACAATTAGAAATTTTAATATCAAAATGTGTGTGATAGTCAACACACACTGCCACACACACAGACACACACACACACACACTAACACAAACATTTATACATATACAATGTAATTAAACCTTAATCCTAATAGTTTTCAATTAGGTTAAATCTAAAATCGTAAAATTACCTATATATATGTAATATATTGCATTTGTTGTATTTTATACAATGAAAATGGCTTGAAACAAGACATACACTTTTTGTTTAGCATTTTGTTCTCCATTTCATACATATGCACATCTATATGTGTGTGTGTATATATGTAGTGAAATCAGTAAATATATATATGTATATATATACATGTATTTATAGAATGTACAACTTTCATATGCAAATTTGAACGTACTTTTTTCATCTAAATGTACATACTAACCAAAAATCAATATTATATATATGTATATATATATATATACATACATAGTTGAACTTTCATTAATGAACTACTAACTAATACAGCTACTACTTACTATGTACTACTACTACTACTACTACAACTACCACAACCACTACTACTAAAATACAACAGCTGCTAACTAAATACTAATACTGCACTCTACTTACCTATGTACTTACTATTTAACTTTAAAACGTAACGAAAACATATGATTGATGAATGATGATGATTAAATTTACTAACTCTAATTCTAATTACTATTCCGAGATCGCACGAATTCAATTAAACTGTTGGAATTCGTTAAGCTATCTAAGACTGGACCACTACCACTTAACTACTCTAATACAAATCTCTCTCCTTGTTTTCCGTTTCTCTCTTGTCTCTTCTTGTTTCTGTTTTGGTTTTATTCTTTTTTATGAAATTATGATTTCGAATGATCTTTTCTTCTCCTACGATTATGGTTTTTTGTTTTTTGTTTTTTATTGTGTCTTCCTTTGACCAATAATATTTTACAGTCGAACTCAATCAACGTCGGCTTCCTGCGTTTGTTTCGTGCGGCGCGTCTCATTAAACTGCTCCGCCAAGGATACACAATACGAATTCTTCTCTGGACCTTTGTACAATCATTTAAAGCACTTCCATATGTCTGTTTGCTTATAGCAATGCTATTTTTTATATACGCCATTATTGGCATGCAGGTAAGTCCATCATCCGTATATATTTATGATGATTAGCTACAACAATTGACTAATAAACAATGTAATAATCGGGGATTAGGGTCAAAGTTTGCTATAACTTTTCTTACGGTTTCCTTCTTTGGTTGGGGGCTAATTTTGTGTTTCTGTTTCTCTGTGTGTAGATTTGAGTTTCTAGTTTTCCCAATTTACAGTTGTTTCTTTATCATTAGCTAGTTGTTATTATACCCTTGCAACGCATAGAAGGAATTATCTCCGATCATATAAAGTATATGTATTCTTGATCATCACAACGAGATTGGTTTAAGTACATAGCCATGTCCGTCCGTCTGGATCCTAGACCGTAAGAGCTGCAGAGCTGAGGGCTTGTATATACTTCACAAGTTGTATATCTCACAATCAGATTTAGCCGGATCGGACGACTATATCAATAGCTCACATACAAATAGTCACGAACAGTGACTCTTCTCAATAACTTCTTTGTTTTCTAAACCATTGGCACAAAAATTAATATTTGTCAGTTGTGTATATCCCTGTTGATCACTGTACCAAGTTGGATGACTATATCATATAGCTCCCGTAGGGGCAATCGGTCAAAAACAGTCACTTGTATGAATAAGTTCGTTATTTTGGACGCAATTGTCATAAAACTATGTTTGTCAGTCCAGTACGCCAAGTTTTTTCAAGATCGGATGACTATATTATATAGCTCCCATATTTCACGTTGACCGCTATGTGTAGAATAGGAAGAGTAACAAAAAAATAAAAATTGCAAGGGTATACAAATTTCGGCACGGTCGGAATTAGCCGCGATCCTCTGGTTTTCTTTCTTGATTTGGCATAATGAAGAAAGGATCTTCTTAACGATCGCAAACAATCATTTATGGTTTATTTCTTTTTTTTTTTGTTACTCCTCTTTTATTACCACCAATTCGTTAGTTATCACTTAAGTCTTTTGCAAATTATTACAATGGTTTTGAAATGTTTATGAACCAAAAGGTTTTCGGCAACATAAAATATGATCCGGATACGCAACTGAATCGCCACAATAACTTCCAATCGTTCTCCGGAGGAATTATGCTGCTTTTTCGGTAAACGGAAAACATCTTTAGTTAGTCCATCACACACACACACACACACACACACACACACACACACACAGACATAGTAATATTTGGCAGCTTTTCCAAAATGACACAAACATTTACTTATAAACGATACATCTATTTGATATCACTCATAATTCTCTAAATGAGTAATTCACAAAACACTCACACTACACAAACAAACACACAGTCTTACAATTGTTATCATATATAGTTGAATATAGTTATATATATAGTTGAATATAAATATTTGTATTCTTGAAGTAAGCTTCAATCTGATTGCTCTCGAGAAAGTTGACAAAATGTATGCACTAGAATTACAATGTTGAGTTTTTATTACATTCATACATACATATATAGTTGAATACACATACATACATACATAAATCTTGTATCCATTATGTATGTACTTTTGTGTTTTCCTCTTATCACACACACTTTTCGAAATCTTCGAAGTTGGCTATTGAAAGTAATTAATTGGCAGAATGTGAGATTTACCTAAATAGTCGCAATGATATTTTAATGAGTTATCTGTATTATGAATCCAAGATCTAAGATCTAATGCAGAATAAAATTCTCTGCTAGCTATCGGTTTTTAAGTAAAAGTCCTTGCTCTATCATACATACATAATTGGTATGTTAAGGATGGATCAATCAGTTGCTTTTCATTATATTACACTTCCACACATACATACACTCATATGTATTTGCTGTTTCGCAAATGTATTCGACCTGCCCTCTCATAACTAATTAGCGATTCACTTTAACATAAGTAATGTCTCCCATAACGTTTAAGCATAATGGTTTTTTTTTGTATATATAATCCACGTTTACACTCTCACACACACAATGAATCGTTCAGTTGATTGTTCAGTCACTTCGTACAATTAGTTAAGACGTTGAGTTTGCATTTCGTTGAATTGTTGAACGTTGAAAAAGGACTACAAAATGAATAAAGAAATCCAAGTGCCTTTAGTTAACTAGTTGCCTAGTTGTCTAAATTAGTCTTAGTTGAAAATTAAATCCTGCCATTTTATATTGCTTATTCATTGATTTACAAGTGGTCGTATATGTTGCCCTATCTCGGTATCATTTGAAAGTAGACGAAAGCTCCTCTTATTATTATTATCATTTGGTTTATCTTTCCATTTGTTTGTTTCATAATTTCCCATTCGTTTTCTTCTTGCTTTGAGTTTCTGTAATCTATGATAGTTTATTAGTTTAGTTTTCCAAAACTTATCGTTTTCAAAAGGTTGGGTGCAAATTTTACTCGCTCTAAATATACGAAATGATAGCTGGTATCAAGAGGAAGATGCTGGCTGGCGGGCGGGCGGGCGGATCTAATGTGTGGGGGGCATATCTATAATAAATTGTTATGGGTGTTGCTGTGTTTAATAATCAAAACAAAACCAATTAATAACTGATCTCATTGAATGTTTATCGATATTTGGAACCGTCATATTCGTCATAGGTGTTCGGCAATATCAAACTAGGTACAGTGGAAAATTCCATTACTAGGCACAACAACTTCCAATCATTTGTTCAAGGCGTCATGTTGCTATTCAGGTATGTAAATTTGAGCTCTCCTGAGCCATTAACTCTCTAGAGTTAAACGATCAATTAAAATCCAAAAATTCTCCATTGTCAAATAGTTAAGTTTACTAGATATGCCTAGGATTTATCTATCTATCTAAAAAATACAAATTACTATCAATAACAATATCAAGTTAGCATAATTATAACAACTTTACATACATATATAATAATAATTTTTATTCCATATTCAATTACAATATAGATTTTAGAGTAGAAATGATGGGGGAAATACTTACAATCGGTTCAGGTGATTAGCATCTTTAAATGGTTATATATAAATAGCAAAATCGGATATACATACATAGGCCTAGTTACATATATGTATAGATTTTTGTTTCGATATTTTTTGAAAATATATAAACCAACAAATGTTTAGAATTTAGAGCTGGACTAGCTGGAATATATTCTACATACATACCACCTAGGACGAATTATAGGATGCGTCTTATAATCAAATGATCATCGATTAGAAGAGGTTAGAAATATCGATTCGATTAATATCTATCGATGATTCCTATAATAATCCAATGCAATTAGTTGACATCATCGTTTACTCGTTTTAGTGTATTTCTTTTTTCTTTGGATCCTGTCTGAGACTTTGAATAATCCACAAATCGTTGGATTTTCTTATAACCCAATCGGTATTATAATATAGAGTAACGATTAGTTAGTAAAGATATAGTACTGAAGTACTGAATAATTAGAGCTAGATAAACATATACCTATAATTTTCTTTTAAATCGCTTTAATAACTTGTATTCATGTGTATGTAGCTTGATTTGTCAACTTATTAAATATATATAGAATTGAATACGTATAAATTAACTAGATCGAAGGAACTGACTGATTTTCGTATACAGTACCCAGCTATAATTACAATTAGAATTCAATTACTTACCATTATTTGCCATTACCAATGTCTGTATGTACCTTAATAGTGTGAACCTGTAGAAATACATACTTATTTGAGAGGAGCTTGATGATATATTTATATACATATATGCAGTGAAATCTCGATATAACGAATCTGAGGAGACCCACAAAATTCTTGATTATATGTACATAAGTACACATGAGTATTTATTAGTTTTTTTAAGGGACCTGATGGTCCCGTTTTTCTGTTCCAAAAGGAGCTCGTTATGTCGGGGTTTAACCATATATAATCAAATTTCGCACCTTTGTTCAAAGTTAACGGTTCAGATACAGAGTTAAATGATACTTTTATGGTTTTTTTGAGTTGTTTTTCACATATTACATACATACATTGATTTGAATTGTATGTATGTCTGTATGTATGTTGATACATCTGTTATATATATATATATATTTACTATTCGATGGAACACACATAGATATATGTTATACATATATATACATATAAACATCTATATTTGCTACAAACTATAATGTTTCGTTGATGCCAAGTTCAGCTAGAGTTACATGTATTAATCAATATTTGTTAGTTTTTTAAGATTAAGGACATCAAATACTATAATAAATGCTATCTATATATAGTACCTACTTACATATACTAAACTTTTCATACACATACATACATACTTGCTCTTATAGATCTCATAGTCATTATATCAAATCCTTTACCTTATATCAATAGCGAGTTAATAGCCATGTCAGTAAGTTATCGATCATTGCTAATGGGTCGATCTGTTTTTCTGTCGGTCGGTTTTTTATCGATCTGATTCGATATTCCAATTAACATACTTATAGCTAACACATACATATGTATATCTTTGTAACTAACTAGCTAAATCAATAAACTATATGCAGGCTGTAGTTGGGTATGTGCATGGGTGTGTGTAGTAAGTATCTAAATACACACACACACACTCACATAGGCACATGCAAGTTTCTTAACATACATATACATTTTATGTAAATACGATTAGTACAAAAAAAAACCTATGTAAAACCATGGCTTAACATTTAGAATAACCTATTTACCTAATCATTCGCATACATTCTTTACACCTACATAGATAGATAGTTACATACTCTTAATTCCTGGCCCTCTCTCTCTCTATCTCTTTCGATAACACTATGCAATAATGATGTAGATACTCTCTATATACATACATATACAGTCAAGAACTCAAATCCTTCGCTGTATATACATGTATACTCTAATTATCAAATTACATATATTGCACAGTGCGTGAATTACTTAACTTATATCTACCCAAAACAAAACTAAACATTTAAATATCATACATATCGATTAATTAGCGACTTTTCTTCTGTGTGTTATCGTTATTGTTTTTCTGGTCTTCCTGCTATCCTGCAAAAGGTGTGCCACGGGCGAAGCTTGGCCAAACATTATGCTGGCCTGTCTAAAGGGCAAGGCATGCGACGATGACGCCGATAAGGGTCCTGGAGAATATTGCGGCTCAACACTGGCCTACGCCTATTTCGTATCGTTTATATTCTTTTGTTCATTTCTAATGTTGAATCTGTTCGTGGCCGTCATCATGGATAATTTTGATTATCTCACAAGGGACTCCAGTATATTGGGTGCTCATCACTTAGACGAATTTGTGCGCATATGGGCGGAATATGATCCAAATGCGACGTAATTATCTGTTTAATATACATATATATATATCAAGAAATTGATAAATACACACACAAAACACAAACCAAAATACAAAAAAACACAAACATAAATAAGACAAGTTCAATCAAATCATTCCCTCAAATGCCAAAAAGGAATTGCACTTGCACATTTATAAATATTTATCCAATATATTAAACGATTATTATTTGTTCGTATTTGTTTCATATATACAATAGACAATACAAAAAATATATGAACAATTTGTATATCGATAAGAGTTTAATGGGCAAATACCGAATACTTTCACAAGTTTACAATACGCCTGACAAGGTTTCACTTTGCTTTTAGAAAAAAAAAAAACACCAAGATCATACATAGATATATGTAAAAACATAAATGTATGTATTTTTATAATGATGTGTTCCGTCTGCTAATTTCCATACGATCTATACTGAGATTCATTTAGTGAATTGGTCACTCAATCTTTTGCCATTTTCGATAAGTTTTAGCTTATCGAGACATGACTTCTCAAAATCTCAAAAGATTGGCTGAATGAAACCCCCAAAAGTATTTCAATTCTTCGGTTCGAATCGAAGGCAAACACACTTTCTCTTGCCGATGTATTAATGTTCGGTTAACACTTGTTACATTTTAGCCAATTGGGTTAGATGGGCAAAACGATAACTAATATTTGTATGTTTTCATCCAATGAATATTGCTCGATTAGCGGTCGTATACATTATACGGAAATGTATGATATGCTTAAGAATATGGATCCGCCGTTGGGATTCGGTAACAAGTGCCCCAATCGACTTGCCTATAAGAAACTGATACGTATGAATATGCCATTGGACGATGAGCTGAGAGTTCAGTTTACCACAACGTTGTTCGCTTTGATTCGTGAGAATCTTAGTATTAAAATGAGAGCGCGTAAGTTAAGAATTTCGATAAATTCTAATTGCAATTTTTAATAATGACCATTTCATTGTTTGTGTTGCACAGCTGAGGAAATGGATCAGGCGGATATGGAACTCAGGGAAACCATTACAAACATTTGGCCACTGCAGGCAAAGAAAATGCTGAATCTACTGGTGCCACCGATCGATCAGTTGAATAAAGGGAAGCTGTCAGTTGGTAAAATCTATGCAGGTTTCCTTATACTAGAGTCCTGGCGGAATACGCGTTTCGGCCAGATTGATTCGGGCATGCCGGTAAGTTTGTCAATTGATTATAGTACTATAAGACTCTCCCATGTCCCTCAAAAACCCCGCCCCATAAACATTCCCCCTCCAGGCAATCCAACAAATATGTACTACCACGTATATAGATACGTACATATACATATATCGCCAAATACTTAAATATCAATGCGATGAGCCAATTTTTGCAATGACTCTAAGACGAGTCTGGGCACAATAATCAAATGCAGTTGCCAGTTTTTTGCAGGAATTTTGTTAGATGATAAATATGTGCAAATGATAAATATGTATGCAAGTGTAACTAGGATATTTAGGAGAAGACAGCCAATCATTTTAGGGAATATACATACATATATATAGAATCTTATAGATTATACTTTATTCATTCTGTTTTTCGATTATTTTCTTTCTGTGTGTCATTTGCACCACCGAGTCTTGTGGATGCCCTATCATCTGCTACTACAACTTATATAAAAAACAAAAAAAAAACCAAATCTTAAGTCTTATTCATTGTGCTGTCTGAATCACAGATGTATATACATAATAATTAAGTAACTATACTAAATTAATTAACCACTAAACTAACTACTTAGGAAGTATGCGAAACATCAAATAATACAAATATAAAACAAAAAAAAAACAAAATTAATATCAAAATCTTTCGCCAAGCACTGACAATCAATGAAAAACAATTAACAATGTAACAAAAGTCAATCAATAGTAAATAGGCAGAAACTAAATGAAGTTTAAAACGCGATTGTCACTCAATTAATTAACCATTAAAACAAGCAACCAACTAATTAATCCAACCCAACCAAACCAAGTCGATCGATCGATCAATTCAATCAACAAACAAACTGAAAAAAAAGTCATTAAACAAATTGTTATTAAAAAATCAACTATTCTATTTTAAAATCTTTGCCCTTTCTTTTACCTACTGCCCAAAATCTAACTAACTATCTATTTATCTACTTCCTATTTAACATATTTAACTTGAGATAATTGTGTAATAAGTCTTATGATTTCTCTTCTCATATGTTTTGACTATGAACCACTTTCTCTCTCTCATTAATAAACAAACCAAATCAACAAAAACAACAAAATCAATCAACAAACTAAAAAAAAAACAACAAATTTATAACTGAAAAATAAAAAAAAAACACCAAAATACAAATACTTATACCAAATAAAATGCAGAATTGGAAGGAGGTATATAATGAATTTTATATGCAACCTCATATTAAACTAAACACTTGTATATATATGTTGCACACACTTGTATCTATATACATGTGTATGTGTAACAAAAATATCTTAATTATAGTATATACAAACACCACTCACCTACACACACACACACACACACACACAGACAAAAAAGATACAACCCGAAACCCCAATTGAATCGCAAATTTTGAAACTGCTCATAAGACCAAACACCAATCGATTAACACAAATTCTTTTCAATTCGATTTACACAATTCACTTTTGAAAATCCACCTCAAGTTTTATGGGCAGTAAGAGGGATAAAATGGTTGCACTATTCCTTCATCAAATCTGTATATTCGATACGAATTAGACTCAATGATGAAAAACATGAAAATTCGAACTAAGGAATAATAATACTGGTGCATCCTATTGAATCCCAAATTGCAAAAGCAAAAAAAAACAATCAAATCCAGCAACAAAAACTCGTGTTATTTTCTTACTTGTTTCTTACTTATGTAAATTGTTAAGCTATGTTATGAGATCGATGAATCGAAATTTAGTAGTCGATTTACAGGAAAAAAACCAAAAACAAAAATACTTTTATATATAATGCTTACAAAAATATATATATAAATTCGTTTCGGTAGCAATTGACGAGTTCATATTTTTCTTCTACAGTTTTGAAATTGAGTAAAAATATTTTATTGTTTGTTTGTATTACAAAATTCATACCATATAGTAGGTTCAAATACTTAGCTTCGTCCATAAAGGGAATGTAAAATACATATATATCTACTATAAATAAGTAATCTACCAACAATCTAGATGAATACATAATTACTTATCTAATTAATTACTTAAACATACACATCTAGAGTTATGTATCCAAGTATGCATTTGCAAGACATTTGTTTTTGTACACCAAATCAAGTACTCTACTCTAATTACTAATTACCACCCCACTCCTAACTGGAATTAAATTAGGAATTAAGAGTGTTAAACACAGCAGGCAGCCAAATCAGTCAGTCAGCTTGAGAAATTACACCAATCACTTACACTACAAATGACAGCGAAATATGATGTACTTAATGTTAAATGTTACAATTATTTTACCTATTCCTGCATACACGATCAATTCAATTTGATGATCGATTCATTCGGTTGCTTATCTCAAAAATTATCGATAAACATTTGCGCTCCGATAGCGGAAGAAGGCCGATGACGATGATGACCGCAAATATAGCCCAACGGCGATTGAGGAGCCGGTATATAATTCTATATTCACATATCTAATGTATCTTTTCGCTTGATTTTGCTTTTGCCTTCTTAAGCTGCATACATAATCGTACAACAATAAACCAAAAAAAAAAAAAAAAAAATAAAATAAAAACAATAACTTGCTCCTCTCTCTCTCTCTCACACACGTTTTGCCCTTTTAAATAATTCAAATCTGCAACTACTCAAATCCGAGTATATCTAATGTAAAATCTAACATCACTCTCGAACTCTCTATTTCTTTCGCTCGCTCGCTCTTTCTCACACTCTCTGTCTCGCTCTCTCTATATAAATATTTTTGTCTCGACTAGAGGCATGTGTACATACATACATATTCGCCTAGGAATGTGCAAATGTAGGAAACAGCATCAAGCATCCAGCATCAAGCAATACAATCAATATTTATCTCGAACAAAAATAAAATACAATTAAACAATAAAAATGTATGCATCTTAATAATTATCAAGAATGTAGCCCAAACAATTTTTCAATAGACACCCAAATGCAATGCTAATGTCATGTTTCGCTTATCTAATCACAACCACACAAACTTCCCTATCTCTATTTTAAACCAAATAAGCACACACCTCTGCCTCAGGGTGTGGAGGATCCCAAAAGCTGCTTGAAGAATACATATATGTTTCAATTCCATTCAATTTCGAGAATCGACATATCCAAGTAGTTGCCCAAGACTGACCGGTCCACAAATTTTGTTAGGACATTTTTAATTCCACCCCACACCGAAGTTATATATACCCTTGCAGTGTTTTTTGGCCATTCACACATGTGTGCATCCGATTGATTTAGATTACTTTTCCTGGGCTAATCGAAGCCAATCGTAACCAGTGATCGATAGTTTATAACAAAAGTCTTAACAGATGATCGATATTTTGTCATTTTTCAACTGTTTTCAGTGACCATTACTTGATCTAAAAGAATTTCGGTAAACATTTCTTGGTCAAACGCATTTCTAAGTAATAATCGGTTAGGCAGCGATTCATATTGATGATAATCGTAAAATATCGACAGTTTTTAGAATATTTGAAACTGTGAATTGTCATCTGCAAGGGTATAACTATCGATAACAATCAAATATCCCTGGGAGTATAACTATTTCTGCCTGGAACGACAATATCATTTTTGTTTTTTTACTTATAGTCATTGCAATAATTTATAGATTCCTTATTCTTTGATTATTTACATATTTAGAATACTGCACAAATCATTTTTGCCAATTCAAATGGAATTTTTGCACCAATCACATATTTTTGCATTGCTAGAAGGGCGATTACCTACACACACACACACACACACACACACACACACATACATAGAGACATCTCCGAATATAAATGAGTTTAATATGTAAATAAAAAGAAAATCAAAAATATATATTATATTTACTCCCACCTTCATACATTTATAATAAACATAATTGAATATTCGATTGATCAGCATATAAAAAGGAAATCTTATACAATAACAAAATATATTATAATAATAACAAAACAATAACAAACTACATAAATTGAGAGAGATAATTTTTACCAAGCCATAATACTAACCATGGCAAACGATTTGCGTCGCATATTTCATTTTTCTTCTTCTGTTTTTCAATCAGTCAATCAATCAAAACGCCATTTGAATACATAGTTTTCCTGTACAATTTTTTAGTGCGCTGATAGGCATGCAAGCAAACTGTATCTACATACATAATAACCAAAAAAAGAAACAAAAACATACATCTATCTACCCATAATTATAAGCTAGGCCAAAAAACAAAAACCATTTAAATGCAAAAAATTTGAAAACTAAATTGAAATGTTGGCATGCAAAATAAATCGACGGTATGCAAACTAAATACAAATAAAATCTAAAAATTCTTTAGAAACTTCCACAAACACACACACACACACCCGTACACATACACATACACACATAGAAACACTATAGTGATTTTTTTAGTTTCACAACAACAAAACGCCCAAAAACAATCACTTCTATAGAAAATTCCTTAAACTCAAATCAATTCACTTTGTTTTGCGTCTATCGTCCACCGTTTGTTTCTATTTTAAAAACAACATCAAATTGGCACACATCTTTTTAATCTCTAAAGCATAAACCAAAAAAAAAACAAAAAAAACGAAACAAAATCTAAATCTAAAAGTAATTCTCATACAAAATACTGTATAAATTAGCGGTACTTCTTACAAATTTAGATTATTTTCCACATTCAGCAACAAAAATCTAGTGAGTTGTAAAAATGTTTGCGCATGTTTTTTAACATATATCAAATCGAATTCTCTCTTATTTAAGCTACTTACAAATATATTACCATACATATATATATATACATATATATAATTCTATATACATACAATGCGAGAGCATCTACCACACATACAAAACACACTGACCCCAAAAAACATCCACCCACACACCAAGAAACAATCAAATCTTCTTATATACGCATAGTGCTTGACAGACATCCAAAAATGCTATACCTCAAAATCTAAACCAAACCAAAAACAAAATTCAAAAATCAAAATGTAAAGCAACTTGGCCAAATGCTACATATTTGCCCCTAAAAAAAATCTCCCATATTCCAATATATATATATATATATATCACTCTATATATATATATATATATACATACATATGTATATCTCAACAATTATAATTCTATTTTTTAATTTGTGTTTTATATATTCATAATCTCTACTCTTAATTACATTTTTCTATTATTCTATAATAATTCTTACATTCCATTTTTAATGCTTTTGAAAAAAAAAAAAAACAAAAATTAAACAAAAAAACCAAAACAAAACCTAATGCGTTGCAATGTTACCATAACTATCAATACTCACCACTCACCTAACTCAACTCAACTCAACTTGAACAACAATTTTCGCCAACAATTGAACAACGACAAATTCTTGAATGTGCAACAACGTTTTGAATACCATCTGCATACCAACAAATAACAACAACTACTACAACAAAAACATCCAATACAACAAACAACAACAATCATAAATAATTTAAATACACCAACAACCAAAAATATTCACTTAAAAATTGAATGGAAAATAAAAAACGAACTCCCCACCCAACAACCAACGAAACTCAAAACTCGTAACGAACAAACCAAAAACGAAAACGATGCATTGCAATGATATATATCCACATGATTCGATTTGATTTGAACCAACACTGGCAAAACAAAAAACACTTCTTCTTCTTCTACTACTACTACTACTACTACTACTACTACTACTGCACTGCAATTAACTGCAAAAACCAAAACCAAACCAAAAAAAAAACAAATAGAAACAATCGTTCTTTAATTGCCTCCTCGATATGGCCGCCCTTGACAAAGGAGGATCGCGACAGGGCTCCATATGTTTCGAGCCGAACGGGGAAGGAGCCGCCAACTCACAAACACATTTGTTAGCGAGCACGCACCACCACCCCCACCCGAACGGTGATGCCGAACACAACAGTTTGGCAACACTAGCACGACGGAGTACGATCAGAAAGCGATCAGTTAGGTAATTTACAAAAAAAGCTTCATCCTAATTATAACCCGTAAAGTCCAAAAGTACTTACTTACTCTCTATCAACAACTACATTCACGCTCTCTCTCTCACACACACACACACACACACACACACACATACACACTCATAAAGACTCACAATCGCTGTCGAACAATATTAATCACATTCAATCATATCAATCATTCACTCACTTACTAACTAACTAACCAACAGCTCTGATATTAATGAACTTCTCTAATGTAATTCAGATTATGCTTTATGGAAAAACCCTGTAATCTATAGCTAACGATTGTTTCAACTGTGTACTCAGTTAATCTCAATATCACTAAAAGTTTTAAGCAACGTAAGAAAACAAAAAAACAATGTATCTCTGATGCCCTAAAAAGTATGCTATAAAATACTCAGCTTTCTTGCCTAGCATATTTCCCTGCAATCGAAAACCAATATTCTTTTTACAAATCCATTTTCCGTGCAGATTTTGACCAAACAAGGGAATTTCAGATAGCTTTCATATCTAACAATTTCAAGGTGCCTGTTTCTACAGCATGTGAATACATTTAAAGATAGATTTCATAATATTTCGTTCGATGGAATGAAGTGCGTTTGACATTATCGAACATACAAATGAATAAACAGTTATTCTTAAGCATGCACCTTGGCTATGCAACTTGGAGGCTTGACATTTTTAATGAAAAATATAGTTTCGAACCAAGTTTCTCAATTGTTTTCTAATTCCAATGACGAAATTCAAGAGTTTTCGATGACGGGTTCCCTTTCTCTTTCCTTATGCCTGGGACAATTTAAAGGGATTATTAATTGATGCAGCATACACACTTACATACCCATACATATACATAGACACATGGAGACCTATTCAATAAAATTCCATACAACTTGCCATTAACATTCAATTGTACATACATTTGACCATTCGTGCTTATCGTTAAACCAACATTATCCGATAAATTTATATGTTCGTTTTGTTTCAAATAACACAAACATCAATCAGTCAACAATGTTATTAACACCAAAGAACACCAACAACAACAACAACTATCAATTAAACATTAAACAACATTTGTTGTGCTGCTTTTTTCTCAACATTTTGCATACATATAAGTAAATTGTTTCTTTCTAATTTTTAAATAATTTCAGAAACAAAAAGGTGAATAAGTTTGATAAACTCCAAGCGGTAAACTAAAAATCGAAATTTATCGAAACAAATTTTACATACAAAACATAAAAAAATCAAATTAAAACTAATTTGTGTATATGAATATATGTGAATACTTTTTGTGTCCATAATCCTACGTTTCCGATATAAATGTTGTTCACAAAGCCAATTAAGTCGAAAGTTAAAAACAAAAAACACTAGAAACTTTCTAAATGCATACATACAGCCAAACATTCATATCCACTCACACACTCACACATGTACATATGTATGTATGTATGTGTGAGTGTTTGTGCGGGTGTGTGTGTCAATTTTTTGTTCTATTTGTTTTTGTTTTAGTTGGGTGTATGTATGCATGATCATATATGTATATACATACATATATATATGTACATATATGACTTAAGTTCACATCACACAAACTCACACACACACACACACGCAGGCACTATGCCTGCCTATGTATGTGTGTTTTTGTTTGCCGTATACATTTTTAAATATTTTAAGTCTTGAATTTGCGTTCACTCAATAGTACCAAATAAAACTTACGTACTTATCGTATAAACAATACATTAACATACATACATATATGTTGCATAGTCACTAAACAAAACAAAACAAAAAAAACGTTAGTTAACGCAAATCTTCGCTTAGTACTCGTACTCAATGTTGTAATTTGATCGTTGATCGTATGTATAAAACTAAGTACCTAACTGTACTTCTCTACATATTCGTATGTACTACGTAGGCGTTCCCTGGGCAAGTGTTGTAAAAGGCGTTGCGCATAGTGGTTCTCCATGCAGCTCCCCATGGCTCTTACTCTCTCTCTCTCTCTCTCTCTCTCCCCATCTCAATCAACACTCGCATTTCATTGGTGAAACTCTTAAAACTAATCAGGCCATTAGTTCATTTGCGTAAGTCCCATGAAATGATATGGGATTAAAGATGGTGGTGGAGTCATGTGGAGCTTACTGGGGATGGACCATGCGAGTAACGTAAAACGTACACGGCAAGCGAACTTGTTATAGTTTTACATAAATTCTTAATTCGTGATCACCCACTGATTAGATGAAACCAATTGCTATCAATTAAAGAGATAGTTAATTAATTAACTACATTACTTACTACATTTTCCTAGTCGTTTTGCATAAAGATAAGATTTGTAATCTACACTTTTCAAAATGTATAATTAGTTCACTGCTTGGACATGGGCAAACAAAATAACTAACCGATTACTAACTGTACCTAATACTACTACTATTACTACCACTAGTCACCAGCGCCGGAGGACAAAAAGTGCTAAGGTATATCAAAAATTTCCATTTCATCAAGTTCTAATTTGGTAAATGTTTAAAGTATTTCAAAAATCCATATCTTTATCTTCAAGTTAGTACAATGTCTGAAATCTCAAGAACTACATTTTTTGACAATGTTTCAAAAATGGCTTTGGCATTAATTGTTCCAAATGTCCAAGTGGCTGGAAATATTTGGCCGATTGAATCGTCTTTGAACGATTTTTTTCCATTCACTAACTTTTATTTCTAAGTTGCTTGAAGACATTTGGTTTTCAAATGCCTCAAGCTGGCTTAATCCGGCTCTGTTACCGTCCACTACCTTCTACTACTACAATAAACAACTCAATCTCAATGTTTGGCAATTTTGATCCTCAACTACATATGTATATTCCATACTTATGTCTGTGACCATTCAATAATCCATGAATCCAACTCTGTGTGTGTGTGTGTCAAAAGTTGGCGGTTCCCTCTATTCTATTTTTCTGCGACAGAAGAACTTCATTTTTTTCATACCAGGTTAATTAACTTAAATGATTGTCGTCTTCGTATTTAAAAAACACCACACACACACACATTTGTATTTCTCTCTACGTACACATAAAGTCAAGAGCGAAAGTTGTAAATTTCGTCTTTCCATCTGCAACTCTTGGCTCTTATGTTATGAATACATATTCCGATTCCGATGGATTGATTAAGAGTTGAAAACGAACGATTTAAACTGTTAGTAAAAGCTTGTTCCAAGCAAATTCTAGAGTGTACATACTATATATACATATATACTCTATATTAATTACTTGAATTATAGTCATATTCTAGTATATATATTACACTATATATTGTATGTACACATCGACATTTAGCTACGGCTTTATGTGTACGTAGTAATTGTTTATCAGTTAACGGTTTTTCACGTAAAAAGTATCTTAATGTTCTTTTGGTTTGGTTTTTTGGATTCTTTGGTTTTTGAAATCATTTGTGTTTTATACATATATATTTTCGTTAATGGTTTCATACACACTCACACACATAGACAGACAGACACACAAACATTTTGTTTGTTATAGTCCAGAAAAATAATGTTTAACTCTTTTGTGTGGTAAGTTAAACCTCTGCCCTAAAGACGATTGATCAGGATTAAGGACGACGAATCGAAATCAAAAAAAAAATAATAAAAATAAATAAACAACGCCCCCTTTCCCCCAAACAACCTTAACTAAACCACGCAAACTTATACACACACACAACCACGCACACACACCTACACACTTGTCCACCCAAGTGCACATGAAAAATGAACAAAATAAACCGATTTAGTTACAAACACAAGAGCACAAAATGCATGTTTTGTACATATATCTAAACATATGTATATATAGATTTGTAGATCTATGTGTATATCCAGTAATTTATACCGATATTTACTATATAGACTCTGTTTGCTTTGCTTTCGCTTTAACTTCAGATCTCTGAGTTTCTATCTTTCTGCTTGCTGATCCTCAAATTCACCACAGTGTAGATGAGCAGACGTAGATAACACATGTAGATAACTTAGAGCATATATGTAGATAACTTGTAGTATATGCATTATACACATCGTTGTCGTCTTTTCTTTTTGGTTTTAAAACTATTTTTACATAAACAACTTTGTATTGATTTCTTAAAATATATCATATCACTTGATTTTATATATATAAAAAAAAACAAAATATATAGGACAACAATTTGTAGTAGATCTCAATCAGAAATATATATATGAATTGGCAAGAAGAATTTCCGATCAAAAAAAAAAAACAAAAAATGCAAAAACCGAAATGATAATAGTTAGGCAAACCAAGCAAAATAAACTTCTACTACTAGTTAATCGATATATATGTACCTATATATGTACATATATATCAAATCAAATAATAAAAGTTTGAAACCTACCCCCGCCCCCTCTCCCCACTATATAACTATATATATATCTATAATTAGCATTCAATTATATATGTATACGTATCAACTTAAGTAGTGTATGGAATTGTTTCAATGTTACACGCCCTAATTCTAGGTTTAATTAATAATAATAATCCTGCATTTGAGATCCCTTTCAATATTCAAATACTTCAAACTAGTGCAATTAAATTCGCATTTCAATATGTATTTTGTTGCAGTGAAGTAATAATATTTGCTTGAATTTTACATATCTACAAAAACCAAAAAAAAATATGTATATACATGAATATATACACATATATATATACATATATATATATCCCTCCCTTTTTTGTATGACAATTTAAATATTCACACAGCTGATTAAACAAATATGGCAAAAAGATTGTGTTCTATATGAAAGTATGTGTGTGTATTTATTTTGTAGACTTTGATATAGCTACTACTCAAATATATATATATATATATATATATATATGTGTGTGTGTCTGTATATATCAATATTAATATATATTTTGACGTGGCTCCTAGAAGGAGCATAGAGGAAATATTTGTAGACATGTTTTTTTTTTTGTTGTAAACCAAATAAACAATTGATTTCTATATATATAAAATATATACATACATACATGCATATACACTCTTTAAACGTATGTGTGTGTATATGTAAACAATAAAGAAATGAATGAGTCCACAAGAAATCCGTCATGATGAGAAAATTGAACAAAAAGTTGATAAACAAGAAATAATTCGGCACTTGCCCCTCTGAACTTTGTTAACCCTCGCCCACCTGCTACTGGACCTAGCACTAGCCGTGCCCCCTTCTCCCCTTAAACTCAAACAGACTGATTTCAAGTGGCAACATTCATTCTTATGCACAACACAAAATACTAATCGAAAATCACCGACTCTCTCTCTCTCTCTCTCCATCTCTCTCTCTGTGTAAAATGTTTTGTTTAGATGCTGGAACTGCAGGATGCATCAAGGCACCCATCGCAGGAATCACTTACCGGTGCCGATGCTGGCCATTTACATCCTGGACATTCGTATATGAATGGCCATCGCCGTTCGCCCAGTTTAAGGTGAGTTATACAATACAATTAGAGGTAGTTCTCGCTTTACGCCTAATGCTTCTCCTTATCCTTCTTAGGCATAACGGCTCGCCATTAGCCCGATCTCCGAGTCCACGACGACGTGGCCATCAATACATACATCATGATATCGGGTTCTCCGATACCGTATCTAATGTTGTAGAGATGGTCAAGGAGACTCGCCATCCAGCATCCAGGCATGGCAACAGCCATCCGCGTTATCCAAGAGGTATTTATTAGCTTGACAAATTGTAGATACTCTACTCCCTTATAAATTATATGCATATATGTATTTTATTTATCGTATATAATTTGATATGTGTGTGTGTTTCATTGTAAGAGTGTGTAGGCCACAAAAACCAAAAAACAAAGCACGAAACGACAATAAACTCAACTCGTATATCAACAAACAAAACAATGTTGGCCACAATTAACGACTGATGTATATTTCTAAAATACAAAGCAGTTTTTGTTTGTCTTATGCTGTCTGTTTTCTGTTTCCTATTTCCGATTTAACTCTTCCCCACCCCCCTGTCTCTTTCTCTCTCTCTCTCTCTCTCGCTCTCTATTTTAACAATAACCAAGAATGGCCCTGTCTACTCCTAGAACCAGTCAACTAATCCCATTGAAACACTTTCATTTTTGTGTCTGTAACTCCATTAAAGGCGACAAACGAATTGAAAAACTTACGCAAATACATATTATATATCGTATTATATATCAATGATTCGGTCATGCCGAATATAGTTTTATCCATTTTGGTAGTAATCCTAGTTATATACATACATATATGAATATATGTCTACAAAACAAAGAAAAAAAGAACATAAACTAAAGCTTTAAATACAATAATAATATACAAAATATAATTATATACGTTTTCACTTAATTCGTTTGAACCAAAAATCGATATCGATTCAGAAAACAAACATGAAAAAAAAAAACAAAACAAAAAATAAACCAATTAAAACAAATGCTAATTCTAATTAAAATGCAAATTCTAACACGAATTCTTAAAAATACGTAAACTGTTGTGCCCCGACATCCTTAATTATTACTACTTTCTTGTTTCTTGTTTTTCATTATTTTTCATTTTGTTTTTCTTTTTGTACTTTTTTCCGTTTCGGTTGTTATTCTTTTGATTACTGTTCGGTTATATGTACAATATAGGTTCATGGTCAGCATCGACAAGTCCGGCCCGTTCGCCTTCGCCTTCTCGTTATGGTGGCCATTTGTCTCGCAGTAAACGCACTCAACTGCCTTATCCCACATATGGGACAACAAGTCTATGTCAAAGGTCACGATCGCCGAGTCCCGCCCGACTTCAGGAGATGCGTGAACGAGACAGACTTGGTTATGGGATTGATATGGGTATATCTTTAGCACAAAAATTAACCATTAACAAAAAAAACCAAAAAAAAAAAACCAAAAACAAAAACCAAATATAAAAAAAAAAATACAAAAACCAATTACTCGATCAAGTCCAATCAAACTCAAATTGTTTTCTCTCTCTATATATATATATATATATGCTAGTACTTTCTTCTTACACAAATTTCTTCAAAATCATTTCTACTTTTACAAAACATCAGATCAGACATGCTTAATCTGTACTAACTAACTACTCGTACTCGAACCATATTTTAGTTGTCAACATGCTTAACATGCTGTACATGTATTTTCATTGCCATGAGGTTTATTCAATCAATCAGTCAATCAATCATAAGCTTAAAATATGTATATTCAATAGTTCTCAAGTTATACTCATACCCACATTCAGTTCTCTTCAATTGTACTCAATCTCACTCGTTATTCTCGCCGCATCGTTCTCGCAGCCGTTCCATTTGTCGTTCATTTCGTTTCGTTTTCGTTTTTGCAACTAGTTGTCATAGCAAACCAAAACAAATCGAACCATTAACTAACCAACTAAACAACGTAACACAAACATTCATTCACTACTTAAACTACTACTCAAACATCATCTCGTCTCTCTTTCATACACATACATACATGTTTGTATGGTTCTGTATTCGTTCTCATCCTCATCCCTTCTCTCTCGACCATTTTATTTTACATTATCATTTATTTTGATTAAAAACCACCTTGTGTACCTATGCATACAACTCTAGCACAAACAGCAACAATATCTACGTACCTGTAATTCATTTTAGTATGCAAGTCCAGTATTGTCTAAGTGCATAGTTGGCCTGGGCTAAAGTGGATGATTAGATCTATGAACTTTCCCTGCAAATTTGTATTAATTGAAACTATCAGTGATGTGGATTTTATTCTGTCTAACTGTATCCTACAGATAACAGAGTAAAGTTGTAAAGATATAGTTAACTAATGCAACAGGAATTGAAGATTACCGTTAGCAGTGCCGGATTAAGTGATTCAAGAAACCAAAATACATATAAGTTTAAGGAGTTTTAATGATCAAAAGCGAATTATGAAGATGTGAAAGGAAATTTGTTTATGTGTTTTCTGTTGGGTAAATTGGAAAAACCTCAAAATTACATACATACCACATGAAGTATAAAGTAGAAGGAGCTTTTGCTTCGGATATGACCAAAAAATCCACTAATGATATTTAAAATTCTGGTTAGATTACGACCTATTTGAAATTTAAATCAAACCTTGCAGTTTAGCCGGCTCGAGGTCAATTTTCCAAAAGAAGATTATTTCAAAGGCAACACAAAAAGGTGAGCAGGTAGTCTGTATAGCTATTTCAAGAACTACCAAGTTCTATCATCAGCAGACTTTGCTAAAGAACTCCGGAATTGCAATAGCCATACCCTGTCTTCAACGCTAGAATTAGTTGGGAATTCAAAATTTATATGCAAGCTATGGTTAATATCAATTCAATTCAATCCCAATCGGAATCAACTGACCAAGGATCTCTATTTTGTAGCTGCTTTCTTATTCTTTGCTCAATACAAACTTTAAGTGCAGGAAATATACATATACTTACTAAATTTATACTTAAAATAACTTTCATAACTCTTATCTGGAGGAAAGAAAATCAATTTCTTAATTAATTTGTATAAAATATTATCTATGGCAGATAGTTGTTTCTTAATTTTATTTACTGATTGCGTGTGATTCAAGCAGAAATAAGCAATAATTTTATAGTCACAGATATTTATCATATATCGCTCATCGCTGTCGTTTGTACATAGTTGGGTCTTTTGTCACAAGGGCCCCAAAAGGCGAATCTAGAAATGTTAAAATATCCGAAATTCGTTTCTTAAAATGGCAAAAGAAGCAATCCAGAGTTCTTTTCTAAAGCCAGATAGAACACATACAGAATTAGCAGCCTTTTAGAACTAAGGCGATGAAAAAGGAAATAGTATTAACGAAATATGTAGCATAGTTTTTGGGGCAGTTGCATTTTTGAAGTTATTTTTTTGTGCGTATTTTTCTGAGTCTTTGTTTTAGCCAAATTTAAAATTACATTAAATGCATTCTCTAAAATTACATTACTTGTTACATCAAATTGTTTTGGGCCGAAATAAAAAAAAATTATTACATGATCTTTATCGAAAATTACCAAAATTATTAGTTTTCAAGGTTTGAGGACAATTTTTTCATAAGAAATTAAAGTTTTAGAATCTACAAGAATACAAAAATTGACAGAGTTACAGATTTAAAGAGTAAAACTTTATTTGAATATTTAAGAAAAAAAAAAGAAGTTAATTGTGTCTTACTAACGTACGTTGCTCAGAAAATCTGGAATATTATTTAAAGATGGTTTAAAAAGTGTTTTTCACAATGTGTTTTGCATACTTTAGTGGGCGAATTTCCTTCATTTTAATATACATAAATTGGCCTTGGGGTAATGAATGATTTTTTAGACATATCGTAAAGAATAGAAATACAGATTTCTAGGTGTGCAACTGGAGGCATTTATTCTCTTTGTCTCTTTCTCTCTCGCTCGTTCTGTCAACATATCTCTCTTTTTCACTCTCTCTATCTCTCTTTCTCTCTCTCTCTCTCTGTATGTCTTTGTATGTACATATGTATGTATGTCTATGGAATTTTGCACCATTACGTTTACTTTTATTCAAATCAGTTTCATTCTTAAAGTCTATCGTCTTACTGCAAGTTACATTTACTTAATATTATCCACAGTCATGCATGTATGCCGAAAACAATCACTTTGTATCATGAAAACTATCGATTAGCTATGAATATTATTACCTAGCATATAATAACAAATAGCACTATTACAACACTAGTTTATACAAAAATATGTATATCAAAAGTCCCCTACGTACATACATATATGTATAGAATGATTAATTGCATTCGATAGATCCAATCAGATTGGAAACATGTAGAAATCCAATCTTGATTTACTTCATATTCATATATGTATGTAAAAATGGTTTTAAGCGTTCAGAACTTTGAACTGAAACACAATATTCGGTATCAAAATCTGAACACTTCGAAATTAAGTATTGGTTTTCAATTTAAACTTTTGTATATACATGCATATGTACATACATACATCTTACATACATCGTACATTTGGTATTATATGTCTGGAATCTCAAAAATCCAACACTAGGCACACACTCTCGTTTAATGTCTCATATATATGTACATATGTACAACTCGTTCGGGCGTTGACGACACAATATACATACATACATATACTCTTTTAGATGAAGTAAACATAATACACATATGTACATACATATTATATCTCTCACATTTAGTACAATTGACTAAATGGAATGTCTGTCTGATGCGGAAAACTAATCGTATGCATTATGTGTCCTCCCCACTCTCCTGTATCTATCCTATGTCTATGTCTATATGTCTAGGTGGCCCGCATGTGCAACATAGCTACCCAACGTTAGCCTCTCGTCGTGCCGGAATCGGACGACGTCTACCACCGACACCAAGCAAACCGTCGACACTGCAGCTCAAGCCAACCAACATTAATTTTCCCAAGCTGAATGCGAGTCCAACACATGTAAGTAGATTATGTAACTAGATCGAGTCACTAATTCAATGTGCATTTGAAAATGCGATCAGTTTCCAATGCAGGCGCATCATTCAACGCCCCACAGTGTTCACTCGCTGCCACATCACCGCGACCTGTTGCGGGATCCTAGGGATATGTATTATAGTAGTAGAGAACGCGAAAGGGATCGCGAACGCCTTAGAGATCGTGATCGAGATCGGGATCGACTGCATGAGTATGACCTGCGTTACGAGTATCGAGATCGAGAACGTGAGTTATACGAGCGTGAGCGTGACCGTGAAAGGGAAGCGGAAAGAGAAAGGTATGATTTGATTTAAATAGCGATAAGACAATATAGACGACATATATATCGATTATTTCCTTTTTTGCAGACTGGAATATATAGCACCGCTGTCATTTGAGCAAGCATTGGCTATGGGCCGAACAGGTCGTGTACTGCCATCTCCAGTTCTAAATGGTTTTAAGCCAAAGAGCGGACTTAATACTCGACATTCCGATTCGGATGAGGAGGATTGGTGCTAGCAAAGGCTTTGATTGCGATCGCGTAATCGAAAGGAACAGATCTGGGTATAGCATCAGGCCATTTGCTCATCGTTATCAGCACCAAATTTAGATCATAATTTTGATACGATACGACACGATTACCATGAATACCAACAACAACAACAACAACAACAACCAACAACAATAACAGCAACAAAAACCAACCGATATACAAGTCCAATTACAACATTAATAAGATCAGCTGCATCAGCCTTAGCATTTGCATCTGCATCCAATAACAAATTGGCTAAAGAAAGCTTACAGCATTTCAACCCAAATCGTCAACCGCAATCGCAACAGCAACAACAACAACAACATATACTACAAAAACGAGATCTAACTTATTGCCGCCATGAGCACTATAAATCCTCACAACAATTGGCAACATCTTTGCCACTGACAAGAGCAACATCACCCCAATCCGATATCGACATTGATTATAATTACCATTATCATTACGATAACGAGAACGAAAACGATAGCGTTAATGAAATCAAACGACAAAGAAGAATACCTACAACAGTAACGACAACAACAGCAACAACAACAGCAACAGCAACAGCAACAACAACAACAACAACAGCAGCAACAACAACACCAAGAACTACAAAAATGCAAGCAATGATATTAAGTGTACCAATTACAATAACAACACCAGTAGATACTAAACAAAATAGAAAGATCTATTCACATAATGACATTAATTATATAGATAACAACACATACGATATTGATACAATAGCGATATATCCGCTAATAGCAGGGCCATCAACATTAACTCAATCTCGTTTAGAGATCCAAGCCAATGAAAGGCAACAGCAACAACCACAGCCACAGCCACAACGACAACAAGAAGAACAACAACCACAATTAGAGCCACATAATCAGCACCAAACATTATCGCCACCGCCGCTGTATTCGTATCATACGCTATAAGAAATCAACATACCCATCAAAATCAAAATAGAAACAAAGAATCAGACAAACTGAACCGAAACTGAATAGGAGTAAACCCTTGAAACAAAAAGCCTAACAACAAAATATAAAAAACAAACAAAAAACTATGTAACAAAAACTAAACTAAACAAACCAAAAATGTGTGCGCGAATAACATGAGCCAGAGTCAGTAAAATGATGATATACATATACATATATATATACATATATATATACATTTGTATGATGATAATGATTAATGATATAATGAATGATATAATAGATGATATGATTAATGTATTGCCTGTAATTCAGAAAGAAAATCTCTCTCTCGATACAAGCTTAGATCAATCTTAGGGCCTCTAGGCATTATACATACACACACACACACACACACACACACACACACACACACACACAAAACATACATATATACATAGGTAGTAAATCTTGCAGGTAGATACTTATAAATACAGATACAGATAGAAATACATACAACATTACATACATACATACTTACATTGTAGGTAATGATAATTCTAGTAAATAGCTCGATGAATCTGTAATTTGCAAGCGTTTTTGTCTTGTTTGTATTTAAAGTTAGTAATTCAATTATGTATGTATGTACATTTCGTAATGCGAAATTATATATATATTTATAATATATATGTATGTACATACCCGATATTATTGTAGATATCAAATTTTTGTATGTAATGTATTTACATTTACCTACGGCTATGGATTATATACACAAAAACTGACACAGACACACGTACCGTACATAAATACATACATACATATACATAGATGCATAGCTAAATATTTTTCACAGTGAAATCGAAACCTTTACGGAAATAATAGACCCAGACGACAAGAACCAAAGGGGATGAACCGAAAGATAATCCCCCCAAAGATATTAACCATTTCCCCTATACTCCCCACCCCCATATAACCCAAACACATTTGTGTATATTTGAGCGAATAATATGATCTTTCCATTTGTTTATAATATATCTAGATCCTATACAATTTCTCCATTAATAAATTCATATGATTTTATGCTGGCGCATAAAAGGGCGAATGTAACAGAATGTTAATTGGGGTCAAATTTGGCCCCCTAAAGTATGTTGTAGCTGGTGCAAGATGCTAATTATCTTTCAGAATGTCATTTAGCCAAACAAAACCTGTTTACTAACAGTTTTTGGAATTTTTTTCTTCGTGGTAGTCACTTGACTGCCTATTGCATACATGAGGGGGCAAAGTTGTTTCCCCTTCGAATTACATACACATACATAGATACAAACACAAACACACACACACACTAGCTACACACGTGTACTAACTTATTTACTTAATTGCCATGCGATATCTACATAAACTAATCTAAACGAAGGATTAAGAGAACAAAAAACACAACATTAATTTACCAATTTCAAGTTGTCCCAGCAAAAAGAAAAAACGAAATTTAAATTGGACCCAAAAAAAATGCTTTTTAAATACTTTTTACGAGTATTTAAACAAACGAAAATTAGAAAAACAAAAAGCCAATTGAAAACACAAAACAAGTTAATATATAATTCTTACCGAGTTTTTTGTATAAAGTCTGTATATATGTTTAGATGTATGTGTGTGTGTCAGTGAATGGGTATTAGTGTACGTGTATGTGTGTGTGTACCAACAGAAAAGTGTGAAAGGACGAATATATGTTTTATCGTTTTCCATTTCATTGAATAGAAACCATTCCCATAGCTCGAAAACTGTTTTACTTTTTGTTAAACTTTTCACATCAAATAAAATCAGTCTTCATATTTAATACCTCTTCATATTTTATACCCTTGCAAAAAGGGTATATTAATTTTGGTCAGAAGTGTGCAACACATAGAAGGAAGCATCTCCGACCATATAAAGTATATATATTCTTGATCAGCTCGACGAGACGAGTTCAAATAGCCATGTCCGTTCGTCCGTTCGTCCGTCCGTCCGTCTGTCCGTCTGTCTGAATCAACGCAAACTGCTCCTAGACCGTAAGAGCTGCAGAGCTGAAAGACATATAGGTTTGTATATACTGCAGGGGTTGTATATCTTGGATTCAGCCGGATCGGTCCACTATATCATGTAGCTCCCATACAAACGTCAAAGTCACGAACAGTGACTTTTCTGAATAACTTTGTTATTTTCTGAGCAATTATAGTGAAATTTCATATTGGTGAGCTTATTACACCTGTAAAGGCCTGTGCCAAATTTGATCAAGATCGGGTGACTATGTCATAAAGCTCCCATAGAAACGATCGGTCGAAAACAGTTACTTTTGTCAATAACTTCGTTATTTCCTATGCTAAGATTGAAAGCCATTCATTCGCAAACATTACCCTTTTTAGATAAAACAGTTAGTTTAGATAAAAGAGTAACCAAAAAAGTTGCAAGGGTATACAAACTTTGACGCGGTCGAAGTTAGCCCCGGACCTCTGGTTTTCAATATTTTGTAAAATATTTTTAGTCGCTACGAAATGGTTAGCCTTTGCGTCTTCCCTTTGTTTTCTATAAGCACGTTGTTATTTCAGATTTTCAACATTTGCTTCGATGCTGCATATGTATGTAGTTAGATTTTCAAACACACACACACACACACACACACATGCTAACATGCTTCAGATACATATACATACTTATGTATGTCTGTACATATAGATACAAACAAATAGAAACAATTTGGATTAACAATTATTCATAAACCAATTTACTTCGATTACTTTTTGCAAGAGAAATGAACGTAAATAGAATAGAACTCAAACGAAGACCTAATACACACACACACACACACATACACTTTCTTTTTTTCTTTTTTTTTTTTGTAAATCAATAAAATCAGTAAGTGTAACTGTATAGATAGATAAATCGTACATTTTGATCAACATAAAAACCAACAAGAACTAATGAAAAACAAAAAAATAAAAAGGGATTTGGATATCGAAGAGCGCACAATTATTGTAATTAATTAATGACAACAAAGAAAAAATGAATCCATAACTTAAGTAAATAAATACCTTAACTTAATTATAATCGCTGAGAAGATATGCGAATTTACACAACAACAACAAAATCCAAAAAAAAAAAAACAAAAAAGTTCGCAACTTTCATGCAAATGCGAAAACGAATTACCAAACCGAAAAGAAACCGAACCAACTAAATGAGTTCACTTATAGATTTGTATGATAATATATATAAAGACCACTCCCCGTCCTCCTACTCCTCCTTCTCCTCCTACTGCCCCTGATGTTTGTCCAATCTCCCCACCCCCTCACTCCCATCTACCATATAAAGCCTTGAAGCCTTTTGGGTAGAAATACATTCAATACGTATGCAAATTAATTCAAATATTTGCCATATGTAACTATGGTTAGGGAATTCTAGTCTGAAATTAAGGATTTATTCAATTCTAATTCTATCATACCAACAAAACAAAGAAAAAACACTTACACTAACTTGCTTACATATTAAAATACTTAAATACGTGAGCCATACAGACACATATAAACACAGACAGACCAGACACCACATAGAGATATACATATTCAAAAGTATATACATACAACATACATAAAACTAGTGTCAAAGAGCCCATAGCTAAGTGATTCGTACTCAAACTATTTAAACAATAACTAAAACTGCTACGAAACTATAAAAACAAAAAAATAAAAGAAAAATTAGGGAAATTTTCAAGTCATTGAGACTCGTTCGCCATGTTCGCTTAAATACATACACACACAAATGCTTTACACCAATACAGACATACATACATACAAGGCAAATACATGTACATGATGTGTATTTATGTACGTTTTTCTTTTCCAAAGGCATTACCTTAATTACTTCCAAAGCAAACAACAAGATGAAATAAGTTACCCCAGAAATGAAAACCGATAATCAAAACATAAGAATTCCATGCCCCTCCCCCACCACAAATTGAAAGTTGAATATGTCCGAACGATTTAGTTGATATATGTATAAACCCATTGTATTGAATTTTTAAAACATTTGCTATAGATTTCATTTCAACTGTCGTCGTCGTCGTTGTCACATCAATGCCAAAACTATAAAATAAAACCCAATACAAAAAAGATACATACCTACATACATATATTAATAATCATTTCATATGATTTAAGATTATACCTGTATATACCTATTAGCCTTGAAAATTGCTATTAGATGAAATTATCTTAGTTAGTATACCCAATGAATACATTTGAAACAAAAAACATTTTTTCTTCATTGGGCACTCTTTCACCCTCACTTACTCAGTCACCTGGCCAGATCTCGCAGCATTATTTTGTAAATACCTATAGTTTGATATATATTTGATTTAAGACTAGACAATTTTCCCCCCCTCCCCCTCCTCCTTATAAGTATAGAGTATGTTTAATGCTGTATAACCATGATCTCAAGAAGATATTCCAATCGATTGTACAAATTAAGATGAAATACTTCATGCATTCGCATAAATGGGCTTAGGAAATGAGTATGCAAGCAATATTATTATTGCATTATCTTTAATTATACTAATCCATTTTGAATTAATCAAATCACTCTCACTAGTCTTTTAGATCTTAATTCCACTAATTGCTATCAATGCTTACAAATTTCGCTGCTTCTATTTAAAAACAAAAAAAGAAAACAAAAAACAACAGAAAACAGAAATCTTTAAAAACGCTGGCCTTCAAACTGTGAACTCTCCAAGTATTTTTGAATTTCTACATACTCGACGCACTCACATAAACACAATCAATCTATTCAAATTCAAACTTCGAATCATATTCGTTATGCAAGTCGTTAAAGGGAGAGAGTAGAGTTAAATATCCATAGAACTAATACCACAAATTTTCAAGTAACTCGCAACCCAATTAGACAATTATTAATGTACGAACCAAAATTTGATGGATTCTTAGTGAAAACAGATTATATTGTAAATTCTTTATACAAAAATTTGTCAATACTTTGCATAATTAGTTTCCAAAGTAAATACTTCAAATCAGATCAATACTTTTGGGTAATTTTGAATAGAAATACACACATAAATGGCTCTATTACCTCTCATATGAATACTTGATATAAAGGAGACTTTTAAACACACACACACACACACACACACACACACACACACAATACCCCCAGACAGTGTTCCTTATCGTATTAAGAATTCATATATGTATAGTCGAAAACACAAAAGAAACAAAAAATGATAATATCAATCTATTAACATATTTGGAATATCTTCAACTTGTTCGACGGAAGGACCACAACAAGGCTCTGCAAACGGCATGGCACATGGGGAAAAATTACGAACAGAACTTAATGAGTTCATATGTTCGAGTTCAAATTCTCATATACTTATATATATAATAAGAATTGATAATCGTGTCCCTCCATCTACCAGACTAGATGCCAAAAAGCCAAACTGAATAATCCTAACTAAATATATATACATAGAATCGTACAATATATACAGCATTGTGTTGGGGCTTTGAATGTTCTTCCAAAAAAAAAAAAAAACAATCTTTTCTCCACATATATTGACTAAATTCAGTTTAGACAAACACACACACACACACACACACACACACAGAGAGAGAAATCTAGCCATTCATCCTTTGATATCATACATACATAGGTAATAGAATGAATTGATATATCTTGTATCTACCAACCTACCTAATTACATAGATAAAAACTTCTCGTCTCCGATTTACCCAATTTATAATGACGGCATCATCATTATGTGTTCATTGTTTCCCTTCTATTTTCAACAATTTGCCCTAAAAACTTTCGATTCGATTGTGGATGTTCTTCTTTCTATATCTACATATATACAAATATACACTTAATCCATGCATATATACATTACATTTATATATATTTTATTTTTTACATGGTTCTTCTTTTTTTGTTGTTTTTCTTTTTTGTTATTCGTCTACTATCTGCTTCAACAACAACAACAAACAAGAAAAAAAGGTCACATGAGAAATCTAAAGTAGCCCTAAAATTTTATACAAAAATAAGAGTAAAGCAAATAGAGAAAAAAACATAGAAAAAAACAAAAAAGGGGGAAAAACCAAAATTATATTATATATAATAAATTACAACTAGGCAAATTTAAAAGGTAATGGTAATGGCTAAAATGTAATGATAATGCCTATACATACATATATATATATGTATATGTATATATATATATATATATATATATATATATATATATATATTTGTATATATATATACATATATATGTATATATACTTATATATAAATATCTTAACTGAATATACTAAGTAAATTATGCAGTTTAAATAATTAATAAGAAAAGTGCTAGAGATAATTTGAAGTACGTTTAATTAATAATTATGTAATTATAATGACAACTTGTAATTTATATACAAGATATACATACATAAACATACAATATAATAACATAAATACCTGCCTTCAACAAATTTGTTAATAACAAAAAAAACAACTATTAATACTTTCTTATTTTACATAAAGTAACGGAATTACATAATAATAAAACAAAAAAAAAAAAAATAAACAAAAAAAACCCAAACAAAAAAAAAAACCAAAACAGAAAAAAAGAACAAAAATTAAAAGTAAAAATACAAAAAAAAAAAAATGAATGCCAGAAAATTACAAACCTAATAGAAAATTTTAAAGCGTTTCATTTATTTTGGCTAATCAGAAAGTCGTCAAGGACATTCAAGGATAAAAGTCATTTAAGGGGTTGAGTCTTTTTTCAGAATTTTCAGATCAATCCTAATTTATAACTTCTCGAAGTTTACCTAAGAGTTTACGGCTTGTGATTCTGAATCAAATCTTATATGCAGCCCAGAAGTATGCTACAAATATATATAATTTTCTGAACCGCTCAACTCTGCACAGTGGGCCAGATTACGTATTCTATTTTTTACCATATGGTAGAAAAAAGTTGTAAAATATATTGAGAATTCAATCAACAATTTTTAAAATTTTAAATATAATAGCTTTTGAGCAAAATTATCTAGACATTTATGAAATTTGCATATTAATTCTATAAAATAATTCCCGCAATATATTAATACCAAAATTATGCAGAAAGCCAACAAGTTTTAGGTTTCGGCAATTCGGGATAAAACCGTGAACAGGGTGAAATCAGAAAAATGTTAGTTTTACCAATATACTAGCAAAATTTCACAAACTTATGGGCGAAAAAAACTAAATCTTTACTATTTTTGGTGTGTTGGAATTGTTCACTGATCCAACTTTTTTTTTTTTTTTGCTTCTATTTGGTATATCTTTCTACAACGTCTAGCTAGGTCAATCAAAAGTTAAATTAGGAAGTTTTTGCGGGAGGCGTATACAGATTCGCAAAGTTAAGTAGTTTCGAGTTCAACGAACAGTCTAAGTAAAGTAAATGAGCCGAGGCCTATTGCATTTTGCTAAGCATTTAACTTTAAAAATTTAAAACACCACAATCGTTCATAATATTTAGAAACATTATTAATATTTAATAAAATTAGTATAGGGGGAAAAAAAATGATATACAACGAAAAGGCATCAAAAAATTCATTTTAAGCTAAACGAAAAATGCTTTCAAGACCCTTTCGTCATCTTAACAACTATAAAAATTAACATTATTGCTAGACTCGTTAAACGAATTTTTGTAGATTTTCTTTCTTTTGAGATTAAAGTCACATCAGTCTATAGAAAACGAAAACGAAAATTACATACAACTACTACTACTTAGTTAATAGACACGACCATAGGGCAAATTATGCGGATAATAGGGCATTAAAAACTTCCCACCAAAACGTGAGCCGCCCGCAACATTAGCCGATTGTCCAGAGTCTCCGCTGCTGGATGAAAACATTGATGTACATATCTCTGCCCGATCTCGGTGCAGTCGACTGCTGCTGTTCGTCGATGTGCCAAGGCCCAGACCCATGGAACTGCTGACGCCACCATGTCCTCCATGACCGCAATGTTGTTGACGTCGTCTTGTCCTTATCAATGAGAGAATGGCCACAATGACAGCCACCAAGAAAATGAGACCCAAAATGCAAAATGATATTGCCAATTTCGATATTGATAGACAGAGTGTACCCTCCGATGGCAATGGTCTAACATATGGGGGATAATCCTCTACTGAAACAATAAACTGAGTAGATTAGAAACAAAAGACCATTGCATTACACTCTAACTAGACTCACCGCTTATATTATAGCCGCGATCATAACGCAAACGATCCACTTCAATTTGGGGAGCAGTTACAGCCAATGAATTGAATACCTCGATGCGTGCCAAATGTTGATCCAAATTCACTTGCAATGGCGTCTCCTTGTTCAGCTGACAGTTGAGCTTTTAATGTAAAGCGAGCGAGATAGCAAGGCAGAGACAAACAACAAAAATTAATCAAAAATTAGCCACCCATAACTATAACTTTAAGTAGAGATGGTGCTGCTGCAACCGTTGCAACTCAGTTGAGTGCATTTTGGTGCAATAACCACATTAATTAGTTGGGCCCAACAGCAACACCAACACAACTATGCACCCACCCACACACACACACACACACACACACACACACACACACACATACGGTATACGGTATACGGTACGATGAGCAGCGGCAGCAACACTTTCGTTTTCATTTGCAATTAATTCAAATGCATTGTTGCTACTTACATTTGGACACTTCCCCTTGCAGAGCTGAACACCACAACTAACATGAAGACGTTCGCGATCTGGAAATTTAAAGGCGGGAAATGTGGCTGAAAATATCCGCTCCACTAGATCTTCCTCATGTTGCTTGGACCAACCCTCTTCGGCGGGTTTGAAACGTGTATGCAGAGCGGGCATCACCTGTAAACGAAATCAAACTATTTTCAATATTATCCATACGACACGTGGCCAGCACAATGGGGAGACATAACGATTCGTCAGTTTAAAAGGTTTTATTTGAAACATTTCCCACAGGAATAATTGCAACTAACTAACTGCAACTACAAAACGGTATTTAATAGGGCTTTTAAGCTTTTATCTTGAATTTGTTGGGTGTCACTTGTTGTTGAACCAGTTTTTGGGCTTGGGTCTCGGTTTGGGTTGGGTTATACAATTATTTTTATTTTAATTTTTATTCGGTTTTTTCCTGTTTGTTTGTTGGTGGCAACATTCTCTCACACTTACATACATAAAAGTGTTGTTTATTTCCGTTACGAAAGCAGTGCGACAGAGACGAAGAGTAAATGGAGAAGACAGCAAGAAAACGGTAACAAAAGTCATGAGCCAAGTTCAATGACAAAAACAACAAAACGTTTGCTGCAAGTGTGTGGGGCCAAAGGTATGGCAACACCAGCAGCTACACACACACACACACACACATTCAAAGGGTTAACGTATGAAATTACAAGATGCCGAGTGATTTACGTATTTCTATTGTTACTTCTCTTCCCTGCCCCTCATCAGTCCTCTTTGCATATACATATGGAAATCTTAATGTTTGTGTTTGTGTGTGATTGCATCTCATTTTACATTGGCAAGCACGTGTTGGGGCATGTGTGTGTGTGTGTGTGTGTAGGTGTGAGGGGCTGTGGGTGTGAGTGGGTGGGTTACTGCGAAATTTGAGACAATGGCATCTATCCAACAATCTCTGCGGAAGTTCAACTGAGTTCAAAAATAATACTTAACTATGATATCGAAAATTTAACACTAAACTAAAATTCATTCGAGTTTTAGTCAAGCAAAACAAGTGAAACCGAATTTTAGTTTCTAATTGATGCACTATATGTACATACATACAGTTGTGTTCAAAAATATAGTAGCGCATAACTTTACAACACATAACATAATTTTTCGACATGTTAAAACATGTTAAAAGAACACGTGTTCAATTATTTTTTAAGAATAGGGTGCAAAGAAGAAAATAGCGATTGTTTCCCGTTATTTTTTCCTTGGTGTGTGTAAGTTTTTGATGATTTTTGAGAAAAACACCGAAAAGTGCCTGTTCATAATTATAGTAGTGCCCGGTGCAAGTGGTTGGAAATCAATTTAAATAACTTTTTAGTGCAACAAAAAATCTTCAATAGTAAGTGTAATGAAGTTATTAATGTTTTGGTGAACAATTTTTATATAGTTTGTAACAATTTTTTATTGTAGTGGGCAGGGGAAAGAATTGCACGGCTGAGAAAAGAGATTTGATAGTAAGCCTAAGATCAAAAGGCAAATCATACCGGGAAATTGAAAATATTGTTGGCTGCTCACCCACAATGATATTTAATGCGATCCACTACCAAAAAAAGGCAGAAAATCGTGGTAGAAAACGCGAAACAACCGCTGTCGAAGATAGACGCATTGTGCGCTTCAGCAAGATTAGGCCGTCAGCATCGTCTAAACACATAAAAAAAGAATTGAATCTCTCGGTCAGTGATGTCACAGTCCGTCGTCGCCTAATAGAGGAAAAACTTAATGCCAGAAGTCCCAGAAAAGTACCTCTACTGACTAAGAAACATGTGGAAAAACGTCTCAGGTTTGCAAAAGATCATCTGGCCTGGCCCGTAGAAAAGTGGCGAAACATATTATGGACAGACGAAAGCAAGATTGTTTTATTTGGCGGAACAGGGTCTAGGCAGTATGTACGACGTCCACCAAACACTGAGTATAACCCTAGGTACACCAAAAAAACGGTTAAGCATGGTGGCCTCAGCATTATGATATGGGCATGCTTTTCCTACAACGGCGTGGGCCCTATCCATATGATTAACGGCATAATGGATAGACATGTGTATGTAGACATCTTACAAAATACAATGCTACCATATGCTAGTTGGGAAATGCCGATAAAATGGACATTCCAACAAGATAACGATCCGAAGCATACCAGCAAGCTTGCGAAGGATTGGTTTGCTTCGGAAAACATCGACGTTATGCTATGGCCACCTCAGTCCCCAGACCTTAACCCGATCGAGAACTTATGGGGAGACGTAAAGCGGGTTGTGGCAACATCAAACCCAACCAACAAAGCTGAGCTTTGGAAAGTAGTTAAGGAAGCATGGTCGCAAATCCCCCTGAAGCGTTGTCAGGACCTTATCGACTCGATGCCCCGCCGATGCGATGCCGTTATTAAAAATAAAGGCTATACAACAAAGTACTAGGCTCCATTGAGTAAGGAGAACTCAAAAAATCATTCCCAAATTCAATGAATCTTTTTTTTTTATTTTTGTTCAACCACTACTATAATTATGAACAAGCACTTTTCGGTCTATTATCAAAAAATTATAAAAAAATTAGAAAACCCAAAGGAAATCCATAGGATTCTAATAGCTAATCTCTTGTTTGTAACCTAATCTTTGAAATATTTGAAATAAAAATTTAATTTTTAATGTTTACGATGTCGAAAAATGAATATAAATGATGCAAGGTGATGCGCTACTATATTTTTGAACACAGCTGTATATAAGTTCTTGAAATTTTAATGCAGATTGAAAGACATTATGCTAACTTTAAAATAAAGACATGCATTTTTTAAATACTCCCAGTATTGACTTAATTAGAGCTTCATGAAATTAGGGTAGGGAAATTCTCTGCTGCTTTTTGGCATTTGTTGTACCTTTTGATGCAATAACCCGATAATTAACATGACCAACAATCCAATTCTTAAAGTATTTAAATGAGATATTATTTTTGAATGTTTGGCAAAGTTAAAAGTTGTGAATTTTTCAAAATATTTCGATTTAGAACTGTATTGTGGTAAATAAATGAACATTAAATGAACTTTGAAATGATCAAAAATCTTTTAACACTGCCTCGCAGGTCTTCTCAAGGCTCTATATGGCTAATCCGGCACTGATAAACTGTACAGAGATCTTTTACTCTCTTGCTGATTGATTCTTTTTATGTTTTTCTTCTAAGAATGTAAATATCAATCATCAAGGTCTATCTCCGGTGCAAAGGACATCTCAGAAGTGCTGTGGAGAGCTGAGATATTAAGGATTTTGTGGTTTTGGTTCAGTTTTTTGCCTACTTGGTTCAATTTGGGACTTGCCAATTCCAAAAAACAGAACAACTCAGTGTTGTTGTTGTTTATGTTCGTGTGTTATGGTAATCGGTAGATATCGTAATCGGCATTGCCTCATTAATTGTAACAGACAGTTATTATTACAGCACTAGAAAAATACTGAAGAAACGAGCCCAGAACGAACCGCGAGCTGTCTACGAGAACTGTTAGAAATACATACATAATTACACATTTAGGCAGGGGCCAAGGGGGAATGGATGGCCGGGGGAGGAGTACATTTTAAAGTTAAGAACAGTTTTCGTTGCCCAGCCAAGCAAAATGCTTGAAGCGGGCTACAAGCCCATTAAAAACCGTCTAAAAGTGACTAAACAGTTCTTCTTCCCCATCCCCTTGCCCCACCATAAGCTTTGCCACCTTCAGTTTAGTCAGTTCTTCTTGAGTAAATTAAGAGGTCACAGCAATTAGCCAACAGTGAATAATACATATATACACACATCTATGAAAATATATGTATACCTACATAAGCATACAAATCTAAAGAAATATTTAGCATTCGGACATAGACAACTTCAAATTTCCACTTTGACTTCAATGCCAAGGCATTTGCATTTTGGTCCGCTTTATGCACATGTCATTCCATTTTTAGTTTATTTCTCTCCCTCTCTCTCTAGCTCACTCTCTCTCTCTCTCTCTCTCTGTTTCCTGAAATGGGTCAAAGCAAATCTTATGAATGTCTTATACCCTACATCCGAATGTCTAAATTGGGTATATTAGGTTATCATTAAAGCCAACTTCAATTTGACTAATTTTCAAAAATAAAAATAATTTTTGAAAAGTTTCAATGCATTGGATTAAAGAAATGTGGCTAACTTTGTATTTTATTTCATTTTAAATTTGTCTTTGTTGATAATTATTTATTAATTAATAAAGCCAACAAGGCATAGGTATATTATAGTCGTTGCCCATTGTGGACGATCGGGAATAAAGTTGCTTCTTCTGATTCTTCTGCTTCTGTGGAAGCGGGGCAAAAACTAAGAAAAATCTCACGGCTTACAAAAAGCAAGCAAAACAAACTAAGAAGACAAAAACAATCACATTTGCATTTCTATTTCCATTTGATGTTTGTTTTATTGTTTAAAACTGAAAGAGACGCGATGACATGCGAAGAGGAGAAGGTGATGGGGGAGGTCTGGGGGACTGGGTCTTATTGTTAGTCTAGGTTTGTTCTTCCGTTTTAACCCATTTCATTTTCTTTTTCTTGCGGTGCAAAAATATATGCTCACTGTACATCTTCTAGGTCAGAAGAGCGTGGAAGATAAAAAAACAAACAAAAAGTGAATTAAATACCTACATATTAGCCCACAACAATCTAGGCATTGTTGTTCTTTGACCCAATGAGATCTATTGATAAATACTGCCGGCTAGTCACGCTAACTAAAGGGGATGGACTAACAATCGAATGTTCCATTTTGGCCTGCTACTCTGCATCTGTTTAGATGTTTACATTTTTGTTCAATAAAAAATGAAAGTTAAATACATTTAGTCGATCAGAGACGATCAGTCGATCGCCCTTAGCATTAATTAATTGTTGGTTTTGTCTTTAACGGCTAACGGTAACATGTTAAAACAGCAACTCTCTACATACATACATACTAGTAGAATGTAAGAGAAAAACCAAAACAAAAAAGAAAAAAACTGGCTTTAGCCTCGAGCATATGGGGAAGACATTACGCAAAACATATTAAATACCTCATCTTTTAGTCATTCACTCATCTCACTCACCTGTTCATCGATGGGACAACCGCGGGAGTCGAGCAACTGTTGCATAGAGTCGCCCAGGCCATCCAATGCCGAGCAATCGACAACATGGACACCAATTGTGCCAGGAACTATGGCACGTACGGTTAAGGTGGTCGGCATGCCAACCTCGACAGACCCTGAACCATTCGGACCCCCCAATTCCAGCCAAATTCGTATGCGTGGAGAGTCCATATGTGCCTGGTGATGATGATGATGATGATGAACAGTGGCCGATGATGCCACAGCTGCCACATTGTGCATACGAGGATTCCTAATGGGAATATGGATGAATAAAAAGCAAGTCAAGATACCGACCATTCAAATGTTTCGGAATCGAAATATTTGAACAAGTTTAAATGAAATGATTTTGAGTTACCTCTCTTTTGGCAGCATTGGTAGATCCTCCTTGTGACTGGGCAAAGACATGCCCATTTCGTGGACAGGCACATGACATTTAACCGTGCGCCAAATATCCGTGCTTTGTCGCAATTTCTGTTCCATTTGCAACATAATGCGTACTGAGTACTCCATTATTCCGCCATTATCGGGTGAGAATTCAGCCCGGACACCGCATCCCGATGTGGGTAAACGTAAATGAAGTTGCATCGAATCTTTGCCTCGTGTCAAGCATTCAAGGGGAAAGTCTTTTGCATAGAGTAGGCCATGAAATGGACGATTCAATTCCAAATGCATATGGAACAGATCCCTTGTACAATTCACATGAAGTGATTCAATTTGCATGGATGAGGACAATGGGGATGAGGATGAGTACGGAGATGGAGGCGTGGAGCCGATTATGGGTAAATTATGGGGGGCTGAATGTAAAGTTGTTGCATGACACACAAACTGCGATAGATGTTGCAAGCCGATAAGAGTGAGAAGGAAAATAAAGAAGAAGAACATGTTTCCGATTTCCCGTTTTGCTTGTGCCGGCCCTGGCCAAAAAAAAAAAAAAGAAAAATCCAATTGAAAACCGCAACACCTGCCACTTGAATGCTTCTTGACTTCTGGCTGCTTCTTCGAGATGGTAATGTGGGGTCTGTGGAATGAAGCAGGAGAGGGCAAGTCGAAGTTGGCTGGCTGGCCGCCTGTTGGGTACACGTTCTAATTGGCCTACTCCCGTTGCCGCTAAAACCGAAGAAGAATCACAAATCTTGTCTAAAAGAGCGTGAGAGTGAGAAAGAGAGAGACAGAGAGAGAGAGAGAGAGAAATGGAGACACATATTTAGCATATTATGGTTTTAGGTCATAAATCATTGTAAAAAAATATTAAACAAATTGAAAAAGAAAAAAAAAACACAAGTCAATGAGGAAAAAGCAAAACACAACGACATTTGGGTCAAGTTGAAGCTTTTTATATGTTTTAATAGGTGTATATATGTATGTACATATATTGCTCTTACTTGCAGCTAGTTAAACAAACAAAAATCCAATAAAAAGCAAACATCAAAAACTACAACTTAAATCAACATCAAATTCGACATCAACAAAAACTTTGCGTAATCTTTACATTTTGATTTTTTTTTTTTTTTTTTTGCTGGTTTTGTCTTGTTTGTTTGTTGGCTTAACTTATTTAGTCGTATTGGTAATCATGCCAATTAACAATAAACATTTTTTCCCCTTTTTTTTTTGAAAGTCTTCATCGTCAAATACAAAACCAATGAAAACTTAAAGCGAAAACCTTTTCAATGTCACATCTTTCGAATATTTTATTGTCATAAGCCTTTCAGGATTTTTTGAAATGCACACTTTTTTTTGGTGGATTACTTTTTTTTCACTATAATGACTTTTATTATTATGTCCCATTTAAATACGTCAATCATTTGTATACTTTCGAAAATAGTTGTTCAAAATGCAAAATTTATCTCAAAGTTTTTAGACCCTGATGAAATTTAATTAAAGGATCTGGATCTGGATCTGGACTATCTTCATTTGTTATCTTTAAAACAGTTTTTGGTACTTGTTTTTAAAATTTAGTATATTTTTAATATCTAGATCTATCTAGATTTGGATTTTTTTCGAAACATAATTTGAAATGTCTAAAAATTGCGTGAACGTTCTCAAACTTAAATGTGTTTAGTTATTGAACAAGTTTTGTTCTAATATCTTACTTTTCGCAGTTTATTTTTTTTCAAACGCTTTGACATAAACGCATTAACGCATATTTTAAAATTATTTGAATTTAAAGTCACTATTTTACTTTACACAAAAAAAATAAATCAAAAAAACAAACGTCAAAAGTAATTTCCTATTAATTTTCAAGAGTTCATTTCCCACATTTTACAAAAACCGAAACGAAACGAAACGCACGCCACCGAGTGTGCAAATGCAATGGTAGTAGCTATGCGGCGCAAAGACAAGAAGTTAGTTTAGTCATAAACACTAAAACCACAAAGTTTAAAGAGAAGAGAAACGACAATGAGGAAGGGAAAATGAAGACAATCAAATGGAAGAAGCCCGCCTGAAAAATATCCAACTGAGTTCTGAGGTCATGGGATATTAACAATTATGTGTAGATAATTTTGTTAAATGCTTAGCAAGTCCTTTAAATCGAATTTGTCTTAAAAACAAGATATTTTATTTTCAAACAATTTTCAGCCATACATTTCCGTTGCGAATGCACTGTGGCGCCACCAAAAAATACTAAATTCGTTAAAGTGACCTTACATTAATACTGGATTCTCAACCACTACTTAGCGTGCCAGAGTGTGAATCAGTGATGACACATTGCTTTTGCAACACTAGCTGCTGATGTTGGAACAGCACTAGCAATCACTTTCTTGAAATAAATAAATTAAAATTAAATATTGTTCTAGAAATCGCAATAAGAAACCCAAGAAAACGTGCCCAAGCCAATAACATGAATGTCGACATCTCTGATATTATAGAATTTGTGATACCATCTAAAAATGAATATGCAGATGAGGATAAAGATGAAGGCGGAGCAGCAGTCGGATCTGGGATGGGAATCGAAGATGCAATTGTTGAAGCCGGCAACAGAGATGTTGATGATGCTGAAGACGACGATGTTGGCACCACCTATGTAGTATTGGATACCCTAGGCCAAGACTACGGAGGTGAGGAGTTTCTTATCGTCAACGAGGGTGGCCACGATACGGAACTGATGATGGACGAACTAGAAAATTGTCGTCAATTGATGACCATTAAATATGAAGATGATGCGATAGTGAACGAGATCGAAGGATTCGATGAGGAAACAATAGGAATTGATACAGAGACGCCACCGACGGTGGAAGAGGAAAGTTTTTATCTAAATGACCAGCAATTTGAGGGCATGGACAATGTGGTAGAAGAGGAAGAATCCCAAGATGGTCAAGATGAATTGGATCAAGATGATTTTCAAATTACATCAGACATCATCAAAGAGGAGACTGAAGTGCTGGAGGAACAAATCGAGACGACACAAACACCGCAATCAAAGCCAAGCGATAAAATGCTGGATGAGTTCAAAGGACCAAGAAGGTATTTGCTCTTTGATGACCTTATTGCCACCATTGTCGAGTTCGATGAGGATAATACGCCCATAGTTGAATTCTCAATGATAGCCAGTCCGCTCGATGAGAAACTTCTAGTTGAATGTGGAATTTGTCCCGATGTAATGCATAAATCCAAGCTGTCAAAGCATCAGAAAACTCATTTAGTGCCTGGAACGAATCGTTATGCCTGTATCTACTGTACGGAGACCTATCGTGATTGTAAATATTTGGCCGGACATGCCCGACGTCATATGGGCATTAGGCCGTATGTGTGTGAACTCTGCAAATTGTATTTCTCTACCAAGCAGGATTTGCGGGTCCATAACCAGCGTCGACACCTTCGAAAAGATCATATTTGCGAATTGTGCGCCAAGTCCTTTGCCCAGCATACGCAATTGAAACGCCATCGAGAGGCGACGCACGAGAAGAAACGCCGCTTCCAGTGTACATATTGCAATAAGGCATATTTTAAGAACTTTTCGCTTCAGGAGCACATTCGCAATGTTCACATGGGCAAGCGGAGGATGTTGAAATGCCCGTTTTGCGGCATGCAATGCCGGGATGCCCATAAAATGGCGAGGCATCGCAAGGAGATGCATTTGAATCAGGATTCATATGTCTGCCATCTGTGCCAGGAGGAATTCACCGATATTAACTATTTCGATGCCCATAAGAGATCTATACAATGTCGCAGTAATACGAGAAGATTGACGAATGATCAGAATAATGTGAAAAACGAAATGGGTGACATCAATCTGCCAGAGAATGAGGAGGAATTCGATGAAGATGCCGGCCTATTGGTAGTTGAAGAAGTAACGGAAGGGGATATAGAGCAGCAGGATTATGGATTAAATCAATCGCAATACGCCCTACTAGTTGAGGCTGATGACGAGTTAGTGGGAGAGGACGGACAAGTAGCTCAGGATTTGCATATGCTTGATGAGGGACAATATTTTGCGGCCATAGAGCAGCAACAGCAGCACCACCATCAGCAGCAGCAGCAGCCCCAGCACCAGCACCTGCACCATAACAACAACATGCAGATTCAACACGCTGCTTCCGGTCAGAACATTGCCGATGATGATTTGATTTATGAAATCACCTTAGAGACTGAGGATAACTGAGCAAAGGCAGTCAGTCCGAAAGCATATTATTTTGTATATATAGAAAAATGTTGAAGATGCAGATACTAATTAAACAGGACGACAGAGCTCCAGCCCAGGGACCAGAGTACACTCTTCTGATAGATTATGGTGCGCTGAGTCCGCATCCATTGTTCAATTATGTTGAATTTGTTCTATTAGAAAAATGTTCTCTGGGTCAGAGCTTATTTTGGTCGGCCTATATTATTATCTATGTGAAATACCCATCGATTTTTAATTTGAAATAAATTTCGTTGGGTTCTTAAATGCAAATCTAGGCCTGAATAACGTAATATTATATTATTATGAATATGTAATATTAACAAATATATAAATTTTTCTCAAATCTGTGCTCTTTATTTGACAAGCCATGACAAAAGGTAACACTCTGCTGTAACTGGACTCTTGGGGTAAGCTGTAGGAAGGAGGCAATTTTAATTTAAATCAAAATCACTCGTTTTATCCATGAGCCAGACGTTGAACCAGTTACTAATTAAGTCAAAATGTGGCCAAAGTCCTAAGGGTGCGAGTAATAGTCCTAAGGGTCAGAGTATATTTTTCTTATCCGATTTTGATTTTTTTTATTACTATTATATATGTATTATTCTTATTATCATTTAGTATAGGATACGGATAGACTATATTTTACAGGATAACTTTTGGGGTGTCATTCCAGAGGCTGCCACCCACGAATCCTTCACTCGAAATGAACGCTCTGGGGCTAGTTTATAGTACTCCAAATAAATTTTGTCTAGAACACACTTCCGTCCGTCGTTTATATTGAATGAGCTCTTGCCAATCTTGAAGTTTTTGAAGAAGCATAATATGTATTAAGAAAATAAAATCCAGCTATCCTCCGTTTTTAAAGAAAAAGCTAAATTTGGCGGCATTACTTAGCCAATGCTGGCGGCCAGATTTGACGGGAAAAAGGCCAGTTTGGCAACACGGGCGTGTTTCTTTTTTGGTTTTTAATAGCAAAGACAAGACTGCATTTTGGGCAAATCGTTTTGGACTCTAAATTACAATAAATTAGTAAAAATTTAATAATTCTGTATATTATTAATTTCTTTGCTTTGCTTCTACACGAAATTTGTGTGTGTTTTGTGTGGTGCGAGTGTGTATGTGTGTGTGAGTGTGAGTGATTGTGTGTGTGTGTGTGCTGAGTATCTGCAAGTTAGTTAGTCTAGCTGTCCCTTTCAAACGCCAACAGAACGCAATTGCTTTGAAATTAAAACTCAACACCCCCTCCCCTTCTATCCTGGCTGGCCAAAAACACACACACACACGCACACAGATCAAACGTCGTCGTTGTCGTGTGGTTCCGGTGCCGCCGCCGCCACCAACGCAAAGCGAAGCAATATCACAGAGTTGCAGTTGCAAACAAAAAGCACAAAAAAAAAGTAAAATAAACCGCAAAATACATAGATACAAAATCTAAATCTGAGAATTGGGTAGGTGAATTCCTCTGGGAGTGGAGCACAAGAAAAAGCTGGGCAAGGCAAGTAACTGGACTCTAGATACTGCCCAAGCCGGGTGTCTGCGTCGCTGCTGCTGCAGGGACTACAAAAAACAAAAAAAAAACTGTTAGACAGGTAAATATGAATACATATGTATAATGTGCGTGTGTGTGTGTGTGTGTGTGTATTGTATGTATGTATATACTCATATGTATGTATATACTCATCTCTCTCATTCGCTCTCTCATTGTTTGTGTGTGTCTATGCAATTTTCTAAATGGAAATTCGCTTATACGATTTAACCGGAATTCCAATTGGATTTCCAAATTCAATGAGTTGTACCGATACATAACTGAATAAGAATCTGAAACTGAAAGATTTGGTTCAAAGAACACGAATCTATGTATAAAACTAAATTTATCTCTATATAAGTATATATATGAATGTGTGTGTGTGTGTGTGTGTGTGTGTGTGTGTGTGTGTGTGTATGGATATACATAGCTTTAATGCATAAACATATCCTTGAATTTTTCATTGTGTCTTCATCCAGCCAGACCAATTCCCTATGCAAAAGTCCAACGCTAATTGCAATGGATCCCATTGATTCAAAACAATTCCTCGTATGTCTGCTGGACTCATCTGTATGCTGTATGTGTGTATGTATGTATGTACATATAAATATTTATATGTATCTTCTTGCTTCATTCTGGCAAATACATACAAATAACATATGCAAATGACACTCAGTGTAATAGCTTGATTCATTCCTAATTTTGAAGTTTACCCAAAAGAATCACAAACAGCTGATCAAAGATTTGTATTACACATGTATAAATAAATAGAGACGCATTAACTGTTCACTGATTCCGATAAGAGAATTTCATAGTAGACACAGAGTGTGGGAATAGTCACCAAGTCTTGTTTGTAGGTACTTTAATTCTATACCAGACAGATTGCATTTTATGGTCAACAAAGAAACCAAACTACATTGAAACGGAACCTTCAAAATGGCAGTGAAATCTATCAAATTGTTTATTAGATTACTCTAGCCAATACACACGCATATAGTAATTTTAACTTCACATCACGACCACATTCAAACACGTCCCACACACACACACACAACGTGGAGCAATTATCACTAGAAATCGTCATCATGGTCATGCTTTTATCAGATTCAGGCCCTAGAACCAGAGCCGTCTCCTCATACACACTACTCTCCTTCCCCCATACATATATGTACATATGTATGTATGTGTACGTAAAATCATCACATATGTACATGCATGCAAATTATCAAGTTTTAATTTATATTAGCACACACAAAAACACAATACACACTCTAAGCGAAACAAATAACTAATCGGTATACAAACATTTTTAGAGTAACGCCTAAGGAAAGCAAATCGAACGGAACGGAACGGAACAAAGCGACGAGTAGGAAGAGAGCTACTGAGAGGTAATATATATATCCATCCGATCCGATAAACGACAACAGCAAGGAGATAATATACATATACGCCACCCACAAGAGAGAAAGAGAGTGCAGAACAGAACAGGACAAAAGCGGAGGAGGAGGAGGAATACAACTGCCCGAAAACTCGTTACTCGCCCACTTGCTACTCGCTGTGAGATGTTGCCATTCACTCCACAAGTGGTCAAACGTTTGTTAGCACTCAAAAAGGGCAACGAGGATAACACAGTCGAGGGCAAGTGGTCTGAAAAGGCCGTCAAGAATTTGGTTAAGAAAATAAAAAAGAGTTCCCAACTAGAGGAATTGGAACGTGCCATTTCCACACAGAATTGCCAGACACGTTGTGTGACCGTGCCGCGCAGTAAACCCACCGGCGGTCCGCAAGGTAGTGAACATTTACGTAAGGGTCTACCACATGTGATCTATTGCCGTTTATGGCGTTGGCCCGATTTGCAATCGCAAAATGAATTGAAGCCCTTGGATCATTGTGAGTACGCATTTCATTTGCGTAAGGAGGAGATTTGCATAAATCCGTATCATTATAAGAAAATTGAGCTATCGATATTGGTGCCGAAGTCATTGCCAACACCGCCAGATTCCATTGTTGACTATCCATTGGATAATCATACACATCAGATACCAAATAATACGGACTATAATGCTGCTATAATACGCAGCGCCTCATTGAGTCCGCCACAGTATATGGAATTGGGTGCGGGCTCGACAAATTCACAAACCTCAACAGCCACATCGTCCTCATCCTCGATATCAGTGTCAACGGCAGCATTATCACCGTTTCAACAGCAGCAGCAGCAACAACAACAACAGCAACAGCAATCGTTATCATCGTTTGGCCAAAATATGGATTCACAATCGAGTGTTTTAAGCGTTGGCAGTAGCATACCAAATACTGGTACTCCGCCACCGGGCTATATGAGCGAAGATGGTGATCCGATTGATCCCAATGATAATATGAATATGTCACGTCTAACACCGCCTGCCGATGCTGCTCCAGTTATGTACCACGAGCCAGCCTTCTGGTGTTCCATTTCCTATTATGAGCTGAATACACGAGTCGGTGAAACTTTCCATGCCTCACAGCCATCGATCACAGTCGATGGTTTCACAGATCCATCCAATTCGGAACGCTTCTGTCTGGGTCTACTATCGAATGTGAATCGCAATGAGGTCGTCGAACAGACACGCCGCCACATTGGCAAGGGTGTCCGGCTCTATTACATTGGTGGCGAAGTGTTCGCCGAATGCCTCAGCGATTCATCGATATTTGTCCAAAGCCCCAATTGCAATCAACGTTACGGCTGGCATCCGGCCACCGTTTGTAAAATTCCACCCGGTTGCAATTTGAAGATATTCAACAATCAGGAATTTGCAGCCCTACTCTCACAATCGGTCTCACAGGGATTTGAAGCGGTCTATCAACTGACCCGCATGTGCACCATACGCATGTCCTTTGTCAAGGGCTGGGGAGCCGAGTATCGTCGCCAGACAGTCACCTCGACTCCATGCTGGATTGAATTGCATTTGAATGGTCCGCTGCAGTGGCTAGATCGAGTGCTAACCCAAATGGGTTCACCGCGTCTGCCATGCAGTTCCATGTCCTAAATGGAATGGAATGGAATGCAATGCAATGCAATGAAATGGATATGGATGGGGGAAGGGAGAAAAGCCCACAGAAAAAGAAAACTCGGGCAACATTTTTCTTAAAATTACAAAAATGAGAAAACAAACAACAACAAAAACACACACACAAAAAACAACCCAAAACCCAGATCTATATACATATATATACCTTTATATATAAAGAGACAAATATCTTTATATATATATACAAATTTTTTAGCCTTTAAGTGACAACAACAAGTACACACTTTTTTTTTCTAATTTGTTTGTTTTTCTATTCATCCGAAACCGAAACCGAAATTCAAAATTCTTTCTAAAAGAAACAAAACCATCAAAAAATCTATTTGAAAAAATAAAAAATAAACCCCGTGATTTCAGAAACATTTTCTAATGTTTGACCATAAAAAGGAACAAACAAAAAAAAAAAAAAAAAAAAAGAAAGCAAAGAATATACAAAAAAAAATGATTTGACATGGAACAAAACCCAAAAAAGCCGCAACAGAAAACTGGGATTTATCAAGAGCTCGAAGCTTGCACTAACTAACTAAAACACACTTCACTCTCTATACGTACATAAGAAGAAGAAAAAACAACAAAAAGAAAAGTCACAGAGTTTTTTCCTTTCTGTTTTCTTTTTTTTGGCTAACAAAGTTTGCATTAATTGTATGTCTAATGAATTAAAATGAAACCAAAACAAAAAAGAAAAGGACAAAATACTAAATTAAAATTTAAAAATACAAAAACCTATTTCGCTTTGTATGTCTGTGTGTGTGTGTGTGTGTGTGTTTAAACGAAGACATAGAAAACAGCCAAACCATTTTGAATCGTAAATAATATCCCAAACGCAGCACAATCTGCACAAAAATATTTCCAAAACGTTCTCAACACAATTTGTAAATTGGAAATAAACATTAGATTAGAAGCGGAAGCAAAACAGTCGTGAATAATTGCATTTATTTTTTGAATACACAATATTGGTCAGAAAATGGGACAGACAAATGAATCCATTAGCTGATATACCTAATAACTGCAAATGTCAATTAAACAAAACTGAAAACAAAAAATACTTAAAACACACACACACACATATGTACATAAATATATATCCACATTTTCATGCAATGAAGAAACTGTTTGTTGTTAAAAAGGTTTTAACTATAAAAGAAAAGAAAAACAAAGTGAAAGTTATAAATTGTAACTCTGCCATAGAGAGAGAGAGAGAGAGAGAGAGAATACTTTACAACTTATGTCTTCTCTTCTCTCTAAGTATAAATACATATTCTTCGCTGTTTAGTGTATATGTTTAACCCAAGAAAGAAAAACTAAAAACAAATGCTAATGAGAAATTCCCACAAAAATTCGTTGTTTTCCAACACTATTTTTGAATGTCATATCATTTTACCACAAAAGACCGTGTTGGATACCGTTGGATTTAGATCTTGGGGATATAAAGATGAATGTTTTTATGTTTTTTGTTTGCAAAGCTTGTGAAGCTTTAATATATCCATCTAGAAATTGCATTAAAGATTTGTAGGTTTGGGCCGATTTTATCTAACATTCAATCATTCGGTTTTCTATCTCTATTCTTTTCTTCTTCTTCGTTTTCTGCTTTGGGTCTCTAGATATTAAGTTTTCTTTTATATACAATTTTGGCTTAGCTATAAACTGTTTTTGTAAGTCAATGTTCTTATCATTATTATATTATGATTATTATTATTTTTTTTTTCATTTTTATTTTGTGTTTTATTTGCCTTTTCCCCCTTTTTTTATGTAATTTTGTTGAAAACCAAAAGCAGCAACAAAATAAATGTAACAAAATATTGTAAAACAAGAATATTTTTGTTTGAAAAATTCATTGTTTCTTTTTTTTCTTTTTGTACTGTTATATTGTAGAATGGAAAGCTGTATAATTTAGTTTTTATTGCAATTTTTGAACACAAAACTTAATTAAATCTATTATAAAGCAAACAAGAATGCAGCTAAAAAAAAAAAAAGAGAATTCAAAAGATAATTGTACACTTAGTTTTAAGAAAAGCAAAAAACAAACCAGTCAAAACCATAAAAAAGCTCTGATTATTATGATAAAACAAGAAAAGGAAACCAGACAAAAACGCAAAAAAAAAAAAACCATATATATATAAATACTTACATATATATATATATCTACCATACGTATATTTAAATAAACACTTATATTTTAAACAAAAAAAAAGCAAATCTATATGTATCTTAATGCCGCCGCTCATGTATTTTCATATGTTGTTTGAAGTTGGATTTTCGCAGAAATCTCGCCTCGCACTCCGTACAGCCAAAGGGTCGAACTTGTGTATGAGAAATCTGATGATGCTTCAATTCGGACGAGCTGAAGAAACGTTTGCTACATTCCGGCTGTGGACACTGGAAGTCGCGTTGATTGTAATGACGCTTTAAATGAACATTCAGATAGCATTGATCCGACAAGACTCGTTGGCATATGGGGCAGGTATAGCTTAAATGTGAGTCAATCGAGGGCGGAATGATTGTTTTCTGATCCTGGTCGCGTTCCATTGTCTGTTGAGATGAATGCTCCGTTTTCATGTGAACTCGTCGCTTGTGTATGGAATGAAAGAACATTTGGCAATTTTCAATTTGACATCTGTAGGGTTTCTCTCCCGTATGAAGTCGTCGATGTACTGTCAAATAATTTGCATAGCGAAAGCCCTTGTCACAGATATCACATTTATGTGGACGATCGGTCGTATGCGTAACATAATGTATACGCAATTTGTTCAATTGACGAAAACCCTTGCCACAAGCATCGCATATATGTGGCTTTTCATTTGTATGGGTCATTTTATGAATGCGCAAGTTGTAGGCCTCACTAAAGCCACGCCCACAAATGGTACAGATGTGAGTTTGTGCTTTTGTCATTGAGGATGGCGTACGTTTGCTTTTCACCTTGATTTTCGTTGATTTCAGTGTTGGTTCAATGTTTGTTGGCGTTTGCTGCAAAGCCTAAGAGATGGGTATTAGATGGTATAGCTCTCTCTTTCTGATTCGTGCTTACCCCATTGACTAGATCGATTAAATCGAAATTATCGCAAGGTGCTAACAATTCCAAATCATCACAGTCTCCATTTAAGTCATCCAATTGAGCAAAGAGACGCACATCCTCTAGAGAAACTGCATAGTGCTCATCGTCTTCGCCAGGTTGCAGAGAACTGGACTTTAATTCCTGTTCGATATCTACTACGGATATCCTACGTCGCATGATTTTTGTATCCTGTGGGCAAGTCAGTTGCTACCTTCCAACTGCTGTGAACACCAAACAACAAAAACTCAATAACTTGTGCACCTACAACGCAGAAATTTTGTTTAAGTACGATAAGATTACGCCGTTTTTTATTGGTTACAACGATGGGAACAGGGACAGGGGCAACCTTCCTGATATCGTATGCCGGTTAGTTGTTCTCTAATAAACATTTGTCGATAAATTAATTTCCATTGCTGGCTAACTCTTTATTTTGTTTTGTATTTGTACTTTAAACATTTATTTCGTTTTATGTATGAGAGCTCGCACTTTGCACCAATTGTGGGACAATCTCTAACGAGCGAAGCCGCCGGTATTCAATCGACCGCTCTCCTTCTTCTCCTCCATGCCTCTCCACATAGTCGTATCGTCAAGCAACTTTATCGACAGATTATAATACTGAGGAAACTAGTAAACAAGACAAAGTTTTCAATCAAAATGGGGTGAACGATTTATTCTGCCTTCTTGACGATCTGTCCGCTTCTTGGCATGGTGCTCAGGGTAGAATTAATCTGTTTATCCTCTGGTTTAGGTAGAACGGGAACCTCCTAAGTGCTAGCGTTTTGTCATATTTTTTTAATCATCCTTGATGATTTCGATCACAATCTCAAGGATTTTGAATTGATACAGTATTTGCACGTTTAAAATGTTTTTGGTTTTGTACTAAACAAATTTGTTAGTTGAGTGTAAATGTAGAGATTATATAGATTTTCAGAAATCAGACTGAGCATTGCAATTATATTGACATTGGCGTAAACTTTGAAAGCTTTTTTATCCCGTCTAAACCCGCCCGCCTCTAAAAGGCAAAAGGTTAAAAGCAATTGATTTAATAAGCATTTGTCAGCCAAAACTTTTTTCAAATTTAAATATAATAGATCAGTGACGGATTCAACCAGCGCGAGGCCTTTAGCAATCCAAAACCCTAAATCAAAACTTAAATTAGTTAGAAGATGCAAAAGTTGCAACATTAATGAAAATCGATCAACAACGATTCGCAAAGATGTTTAGAAAGTTACAGATTCACATAGTTGACAGGTTTTTTCTATGATTTGGTAAATAAATGAACATTGAATCAACTTTTCAGTGATCAAACAACTCTTTTTAGCGCTGTGGCCCGTAGCATTTGCTATTCCGGCACTGCAAAAGATACATATGTACACACATAAATGTTTATTAGATCTAACTGTAAAACTCAATGCAAGTCGAGTTTCGAAAAATACACTTTAATTTGGATTGATTCTTTTTGGGGGATTAGGTTAGTAAATTAAGAATGCAGATAAATATTATATAGCTCTTAGACCTTAAACTTTTGCAAGAGATGCCTTAATTCTTCATTCTGGCGTCGCAGGAAAACCACCTCGGCATCATATTGTACACGCATTTTAAGGACTTCCACATAATGATTAAGGCCATGTTCGAGAGTTTTCCACAATTTGCATTTGGAGGTGGGGAAACAGCTCAGAAATTGACGCCAAAAATTACGAATTTCATCATCGGTAAATTGTATTAAATTGACATCATTTGCATGTTTGCTCGATTCCGATTCATACATCAGTTTATGCATTTTCGAGGTATACAAGTTCATGGCATGTAGACATAAGGCTGGTTCCATAACCAAATAATGATGTTTGCATGGCTCCCGTTCGACTCCACCCTTGACGAGAATGGTTTTATTCACCTGGTTACGGCGATCCGGTGGCTGTAGGAAACGTTGCTGCAGCTTGTCATCGAATCCATCGGGCGACCGATTCAATTTGGTATCTTTCATAAAGACTTCAGCGCATTTGCGTGGACTCAGACCCTGGGGCTGGCAATTCGGACAATAGGTATACGGTAAGAAGACTTTTGTCAACTCCTGCATATCACGCATATGACGTATACGCAAGGCGGCAAATATATTATCGATGCGTACTAGAACTTTCTCTTGATCGGCATGGGGTTCAATTATTTTAAGTAGACGCTCTTCGATCAGGAAACCTCCACGATCGGCTAATTTTCTCATTAGATTACGCATCAGGCGTAGTGATTCTGGTGGCAAATCCTTCAAATCGGGTTTATGTTTTGGCATTGCTTTGGTTATTTGACGATTTTTTGGCACTTTACCTGCCCGCAAATCGAAACGCTCCAAAATCTTGCTCCCTTTCTTGGCGCTCTTATTGATATTGGGTATTGGTGGAACTGGCCGTATCCAGGGCATTGCCAATTGTTGTTCATGGATGATGCGATCAATGTGATAGACTCGTTCGACCAGAGATTGCAATTCTCGATAATTGATTTGCCAGACACGATTGAATTTCTCACGATTATTTAGACGTGAGTGATAGGCTTTCATTTCCATGTCGTTGATATTGGAATGAAGTTTATATATATCTGCCGAGAGACGGGCAATCGTCCGTTTGCCCTGTTGACGAAGACTCTTCAAGGCTCGACGTGTCTTCGCTATGGTTTCATGCAAACGAGCCACCCGGCGTTTTTGCTGATTGTTTATAATGACATTCTCCTCATTACGCTTTTGCAGCACTTGATAATTATAGTCCAATTTTTCGGAATTCATCAAGACATTGTCGCGTGTTCGTCGTAATTCCAATTCCAAACGTTCGCATTCCTTCTCCAGACGTATACGTGTCGATTTGGTCAACTCCTCTTGACTCTCGTTGATTTGACGTGTTTGTTTCGCATAGAATTTCTCTCGACTCCGGACCAATTCGGCTTTCTCCTCGAAATTCGCATTGAGAGCATCGAAAAAGGTTCGCCATTTCTCTACAGCTGTTATTGAAAACAATTGACGTTCATCCTCGATGGTATGGCGAAGCATTTGCAAGTGCTGTTTGTAGGCCTCCTTAAGGGTTTCCACCTGATGATCAACACGCTCAACCAGACAGCATAGATCACTGGCCTGACGCTCGCGATCGAAATCATATTTGGCATTCATACGTTCGATTTCGGCCTGGCAGGCAGCAATCATATCATCCTTATTGGACATTATATCGGCTATGCGTTTCTTTTGCTCCTCGATTTGATCCCACAGCATCATGGGTTCGTTAATCTCTTCGAGTTCGGTCCAACGGGCTTTGATATCATCAAATTTGGCCATTGTCTCAACATTTTCGCGTTGTAGGCTGAATTGTAAGTTCTGTTGCTGGGAGGCCTCAAACAGGCGACGATTCAATTCCCTGCGTTCATTGGCCACTCGTACATTCGTAACCAGCTCATTGCCAAAGCGAGTAAGTTCATCCAAGCGTGTACTGGATAAGTCGAGTTGTTGATCAATTTGACTTCTTTGTGCCTGACAACGCTCGGTTATGCCCTTGGGTGTTTCATGGTATTTATTGCGAACACGCTGCAGAACATTTAAACGGCGATTATCCAGCTTACGTATAGTCTTATCACAGTGCTCCTTAGCTAGTAGAGCATCGATGCGTTCGTGAAATGATTCCCAGCTGTCCATCTCCACGGCTTCGGTCTCTATCTCCTGCTCTTCGGCCGGGACATCAACGTCAGCTTCGCTGCCAAGATCATGGTCAACCCCCTTTTCGATCACCTCCACTTCATCTTCGTTTTCATCCATTGTCGAGTGAAAGGCGTTTGTTTCGTTTCAATATTATTTCACTTGTTTCAGTTTTCACGTTTCCAGTTTGAATTGAAGTTTGATCGAAACATTTGACGTTTGGTTGCCAAGCTACCGCCGTTATTTGGCAATTCGATTGTCATTTCGATTAAAATCGATGTTATACGAAAATTCGCTATATAATTTATTAATCCAAACATTTATGCTAATTTGTTATTATTACTTATATAAGTCTAGGTATGAATATTGAAAGCCAAGTCAAGTGCGTGATATACGCATGGATTTCTGTAGAGCTTGCTTAACCAGCTCATCGGGTGATGCGGAATCAAAGCGGAATCGTTTTACTGCATGACTACCATATTCCGGACAACTGTATAGTTTCAATTGCTGTTTCTCCAGTGGAGTGTTGGCATATTTTAGCTGTGGCGTCCGTGGTTGCCCCATAATCTCGTCCAGTAGACGACCCACAGCGCTTGGCTGAGCTTGCTCCAATTTGGAATTGTCAGTGGGTCTCTGACCATCTAATATGCCGCCAGAAGGCTGCAGTTTTCGATGATGTGGTCCAAAGGCTGGCTCACAGGATATAAAAGGTATATCGAAATGTTCAATGTTTTTCAATTTTTTCATCTGCCTTTCGCTGGCTGTCTCCTTGGGCTTATCATCTTTGTTGTTATTTGGAATCACAGTGGTGGTAAGATCTATTAATGGCGAGCCAAGTGGAGGGAGCATACTATCGCTGCCTTTGTCGTTTGTAATTTGTAATTTTTTAAATTTCTCCTCCACCTGAGGCTGCTGACTTTGAAATTTATTTAGCAGAGGAATATTTAATTTGGGTTCCGACAAGGGTACGCCCCCTGTTGTCCTTAGCTTCGGTATGGTGAAGCCATTGAGTTCCACTTTGGCAGGGACACTTGTATTCTGGTTGGTTTCCTTTTCGGCACGGCGACGCCGTATTTCTTGAAGGAGTAACTCATTTTGCGCATCCGTTGCAGCACGACGTGATGCCTCGTCAGAAGTGGAACTGGCGGATCCCAGTTGGGGTATCTTTAATTGTGGTATAATCAGCTGATGCGACTTGTTGCTCGTCCCCAATCCACCAAACTTCTCCTGTATGGACTGAAATAGTGTGGACATGGCCAAGGGTCCAGACTGGGACATATTGTCTTCATTCTCCTTTTCCATTGTTTTGCCAGTTTATCAATTATTTTGCTTGGTTGTCGTTTTCGTTGAATATTGTAATCATTATTAATGACAATGAAATTCAAATATAATTTTGTTCGTTTTGCTTAAGATGCAGGGTATTCAACTTTCAAATTTATAATATCAAAATTATGTCATTATTTGCATACGAGAAAATGCTTTAGTAACGCAGTTTTCTAATTTTAATTTCTTTGTTTTTGTTGATATTAAAAAAAAAAAGTGTTACCGTGTGTTTTATTAACTAGATAATGTCGATAGCTTTCTTTCGATAACATCGATTACGATAGGTTTGCTCCAATAATGTCAATTCCGATAACTTTGTTTCGATAATTTCGACTGCGATAGGTTTTGCTCCGATAATGTCGATTACGATAGGTATACTTCGATCATGTCGATAACGGCAGTTTTACTCGCGCGCCATTTCAAAATTTTTTAAATTTATACTTATAATTTAGACTTTGCCATATTGATCAACTGACTGACTTTGCTTTATTGGTTTAGACGGATTTAATGGGGTTCTATTAAGGTAAAAGTTAAACTTAAATTTACTATGTTTTCTCCTTCACTCCTACCATGGTGACAGTAGATGTTGCTGTTGCCTTTCGATTGCGTTGTCTGTGCCATCGTTTATGCTGTGAATAACCCGCCGCCTGCGCATACGATTTGCCGCATAGTTTGCACTTGAATTTCTTGACCTCGTCGTGGAGAGGCCTATGATGGTAAAGTGCACGCGCACTTAAGAATCCCATATTACAATCCTCGCATTGATATTGCCGGCGTCGTTTTTGGTCATCCAAATGACGTTCCATATGATTAACCAATTGATAGCGTGAGGCAAACTTTGCCTGACATTGATCACAGTTAAAGGGCTTCTCTCCCGTATGCCGCCGCTTATGCACTTGTAAATTTCCCCGAATGCGTGTCCTATAGCCACAATATTCACACATATGCCGCAGTGCTGAGTCCTGCACTTGATCCTGCTGTCCTGATTCGATTCCTTCATCATCATCAGTTGCCGTTGATACGTTCCCGGCCATTGTCTGTTCCGCTATGCTAATTTTAATCATTGGCATTATGTCTTAGACGCACGGTTTACAATGCTTTTGGCCCGACGTTTAGCTGGCGTTCGATTAATTAGTGTCTAAAATTAAAATTTGCCACAAAAACGCACCACCTGACACAGTGGAAAAGATTCTAATTGTACATAGTTTCCTTTTAAATTGTGCAATGGTTTTTATTCTCATTTGTCATATTTATACCTAAAATAAACTAGATACAAATGTACAAACATAATACATACATATACCTGAGTTTTAAAAAAACGCAAGAGATTAAAATAAATAATTATGTATACATAAATACATAGAGTAGTATGCAATTGGAAGAGATGGAGACAATTTATGTTGTAAAAAATAAAATATTATCAAAACATCCTGTAATATTATCCACTTCATCATCCGCTTCGTTTAGCCATTGAGCTCATCGTTCCGATGCTTACGCATATGTCCGGCTAGACCAGCTGCCTGAGCATAAGCATTTCCGCATAGCTTACAAACGAATTGCTTTGTGGCCGAGTGCAGGAACTTATGATGATAGAGTCCTTTCTGGCGTGAAAATGTGGCTCCACAAACTGTGCAGACATATGGTCGTTCAGTTGAGTGCATAGCCATATGCTCCCGTAGTCCGGAATGAGAGGGAAATCTCTTGCTACACACTTGACAGCCAAATGGACGTTCCCCTGTATGGCTACGCATATGGACGCGTAGTGTTTCCTTATTGCGGCAACTATAGCCACAGTTTTCGCACACGAAATTCTTTTGCTCTGAATGGACTTTCATATGATTTCGCATGTGGCGGCGACTAAAGAAACGTTTATCGCAGCCGGGAAATGAGCAAATCACATTCCTTTCGTTTGTATGATTCAATTGATGGCGTTTAAGTTCATGGCGGGTCTTATATCGACGCTGACAGACGGGGCAAAGGGCGCCGCCATGCATCTGGAACATGTGCTCGTCGAGGAGACGAAGGCGAGGCAGCTCCTTATGGCATTCTGGGCAGGTAAACGTTAAAGAGGATGAGGCAGTGGCTTGACCTTCGGTGGCTTCTTCATCTTTCACGTCCAAGACATGATCTCTTTTAACATGCTGACGCAGAGAATATTTTCCCTTATAAATCTTATCACAATGCTGACATTTGAATTTTAATTTTGTCATTTCAATGGGAGGATCCTTTAGCGTTTTATGCTGTTGAGCCAAATGGCGATCTAAGGTTGTTTTACTCTGATATTTCTTCTCGCAATGTGGACATGAGTTGGCCTTGTCTTGCTCGGGCAACTGCTCTTTTATTTCCGCTTCTGATCCATCTTCTTCCTGATACGACTCCTCCTCTTCCTCCTTGTAGTCGACTTTCAGAGCCCGTAGTGGGCGCAGAGAATCCGTTATGCAAACTTGATTCCATTTCATAATGGCCTTAGCATCAGTCTCTTCCTCGGACTCTTCATTTGACGACTGATCCTCAGCAACATTGTCATCAGCGTCTGGATCTTCATCTTTCTCATTTTCATACCAAACAAATGGATTCACTTGGGCCACAATGGGAATACTTTCTCTTGCTGGTGAATCCGTCACCTCATGCTTTGTTTCCCTTTGCTGGAGCTTCTGCATTGCGTCCGTTTTAAGCAGTCCATTTTCGAAATGTATGTTCTGGATGTGCAGGAGAAAATCGTCGAATATAAAACATTTCATATCACAAAATACGCAGTCGATCCGAAAGCTGTTCAAGCTCTGGAAAAATATTTCGCCGCACTTAGCATTGGCCACGCCAGCAAAAGTGTCCGGCTTGAGGGTCTTTAACATGGCTTCCACTCAATAATTATCCGTATGTCGAATCATTTACTCTAATAGTACAAGTACAATTAAAAAAAAAAATAAAAACAAATAACAACGCACAGCGTATGTGTGTGAGTGTGGGTCCAACAGTGATGCGCAACAGTAGGAAAAAAGCTACAATTTAGCTCCTTAAAAAAAATGATTTTTAACGAAGAATCCTAAATAGATTTTTTATTTGTTTCTTAATACGAGTGAGATTAATATTTGTATTTATGACTCCATGCCCTTGTTTCCATAAATACAATCTTTGCTGGTGGCGGATTCAAAAAATGGGAAAAAATAGCTAGAGCCAGCCAAAGTTCGGCCAATTTGGCATCACTTTAACTCTGCCTCTTCCCTTTGCCTTGTGGCAAAAAACACGAGATTGATAATTTCGCTCGAAATTTCATATTACTGCCGGCGACATGCATCCCGATCTCACTGAGCGTATACTCCAGCATGTGGACACTGCTGGCCAGGTGGACACGTTAGAATTGGCAAAAATCTTTGGCATTGAACATCAAAAAGTTGTGGGCGCCTTAAAAAGTATTCAGGCGCACGGTGATTTGGTCACAGCGGAGACGGTGACACACAAGACTCTAGATCTAACGGAGGAGGGACGTGCGGTGGCTGAGAAGGGAAGCCACGAGGCTCTGGTCTATGCTGCAGTGCCGCTAACCGAGGGCATAGCCCAGGCCACACTTCTCACTCAAGGAGGACCAAATGCCAAAGTAGGCTTCAGCAAGGCCATGTCCCACGGTTGGATATGGTTGGATAAGAGTGCAACTCCCCCAGTGGTTAAGCGTAAGGTGGATCAGATTGAGGATAAAGTACAGTTGCAGCTTCAGAAAGTGGCCAAAGGTGAAGCCGGAGAGGACGTTGTGACTGCCAAAGAAGTGACCGAATACAAGAAACGAAAACTGGTGCAGGAGGTAACGACCAAGAGTTTCCTCTTGGGCAAGGGCAACGAATTTGCACTCACTTTGACCAAATTAGAAACGGATTTGACAGTCGAGATGTTGGCCAGCGGATTATGGAATGAGTTGAAATTCAAGTCGTATAATTTTGATGCCTTGGGAGCACCTCCTACCCGTGGTCATTTACATCCCTTGCTGAAAGTTCGTACCGAATTCCGTCAAATATTTTTGGAAATGGGTTTTTCTGAAATGCCCACCAATAATTATGTTGAATCGTCTTTCTGGAATTTCGATGCCCTGTTCCAACCGCAGCAGCATCCGGCTCGCGATGCCCATGACACTTTTTTCATTAATTCTCCAGCAAAGAGCTATAAGTTTCCTCAGGATTACTTGGAGCGGGTAAAGTCGGTTCATTCTCACGGTGGCTACGGATCCTTGGGCTATGGCTATGATTGGGCACTGGAGGAGGCTCAAAAGAATCTATTACGCACACACACCACTGCAGTTAGTGCTCGCATGCTCTTTAAACTTGCCAATCAGGAGGGAGGATTTAAGCCAGCTAAATATTTCAGCATCGATAAGGTATTCCGTAACGAAACTTTGGATGCCACCCATTTGGCTGAATTCCATCAGGTCGAGGGCGTTATTGCCGATGTGGGTCTTACTCTGGGTGATCTAATTGGCACTCTTTATGAGTTCTTCCAGAAGTTGGGTATCACGCAGTTGGAATTTAAGCCCGCATATAATCCATACACGGAACCTAGCATGGAAATCTTTTGCTATCATCCTGGATTGTCCAAATGGATCGAGGTGGGCAATTCGGGAGTTTTTCGACCAGAGATGTTGCTACCCATGGGCCTGCCGGAGAATGTAAATGTGATTGCTTGGGGTCTGTCCCTGGAACGGCCGACTATGATCAAGTATGGCATTAACAACATACGCGATTTGGTGGGACCCAAGGTCGACTTAAAAATGGTAGAGGAAGGACCCATCTGCCGACTGGATCATGCGTAGAATTTGCGAATTGTGCTATTCTTTTTTTTTTACTCAAAAATATTTATAATAAATGTCACAAATTTGAAATGTTTAAATAAAAACAATCAAAGAACTAGACAAATTAAATATCTTTATCAGAGCAGAGCAGATGAATGTTCCTTCTTTGATTCCATTTAAATTGAATATTCTATAATGTTTAAAAAGAAGCGGGTAATTTATATTGAAATCTAACCGTTTTTCGCGTTTAGCGGATATTTCATCTCGCTTGCACACTTCACCAAAATTCGAATTCGCCGACAAAGGCTTATTCAGTATGGCGGAGCGAATTCGCAATTTTGAGTGTAATTGTTAAACAAAAAAAGCAAAATAAACAATAATATATTTTACACACGGTCCCCATGAAGGAACACTATTAATCAACTCGACAGAAGCAACGCAAAGGATACAAGGACATTGCGTTAAGTAAATTCCCTTGGTGACAAATTGGGTACCCTACAATAACAAAACAAGTCTCAAGAGCGAGAAGCAATAATAATAAAACAATAATACATTTTGGCTACTTAGAGGCCAGAGATCACTAAGCATCATGTTAAAGCAGTGCCTAATAAATGGGAATTATAGGCAATTACATGAACAGACCCAAATGCGTCCGCCCAAATGTGGAGAAATCTTCTATGAGCAAGAGGCGAACAGTTTTCAGCTGATTTGCTGCCTGTGCAACATGAAGCATTTCGAATTTGAGGACTTTCAAAGACACATACGAAATGTACATTTTGATAGGAAGGGTAAACCCCTTACATATACAATGACAGCTCTGGCTGAGACAGGGGAGTCCAAGAAACAAAAGCAGGAGCCATTGAGCCTGGAGGAAGAAGTTATGCAGTATGATGCGCATGAAGAAGCGGACTACGACAATGGCCATGAAAATGATGATGATGACGACGAAGATAATGTGAAACCATTAAGGGTGCTAGCTTTGAGCTTAAGCAAGTCGTTGGAGGAGCAGCCCATAAGCGAACCGGAAATGGATCATGATGAGGACGATGAAGAAGAATATAATGATGATGATGATGTTGATTATGAAGAGGAAAAGCCGTCAGTATTTAAGGTGAGTACAGTAGATTGGATTAGAATGGATCATCTAATGTAGCATTTACCCATCTCACAGAGATCACAACAATCAAAAGACTTTAATTGTGAGCATTGCTCCCGCAAATATACAACCCAAAAATATCTGAACATCCATTTGAAGATGAGTCATCCACATCCCAAGGCTTTCAAGTGCAGCGATTGTGATGCGATTTTCGATGTAGACCGTGCCTTGGACTCGCATCGTCGGAAAATGCATACGGAATTCTCATGCAAACTATGCAACAAGGTCTTCAAGTCATCTCGGACTCTGCTGCGACATGTCCAGGGTCATTCGGGTGTGCGTCAATTCAAGTGTGACTTTGAGAATTGTGAGAAATCGTTTGTCAATCAACATAATCTAACTTCCCATCGACGTGTCCATAGCATGGAAAGGAACTACATCTGTGAGCTATGCGGCTATCGTTCCAGATATCGGGATGCCTTGGTTGTTCATCGGCGTTCCCACACCGGCGAGAAACCCTTCAAGTGTCAGTCATGTGACCGCGCGTTCGCTTCAAGATCGCTGCTCAACGAACATCAGGCCATGCATTCCACGGAGCGTCCGTATAAGTGCGACAAGTGCGAAGCGTCATTTTCGCGACCCAAAGCATTGTATCATCACAAGCATTTACATTTGGGTATCAAGAAATTCAAGTGCAAAATCTGCGGTAATGCATATGCTCAGGCAGCAGGTCTATCTGCCCATATGCGTGGACATAAATTACAGGCTGGAGCCAGTATGGGACCATCCTTATCGTCCGGACATGGGCTAACTTCGGATCCATTACGTAACATTAACATACCCTTGCAGAGGGTATTATAAAATAGAAGACATCTATAACATGTGCAAACTGAAATATTTGGAATTTTTGCTATTTAGGATTACCAATTGAATTTATTTTATGAATTTGTAAGAATTTTGTAAATACCTACATATATAGAATGTACGAATTGAAGCATTTCCTATTAGGATTATAAAGAATTTGATAAAAAACAAAATAAATGTATTTTCCTATAGGATTAACTGATTTGAGTAAATCTTTCAGATTAACCAGCAAAATGTTAGTTTTAACCGATTATTTTACTAAGGGTAAGTGAATTTCTTTTTGTATTCAAAAAACAATTCTCGCATCATTTCAACATTTATTTTCGAACAGGAACTTAGAGCTAGCCGCATTCATATATGTATATATTTAATATATTTGTTTATATAGTTACACAATATTTGATAATAATAATTTTTGGTTTAAAAAAAAGCGTGTGTTACATGATAACAATTTTTTGGTTTGGTTTTTGTTTCCGGTTTTCTTGGCCTTTTAACAGAAATATACATACATCTAGATTTTTAGTTAAACTTAGGCCCACACACGAATGGTGTAGTCCCAGCTGCCGGTGGAGAGGGCAGTGCCGTCCGGTGATACCTGGACACAGGAGACCTTGTTCTCATGGCCATACAACAGGCAGACTCTCTCCGATTTGAGAGTATCCCAGAGATTAACGGTATAATCGTTATAGCCAGCGAAAAGCAAACGTCCACTTACTGAAAAATCGACCGAATTGACACCAAAAATGATGCTTTCCTTGGAGAAGACAGCAACCTCTCGGTCTGCCCGCATGTCATACAGGCGACAACTGCTGTCATCTGATCCGGTGGCGATTGCATCGCCACATGGATGGAATTTCACCGAATTCACATCCGATTGATGACCCTCAAAGGATTGAACTACATGACCCGAGCGCATATCCCAAATAAATGCCATGCGATCACAGCTGCCGGAAACAAAAGTGTTGCCCGTTTCGTTGGGAGCTAAATCGATGGCCATCACATCACCCGAATGGCCATGGAAGCTTTGCAATAGCTGTCCCGATTCAACATCCCACAAGGCGCATGTGGAGTCACCGCTCCCGGTCAGAATTTGTTGATCTGAGTTAGGATAAATGCAACAGGACATATAGCTGGTATGGGTACCGACTGTCCTCTTCTTGGCGGCCATTTCCTCATCCGAAGTGATGGGATACACTGTCACCTTATTGTCCAGGCCACCGCAGGCCACAAAATTGCCAGATGGAGCATAGGCGCAGGCCATTATCCAAGTGGTGGGCATGGTCACAGCATGCTCCTTATTTGTTGTAAATGCATCCCATATAATCAGGCGTCCATCCTGGGAGGAGCTAATGATGTGCCTCTTATCTGGACTCCAGTCAGTGCACAACACTTTAGCCTGATGGCCTTTAAGTACCTTTCTTGGTTTTATATTCACATAAGCTATCTGCTCCAGCCGTTCGGCTATATTCGACAAATTGACATCATTTAACTTTTGACGTTCTTCCTCCAATTTGGTTTTCAAATTTTCCGCCTCCTTCATTAGGCTAGCCATTTTCTCATTGGCATTCGCATTGCTGCTGGCAACAGCGCTTTCAGACATCCTTTTGTTTATTTCTTATTTTATTTATTTTTTGGTTTTTCGAAAACTCCTTCGATTCGTAGGAAAAATCAATGAAAATGGAAAATGGAAAATGTATCTGTATCACCACCAGTGCTGCCAAATTGGCCTTTTCCTTAAAATCTGGCTTTTCCAAAGTCCACTGGCGCCAAAATTTGAATACAGTGTTCCATTTCTATTTCTATTGAGAATCGTATTTCGACAAATTAGACATAAAAAGATTGTGTGGGAATTGGAATAGCTAATGTAATGGATTTGATTTGATCTAAATTCTAATTGACCGTCAGAATAAAAGGTCCCGTACAACCGCAAGTTGGCAAAAGCTCTTAAGCTCTATGAATATATAGTAAGAATTATAAATATTTAAAGTCAGTAGTAACTATTTAGGCATACCACAAGAAAATACGTTCATAAAATTGATAATAACTATTTATGCAGCTAAAAGCAAAATAAAGCTTTTTTGCTAGTTCGATAACTCGCCGTGCAGTTTCCCAGGGCTGCCAATAATTGAAATTTGTAGCTACTTAGATTCTTGGCTTGAAAATTGACATCACTGTTGAACACAGCTGACAGTGCTAGTTGCTTGAGTCTAATTAATCTCTGGGTTTATTTGGATTTGTTTGTGGATTTCGATTGAGATTGGATTTGCATTGGAGAAATGATGGAACTGGAGTTGCCTAGTACCATAAAATGCGGCGAAGTTTTTTATAAAGGCTCTGCCAGTTACGAAGTTAATTGTTTGTTTTGTAGCCAAAAATTGAAATATTCAAATTTTCTCAATCACGTTCGGCTAAAGCATTTGAAATATCTGGAGGAAAAGGATACAAGGCATCGGAAAAGAAGATTAGCAGAGGAGAAGGAGAAGTCAGAGGGGTTGTGTAAACGTGAGCTAAGACCGAAATCTATGAGACATCAGGCCAAAGCATCTCCTTCCCCAATTCCCAGCAACAATTCCAATAATGATGATGATGACAATAAGGAAGAAGAGATCGAATTCATGGATACAACGCCAAAAGACAGCAGCAATGTCCATGCTGTGAATAAATTAGACAAAAAAGAATTGCAAAATGCTTCATTAGATGCCTTATTAGATATGGATTGGACGGCTTATGCCAGTGAAGAGGAACTTGCCGATGTCGAGGAGCAAGACCAAGAATCTGAGAAACTAGATGATCTTGATGACGATGCCAAGGATATGCTCTTCCCGTGTGATAAATGCGATCGAGCCTATGCGTCAAAACGAAGCCTACAGAGTCACAAACGTCACAAGCATAGCGACAAACCAAAGATTTTGCCCCAGAAACCCGCCATGACCATAGATGGGCACAGAAAAAAGGCGAAACCTGCCCCCAAAGTCTTTCAGTGTGAGAAGCCTGGCTGCAGCGAAACATTTCGCAATGAGCGAGACTTACGTGCCCATCACTGGAAGCATACGGGCATGGTTTGCGATATTTGTGGCAAACCCTTCACCCAAATCGGCAACATGCTGCGGCATAGGGAACGCCACAGTGGCATTAAATCTCACAAATGCCAGGAACCCGACTGTGAGGCTTCATTCTATACCAAGAAGGAATTGAATTCGCATAAAATTTGCCACACTGGGAGAATGCCTTGCATATGCGAAATATGCGGAAGACCCTGTCGTGATCGGGGCGTCCTAACCGCTCATATGCGTCGTCATACGGGCGAGAGGCCAGCGAAATGTGAGATATGTAACAAAGCATTCTATAGCTTTCACGATCTCAACGTTCATGCTGTCTCACATACCAATCTACGGCCATTTGTATGTGACATTTGTGGTTCAACGTTTCAGCGGAAAAAGGCTTTGCGTGTGCATAAATTACTCCATTCCGGACAACGGAAATATCCCTGCAAGTTATGCCAGAAAAGTTTCGCTCAATCGGGTGGTCTTCATGCACATATGAGAACACATGATTCCGGATCAAGGGCAAACAAGGCAATATCAGTGCCAGCAGTAACTGAAGTCCCAACAACGACGACAATAGCTTCGGTACCAGTGACAGTGACAGTGCCAGTGCCAGCACTTGAAACCACACTGGAGATTGATCACATTTCACAAGAGGAGCACGAGGAGGCCATAACAGTCATTGAGATTATTGAAGAACCAGCCGCAGGCATTACAATGGCCATCAACATTGATGATAGTGCTGAACTTGATGCAGCCACTTGGACTGTCGCATAGACACCTCTCCAAAATAATTATTAGATTTAATTAAGTTGCTTTTATTATTAAGTTTGGCTCGATCTGTTTTTATACCCTTGCAAAAAGGGTATATTGGTTTTGGTCAGAAATGTGCAACGCATAGAAGGAAGCATTTCCTCCGACCATACAAAGTATATTTATTCTTGATCAGCACGACGAGACGAGTTCAAATAGCCATGACCGTCCGTCTGGATCAACGCGAACTCCTCCTAGACCGTAAGAGCTGCATGTAGATAAAACGTTTTTCCACTTTGATGGCTATGGGCAAGGAAAGAGTTACCAAAACAGTTGCAAGGACGCGGTCTGGTCTTTTTCTGTTTTTAGAATCTATTACTTATTATACATTTGAAAAGTACATTATATGAATTATTCAACATGTATAGAATAGATGGATGTTCATATTTAAGGTAAAGTGTGTAAAGAGAGATGATAAATTAAGAGTAAAGTAAATGCAAAAACATGTATCTAGATGTATTTAATTGTATATATTAAGATGCCGCTTATCTTAACAGGCAAATCCAACGACTAATAAGATCTTAAAAAGTGTAAAATTCCATTAGCTATAATTTCCAATGTAATTATGAAACGTGAGGCGGGAAAAGGGGGGAACGCTAATCAATTAAATTATAGAGAGTCCATCGATGAAAGGGGCACTTGCTATCCATTGAAGCAATCTAATCGGTCATCGAAAGAACAATTTTCGATGGGATGGCAGTTAAAAACGGCAACAGATTAGCAATAGACCCATAAACCAAGTATCTTTAGCTTAAAATTAGCTTTCGTTTTTTATGGGATGGATCGGGTGGTGAACAGTACCACCTAAACATTCAACAGCTAAGGATGTGGCCGATTGCTTTGTGTTTCATACTATTGTTGGTCAACACCATCGATTCAAGGGCAATTGCCGATGATGATGATGGAATCGACCAGGCAGCGAGTTATTATTTATATACCCCACTAAATACCGATTTGCCACATCAATTATTTATCAATGATGTGAAATCGGTGCAGGAATCAAATTTCAATCCGAAACTACCAACCAAGTGAGTCAGGCAATCGACTGCGAGGGTTTTGATCCCTAAACAAAGAGTCCCTTAAGATAGATCTGATCTTTAACTATCCCCCAGAATCATTATCCATGGCTGGACTATGTCATATCAGAAGATTCCCAATAATGAGCTGCGAACCGCCTACCAATCTCGTGGTGATTACAATATCATTTCCATAGACTGGTCGGATATAGCTGGTCTGAACTATATCGATGCCAAGATCAAGGCGCCCCGTGTTGGAGCAAGTTGTGCTTCCTTTGTACACTTTATGGTCAACGAATTTGGTCTAGATGTCTCCAATTTGGTGGTAATTGGTCATAGTATGGGTGCCCATATTGCAGGATTCTGTGGCAAAGATCTCAAAACGATTAGCAATGGCCAACTGAAACTTGGCCATATTGTGGCCTTGGATCCAGCATTTCCGCTCTACTTGTATGACGTTACGGATGGACGTCTTCACGAGGATGATGCCGACAATGTGATATGCTTGCACACGAATGGCCTGTTCAAGGGTCAATTGGCAATAATGGGCCATACGGATTACTATGCAAACGGCGGTCGTAGGCAACCAGGTTGTGGAACGGATCTTGATGGCGGCTGTGCGCATGCTAGGGCCGTTCATTTCTTTGCCGAGGCCATAAGACGTGTCTCAAGCTTCGCTCCCTATGTCGAGTGCAGCAATTACTCCGAATTCCTCTTGACAAGTGGTAAATGTGGTGGCCAGGCCTATGGCGTCGAGCTGGGCGATCCTTTGGATGTGACCAACTTGCCAGGCATTTTTACCTTCACAACTAATAAGGATAGTCCATATGGTCAGCTCTTGTGAAAGACAACTAACTTTCTTTTCTAAAACTACAAAAATTCAAATTTGAAAAGCAGCATAAAAGAAAAATAAACAAATTTACTTATATAAATTGCAGTACAAAATGTTTACGTTTATTTATTATGCGTTACAAAGGTTTCATTGCCTTTCTACAATATTTTTGTATATATGCAATATCTATATATTGCCAGTATATAAATATATATTTATATGGTTTCATATATTCTACAAACATAAAGGCAAACAACAAACAAAAAAAAAAGGACACATTTTAAAATAATACTCACTAATAATGGACGTATTGAGGTTGCGATTTGACATCAAAACGATCAAATATTATTGACTGGTTGAAAAATGATCATTTTTGAGTACGATCATTCAGAAGATCTCCTATCTCCATGGATATTATAAGTCTAGTAAGATTTCTACCTACATCCTATATACCTATGTATGTATGCTAAATCAGAGATTAAAAACAAACAAAAAGTTTGATCAATGGAATGCATTTTCGAATAGAACAGAGTGAGAGGTGAAACTTATTTAAAAGATAGATGGATATATATATTTGAGTATTATATCCCATTCTAAGAAGTATTGCTTGGCGATGTGATGTTCAATATCAAAAATGTTGTGACTAATTATTGTTTATACTGTAAGTCTATATAAAATATACGCTACACTATAATAACTAATTGTTGTATTAATATTTGTATATATGTAGGTATGTATAAGAAGTCTAAGTTTCATTTGCTGTTCTACTATATATGGAATTATTTATGTTTGTTTGTCTGTTCCCATTGGTTTGTTTATCGTTTCGTTTTTCACACAATATTGATTTCAATTTTGATCAGCAAACGATCATCGGCACAAAAGCCCAAATGCATTATATTCGATATGTTGGCATATTCGAGAAAACCAAATCCTCGTGTGCTAATCGCCTCGCGTGGCTGATGAAAGGCCAATATCTCTGGCTTCGTCATAATGGTATCATGTTGCGATAGACTCTTATCAGCTGGATGCACCATGCATAATTTAATGCGCCCCTTGAAGGGCCAATCCAAATGGAAATCATTCTCTGATTGCATCAAATGGACGTGCAAACTCAAGACATGCGGTTTTCGTGGCTGAATATTTAGACGTGCACAAAACTTATAGCCATAGGGTGAGGTATAACACTCATGGGAATAGACCTGATTGTTGGCATTGGCTCGCAAGCGAGTGATAAGGGGAGTTAATTGCTCGATTTGCCAGATAATTGTGCCATTGCTATAGCGGGCATCGATCGGTTGTTGCCGGCATAGGCGCAACTCTTTGTTGAGATTCTCAACGCGTGTCTCGTATTCACGGGCACGTTGCTCTAGTATCACGATTCTCTGGTACATGGTCTGAACGATTTGTTCGTCCACACCGTTGGCATATTGAGGCGGCGGTGGTGGCGGATGTGGGGGAGTCGATGAATTCGATTTGTGCGGCTGCCATGAGTCCAGTGCGGTTTGTTGAAAAGCCTTTAGCATCAGTTGCATGTGATGCGGCATGTCGAGCTTTAGATGTTCCTCCAATTGATTTGTCTCGGGTCTGCCAACAAAATCACATTTTATCGAAGCAAATGGACACTTTTCTCTTTGTTGCTGATCCACTTCCAGATCCTGGTGATGATGTTCGCTTTGTTGGCGCCTATACGGGCATGTTGGCAAATGGCGATTCAGTTCAATGGGCGAGGCTATCAAAGAGCAGCCCATGGGGGAATTGGGGCACTTGTGCTTTAATTGCTCGATTTCACGGCGTGTATAGTTGTCGGGAAAGATGTCTTGATCAGTGGATAGATGCTTATTATCGAGGGGACAGCACTGATTATGATTTTGAAGCCAATCGTTGAGACAACTCTTGCAAAACCGATGACCACACGATGTGAGAACTGGCTCGTTGAGCCAATCTATGCATATGGCACACTCGTAACGTGAATCGGGATAATCGGCATCTGTTTCGCCGTCATGCTCACCATTTGATGTATCCAAGGATGCAATTGGAATGGCAGAAGCTGGATGATAATTATTTTGATTCAATGCCAATGTTTTGGCATTGCTATTGCTGTTGCTGTTGTTGTGCGGATGTTGTTGTTGCTGCTCAGCTTGTGCATGGACATTGCAATTGCCGGGCTGACGCTTTACGTTATTTTTCTGCTCCCCAAGAGATCGCTGCATCTTGCGCACGTCATATATACCTATAGGTATACACTTGCAATTTTTTTGTATAAGGTTTTGCTTTTTTGTAAGTTACTCATCAGCTGTCGTCTGGCGTTGCCAATGAACAGACTATGTCGATAACCGATAATGTGTCCACTGGTTGTGCCGATAGCCGATAATTTATCGAAATCTAGAAAAATCTAGCGTGATTCCCGCCATTAGTGGCAGCACTAACTCAGCATATAAAAACAACGGTCACGAAAAGTTTGGAGTCAGCGTGCGCGAAGCCTTATAATAGAACAAAATAAATATTAAGTTATTGAATTAAACAATCAAAGACAGCGAAATGGATTTAATGCATTTTATATGCCTAGTCATGGCCTGTTGCTTTTTAATGTGGGAGCTCCAACTAAGTGCTGCGGCGGCTGCGGCAGCGGCAGCTAAGCAATTACCACTGCCCGCCAGCATTGCAGCAGTTGCAGTAACTACGACAACAACGGGAGGAGGAGGAGGAGGAGGAGCAGCAGCAAATCAAAGCCACAGCATTGGAATCGGCGGTGGGTCACGTCATGAACGACGACGTCGGCAATCGGATTGGTTTATAGCCCCAAATACACGTTGGTGTGGGCGTGGCAATTTGGCAAACGGCACCTATAATCATTTGGGAGGCGCCTCAATGGCCGATAAATGTTGCCGCAAGCACGATCATTGCAAAATGTGGATACCAGGAATGTCGAATCGTTACGATCTCTTCAACTATCGCCCCTACACCCTATCCCATTGCAGTTGTGATCGTCGTTTCCGCACCTGCCTAAAAATGGCCAGCGATGAGGACGCCATTGCCATTGGCAAACTATTCTTCAATATTGTGCAAACGCAATGTTTTGTATTGAAAACCGAAACGGTATGCCTAGAGCGTGGCAAGGGATCCGATTCGGACAATTGTATTAAAGAGGAAGTGCGTCACAAGGCCTTCCTGAGGAACAATAAAAAGTTCTAAGCCAAATCTTTTCACTCACGAATCGAATGCATTATAGTATACAATCGATGCACTGATTCTCAATTCCAAAAAGCCAAACGAACACAAACAATTGAAATGAAGAACTCTCTGTTATAATTAAGTTTGAAACTTAATTTTGTTATACTCGTACTTAGCCCCCCTCCCCCCCCAAAAAAAAAACATAGATGTATTAAGCCTATTAGGAAGGAAAAGGAATTTAGAACTTCTTTTCCACCAAAAACTGATAAGAACTAATTGACATTCAGCGCTGATTTGAGCTTTAAAACAAATTCCCCCACAAACAAATCAACGTTTTCAAGGACTGAAAATTTCAGATGATAATGATGGATGAGATGCCAGTTTGACAGGCTAAAAGAGAAACACATTATTTTAATGTCCAATTTCATCAAAAACAAAACAAAAACTATTATCAGATTTGTCTAACAATCTACGTACACACACATATATATATACATATGTATAATACATTTGTGTAATATAATATTTAAAGTGCTATTAATAATGCTTAGTAGTTGTTACTTATACATAAATACACCTACATACATATATATGTAAATTATATATATAGAACAAAAACATTTCCTAGGCTGCCAGTAAAACAAAGTTTTCCATATAGTTAACTTAGATAACTTTAAATCGTATATTATACCCTTTACTTAAATGAGAATTAATTGTTAGTATTAATAACAAATAAAGTGCAAACAACAAAACGAAAAAAACACAAAACAGTTCCATAAAACGAAAGTAATTTCCTCTACATGTTGTCTCGACATCTAAGGCATCGATCAAGCTCCAACCAAATCTCGCATTACGCTTTGGAATTTCAGACTTTGTCCCCTCTGCCACTGGCTTTACCTACGTCTACCTCAAAGCCCTCGCCTTATCGGGAAGAGTACGCACACACACACACGCATATATACACATGCATAGAGACGGCAGACGACGGCTGTGATCCCTGCCCACCATTGACGTCGTCTTTATAGACGCGATGAACTTCCTGACCTGACCACACACTCGGAATTAAATTGTTGCATATACATATATCATGATTTTGATTGGCTCCTCTGTTTCCCTCTAATATTTTTGTATTTCCTTCCTCGCTATTTTCAATATGTATCTATTTATTTTTATAATTTAGTTTTTTTTAGGTCACTGGAGCTCTGCAAAGAAAAGGTGCATCTGCGTCATGAATGTAAATTGGGGTCGTTCCCAGGTCAAGGTCATACACATGCGGGGAAAAAATGAAATTGTTTTCCCTTAAAAAAAAAGGGGCGTGTTTTTCGAGTTTGATTGAAATGTGTTTTTGTTTTTATGTTGAATTTGACTTCCTCAGTTTTGCGTCAGGTATAGAAACGCAATTCATATATACATATATGCATATGTATGCATGTATAGTAGCTGATAAGCTACGATTCTCTGAAATAGAATGACGTTAGCTTTAGTTACATACATAAATGGGGCAAAGTTCGTTTTACTTTATATATTGATTCTTTTCACATTTGGATCATTAATTCGAGTATGTATTTCCAGAAAAAAATAACAAATGTGGCTTGGGGGAAGGATAAGTGAATGCTTATAGTGGGGGCGGAGGGCTAAAACGTCATCTAAGTGTTGCCGTGCGTTGGCCATGCCAAAAAGCCAAGGGGGGTGCAGATGACTTAGAGATATCTGCGTCTGTACGCAGGATTATCTGGCATACATCGCATATATATTTTCTGCTGTAAAGTCCAGGACAAAGCGTTTACGTTTCTGTGCATGCTTACATAGCCGCAAATAGATCCCAGCCAGACCCTTAATGGCAATGAATGTTAGGCCACCCAAAAGTATGCTAAGGGAACGATCTTCCACCTTCTTATACAATGTGTTGCTCAATATAACCGCGAATGTGGGCAAGCTCAGGGCTATGCAAAAACCACTCAGATTCTCCGATCCAAAGTTGACAGCATCCAGCATAGTTGGATCCAGGTCACGCTCCTCGTCCTCGAAGTAAGCATCGCTTAATGGGGCACCTGGCAGTGGATTACCATCTTCATCGAGATGCTCTGGCGACAACAGTTGCCTTTGATGACGACGCAACACAGAAATCAGAAGTTCATCCCAACGTATCAAACGACCTAGGAGCAACAGAGTCGGTATGGCCGGCAACATCATCATCAATAATGTTGGATCCTCTTGCATAATACCCATGCCAGTGTCATAGCCAGCCACCTCGAGGAGTGTTACAGCGCCATAGGTTGCGGCGGAGAAGTAAACTGTTGCCGCCAATAAGCCCACTAGAATGTTGGGACACATTCGTCCATAGAACTTGTTCATACCTTGCAGAATACTATCGAAACGGCAGACCTTGGGCATCACAATAATGTATTCTGTCCGGCATTGCATGCACGTAACAGGCGCATCCGGACTGACCATTTGTTTCTCATCTATCCAGCGACTGAGACAGGTATCGTGAACCCATTTAGTGGTTCCCCGACATCGGCAAGGATGGATCCAATCGTTACGCGGCATCTCCTCATGGCTGGTCAAACATATCCAGCACATGCGCTCATCATCTATATCCGATCCACTGACTAGGCGATTTCCATGACGGTGATCTCTCCGGATCGGGGTTTTGGAATGGGTTGTTGCACGACGCAGCATTTCGGTTAAGCGTTTTATGGTCCAAGTGGATTTCAATTTTTATTCATCAGTAAACGGTTTACAAATTTCAAAAAAAAAAAAACTAACAACATTTACGACATTGAAATTTATGATAACACTGAAATGATAGGAAAAATCAAGATAACCTATACGATAATAGAATGACAACTTTAACCAGTTGACTGGGTTAACCCAGACCATATTTTTGAATAAAGAAAAACCAAAATGTTAACTGGTTCAAAACATTTCTTTGAATGATGCTCTAACCCAGATTAGACTGAGAGACATTCTCGCAATAATTCGGTGTATTTTTCTGTGGTTTACTTTCCATACTCAGAATGTGGGACATGGAAGGTGGGCAAGGAACGGCACATGCCAAAAACCGATAAAAGAAACCTGTTAGTAGGAGACACACACACAAACAAAAAAAAAAAAAAAAAAAAATAGGCGAAGGCCAAGTTGAAGTCCAAGTGCAGAATGCATACAAAAAACTGGATTTTGCTCTAAGAAAAGAGTTGATCTTGCTAAATTCAAAAGATGAGACTTACCCTTTCGAAAACTTGAGACAGATGCAGATAATCACAGTATTACATAGTTATACACATAATAATAACACATATAGATATAGTAAGTATATAGATTGCAATCACTTGCGGCTGTCTTTAACCTAATTTCTAAACAACACACAACAGACACACCAGAAAACCGGCAAAACAAAAGTGAACTTGTCAGCCCGAGAGCTGAAGAACATTTGGCCATGGGAGGAAATTGGAGGCCCACTGGCCGCCAAGCAGTGTGTGGCTCCAGACTCTTGGACTAGGCCGCCTGAACCGCTTTTTCATTCCACTTTTTCTACTTTGGTAAAGTTGCTAACATCCATACCAAAATGGTATACAAAATATAATGCACATAAAATTGGGGCAACAGAAGGTGCACTTGGAAATCTTTCGTCTTATAGAACTTTACCTAAGAAATAAATTAAAATTACTAAAGAAGTTATCAATATTTATTCACCTTATATTATATTATATTATAAAGGTTTCAGTTATATTTATATTGCTTATGACAATTATAAGACAGTTTCTCTTTAAAATTGGCGCGTAACGGGCTCGAACGTCGTGCCAATGTCGAACTCCAACCGATTAGTCGAACATATGATGCCCACGTCGAACCGACAGAATTTGGGGAATCTGGCAACATATCGACCGTTGTGTATACATAGATCTGGCATCCCAGACATATTCTCGTTGTTTTGTTATTGTTTTAGGCGCGTCGAATTTGTTTTTAATGCTTTAACTAAAAATAATGTGAATGCAGAAAGAACTGTCTCAAACACAACATGGCCAAGTATTTACCACTAAAGCCACTCAACACACCCAATGAAACTGAGTTTGGATTTCCCTATGAGCCCTATGAGATTCAAGGGCAACTCATGCAACAAGTGTTCCAAGTGCTGCAAACTAAACAAATTGGCATTTTCGAGAGTCCCACGGGAACGGGTAAATCTCTAACCTTGACATGTGCAGCACTGACCTGGCTAAAGCATCATGAGGAATTAGAACGGAGTGAGCTGAGAGAAAGAATTGCTAGACTGGAAAATGAAATTGTCAAACTGAAAGAATTGGGTGGTCAGGCTACAGATTGGATTAGCGAACAGGCTAAGGTCCAGGGACTGCGTGAAGAGTTGAAGCAATTGAAACGTTTAAATGAGTTAAGACTGAAGGAGGAAGATGAATTGGTAAAGATACGAACAAGGGGCAAAGAAAGAAAGCGATTAAGCAAAAAGTCTGAATATTTCCCAGACATTTCAGGGAATGAAATGGATAAGGCTCCATTCGTTGATTCGGACAATGACTCTGAGCATGAAATTGAGGATGATGCTTTAATGGATGGCCAGGAGCATTATCAACCCATACAAATTTTCTATTGCAGCCGAACCCATTCCCAATTGGCGCAAATCGTCTCCGAGTTGCGTAAAACGTCGCACAGTCAATGGGTGCGTTCGATTTCCCTGGGATCTCGGCAGCAACTCTGCATCAATCCACATGTGAAAAGACTTTCAAGTGTCTCCCTCATGAACGAACGCTGCTTGGACATGGCCAAAAGCAAGACCAAAGCAAATCCAAGCAAAAAGTCGCGCCTAGAAATATCCTCATCGGGTGGTTGTGCCTTTAAAGTCCCTACACAAATCGATCATCTCAGGGACCTGGCTCTGTCAGAGCCTGTGGACATTGAGGACCTTGTTAATCAAGGCCAATCATCTCGAGCTTGTCCCTATTATGCCTCGCGTTTAGCTCAGCAGAAAGCCCAATTAATTCTTTTGCCTTATCAATTGCTGCTACAGAAATCGGCTCGCCAGCAGTTGGGAATCGAAATCAGTGGTTCCATTGTCATTATAGATGAAGCCCACAATCTCTTGGACACTTTGGCCCAATTACATGGCTCGGAAATCAATTGTAATCAATTGAACATGGCCAAGGACTCAATATTAAACTACAAGGATGTGTATAAAACCCGCCTCGGTCCTAAAAACCTATTGAAAATCAATCAATTTGTGTTTATTATCAAAAGCCTGTTAAAAATGCTTGATAACAAGACGAATGCCAAGCCCCGCCTACTGCGCACGTATGAACTAACAGCCGAGGGTGATTTCTTCAATATCAATTTGATTGACTTGCTCGATTTCTGTGCCCGCTCAAGGTTTGCCCAGAAAGTGCAAAATTGTCACAAGAGAGAGCCCAAACAGGTTGAGAATCGTCCTCCTCCGTCAATAGATTTGCTAAAACGTTTGTCCAAACAACATCAGGGCCAGAGTAAAAGAAAACTGCCGCATGATGAACCACCACCATCTTCGACAGCATCCACTGTGGATGCGAAACGCTTGCTAATGCCATCACCCATACGTCCCATATTGGCGTTTTTAGAAACCCTGACCAGTGATGCAGCTGATGGACGAGTCCTAATACAGCCCGAACAGGGTACATTGAAATATTTATTACTTAATCCTGCCGAGCATTTCAGTGATATTGTTAACCAAGCCAGGGCGGTAAGCTTATCTTGGAAAAGCAATCTGAAATTCCTTTCTCTAACTTTGATTCTCTGCCCATTTCATTTAGCTTATTATAGCCGGTGGAACCATGAAGCCCACTCAAGAACTAATAGAGCAACTCTTTTCCAATTGCACAGAACGTGTGGTTGAACGTTTCTATGATCATGTAGTGCCACCGAATGCAGTATTACCATTTGCCATCACCAAGGGTCCAACGGGTGCTAACCTCTGCTTTAATTATTCCCAAAGAGGCAGTCCCCAAATGGCAAGTAAAGCGAATAAATATGCATGTCTTTTGAATAAATTTTGTGTATTTCCCTTAGTTGACTGAGCTCTCGATGATATTGCAGAATCTTTGTCAAGTATTACCCCACGGTTTGGTTTGTTTCCTGCCATCGTATGAGTATTTGGATCAGGTGTACAAGCATTTAGAGCAATGTGGTGCCTTGGCTAGAATCGCCAGGCGGAAGCGCGTATTTCGTGAATCCTCGGGCGGCGGAACTGTTGAACAGCTACTTCAACTCTATGCCGAGGCCGTCTCAAGTGGAGAGAATGGTGGGGCACTTCTTCTGAGCGTTGTTGGTGGCAAATTGTCAGAGGGCTTAAATTTTGCTGATAATTTGGGTCGCGGCATAATTGTTGTTGGCCTGCCATATCCCAATCGAACCTCACCGGAGCTACAGGAACGCATGCGGCATTTGGATGAAAAATTGGGGTCCGGTGCGGGCAATGAATATTATGAGAATCTCTGCATGAAGGCGGTCAATCAATGCATTGGTCGTTCTGTCCGTCATATAAGGGACTATGCTTGTGTCTATTTACTGGATGAGAGATATGCTGCCGAACGAATTCAACAGAAGCTACCACGATGGATAGCCCGTCACATAGTAATGGCCAATCACAGATTTGGTCAAGTCCAGGCTGGAACTGTGAAATTCTTCAAGGAGCACTAGCAATCATGACTGATATACATATAAACTAAACTATAGACTTATATGGAACTTAAATTCGAATACTATTTTTGTATTTTTTCAAATGTTTTTTTCCTATTAGTGATTAATTTTTTATTAAAAAGAAAGATTAAAACCAATCAGGGGTATTTATGGGGCTCCCAAAGACGGATCTGGATAACATTTGAAATTAAGGATCGAATGTGAATTTCTTAGTTTTCTTGGATATATAAATTCGGAACCTTGTAACCAAGCTTTAGTTATAATGTTTAAACTAATAGGTAACATGAAATAGAACGATATCGGGCAGAGAATCGAATGGAATGATAAATTATACCATTTAATCGCATAAAATATCGGTCATAAATAACAAAACGCATTATCATTGAACTTACTATTAGCAATCGCAGTGACATATACACCTACAACTAACGAGACACACACACACACACATGCATATGAGTATGTTTGTGATATAGCAACTTACAAGTATTGTAGCATTGGGTATTTTTAGTCGTGCGTTAAGTGAGAAATTATGCCACCTAAGCAACAACAACTACAGCCAACACACACACACACACACAAGTGCGATTGTGATAAATGGGTATGTGTCTTGTGGGCACAAACAGAAATAATGTCTAAGGCTCTTTCTCCTTCGGCCCGTACCTCAGTCCCATGTATGTATGTCGACCCGCTGTCTGTCAAGGTTCTTGCCGGCCGAAACTATATTTCATACAGAAATGACTCATGCAGTGGAGAGGTTGTTGATAATGCCAATAAGATGCGATGGGATACATATCAATGCAACAAAATTATCTTATTATATCAGCGCATAAATTGCCTTCACTCAATGCCATTTTGCCTACCACGACGATCACCATGTTGTCCCAATCGCTAAAGCGATAACATATACATGGATAGACGATGGATTATAGATTAAGCCCAAATTAACAGATCACTTTTTAATGTGAAAGTTGGAGCATGAATGAAAATCGGTTAAAAACGATTCGCAAAGAAATTGTAATTTCTTTTCTTTTGTTTCTAAATTCTGAATTTCTATTCAACCTGCCTACTTTTCCCAGCCTGTAAGTTTGACAATTTGTAAAGGATTTCAAAGAGCTTTATATCAAATAAATCTGAGTAGGCATTCCAGGGAGAAGGAAAATAACCCAATCTCCATTTGTTGAATTCAAAATATGAACTGTTTTATAGGGAATCTTAGGCTCTGGCGGGCAATTGGCAATCGTTCTTAGAAGATCTTATTCTAGTAAGACTCAAACCCACTTTTTTACGGGGGCTGATTGCAATTCTAGTCATATGCTGGGTTAGTTGTTTGTGACAAAAGTACAGTTGTGTTATATTTTCCTTAGTGCATCAGTTTTGGTGAAGCCGCTTCAGATGAACACGATGTTTATTCTGAAACAAATGGCAGTTCATGGTTGGCTTTATTAAGTAAACGTATGTTTCTTTTTATAACAATGACATCCATACATTAGCCCAGGACTCGAACCACTTAGACCACTCGACTACTAAGGACGTCAATGTAAAGAGATGAATTTTCAAATATTCAAAAAGTTGACTAAATTAGAAAGGTTTGAAATTTATAAAATAGATATGTTTACTTTTATATCGATCGCAATGCTTCCTTTTCTTGCAATCAAAGTTAGGCCTGGGAAAAAAACAAAGGCGGGACCCGGATTCAATTACTATAGCTGACCCACCGTGCGTATACGTAATGGCTAAAGAAGAAGGTGCTACATGGCCAAAGGCTGCCAGGTCTGTAAGTCCGCCAATGATAAAAAAATGTGAAAAAAAACTAATAAAATTATAAATAATTTCAACTAAATTAAGGCACAAAGTTTGTGTCTTCAACAGACTAATTGTAAGAGAAAATACAATCCTTGTTTTGATAGAATCATTTATTATCCTTAAACACACTCAGTAATTAACCAAAGCAAACTTCAGGATCGTCTGCTTATAATAAATGGAATTTAATTTGACTTGAACCAGTTTCTAGATTCAAAATACGTTTAGGACCCAAATAAAAAAGCCACATTAAAATTGAAATTTCTCTTTGTGAATTTAAATATATTGAAACTTGTAATAAACAAGATACTTAAATTCTTTTTAAGGGGATATTAAAACACAGAAACACAAAAATAAAATACAAATTGTTAATTTGCAAACACACCGAAGAAGATCGAGAGAATGAAAGATAAATCATGTGTAGTTAAAATCAAGTGATTTGGATGAGTAAGAATCACCTTTTCGCCCCGTTATGTAAATCCTTTGATGCAACTGTTGACTGTATTGCTTAGTAATACCTTTTAAAAGAAATATAGAAAACAAAAACTTGATTGATTGCCAATTAGTCATTTGGCCCGCCTGTGCTGGCTATTAATGTTTATTATTATTATTTTGCTAGATACCTCAGAGATCTTAGCCAGTCTCCAAGTTTCCACTCTCCTCCATTCCAGTCGCAATTTCAGTTCAGCCTCCCGAAACTGTGGGGACGGACGGGACCTGCGGCCATTTTTTTTTTTTTTTCAATTTAATATTCAATTTGTGTTTGGTGATATTTGTAATTAACTTGTGGGCGTTGAGTCTCTGAATGAGTGTGTGTAAGTGTGTGTGTGTATGAGCATTACTCATACGCAATGTTGACCTTAGACATAGAACTGAATGTACTGCCAAAATGCAACGGAGGTTGCTATTCTATTGTAGTTGTTATTGTTGTTGTTGTTGTTGTTGTTGTGCTGCTGCACCTATAATGACTTTGGGGTCTATGGCTCATAATGCTCAATGATTGACGATTGACATGACAAAATGTGAACAATCAAACATCTTTTTGTATGTCAACCTGCGGGGCATAACTCGTCGCTTGCACCGCACCACATCGCAGCAACCACCAAGCCAACCTGGCACAACATGCACCTGAATTTGTTGCAAACATTAAACATGGTGCACTAACTCACTTAAATGTTTCTCTTTTAGAATATTTGTAAAATATATGAACATTATTTGCAATGAATTTCCCCAATTTCTTAGACTATATCTTAGTCAATTTCTAACCGATTTCCTAAGGTTTTATTTCAATTTCAGAAACTTGGATATACTTATTATTCGACCCAATTTTTGACTGAAACGTATAGCGTATTGGTCTATATTGTAGCTTGGCACAGTGCTGGTCAATTGAATAGGTACGCTCTACCTCATCCATAACTATTCGACTGATGATTCTGATCGATATTCTCTTGCTCCTGTTTAAACATTTTGTCATAGAACAGCAAAGTATTCCAGCCTTAATTTCATGAAGCTCTAATTTAGTAAATTTCAAAAAGTCTTTTAATTTATTTGATATATAACTTTTTGAAATCGGTTAGAAATTGGCCAACGTACAGGCTGGCAAAAATATCCGGGTTAAACAAGAATTTCAGTTTAAAGACGATACTGAAAAAATAAACACATTATATATATTTAATATTATTATTAACTAATGGCCATTTCGTTGGTCTTGTTTTCTGGTCTCACGTGAACCGGATTTACGTCTTCTTCATTCTTCCGCTGACATTCTACCAAGGCTACCAGCAAGTGATCTTATAAATTCGTCATCTTTCAAATACACCTTCAGGCTGAATGGCTACCATATGGCCACGCCTCGATCCGGCCCCCAATTCCATGACATGCTGCCCTGCCTTCCTTTGCTACCACCCCCATCTCCCCCCTATCAGCACCATTCACTGTGGAATCGTGGCTCTGAATGATTGTGTTTCGTTCCGTTCTTGGCGCGTGTCTTGGCGTGGGCGTGGGACACAAATTGCTGCCCGCTGGCTGGTTGCCTGCCTGCCTTCTGCTGCCTCTCAATCTGCAGCAGTGTCTCTCTCTCTCTCTCTCTCTCACTCACTATAGTTCTCTCTTGCCGGCCAGTGGATCGGCCGCCGGCTCAATTGGCACTGACTTGGCTGACTTATAAACAGACTATGACATCATGTGATTATGCAAAAAAAAAACAACAAATTCGAACGGGAGAGGATGAGGAGAAACCGCGAGAAGAGTAGCCGCAGTAGCTGTAACTGTGTCTCTGTGTCGCCAATCTATTGAGATGCAGAGCCCCAAGCCGATGTCTCACTGTGTCTCTGTCTCCCTGTCTCCCTGTCTCTCTCTCATATGCATAAGTTGAAGGCTTTGGATCGTTGGCGCTTCAGCTTGAGTCTGAGCTTGGGTTTGCTTTTGCTGCTTGGGTGATTAATGCCTTTGGCCGTGATTAATGCCTAATTGCTTATTGAATGTCATAACAGTAATAAAAATAATACACACACACAAACACACGAAGAGAAATCCAACAACAAGAATTATAAACAAATGCAAAAATCCTTCTAAATGCAAATCACTTGAAGAGCATCAGCAACGGATTCATTCAATGTGTCATAGAAGAATTGGTCATCAAACCTATTTAATCGTCTTATCTATAGTCTCAATTTATCCAAACACATGGAAAAGATCTTGGTCATGTGGCTGTGGGATTCCTAGCACCGATCCGCATTAGTATTTCCATCTATTTTAGCGTTTATATGCAATCTATCCTCAAGGACAACAAGCCAAATTTCAAATTATTGAAGAGGACACCTGGTGTATTGCCTGTTAGCCAGGATGATACATACATCTCTCCACCTTAGAGATTGGCCGTTGTGCCCAATAAGCTAGTTTCAAATAACCTCGAGAAAGGCTTATTTTAAGTAGGTAAGTAAGAAAAAGTTAATTCCAGTTGGTTTTCCAATCAAGACGCTTGCCTAAAGTGAGGCATAGTCGACTGGGCTGACCCATGTAGGCTAAATGGGGCTAATTGGTCCTGCTAGTAGAGGAGTTCAGATGCCAACTTTATGCCCAAACAATGCGCTTATCTTGCCGTAGTTTATTTAAGAGATTTTAGTCCTCATGGCTTAACATCGACTGGCACTAACAGATTCTGGAAAGTTCTGAAGAAAGCTGAGATACATGAAAAGAGATTTTCAATCAACACTGTCTCACAAGTTCATCCCTTTTGAACCCTTTGACAAAGTTGGAGGTCTAGTAAAAGACTAAGGTCAACTGTATACGACAATTTGAAAATTTAGACCCAAAATCCAATTTGGGTGCAATTTCAAATTTTGTATGGGACTTACACTAGTTAGTTATACTTATCAGTTGCCACCTGTGGATTGCCATCGTCATCCTAAACAGCGGTCCCTTGCATGCGAAAGAAAGAGAAGGATATGCAGTGTTGGAAGAAATAATAGAAACGGCATAGAATTTTCTTTCTTTTGTGTCTGTCTATGGCAAAACTCTAATTTTTTGTAATTTGAATGGATTATTATCAAAACGCTTTAAAGTAAAAAATAGGAAGTTGTTGTTCAAGAAGCATAGCAATTTTTGGTTTCAACAAATATTTGAATTAATATGAAGTCCTCCCAACCTTATTTTTCAAGACTTCGCGGCAACGACATCCCACGGAATCAAATAACTTGGCGCAAATAGCTGGTCTTATAGAATACCATTTAACCTTGGTATTTTCCCTATATTCTTGCTTATTTTCTGGTTTATATCCAGCAGTTCTATTCCCTAATATTCCCCAAAGGTGTTCTATAAAGTTTAAGTCCGGGGATTGGGACGGTGGCTTTAAAACATTAACTTAATTTTCCTTGAACGAGCTGGCAAAAGCTGGGATGAGGGTTTAGAATCGTTTTCCTGCTAATATTATCACTTTAAAGGCAATTCTTCTTCGGCATAAGGAAGCATAGTATTGTTAAGGACATTTACTTTGTTAATGGCGCACATTTTATCCTTTATCCAAACTAACGGACCGACACTTGAAGAAGAACAGCAGCCCCAAAACATATTTTTTTCACCTTAGTGCCCAATGGTCTTTAAAGAGTGTTTTTGGCTGTCTTACATGGCAGGGTGCATCAGATTCAAACAAATTTACATTTGTTTCATCCGATCACAGCACGTTTTTCACATAGGCCCGAAGCACATGTTGGTTAGCAAAATCTGGTCTATCTTTTATATTGTTCTTGCTCAAGCACGATTCCTTTCGAGCACTATATACCTTTAACCGCTTTAATTTCAATCTTGCCCGGATAGTTCTCCTGGTTATTGATGCATTTAACTTATTTTGGAGCTTTTCCGATGAATGGAATGGGTTTCTTTTCGCTGATCTATTCGAATTTTGATGCTGAGACGATTTTCTTGCTTATATTCACAATGAATAGCGGAAAGCCCTTTTACTCTTGGCCAATTCATTAATTTGACCAGAGTTTGTTAGTTTTTTTATAATTTCCATTATACTGCACATAATGTTATTAAATTTAGTGGACTTTAATACCTGCAAGTCCATTAAGCCAGCTCTATTGAATACAATATACTAATCTCTTGATCTAGTTAAACTTACTTATTAGAGCGTGAGTGAGTAATCTGAAAATATCGATTTGGAAAGCAAAAAAATTACAACATTGGTTTTGAATGTTTTTTTTTTTGTAATGAATATTAAACTTTAATGTTTATTTTTATTTGTTTTTTGTTTTTTTTTTTGTTTGTTTTCTTTTTTGTTTGCTTTTTTGTTTTTATTATTATTAATATTATTATTATAATTCTGCGTATTGTTCATCTTTTTCTCTTATCGTTGTTGAATGCTCTTCACATTGATAGGGGTTAAGGGCAAGGGTTTGGTGGGGGATGGGGGATGGGGGAGGGATGGAGGTGGTGGCGGATACAAATACATACAGATACAATTGTTGTTTCATTTGTGTGTGTGTGCGTGTGTGTGTGTTGGAGCTCTGTTTTTGAATGCTTTTGAGGAAGGCTTGGATAGAGAGGGGGCGGGGGGATGGGGCGCTAATTATGCAATTTTCAAGTAAGATGGTAAATCTTTTATATATATATATATACATAAATATATATATATATTTTCTTGGTAGATTTGTGTGTTTTGTGGGGATTTCACCTACATACATATATATCTTCATTGGTTTTTGTATTTGTTTTGTTTTGTTTGATTTCTTTTCAGAATTATTTCGCATATATTTTTGCTCTGGTCAAAAATATTTAAATAATACAAATTTCTCTTAGTTCTTTTCATGTTTGTTTTGGTTTTGGTTTTTGTTTTTAGCACAGTTTATGGGAGTTTTTCTTTTATGTTTCTTTTTTTGTTTTTAGCAATTGGAAATCTTGTTTAGTTTTCTTGTGTGTGTGTGTGTGTTTTGTTATTATAGTTTTACATATACACATAGATCATTAATCAATATAAGTTTATACATAAACATTTATTTTTTTGCAATTTCAATTTTTTTTTCTTTTTTTTTTGAATATAATTTGTGTGTTTTCTTGGTTTTCTTTCTTTTTTTTCTTGTTTTGCTTTTAGAAAGAAATTTGCCTGCAGTTGAATTTTTTATCTATATATATTTTTTGTTTTGTTTTTATTTCAATTAAATGTAAGTTTGTAGTTAACAACATTATTTGTTTTGTTTTTGGTCATTAAATATTTCAAATTTCCTCATTTATTATTTGTTCAGGTACTTTCGTAGCGCAAAAAACCTTTTCCAGTTGTTCTTTTTGTAATATCTAAAAATAATAAGGTAACTAAAAACTAAAAATCTAACATCATGAAAGTTAAGGCGACAGAGAGAGAGAGAGAGTGAGAGGGAGAAAAGATGAAGGAGACAGTGGGAAGAGGGGAGGGCTTAGATGAAAAGCTGCGCCACTACTAGCCAAACATAATGATACGAAGAGAACTTACAAAAAGAAGAGTTTTTCGTTTTTCCATGTTTCAAATTGTTGTGTATATAGAAAAATGATTTATATATGGTGATATAGTGAAGTTCTCAAAATGGGGAATAGCTTCAATGATGTTTAACTATGTTTAATGAAATTGGAAGTCATTGAGTTACTTTGGAATTTGGCTGTTCCTTTCATTTTCCTTTTCTTGGCTTGTTGTGTGTGAAAAGTTTGAGAAATCTTAATGGATCCTTGGCTATATTGAAATTATTAACGTTTAAGGTAAATCATTGAGTGTAATCTTTTGCCCATTGTAACTGAAATGACTGGTGATGTTTTATAGAATACAGTGAAACCTTGTTATAACGAAGAACCCAATTTTATACTGAACATGCCAAAGTGCTTGGTGAGTCTCCTAAGAGATGTTAAAACGAGGTTTCACTGTTTGCTTTAACTATTTTCTAACTATTTTAGTTTGTTTAGCATTTGTTTTTGTTTTTATTTCATTATCATAGTTTATATAATTTGTTAGTTAATGTTTATATTCAGCTGCAGGCAAATTTTTCAAAAATGGATAGAGAGAGAGAGAGAGAGAGAGAGATAGTGTGTGTGTGTGTGTGTGTGTGTGTGGAAGGGAAGGGAGAAGAACAATTTACATAAATTTTTGCACAATTTACTGTTGATTTTTGATTGCATTTAACATTGAATAGAAGTTTTCTTAAGTTTTGTTCTTTTTTTTTGAGGGGGGGAGAAATTTGTTGTTTTTTTTTCAGAGAGAAAAACCAAGAATATTGACCTGAGCTCAATTTAAGTTTTCATGTTGTTTTTTGTTTTTTTTGTAAAGGTTTTTGGAAGCTGAAAGTAAAGTTCTTAACACATACACAAGTGTTATTTGTATGCATGTGTGTAGGCCTATGTACATGTATATGTAAAGTACTTGGTTAACAAAACAAAAAAACACTTAAAAAATGTACAAAATTTCTTCATTACAACAATTTTCAAAAGCTTGAAAAGGCGTGCGGGCATTTTGGGAGTTTCATTTTCTTTTTGTCTATGTTGAATCTTTTCTTGACAATGAAGAGCTCTTCGTGAATCGAGGAGAGAGCTATACACATACATATATAAATATTTTAAATCTTTAGTACAAATCGAGGCAAATGTTGACAAAGCACTTTGTTTTTTGTATATATATATATATGTATATATATGTATGTATATTTATATTTTAGTTTATCCATTTTGTTATTTTTTTTTGTTTTTTTTCTCCTTTTTTTTTTTTGATAGGCCACTTTTTGGTGTTCACAGCTAACTGGCATAAACATTTTGTTTTTTTGTTTTTTAATTTTTTAATTTTATAATTTTTCGTGTATATATTTAATATGAAAAGCGGTAAACACACATACACAAATACATCAAGTTAATTATTATTAATTTTCAATTGTTCAGTTACTTATATATTTAAAAAATATATATTCAATATATGTATAGAAAAAAATGTTTGAGTTTTGTTTTGTTTTGTTTTTTTGCTTTTTTTTTTTTTTTTTTTTTTTTACTTTTTTATTATAAGACACAGTTTACTTGAATTTCCACAAATTAAACAAAAAACTAAAGAAAAAACTGATCAAAAACTGATCCCAAATTGAAGTTCAACTGGAATTGGCTATATAAGAGGTTTTTGGAATTAATTCGCTCGATTTTAGGGGGGAAATCGAAGCGAAAAAGTTCAAAAGTTAACTTAAAAACCACTTAAAATCTGATTTGTATAAAATAGAATAACAAAATTAAGGACTACCGCAGTAAATGATTAAGGACAAGACTCTGAAATAAAACAAAACTGATTAAGACAATGGGGAAAGCAACTCAGTAAGAGAAGTCATGGCCATGACCCTAGACCTTGTAATCAGAAAGGAAAGAAATTCTATAAAATATGCTTAATGCAAATAATATTTCCCTTAACCTATTCATTTGAGCTGCAATGTAGGGGTTAGAATTGGTTTTGTAGAAAGAACTTGATCTATTGATATGGCTTTTTGAGGTGATCAACTGGGCCTAGTCATGGATATATGTATATGCTCAAAAGTATATACAGTAGAGTCTGGCTATAACAAAGCTCGTCCCTCTTAGGCCCTTTCAACCAATCACTCATCGAACTTTAGTCGCTGTAACCGGACGGACGTTATAGCTGGATTCTACTGTATAGGCAAATATGTATGAATGGTTTGTATGTATTTGTTTATAGAACCCATATCGATTTTTGATTGGTTGTTGTTCTTTATATATTGCACTTTTCAATCAAATGTAAATTAAAAACCCAAATAACATAAATTGCTTTTGCCCTACTTCAATTTACTTTTCTTTTTTGTAATTTGTCATATTTTTGATCAGTTTCTCTTAGATTCTCGTCCACTGTGGCATAAGGCGCGAGTTAAAAAGTTGTAAATTATTATTATTAATTTCTTTTTTTCTTTTTTTCTGTATATTAAATTTTAGTTTAACAAAAAAGTTAGTAGTTTTCGTTTCATATTATTTTAAATATATCGTTTCTTATTTTCTTTTCTTTTTCTTTTTTTGTTTTTAAGTGGTCAATTTTCAGAACATTTTTTTGTTGGTTTTTTAAGGCATTTGCTTTTTTCTCTTCTTAAACATAGAAATATATATATATAGATATCGAATAGTTAATTTCTATGCATTTCATATCACTGCTTAAGACCTAAGACAAAAAAAAAAAAAAAATAATATACATGTATATGAATTTTTATTCCAATATCAAATGTCATTGCAAATAATAAACAATTTTCACATAAGAAAACACAAAAAAAGGTTTTTCAAATTTGCAAAAAAAAAAAAAAAAACAAGGAATTAAAATTAATAATTACTGAGGCGGATGTGACTCTTCTTCTTCTTCGGTTGCTGCTGCAACTTCTGCTTAATTGGAATGTTACCGATTTAGATATATAAGATATACATATATATATGCAAAGATATATATATAAAAATTGTTAAGGGTTATGTACAATTTGTGTTCTTGTTTTCGTTTCAATATTTTTTCGTTTTGTTTTGTTTTCTTTTTGGGATGATCAATGATAAAGTTAAGGTTTTTCATTTTTTTGTTAAATTTTTTCTTGTTTTTGTTTTTGTTTAGTTTAGTTAGTTTGTTGTTGTTGTTGTTTATGAGGTAGTCAAGCCACAAAACTAAGAGCCGCTCCAGGCGGACTTTTACATACACAAACAAGTAAGTTGTGTGTGTGTGTGTGTGTGTGTGGGGGGGGGGGAGGAATTAAGAGGGGTAAATATACAATATATAGACATATATTCGAGGGGTAAGGGAAGACCTTGTTTTTTTAAGAGGGTTGTGTTTCTTTTGGAACAACACTTAGCTAAAGCGGCTTAGATGAGTTTTTGTAATTAATAGGTATATAAAGGTAGCTATATATATATTTCTATATATATATATATATATATATAAAGACTTTCTCTTTCGGCTTGATTTGAATCTTATGTGTTTTTCTTGCATTTGAATTCTAGCACCAGTAATCCACATTGGTCCATACTGAATCTATATCCTCCACATCGGCCATTTGGTGATCCAAATGCTCCTGCTGCTGTTGCTGTTGTTGATGTTGCTCCTCCTCCTGCTCCTCTTCGTGTTGTTGTTGCTGCTGCTGCTCATCCTCTTGTTGTTGCTGCTGGTGTTGATGTTGCTGTCGCTGTTGCTGTTGCCGTTGATCAAAAGTTATCATAGTTAGTTCCTGTTCACCTGCCGCCCGCTGTGGGGCCCTTCCTCACGCCAAACAACTGCCATTGGGCAGAAATGCCGCTGCCCCAGTATCCAGATCAACAAATTCGGTGCCATCGCCCGTCAATTGGGCAAGTAAATCATTTGCATAGCAATTATTCTTCATCATTAGCAACTGTTGCTCCTCATCGTAACATGGTGTCATTACACCAATGCCCACTCCAACACCGACTCCAACTCCAACACCACCGACTCCAACACCAACACCACCGACACCGCCAACACCCTCATTACCGATATTATTGTGATGTAGATTATTATGAAAGTCCATTAAATGATGACTATTATTATTTGAACTTTGCACCACGCTGGCCATATTGATGTTATTGTTGATAATGCTGCTCGGATGGACACTGACAGCGTGCTTAATATCGGGAAAGCCATCGCTTGGCTCAAACAAGAAGCGTTCGGCACTCAGAGCTGTGGTATAGGGACTCTGTGAGTCGACCAACTCGTTCTTGACAAACTCAATTGCACTTGTTGTGCTTGAGTTGCTTGTGTTGCTGCTGTTCGTACTGCTAATGCTGTTGCTGGTGTTGCTGCTGCTGTTGGTGTTGTTGCTGCTGCCGTTGCTGCTGTTGCTGCTGCTGTTGCTGCTACTGTTGTTGATATTGCTGGTGGTGTTGTTGTTAATGTTATTATTATTATTTAGGGCGGTGGTTGTTGGCGTTGTTGTCACTATTGTTACATTTGATAAACCCAAAAGTCCATCACAATTGGGCACATAATCAGAGACCTGTTGCTGCTGCTGCTGCTGCTCGGACATATTGCTGGCATTGCTATTGGGATTACTATTGGTATTATTTGCGGGTTGTAGGGTTTGTTGCATCGTTAATGTCTCCTGACTACCAGCTGGTGAACTTAAATAGCCAGCATGTTCAAATTCCTGAGGACTGGGCGAAGGTTTGCAATAGCCATTGGGCAATTGTTGCTGTTGTGAGGCTGCCGCTGCAATGGCTGCTGTCTTGGTACCAAATTTAAATGTTGCCATCGACGGTATAGACATACGTTGACCATTACCATTGACACCACCGTTAGCACCACCGCCGCCGCCATTTGTAGCATTCTCACCACTCGGCTTATCTAATTCCAATTCGGATAAATATTTCATGGCCGGCGATTGCAGCAATTTCGATGGCAATTGACAGCCACCAACACGCAAACAGCTCGATGATTGATTGTGCGTTTGCAGCATTTCCAACAGTTTTTGCCTTTCCGTTTCCAATAAACGCACTTGACTCTTTAATTCAATATTCTGTGTATCCAGCACTTCCGATTCTTTGATCAAATTCTGTGTACGTTCACGTTTCTTCATGCGGCATTTGGTGGCAGCAATTTTATTGCGTTCACGTCGCCGACGTCGACGATCCTCGTCCTCGGGCGTTAGTCCCTTATTCGGTTGCGATTTGGTTTCACTATCGTCCTCATCGCTCGACTCCTCGCAATCCTCATCACGGCGTGAGCATTTTGAATTCGGTTGCTCGGATCCAGAACTCGAATCGCAGGTGGATAACTTGCGTTTACTTTGTATGGACAGCTTGAGGCCAGCTTTGATCAATTGCGAACAGGTCTACAGAAAAACGAGAGGGAAGATATAGAGAGAGTGAGATAGATATAAATACCAACTGAGTTAAAGTTGTTTGTCACCCATAGCCAAAAAATTTTGTGTGTGTGTATATTGTAAACTCAAAACCAAAGAAGGTAGCCTGTCTGCTCCAACTACAAAATAAAAAATTGCATAAGTTTCAAGAAACACAAAAAAGTTAAAATATCCATGCTGGGAACTGACATTTGCAATAAAGAGAAGTCAAATGAAATGTCTTGAATCAAGGTTGAAAATTTCATATATGTATATTTAAGTAAAAAATGTCTTTCTATTTCAAGAATATCTCTTAATCAGTGCCGATTTGAGCCACCAAGACCGTGAATATAAGTTTTCGGGAAGGATCACAGGACCAATGTGAAAATTAGGCCAGGTGTGAAAAAAGCTATCAAACTCGACTTGCAAAGTTAATGGGTTTGTTTTAGGATTATTTGAAAATCAAATTTCGCTAAATTTTGGCCAATTTCTAACCGATTTCGAGAATTGTATCTCAATTTTATCGCAAAAAACCAGAACGCGCTAACCCGACTACCACTGTATATATGTACATATATATCAGTGGCTGATCTGTTATCTGATGGATCAGTTTTAATAGCAAAAACCGCGGCTTTAGGGTGCAAATTTTCGCCATATCAGCCATTGACTATCCCACTAATCTATATCAAATATGTTTCAGTCGTCCTAGTCCTCTATAGCTGACAAAAATGAAATCTTTTAAACCGATTATGCAATTAATAACGACACCAATCGGTTTACATAAATTTTGATGAGTTTTTCGTATGACTCCTAGAAAACGGGGCAAATTTTTAGTGTTTTAAAAGGTTTGTACATTTAAAATTGTACAAGTTTTAATAATCATTGGAGCATTTGTTATTAGCTGGCTCACCGTGCGTATACGTTATGCATATGGCCAAGCTGACTCAAAGTTCAAAACTTTGTCTTTGCCACCTTTTTTTATTAGATCAGTGGGGAATAAACTCTGAACTAGTTCTTAAAAAACTAGAATTTATTCTTTGCAATTAGCTTTGGTATTTTTAGTCTTGGATTTCTATAAATAATTTTTGTGAGCAAAGTTTTTAAGAGATATTGTGGATTGAATTTGCGAATTGCCTCTTGCAGCACTTAACCCTGGGTTAGCTTTTTCACTGTCGCACAGATTGACACAGATTTTAAGTACCTTCTTTACACATACATATGTACATACATATATGATGTATGTATGTATGTATAGAAGTGGTAGTGGGTACTTCATTATCCCACATACACGCCCTTTTTTTTCTCATTTTGGCGCTTCCATTCCAGGTAGCCCATGACGAATCAAACTCAACAACTTGAACAGCTTTTGGCACATTCCCTTTAGCTCATACACATTCCACACACGCATACACATGCACACACACACATGCACACATATATACATATGTATGTATAGAGAAAAATCTCAACCTCGTGGCCCGATTTTGTTGTGGCAAGGTCTGAGGTCTGATTGGGGAGAAGATAATCTTTTGCGGCATTTTGTTTATTTATTTTATGATTTACTTGAGCGACCTTTTTTTAGATACCTATATACACATATATATTTAAGTGTGTGTGTGTGCTTGTGTTTATATGTATTATATTTAAGTGAAAGATAGAAATCGGACACGCCCTGCAAAACGACATAAAACCTAAAAAAAAAACCCCACACTCTGCCGACTCGAAGAAAATAAAATCAAAAGCCACAATCAACTGCAAAAATTGTTTGTGGACAAGTGCCAAGTGAGGTGGGCGGAATGCAACAACTTGCATCGAAATTTCTGGCCTTTTATGGTGGTGGGAAAGGGGGCAGAGGGAGACCCAATCAACAACAAAAACAACAGAAAACAGATGCTTAATCATTTTACACATTGTCAACTTTCATTTCAACAGGAATTGCAATTGGCCAGGCAGATAAAACAGATCACATCACAGATGAGATTAAATCAAATCCAATTGATTATAGTTTGTAGCTAAAGAAGTGGAGATGAGTGAAATTCTTTTTCATATATTGCTTAATTTTCTTAGTTTTTTTTTGCCATGCTTCAAGCTCATTGAAAATGTCAGACGAGCTGACTTTCAATTTCTTTGCTTGTTCTTATGTTGGGGGGGTTTTTTTTTCCTTTCCTTTTGTTTTATTTGCTGTCTGGTCGAGAAATTGTTCAGATGCCACCAACACGATGGAATTGCCCCACCACCACCACCACCGAACCCCAACCTTCTTCTTCTCAAGCAGCCTGCCACAGCCCATTGAACGCGCCCTTCTTTTCAATGTTGCTCCACACACACACACACTTATCTCAGCTCACTGAATCCAACGGGGCATTGTGTTTCATTTAAATTTTAGGCACGCTGCGCTTTTATTTATTGACCCAAAAAACAGATAAATAAATTTTGTTTAAGGCAAAAATAAAGAAAAACAACAACGCATAATCATAATAATCGCATGCGCCAACGAGTCCAAAAAACAAAAACTGAAAAGCTGAAAAACTGAAGCCATATGACCATATGGTCGATCGACCGATCAGTCGATCCGTCGGTCCGTCGGCCCGTCGGCCCGTCGGCCCGTCGGCCCGTCGGTTGTTTCATTGATTTTGTAGACTTCTTGAAAATGTGCTCCATCTCGTTCTCTCTCTGTGTGTTGTGCAACTAAAACTAATGCAACTTGTCAGTGGTAAGACTGGCAACTAATAACAAAAAGAAAACAAAAAGAAAAACCTCTACCCCCTAACAAAAAGTAAAGCAAAATCAAGCAAACATAGGAAAACTTCTAGTTTTACAACTGCCAAATCGAAGCCTCACAATGAATCCTTTAATCTCGTCTTTACTTCAGTTCAAACACTCAGCTTTAACTTTTTAATTTCAATTCATATATTTTTTATCACATTAAATGTTAATCCAAATAAAATCACTTCAAAATACATTAAAAATATGTTTCTCAAGATCCCAAAGGAAATGCCTACTTTAAGCATTAAAGATTAACCATTGAAGCCTTTAGAATTTGTCCTAAGTTTTGTCCAGGGGATCGCTCCATGATCCTAGGTTCAATTAGAAATTTTCACGGTTTGCCTTTTGAGTCTTTAGGATTTGTCCAACTTTTGTCAGGGCAAATCTTGACAAGACTTAACTTAATGTTTTCGACAAAATTAATCCATCTTAAAACATTTTCCAAAAACTGCAACTAATTTGAATTTATTGTTTATGATTTTTGAATTAAATCAGTATTGAGTTTAAAGAAAAGAGTGTGTCGAATGCTTTTGCCAAATTTCTATTTTATTAGATTCTTAGATTCCTTGCTGTGAATCTAAGGATAATGTTAACAATTTGTGTATAACCCTCAAGATAGAAGTTACAAAAAACCACACAAGGAAGTTCGCTTTGGATAAAACATTGTATGTTTGTTGATGGTTAATGGTTAACATATACAGATACATATGTATATATATAAACAAGTGATTCAAAGACCGTGCCTTTCTTTGCCTTTCGCATTTCGCTGCATTTGAACTTTGCGTTCTGCGTTCATGCATAATTCGTTTCGGTTATTTTGGTATCTCTTTTTTTTGTTTTTGTTGGCTTTTGGCCTGTATCTTTTCTCTTTGCGCTTCTTTCGATTCGTCTGCTTGTTTGGGCTATTTGTTTAAGTGCGGACCAAAAACAAAATTCACATGGAAACGAGCAACAAATAATTTTTCATGCATATTTCGTTTCATTTTATTTTGTTTGTCCCATTGTCTGTTTGTGTCGTTCCACGTTTCAATATTTGCAATTTTTATAATTTTCTCTTTGCATTTTCTCATAAATTTGTTTTTTTTGTTGTTTTTTTTTTTTTTTTTTTGGCAATGGCAACATTTGTGCAAATATTTAAGTCAACAACCAAAAACGAAATCAACAGAAACGAGCGATGTGCAGTAAAAGCTTCCAAAAAGGGGGTTGGGGGAGGGAGTGAGTGATAGGGGGGAGGGGGTATGAGGAGAACAAATGTATGGGAAGGTTGTTAAAGACATATCGAAAAAGTTTCTTTTAATTTGTTGGAAAACAAATTAGAAAACGAAAAAATATAACTAAAAGGGAAAATAGAAAATGTTTTGCCACTCAAATTGCCAATAAATTTGTTTCCAAGTAATAATCATAAATCACACATATACAAACAGACAAATAGACTCACACAATGACACTCTCATATATGTACAGTCACACACATACATTTACACACCTGCCAATTAGTTGCAGTTGAAAGCAAACTGAAAACACAAAAGTAGACAAATACTAAATACTCTATGGAAAATTTGCATACCTAGATGCCTTTATTAACTAATGTACTCTAATTGTTTTGCGGCAGGGTATATGTGTGTGTGTGTACATATAGAGAATATATCTACTGGATGCGGCGACGATTCCAACGGATTTTAATTGCTGTTGCCGCCACCGACGCCAGGCAAAATGTCATTCATATGCACCTGCCGCACACTCCCTTGTATTATCACACCCCCCCACACACACACACACACACACTCACATAGTTACGTGCCTCATTAAGGCCAATGTCAGTTAAGTGATTCTCCTCCACACACGTATAACAACAGCAACGACAACAACACACTAACAAAAAAAACCACAGAAAATGTGCAGATGATGCTTTTAGATACAGATACAGATACAGATACAGATACAAACTCAGTTACAAATACATTTAGCAAACTATATAAATAACTATATGTATTACGAAAAAAAAGTGAAATCAATTCTGCTTGCATTTTGCAATTGAGAAACGCCCACAACACATCTTAAACATCTCTGAAATCTCCAAATCAATTGTGACGTTTCACTGGCGCTGCTCTGGCCAGGTCAGAACCGGAGATGTTGGACCATCAAATGCGTGGGTCGATACTGGTCGGTGGTTGGTGGTTGGATGTGTGGGCGCCACCATCCCACCAACCCTCCTCTCTCTCCTTTAGAGAAACGCAATCGAAAATCTCATGAATGAAACACACACAGAGAGAAGAGAACTCAATGAATCTGATTGAAAGACACACGAAAATGCAATTCAAGTCAGCGACTGGCTACTTAGTCAATTCAATTGAACTACAAATTGAACTACTCAGAAACTTAATTTGCTATGCAATTTGTTTTTAGAACGAAATCTATTTTATAAATTGAACCAAATTAATTGAAAGTTATGCAAAGAAAATAGCAAAAAACAAATGCAATCACAAATTGCAATGCTAATTGGGGAGCTCAGGTGACATTGAATTTGCATAGATTTCCAATCAATTGAAATCTAGCGTAATATTAATTATACTATTAATCTATACAAATGATATGCAAATTAAAGAGTTTCAAAATTTGGCTATGAAATTCGATTCTTCTTCTTCAAAGGCCTTCTAATTGAAACTGATGAAAACTTTTCCATAAACACGTTCTAGTCTTAGTCTTATTTCAAACATCACTTTCCAATAAAAAAGCTAAGACTTGACTTTAAAAATCATGTTACTTAGAAAATTACCCAAAATATATTTGGTTTCGAATTTTGAAGGCCTTTTTGCCCTTTTGCTGATATAAGGTTACTGACTTTTGAAAACAAAGTTGTTTTGTTGAAAACTTTAAAGCTGTAAGCTGTGCTCTACTCTGTTTTGCTTTATATAGTTGTAATTCCCAACTAGTTCTGGCATAGCGAACAATTCCACCAAACATTAACATTTACAACTAATTCAAAACCCAAAGTCTGACGTGGCTTTACCTCTATAACCCCTTTCAACTAATTGCAAAACTATGAACTATTTTGATCAATCGCATAGATAGACTCACCTGTTGCACACTGGGCGTGGTAGCTGTACCGCCCGCCGGTGAATCCAATGGTGAGGCAGAGCAACTGGAATGACTGCTATCCTGTGAATAGGACTGCAATAGTATCGATTAGTGACTGCCATTTCGATTATTAATTGATATGATTTGATTAATCAATCAATTGATTGATTCTCACCTGTCCATTTTGATTGCCATTGAAATTTCTGACACTGACAATTGGTGTGGATGCATTGCTGCTAGTCACTGATGAGTTGTTGTTGTTATTAATGTTATTATTATTTATATTATTATTGTTGTTGTTAATGTTATTAAGATTAAAATTGAAATTATCCAATGGATTTGTCATGGCAATCAATGAATTGAGAATTTCTGGAGTTTTTGGTGTATGTGCACCAAGGCCAAGGCCGCTGGACTCGATGCTAAGCAAAGCAGCTGACGGTATATTTGAATTGAACATTTTTGCGAATTAAAAAAACAAACACTTCAAAATAAAAAACAAAACAAAAAAAAAACAAACACACACTCAACAAAAATTTGAAGAAAACTTATTAACTTTGTCTTAGGTTGTATGTTTAAATAATTAAGTTTATTTTCGTTTCTTTGTTGTTTTAGTTTCTTTTATCGATAGTTAACCGTTTTGATTTGTTTTTGTTGTTGTTGTTATATATATATTTAGATCACAGTTGAAGGCCTACACGTTGCATTTAGTTGGACTGCTTTTTTTTTGTTTAAGTTGTTGTTTTTTGATTTTGTTTTCTTCTTGTATAAATATCAAAAAAAAAAAAGAACACATGCACAAAGTTTGTTGTTGTTGTTATTTGCAGTTGTTGTTGTTGTTGTTGTTGCTGTTGTTCTTGTATCACAAAACTTTTTATGTTTTTATATATATGTAGATATATATATTTGTTGTATATTTAGAAATATTGTTTCATTTGCATTTGCTGTGCAATATATGCAATAAATGTTTTAGCCTTTCGTCTTAGCTTTTTGGTTGACACTGTTGCCGCCTTTGACGTTGCCATCGGCAAGCCCGTTTGATTGTTGTTGCTGAATGTTGAGCGTTAAATGTTGTTCAATGTTATTGTTGAACAGTTAACCGGCATCTCTCTCTCTCTCTCTCTCTCTCTTGATCAAGCATACACAACGACTTCCATACGACCGATCGGCCCCAAGACGAAGACGACGACAACGCCGACGAAGACTATACGAATCTCTGCAAAACGAAAAGAGAGAGAAAGCAAGGTAGTATTAACAAGTGCCACAAAGAGAAAGAGTGTGAGTGATCATGAGAGGGGGGAGGGGGGGGGATTGGACTTCCCCCTTTCTTATTGTGCTTACAAAGAGTAGGGAGTCAAAAGTCAAAAGCAAGCACCAATTATTTCTACACTATTAAAAAGGAGTGAGCAAGGATCTCCCCTTGATCTCCTCCAAGGATCTCCCCTCAGATTTTTAGTTTTTTTTTGAGAACATTTTGTTTAAAAGTTGAAGCAAATTGATGTAAAATTATATAAGATATTCGATTTCCGCAATCTCTGTGATGACTTATCTATTCAAGGGCGTAGCCAGGATCTTAATTAGCTGATGGGAGGCAGGCAGCCATGGTTTTAACCCACAAAGTCTTACAAAAAACTTCAAAGAAATAGTTTTTTGCAAATTTCAGAAATTTATTTAGATTTAACATAAACAAATAAACCTTTTGTACTCTAATTTTCGCTATCCAGTTCTTATTATACCATACACCCATAGGGTGAAATGGTATATTAAAGTCGCCAAAATGTATGTAACAGGCAGAAGGAAGCTTTTCCGACCCCATAAAGTATATATATTCTTGATCAGTATCAACAGCCGAGTCGATCTAGCCATGTCCGTCCGTCCGTCCGTCCGTCCGTCTGTCCGTCTGTCCGTCCGTATGAACGCCTAGATCTCGGAGACTATAAGAGATAGAGCCACCAAATTTGGAATGTAGTCTCGTGTAGTATGTAGAGTGATCGAGTTTGTTTCAAATTTTTGCCACGCCCCTTTCCGCCCCCGCAATTCAAAAAAAACGTTTATCTCAAAAACTATTGCAGCTAGGGACACCATATTTGGTATGTATATTTGCTTAGTAAATGCGCACATTTTGTAAGTATAAAGATTTTGCCACGCCCCTTTCCGCCCCCGAAATTTGACAAAACTCGATTATCTTCCGTAATTTTTTAACTTGTGGTAACAAATTTGGCACACTTAAATTTAATGCTAATACCCAGAAAAATACCAAATTTGATCAAAATCGGACAAAAAATAGCCAAGTTATGCATATAAACGTTTTTCCATAAGGCCGGAGTTGGCCGTTGGCGGGTGGTGGCGCTAGGGTGCTCATATGCATGAGTGAGCGAGATACTTGGATATGCTTGTAAAAAGCATGTGAACGGAACTTTTTTAAAATAGGCAAATGCATTTCTTATTAGAAATTTGAAATATTTGTTTTACTGGTGTATGGTATACCTAAGTCGGCGAGACGACTTACTTACTTCATTTTCTATAAAAATTCGAAAAAAAAACTATCTTATTTTACATTGCCTTTTCTATAAGGATCAGATGCAATACACACAACTTTGGTAAGGGAAATGGAACTGCAAGGCTTGTTTGTATTAAATAACAAAGGTTATATTTATAAAAGATAAGGTTAATCTGCTTAATTCAAACTTATAAATATCAATTAGTCTACTTTTCAGTTTCGAATTTAGAAATAATAAAGTATAAAGTATGTGTTTATGTCAAAATGAAATGATTTTCTTTGAAAATATATATTTATATGGTATTCCATTTCTTTTTCAAGCATAATTTCACTCGAAATGCAAATTAGAGCTGTCAGAAAAATTAAGAAAAATAAGAACACGCACACAGAGAGACACACACAGACACACACACAAACAAGACACATAGGCATAAGCAATTTCTCATTTAAGTTTTGGGCAATTTTGTTTCACATTTGGCCATTTATCATGGTCTCCAATGGATGTTGTGCGAGAGTTTTGTGTTTTTGGCCGCTTGTCCCTCATCTAAGACATGCTCTATAAGTTTTAGTGGTTCTTATTTTTATGATGTCTCTCACTCAGTGGCAGGCAACACTCTCGGGGGGCGAATTGAAAGTCGAAACAACAAAAAATAAAACTGGATGGAAGGCAGAACCGAAACCCCTTTCAAACCCCTTCCGCTTCCCCTTCCCCTGAAGAATATGATTTATGACTTTCGCATGGTTTTTTTATTTTCTGTTAGATGGGGAAGCTTTTAATGCTTCTTTTTTTTTCTTTTTTTTTTCTGTGACTTGCAACGAAAAATCTTGAAAAATGTTTCAATTCGTTTTGCGTTTTAGCTGATTTGGGGTTTTCTGACCAAATGTGGCAAACGACGCATGCGTAGCGGCCAGTTGACTCTAAACCATGCCACACCAGTCTCTCTCTCTCTTGATTTACAGAGAACTGAGACATTTGAGGTCAGATCAAGAATTGGTAATTGGTAATTGACAGGAGGCTCTGTGAGCTGAGCTGTGTATTTATTTGGATTCATTTTGTGCCAAACAGAGAGAAGACTTTGTTAGCAAGCTATGGCAATTCCACCCAGCAGGGCGCTTTATCTACTTACTATGAGTATGTGGTATAAATATAAGTATGTTGGTCTTTATAGGCACATATGTATGTACATACATACATATATAGAAAGATTTAGTCATTAACATTCCATTGATTTGCCCTCCCTTTTGCCCCTCTCCTCATGAACCATTAACTATTTATATTTCTTTGTGAAATAAAGTTATTTGCTATTTACTCATAAATCAAGCGACAAACGTTCGACTGTTGGTTTTTTATTTTTCCTCTGTGATTTGTTGATTTGTCACATCGGCCGACAAGTGTTGGCTATGTATATATATCTATATATACAAGTAGATCTCGAGTATGTAATCAATTTCAAATGTAAAAGTTCAAATCCACAAGGTAAGTGGATTTAAAAAGTTATCGAAAAAGTTTCCTATTTAGTTTGTTATCGCGCTTGGCATAAACAGTTATCGAACAAGTTTTCTAATTAGTTTTTAGCAAACTTTATTGTAAATTTAATCTATAAGAATAGCTTTTTTTTCTTTATTGTAATAACAATTAAAAATCAAATTAAATCAATGCCTTTTCTTCTTTTTATCGATAGAAGTTATGCGATTATATGAAATATTTAGTTTGCTTCTCGCAAAATGAAATTTTCCTTCCTCTTATGTGTGAATCACGCCTCACAGGCCTTTCGAAATTTATGTAAATAGATTTTTACCTATTTTTATACATTAATTCCTTATACATTTCCAAAAAGATTTGGCAAAGCTATTTATAGCTTTCTCTCCAACCCAAAAACTCATAAATTGATCATCAGTTTGTCTTAAAAACAACGACAACAACATCGAAAAAAAACCGTCAAATTCAAAACTAAAACTGAAATGGAATAAATAATTTATAGATACTCTCGTACTAGTCACGTCCTGCCATAAAAACTAAACAACAAAAGCAACAAAAAAAACAAAAAAAGAAAATAAAAAACCCATGAACATTTATACAATGAATCATTTCCATTACAGCGAAAATAAAATAAGTTAAATAATACAACTTGGCTTTAAAAATGCAACTCAATAATTATTATAATAATAATCATAATCGCAATGATATGTGTGTTCCCATTCATACAAAACACAAAACTATATACATACATACATATCTCTTGGAGCGCAATAATATGCAAAATGAAGAAGAGACAAACATTTTAAAAACAATTTATTATAAATGTTTATCATGTTGTTTGTTTGCGGTTGTTCGGTTTGCTTTTGATACCCTCTAGTCAAGCAGAATACATATACACTTTGCAGGCACTGTAAAGTGCTCGGTGAGTAGAACTAACCCATTATTTTCTCTATTGAAGCTAGAAAAATCTATGACAAGATTTTTAGCTCAGAGCTCCTTAAAACCACAGTTAGATTTACAGCTGGATCTATTATACTTGTCTAATTCATTCTAATATGCAGCTAAACTTGAGCAAATCCAAGTCTAAAGATACTTTCCAAAGATCGAATATCAAGCTATTATAACTAAACTTCATGAACCCAAGTCTAAAGATACTAAAGAGAATTAAGGATCTTAAGAATCTTATAATGAATTCTCAATAGAATGGAGCAATAGGTGATGATCGATAATCTTCATAAATGGAATGCGTGAGTGGAACGAATATGAAACACTTGAACTAAAATACTTGATGCAAATGTTTTATATTCGGATTTTAAAGCAGGGTATGGCTGCTGTCGATCCTTTTGACTTAGGCATCAGTATTTCTCTGTTAAATTTGCTTTGTTTTTTCTTTTCTTTTTTGTACGTGCTTTAGCTGCAGTTCCAGATTTCACACGAAACGAGCGAAAAGGCTAAAAAGACACAGCGCACAAACAGCGAAACAGCTTAAAAGCAAATTGCATTTCAAATGATACAAGATACGAATGTTTGTGTGTGTGTCTACATATAGAGACGTGTGGGCGTGGCACAGCAACAACAATAACAAAAAGGCATTTTCGAAATTTCTCAAAAAAAGCGAAAATTATGATGAATAACAACAAATAAATACAAAACGATGGATGGATAAATGGATGGATGAATGTTTTGGTCGTTTAAGTTAAGGCAAAAAACAGAGACGTGGCAACCAGAAATAAAGAGGGTTCATGTACAACTAGACATATATATGTATATATATAATTGGCATACTTACAACAAAGTAATTAAAGCTATGTTATTTATTAAAAGTTGTTGACTCGTTTACACTATATAACTTTAAATTGTCGAAAAGTTGAGAAAAGGATATACTAAAATTTCATCAATTAGAGAAGAGTTGATTAAAAGTTTAGGCAACTTCGCATCTATCTACTTAAAGTGATTGTTTTTATCTCTAGCACTTTATATATCTTTGTGTGTGTGTGTGTGTGTGTGTGTGTGTGTGTGTGAGGGCTAAAACTAATCGATGGTGAAAAACTTTGCCAGTTTTCCTGTTTCTCTTTGGTAATCTCACAGAAAGTTTATATATATATTCGAGGTATATAGAGTAAGAGAAATGTCCCCTTCTTCTAAAGCACCCCCCCTCTCGCTTCCTCTCTCTTATGAGTTTTACTCATTGTTTGTTTGGTCATAAAAATAACTTCTTCCTCCTTGTTGTTGTTGTTGTTGTTATTCTCTTTGCTTTTGTCTCTACGTCTCTGCGATTCTCTCTCGGTGTGTCTCTTTGGCTTAATTAAAAGCATTGCCAAAGCCAAACAATCATCATCATCCAACTATCCTCCTGCTCCTGCTCCTCCTCCACCTCCTCCTCCTCATCATCATCATCAAAGACAAACAAAATCGTTCAATAGAAAGAAGCAAAGTATCTTCCCTATAGATACAAAATTGCCACATTTAATGGGGCACCACCAATCCACCACCATTCTCCATCTCTTTCTCACACTCACTTTGTCTTTTCTATCCCTTGATAGTTTCTAATTAAGTGTCATTGATTCAAACAAAAAAGAAAAGCAAGCAAGCAAAATACAAGGAAAACAGAAACAAATTTACACTTTAATTAGGCATTTTGATTAGGTTTTTTTTTGTTTTTCTCAGAGACGAAGAGAAGAAGCAGCGAAGAGCAACCCACCAAGTCAACCACCAAAACCACCCACCCACCAACTGTTGAAACGACCACCATGGGAGCTTCTTTTTCCTTTCCTTACCATGTCTCTCTAGCTTCTAACTTGGTCTTGATGTCTTGTGTCCCAAAAATGGTCTGGCCATTCAATTAATTTATTATTCACTTACCAACGCTCCAGGAAAGAAGTGCGGAGAAGCCAGAGGAGGCAGAAGGCAGGAGGACAGGGAGTGGAAGCGAGTTGGGTTGGGTGGTTGTTGGGAACACATAAAAATGTTATAAAAATTAAATGCGCCAAGAAAATTTTCGCACATTTTTGGAGCGACCGACAAAACGACCACCCGTAGAACATTTGTGCCAAAAATGTCCTGTAGAGATACATGGAACAGAGCTCATGGGGAGGGGTAATGGTTGATGGAGCGGATATAAGTATATAAACTTATGGACACAACGCGTGGCACTAGTTTTACAGTTATAAACATTTCATTGCACGTTTTCAGCATTAAAATTTGAGAACGTTCAAGAAAAACGGCAAGGAAAATAAGCAGCGGGAAAACAATTTTGACCCAAACTTCCTTCTCTCACTCTCTCTCGATTTCTCTCACTCACATACATATTTATGGAAAACTGTTGAGAACAGAGTCAAGAGGAAAAATTATGGAAATTAGATTTGTGTGCAGGGTATCGGGGTATCGGAGGGTGATAAATGGGGTGGTTGACTGGTTCAATGAAACTTAAGTCAAGCCCCAAAAAAGCCTAGAATCATATGTCATAAAACTGAAATGTAATCTAATCAGTCAAAAAAGGAAATAAAATGTACAGATAATCAAATTTATAGAATTTTATATACTTATATATAAGTTATAAAAGTATATATATAGCATCAAAGCTAATTTAAGGCTTCAGTTTCAATTTTAAATAATAATTTAGCTCCTACTAAACAAATATGTAAACCGAAATATAGTAAAAATTGCTCTTAACACATTGTTTAATCATGTTCTTGTTTTTATATTTTGTAACTAAAGTCAAAGAATTTTCCCATCACTTTAACTTTAAAATGAGGACATCAAAAAAATTATGAATTATAGATGAATTATTTACTATGAGATAATTTATAACAATTTTGTGTTTAACATTAATTGGCAGTGGCGGAATTTCATCTCCTCTTACAATATCGATTTTTGTATATAAAATCACAGAATTTACTACCCCAAATTGAATTCAGAACTTACATATAAGCCGGCTCTATGTCAATCTCCACACCAAGCTCTATCATCAGCAGACTTTGTTAAAGAACTCCACAAACTACTTCTAGATCCATCACTTATTCGAAAATATGGCCTTAAAGGCAATCCAATGGAATAACAAAGAAAGTAAACCATGAGTTGTTAATATTGACTGTTTGATGTTATGATTATAAAAAAAAAAAATTGTTTCTTAATCAGTCTTTTTAGTTAATTGGAATTGAAGTGTGTGTCTATAGCGCCTAATCACTATAAACTTGGAGAATATTTCTAAGAAATGCCTATTTTTATTGGTACGACTAGTAAGTAGTTTCTCTATCTAGTAAGACTAAAAGGTTTCTCTGTTTCTGGCCAAGTGCCACATAATGCTTGCCCTGCAATTGTGCAATTTCGAAATGCGTCAACTGATGTACGCATTTTATATACCTTTACCTACATATCAACCATATCTCGTCGAAGTGTATCTTGAGCAATTCATTTTCATTAGTCATTTCTCCTAGCTCACCTTCGTTTCGCCATAGATAACAAACACATACATACATATGTCAAATGCAATGCGTATACGCAGTGTATACCCCTAGCTAGAGAGCATATATATACATATGTGTGTATATGTATATATGTATGCAAGGACGTTCACAATCAACGAAGAAAAAAAGAAACTTTCATACTCCAACTTTATCAGAAAGCTATCAGCTAGAGCTGCCGTGTCTTATATGTCAAAAAGATGTCTTATCAGGGGGGCAAAAGCGCAAAACGAGCGACAAAGAATTCTTATCTAGAGCTTGTTTTTAGATTCCCACCCAACCAACCACCACCTGTCCCTTCCACCTGCTATGTCAGGTATGTTTCATTTCCTTCATCTTTCTATTCGTTTTTGTTTTTTTCTTTTATACCCAGTTTCTATATTTGTTTGGTTTTGTGATTTAAGAAAATCTAATTAATTTTCAAATGTTAATACATTTTGTGACATCAAAACGATTTATGTTGATTATATGGCTAGTAAACTAGTTGACATTATCAGCAAAGGCAACAACTAACAATAAGAAGAAACTTAACTTTTGCTCACATCCCACACACACACACACACACACACAAACACACTGCGACTGTGTGAGTGTATTTATTGTTATTTATGAGTGGGTCTTTTTTTTTTTTTCTTTCTTTCTTTTTTTTGGAATTTTATCAAAAAAGCCTTAGCAATTGCTCGAGTTTTTTATATATTTTTTTGGTTCTTAAGCCATTTAAAATGGTTTTCACACCTCGGCTATCTAAAAGGAACCATTGCCTTTGTCTTTTGCTTCTTTCTTGCCATGCGACAGCTGTCATCGTCATAGTCATAATCATCATTACCATCATCATCATCTTGAACATTATCGTCAAGATCATTATGAAGTGAGCAACGGGCATCATAAGCATCAACATTGTGATTTTTTATGGTAGGAATTCGCATTAAAAATGTTTATTGTGTTTATTTATTGCAAACGAGAATCGAGAACGAAGAACGACCAAAATGGAATACCAACAACACCAACATATACAAAGTAAATCTAATGGAATTTTTTTTTCTTCTTTTTTTTAGTTTAAGTTTTTGTTGTAATGTAACAGCTAATGGAAAATGCGATGAACAGTGGTTAGAAGAGCAAAAATTTGAACATATTTTACTACTAATCCCATAATAGAGATCGCCAGTTGATTGGTGACCCCTAAAATCGGGGGCAGCCATCTTGAAATGTTTATGTGGCAACCCTAAATGACATGGAAGATCATTATTGATCGTAAGACATGTAACCACTGTGCCGCATTTGTGTAAGAATTGTGGAGGTGACGGAAATGGGAGATGTTTTGCGGTGGTGGTGGTGGTTGGTGGTGGTGCATTCGTGCTCAATTTTTACACTTGTGTCGATGTGTGGCCAGCTGCCAGCTGTCCGATGCCCAAATGTTTTTAGGAACAATTTTTGTGGTTTTTTTTTTCTGTTTTCTAGACTTCTGATTCGGGGAAATGTGTGGAAAACGAAACGAGAACGAGCATCAAGATAAATATTTATTTCGTTTATATAAAATGATCAAAAGAGAGAGAGAAATAAAGAGAGGGAGAGGCAGAGACAGAGGGGAGACGACATCACACACTTCATTAGGTTAGAGATATTTAACCCAGGAATCAGGGCAAAAGGAACCACTCCCAGGTTTTTTTTTTTTTTGTCAAAGGAATTTCCAAATTTATGCCCTAGGGGGAGTGCCGAAAATACAAAAACAAACAAAGAAAAAAAAATTAGCGAACAAAAAAAATATCAATTAGCGTCCTGGGAATGTTTCTAACTAATGTGTATGTATGTGTATGTGTGTGTGTGTGTGTGTGTTTGTTCGTTGCCTTCTTGGGAAGGACACCTAGTAAAGTGCAGTTAGGCACGCCCAAGTCAACTAAGTTGCCATATATCAAATGTTGCCCACACAGAAAGGGAGACAGAGAGAGAGAGAGAGTGGTAGAGGGAGGGAGTGAAAGTTGCTTTCTCAGCATGTCCTTGACACATATCCTGGCATTTGCTCAGCACGCACATGTCTTTCTACGTTCCCATACCTCCTTTTTCCTCTAACTCTCTCTCTCTCTCTCTTTTCCCTATTTCGCTTTCTTTCTGAAACTAGGCAACGCCTTGTTGGGTTTCCGCTTGGTTTTTTTTTATTTTTTGTTGGCCCTAATCCATTTGAACTTTTTGTCATTTGCTGCTGCTGTTGCCAACTCTCAGCTAAGGATAATAAAAAGCATAGAAGAAGAAATTCCACTATTTTTTATGGGGTCGTCGCAAAGTTCTTTTCTGTGGCTTCACTTCATATATATGTGTGTGTGTGTGTGTGTGTGTTGTAATATAATCCTAATGGAATTTACAAACTGAAACTTTACAATGGCCACAAGGACGTGCTGCGTGTCCTTTGTCATTTGAGTCAAACTACATTGAGGCAAAAGAAGAAAAAAATAAAGGACCACGAAATGAAACGGAAAATGAACAATAAATGATATGCAATTGAATTGAAAAGAAATGAGATTGAAACCAAAAAAAACAAAATCAAACGCAACTTAACTTGAAAAACCAATTTCGCATAATTTCCGAATCAAGATTGAATTCGTTTGGAAATTAAGCAACAATCTATGGAAATTGAAGGTCAAGTGCATTAAGGCGAAACGGAAATGAGAATGTTAAATCGAAATCAGAAAAAAAAACTAGTTGAAAGACGCAAAACTAAAAGACCGCACTCTGTAGACATAGGAGACACTTGGGGTTGGTGGTCGTAAGGGTGTTCGGGGGCCGAGTGGTTGAAGCTGGAGGTGGGGGCATAGAGAATAAGAGCGTGCGTGAGCGTAGTAAATTTCATTTTATTTGATTTGATTTTGAACGAGCGACGACGACGCCGCCAATGTTATCCTTGAGTCAGTCCAAGTCACAGTGCCCACACGTTGGGCGCCAAAAAAAAACAAAACAGAACTGTGTCTAAGGGTGGGCACTTAATTGTGCGTGTCAGTCAGCCACTACATGGACATGTCCGCACACGCAGGCGTCCATTTCACTCTCTGTCTCTATCTTTCCCGCCCTCTGTCTCCCTCACTCTCTTTTGCTGGGCGTGTATAGCTTTTTCCAAGGGTCGTTCTGTTGTTGGCGTCGTTAATACGAGCGGAAATACTGGCGCCGACATTATCATTTCAGCTTGGTTTACTTTCTCTCTCTCTCTCTCTCTCTCTCTCTCTCTCTCTCTCTTTGTCTCTGTCTCTAGGAAGTGGTGCTGGCGGTGGTGGTTGGTGAGGGTGCAATTATGATAATTGAGTGAGCAGCGCAAAGAAGTGGAAATGGAAATGGCATCGAGGCGAGAGTTGCAAAATTGGCAGTCAGGTTAAATTGCGCATACCAACTATGTACTATGTGTGTATGTGTGTACGTAGTGACAGTTGTCCTGTTCCTGGCGTTTTTCTTGTCTTGATTGATTTGGGCTAGTGACTGGCGCCCAATTGTCTCGAGATCTTGGGCTTAAAGCCCATCAATCCCCACCCCACCCACTCATTGCTGGCCATCAACAGTTTATGCCCGGTCTTACCTTGACTTGACTCCTTACTGACTGCCTTGGTTATTATGAATTGATTGCGTCTTGAACAATTTTTGTTGTTGTTTTTTTATTTATTTTTTTTTCCGTCGTCTTTGATTGATTTCGTTTTGTTTGACTTTTGTGCGTGTTGTCGTTTGTCGTCATAATTTTTTCGCAAGGAAGCTGACCAGGCCGCCCACCACCAGCTCCACAGTGTGGTTTATGCATATTATATTTAGATATTTACTTTTTGGTTATTTTTATGACTTTTTGCGATTTACATACGTTTTGTTTACATTGTTTTTCTTTTGGTCAGGGAGAGGGAGCAATAACCGTTTGTGTATAAGTAAAATTAAATATTGAACGAATGTATCACACTTTGCCCTAGAAATTAGGGTAAACTCACTAATATATTGATTAAGGTTTCAAAAAGTAGTTTCACATTAAAAGATTTAACTCTGTCATCAAAAAAGGGCAACTATATCTGCTCCTTCCTTCCTAAAAGAAGTAGGTATTTGTAATAATTTTAAAAGTGTTTCTAATTAGGTTAGCCACTATTAATTCGATCCTGGCCTTAACCCTATTGTACCTACTTATATATAGCTTTTAGTTCCAAGAAGTTGCCTTTATTATAACATTAAATTGTGCTTATCATTCACTTGAAGTGTTAATGAAATAAAGGTCTCCCCTAATGAATCTTTATATACATGTATTAAGTATTTAGATAGACATCGACATAGACACATTGGCCTTGCCCTTTGACTTACCATTAAATGCACAAACTGTATTTTTTTGTATATCTAATTGTTGATTTGAGCTGAAAAGATAAATAAACAAAACGTTCAAATATTAGCATTGATTACTGTAATAAAACTGTAGACAGAGTCAAGCTAAGCCAAAGCTAAATGCAAATTAAATTGAAAATTGAAACGAATGTACATATGTATGCAAAAACAAAAATTAAATAAAAATGGGTAACCTCTCATCAATAATTGCAGCTTATGGTCATCCATTATGCGTGAATACCCCTAACTGGATCCCTGTAAGAGACGACAGGCCAAAGAGACAGAGAGAGAGAGAGAGATAGAGGAGAGACGACGACGATTGATGATTATTGATTAAGCTCAAATTGTGTACAAAGTATGAATCATAGACCCAAAAAAAAAAAAACAACAACAAAAAAATGCTAAAAACAAATGAGCGTAGGTAGCTTTAACTTTTTAGACAAACAAAATCCCCTCCCCTCAATCATCCCCCTTCCCCATCACAGTAAACTATACTAAGCGAGCGAGAGACCAAAACGCCAAACCAAACACACAAACATCGCGAGAATCGACAAAAAATAAAAAACAAAAAATACTAAGCGGACTGTCCATTAATTTAGCTTAAATATATACAAAGCAAAGCCCAAGTTGACGGGGCCAAGAGGGGCGGGGGGCCGGACATTGATGAAGACATTTTCGGTTTTTGGATACCCTCACCAAATGGGTATATGTAAGAGATAGAAGAAGCGGAAGATCATTATCTTAGTTTAATCCTTTGGTAATTGCACATCACCATCGATATCGATAACTTCCTACTCAAAGCTTAATCAGCGTAATCGAATCGATCATCCACTCGTAGATCGGGCGACAAATTAAACAGATTTGTGTATATATTTGGTACCTAATAAAATTGTACAACTATCGGAATAAATTCGCTCTCTGAATTTAGTCAGAATGCAATTAGATTTTTGATTTGCAATTTATATATCCAAAGTATACAAAACTTTGGCACAAGGTTTTTTATTACCCTTTCTTCTGGGTTTTGTTTTTTTTTCATAACTTTGTTGGCAATTTTATTTATTTGTCTTTTTCTCGCTTTGTTTATTTATTTAACTTGATATACACAACATTCTGCTACTTAATTTGCAAATGAAAATTGCATTTTGGTCTTTCTCTTTTATGTTTGGTTATTTTGTGTGAGTTTTCGTGAATTTCGCATTGAATTGTGCAAAACTCCAATTAGTTGCAATTAGCAACAATTTTGTTTATACGCTAAATAAACAAAACATAATAATAAGTGAAAGACGGTGGCAAATGTGAGAGAGAGAGAGAGAGATGGGGGGGGATAGGAGAAACAAAAATTAACAAGAGAATAATTTTAACCCCAAGAGGATCCAATTGAAATGCTCAGCTTCTGGTAAATACCATTTGTAATTTGTTCAATCAATCAAAGCATTTAACCCTAAGTTTAGTCACAAAGTATTCAAGTTTTACTAAATACGATTTGGAACGCAATTTGCAACTAGAATAATGTCATCTAAATCGGTTTAAATTTAGATTAGAATTTCCAAATATAAATTACAGATACAAATGTATATCAGATTTGTATTTTCTGACGAGAAGTGTTAGAATTTTTTCATTTCTATTGAGTTGAACCTTTTGAACATTTTCATTTCAACTTGTTGCTAATTTGCAGTAATTGTTAATGCCTTGCGATATCTATAATTATACGATATAAAACACACTTACACACGCACACACACATTTGACTTAGTTGTGGGAAATATGTATAGATGAATGAAAAGAGGGAAAAAGGGGTGAGCAGGGGGCTGGAGCGGGACTGTGGGACTGTGGGGAGGGGGGGCCTTCAAGTAATGGATGTGTTTTATGAGGCTCATCAGCTGTCATAAGATTTATTATATTGTAAATGATTTTTTTTCCACCTTTTTTTGTTTTGTTGTTGGCCTATTGACATAAGATAGCAATTTGAATTTGAATTTTTAACATGGACGTAGAAGAATGATAAAAGGGGTGCGAATAAAAGGCAGTCCTGTGGAATTTAATGAATTCTTATGTAAGTAATAACGACTGGAATTTGCATTATTTTCATTGCATATTTTCAGGGGTTAAACATTTCTCCTTAAATTGATCTCTTTGCTATGACCTTCACTTGATTACCGACAATGCCATAAAATTAAGGTTGATACTAAAAACAAGAACAAAACGCAAATAAAAAACACAATTAGATGCCAATTTGAATTTTATTTTAATGGTTCATTCTTCGCAATTAAGAATGAACCAGCGACAGCTGTTCTAAGAAACAAAAACAAAAAAAAAGAGACATAACTAAACGCAAAATGTTATGGAACACAACAAACTGAAACAAAAAATAGAGTGGAGCATACTGAGAAAGGAGGGGGGAGAAAACCAATTAAAAGCACAACGCAAAGCACATTAAAAATTATTTAATTAAGTGATTTTAATTTTTGCTTTTTTTTTCTTTTTTGTTCAGTTGGTTTTCGTCCACTCGAGACGTTGATGTTGATTGTCTAATTTCATTAATCTAGATGAGGTTGGAGTGGCACAGAAGGGCCAAAGAAGGGGGGGAATCTAGGGAGGGGAAAGGGGACCCAAAAGGGGGTTAGAAGCTTGAGAATGTTGGCCAATCAAGTAAAATGAAATTGATTGGCAGCGAGCCAGGAGGAATGTGTCTATGTATGTATGTGAGCGAACAAAGAATTTGACCCACTGTGCAAAGAGATGCGGCGCTGTGTTTGTCAATTAGAATTGAAGAATTTAACCTTTTTGGCTCCCTCCACCACCTTTTTGCCCCTGGCCATCTCTACACACACACACACACACACACAACTACCGAGAGGTATGCATTATAAATCACACTTAGCAGCTAGAAAAACAAAAACAAAAAGTGATCGAATAACAAAGTCCAATTGGCATTAACTTTGTTTTTGTTTTTCCTTTAAGGTAATAGATAACACTTTCAATCGCCCACAATGTCAAATAGAAACAAGAAATTGCCTAAACTATATTTAATCGATCATAACTAATAGAAACCTTTCAGAACAAAGAGACGAATTACGTCTATTTGGATGGCTAAAAGCGAATTATTTAACCCAAAATATTAGCTTCAGGGTCATAAGGCAAATGGGAAAATCGCTTTCCAATGTGAAAGTTAGAACATGAATAAAAAACGCTTGAAAACATTTTCCAAAGATAATATATATCCATTACCTATTTTTCCTAGTCTATAAGTTAGCCAAATGCTAATCGATTTCAAAAAGTTATATTCCAATTAAATAGCAATTTAGTAAACAAACAAATTACGATTCATCATCCTAACTTGAATGTAAAGACTTTCATTTTTTCAATTGGAATTGGAATACTTTGCTTCTTCTCTTGGCCCTTATGATATTGCTCGAAAAGATAACTGAAAAATTGTGGCCACTTTTATTCCAGTTCAAAATGAAATTAAAACGAAATATCTTTTTGAAATGTGGCAAAGTTAAGAGTCAAGAATTTACAGTAATTTTCAACTCGGATTTTTGTAAATTTACCTAGTCAATGAACAATAAACAAAATTTTGAGTTTAAAAATCCTTTTACAGCCCTCTGATTGGGCGGAGCAACCTGCAGGCTCTTTTATTGGCTTATTCTAAAAACTAGAATTTGGTTTATATATTATTAGAATTTAGTTTTCGCTACGGATGAGAATTTGTGTGACCCACGCAAAATACCTAAGCCCGAAATGAACCTTTTTCTAATGCTAATACGCATTTTTGTATAGTTTTTTTGTTTTTTGTTTGTTGGGGTTTAATTTATGACACAAACACGAAATAGAAACAACAAAAATATATATAACTTTGTGCTCTATAATTTTAAAACAATAATCGCTGAGGTAGGGAGCGTTGGGGGGACTCTTAAAAAAATGCCTACCTACTCAGTTACAGCGTCTTTTTTTTTTACCAGTTTTTAAGTTTTGTGTGTGGCGGCTTCTAATGCTTCCGGTTTAATTAAGGCTTTGTGACTCTTGACTTTGCCACTCCTACTTGGGTTTGGGTTTGGGTTTGGGCTTGGGCTTTGGATGTTGTAAGTTGAAGGCCAGTTTGGGCCCCGAAACGATAAGATATGGCTAGTCGGCTAGTCGGTTAGTCGGTACGGTTTGGTTGGTCATATTGATTGCCATATGGCTGTTTGGCCAATTTGGTGGCAAAGTACAAATAGCTGGCCATTAAAAAGTCATTACAACAAGCCTTAAGGGAGAGGGGAGGGGGTTTTGCAGGGCAGTTGTGTACTCAGTGTACTTGAAATAACAACAACAACATACAATCATGTGTATGTACAGAATGTCTATTTGTACATTCATATGATCGGCAATCAAAGGCCTAGCCTAAGCTTAAACACGGGAAGTTCATGCCTAAAATAAAAGTTGTTGGCTTTGTCGTGTCGTCTACCGTTTTAGGATTTCCGCCAACGGTCTACAAGTGTGTACACCTATCTATCTACCTTTACCTCCACCTCCATTTCCACGCCCCCCTCCCCTGTGAGACGTGCATGTTTTGTGGTGATCACTTAAAGGGCTTTCGTTTGAAATTGACTTGTTTTACTTGGTATTTGCCCAATTGATAATGAACGTCAATTATCATGTGGCCCCTTTTACAGTATTTCAGGTACCCATTAATAATTCTTGTATTACAAATGGGGTATTATGAACAAGTCTTAAAGCGAGAAAAAGTTCTTGTAAATGGCCCGAAAATGTACTTCAAGGGGTATCTTTAATTCGTTGACCTTGACCTAATAATCAGACAGCAGCTGTCTGGGTCGCCTGTGCTTCCCCTAGGCTAATCACACTCGGATTTCACCCTCTCCTTCGCCTCCTCCAATCCTCTAAATTCACAAGCCATCTATTGTGTATTGACCATGACTCAGTTTCTTGTGTACTGTGTGCAAGCAATTGATAAATATTTGCTTGACTTGATGCACTTTTTTTCCCCCTCCTCCTACTCCTACTCCTCTTCATTTGCTTCATTGATTTGTATGTATTTCCTTGTTAACTCTATTGAGTAATAAGACGAGTATGAGTTTGAGTATGAGTCTCTATGAAATATCTTCAAAAATGACTGATTAAACATTCAACTCGATAAATGAGTAAGCCCAATTCATTAATAGTCAATGCAATAGACATAATGAGTACTGCAACTTTAATATTCTATTGAGGTCGTCAGTTAAGTTAACCCTAGGACTTGGGAAATGCCTCAAACCTCAAAAGGTCAAGGTCATTAATATTGATTTGGGAGTTTTTTAATGAACTTCAAAAGTATTCAATAAATTTGTAGTTTGTATTTCTACAGCCTAGAGATCTCACATATCGATAACATAGAACGATTCATTTCGATTTCTGTTTAGCAGGCGATACATTTTGATGCTTAAATTGTTCATCAAGACAAAGTTTTGTAGCAATTTTCATTTTGGTCGTTAAAGTCAATTGAATTTACTCCGAGTACTAACAATTTTTTTTTTATTTTTATTTTTAGTGTCTCTCCTAACTCTATGGAGGAGAAGGCATTGTCTGGATTTCAATTGTTGTCGTTTGTTTGGTTTTTTGTTACTCGTTTTCTGTTTTCTGTTGTTTTTTTTTTATGACTCTTTGCATTGTTTGGCCTGTCAAGTGCCTAGTAATTTTTTTTCGGGTTTTTTTTAACCACATTTTTTTTTGTATTTTGTTTTTTTTTACGATTGTTTTATTTCATTTGCAAATTATTCTCGTTGTGCGTGTGTGTGTGTGTGTGTGTGTGTCATTTGATTATTCCAATTTGTGTGTGTTTTTTAGCTTCACTCACAGACTAGTCTAATCTATATGTAGATATATCACTTACATTGTCAACATTTATTTGCAACTGAAAAGAGGCGACGACATTGACGACGAACACAATGTAAAGCATCAGTGTCTATAACAATAAAATGATGATCATTATCATCAGCAGCAACATCATCATCATCATTGACAACAGTGTGGGGTATAAGGGCCACGCCTTCGTTTTATTATAGAGGCATGTGCCCCCTATGTGCATTTGGGGTCACTTTTCAATTATCAGGCGAGGAGTTAATCAATCAATCAATCAATTACCTATAATAATGTGGCTAAAAACGATTTACGTACTGCCAACAAAAGAATCGATACGAAATGAAATCAAGCGTCTCCCCTCTCTCTCTCTGTCTCTTACTTATTTAGGTGGCCAAATTTATGGGCAACTATTTACATATTTTGCCTGACATTTTATGTTCTTCAAAATGACATTTGGCTTTATAAATTTTCGTTTTCAGCAAACAGATGAAGACCAAACGGAATAGCAGGAGAAGATGAAAGAGCTCTTGGAAATTTATTAGATTCTTTAGTTGGTTTCTTTTCTTTCTTTTTTTTTTTATAAAGAAATAAATATGTAGAAGATATAAATGTAGAATAATGGGTTATATGTATGCAAAGGAAATCAAGCAAGTTTTATTCTAAATGATATTGACCTAGAGATGCAAGCCAATTTGATGAAACTTTTGGAAAGGATGAAAACTTTTTAATGCCCTTGCCAGACTGTTGATCTTTCTATTAACTTATGGCCAACTCTCGATAAGTTGCCTATCGAATATTGTTGATCTATCGAAAGTTTCGTGTGATCAACAAAAGAAAGAAAAACAGTCTCAAGTAGAGTATTTCGCAAGCGGTTTTAAGAGCATGAAAATTTTGATTGAAACTCATTTTGTTGCCAAGTGTTCAAAACTTATTCAAAGAAAAAACTTAAATGTTATCATATTAATAACTAATATGCATATCCAAATAGGTTGATGAGATATTTATAATACATATTTTAACTCATTTTCGAAATGTATTTTAAATAAATTGCTTATTGTTTCAAATTGATTTGAGCCGAGAGAATGGTCATGGATTTTGTTTCGTTTATTAATTAGCATAGCAAACAACAACAAAAACTGTAAAACACAACAACTAAATAGATGTATAGAGTGAAAAAAAAAAAACTAGTTTCATCTAATGAATGGCGGTTGGACACGAACCGAGAAGCAAAAGGGGAAAAATATGGTGGAGGTGGTGGGGAAAGAGGAATTTAAGTGCGTGAATGGGAAGTTGCAAATTCATATAACAAAGTCGAATTGGCTAGAACCGAAATGCCAATGAACCAAAGAGGCCAAAATCGTTTGTTTTGAATAATTTATGAATGTTTGCCATTTGGCAAATAAAATGAAACAACGAAAGGAAAGACACACACACAAAATGGAAATGGCAATAAAACGAAGAGTGCGAACGAAACAGAAGAGGAAAAAAGTTTGAAATGGAAATGGTTATTGAAATGGAATTATGGCCAATGGTCATACATTCGAAATGGACATAAGCCATGTGACTAATCACAAAAACTCTCTCTCTAGAGAGAGAGAGAGAGCGGAGGAGAGAAAGAGTTACGGATCTGCACTCCCACATAAGTACAGTGAACACCTACCTAAAAGTTATAAAGTGTAACGAAGTTATAAATCTAGAAACCAACAAACAAACAAACAAACAAAAAACACACTCACACACACACACACACACAACAACAACTTTTGACGCCCACATCAAGGCCAAGTCAGCTAATTTGCATATCTCAAATACACGAACAAAAAAGGCAGAAGAAGCCATGTCAGAATATACTTAACTTAAGCACAGATATACTTATGTACATATGTATATATGTACATACAGAATGTACACACAATTTAAGTATATACCAAAATACATACATACATACATACATACATACATATACATATAATGCGGCAGTGTGCACGATACGCTCGAAAAGCATTAACACTAAATATCTCCCTTTACCCTAAGTCGGAAAGTCTCTCAGCTATAACGCATGTTAATACAATTCAATTTCTTAAATGATATACACTCGCAGACAGCCGAATAGCGCCACTTCCCTTTTGATAAATACATTTCAAACTTTTTGGATACTAACAGACTTGCCCAAAGACTTGAGATTCTATATAGTAAAACTCTAAGTGACTTTCGACTCAATGAACTTTTCATTCAAAATCATTATGAAGTAAATTTCTTTTAAGATTAAACGATTTTATAGAACATAGAACCAAGGGCCTTAGCCAAAATTCAAATTTGGGGCACAGTAAAGTTTTTGTTCACCCTGCTTATAACTGACTCCGCCCTTGTAATTAACCCCACGAAATCCTCAATTCCTTGACTTTACAAGGGATATTTCAGTTTGGGCTTTTGAAAATTGTGAAAACTGAGGCCTAAAGAAACAAAAATTGTAATATGATAATGAACAAAGTAGATCTATCCATTTATCTCAACTTTCTGATCAGCATTATACAAAACATAATGGGATTTTTTGAAATATGAAATATGAATTAAAACGTGTGATATATGCATACATATATAAATTAATTTCATTATTTCGGCCACATGTATCAGCTACACACACATACATATACATGTATGTATGTATATGTGGGTATGACCTATCTACATATGTAAATTTTGTATTATCTACATGGTATAACCATATGCGTGTGTAACTAAATACAATGCAAATTTTTGTTGTTGGTTTTTTTTTGTTTTTTTACTGGCGTCTAAATTACTTAAAAACCAACAGCAGCAACAAAAATTGAAATACATTATCCCATACATACACAGAAAGAGAGAGGGAGAAGAGAGAGTGTGTGTGTGTGTGTGTGTGTATCTCCACCCCCGTGACGTTGCTGCAGCGGTCAGCGGGCATAATTAATTAGTCGACGGGGCGCGCGTTTGAAGCTCGGAGAACTTGGAACTCGGACTCGGATATGGTTAGAAGAAGAACAAGGAGAAGTCGACAGAGTGAGGGAGAGGGAGAGAGAGAGAGAGAGTGGTTGAGAGGGGGGGAAGTGGGGTGGTAGTGTGGAAATTGACGGGAGGTTTTAGGTATGTATTTGGGGTTCGGGGTCTGGGGTACGGGACGGCTGTTGCCTTTTGTGCTAATGAGCCCATATTGTGCGAAAAAAGCCAACAATAACAAAAACAACAGAAACAGCAGTAGCAAAAAAAGAAGAAGAAGAAAAAAACGCACACACAAAAAGCTGTTAACAAACCTAAAACCGAAACAGAAGAGAAAGACAATAGAGAACGACCCACAGAAGGCGCGCGCGAGAGAGTGAGAGAGAGAGAGAGAGAGGTAACTATAGAGAAAGGAGAGATGAGAGGTGAGGTTAGGTGTAAAGAAAGGAACACATAGTGTTCGCTTGCTATTAAAATGGATTCCCGCCGGACTTCCTGACCATATTATATTACCAGCTGTTTGGTTTTGATGGACATGACCCAAAAAAAAAGTAACAGCAAAAAAGGAAGAGGCAAGAGGCAAGAGGAAAGACAGAAACCAACAGCAACAACAACTACAACAACTAAGTGACCCATAAAACAGACAATGTGCAGCAGGCGAAAGTGATGAGAAGCCAAACCTTGAGCCAAGCCCTCAAACTCACACACACACACACACACACTTACACGCACCTCCTTGGGCTGCATTAATATGATTAGCAAAAAACCAGGATGGTCAGACAGAGAGAAGGAGGGGAGAGTAGTCGAACATGAATGAAAAAGGACGAAAGCTAATGCCATTTCCTGTTAACAAAAATGGAAAAAAAAAAAAAGAGCAAAAGAACCAAACGCGCGCCCAAAGTCAGTGGAAGGTCGTCATCTACAGTTAGACTCATACAGGATTAGTATGCCAGAGAGAGGGTGAGAGCAAGTCTCTTTGTGCAATGTACCGTATATACATATACATAAATGTGTTATAAAAATGATCGTTCCGACCATATGGCAACTCCATGCACAACAATAACCACAACAAAGTGGAAGTGCAGCCCACGTGCAGCCAAATGAACTCAACTCAACTCAAATCACTTGCCGGCTTGAGCATGTAAATTTTGTATCTGTGTGTGTGTGTGTGTTTGTGTGTTTGTGTGTGGGTGGGCTACGTTTCATTGCTGCGGAAGTGCAGCCAAGAGTTTAACGCCAACGTAACTAACTGTGGTTTCACTCACTCACTCAATTTGATGCTTACGAAGATACGATGCGAAATGAATTGGCGATAGAAAGGCAAAGGGGGAGGGTAATTGAAATTGAATATTTGACCTAACCAATTTGTTATCGATATATTTACCCGTAAAGAACTAAAACTTGGCATAGCTGTGTGATCAAGTTTGTTGTGTGTTTGTTTTTTAACAACCAGTTGAAAAATAAAACCTGATTTTAAAACCAAAACTTGCCCAGAATATAGAAAGATTTGCCAAAAACGATTAAAGATTAAAAGTTCCTTTCACACACACAAACACACGAAAGAGACTTCCTTAAATGCAATTTTGTGTTTATTATCTAAGAATATCGTGTTCAAAATAGTTGTTTAGTGTCTGTTTTCGTTTTTTAATAGACCTACGATAGGTAAAATCCATCATCCATCAACATATAACACTCAATTTCCCTATGCAAATGACTGAACCCAAGCAAGACCAACAACAACAACAACAACAACAACAACACCAAAATGCCAAACGAAAAACAACAAGAAGAAGCAAAAAGTATTCAACAAAAAAAGTAGCATATTTTTTCATTTTTTTTTTTTTCGTTTTTTTGGCTGCCGTTGGTCTTAGACCTTGAACAAGGTGAAGTTGATTGCTAAGTTTTGGCTTTTGTTGCTTTTGAAGTTCAAAGTTAATTTGCTTTAAAGCAAACGAAACGAATCGCCAGAATCATGAAGTAAACAATGCACAACACATCTAAAAACCAACAAAAATAATGTGAGAGAAAACCCAAGAAGAAGAAGCAGACAGAATAAGGAATCCAAAATGATTGTTGAATAGAAAATTCACACCTAAAAGTAGCTGCCGCTTGTTGCTACTGCTGATTCTTCTTATTTGTGGTCAACATGGCGTATGCTTAATATGAATCAACCAAATAGACAGAGCGAGCGAGTGAGAGAGAGACCAAATTTTTCACACCTCTCTCATATTGGAGAAGACGTCGAGACTTTTCCTTTCTCACCCGACAACATTCGACAAACATTCAATATATAAAATGATGTAGTTTATGTTTCTCTTTTAAATGAATTTCTTCCGGTTTCTTTCAACTGCTTAATATGGAAAATTATTTCAATTTCTATAAAATTCTGTTGTTATTAACCATTTGTTACACTTTCAATTATGTATGTATGTACATAGTTCTACTCTTTGTTGTTGTTCTTGTCACCCATATTCAATTAATCCGATTGAATTTTGAATCATTTGCCAACCAACTCTCAGTCTCTTCTTATCAGGAAAGAATGTTAGAAAACTCGAATCATATCGAGACCAAATTTAGTTGCATTAATTTGAAACTTGGCTTATGCAATTTGATTTGTTTTATGATTAATATCAGTTAATTGTCTGAGACTTTTAAGATGATTTGTGTTTTTGGTAGAATTGAATTTGTTGTTGTGCACGTTTTAGCGCAATTTGTGACAATTTTTGTTGCTGCTTGAAATGACAAATTGCTTTTATTATTATTGTATTAGCGATACAGAATGACCTTGAAACTGGGCTGCATCCCCCCATAATGATTATCATCATCATTTTTCCAGCTGACAATTTCGTTATTTGTTTTTTGTCAAATTTTCTTTGTTTTTTTTTTCGGAAATAAATTACGTTTCCCATATTTAAAGTAACCTTCAACCGAAGCTCTCATACATACATGTTTGTATGTACGGATTAGACTTGGGGGGGTAAAAGCAGCTCATCGAGGTGAACTGGCTCACTAGTTCTTTGTATAATAAGTTAAACGAGAATTGAGAAGAAAGCAAAATGAGCCATATGAGTGAGTGAGCAAAACTGAGCTAGTGAACAAAACTGAACTACTGAGATAAAATGAGCTAGTGAACAAAACTGAACTGCTGAGTCAAAATGAACTAGTGAGCCAAAAAGAGCCATATTGAAGGAACCAGCTCAGTGGCTCATTCATTTTGGTTCACTCACTCATGAGCTACCCAAGCCTAGTACGGATGGATAGATGGATGGCCGGGGGTCTAGATGGGTATGGATGCGCAGTGCCGCATTGAGTGTGCGAAAGAGATGGACTGAGAGGAAGCCATCTATCCAAAGCCCGTTTAATTGTTATATAATTAAGATGCGCGCTATTATTATAACTATTTTATGTTGTTGCTTTTTCGGTTTTTTTTTTTTTTGGTAAAAAAGCGTAACAGCTAAACAACGCTCACTCTGACCATCGCAGCGGAAAGTAATTTTCAAATGCGTAAAACAGAGAGAGAGAAGAGAGAGAGGGAGAGGGCGAGGGCGAGCGAGTGATGGAGGGGGCGTAGCAGAGGCAGAGAAGGGACAGCCAAACGATTTTGGGTCATAAATAATGTAGGATTTACCCTAAACACCGAAAAAAACTTAACTTTGCGCCACGCCCCCATCTGTTGGAGTTTGGGAAACAACAAAAATAATGTTCAGTTGGAATTTCGAAAACAAAAAACAAAAACACAAATCGTTAGAGTAAAGTTAAATAGAATTAATAAGAATGCAAAGATCGAAATCTAAAACGGATATAAGAAATCAGGTTTTTTTTTTAGATAAGGATATCTTATTGATAACAAGCAGGATATTAGCAAGCCTAGCTAAAGAGAGCGAGAGATGGATATTAAAGAGAAATATCGAATATTTAGCAAGATGTCGACTTTGGTTGACAACGTACATATAAATTGTTTTTTTTTTTTTTTGGTCAGCGTGAGAATTAACATTTTTCAAGTTCAATTTGAATTTTCTTTATCGCGCTCTCTGACTCTCTGCTCCCCTCTGTGGGCGACCCTCTGTCTCGTTTTTGGGTCTCACACGCTCGCTCTCCCGCTCTCTCGTTTTCATTTGGCTACGTGCAATGAAAGCAAAAGTTTTTGGACCATTAAAGCGCAGCGGAGCATGACGCCTACGCCGACGTCGACTGCAATTGAAAAATGACCAAAAAGCAAAGAGAAAAGTGAAGAGAGCGAGCGCTTCAGAGGGAGAGACACATTGAGCGCGCTGGCAAGTGGGCTAAAAAGAGATGGAGGGCAGCAAGGGCAACCCAAAAAGGGGGTGGCATGTCAACGGGACGTAATTTATTGATCAACATAAAAATAACAACAAAAACGATATAAAACAGCGACGCATAAATAAATAAATAAAAGCAACGACAGGCGCAAAAAAAAAAAAAAGAGCCGCATAGAAAGAAAACGAAAAGCAAAAGAAAAGAAAAAAAGAGCTTTGCTTCCCTCTTCTCATTATTATTATATATTTTTTTTTTTGGCAAAAATAAATTAGAATTAGATACAGCTACAAAGATACACAGAAAATGCGTAGATACAAAAACACAAAACCCCAAAAAGACGACGACGACGACGACTTGGAAGTCAGCGAATACGACGACGACGACGACGACGACGACTAGCGGCGACGACATTTCCAGTTTTCGGACACATATGGCTGCAATTAAGTAACAACAAAAGTTCATATACATATGTATGTGTGTGTGTGTATGTACTTTCATACATATGTATGTATGTAGATATCTTCGTATATATGTTTGGATGAGAGAGACATGCTAGACCCGAAAGTTTCAACAATTATACAAAAAGGAAAGGCAAGACAACAAAAATAAAAAAACCTAACAACTTCCGTACACTGGGTCACGGCGCCGACCTAAAGATACCCTATACGTATGTATAGAAAGCTTGGAAAGTTACACGTTTTCTGACTTACATCCTAATGATGTCCAGAAGGACATGCTGGCTTACGACAGGAGACATTGGATTTACCTTCAAGCGAAGCCCCAAAAAACTCTTCGAATAAATCTAAACTGACTGACAACATTTAACAAGGGGAACTTGGATGAATTTTGGATATGTTATGGAATATTCCGTCATTTAAAGATGTGTGAAATATTTCGGCGCACTATTCTATATTTTCCTTATAAATCGTGTTTAAAGCTATAGCTTCGATGACTTATAGGTAAAACGCAGAGTGGACTTCAAGCAGCTCGATATTTCGATAAGATATTTCGAGTTTTGATATTAATAACAATTTGCTTAGATTTTGCAAAGTTCTACGCCAAAGATATACCTGCCTGATCCACAGAACTTGGCCCAATCTTGCCTTTTGCCCTATCTATGTACATACATACATAGAGGGTATATAGGAAAGCATGGATCCACATGAATGTTTGTCTATAAACATATATAGCAAAGATCGCTCTTCCTCCCCATTTCCTCCCTGCCTCCCACCTTCACACACACACACACTCTCTTGTGCCCCCCCTTGGACCAAGTTGTTGGAAAATAAACCGAAAATTAATGTGCTTCAAGGTTGGGAGAGACAAGCAAGAGAAATAAAAAAAACAAAAAAACGAGTAAAATAAAAATTTACTTGAACAAAAAACCAAAGAAAACAAAATTAAATAAAATCGTGATGAATTTTTGGTACCATAAAAGAAAAGAAAGAAAAACAAGCAAACAACAAACAAAATTTTGTTTTTTCGCTTTTTTTAAGGAGTAGAAAAGCAAATGGAGATTTTGTTTTTATTTGGTTTTGTTTTTGATCTTGGATCATTAAGTGTTAACGGATTCAGCAAGAACAGCTTTAACGTCTCCTTCTGACCAATTTTATAATACCCTCTGCAAGGGTATAGAAAGGCAAATCAAGTTAACTATAAAGTATCTTAAAGATGCCTTGATGATGGCGGAAATGTTCGCCCCCAAACAGCCCTCTAAAATTGATCAATTTTCCAACCCAATTTTCCCAAATGGATGAGTCTGATTGAATCTAGATATTTATGTGAAAAACCATTTACAGAATCTGGTCAAAAAGAATATTTATCGTTTGACTTTGGTACTTTTCCCTAAGATTATTTAAAAGTCAAAAGTGTTTTCATTTTGCTAGATACATAGATATATTTATACCCTTGCAGAGGGTATTATAAAATTGGTCAGATGTTTGCAACGCACAGACCCCATAAAGAATATACATATATTGTTAATCAGCATGAGAAGCTGAGTCGATATAGCCATGTCCGTCTGTCCGCCTGTCCGTCCGTCTGTGCGTATGCGTTTTACTCAGCCATCTTAAGAGCTATCGGGTTGAATTTTTTTTTGGGGGGCTTTCTATTACCCGGGTGAGATAAAGTATGAAAATCATCGGGATCGCACTACTATATCGTATAGCTCTAAAACAAATCCCCAATATCCAATATGATAGATTTGGATATCGAACCTCAGATCCCAAAATTTGAATCTGATCGGATAATTAGAACACAAGTTACAGTCAATACAAATAGTTTGAATATCAATAAAGTAGTTTGAAAAATATTTGAGCATTTTCACAATACGACAACTAATGCTCTTGATGTATGAAATTTCACTTTTGTTATCGGATTCAGGCCCGGACTGGCTCACCGGGCAAATGACCGGTAGGTCCTCAAGGTAGGGGGTCCCTTATTTGGAAGATACGTTTAAAGATCCGTTTTTTCCAGCATATAGTATAGGGGGCCCTTAGGGTCCCAGTCCGGGCCTGATCGGATTACATATAATACAGAACTGCAAGGGTATATAAACTTCGGTTAGCTTCTTTGATATTTTTGAAGTTATATACACTCTGATTCTGATTCCGATTCTTACTTCTTTTTTACGAGTTTTTTTTTTTATATATATATTTTGGTATTTTATTATATTGTTTTTTTTTTATATTTTACTTTTTTTGGCTTTTATTTTTTATTTGCCTTTGCCAGTTGTCCGAGTTGACAAATGGCAAACCGGTTTTTGGACGTCTTTTTGGCTAAACTACGTTTTCGTCTCCGTCACAAATCTCCGTTCTCCGCTTCGTGTTTTCGTTTCATTGCTGTATATATTTTGTATATTTCTTGTTTCTTTACTCTCTCTGTCTCTCTTTTCATTTTATTTGTTAAGAATACTTGTTAAGCTAAATCAAAAATGCATACAAATTAAGGCATTTCAATTTGCACATTTGGTTGGTCGAAAAGAAAGCGCGTGGGTGGTGTGTGGCTTATGGCCATTATCTTGATGATCACGATGATCGAAGATCAACCAATTGACTAATGAATTCTGATCAAAGTTGAGAAACATTCTCAATAGAAAAGGGGTAAATTATGCGGGCCTCTCCCTATGTATGACAATTTGCATGGCATTTAAGAATATTGTTTATACATACTAGATCGGGCATATATACGCACATATGGTACAGTCATGGTCATTATGTATCTTATTCAGATTCCACCAAACAATTTTATTTTGGAAATTTTGCAAAGATTTTGAAAATTTTGTGAATAGATGGATGAAGATTGTAATGAAGTAAGGGGAGGAGGAGTGGCCAATGGCAAGGGGGGGCGGGGGGGCTATGATGAAGTAGTACAGTTGCCTCTCATATTTATATACATACATGTACATATTTGGGGTGTTTGGGAGGGAATCGTCTTCATTTGGTCCGTTGGTCGGTCGCTTTGTCAAGGCTATAAACTTTAGCTGTCTGTTGTTTTTGTTGTTGTTGCTATTGTTGTTGTTGTTGTTGTTGTTGTTGTTGGGCCGCTCATTAATGCGCACTATGTACTTAAAAGGCCATTTGGGGCGTCGCTAAAAACATAGCATTTGGTTTTTTTTTTTGGAGTTTCAGTTTTCTCAACGCAACTCTGTGACGGCGCAGTTTTTGATATGTACATGTGTGTGTGTGTGTGTGCGTGTGCGTGTGTGTGTGTGTGTGTGTAGTAAGAACTACTGCGCCGCCTTGAGTTGGGCCAACAATGGATATCATTCATGCCACATTCATAAAGAGTTCGCCCCCTTTTTATACCATACACCCATAGGGTGAAATGGTATATTAAAGTCGCCAAAATGTATGTAACAGGCAGAAGGAAGCTTTTCCGACCCCATAAAGTATATATATTCTTGATCGGGATCAACAGCCGAGTCGATATAGACATGTCCGTCCGTCCGTCCGTCCGTCCGTCCGTCCGTCCGTCCGTCCGTCCGTCCGTCCGTCCGTCCGTCCGTCCGTCTGTCCGTATGAACACGTAGATCTCAGAGACTATAAGAGCTAGAGTCACCAAATTTGGTACGTAGACTCGTGTATAACCTACGGTGGTCAAGTTTATTTCAAATTTTTGCCACGCCCCCCTCCGCCCACTAAATTTAAACAAATTTGATTTTCTTAAAGACTATAATAGCTAAAGACATCAAATTTAGTATGATTAATCCTTCAGTAAGCGCGCACAAATTTGTTGCAAAAAAATTTTGCCACGCCCCCCTCCGCCCACGAAATTTAAACAAATTTGATTTTCTTAAAGACTATAATAGCTAGAGACATCAAATTTGATATGTGTATTTGTTTAATAAATGCACATATATTGTATATGCAACGATTTTGCCACGCCCCTTTCCGCCCCCGTAATTTGGAAAAACTCGATTATCTCACGTAATTTTCTACCTTTTGTAATCAAATTTGGCACACTTGAATTTGATACTAATACCCAGCAAAACACCAAATTTGATCAAAATCGGACAAAAAACAACCAAGTTATGCATATAAACGTTTTTCCATAAGGCCGTATTTGGCCGTTGGCTGGTGGGGGCGCTAGGGTGCTCGTATACTTGAGTGAGGGAGATTCTAAGATATGCTTGTAATAAAAAGCATGTGAAAATGCATTTGTTTAATAAATTTAAAATATTTGCTTTACTGGTGTATGGTATACCTAAGTCGGCGAGACGACTTACTTACTTCATTCTTCTTTAGTTTAGTTCAATTTTTTTTTTGCGCATAGCACACAAACCCAACACATTGTATAGATGTGTGTGTGTGTGTGTGTGTGTGTACAACATTTGGCACCCCCTTTTTTTCTTTTTCTTTCTCGCTGAGGGCGAATTTTCCATGAAGATTTTCCGCATTCATTCGCATAAATCTTTCTCATTTTGACTTGACATCGAAATGCGCAATGAGGTCCTGAAGGGATGAAATTAGAGACACTAAAATCATATGAAACTATATTCTCCCTCTTCCTCTTTCCATTTGGTATATGTATAAATGTGTTCTAGTCATTTTGATCAATAAAATCAAATTTGAAATGGTCCGAATATTGCACAGTTTTATGCATAAATCTGGGAAACAGCTGATAAAGGAGAAGCAAAAACAAACCCAAGGCACGTGCAAAAGGATGAGAGGAGCAGGGGCAAAAAGCAAACTGTTCAAAGAGCCGAAACACCTGTTAACCATTCTGTATTGGTATGAGCCTCGTCGACTGATGAGTTGGCAAGCATATCTCTCTCTCTCTCTCTCTCTCTCACACTCCCCGTGTGTGTGTGTGTTGGTGTGTGTTGGTGCCCTTAGCAATGGCACGAGCCCATTTTGGCACTCACAGACATTAGCCGCCACAGCCGGTAATTGCCCCACAATGGGGCATATCAACAAATATACAAAAAATACACACACATACATATGTATTGGAAAATCGAAGAGGAAATTCTTTTTTGGCATATGCCAAAAGAAATAAATGAATTTTCAACAAAGATATAGATCTAGATACGTAAGAAACTGAATGAGTGCACTCAGTTGGCCAACATTTGAAGATAAATTTGTGAAAATAAAGAGGAAAACTTGAAACTTTGATTTATCTTAGATCTTGTTATTAAACAAATTACATTCACAAGTCATTGGAAATGCAAAACGTTTTAAGTAAATCGATTAGTTAGTAGTTCTGCTTATTCATAAAGATGACAAACTGAAGGAATTGAATGAATTTCTGAAAGGAATCGCAATCAAATAAAAACTTATATATGTTTGCCTTACAAACTATTTGCCTTCAACTATGGACCTCATAATGTGGGGGGGGGGGTTTCCCCCCAACCGCAAATCTAAAGATACGATGAAAAGTAAATAACTGTTGGCGAGTTGGTGTTGGTGGTGGTGAAAAGGGGGTGGTGGTTCATATTGTGTGCGATAAACATTTTTAGCGGCAACATGTGAGCAAAGTCACGTAAGTATATATATGTATATATCTACATATATATAGTATATATATCTAAAATAGTTACAAAGCTTACCTGTTCGACAATCCAAAGTTCCAAGTTAAGAACTCGCAAGAACTCTCGAATTCTGGGAGTGAATGATTGTCTCTAGAGCTACGGTATTGGAGTGTATGGCCGTTTACCAACACTGAAAAGAGCAAACAACAACAATGGACACCTGTTCGAGAGGGTGATGACGATGAGTAGTAGCTGTTGTTGTTGTTGTTGTTGTCGCTGCTGCTGTATATATCTTTTATGTAAATAGGGGAATCCCTGAGGACTCTCTCTCTCTTTCTTTCTCTTAGCACTTTGGTAACACTAAAGCGTAAAGCTCTGGTAAGGCATTTTTGTGATGTGTGGGAATAGCACTTGATGGTTTTCAAAACACTTGAAAAAAATAATATATATATGTATATATTTATTATATATGTATATATATTGACAGATTGTATCTGTTCTTGATTTTTAGATTTCCTTTCGTTTCTTTTACTTTTTTTTGTTTGTTTGTTTCGTTCTGGAAGCTGACGCCGGACACGCGACAATTTGTGAGAAGAAGGAAATCAAAACATAATACAAAGAGGATGTTGGCGGAGGGGGTAACGGGTAAATAAAGGGGCGGGGGCGATGTTTAACACGTATTTTTGTTTTGTGTTGTTGCTGTTGTTTTTGTTTTTGAATTTCTTGTGTATTTTTTAGTTCGGTCTACTGGGTGATTCTGTTGGTGTTTTTGTTCTGTGCAGTTTTTTGTTTTTATTTTTTCTTAAATAACTTTTTCAGTTTCCGAGTTGCTCACGCGACGAAACCAACACGTTGAATAAAAGTTCGAGCGACGTTCAAATTCGCTTAAAGCCAATAAGAATAAGTCAGTCGGACGCCAGCTAGAGCAGCGACGCCGGCGTCGTTCTAATGCGAACGAGAACGAACGAAATTGAAACAACCGCGAATGCGAAACAAAAGGCGCGGCCCGGTCTTCGTGTTTGTCTCGTACTGCCTTAGGCAGAGCCAGCAACCACCATACACTACCTACGAACTACTACAGGCAACGCGATATACAACTATAAAATCTAATAAGAACATTGTCGGCTAACACAGTGTGTTTTTGTTGCTTCACCGGGTGTGGGGGGTGGTGTGTGTTTTGGGGGTTGCGGTAATCGGTTAGACCGGGGGAACGGGGGGCGCAGAGAGCGTTCGTTGCGTTCAAGTCTAGTACACGCAAAGCACTAAAGAAACATTGGCAGTTGGGCAGTCTGACTGTCTGGTTGACTCGACGGGCTGACTGGCTGGCTAGCTTGCTGGCTGGCTGGCTGGCCTGACTTTGGTACGAAATGGAAATGGTACACACACGGCCAAACAAACAAACAAACGGTCTGTCTCTCCCTCTCTCTCTCTCTCTCTGTTTGTGTGTACGCTACAAACATCAGAGGCGGCTCAAGAGGGCATTGATATGCTTAGCACCCCAGCTGCCTAAGACTCTGGACAGAAATACATTCACACAAGCAAATACACACATACACATGGGTCACATGGAATATGGGAATCTGAAATGGCAAAAAGAAGATATCTAACAAATACGAATTAATGTGGGTATACAAATACATAGCCAAACATTAATCTATGTGTGTATGTGTGTATGAATTCTCACATATTTGCTGCCATAGCGCGACGAATTGAAGTGTGGGGGTGGCTTAGAGGGGGCTTCAATAGAACAAGCTGCCATTTCAACAATCAAATGTTTTGACCCCATCACAGTAGAGACATTTACATATATTTTCCGTATATATTTTATGTGGAAACAGAGAAATCTGCATAGATACTTTAGGGATGGGATACTTGTTGTAAATGTTTAAGTTTTTAAACAACCTAACGGTTAATTTAATTCATCAGCACACAGAAAACCTAATTTAAAAACAAATAGTTCAAAGACTTAAGTATCTTAAATATATAAATTAATTTGAAAATAAACATAGCAAGAATCGTTATCTTGTATGTTATTAAAACTTAACTTGTTAAACTAGAAGAATATTTCTTAAAATGATTTACCCAATAACCCCCTTGATGACTGCCCCCCACACACATCCATAGATGTCAAAAGATTTGCTACTGTATATATGTATGTGTGTATGTATGTATGTACGTGTATTTTGTACTTTCCGAATGTTTCACGTTTCATGGGGGGATCCAGTGTTTCACTTTTGCTTAAGGAACAATATGGCAAATGGAACCAATCGCTTCGGCTGCACACACGCATTTTAAATGCAGTCGACGTCGACGTTAGTCGATGTCGAGTGACCTTGAAATTTCTAATGTATGTATGTATGTACATATGAATGTAGGTATATTTGCTTTTACTGTTGCAGGGAGAATAAATGGGAGATATTGAAGGGGGGAAAAAAGGTGTCATGTTGCAACAAATTGTTGCACAAATTCAGTAAATGATTTATGGAGAATTGCCGATAGAGAGAAAGAGAGACAGAGAGAGAGAACATAACAACGGAGAAAGATACAAAGAAACTTGTGATAAGCTCCAAAGAAAACACAGTTAATTATTGCATAAAGAAACAAAAGTTCTCTCGGCTCATTAAGTCAATCCCCAAGACTTAAAGATACCCTGTACGAAAATATTAAAGAAATCATTTGATTGCTATATACACACACATGGCAAAATCTAGATCAATATTGGCTTCAGCTAGCTTTATACTCTACAAATGCCAGGGTACTTGAATCACCGAGCAATACCAAAGAACATTTACCGTGCCATTGCCAATGGACTGATAAGAGCTACCGACAAAGTCAGCGGCGGCGTTGGCGACAGAGTGTGTTATCAGTCCCCGAGGCAGACTCGGGGACGACGTGACAAAGCTCAAATGCAAGTCCAAAAAACCAAACAGAAGAAGCAAATAAGTATTACATATACATACTCACATATTTCTTCACACACAAGCATAAAATAAAAGCCATAACCGGCAAACAAAAAGAAATAAAATAATGTATAAAAAAAACCGGCAACAAGCAAGAGAGATAGAGAGGGAGAGAGAAAAAAAACAATAACAAATGCTCGTGACTTTGCAAAGTGGTTAGACGTGGCTTGGGGGAAGGGATTGAGGCATGTAGGTGGCTGCTGCTGCTCTCAACCGGCTGTGTTTCGTTCCTCTCACATGCGCTGCCAATTTCAATTCCATACCATTCCACGCTCATTTTAGTCCAACAACAACATTTGTTTGTCCCACTCACGTTTCCACGCGACGAACGACAAAAAGCGAAAGCTCTCGTGCTTTCGGCTTTCGGGCACGGGCACGTCGTTGTTGTTTTTTTTCTCTCTTTTTTTTTGCATTCTATTTATAGATGCTTCGCTCACATCATACAACTCGGTTATAGGTTAACGATCACCACATCTGCAATCTGATTGGTCAATGAATTCCAATAGAACCCGAATCCGCACACACACACACACACACCCCTACACCCCTCTCGCTCTATCGTGCAAAGCAGCGACAAGTATCCAATACAACCGACAAGCAACAACAACAACAAAAACTATGTTCTATGTCGCTGGCGTTGCTGCCTGCTGCCTGCTGCTTGCTGCTGCTGGCTGTCCGGCTTCTAATGACAATTCTTTTTTATTTTTCTTTTTCTTGAAGGAATAAAATCAGCATTAAAAGTTATCCCAAAATATGAGAAAGAAAACAGAGCAATAAAATTATCGCACAATGAATTCAAAGAGTCGACTTCAAGATACTCAGTCCAATCAAATTTGTGCATAGTTTCGTTGAATCCTTGAAGCCTAGCGATGGCACGATTAATAATCGATTATTTTGTTAATCGATCGTCGTGATCTATAAACAAATTTTTAAATTCGCTCGATCGTTCATTCGATTCATAAGGAATTAAGTTTTACTCTTTTAATTTCTATTATTACAAGTCTTGGTTAGATATTTTTAAGCGTAGATATTAGCTTTAAGCTTGATCTCTCAATAGAGAGAGGAATAAACGAATAGACATTTCACTTTGCATACACTTAGGCGTATTGAATACTCTCCGAACATTCCCCAATTCAAACACAGGGTATTAGGTAAAGAAAAGCTGTTAAGAAATTGTTCATCGCTTGGCTGCTTCTGCTGGGCGCCTGGTCGCAACTGTTTAGACACTGTGGGAGAAGGCTCCCTTTTTCGCTCGGGTCGGTTTTGGGTTTACTTTGCGATTCAACTTCACAGGTGGTCGGCATACAGATACTCTGTACCCCCCGCACCCATTCCACCACACTCACAAACAGATAGATGTCTGCTCTAACGTGTTATGTAAAGAAAAACATCAGCACTGACAGCAATGAGTAAGATATAGATACATATATATATTAAATACAATAATCTGTACAAACGCAAGATGCGACTAGTTTAATATCTATTAAAACAAAAAACGAAACAAAAAGAAAACGCGTTTACATAAATTATATGATCATATAACTAGGTATCAATTTACTATCCACTTACATGTAGATAGTAGGCGTGTCTTACGGTTTTACTAATTTCGAAATACATTCGGAAATGTATTTTTAAGTAATTTGTGGAACTGGTTTTACAGCATTTTCTAAAAACAATTTCCGCAAAGAATTTGTTGCTTGAAAGATTCGAGAGACTAGATTTTGGCTAAACGACTAATGCATATATGTATATGTATCTTTTATCTTCTAATAATTACAAATTGTTAAGTATTTATTATTCCACTTGAGGTTTCTGCCAAATGTGCATATAAGATTTTAATGTTTTTTTTGTTTGTTTTTGTTTTTGTTGTTTTCACTTATTAACCGAAACTAATATACCTCATTTAGAAGTATGAGTGTTTTATTTTTGTACAGCAATTGCCTGTGCACATTTCGCATTATATGCAAAGCCTATAAAAAAAATATTTATTCGCAGCTAAGAATAAATTTCGAATTCGTAATGGCCAAGGAAGCGACTTGTGAATGCCCTAACAATTCTATTTGTTCCATTGAAACATCTATACATATATGCATATGATCCTTTAATAGATCAGAGGAACAACTTCTAAGCAAATGGCAGATCGATGAATCGTTTGGTCTCTAAGCGAAAGGGCATTCAAAGACCAATAAAACTTTTGTGCATTGCCTTTCGATGCACACAATCTCCGACCTCCCCCCTACCCCCCTCGCAACAAACCCATCGACATGATGCCACTAAATAGGCGACTATAATTTTTTAATAGCTTTTGTTTGTTACTCATTTATATAGAGTATATATAGTAGATGTATGTCTCGATTGGATCTCTCTCTCTCTCTCTCCGCCCGCCAATGCCCGATTCTGATTCGGTTTGTCGGTCTCTCAAGTGCCTTAAACTGTCAGCCGAATAGCCATACGACTTTGTGGTAATAATTAGTTACAAATTTGAAATATTGTCGCATCAAAATGGCAAATAGAATAGGAATATGCAAAAATTTGCATATTTTTAGTTTAGAGGAGTCGCAAAGTTTTTGCATATTTATTGATCAAAGCGATCGACGATTATCATTGTCGTTGATGGTGATGAGTTGTTCTAAGAGATAGTCAAATGATGGGACATAAAGCTATAGCTCTATTCGCTAGATCTGTACGCTTAACACACGTTGCACGTTGCGTTATGTAAACGTTTTCAGTTAACGGAAATGCCACAAAACGCTGGCAACAAAAAAAAATATTATTTTTATGACGATCCAAGTACTTTCGAAGAGAAATTAAATACGTTTTAACGATCTACTAACTAACTGTGGAATATAAAAAAAAACAGATAGAGGACTGTACTTAATTAAGTTGTGCCCAAGTTTTCAATACCCTTTTGCCCTGCTGAATGCTAATGTTCACAAATCTTTGATTATTGCAGTTGGTTTTTGACTTTTCGTACTTTTTAAATTGTAAAAACCCAAAGAAAAATGTTCAATTTCGAATAAATTATTTCAAAGTGTCTGAAAATTCTGAAATGGAGCCAAATAGGCTCAGTCTTAATCCAGTTGGGATGTAAACTTGAAGCTGAATATGCCTGTAAACGTGAATGGCTGAGGTAGTCATGGTGATCAAGGGTTAAGACTATATAGTCGTAGACTCAAGTTTAAACTACATGTATTTGAATTGGCGTTGAAATCGGGTCAAATTGTTACCAAAATTGTGACAAAGAGTGAGAATTAAACCAAACTCTACTGGATTTTCGCGACTTACAAAACTTGTTAATGTACACAAAACAAAATGAGATAGCATAGTCAAGCTGTTAAAGATATATACCTAACAGATATTTCCAAATACATATATTACCTTTTTAATATATATGAAGCCATATCTTTCTATAGACAAGTTTCATTCAAAAAAAGTTTTGAATAGAACAAATGTTACTGCTAAAGGTCAGTTAGAAGTATTTCGTATATGTATGTTCGTATGTACATTTGGGAATTTTGTTTATACTTTGAAAAACCTATCGATCAATTTGGCTCCATGTCCAATGTTGATTCTTTATCATCATTTCATGTAAGTGTCAATGCCAAACGAGCTGTCGAGCCCAACCCAACCCAACTTAACTCAACTTCAAGTCAAGTCAAGTCAATCCCAGCTAAATGTAGCCACACACGATGTAGAGATTACGCATACGCCGTGTGGACAGCTATTGGATGCTGTTGTCGAAATTTTCATATGACAGATCACCAAAGCTTGGATTGTTGATTGTTATTGTCATTATTTGTTGGTCAGCTACTTTGTTGTTAACAAACAATCGAAAACTAAAAACAACGTGAAAAAATACTCAGACTACCGAATTTTTGTGTCTCTTTTTTTTGTGATTGCTTTTAAGCTTGTTTTTCCGGAAGAAAACGAAATGACAACAACAAACAACAACAAAAACGTATCGAACACTAGATTAACACATCGAAATCGAACGAGAGTTTTGTATTAGATTTTGGGTTAAATGACACAGTCGATGGTCAACCTGTCCCAAAGCAGAGGTTATTGATTAAGACCACAACGAAACCCATAGACAAGACAAGATGGGCATAAATCAACAGGTTAAGCTGTCAGCAAACAATTCGTATAGATTTTTTATAATATACAATATGTAAATTTTCCTTTAGGTGTCGAACGGAATTGCTAAGAGGCGAGATAGAGAGAGGAGGCGGCCGTTTGAATATCCATGAATATCTGAAATTTTTCCTTGCCACTTTGTGGCACTTTGTCTATGGCTGGCTTACATATTTCTCTTTTTGTTTTTGTGTTTTTTTTTTTGTTGGTTTTTATGGCTCCAAAGCCATAAAATATAAAAAAGACTGAAAGTCTAAGGGTTTGCCGTGGTCATACAATGTATGGCAAGAACAACTTCCCCTTCCTATATACATATGTACACACATATATACTTAGGTATGGAGAAGTGATTGGTTAAGGAGAGAATGTTGAAGGGTGAAGGTTGAGGAGAGGAGGAAGTATTGCAATTTCCACTTAGTTCATGCAAAATTTCATTAGAAATACTTCTGATGACTCTTGATGACTAAAAGCTTGGAATTTTCTCTTTGTTGTCATATCATCAAATCATTTCGCAGAACAAAAAAAAAAAAAAAAAAAATAGTTATCTTATTGTTAGTTACAATCTATATATATGTATGTATAAATCATTTCCGTTTCCCATGATTTTATCAAAATTGGAATTAAGAATTGTTTCCACTAACGTTAAGAAGAACTTTGCATTTTTTATTTCAAATTGGTTTTTAAATGAAAAGTAATTACCAAAATAATTCTAAATTTTATCTTACAGTATTCTTTACCATCTTAACAACAATATTCACTATTAGTGAATAAATTCAGCATTCTCTTGGCAAGTTAATAGAAAATTGAGTCGATATTAAAGTTTATATTCACTTCATTTCGTTCGTTTCGGAATATGAATCCATATGATTTTGAAAATTAAATCTATAATATTTTTGTTAGCTTGTCAAACCTAAAAGCTGGCAAAAATTAGAAATAAACTTGATGACTTGACTTACTACATGAGTCTATATACCAAATTTAGTGGCTTTAGCTTTTATAGTCTCAGAGATCTAGGTGTTAATACGGACGGACAGACGGACATGGCTAGATCGAATTGGCAGACATTTTCAGTTACTCAAAAGTTGCTACCAACTGAAAATGTTGCATGATTAATACCAGACTTAAAGGTCATTCTGATTATATATATATAAACCACAAACTTTCCCATGATCATAAAATTTGTTATATACATATATTATCACCATAATTAACAAACTTGAAGTTAATTCACTTGATTAGTCTAGATCTGTGAAATCGTTTCAAAAGGATGGAAAACAATGTGACTAAGCTTTTAATTGGGACAGCAAAGTCTTTAAAATATCTTTAGGTTCATATATATATATGTATATATATATTCCATGCAGGATCAATCAGTAAGTATTGAAGTGTTTTACGTATATGTACCTAAATATACATATATATTTGTAAGTAAGTATACCAATCAATTTAGAGATCAATTTTCCTTATCACCACTTGAACACTTCAGAATGGTCAGTCAGAGTGTTCTGGTTGTTGTTGTGGTTTCTAGAGTCAAACTTGTTGTTGTTGGTCTGGTTGTTGTGGTTGTCGACAGTAAAAGAAATATCGTTAAGCACACATTCCGCAATCCATTCATAAACCACGACGCCTCGATGGCGTATCGCAGAAAGCGGCTCTAGTTGTTTTACTTCTGTGTCTACATACATATACATATTTTTTTATTGTATGATTACGCGGAATTTCCTTGAAATTTAGACCTAAACTGCAACTACCAACAACAAGTCAAATATTATTGTCTGTGGGCAGCAGCAACAGCAGCAATATTCAAGTTAAGGCACAGCCAGCGGCACGCAACATTTCCGGCCCTTGCCATGCCCCACGGAAACTGGCACTCGGTTAGTTTTTCATGGGAAAATGTCGAGCTGTGTGTTGGGGTTTTTGCTTGATGGATCAATAACGGGACAACCAAGGGCGCAAGTCAGTTTTGCCAGCCAGTCCGTCAGTCAGTCATCCAGCCAGTCAGTCGCCCTTTATGAAACTTCAATTACAATTCAAGCCAGCAACTATCCAACCAACAATTGGCGGTGCTCAAACTGCAACTGGTGACCCCTTTTGGTGGGTCACGATTCAGGGAGAACAGGCAGACTAGAAAGACCCGACCAAACCACACCACACCAAATGGAGACTTACCACTTTGCCTTTTTCTCAAAATAGAGCTCCATTCATTGCCATGATCAGTTTTTTTTTTATAGGTCTCAATTAATAAGAAGGAAAAGCTACTCTCTTGCGTTTTCTTCTTGGTCTACTTCTTTTAAAATGTTATCCTTGCAGAATAGTCTTTATATAAGAACTAGATTCTCAGTTTGAATGAACCTCTTTTCGTTGGAATCGAAACGATCAGACAATAAGGGCATATAGAAATTGGACAAAAAGCCAAAAACAAAAACCGATTTGACTGTTATACGTGTGAGAGAGATAGCCAGCTAGTGTGGCGCCTTGCTTTTAAACAGAGTAGAAGGGAAAGAGAGAGACAGAGAGAGAGAGATACCTGATTGATTGGCTCTTGTATTTTCTGCATAGAGAAAGAAAGTTTCGCATATTAAACATTAAATACATTAAAAATGGTATATAAACTTGGCAAGGGTATATAAACTTCGTTATAAACGAAGGGAAATTTGCGTTTTCAAGAAAATTGCGAGTCTAAAAAAGTTGTAGACAAGTTTTTATGAGAGAAATATTTGGACTGTTAGCCCTAGGGATCCTAAGGTTATATTGATTGGATCTATTAGAGACTTGGCCTCATTCTCCCTCTCACTCTCTCTGTCTACGTGTCTCTCTCTCTCTCTCTCTCTCTCTCTCTCACTCTGTGTATTTTCATTCTCTTTCTCTCATTCTCTCTCACTTTTAATCCTAAAAGTCACGCAACATGAAAAACTTTCTTTCACAATTTTTACGATACGAAATTACGATTGTATAATAAAGCGGCACAGTTGTCCCCTCCCCTCACCGCACTCCCTCCCCTCTCACACTCTCTGTTGCTGTTCCACAGGACCACAAAACCCACCCGTGCTCCCACCGTGCTCCTCCCTCTCATCAAGTGGGCCGCCATTTTGTGTGCAGACTAACGGCGCCAGTTTTATGTACTCAAAAAGGAACACGCGCTCTTTCTGCCGAGGACTTTGGGACTAGACTGTACGGATGTCGATGTGGATGTGGCTGTGGCTGTGGCTGTGGCTGTGAATGTGAATGTCGATGTGGTTGTGGATGTAGATGGCTAAAGCAGTTGGACTAGGACATAAACTCATTTATTGTGGAGGCGAATGTTGGTTATTGTCGTTGTTGTTGGGACGGTCGGACGCCAGTTGGGCGTGCTTTGCGCAATTAATTCAAACACCACTCGAAGGACATGGGAGGACATCCAGGAGGACATTTTCACATTTATCCCCATCCCCTTCCCTATGAAAGCCTTCACTTTGTTGATTCGCCCTGCCATCCTGCCTATTGAAAAGGTGTTGAGCCATTTCCAAAGGGCGTCGTACATATATATACACACATATATATGTATAAGTGATTTTGGCACAAAAATCTACCCAAAATGTGTGACTGAGTCTCGCTAATGGCGTCAATGAATGGCAGCATAACGGGAAACGGAGACGAAGACGACCTCGAATTATTCAACTCGCTTGGTGTGCTGGCTGGTTGGTTGGCTGGTTGATCGAGACGACAATGTGCCATATATTTAGTGTGTATGTACATAAATTGAATGTGGTAGTTCTCACTGATAAGACCGCACTCGGATTTTGGGGTTAAGGGGTCATTAGAGCCATAGATTATGAGAATTTCTCATTCTCTAACTAATCCTGCAGCATTGAATTCCCCAGTTTTGGTTCTATGTATTTATTTTCATGTCTTCAAATTGAATCATATCACATGTAAGTTGAAAATGAAACTTAATCTTTAAGTTCGAAAGACAAGAAGACTGTTTGCAGCCCCCTTTGTTGCCACAAATCCGCCCCTGTAAGCATCCAATTAAAATGAATCATATCCTCCTTAACCTATAAGTGAACTTGGAAAACAACAAATTTAAATGAATATTTATTTTTCGTTTTTGAATTTGCCTGTATACAATATGTATATGTATATACATATGTATAGGATCGAGGCTCTGTATGCTCGGCTTATCAGTGGTTGAACAGATGACTAACAATAAGTAAGTGCCACACAAATGTCATTAATTCATTTCATTTTTAGTTGTGAGAACACACACACACACACATATTATAAATAGAACCATCACATCTTCTATTTGAACTAGCCGAATAGACAAAGTGTGACCTGCTATTGAATTGAATGGCCGAGTCTTGTCTCTATTCCCCCATCAAGTGGGCCAGAGATAGATCAATGCCAGATAACAGATTCCGGATTCCAGATTCCAGATTCCAGATGCCAGGAATGCATCCCACATGACCCATTGTAAGTGAGATAAGATAACTTTTATTTTGCATGGCAATCCACCTGCTTTAAGATAAGTCTGATAAGGCACGTTTCTGAGATGCTTTTGCTTAATCTTACACTTGGCCAATATCTAAACGGATTGAACACACACACACACACACACATACTAACAATTAGTACTAAATATTTGTCTGTGTGTATAATGCGACTTGTTTAGCTTAGATTTTTCTGCATTGAATCGTTTTTTTCTGCATTTTTGGCAAAGTGGGTCAGTAGATAGTAAAGTTTCTGAAATTTCCCGTTTCTTTGGTCGTCTTTTTTATCTTTTAAAACTGAAAAACAATTAATTGTTTAAGAAATGTTCAACCGATTTCGAATTGAATCATTGTTTTCTTAATTTCAGTTTGATCTTTACGTTTTTCATAAAACTTTTAAGTAATAAATGTAATTTGCAGTATGAAGGATTGGTCCAGGCTTTGCGACTAGTTCATATGATATACAGGACTCGATTTACCAAAGCCCAGGGCACTTTTAATCTAACTTATCCATTTCCAGCTGTTTCATACCAACTGAGACTAAGTGAGATTATGTGCTCTTTGGTCCTTGGTCAGAGATAAAACGTCAGCGAAAACCCGGCTGTAAGCCCCTCCCCTCTCCGATTTCCCCTGTTCCGGTAGCTGGCAGTGTAATCAGTTGTAAATCGTGTCGATTGGCCAACTTGACAGTGAAATCATTGAGTCTAAAATAGCATTTCTTACTTAATTTCAATTCAATAAATTCAAATATGACAATCTAGCTAGCCCCCTTCAACTATTGGTAATAAATTATTGTTAGAGATAAAAATAATAGAAACAAAAAAAAAAAAGAAAACAGCAACAAGCGATTCAAAGCGATTTGAATTGATTTGATTCAATTCGTTTTCGATTCGAGTTGTAATTGCTAATTATAAAGGGGCTGCCTCATAGAATATATATTGTCGCAAGGGGATTGGCCAGTCTCGTCTTTTTGGTTTACTTATCGCAAGCCAATGGCAAAAAAGCTTTCCAGCAATATACATTATAAATATGTACATATATGCTGATATTTATACAGGGCTTAATGACACTTTTTCGATTAGATTGTTGAGTATTAAATCATGCAATCAATATAGAACCAGAAGGGTTCAACAGTCGACTAAAATTTATTGAATTCTGCGTCATAGCCATAGAAGATTTTCCTTTTTTAGCCTTAGGCATAGAAGAAAGTGTTTTCGATCATTGAAAACGTAGACAAATTCTTGATCTGCATGGCGGAATGAGTGGAATGAATTATATAGCCATGTCTCCATTTCTCTTTTCTTCTAAACTTTTACTAGACTGTCCTCAATTCCTTATATAGCTCGGATACAGTTCAAAGGACGAAAGTTTGGTCCATTTCATGCTTTAAACACGGTCTAATCGCTATATCATATAGATTCAATTTCAGATAGTTCATAACTTTGCAGTTTTTTAAAAAGATTTTCAATTTCAAGATACATAGAGATCGTAGGAATATATCCACTTATAGCCACTTATCATTTAGCTGTAAAACGACTTAAGTTTCTCGACTTGGCAGAAAATTGACTTTTTTGATACAAATCTTTTTACTTGCATATCTAGAGGATATTAGGAAAGAGTAGCAAAACTTGAAAGGGTATTCAATGCATGGATATGATATGCAAAAGACATCTATTGAGGGGGAACAACTAGGGGAGAGTTTCCCTCTTAAAACGAACTTAAACATCAAACATTATTTACACAGATTTCCCTAGAAAATCTCATCCGTAATTAGTTTTAAAGTTTAAAGTTAATGAAGTGTTGACTTGGATACATTGATATCGAATAAAAGTTTTGTTCCAAAGGAAACGAAGCGAATACAGACAAAGTGAATACATTGAAATGAAGTGGAACTACATGAATGACAAGCACACAATGAATTGAATATATATGAATAATTTGATAAACGAACTTGGAATAACTTTCAACAATTGATTCCTCCTTCTCAAACTATTCCTTTAGCCATTAAATTCATGAGTTGTACAACATTTTTAGTATATATACTAAATCATTTCTCCTTTTTTGACTCCCACATCAGGTGACTCATTTATTGGATTAGGTTTTTTGATTCAAACAAGTTCTTAATTCTCATTCAATTTATTTTTAATATTATTGAGACGTTATTGTCTATTTAAAGCAATTTTCTTTTACTTTCTGCTGTGAATCTATAAAGTGAGTGTATAGAAAAGTCGGTCCAAGTTCATTTTGGACTGGTTGTGTTGTCATTCGTTGATTTTGTTTTAATTTAAGCTGCTTATTGTCTTTGGCCATGTTCCACGTTGATGATGATGATGATGATGTGCACATAGAAAATTGCTGAAAACATTATGAATTTGTATGCAAATCGAATCTATACGAAAACAAATACATTCATATATACATATATGTATGTATATCTACTTAATCCTACAGTTTTTTCTTTTTTATATTTCTTGCTGCTGTGATTAAACCGTTTTGCTTTTTTCATTAACACCAATCACGCCCCCCTGCCGAGGAGTTTGTCAACGAAATAAGCCAAAGCGACTTGGCCAAAAATAAATGAAAAAAAAAAAATCACACACACACACACACATACACATATACAAATACAAATTCATTTGAGAAAAAGCCAGCTCAAACTGTTGGCAGCTCTGCTTTTGATTAAGCTCATTTGCATTTGAATGGGCAAATGACCCCCTCCCCTCCTGCTCCTCTGCTGATCAACCTATCCCCCACACCTTTGGGCCATGCATTCAGTTAACCAACCATTCCATCTTACCTCTCCCCATAGTCAACTGTTTGGTTTTAAGTTACTCCAATCATCAGCAGAAGGAAGTAGGGTGGGAGCTGAGGGAGGTGGCCAAGTTGGCTTTGAATTTTTAATAAGCCAAGTTATTTAGGCATGAGTCAACCATAGCCCGTTGTCTTCTATATATATGTATACATATATATACGTTTATATGCTGTTGCGATCACGATGATGATGATGATGATAGTCAATCGGGCTAGTTGGGCAAATATTTATAGAAGCCATCGATCGCGCATTGAAGGTGTAAAAACACTGAGAGAAAACAAGTGTTAGAAGCATGTCCAATGTCTTGCCTTTGGGTTTATTTTCCTCATATAACTTATGTGTGCCTCATTTCAAATTTAAACTAGAATCTATTTCTATTTGTTTATTGTTTTTGTTTTGCATTTTGTTGTCTCTGTGTGTATTTGGGCACTTGTTTGATCTGTCATTTAGCATGTCGATGGCTTGTTGTCTCTCTCTCTCTTTCTTTTGACCGTCCCTTTTTCCAAATAGTCAACACTATTTTTAGGCAACTATATCTGGCCGACTGACTGGCTGGCTAGCCACTCAGTCTGTCTGGTCAGTCAACATAAATGTAAATAACTAAATCAATGTCTAATTAACATCTACTCAAATGAGGGTTTTCCCCCCTCAAGCAAGGAAAATTTCTATGGAAATGCATTCAAGATTTGCAGAAGCACTGACAAAGGACACCATCTAGTCATTGGTCTCAGGATAGGGCAGTTAACTTGGCTTTTGTTGTTGCCCATACTCATCTACATATATCTATCAAGGCTAAGAAAAAACTGGTTATTAAACAAAAGCCAAACAAAAAATGAACAACAAGCATCCGAATTCTGTTTGCATTTTACCGTTGATTAATATATGCAATGATTAATAATTGAAATTGAGTAATTAATTTAGCAAAGCGCAAACGGGTCGTATACGTAATATTGTCAAATGCTAGACTTTTCAGTTGTTTATTGTATTTATGGCTCATCTGCTTAGCTTGCTTGCTCAATGCAAAAGGTCTTTATGAAAAGTGGCCACTAGGTGGCGCTAAATATGCATTATAAGGAACAAATGTCTATATCCAGAAACTGTACTATATCCCTCTGTTCAATATAGACAGATTATCGAATTCATTGACAACAATGAAGAGTACATGAAGAGTATTCAGCATAAGATGCTGAATTTTTCTGAATGAAATCTTTATTTTTGCCTAATTACTGCTCACAGGGTATTAATAATTCGTTACCTATTGCTTCCTTTTTCAACTTCAACTTACTCATTTACTCGTTGTCTGTCTGGTTTTATTTTTTGTATTTTGGCACATTTTTTGTCCGGCTCCAGCGAGTCGCGAGTCGCGCATTGTGTATGAATTAGTCAGGAAATTAATTAATCAAAACTATTGCAGCAACAACAATGGAAGAACACAACCAAATAAAAACGAATAAAACAAAATACATAGACACATAAACAAACATATCAAAAAGAGCCAACAACAAGAAGAACAATGAAATGAAAATAAGTAACAACTTTGCTCTACAATTTGTTGCCTGTCATTTGATTTGTACCTCCCTGACTCCGCCTCTATTTTGTTTTTATTTCATTTTTAATTTTTGTTTTGTTTTTCCATTATTTGGTTTAATTTTGTGTTTGTTTGCTGCTTCTTTGCCTACTCCCCCTTTTGTGTGGAGTGGAGTATATAGTCCCCAGGTCTGTTATAGTTGCTCGATTATTATACCCCCCAACCAGCCCCCTTTTACGCCTCATGGAAAAAAAGTCACGCCAAAACAACCTTGAGAAGTGCTTAAAATGTTTCGGTTCTTTTTGTTTTTTTTTGCTTTTTTTTGTTAATAATACGGAACAGATATAGAGATTGGAGACACAGAGAGAGAGAGAGAGGGAGAGAGAGAGAGAGAGAGAAGGAGAGACACTCAATGGGACAACTTTTATTGCGTTTTACAATTAACAAACACCAAAATGTTTTTCAAATGACTGGAGAACTTAAGAGAGACTCTGATTAACACATTCCCGGCAATGATTCCTTTTAGCCATATATCAATTGAATTTATGTACACATATCCGACATTTGAGATACCCTGTAAACGATTGCATATTATAGGTTTTCAATCTTTAAAAACATATCAAAAATATATTTTTTAGAATGTCCAAACGATTATAAGTACATGAATTTTCCGAAATCTTTCGCACTGGCTGCTGAGACGGACGGACATGGCCAATGCTACGGACCACGCCTAATCAGACAATGGTAAAATAATTTCTAAAGACTACAAGTTTGATTTATTTATTGTTTGTTTGTCTGAGCAAAATTCACAAAATCTCTCAACTTTGCTAATCTGTAACTTTGTCAAATTTGATTTTTGAAAACTTTTACATCATTTGAATGCTTTTAAATTCAATTCTGAATTGAAAAGTCTTGAATTGTAAGTCAAATTGTCGACTTAACATCTTAGACGTAAAAAAAATGACAAACAGACTTTAATTTCATAAGAATTTTTTAAGTATTTCACCTGAAAATGCATTTTCAAGTTAGAATAATATCTTTCAATCTGCATTAAAATCTCGAAACCAAATATACAACAATTGAATACCGTTTTAAAATATACAAAACTGTGATTTAATTGATTTATAACTTTTTGAAATCGTTTAAAACTTGCCCAAATTAAAGGCTGAAAATAATAGGCTGATTGACAAAAATGAATATCTCAAACCAATTTAAAAAAAATGGTTGCATTACAAGCGATTTGATATTCGAAAATAAGCTGAAAAGACTTGAAAAAGAAACTTTGTGAAAGTGAGCCACCTTTTTCCTGAGTTGCCTTTAAGCATCAAGTGGAATCAGGGATAAGAATCTGAAATAATTACCATATAATAAGGACACAGGAAATGTCGTTAAAGTTCCACGAATGACTGGCAGCTGTCGCATATGCACCATATGGAGAATGATTATGAAGGATAATTGAGCCCATTTAAATGCATTAAAATCAAAGTTCCATTGCCACCAATTGCACTCATCTGCATATGAATGAAGTGTGTGTGTGTGTGTGTGTGTGTGTGTGTGTGTGTGTGTGGCATGCAGCAACGAAAAGCTCTTTAACACGTCAGTCACCCAGTGGGCAGCGACTTTTACTAGAACGGGGGGACTGAAATGCAATTTCTTTAACGCCAAGAAGAATATTTTCCCCAAAAACACAATATAGAAATGTATTTTTGTATATATACATGGGATGTATGTATGTATGTATGTGACTGTATATAGATATGATACTTGTGTATATATTTCTCTTGTTGTTTGGCCAATTTATTGTTGCATTTGCCAACTGGTCCACAAGATGTTTGCCTTTGATCTTGACGCGTTTTTGACACTTTGCTGACTCTGTCTATCTCTCTTCCTCTCACTCTCTCTCTCTCTCCCTGTTGTTACCTCTCACTTTCTTTCAAATTTGGTCGATTTTCTGTGTGTTGACCAAGTGTGCGGCATGTGCCGTTTATTTTTCATCTTTTAAGTTTCTCGATGATTTTTTCTTGTTTTTCTTTTTGTATTCCGTAGATATTCAGCTTTTCCTTTCTTTCATTTTGGCGTTGTGTATTACTCAGCCAAAACCGATTCAGCCATACGCCATTGCAAGTGGAAATTTGGCGAATGTCTTTCGTGGTTTGGTTATAAATTTTCTCCTCTTTTTTTTTCGTTTTGTGTTTTGCTTTTTGCCTCTTGATATTTTTAGTCAAAAACTTATCGCGCGATTCTATGTACTATATAGACATACATACATACATGTGTAGGTATGTATATATGTATGTACATATGTATGTGGGCATATGTGTTCTGATATATGCCTGAATCACAATGCAGTAGAGACACGCAAAAAAGGATTAATTTGTTTGCAGAATTATCGATTCAAGTTGTAGTTTGTTAAGAATAACTAACTACTTCAAATGATTTACCGAAATTTGAAATATGTACTTGAGATTCTGCTTTGCTCTGCTCGTTTTTAGTAGGAAGTAGTCGATTTTCTATTAATTATAACTTGTGTTCATTTAATCAGAACTTTATGAAATTTAGTGATATTATGCTTTGGATTGAAAACAATCTCAGTACTTAGTTTAATAAAGATAGTTCAACTCCTTTGCCGGTATTTCGGTGATACGGAAATACAAAATATTAACCTCTAATCCTAGTGAGTTTTGAAGCAATTGTCATATAAATTAACAATTGAAAATAATTCATAATTACTCAAATATTCTAAATAATGTGGTCAATATCAATGATTTAAGAAAATTTTGAACTTGAGGCACTCTTAAGTCTCAGAAATTTCAAGACAAAATCTTATCCCAATAGCCCTTCAATTGGGCACAAACGGACGGACAGACACAGCTTCGCATATGGTTTACGGGGCCGAAAAGGTCTCCTTATTTGCGTTAGAAGCAGCTGAAAAGCCGGGAAAACTGCGAAATAAAAGGTTTTGCCTTCGTTTCTTTTTTTAGTTGATGCCATGAAGACTTTGTGCTAATCAAAAATCTACCTTTCTTAAGTATGTTCCTTTTATCCAGAGCATAACTCACTGAAAGATACTTCTGAGATGTCAATAGTTAGCGACTGAAGAGGAAATCGAACATTATTAAAAACGCCTTTGATAGAATATTCACTTTTAAATACTCGGACTTGTTTATTTGTAAAATGTAAGGAAATACTTTAGATTGTGCAATGTTCATGATTATGTCATCTTGTCTTCGCATCAAGTGAATCCCCTCATTATGGATGAAAACACTCATTGTGAATACCCTTCATCGTAGTATTTGGCAATGTTTCTTATCAAGTTTAGGCTGCCTATGTGATACATACATAAAGAAGAAAAGTTTTAGACGACATTAAGGTGAAATACGTTAGGAAGTGTCCTGCAGAAGATCAAGGACTTTTCATTTGAATTGAGATCACAGAAATGTTCATTTGATTCGATACATAAACATAAATGAGAATAAATTTCAAGAAAGTAAAGCTTGGAGTCAAAGATAAAGCTAACGATCACTTAGATCAATCAGTTAGTCGTTGATACTAACTGAATGAAATTGAATTGTAATAATTGTAGTTGCATTATTTATGTAGATTGTTTCGTTAAATTGCTTTGATTTAATTTGATTTCACCTTGTCCCCGTCGCCGTTGCCGTTGCCGTTGCTGTCCCCGTGCCGGTTAGAATGGATGTTCCATCCATTCAACCATTCTGTTGGCAACCTTGCAAATGGACACTCAATCCACACACAGCTAAAGCAGCGAGAGCAGGCCAATTAATGACAAAGCTGGCAGCTGGCCAAAGACCCACGCACTATTTTATTTGGAATCAGAGGCGAGGCGCACGCACCAAAACATTTGACGGTGGCGTCTCGGTTAGTAGGACGCCTCCGACGAGGAGGAGGAGGAGGAGTGGTGAGGTGAATGAGATGTGAGCTGGTTGAGGGCAAGTGGCATGGGAGCAGATGGAAGAGACGGTAATTCAGTACGTCAGCAGACCTGGCACGGAAGTCTTTCACATCCCTTTTCGTGGTAGTTAGTTGGTCTGGTGGACTGGGGACGGGGGACGGGGGACGGGGGAAATGACGGGAATCTTAGACCTTGACAGCCCGCCACAATTTGATTTATAAGCCATTTTGCAAAAAGTCAACAAATGAGAATGACATCGAACAAAAACAACAATGAAAACAGAAAAAGAAGAAAACTAAAGCAAAAACAACAAAAATATGCTTTACCACCCACCCACCGACCGCCCCTTGGCCACTCGACCAACAATACATACAATTTTCTTAGAGTATTTCAAGGTCAATACGAAAATAGAAACAAACAATAAAAAATATATGACAAGTTTAGTACCAAATTAAATCAACTAAATCAATTTTAGTTGCAAAATGCAAACAAACAAAAAAAAAGTTGAAAACTTACAAATTTTAATTGTAGATGAATGGATATAGACCTCCATATGTAAAGATATATTCCCATGACTCCATGGCCGACTTTAGTTAATCATGAGAATATTAAGATGGTCCCAAGTTGAAACTTCTTGTGCTTCTATATGCCTATCATTCCAGGTTGCTGATTAGGAAATATATCTCCAAAATTCCAAAAGTGACATTACTGCTTACTCGTAGTGGTCAGGGACTTCTTGTTAAAAGCCTTGAACTTTGGATAAAATGTGCTCCATGACTTCTTCTCCTTACACTAATGTTTAATCTAGTTTCCTTTTTGTCTAATTTAATTATCTCAATTTATTTCAAGCCTCTTGTAGACTTTTTCTGGCTCCTTAATATCAATGACCATTCGAAGATTGGAAATTTCTCGATATAAGTTGCAATTATTGGAAGCATCTGAAAAATGTTGGTTGTTTAGTTAAAACTACTTATAAATCTATTGCTATAGTTTTTTTTTGCTAGATTTTATTAGATTTAAACATAAGTTTTGAATCGAGTTAAACTTGAAATAAAACGCGTCTAACAGCAGCAGCAGCTTAAAAGTATGCTGCATTTATTTTTGTTGTATTCTTTAGACAGCTTTCAAAATGGTTGTGAACTTGACTATTTTATGCTTAGTAGACATTTTGCTTTTTCTTTTTTTTAAGTTTGCCATGAATTTATTGTTAATACTTTAATTGAAACACACAAAGACTAGGCATATATATGCAATATAGTACTGTTAATATTTGGAAATTGTCACATACGTTTTCAATTTTATTTTTTTACTCTTTATTCCAAATAGACATTATACAGTGTAAAAGCGAAAGACTAACAAGAAGACACTCGTAATGGGCATTAGAGCCAGCCGTCAACTGAATCCCGACCAATTGGCCGTATATCAAGAGCAGCATAATCTATCCCGTGAACAGATTCATCAGCTATATCATCGCTTTCGCTCCCTGGATCGCTATGAGCGGGGATACCTGACGCCGACCGATCTATTGCGTATACCTCAATTGATGCAAAACCCCTTGCATCGTCAAATAGTTGACGGCTTCTTTCCGACGCGCAACACCAGTGAACGTATGGATTTTGGCCAATTTGTGGCAGTCTGTTCCACATTCCTAGTCTCCGGCAATGGCCGTATGAGTGTCCACCGTAGTGTCGATAGGGCCAATAAGTTACGCCTCCTCACCAAGATGTTCGATACCCATTCCAGCGGCGATTGTATCTTACGTTCCGATTTTCGTGAAGCAATGCGTTGTTTTCTCTATAGTCAGATCTCTAATGTGACAGAACGCATTGCCGAAATGGAGACAGAGTTGGATCTATTGGAGGACCAGGCATTCGGTATGGGCGACATACAAATTATTTCCTATAAACAATTCGAACAAAATCTAAATACAGCCGATGTGGCTACAAGGCTATCGGTTTGCAAGTGGCTGGACGAGGACTAGAACGGTCACGCCGGTCAACCGGGCCAAGCGGATCAGGCGAATCGAAACAGGAAGAGTGGCCAAAGATTTCAACAGAATTGATATTTATCCCGATGTTTATCTAGTTTCTATAACTCGTTTCAATATGTTATTTGTGTGAATTTATGCCAGTTAATTGAACTAAATCAACAATTGCATATATATATATAGTATAATGATCTTAAATCTTTGAACTGGTTTTCTTTGGACTGATAAGCTCTAAGCTATATACATTAAAGTTGATTATGTGTAGATTTAAGAAAAACCACTTAAAAATAAATAAAATCCAACATAAAAGAACAGTTTTGTCACTACAAATAAGGGAGAACAATTTTCTTAGCTAACACATAAAGTGGTCAAAACTAAACTTGGCCAGATCCAGAAAATACTTTCGCGCCCTCGATGAAAAAAGTCCAGTAATTTCCCCTCTTGAGGACTTACGTTTTTGGGATTGTAAGAGATTAAAAAAGATTAAAACCAAAGTTCAAAATATTTCATGGGGTGTCCAAACATCGTGGGCTGGCGGCCCCCTGGACTCGTGAATGGTTTATTACGAATTGTTCATTTCTCAATTAGCTGAAAAACTTTACCATTTGGCAAATTTTTGAAGTGACTTGATTTCAGCAATGAAAATATATACATATATATATACACATACATACATACTTGCCAGAATCCTTATTTCAATCACATAAAGTTTATGAAAAATTACTTTTAGGAAATTTTTGTTTTAATTATTTGTAATTTTATTTCAATATGCGGTAATTTTGTTAATTATATGTTGTTGTTTCTTTTTTCTGTGTACAAAAATTGTTATATATTGAATGTGGAGGTGCCAAAAAACATAAACAGATAAACAGATTGATTAATCACGCAACAAAATGAAAAACTAGTTAGAAAAACGGAAAAGGATACAAAGGAAACAAAGGATATGTATGTATAAATCTTATTAATGAACATGACTTTATGGCAGGTCATCATGTTGACCTTTAAATGTGATTATGTTTTGTTTTTTGTTTTTCATTTATTTATTTAGCAAATGAGCACTTTATGATATCGGTATATATAGTATGTATATATATAGCACTACAATTTCAAAAGGTACACACACACATACAATACACATGCAAAACAATTATTTCGTAGTTTTCAATAACATTTTTGTTTTCTCACATTCGTCTTTTTCGGTTTCTTCATTTTAAAATTACAATTTTTGTAAAAAAAATTTGGTTTCACGCTTTTCTAGCAGAGATTTAGGTAAGGATTATAAGTGATATATATATATATATATATATAGATAAATAATTACAAAAAAAATATATATATAGATTTAAAAAAAAAAAATACTCTTTTCTTTACTGCCGCCTCACAGTGCGTTCCCTTTCCCGGCCACTTTCCTCCCGCTGCAGACTACCATGACGCGGCGGTGAGGTGTGACCGCCGCCAGGAGCTGCACTTGCCCCCGGTCCAGTGGCGGCGCCGCCACTGCCGCCGCTGCTGCTGCCATTCACAACTCTCGCCTTGCGGGATCTCTTGAATTTGGCCATATCCTCGCCAAAGACATCGCCCGTACGCAATGCCGATATCAAATCATCGAATTCTCCCTTATTATCGCCCTTGACTGGCGAATCATTGGCCGCTGTCGATGACGATTTCAGACCCAGATTTCGTGCCACACTGGACATGAGTCCGGTTTTATTTTTACGCTCAATTGTCCGCTTCTTGAGCTCGGCCTCCTGTTTGGCACGCTTCTCCTCCTCCTCCTGCCGGCGACGGAAACTTTCGTTGTCGTGACGGGCCTCACCAAATGAGACCAAAAATGAATCGAATATGCCAAAGAACTCATCTGGCTGGAGGACGGAGCCATCTTCGCCAAACAGACGAACCGCACGATCGAATCGCGTCTTCATATCTTGGAATTTATCCTCCAGTTCGGCAAAACGCACGGATGCCTGTGTATGGAATTCACGCATGACGGGCAAAAAGCGATCACCCTGTTGCGCTGGTCCCGAACTCCGATGGAATTCAATTTCCCGAGCCACATCGGCCAATCCGGTGCGCAGCATTTGTATATCCTTATCCATTTCACCCAATGACACCTTAGATGCCTCACGTACATGCGGTATATCATCCTCCAATTTCAATAGATCTTTAAATTTCTTCTCAATGACTTGAACAAGATAATGCAACAAAGTTGTGCCCTTGGCTGCACTAGATTTGGTATCGGCTAAACGATTGAGGGAAGACAAACGGAATCCGGAGGCATTGCCACGTGCACCACGATTCATATAGTTGCCTGTAATAAACACACAAAAACACACACACACACACACATGAATTTATACCAAATATTCACACAGATTTCTAGAATTTGCATCTTACCCAATGCCAAGACTAGCTCCAATAGTTTACGTAAACGTCTCGACCGGGCCACTTCACGTGATGCCTCCATTACACTGGTAATACGTGGTATCAGATCGTTTATGGTCAACATGAAACGTTTCTTATAGTGCAGACTCTTTAAACGTTGCTCATAGTGTGGAATTCTATAGAGATGATAGCATTTCGATTACTCGATTCGATTTAAATTCCCCGCTGAAGTAGCTACTCACTTGGATATCTCATAGAGGAAACGATCGGCCCGTGCCAGGGATTCAATATCCTCGCTATGCTCATCTAATAAAGCTCTTTCCTCTGCTGAGGGTGTAAATTTCAACAGCTGCTCAACCATATCCAATGCCAATTGCTCATTGCTATCCATGGAGAGTATTGCCCTATAAGCATTTGAAAATTGTTTAGATTGGACATTAAGTACCGGCTGATGATGATATATCCTACTTTGATATTTCCATATCGCTCATCTTTAGTTTGCTTAGCAATATGGTACAATTCTGGGCACGTCGTCCATCGATGACCGAAAGAACCTTTTGTTTATTTTTACCAGTGACACGTAAATCCTCATAGGATCCATCAGTTGCCTATATAAACTCAGAATATAAAACGATTTTGTTTCAATTCGCAATTTGTGTTCACTCACCGAAACGCCATTCTTTTGATAGGCAGAGAATAGCTTATCTATGGACTCCAATTCCATATTATTATACAATTTACTTTCATCCAACTCGGACCAGACGGTGCCCTGTAGCTTGGCATCGGGCAGTTTAGACCAATTGAAGCTCTTTAAAGGATTCGTCGGCTGTGGCACATTTTTCTTTGGCATCTCCAATTTGGGCGGCAGGGGAGCTGCAGAAACAATAATTCGACATGAAGTTCAAGATTTTGTGGAGCTTTTGAATTCCTTACCCATTGTTGGCGCCATAGTTGGCGGTGGTGGTGGCCCTCCTCCTGGACACGGTGGCGGTGGTGGTGGTGGCATTATTGGCGGCGGTGGCGGCGGTGCTGCTGCTGCTGCCTTCATCATGGGCGGCGGCGGTGGTGGCGGTGATACAGCTCCATTGCAACCAGTTAGCCCGGCAACCTTCTGATCATCGGGTATACTGCCCTCGGTAACCAGACGCTCGAGACGAGCACGCTCCTGCTGCTCATTGAGCAGGCGATGCTGCAGATCCTCAGCCTTCATTTCAGCTGTCTGGGCACGCTGGACGGCCTGTGAATGTTGCGATGACTCCTTTTCCAGCCGCTCACGCATGCGCGTCAGACCCGTTTCCAGATCTTCCTTCTCCTGCATACGCAGGTCCAATTCCTGTTCCTTTTTGGCCAAACGGGATTGTATATCGAAATTCTCACGTTCCAATTCATCGGCTCGCTTGCGGGCCTGTGTCAACTGCTCCTCTTTGACCAGTAGACGCACCAGCTTATTGACATCTATCTGCAGTGGTGCCACATCTGGATCATGTATGCTTGTCTGATTGGCCAGTGCCAATTGTTTTGTGGGATCATCGGGATCGGTTATGAGATCGCTGCTCGGTCGTTGCTCCACTTGCAGGACAATTTGCTGGACCACACGATCAATCAATAGCCAATGTTCCGTACAATGGCCCGTATCTACGAGAGTGAGATAGAAAAACCATTGAAACAGGTTATCCCAAAAGGATAAAAGCCAAAACTTACAGGGCAGTAGGAGCATGTGCTGCAACAGGGATAACATATGCGCATAGGCTGGCGAATGGGATAGCTTGCGACGTAAGAGCTCAAACATGGAGTTCGCACTCTTTGTATCCACATGTTCCTCATTGAAACGGCGGGCAAATTGCTTTTCATCATCGGCCCGCACCATCTCAAAGAAGTCCTATAGAAACCGGGAAATTTTGAATTAGAGTCGACTAATTAAGCCAAAATTTTAGAAAAACTCACCAAATGTCTATCTAACGTCTCATTCTCATGGGTACGCAGCTTATCAATGACTGGCTGAATGCCCAGCATTAGGAATTCATATCGCAAATGCAAACGGAATTCCAAATTCTCTTGACCAGGTCCATAATTGAGTACAGCATTCACAAAGGACATGAGAGCCGTTTTCAAATTGACATTATCCCTATACGCATAGGTGGAACGATCCAGATCGTTGACAATCGATTGGAAACGTGTTCGCTCAGTGGCGAATTCCTGAAAATGTAGCATCGCTTGCAACACCTTACGATGGCCACCGGGCACCAGACAAACGGCGCCCAAAATCTCGAGGGCTGCGATTTTCGTTCGTATATTATCGGCAGCCAGGGAACGGGCAATCGTATCAATGGCCGTGGGATGGGCCAACACATGAGCCCGACCCATCGAATTGTTCATCAGGGCCTTGATGCAGCCAATGAGACTAGTGTGTAGGGAACTATTTGCCACTCGTATATCCAATTGCAGGAGCAAATTGAGCAGAGCGGGCAAGCCATCCAGCTCTACGAAACGCAACACAAAACTATGAGTCGATGTACGCAAGGCGGTCTTCAATGCATCCACAAATGCCGCATGATTATCGAGGCGAGCGCTTAGCTCATGGCTGGGCGAATCTTCGGGGGATAGCGAAACATGGACCACCAGATCCTTTAGACGTTCAATATAATGCTCGGCTGTCGGCGGTTGTGTAATGGCCGTCGGTCCATCTGCTCCATCATTGGCATCCAATGGTAGTTTACGTGAGCAATAGATTTGCCACTTCTTTTGGGCCGGCAAACTCAGCATGGCCTCCTTATTGGGTGCCGTCAAATCCAGCTCCTCCACCAGTTCGGCGAATTTGGTGTCCAATTCATCGACAGCTGGCATCGGTTGGGTTGGCGTAAGAGTTTGCAATGTAAAGGCTCCCTCGACCACACAAATTTCAGGCGGTTCATCGTCCTAGAAAACGAAAGGAGGAAATCATTCACTCGATATTAGTAGTAGTAGTAGTAGTAGTGGTCATGGATTTAGTAATCGGAATCACTCAAGCGGCACTCCTAATTTGGTCTCTATATACGTCTAATGTGTGCATACATATGTGTTATTAACAGTGCATGTCCAATTATTAGCCACAACTCGATTCGATTCTTCCATGTGTTGCCCAACCTTGCATTGAACATCGACATCGTCGACATCGAGAATAGGTGAAACAACAATGTAAAATATAAAAATCAAATTGTAAACTGATCCGTCATGTGGTAATAGGGGGTTTCGGGGTCGGCTTTAGGAAGTCGTTCTACCTGTTATTCCAAACAAAAAAAGAAATTCAAAATGAACCTAAACAAAACTCTAGCGAAAAACATCAACTATTCAACTTTGAGTCAAAGTTTTTAGGTATTTTGAGTTATATGCTCAAATTGGATAGAATGTTATAGACATGGATACAAAAGAATCAGAATTGGCTATCACTACTTATGACTAATTCCATATTATCTGTCATATATCATTCTATAGTCTATTCAGATTTGTGTATTCGGCTTTATTCTAACATGCTATCTAGATTCTTTTCCATGTTTTCTCAAAATCTCATTCTACGTTCTAGAGAGGGGCAACTGCCTTCCTATCCTTCCGTCCTTGATTCCATATTTCATTCCAGATTCCTTCTTACATTCTATTCGAATTAGTTTTCTTATCTATATTTAGTCTATCTTCTAATTATATATTAAATATATTCTATTCTAAATATTTGCATATGTATCATAAGTCTCTTTTGTATTCTTCTAATTGGTATTTACTTTTCTAGTTAGTCCATTCTATTTCTTATTCTATATATTCTTTCATATTCAATTCCATTGTTATATGCTAATATCTCAAGAAAAGCTAATGTCTGTCTTATGCAACTTGTCGTACTCAGACTTCAATTGATTTGCTAGACGGAGTCGAATCGAATTCAATTCCCATTTCAAATGTATCAAATAACCCAACAATCCAATAATTATCAAGCATACATAGAAACGTGACATTTTAGTCACTTGGAGACATGGAAAACCTAATGATTATATGGGTAGAGAGGTAGCCAGGTAGACTACTCACCTTGAAGCAGCCGCACCAGGCTCTTCGTCCTCGAAAGACAGGCATCTTCTTCTTCTGCTGTTGACGATAGTGTTTCTGGAGTGGCGTTTCGTTGTTGCAGCTGCTGCTGCTGCCACTATGATGATGATTGTTATTATGGTTCGAATGTGATTTTTTAAAGCTAACACTTGTGTTGCTGTGATGTCCTTCGACGTCGTCTTTAATGCCAAATGGATAGCCAAATGTATAGCCTAATATATTATTTGTATAAAAGGAACCAGCAATGCTGCCCAATCCGGTATTATCATCGGCATTGTCACCACCATCAGTTAGATGGGATCTATTGTTGTTGTGGCTGTTATCGTTGTTGTTGTTGTTGTTGCTATTGCTATTGCTACCGTTATTCCAATAGCGATATAAACTATTAAAGCAATTGTATTCACTGATTATGCTCTTCAAATGATCAAAATCGAAACGTTCTTGAAAATTGGCAGATGATGTATCGCTACCCTGTTGTAGAGTGTTGCCGTGAGGATGATTGTTGTTGCTGTTGTTACCATTGAGGGCCAATGTACTAGATGTACTATTGCAACTATTTAAACTAGTAATCGATACTAAGCTGTTGCTATTAGTATTATTGTTATTATTATTATTGTGATTGCTTGTAGTGTGATTGCTGCTGTTGTCACTGGTTATCGTTATTTTAGTCACACCCGATGAACAACTGCTGCTGGTAGATGTTGCTGCCGTCGAAATGGAGGCAGACGGTCCTGTTGCAGTTGATGATGTGGCTGCTGTTGTTGTTGTTGGGCTAGAATTAATGGTAATACAACTATTATTGCCACCACTGTTAAGTGTTGTCACACTCGTTGATGTTGATGTCGATGTTGCTGTTGCTCCACCACCAACAGTTCTTGGCTTCTCTAAAGTATTTTCGGGTGTTGTATCCAATATTTCTGTGTTGGCACTATGCGTATCTGGTTCATTTATGCATACAATGGGGCACGATTGGAGAGTCTGCAATGAATTAAACAAACAAAACATATATCATGAGTTACATATGACTTATGAATGACATGAATTTATTCCACCCACAGTAAAAACATAAATTTAACAATCTAATTGTGAGTTCTTTATTGCTTGAGTAATATAAACATGTTTGGTATCAAAGGGGGCGGAGGAAGTTCGTTCTTTCAAACAGTTTTTGGTTTCTTCTCCTTCTCTTTTTGGTTTCTTCTCCTAGATGCAACCAAGGTTATATCTTGCTTAAAGTTTGGTTAGCTGCAACTAGTTATAGAGATTTATATAAAAATTCTATCCGTTTTATACAATTTTCTATCAATCAATGTCTATTTGATATCCCTTTCATTCCATTTTAAAGTATTCCATGTTCTTTTCATTCAAGCATTTCATTATCGTATTCCATTTCTATTCTAAATATCACTTGGAACTTTCTTTTATGCAATGTTCTATGTGTCAGATTCTGTCTAATCCGGCAATGAGAAAAGTTTAAGGGTAAACATGTTTTGGATAATTTCTACATCTATGAAATTAGATTCATATTCCTTATAATATTTAACTATTATTCTTCTAATGCGATTCTTGGGATTAAGACTCACCATATTGATAGTTTCCATAGTTATTTCTTTAATATTTCCCCTTCTCTCTTACTATTTACACACACACACACACACACACACACGTAATTGAAGCAAGAATTTTGACAACTTGTTGTCAGTTGTCTTAGATCGGCTTTATATGTATGCATATGTACATACAATATATGATTACGATTGCACAATCAAAATCCAAACCATAAAATTCATGTGGGAGAATTGAGCTAACACCCAACTTCAAATTCCAAAATGTGAAAGACAGACAGACAGAGGGAGAGAGAGAGAGTGCAACTCTCGGGTTCAAATTTCTTGAAAGTTATGCAAAAGAATTTGTATTACATACTCATTATTACACACACATATATACAGCCTGCTAGCTTGGCCATTTGCCAATTGGCTAACGTAATCAAGAAATTACAAATTAATAATATGCTGATGTATGGTTAATTAGTAATTTCCTTTTATTTAATGTCTGGCAATAGCGTTCCAAGTGAGTGAAGTGAAGCGGAGTGGAGTGGAGTGAAGAAGTTGGGGCATTGGATTTGCAGTTGAATTCACTTTCAATTCACAATTGGCATAATCGATGGGATTAGATAATTTAGCCCAACTTTCTTTCTGTCTTTGGCTTGTTAACAAGACTTAGACTGGATTCCATTAGGGGTAGCGAGAGAGAGAGAGAGAGGGCCTACTTTATTTGGTCTAGTTGCAATTGACGCCAACTGTTGCTGTGTTGCTGCTGCTGCATTGGTTGTTGTTGTTGTTGTCCAAAAATCAGGTCAATGCTTCAAGTTAAGAACTGTCAGCGGGGCCTGACATAGCAGACAGTTTACGTCTGTGTCTCTGTCTATGTTTGAGCTGTGTGTGGGACTCTGTAAAATCTTTTTTTCCTCTATTTTTTGACTGACTGACTAATTAATTTTTTTTGTTTGGATTGTTGAAATATTTTTAGGTGTTTTTTTTTATTTTTTTGGTCTGCGCGTGGGTCTAATTAGACGCTCAGTGTGCTGGCAAAATACAAATCTAATTTGGTTTTGCTTTTTCGGTTTCAACTTATTTGGTCATAATTAGTAGTTCACCGTAAACCGAAACCATATTTAATAGACCCCCATTATAAGGGTCAATTGAGGAAGATTAAGCTGCAGGTGGTCTTTTGCTTTTAGTCAAGGTCACTACACGTTGCCCTTAGAATTGATAGTCCATTAAATGAACCCTAAGGTCTTGAAAATGTTTTGTTGGCCGATGTCCGATGTGCGGGGGGGCAAACCATTTGTACCATTTGAAAGATTTACTTGTTAGGGGTATAAAGAGATGAAGACAGTTAAAAGTTATTCCCCCTGGATTCAACCATGACTAAATAAAATGAAAACCTATTCATTTGTTATTTTAATTCAGAATTTAATGCCCAAATATGGATTGTTTTTATATAAGGCTAAACGAGTTCCTAAAGTATGATTAACTATTGGCTTCGCATGCAAATTCGTGTTGAAGAGAATATGCGACAAAACATCCTTAAAACTAGAGCCAAACGATAAAGTATTTTCCATAAGTTTTCCTGCATAGGTTCTCCATGAGATCGGATAATCTTTTCGCTTTAAACTATAGAAAAACGATAAAGTATTTTCCATAAATTTTCCTGCATAGGTTCTCAATGAGAACGGATAATCCTTTCGTGATTGTATTGGATAGATATATTCATCATTAGCCAAGAAACGTTGTCCTGTCAAATTCTCGGCTAATTCACAGTGAGGTGTAGGATAAACATGTAGACGAAACTGACCAAGTGTCTGGCCATCATGGGTAAGGGCTTGTTCAAAATCCATTCTGCTCGAATATCTCAATTGTAGTCGATGGCGATGCCAACGTTTCTCTAAAATTTGTCCAGCACGTACAAAATAAGATGATACAACATGTTCAGCGGCCTCATAGGGCAAAACATTGACAGTGACCCAATAAACTGGACTTGAAGGCACCAGAGTGTGCTCTTCCTCCTCCTCCTCCTCCTCGTCGTCCCATGTCCATGGATTTATTGAGGTATTTGATTTAATCATTTTGTTGATTTAAAATAAATTTAAACATATGAAATCTTTTTCTTGAATGTTGCTTCTTGAAATACTTGAATTAAGACTACAAAGCTACAGTCAACTTTAATTTGACTTTTATTTTTAATTTTCATTTGCTGCTTGGTTACAAATTTTTCACACATGAAAAAGATAAATCCACTTCCGTCTCCACCCACCAAAAACAAAAAAAGAAAACCACCCACCTCCAACGTCTCCACCTACCAGTCTACCAATCTCCACTCACAATTCATTCAGCTCTCGCGTAATAACTTTATAAAGTGAAATGGAAATCTAAGAGGAAAAAAATGCATATATATATGAAAACTTGGTAAGTGCCTTGGCAGGAAGTGACAGTGAGCCAGCGACAGAGACAGAGACAGAGTCAGACTTAGCCAGCCAGCCAGCAAGTAAGCCAGATTTTTGGCACACAACAATAACAAAAATTAGTGTTAGGCAATCCAACAACAATAACATTTCCAAAATGAAGCATAACTTTCCTATACCCTTTTTTCCCTTATATTTAACCAAGTGTTAATCGCCATTGTGGAGCATGTTGAATTAGAAATGGACTCCTTTTTGGTAGTCTGTGGGGTAATGGCCAACAGTTCGCAATGAAAGCTGCCCTTAATGTAACCCAAAAGCCCAAAAAATCAAATGGCGCAAGTTGCCGCCTGCCAGCATGAAAATGAAAAACTAGTTTTTCCGCATGCCAAGCTAGGGGGAAAAATGAAAAACAAAAACAAAATCAAACAAAATTTTAATTTTTTTTTCTTTTTGAAAGTGCAGAAAGAAACTTTTCCTCTTCATGACAGACATGGAGAGACAGGGAGAGGGAGAGCGAGAGGGAGACGTGGACTCGTCTATCAGCTGGTAATGGCGTCAACCATCAACATTATGGAACTTACACAGAATGGAAGGAGGGGTACAAACTATGCAGAGGAGAAGGTCTAAGCGCATCTTTACCCACTTTTTATGCATATTTTGTATTTTTTGTTGTTGTTTTTTGCCTTTTGTCTTTGTCAAAATGAAATTATTGTTGAGCCGCTTTGTCAACACTTGCTCTACCACATCCTCCACGGCAACGAACATCGAACATACATACAGCGAGGCGTAACCACGCCCCGTCAGACATTGGGGACATGCCTCAATCAATCATACGCATACGCATGGCGCAACCATTTGGGTGGCCGACGTTGCCACTTTCTTTGGCAAATTTGCAATTGCATTTTGGTTTTTGGTTGTTGCTTTGCTTTTTTGATCCAAAAATAGTCATTATGACCAACTTAAATGAAAGTGACAAATGCCATTAACTAAGCGAGGTGACAGCTAGTGGCGGGGTAAACATTGACATTTAAGTTATTGCAAATTGCAAATTGTTGGCAACATTTCTTAAATTCCAATTAATTGTTGGATATCAATTAGGAAAATTAGCCACGTAAAAAGAGAGAGAGAGGGAGAGTTTTGATTTGAAATCCAATTCAATGCGTTTATGATCTCGCATTGTGGCCGATGAGCAGGCTTAACCGCCTAAGGCCATCCGGAATCAGCTGCACCTTTCATTACCTTCTCATCGTATGGACATCAATCAAGCATACGCCCAGTATGCCAAACTTAGAACTGGCAATCCATAAAAGTAATTTGGTTTAAATGAAATTAGCCTTTGGCTTAGTTTTCCTTGGCATAAGAGAAATACTTGAAAGTCTTTGTCTAATGTTAGCCAAAAGTCAAAAGGTTACAGCCCAAAGATGTTGTGTATTTTGAAGTTGATATTGACATTTTGTTTTGTAAATCATTTGCAATAAGTTATCTCATCATGGTCTGAGACAAAATTTGAGAGGGGCAAAGTTTCTACCTAAGATTGCATTTTTTCTGGAATTTGGCTTAAACAATGTGCAATTTTTACATAAGATGCGGTTGGCCATCCTATCTAAGTTGACCCAAAAAGCATCCATAATCTTGTAAGTATGGCAAATATGTAAACTTGACTAGTCGTACATCATCAAACTGATGTAAATGAACACACACACACGAAAAACGACAAAAGTAGAAAAGAGACAACAAACAAAACAAAAAAAGCAACATGGCAATTTTCCATGTTTTTGTTTGGTTGTTGTTTTTTGTTTCTTAAGTTGGAAAAGACCTACATATAAATACTATATATATGCATATATATGTATGTATATATGGTATTTTATTGGCCGATTGTTTGTTGCCATAGTTGTGCAATGTATGTAATTTGCTTAACACCCGCATGCCTGATTAGCTTGATTACTTTTACTTTTTTTTTTTTGGTTTTTCTCTCTCTCTTTCTCTGCCACTCTCTGTCTCGCTTTGTCTTTGTTATTGTTGCATGTAAACAACACCTTACAACACCTTCACCACGGTCCAGCGCCAATTTTGTGATGGATGCCAGTTGCTACTGATCAGTAGTCAGGAGGGCATTCATTTAGGCCTTATATTGGGCCCATTTCTATAAACTTTGTTGGATATTTATGTCAAGTAACTATGATTCATTTGTTTATGCTGTTTATTATGAAGAATTAGCATAGCTATGAGGGCCCCTTTCTGGTAGCCCCTCATTTCGCTCCTGTTGTCTGACAATGTTTCGAGTTCAAGAAATGAAATGAAAATCATACCTTAATAATAGCTAATAACAATACAAAATTTTAACCATACTCTGGCTCTTGTCTTTTGCCTCTTTTTCATTGCAATTAGATATCAGTTAGTTATGGGATTACATCTCCGCCTGGCTCAACAACACAAGCACACACACATACACACGCAAAATTTCCGCATTTTCCGGTCTAATACTGTAAACACTTTACGCTTTACCAACTCTTTTTAGCTCAATCCCCCCGTCCGAACCCATTGTCCCTCACCACCCCTTTTGATGCTGCACCTTTGAGGAATTCCAACTATTTTACACTTAACAGATAAAGAGATCATTGAGCTGGAGGGCATTATGAATTATACACTTGCTTAGCTATATATACTCTGGCACTCTAAGCTTTGCCATTCCTATTTCCCTTCATTTAGTTGTAATTCCCAACTAGTTTTAGCTTTGGGCAGGGTACACAACAACAAAAAGGTGACAGATTCTCTCAAGAAGCACCAAGTTCTATCATTAGCAGACTTGGCTAAACTTTCCATCATTTAATTGTAATTTCCAACTAGTTTTTGCGTTGAAAATATGGCATAGGCCATTGCAATTCTCGAGTTCTTTGGCAAGGTTTGCTGATTATTCAACTTTATGGTTCTTAAGGGTTACAGGCAAATGAATTAGTTTTTTATTTTACACAGATTGACCTTGAACAATTCTAATATACATCAAGAAAGTTGAGTTCCACATTGTTTTAAATTCAGAAGAAAAAACACTTGAAAAAACTTTGAGTAAAGAATGAAAAGAAATTTAAAGTCTATTCGAGGTAAAATTAGATCCATTATTTTGTTTTGCATGAATATTTTGAATTTTGACGTTGATAAAGACATTTCTCGTCAAATATATTTCGTTTTGTCATCCAATTGTCATCCTGTTGATGTCAATGTCGATGTTCGGTCTATTGAAACGAGGGTATACCCAAGTCGATGAGTCAATTCATTCATTACCTGAGGCTGCCAGCTGTTTAAATAATCGATGGACTAGTTTTTGTAGTATTTTTTCCTTCTTTTTTTTTTTTGTTTTGAGTTTGTTTTTTTGTAATTCTTGAGTTAAAGTTCCTATTCCAAAAAGCCAAAACGAGAAATCTTGGAAAATAAATACATTCTATCTGAAATGTTTCAAGTTTCATGTTCGTGCCTCTGACAGTTAATATCAGAAATATGTACGATCGATCTACTCGTATCTTTAACCAAATTGGCCTATTTGAGAGTTAGGCCAAATACACATTTCAAATATATATTTACTTTTAGTCGAATATTTTTATTATCTTTTATTTTGTGCTCAGAATTAATGGCCAAAAAGCGAAAATGTGGGTGCAGCATTTAGCCAATTTAAATAAGCCAACATCAAAATGCCAACCAAAAGCCATAGAGGCGGAGGAGGAGGAGAAGAAGGTGGGATAACAAAATGAGACACTTGCCGAAATCAAAAAATAAATGCAAAAAAAGTGGAAGTTAAGGTGTTTTTTGGTTTTGTTGCTTTTATTTTGTTGCTCTGGTCGAGCGATCATCTCCTGCTGCGGGCCATCAAAACTTTCACTAAATGCAGCAGTAGCAGCAGCAATGGAAATGCTTTTGTTGTTGCCAATGATGAGGGCGGCGGAGGTGGTTTGGTACCGTCCGGTTCGGTACGATCCGGGGTTATGCTTCACCATGCTGTGGGGGCCCCCGCCACTTTCGTCTGCTTCCCCAAATCTGAATCTCAATTCAACCTTTACACAAGACACATTAGTCATGAGCTTGAGCGTGGAACGTTGGCCAAAGGAGAGGAGGGGGAGGGGCTGCCGTAAGGCAGGGCTGCAGGTTGATCTTTATGTTCATCATCATTGTCATCGGTCAGCGGTTTTATTTTCATTTCATTTTCTTGTTTTGGCGAATTGGCCAAGTGCTTTTTAATTGTGATTACAACAACAACAACAACAACATAATTCATAAAAAAAAGAAGAGAAAAAAAATTACAAGAAATGATGAGGGTCGTTGGTGAAGATTATAATCTACCTGATATGTACCTACATATACATAAATGTTTATGCATATGTTAAAAACTGAAATTGACAGGCTGCCAAAACCAAATTTCGAGGCTCATGAATGGAAAGTGAGAAATGAGCAATTGAAGGCTATCAATATAATCATTTCACAAATTTATATGAGCCTCGACTTTTAAAGTCTTTACAATGAAGAAAAGAAAACGTTTCGGCTTGAAATTGATCATCAAATTATGATTTACCTGGTCCAAAGCAAACTGGTGACCCCGACGACTTCTGCTTTTACTTATTCGATTTATGGTTTAGTCCAACCTTAGAAATTTCCTAATCTCCCACATTCCATAAACTTAATAGACTTTAAGCGATTTGTAGTTTCTTTTCTTAGCCATGGCTAAGGCTTGCTTTTGGAAAAGCCATTTTCTTGCACTGTTTCATTTCTGGCTTTGCAGTTTTGTGGTTTGTTTTGTGTTTTTTCTTCTTCTGTTTTTGGCAATTCGACTGACATTTAAAGTTTAAGAGGCCAAAACTGTAAATGATTTTCTGTTTTTCTGTTAGCCATGTTTCTTAAGGGGACGGGCGCACAAGACACAACAGCAACAGCAATAACAACAACAACAAATGACTAAAAAAAGCTAAAACTAAAATTGAAAATGCCCTCACATATTAAACTAATAATGGGCCTAATTGGCTTTAAGTTTAACAATTAGCAAATAGATGAACAAAACTTTAAAAATTTAAACGACCTTCGATGCAAACGGAAGAACTTTGAGCCGTGCCTCGACGCCAAGAGGTTCCCCCCCCCACCATTTGAAGTGCAAGCAACTTGTCGGAGCCGGAGAGGGGAGAAGGGGAGGGGGTTTTAAAGAATAAAGAAAATGGCAATTAATTATAATTTTAACACAATTTTTTGTTGTTTTCTGGTTTGGTTTAGTTTTTTGCCTTTTTTGCTTTTGATCATAAATACTTACCTAATGAGAGACTCACACAAAGAACTAGTTTTGCATAATGAATGAGGGTCTGAGGAGGAAGCCAGAGGCGGGCGGGTGGGCTGGCAGGTGTTGGAGGCGAGGAGATGAAGTAAGAAGTTTGTTTTTGCTCTATAAAATGCCAAGTACACCCCCAACAATCAAAGCAAAGTGTTGTTGCTACACTTGGAGGCACTTTGCTTTTGTTAGAAACCAGTTTCAATTTCGATTTCAGCATCTTAGCTATTTCAGATCAAAAGCGATGCACATAATAAACTTATCGCATATTGTCTAACTATCTTAAAGCCATAAAGTATTTTTCTCTGTGTGTTTCAATCGTGTTTCCCTGTCTCTCTCTCTCTCTCTCTCTCTCTCTCTATCTCTCTATCTTCTGGCATGACATTTATTCCGCATTCTTGCAACTTGATTTAGGCTTGGTGTTGCTGTTGCTGTTGCTGGTGTTGGTTAGTGTTGCTAGTTCAGTTTCAGTTCCAGACTAAGTTGACTTTTTATCCACCAACACCAACATCAACACCCAGCATCAACTCTCAACTCACAAATCGCCAAATTCGTTTCGATAAAAATCGTGCAAAATTCTGTGGCATGGCTAGTTTTGTGTTTCTCTCTTCTCTTCTCTTCTCTCCTCAAATTGGTCATGGTTATGCCGGGCCAGAGATTAACTTTAATTTTCTTATTTTGGAAATAAGTAGAATAATAGATCTAAGAAAATGGAATTAAAGCTAAAATTTCCTCAATACAGTTGTTTGTGCAGTTAATGTTTAAACATCGGGGTCACCAAAACTAAATTCCACCTACTTACACATACCTATGTATGTATGTAATTAAAATATCCCATAACAGGGGAACAAAGAGAATTCCATTGAAACATCGGGGTCACCACAATTTGAAATAACAATAATATGGACCATTTGGGAGGTCATCTAACAAATTTTCATCGTATCTCTCAATTTATTGATATGTTTAATCATTTCTTTTCATTTTCAAAACATGTTTTTCGAATTTCAAAGAAAAATAAAAGAAATGCAACAACTGAAACTTTTCTTTTCAGCCGGCATTTTGTCTTTCTTTTTTCCTTTTTGTTTCTTTCTTTAGTTTTTGCTTTTGCCTTTCGCATTATTTTGAATTAATAATTTATATGGATTTTTATAAGTGCCTGCGGCGCACATCAATTGATTTACCGGATTAGCATACAAACAGGCACACACACAGACACAGACACACACACACACACACACACACACACACACGCACACTTACATTCATAACAAGCATCGATATTAATACCTGATCCGCATTTTTCGTTGATTTTGGGTTGAAAAATTATTTGCAATTTATGAAACGCGTTCACCACCGCCGCCAACAACAACTACAACAACAACAACAACAACAACAACAGCCAAAGTAAAAGTTCAATTAAATAAAGATAAATTGCTTAACAATTGTCGTTTTTGTTGTTGGTCAAGTTGAAGTCCATGTTGATGCCTTTTACGTAACATCCCATAAAAATTTCAAAGAGTACCAAAAAGTACAAAACAAAACCCAAAAACAATAAACCACATTTTAAATGAAAATAAAAACGAAACCAAAAGGCAGCTCAAAAAAAGACAAGAAGGCACAATCTCTCAAACTCAGACACTCAACTTTATTCATTTATTTAAATAATTATTTAAAGTGCAGAACCAAAAAAGGATGTTCAAAGGATGCAGTAGGGATGTATGGCTAAAAACATCAGACCATTATAGGACAGTCAACCTAAGTCAAACCACAGCGAAGGACTCACAAATAAAAATAGAAAACCCCATCACTCGGGTCGACTTCGTCAAATTCCAAAGACTCCGGTTTGGACATACCCGCCTCACCCATGAGTTTCTCCTTAAGAAAGAACTTCCACCACAGCGTGCTGAATGCAACAGACACAACTCAGTCCTCCACATAATCTTAGATTGTCCCAAATACAATCCAATAAGAAAGAAATACCTTTCCTCTAATCCTCTCGACTCCCTTAACAACTTCAACGTCCTTTCCATTAAACAATTCCTCCAAGAAGCAAACCTATCCCATCTTATATAATCATCTGGATCAAAGTTACCAAAATATCAACTATTATTCTTAATTTCACTATCTTTAATGAATCATCATCATCAGGAATGATCAAATGAATATACAAGGCTTTCAAAAAACCATAATTTTAATATTTAATATTTACTTTTTTACTTGAAATGAAGAAAATATATTCAAATTGGCGTCGGTATGGATGGATGGCTGCCTAGAGAGAAGTTCAATTCACTTGGCGTGTCAAAAGTCATAATGCTTTTAAAACTGAACAAAAACTTAATTTATAACGATAATCATGATGATGATGATGATGATGATGTTAAAAGCATTTGATTTTAACGCTTTCATCGTTGATTAACCCTTACCCCCCAACTCTCCCCCACTCCAAGCGATGATCAAGAAAAAACAAACAAAAACGCCAAAGATGAGATACGATCAGTTGAAAAAGAGTTTTGTGATAACTTGAAATATTTCGTGTACATTGAAAGAGATTCCATTGGATTCGAAAAGTATTTCAAGCAATTCGTCCATTTAATATAAATCTAATTAGGGTTTAAGCTCCCACTAAGGAGAATTAACCAAGAGTATCAATTGTTGAATCTACGGCACGTGCTCAGTCATCTTCCATTCACTGATCGAACGAATACGCCCTCTCAGCACTTCGTTAAGTTAAAAGTAAATTCAAGTTCAATAAAGGTTCAATTTATGTTCAATTCATGTTGGCTGACAGGTGCAGAAAGCCAAGTATCTTGACCCTCTCATTAATTGGCCAAAAAAACCAAAAAACAAAAAGTACTAAATGAAAGAAATGGTAATAACAATAATAATATGAAAACCAGTTGAGATTTTTACAATTTACAGTTTCGGTTTACACGAAAATTAACATACGTAATTTATTTAAATTCAATTTTTCGTTTTCTGGGCTTCTTGGCAAATGTTTTCACTTTCGTTTGGCCGAAAATTCCATACGCCACAGAAGAGCAAGAGCGAGAGTAAGAGCAAAAGAGAGAAAAGGCATCCGGCGCCAACCAGTTTTGTTTTTTTTTTACATACATATCTACCTATATAGTTTTTTTTTTAGTCGCCGCCGCCGCCGCTTACCATGATTATTGTGATTATTGGCTGGAGGTACAGATTGAAGCCAGAGACAAATAGAGAGAGAGAGAGAGAAAGAGAGAAGACCAAACCAAAGATCGACCGACCGACAGAGCGACCAACCAATGATCGAGACTTGAAGAGTTGCCGGCGAAACCCCAAAACACACAAATTGAAAATGAAAGTGAAAATGTTTAACGGCAACTAAGACCGAAAATTTATAAGAGAGAGAAAAAAAAGGAAAAACAAAGCAGAAGATCGCCATACGATTGAGGATCATGAAAGAGACTGCCTCCTCTTCAACTCCTTCGTCTTCTTTTTCTACATACTATAGCCTCTTCCCTCCTTGGCCATCTTCTAGTTGGCAAGTTGGCGATTTCTTGTTTTCTGCTGGTTAGGTGAAATTTTTTTTAACGCCTGACAAAAGAAAAACTCCTTTTTTGATCTTTGTTTTTCGTTTTGGGAAAGTTTTTTATGTCTTTTCAAGACATTGGTAGGGCAACAGGTCACACGTGCCTGTTAAATTGACCCTGTCCGCTTGTGCATAGAAAATGGCGAGACATTTCAATCAATTTGCAACAACAATGAATAGTTACCTATTGAAATAATACTAATAATCATCATCATCATCATCATCATCATCGTCATTGTAATGAAAGAGAAATGAGGAGTGGAAAATCGTGAAAAGGCGCCAGAGGCGAACTAAAAGGAAATGTGAAAACTATTTACATACACATACTAACATACATAGGCGGCATCAAAAGAAAGGCCAGTCTGACCCATAGGGAAAATCTCTTTTTCTCCAATGCGAAACGAAACTAACACAGAGAAAGACAAACGAGAGACACAGAGAGAGCGAGAGAGAGAGAGAAAGATAAACAAATAAAGTAACTTAGCTAATTAACAGAAAAGTTCAAAGAGAATGGCAAAAGGTGTTCAATGATCAACACAATTTTCACAACCCATCTAAACTTTGTCTGTAAAACAAAATTTTGATCCATCTTTAATTCACTTCAATTTCAAACTCATTAAATAATTTCACACTTAATTGGTGGAAAAAAATGCATTACAAATAACCAAAAAGCTTTCCACCCAATAATTGGTAGATTGTTTTAACAGACATCACCTTGATAAGTCTATTTTGAGCCCTCTGGTTGATTCAAATAGTTTTAGTTCCTCACTTGATTGAAATGCGACTCATAAAACGAATTCTATGTAGAAGTCATTCTTCCAATATGATTCCAAAACGAGTCGCTCCCGATTTATCGATAAAAGACTATTAAGACTATGATCCAAAAAAGACTGAAAAAGGATTCAAAACTGATTATATGAAAGGATTATCATCAAGATGATTTGTGGCAAGTCTAAAATAACTCAATTAGGATCATTTCTGACTACTCAATCCGAAAGGGATTCGTTTACGATCAGAAACTATTTCAATTCAATCAGTGCTCAGTTTGAACTTTACTAAAAGACTAATCACTAATCTTTTAAAGAATGAAATGTAGCACTTAAATAGTTATAACTTATTTACTTGGTTGAGTGATTCTTGAACAAATTTGAAGCGTTTTGGAAAGTGTTTAAAACATAAATAGTTAGTAGGTGTATACCTTGGCCTTTCTTCTGGGAGGTCGCTGTATAACGGCTGCCATATCCACTCAAGAGAACTCTTTTGATTAACTTTAGCTACATTTTAGTTTTCCTATTCCTATTTTTTTTTTTTTTTTGCGTACTTTTGAACAATTCTTATCACACAAATGTTTTCCTTTTTTTTATAATTATTAGTCTTCTGTTTTGTTGATTCTAGGTTCTTCTGACACTGAAAATGATAAAGACTAATGGCCATAGAGATGAGAAGGGATGAGGGGCGGTAAGTGTGTGTGTGAAATGAAGAGAAATGTCTGGGCTTATCTTTCAACTTCACTTGAGCAAATATATATTCATATTATACGTATTTTCTTATCAAATATGCTTTATATATCTGGTTTATACCTATAATTTATAGGGTGTTTATTGTCAACTGGGGAGATTTCTGAGCCATTTGCCGGTTATTGGATTATCAAATCAATCGGACGCTGTCTATGGGGCCAAGATTGGCGTAGAATAATCTTATACTTGATCTTATGAGTTTTATCTGCGAGTCTATCTTTTGATCGGCCAAAGGTATTCCTTATAATCTATGGAGTGCAACAGATTCAAAACTGATTTCCCTCTCAAAAAAAACTTACCAATCACTGAGCGATCTTGAGTTTCATCTTCTCTGCCTAAGATTCTAGCCCAGACACCCTGTGTGGCTTTTGTATGACTCTCTTATCATTAGCTAAGTACTCTCCTATTTCTGTTGTCAGCATTCTAACTGGAGAACTAAGTTTTGGCAATGCAGAAGTTTAAATACCCTTGACGGGCCTGTTCAGAGGGTGGAGGATTGCCCTTGGAGCCCAGAGAGAATATGCCTGATCCTTGGCAATCGTTTGAAAAAGTTATCTCTAAGAAAGAGTTTGGATTGTTGCGAATGCTTGCAGAATGATAAGATCTTTTATTGGATATGCTTTCCAAGTATAATTCACATGGAATATATTCGGTTTTTATTCGCATGTAAAGTTATTAGTCATGATTAGGTAAGCTAGACGAGTGAGGAGGAGAAAAACCTGAACAACATTTCCACCATGCAAATCAATGGACAGGAAATTATTACATCTCTTTTCGTTCGTTCCCCGTCCCCCTCTCAATCTCACACAGCCCCTCTATACCCCTTTACTCAACGCCTACCTCATAAGTTAACTCTTTCTCCTTTTCTCCCTCCGTCTTTCACTCTATTTCTCTCTGTTTCTCTTACTTGTACCCGCATAAAGTTTTTCGGTTGTCGAATTTGGTTTTCTTTTTTGTTTTTGTTGGCTAGTTTCGTTAGTTTTTTTTTTTTTTTTCTCATTCAATTCATTAGCATTACATGGCTTCCGTATTTGGTGATCGAAATTTTACATATAACGAATATTTATGTATAAATGGGTCACAGTTTTCCCTAAATGGAAAGCAACAGCAATCAGACAAAAACAAAAACAAAAAAAAAGTAAATAAAAAATAATAAATGCCAACTGTAAATAAATGCCAAGTCAGTTTAAAACGCTAGCAAAAGTTTAACTAGCTTAATTTAATCTAATCAAAATGTTCATTGTGTTTTTCTGTGTTTGGATTTCGGCGACAAAACTTCCATCACGTTCCGAAATATTCTGAAAATAACTTGCACAGCAAAAAAAAAACAAAAGGTTTGTTGATCGTTTTTCTTTTTTTGCTCCTTCTTGCTTTGGGCCTCGTTTTCACACGTTTTCTTAATAAGGGAAATGCGGCAAAACAAAAAAAAAGTCATTCATTGTTTTAGATGCGGTTTCTGTCCATTTGATATAGTTGACATTGGCGGTTAGTCTTTAGTTACACTCAATACTAGGCTTAATGCGCATCAAGATCAATAGGCTAGTCTAGTTTTTAGGTTGAAATACTTTCTAAATGAAATTTCTAAATTGCTTTTCATACATTTTTTGAAATTTCAAATGACATCTATGTATGTAACTAATCTATCTAATACATATTTAGAAATTTTGCAAAGATGGAAAGTTAAAAATAACATCAATTAAATGCAAATAACTATGTCAATCTGCAATTAATCTAAAACTCAATATCAAAATCATATTCAATCCACACCAATCCCCACTAACACCACCACCAGCAGCACCACCAGTTGGCCAATGTCAGTTGTCTAGAACCTGTCAACGGCGGCTTACGTCATAAATTGAATATTTATCGACCGTAACGATGTCTTAACTCCCCACAGACCCAGACCCAGACTCGATCTCGAAAACTCTGACTCTGACTGTGACTGTGACTTAGACTCTGAGGCTTGACCAAACCAAACCAAACCAAACAGACAGCACAGCACAGCACGACGAACCAGTTTCAATTTTATGTGGTGGCAAGTGGCAAGCAGCCTCAATTTACAGATGCTTATGCAACCTGCCTGCCTGCTGCAAGGAGAAAGCAGCTCCTCTCTTTGCGAAAAATATTCAAAGCAGAAGTCAAAGGAGTCGAAAAATTCTAGCACAGATTACGGTAGTTGACGTCACACAACTTGAAACGGGATATTTCCGTTAAGAGGAAAAACAAAACTCATAGAAAATTTATTAATCATATTTACTATGAGATTTAAAACGGAGAACTAATCATCTAACTATTCACATTCACTCCATATGCCATATCAATGAATCAAACAAATGAATGTCACACACAAAAAGTCAAGCCCACGGGGAAGTAAAATGCAATTACGAGTAGAATGGGGAAAAAAGCACAAAAAGGCAAGAGTAAACTACTTGGATACTTCAAGCAGGAAATACCTAAAGTAGTATAAACAATAAAAAGGTGTGAAAAACTATCAAAAGTGAATAGGAACTTGCTTATAGAACTAGTACACTAGAACTAGTTCAGTGCACAATTCAATCATATAGAAAAATGTGACTCAAGTAGTTCAGAAAGAACTTCCAAAGGAGTCACAAGAAAAATATTACAACTTTTGGATAAAATATCAAATTGAATTGAACAACACAAAGAATAATTTCAAGAAACAAAGTCCAACAATTAAAACTTTTGATTTAATATAAGTTGATGATTTGAATTTGATCTCCTAGTTAATATCCATAAATGGGAATGTATCTAGAAAATATATTTTCAAGTATTTTCTACTTAAAAATAATAAGTGTTTGGTTGTATTAGAAAGTGCAACATTCGAGAGGGTGTCGAGACACCTCTCCTCTCTCTCCCCCTGGATCCGTCCATGTCTATATACAAATATCATTTGTTTGTCATCTTTAGTAAATACATATATATTATATATACTCGAACAATAAGAACATTTGTTTTACTTTGCCTATTTATTTATTGTATAGTTTTCTTTCAATTTATGGCACTTGATTTGGTTTTTCTATGCATTTTCTAACTCTCTTTCTCTGTCTCTCTCTCTCTCTCTCTCTCTCTCTTTCTCTGTCTCTCTCATTCTCTTTCTCTCTCTCTCTTATGTATGTGTGCCAATCGGTTAAGTATTTTCTACAAAAATTTGCATTCAAAACTGTCACCTGGTCATAAATAAATTGAAAATGAATTTGAATTTCAATATTGTTTTTGCTGTTGCTGTAGTAGTAGTTGTTGTTGTTGTTGTTGTTGGATTTTGTTCACCTCAAAAGTACCTACTCGACGAAGAAATAACAAAAAAAAAAAAGTAGCATTTTTGTTGGTGTTGTTGTGAAAGTGAAAATTAAGTGTCGATTGGTACGTTCGCAGTGTCTCTCTCTCTCTCTCTCTTTCTCTGTTGCTCTTAAAGGAACTGACTGACTGACTGACTAACTGACTGACTGACTGACTGATGTGTACCGCATAATAAATTGAATGCAATGTCCGAAAAAGAAGTGGTTAAAAGCAGAAGAAGAAGTAGAAAACCAACAACAACATATTGAAGTCGCGCTTTTATTCGTTTGTTATTGTTGTTGTTGTTGTATATGCAACAATAATTAATTAATAATATTTTTATATTTTTCCATTGTATTGACTACTAGAAATGTCTAAAGTGGAGTGAGTAGCAACCACAACGACCAATTGAAGACGCTCAGCCAACTGAACTGTTGGGTAAAAGTCTGTCTAACTGGCTAACTGATGAGTTAGTTGGGCAATTGGCCATGCCAATTGAAATTCGAAAGGGAAATTTATGCACATCAATTAATATTGTTAATCAAACAAAATTTCATCAGTGTTTCCCAATTGAACAAATAATAAATATAGGTAAGATATATACATAGGTATATCGTAGGTAATTGTTCAATTTCTTTGGATTTGATGGATATATGAATAATTGGACTGGAATGAAGTTGACTTAAAATTTCTTTCTCTTTATGGAAATCGTTTAAAACGTTCTGAATATAATTTGCATGACTAACTCCAAATACTTTTATCATATATAGTCATAGTATCATATATTATCATAGTATATTATATAGTCATCCATAAGAATATTTGCTTCAATTCAGATTTTGTGTTTCCATTTATTTATAATTCTCATTGAAATCTATTCAAGTTTCTATCTAATTATGGTTTTATTTCCATATGTTTATAAATATTTGTTTATATTTTGACTGGTTAAAAGACAAAAACAAAGCATTAGTTTATTGGAGATTTTGGTTTTTGATTCTCTAATTAGTTGTTTCTGCATAGAATCAAACTTTATAACATAAGCATAACATATTCTTGTACTCAAAATGACTTTTAGTCAATAGGAAAATATTTTCTTAAAATATAATTAATTTCGTTATATTTTCCGGCCAATCTAAATGATGTTTTAAATACAAAGACCTTAAGGGCCGAAAAGGCTCGAAAGTCCATGATAATTAGTTGGCTCCAAATCTTTAGAGAATGTTTGGGCCTGCCTTAGACATAATTTTTGATGACTTGCTTTTAGTCCGAATGACAGATTGCAAATATACCAATAATTTAAAAACAAACAAAAATGTAAATGTAAATATATTGAGTCTCTGAGTCTGGAAAACCAATTTGGAAAAGTAAAAAGTGCCATCAGTTGGCCCTAAACCAATGTGTTTAACATTATAGACAATTTACTTTGAATTCGAAATACATTTTTGTTTCAATTACAGTGAAACCTCGATATAACGAACTTCGTTATAACGAAAAACCCAATATAACGAATTTTTTGTTAAGTCCCTTGAAAAAACCTCGTTTTTACGAAGTTTTTCATACAAAAAAACACTATAGGTATAACGAATTTCTGAGCCTCTTAAGAGCCTCTGAGAATTTCTTAAAAGCCTCTATGTAGCGAAGAAATTTTTCGAATACCTCTATACAACGAAATCCAAAAGAGCAAAACAAAATGTTTATTTTTTGTATATTTACCCCCTTTCAGTGCAATTTAGCATTATTTTGGTGGAAACAATGTTTATAACGAATTTTTTTTCAGATTTCTTTAAATTTCGTTATACTAAGGTTTTACATTTCAGTACCTATAGCGAATCAATAGATATAACGAATAATTTTGCGATCCCCCTCAGATTCGTTATATCGAGGTTTCACTGTATTGCAAATTTGAGCATTCCTTTTGAACTTTTGGCTAACCGACAATTCTATTCAATTTTTAGCTGATGATTTAATATAAATATTTGTTTTAGGCTTCTCTTGTTGACCTTTTTTGTTATTGTCATTTGCACTCACCGTGTTAATCTTCTCCATGAAGACGCTCATTTGATTTTTCGATGACATTTTAGTGAATTTTTGTAATCTTTAACTTTAACTTTAACACTTGTAGATTTTTCTTGACTTCAACTTCGAATTCGTTAAGAAAATTCACAAAGCACATACACACAATAAAATCGCACTATTGAGATGCTGTTGCTTATCAAGAGGGTTGGGGAAGAGTGAGAGGGGAGGGGAACACACAAGAAACGGTTAAAAAAAAAAAAAAACTAAAAAAAAATGTTCTTGTTTGTAAGTTGATAGATAGACCTATTAATAAATAAATAAATTCTTTACTCGTTCAGCAGAAAGAAGAAAAAAAGCCACGCGCGCGCGTTTTACCAAAACTGATTCAAACTGATATTTGCACTAAGCCCAGTTGTCGACGTCCGACTTGAGGCGTGCATTCTTATCGACGGCCAGCAACGCATTGAATAGTCTCAAGCTCATGCCAAAGACATGGCCAAAGGCAGCGGCAACAACAGCGGTTTGAGCCGACAGAAACGAACGAACGACGAACAGTCTGTGAGCCGAAGAAGTTGGCTAAAAGCAAGTTGCAGCGGCAGCTACAGCGACAGGTGCCAAGTCATTTAGAGAGAGAACAGACTGAGACTGCCACTGCGAGACGGAGGGAGAGAGAGAGAGAGCGAGAAATTGGCCAACTGTGTCTTTGTAATTGAGGTGTGCCTAATGTGTAGCGATGCCAGTGTGCCGTAATATATGCTGGTTTTTACTTTTTTATGGGATTGGGGGCGAATTGTGGGCGGGCGCGACGCTTAGAAAATGTGTGAAAATTCTATTTGGCATTAGGAAAAACAAGGGCACAAGTCATAATATTGTGAAAAGAAACTATCGCCACTCTAGACGTATCAATGTATTCTCTATATATTAATACACTCAAACATATTCGTTGAGAACGCAAAGTGAAACGAAGAAACGAACTTTTTACTCATTGGATAATGAATATGAGTAAATCAATGGAATGAAATTCATTCGGAACTTCTAATTATAGTTAATGGTAAAGCTAATTGATGTTATTTATAGAGACTTTTTTATTGGGAAACCATTTAACGCATTCGAATGACGAATGATTATAGTCAATGATAAATGTTGATCAAAGAAACTATAAATTGTTGTTTGGCCATTCATTTAAGTCCTAGTCCATGCCTTTAGATGGGATCCATAAGAGAAAACATCTTTAATCTCTTCAATAATTTTTATCTATTTTGGCTGTTTTATAAGCCCAACAAGGTTTGACTCCAACTCCAGGAGTGACTCCAACGTGGATATACTACAAAACGTGGATATATCCAAAACAAGCGTACAAAGATTGTTCGGTGTCCCCTTCTATGTCCGGAGCTCTGTTCTACCGGCTGGCAGCAGTTTTGCCAAATGAAAACTACATATCCTCGCAGACTAAGAAGATTGGACCCTCTGGATTTGCCTTTCAGGCCTGATCCTGACTGGTAAGGCTAGTCTCCTCGGTCCCAGCAGTTGACGATTGAAGACCCACCCGATGAACCCTTCTGCGGCTTTGCTTCTTGAGTGTTGCCATGTTTTATATGTTTTGCATTGAATTTAATCATTGTCCAAGTCTTAACAACTTTACTTAACAGAAACCAGAGGGCCGGGGCTAACTTCGACCGCGTCAAAGTTTGTATACCCTTGCAAGTTGTTTGGTACTCAATTCTGTAGCGCTTACGGTCTAGAAGGAGTTTGCGTTGATCCAGACGGACGGACATGGCTATATGAACTCGTCTCGTCGTGCTGATCAAGAATGGTCGGAGATGCTTCCTTCTATGCGTTGCACACTTCTGACCACAATTAACATACCCTTTTTGCAAGGAGATAAAAAGCCTATAGTGGGAATACAGATACTGTTGCTAACTCACTAATTCCCCGATATGTCCTTCCATATTTGGTCAACTGAAACCTCTATTATTCCCTTATATACAGTTAAGAATATGATTATTATATATACGAATTAGAAAGGTTGTCACATACAAACCAAATGACTCTTGTTGGCCAAAACTCGTTCAGTCAGTCAGTTACTTCCCAATCCCCCACTTTAAGGTTTAAACAATTCGCAATTGCTTTGAACAAATATTTAAGAGTTTTGTGCACTGGTTCCATGACTAAACAAACACAAAAAAAATAAACGAGCTATGGAAGTTAACTTCGGCCTTGCCGAAGTTTATATACCCTTGCAGTTCTTTATTATATTTAATTCGATAAGAAAAGTGAAATTTCATACATCAACAGCATTAGTTGTCGTATTATGAATATGCTCAAATATTTTTCAAACTACTGAATTCAAAACACATTTAATGATTATTTAACAATATATGATATAGTAGTCCGATCCCGATGATTTTCATACTTTATCTCACACAGGTAATAAAGAGTCTCCAAAAAAAATTTCAACCCGATATCTCTTAAGATGGCTGAGTAAAACGCATTTTCAAAACACATTTAATGATTATTTAACAATATATGATATAGTAGTCCGATCCCGATGATTTTCATATTTTATCTCACACAGGTAATAAAGAGTCTCCAAAAAAAATTTCAACCCGATATCTCTTAAGATGGCTGAGTAAAACGCATACTTCAAACTACTGAATTCAAAACACATTTAATGATTATTAAACAATATATGATATAGTAGTCCGATCCCGATGATTTTCATACTTTATCTCACACAGGTAATAAAGAGTCTCCAAAAAAATTTCAACCCGATATCTCTTAAGATGGCTGAGTAAAACGCATACGCACAGACGGACGGACAGACGGACAGACGGACATGGCTATATCGACTCAGCTTCTCAAGCTGATCAAGAATATATATACTTTATGGGGTCGGAAACGTCTCCTTTTGTGCGTTACAAACATCTGACCAATTTTATAATACCCTCTGCAAGGGTATAAAAATGAAATAAATGCGTTGGCAACAAAATCAAATAACTTAATTAGCTTTTGCAAATAAATAAATCGAAAAAAAGAGAGAGAGAAAATGAAAAAAACAAACAAAATACATAAATAGACAACTACAACAATTGAAGTCAAAGTCAAAAACACAATTTAAGGTCGCCAGAAGAAGAAGAAGGGAAAAAATTGCTAACAAAATAAGTTTTTTGTTTTTATACCATACACCCATAGGGTGAAATGGTATATTAAAGTCGCCAAAATGTATGTAACAGGCAGAAGGAAGCTTTTCCGATATATATTCTTGATCAGTATCAAGAGCCGAGTCGATCTAGCCATGTCCGCCTGTCCGTCCGTATAAACGCGTAGATCTCGGAGACTATGAGAGATAGAGCCACCAAATTTGGTGTGTAGGTTCGTGTAGTATGTAGAGTGATCAAGTTTATTTCAAATGTTTTCCACGCCCCCGAAATTTGAAAACCTTGATTATCTCCCGTAATTTTTTACCTTGTGGAGTCAAGGTAACTTAAATCGGATACTAATGTTAAGCAAAATACCAAATTTGATCAAAATCGGACTAAAAATAGCCAATTTATGCATATAAACGTTTTCCCATAAGGCCGGAGTTGGCCGTTGGCTGGTGGGGGCGCTAGGGTGCTCGTATGCTTGAAATATTTGCTTTACTGGTGTATGGTATACCTAAGTCGGCGAGACGACTTACTTACTTCATTTTTTCTTTATTTTCTTTGGAATGAGGCAAACACAAAATGAAATATCATGCTATATGGTTATATATATTTATTTCTTTATGTAACGGTCCTTGTTAAACTTTGTGTCATAGCCATAAAAATATATGTAGGTACATGGATAAATCGTACATACATATATATGTCCATAGAGGAGGTTTTTATGGCCACATAATTAACGGTCAACGACAGATCTATCAATGTTGATTTTTGTGAGTTTGGCAAATCATCAAATCAGATTCCCCCCACACACCCCCCTCCCCGTTTTTCATTGCAAACAACTTACCTGTTGAGCAGATTTTTCATTTCACAAGTCTTGGCTACTTAATCTTTGGCTGCAAATGAAATAAGAAAACAACAACAAAACATAAAGATGAGTCAGAAATTTTATAGTTATTTTGTTTGCTTAGAAAATGCATTGCCCCTTCTGATTCCCCTTGCCCCAAGTCATTATTTTCATAATCATATCAGATTTATCCACACTTCCCATTAATCGATATCGCATTAGCTTTATGCTAACTCATCACAAGCAAACGAAAAACGTAAAGTTGTAGAAAACTTGAAAAGATTTTCAAATATCCCAAGATAAGTGAACTCTTATATACCTTAAAATCGATAATATAGCTAATGATGAAAACAAAATCATTGCTAATTTCTATCATACACTTAATTCACTTACTCAATTTGTTAAATTTACGAAAATATAGTAAACTAAGCGACATCTCTTAAAATCTTCCTTAATAGAAATGGCTTTAGGTCTTTGTTAAGATTGTTCAATTGAAATCTGTCTGTTATTTAAGTAGGTTAAGTTGGGGTATATGGAAAAAAGGGATGGTCTCTCTCTCTCAAAACGAAAAGTTAACTCAATTTAAGCCATTAAGCCAACATGCGGCCTGTTGCATTACCCAAGAAAACGTGGAAAAACGTCAAAAGAACCCAATTCATGCGTTTTCATCATTTATTTTGGTTCGCCCAATCTGAAAAAACCGTTGCTAATCAAATTTATATATTTTCTCATCTATTTTTTGTTCCCCTACCACTCCCCATTTTGATGTTGCCTGCATGTTTGGGTTTGTTTTTCTTTATTTTGAACACTTAATCAGCAGCAAATGCAAACGCACTTTATCTCTAATTTATTTCACTGTCTGCTTTATATTTTTCTTGTGAAATTGTTAAAGAAGCACAACAACAACAAAAAGCCAAAAAAAAATATCAACTTTTTGGTTGAAAGTGAAATTGAGTTTATGCGTTTTCAATTTCACTAGAAAGCACAAACAAATAAATAAAATCAAGTGCCTTTTGATATTCTTGCCCCGATGAGAAGAAATGGTAGCGAAATGGATGAAATGGACACACGAGACAAGCATTATAACGACCTGTCACCAAAGCCAAAAAACAAACCGCCCTTCCCCCCAGACCTCCCCGACGCCACTGGGCAGCAGCACGTACAGTGAATGCCAAGTAAAAAGACATTCCCAATTGCCTGGAAGGTGACAAAACGATAATGGTCATCATATTGTTGATGATCATGACGATGGAATGAACTGCAAATGTGAATGATTTAAAGGGGAAAAACGAAAAAAAATAAAATCAAAAGACTTAGGCAACAAACTTGAGAGAAAACGGCAAAAATCTCTAAAGTTTGCCGGATGCAAGAGATTGACTGATCGATATTTAAATAAGTCAATCGAAAGTGCAGATTAGTCGTAGGTTTTTAACTTGTCCAACCTTAGTTTATTGAAATTGTTTCATTTTGTACCCCCAAAATATGCAATAGTTTTTTGAAGAAACAAATAAAGATCTTTTGCCTTATATTGTTTATACACAAGATATACAAAATATTTTAATAGTTTTGTATCTTTTAAAGTTTTCCCATCTTTAGGAGCGGATTATATTTTACATGGATCGTCTAAAAGAACTTCTTAAGAATCTGGTTAGGTCTTTAAGATTATTCATATATCCCTAAAAGTTATCATAGTTATGAAGTTATTTTAGTTATTTCATTCCATTTTCTCCCATTCTTTGTGTGTTAATCTCATCAGTTTTATAATAATCAATGACTAAGCCAAAACGAACAAAATTTTAGCTGTTTTTTGGTTTTTATAATCTTCAGGTACTTGATTTTAAAAAGACTTTCTTTCACTCTCTTTTCCCCTAATGGCTAATTTTGTCGCCTCTTAGGGTCACACACACACATAGAGAAATACATACAGAGACACTCATATCCGTCCGTAACCCCTTTCCGGCGGCTGTTTTGGCTTCTTTCGCCAAAAGAAAAAGAAACAAATTTGATATGCACATACTTACAAACGAATATTAACATTTGTCTTCTCGTCGTATGCCTTAATTAACTATTCCAGTCAGCTAATATCGGTTTCACCCACCAAAAATAACAAATTGAAACAACGAAAGCTCCTTTTACCTTGGCCCCCGCCAGCGGTCATCAGTTTGGCTTGGTTGATTAGCTGCGAGGGCGATGATGAAGGCGAAGGTGATGGTAAAGTTGAGGTTGAGGGTGAGGGTGAGGGCGAAGGCGGTTTGTATTTCAAATTTTTGTTTGTTTGAAGAAAGTAAAGTATGAAAGTTGCTTATGTTTTCTGTTGTTGTTATTGGTTAGTTTTACTCTTGTTCGCGTTGAATGACTCAGATATTAATATTTAATTTCTTAACTCCAAAGTCTAACGAATAGTTCTTTAGTCGGGTTATAATCATAAAAAGGACCACCATCATCATCATTAATACCAACACTTTAGCAGGTATGTGGGAAATAAAATACATATCTAGAAACCCTTTAGAACGACGACACGAAATGCATTAGAAGACACATTCTTGCCCTTACACTAAGGTCATAAATTCTTGCTTTGCCATCTTTATTAGACCATTAAATGAGTTCGAATAGATGGCCGATGGAAAAAAGATATTGGAACTTAAACATTCAGGCAATTAGCTTGAAAGAAATAAACATAAAGTTTATCATTTTGGTTTATTTGTTTTCAACTCCTCCTCCCTCCCCACTTTGCAATTGCGTAAACACAAAAATTAATTCAAGTTCAACAAAATACTTGTGATATATGGGCCAAAGTCATGCCAAAAGTCTCGCATCCCTTTCTTGAGATTGCCTAAAATATACCCTATATTAAATTGGATTGGATTAACTTTGGCAATTGCTCTGTCCATGATTTGTCTAACATTTAATGGCAGCTGTTTTTAAGCTATAATTGGCAAAAAGTCTGTTTTTGGTCTTCTTTGTGATGATGTCTCACTCTCTATCTCTCTGTCTCTTTTACTTACGGTTAATGCGTTTATAGGGTATATCAAAGTCAAAGTGTCGACTAAAATATGTGCAAAAATTGTATTTTTATATATGTATATATATATTTTTTGTATAGTTACCCCCTCCCACTCTCACTCCGCATTTAATTGTTTATACAACAACAACAAACAACTCCAAAAAAAAAAAAAACAGAGAAAGAGAGAGAAAAAAATGGCTATGGTCATAAAAATTTATGTGGCCTGAGTTGTCCAGGTTAAGGAATGGGGACGGGAAAGGGGTCTGGGGGGGCAAGAGCCGAGAGGGCTGTGGCAAAGTACCATGTTATTGCATTAAAAAACGTGAGTGCGTGAAATATTTTACGGCAGAAGTAATACAGTTATTGCTATTGTTGCTCGCATTGTTGTTGTTGTTGTTTTTAATAAGTCAAGTTGTTCATGGTGTTAGGGCCATTGAAATGTGTCAAAATGGGATTACTGGAGGGCCAAGAGAAACAGCATAAAAGAGAGGAAGGAAGAGGCAGAGAGGGAAATAGAATTTGCTACTAAAAATAAAAACATGATAAGAAATCAAGAAATTCCAATGGCATAAAGATCTAACTGTCTACAGAGATACTTTGCCTATATATGTATATATATGTATGCTATATACTAGTACGATTCAGCTGACTACGACAGGTAAGTAAGTAAGGTTTTCTGAGGAGTTTAGGACGATTTTAGGATAAACGAGACCAACGATTAAACAGACAGACATACAAACAAAAGGACATGGCTATAGGATGTCGTTCAAGGAGAACTCATTCACTTGATATGCCTTTTTCTATGAGTTACAGGCTCCTGATCACAATTCAAATCTATTATACTTACTTTCCGAGATCTAAGTATTTCAATGGACTAGATCCACTCGGCTCTTCGATGGATGAGTTTTCTAAATGGTCCATTGATTAAGGTAAAACGAGGATTCGTGTTAGAGTTATCGTCTTAACAATAAGTCGCAAAGGCCATCGTTGCTTGCCCTTGTAACTAATAGTTAGACTGATCATTTTCAACTCCATATACAGAAATATTAATAATATGCTCGATGACAACATTTCGTTCGTCTTTTTCTATACTCTGGTAACTTTGTAGATGGATTTTTGATACTATACGATCTGAAAGATTTTATGGTTCCAACTTTCAGATAGACATTAAATTGCCAAGTGCAAATCTTCAAATAATCGCATGGAGTTTTTAATGTATACAAATATGTATATATCAACTATAAATCTTCCCTCGAATATAACCATGTTTGCATGTGTGTGTGCGTGTGTGTGTGTGTGTGTGTGTGTGTGAGTTTGTGTTTTTGATGTTTTACGTAATCGCACGCGCTGCCATTGTTTTCTTCTTTTCAACAAATTAGAAGCAAATCACAAACAAAAGCCCAGATAAAGAGAAAGAAAAGGGAAAAATTAAAAATAAAATTAAAAAAAAAAAACACCAACTCAAAAACGCTTTCGTTTTCTATTTGAATATGTAAACGACTAACAAAAAGACCGGCAGCCCTCCATCAATATCAGCAATAACAACAACTACATTAAAACAAAAATGTCATAGGCAATACAATTGAACGACTTAGATATACCCTTTAAGCCTAAAAGCCACTGATTGAAACTGCATAAGCCATAGGATCTCATTTTCTAGATGGTAAGTTAAATCTTTCATCTCAGTCCTCAGTCGTTCATCTGGACTCCCTTGATAACAGATGCTAAACTAAGATACATTTTGTATCTCAATCTTCAACCCTTTAAGCCTAAAAGCCACTGATTGAGACTAAATAAGCCATACTTATATAGGACCTCATTTTCTAGATGGTAACTATATTATAGTTAAATCTTTCATCTCACTCCTCAGTCGTCAGTCGTTCATCTGGACTCCCTTGATAACAGATGCTAAACTAAGATACATTTCGTATTTTAATCTTCAACTGAATATACTCACTTTTTGTCTTCCAATCAGGTTTAGGGTAGCATCAAAGAAAGAGAAAAAACCAATCGAGCGACTAAAAAGAAATTCCCATCAATTTATTTGCGTCTTCTTCTTTGCCAGCAGAGCCACCTCACCCCACCAGCCCTTCCTCTATTGTTCATCTACCTCTCTGTCCCCTGCCAACATCAACTTGATCATCAAGTCGCTCGTTTTGGTTGTTGTATTGGCTTTAATTTTATTATTTTGGTATTTTTGCACAAAAAAATTTCGTTCGTTTTTTGTTTGGAAAATAAAATTTGAATTAAAATAAAATTAAATTGATCATAAATTATGTTCAAAGGCGTTGAGACCGGCCCCAAAAAAAAAAACCAGAGAGAAAAAAGGTAACAAAAGTTTTTGTGGTTTTTCGCTCTGTTTTTTTCCTTCTCCTTCACTCTCTCTCTCTCTCTCGCTCGCTGTCTATTGCTCTCCTTTTCGCTCACTCACTCGCTGGAGAGTTTAGCTTAATAATTTTTATGATTTGTTGTGTTGTTGCTATGTTTTGATTAACATTTAAAAGAGCGTAACATTTAATTTGTTTAACGATCCGAGGTGGGAATTATTTAGGCAAATTGTGGGCGATTTTTATGGCTAAAAGCAAAATACAAAATACAAAAACTTATCCAAACAAGCAGAAAGAAAAACAAAAAGAAACGAAAAACAAACTAGAAATAGATCTATAATAGAAACAAAAGACTTGTTATATTTAGATGAAATGTACAAATACTTTTGCCAATTATTATAATGAAAATAATTCTATTCTATTACCGATTTGTCTTGTCTATCTCTCAGACAAGAGGTGGGGGAATGGTGGAGGAGGGGGGTTTACTATATTACTTGGGGCGGCTTCCTCTTCTTCAGAAGACTTATTCATTTTGATATCATAAATATTTAAAGAAAATATTAGTTTTTTGTTTGCCTTCAATGTATTCATTAAAAATTTGCTTCGTTTATTTTTGTTTTTTTGGTGATTTCGGTTCATTGATTTTAATTACGTGCCACAAATTGAATTTGTGTTGGCGTTTTTGTTTTGTGTTCAATTTTTGTTTGTTTTTATATTCATTTAAGGATCGTGGGTGATGTGTGTGTGTGTGTGTTGTGATTGCAATCAGTCGAATCGGCTCACGCTTAAACTTAGCGGCTTAGGCATTTCAACTTAATTAATGGCATTCGATTTTCTACCCAAATTAGCCATCATCAGTATCAACATCATCATCATCTTCTTCATCATCATCATCATGATCATCATCATCCTCCTCAGTGGCAGTAGCTGCAACAACTGCTGCTTCTGGTATTTTTGTAAGAATTGGGCAATCATTTATTTTTCCTATCGTTTTTGGGTAATTTACAACAGAAAGAAAGGAGACGATAAAGGGCGGAGATAAGGACTGAGATACTAATATTCTTAATTTTTGTAGAAAATTCAAGGGTTTATAGGGCTTAACCGAAATTTCTTTAAGACTGATCATTATTACTGGAAATTATTATTTTTTTTAACCTCAAGATGGTATCACAAATCGTTTGAAACCAGTTTTTGTCAAATCCTCAAGCTCACACACCTTTCAATCTGGCCATGAGTGTATAAAATGATCTTAGTCTATGCCAGTTACATTTATATAGAGGTCTTTGTCTAACTAGGGCAATCTATAACATATGTAAGCCATCTTGATTCATAACTTTTTCTATTAGATTCCAAAGGTAATATGTTTAGACTTCCCTCTTATAAAAACGCTAACAGTCTATTACATTTTTCACATTATTTTATAATTTCCAACTAGTTTTAGCGTTCAATTGGAACAATGTTCTTGATGAGAAAAAGACTATACCAAAACATTGTTGGTTACTCATTGGAGACTGTTTTTGAATTGGGTTTGGAAAGTTCTTGAGCATTCATCATGCAGTCTAGACTTTACGCCTGGAGGAACAATTTTATAAGTAATTGTCTCGCTGAAACGTTTTCCAAACCTTCACTGTCAAATTATAGAACTCGAATGTAGACCAATCAAACCAATTTTCCCATGATATCACAGATTTCTTTTTTAAAGTTAAACACACACACACACACACACACACACACACACACTATAAATTTCATAAAGGCAGAGACAAAAATTAGAAGAAAATCAAATTTCATTTCAACGAGAATGAAATTTCCCACTCCCAAAAGTCCTACTACGTGCTGAGTTAGCATTTTCCCAGAGAAATAGAAACAGAAGCAGCACCAGCAGCTCTATCAGCTCTATCTGCTCCATCAGCTTCATCAGTGGAACCATCAGCAGCAGCCATAGAAGCCACCGTCGCTTTCTAACTCTATGAAAAGCAGAAGATTTACTCTTTTGTTATGGCTGACACACAACGGCAACAACAAATCAAATTGTGCAGATCTTTAACTATTTTGGTGGGGCGAGCTTCCATCGGGCATTCCCTTAGCATTTGTCAGTTCAGACTGAAAGCATTTTGTTTTTAGTATATTTAATAGTTTTTGGCAGTGCAGTCAGTCAGTCAGTCAGCGACTTGGCTTGGCTTTCACCATCGTCATTATGATGTTCATCATCATCATCATCATCGATGTAACCGATAGACAGTCACGTATGGATGGAACGTGGAACTACCGCCGCGCCCAGCCTTGACCTACAGCACTGGAAAAATAGTAGCAACAACAACAACAGCAGCAGCAGCTGCTGCAGAAGCGACAACAACCATTAGAGAGCCTCACAATTTTTGTTTACTTGCTACTTAACCCAAACTAAAAGCCAGACGAAATGCTTTCTAAAACATTGTCTATGAAAACGTCATAGGCATAGGCAAAAAGGTTCAAAGAAATTGCGAGTTACAAGTCAAAAATATTGAGAAATGCTTAGGGACATTGCTTAGAGAAAAGTGGGACAATGGATTTCATAACGAATTCCAGTTCAATTTTGGATATTAAAGAAAAAATAAAACTAGCTTCTTGCATTCTCTACTCTTGACCAAGCAGCTGAAATATTGCATCAACTTTACAATGTGTGTGTGCCTGTGTGTGTGTGTTTTTTGGAGGATTACCAATGTCCAGTTTTTTTTCTTCTTTCATTCATATTATTTATGTAGTCGTATGTTGACACATTTCTGGTCAAGAGACGTTCGAAAACCACTATGAAGCAGTAGTTTTGGTTTTTGTTACTGCGTTTGCAGTTGTTTTTTGGTCTTAACTGGACATTTGCAAGTTTGCTGCAGTTGTTGCAGTTGCAACAGTTGCATCTTTGGCTATGCGCAACATTTTTGTCTTACATTTTCAGTATAGTTAATTTGGCAAACGACACGGCAGACATTGCAAGACTCTGACTACAAAGAGCGGGAGCAAGAAAGAACTTGTTTCGTTTTTTTTTTTCTTGACTTCTTTTTTTGGGGCCATCATCTCATCCAGCAGGAGGAAAACGGGTTACCCCAAACTAGCGGAAAGAGACAAGCTAAATAATGTGTAATCATGTTAAGCGAACTTTGCGGTATCCACAAAGATCATGATGATGATGATGATGATGATGATGATCATTATGACACGCCATCTGCAGCCTAAGATAACAATGATAATGTTAATAAATGAAGAACAATTTCCAAATTTCAACCTCACACATTTCATGCATTTAATTTCACAAATTTCATTAGTTTCTGTATATTTCGTCTTTGTGGCGCCTCTATGGAGTTTTACTTTACTTGATTGAAGCGTTGCATACTTTTAGCTGCAATTGATTAACACAAAGAAGTGTTGCATACTCTTGGGAGAAATTTGGGAGCAAAAATCAAGTGTCATTGGTTTTTTCGTTTAAACACTTTTGATACCCTCACTTAATGTACATATCGTTATATCATTTCAGCCTAACTTCTGATTTTGCCCCTCTACTTCTCACTCGCTCTCTCCTGTAGTTTCCCAAAATATATTACATAATACCCAGATTCTAGCTATTTTTACACATGTACATATATTTATACATAGATACTTTCCATCATCGATTTGATATCAATAAGACAAGGAGAATCCTTATCTAACCAGATGAGGGCAGCAAATTCTTTTCTTATATCTAGTTGAGCATAATTTGACGTACGGAATTTCCCGATTTATTCACAATTTTATCGTCGTACAAACGTAAGGCGCCGTGGCTTAGTTGGTTAAAGCGCCTGTCTAGTAAACAGGAGATCGTGAGTTCGAATCTCGCCGGGGCCTTTGCTGAACTTTGGGTTGAAAGCTTTTTTTTTTGCCTTTTTTCTTACACAAGAAGGAAAAAAGTTTTTCAAAGAGACAACAAACAAAAAAAAAAGTTAAAAAAAAAAACTAAATAGAAAGAAAAAAAGAAAATAACAAATGAACAACAAGAAACAAAACAAAGACAAAACAAAAAATAAGTGAATAAAAACAAAAAGAAAGAAAACAAAAACAAAAAAAAGTTAACTAAAAACCAAGACCAAAAAAAAAAAGAAACAAAAAATAAACAAAAAGCAAATCAACCACGGACTATATATAAAATACAAAAAAAAAAAAAACCATAATCATATTTATAGAAATAGAATGAAATAGAATATTTTAGAGCTGGAAACAAGCATTCGACCTGGAAAAGAAAAGCAAAACCAAACAGAATACAAACATTTTACCAACTCGGCTAATAAATACAAAATGTCCTTGATCGATTACTGCATTCCATTTCAAATCTTTGCCAATATGAAGGAGATGAAGGGAACTTTTTAAAAAGTAACATTTCGAACCGCTTTTGGTCAAAGAAGACATCGAAGGCTTTTTTTATTCCCTTGCCCACTTTCTCCCGTTGTTCTGATACTTTTGTTCGATTCAATTGCTTTCTGTGGACAACTTGATTGAAAATAGTCAAGGGTTCTTGGTTATTAGCTTCATTTTGACACTGAAGTTTGAAAATTGTGCTTGCGAGTGACTTTTGTGCCTGGGTGACAAGGGTTGCCAGGCATTGGAGACAGATGGAGATATCCCAGCAATTATGCTGAGGCAACCCACTTGACGCCATGACGTCTCGCAGAAGTCTTGGGGAAGAATCAAAATAACCGCAAGCGTGTTAATATGTAAGTGTATGCAACCCCTTAGTTTGTTGTCTACTGGCACGCCCACAGGCAAGCAACCACTTGGGCCCGGCGCACTTCAGCTTGTTCTTCTTGGATGGCATCCAACCCTTTTTACAAAGGACTCGACAGGATTTCTTTTTGCTTGTTCGCCCCCATTGTCAATGTTATTTAATGCTTCTTCTCGATGTCGCTTTTCTCCTCTTCTTCTTGTTTTCCACTTTAAGCTTTCCTTTTGCTTCTTATTTCTTTCTTTTTGTTTTGCGTCTGGTTGGTTTTCCCCCCCACACACACATTTTTTTGTCATAAAGTATTAACTTACCTTTAAGTGGTTTTTCAGTTGCTTGGCAGTTGTTTAGTTTACTGTTAATTCCGGCATGATACCAACAAAAGGAAGGTAACTGTAAATAACGAGAAAGAAACAGCGAGACGGCTAAAGTAAATATTATGTTTGTAAAAATTGATTAATGAAAACTTTTCATTAACCCACGCATAATAGTAAGTAAGTACACTACTGGACAAATAATTAGTTCTCCTCTAAAGCTTAAAGAATCCTTTAATCGAAGAAATGTCATACAATTTCTGATCGATAGACATGAAATCTCTACATTTCTCAAAAGATGAGGTTACAAATCAAACAATTTAGATCGACCGAACATGGACCTAATGAAATAAAGCCACAGTTTCGGCTCCAATCGCTTTAGTTTAGATTTATTCCACATCATTCTGCAACTTTCAAACAATTGCAAGTTGATAATAAATTTCTAAAATGAAGTTTCGTTTAAATTCAACATTCGAAAACTAATTCAAATAGTTAACAATTTCCATTACAAACAGAAACAGAACCAGCAGAAGTAATCATAAATATCACATAAAAAATCAAATCAATTGAATTGTTATTGAAAGTTGTCAAGTGCTCCTCTCCTCTCTGGCTAATGGGACACTTTCACTAACAACTATTGTGAATAAGAAGATGAAGAAGAAGAAGCAGAAGAACATACATACATACATACATATATCAACAATAGAGTTTCACTTCAAGATCAATTGAAATTTTAAGTAACAGCTGCTGCCGTTTTTATTTTCTTTATATTCTTTGATGGGGGTGTATGAATGAAGAGGACAGCTGAACGATATTTATTTTCCACGGTGGTTTGCTTTTTCTACACACACACACACACACACACACATACACTACATTACACTACACTAGATGTAAAGAAGCTTACATTTCGACCCAGTTTCGACTCGGTTTTGTTACCCTACCACTACTAGGCAATCACAAGCCCTTTAAAGCACTTGAGATACCTTTTGATAGATGCAAGGAATATAGCATAAATATATAGACTATATACAGTCAGTCATAAAAGTATTCCCTAGAATGCCATCGCAGGGCCTATATTGAACAAGTTTTCGGGGTCATAATGCAAATTGGATTATCACTTTCCAATTAGCAAAGATAAAGGTGTCTGTTCTTACTGGCAGCCTTGTTTTAAGTTATTAATTTAGGCGAAAGAACTATTAGACTGTCTATCGTTCAAAGACATATTTGTCTTTATATTGAAATGTGTAGAATGAAATGTTTAAGCCAAATGAATATGTTTTCTTTTGCCTTGGTCTCCATCTACGTGGAAATGTGCGAAATGCTCGTCACAAAGTAAATTTCAAGGTGTTTAATTAAATTCGTGTGATTATTCATTGGTTTCGATTAATCAAAGAGAGAGCATTTTTGTCATAAAACAATTTATTTAGCTGTTGCGTGTTTCTTTGCCCATTTTTGGATGCATTCCTATGTACATCTGCTCGAAGCCATTGACCCGCATCTTTTTTAGTTTAGTTGCATTAACCCCCTTGAATGTGCAACGCGTTGAGGGTGTGGGAATGAAAGGTCGTTGCTTTGCATGAGAGATGCGATGAGATGCCCCAAGAGTTGATGAGGACACAGCATGAATGCATCCTTTGGCACGACCTGAGGGTAGTAGGAGTGTCAATGACAGCCAGACAGCGTCTGTGTCAACTGTCCTGTCCTGCATGGTTGTTGATTTTCATACCCTTATGGGCATTTAGGCATATAGCATATAGCATAGGGTAAGGCAAGGCAAGGCAAATGCCTTCATTAGCTTAGCTGCAAGGCAAACAAAAAATATAACACAAAATGCAAAACAATTTTTTAGCTTTAAACATTTGCTCGCGATAAGATTGCGACAACGACTACGACGATGACTTCTTATGTCAATGTTTGTCTATATCCATAATGAATGGACTGTTTACTAGCATTAAAGCAATGGGTATAACATACAGATGCGAAAACAGAAGGCCATTAATGTGGAGAGAGAGTGAGAGAGAGAGAGAGAATTAATCGAAATCGATTGACCAAAAGTTACTTCCTTGTTTTAGACTAAACGAATTCCTATTGTGTAATTGGTGCTTGGCCTAAAACTAGATCACAGTCAAATCATCTAGACACACACAGAGGGAGAGAGACAGTGGAGAGAGAGAGAGAGAGATAGCAGGAGATTGGGATGTATAGTAGGAGGTAAAGCAAGTCAGTTGGCGTTTTGAATCTATTTTTAGCTGGTCATACCATCGATTGCCTTCTTACCACTGCCTCCTCTTCACCCTCACCTCACCCTCTCCCTTAATAGTTGGTGGCAATAATTTAATGGACGCCTTTTGCGTTCCTTCTTCGACATCATGTTGACGTTTCGTTCGTCTTGATGCTCAGCATCCCATTGGGTATATTGCTGGAATACTTTACTTCACTCTACTCCCATTGAAGCCTCAGTTGGTGAAGGGTATACCTTAGTCGAAGTCGTCTCCTCTCTCTCCCTCTGTCGTCTCTACACATACCGATCCACATATGGTGGCTTCAGATTTATATTTAGTTCGCTTCCTGCTTTTCGAGGCCCTTGAAGACGGCAAAATGGAAATGAGAAATCAGAGGGGAGAGAGCCTTGAAATGGTATCGATGGCACTTTTTAATTCTCATCTTCGTTTTTCTGTCTGGGACAATTTTCCGGTTCCGGATACTACTCAAAGTGAGTGTGGGACTCTCCTCTTTCAGTGTGTGTGTGTGTAAACATTTATTTTCTTAGCCCTGTCTGAAACATAATTTAGGTCATATTTCATCTTTTCTTTTTTGTTATCTCGACAAACTAAAATTAGGCAATGGAAAATGTTTTCCATTTCCCCACCCCCCCACAAAAGGCACGTGCTCAGTTTCATTAAGAAGTTATATTTTAATTGTTTTAATGTCTTTCGTTTCCCTCCATAGGGAGAGATAAATATAAATCCCAAATGTGAGTTTCATTCCAGAGTAAAGTCTTATCTCTCTCTCTCTCTCTCTCTCTCTCTCACTCTCTCTCTCGTTTGCAGTGACAATTAATTAAATCGTTTTGCGTTGCATTCATTGTTCAATTGAATGCTAAATTAATAGAGACACAAAGCCCAACAAACAACATTTCCCATTTGCTGATGTAATTGTAGTCGGAGTTGTTTTCTTTCTTCATGTTGTCAATCGTAGGGCTTCTCAGGGCTCTGAGAGTCTGGGAGTTGTCGCAGTTTTTTCTTATAGATGGCTCCAATGTACATATATGTATCTTCTATTCGTCAAGATCTACATAAATTTCAATCAAATTAAAAAATACTTGGACAATTAGTGAGTTCACAGAACGAAATCTATGAAATCGGCAGAGGGAAAATTGTTGAAACTGTAGAAACGGCAGAACTAAGTATGATCAATATAAAACCAGAGGACCGGGGCTAACTTCGACCACGTCAAAGTGTGTATACCCTTGCAAGTTGATTCTTACTCTTACCTTACCTACCCTAGGATCGTATCGTAGGAAATAACAAAGTTATTGATCAAAGTCACTGTTTTCCACCGATAGTTCCTATGGAAGCTATATGATATAGCCACCCGATCTTAATGAAATTTGGCCAGGTTGGTTATCGGTGTAATAGACTCACCAATATTAAATTTCAGAACAATAGCTCAGAAAATAACGATGATATTGAGAAAAGTCACAGTTCGTGACTTTGCCGTTTGCATGAGAGCTATATGATATGGTTTTAGTTTGATCTAAAGTTTTAAATCAGGTCCGCATAAGCCGTCAAAATGTTAGCCGTTCATATCGTAATTGAAATGGGCGAGTATAAATCTTTTTTGAGAATTTTCGAATAAAAACTGAGCAAATTTTCAAGATTCTTGATGTCCTAATCTAGGAAACTAACTTAAATTCATGAGGAATTGAACTGTTCATTGTGTCACGGTGTTCCGATCTACCCTAGATGTCAGTTTATATAGCATATATTTGTTGGTATTTTTATTGCCCATTGCCTTGTTTTACATTAAGTTAATTAAATTTGCACTTGAGAGCAATTTCTCAAGTGGATGATGACAACAACAACAACAACAACAACAAAAGCAATCACAGATGAGTGCAGAGGGAGGGGGTGCTCCACATCCATTGTCAGTCTCAGTCTGGGTCTCAACTCAATGGATATTCCTTACTTCTTAAATGATTGACACTTTTTGTGATCATCATTTTCGGTTTTCAATAGATACGCATAAAGATTTTATGCCAAGTTTTTGTGGAACAATAAACCTTTGTGAATAGATGAGTTTGGGTCACTTTTTTGTTTTGCTTTGCGTGTCTCGTCTCATGTGAATTACAGTTAAAAGAACTTTAACTGACTGACTGAAGAATTATGCTAATTAATGTTTAAGCCAAAATTTAGATTGACTTGGAAACGGTTCTTGCCACTTAATTTGCTTTTGGGCTTCTTTTTTTGCTGGCTAAGCAAATCAGATGAGTTTCGTGTTTGATAAACACACATCACATGAAACAGCAGCAACAACAACAACCAGAACAACAGCGACAACAACTTCCACACTGTAAAGCGATAAATTCATTTTTTATTCCATTTTCACAAAATTTTAGATTCCGAATTCAGTTTCAGATTCTCGGATTCAGTTTACCGAATGCCCCCTGGCGCATTCGCTCGCCTTTTTGGGGCTTACTCTCTGTCTCTCTCTCTCTCTCTCTCTCTCTCTCTCTCTCTCTCTCTCTCTCTCTCTCTCTCTCTCTCTCTCTCTCTCTCTCTCTCTCTCTCTCTCTCTCTCTCTCTCTCTCTCTCTCTCTCTCTCTGTCTGTCTTTGTCTCCATCTCCGTCTCTGATCGAGCGTAACGCCATGCACGCGCCTTTGAGGAATTCTTAAATTCGTTCTTTCCACTTTTGTCGTGCCCAAAAAGGGCAGTGACTTTATTTTATCTTTCCTCCTGCTGACGGGGGAATCTTGGCTGCTGCTGCTGGTCGTTTCTGCTACAGTTTTTCGGGTAGGCGGGCAACGGGTTTTATTTTCTATACCCTTTGACAGATAATAGCTTGACATTGGGTATATTAGCATTGCCATCAACGAGAGATGGAGAGAGAGAGAGAGAGATGGAGAGAAAAATTTAGTCAGAGTTGAAATTTTGGGCATTCAGTGTCACGAATCAAATGAATGAGGCTTAAAACTGAATGGATACAATTCCATTGAGTAGAAATGAATGCCACAGAATACTCAAATGATATGAATGAATTGTAGTCGAACTGCATTATTTATTCAGTTTGGATTCAATTGAATGAATGAATACTCACTAACTCACCAACTAACTCGGAGGGTTTCGTCAATTTCGGGCAGGACCTCTACCCTTCCAGTCCACTCGGCGTTTTACCTATAAATCACGTAATGACTACAACATATTCGAAATTCATCCAAATCGGTGATTCGCATTGCTGAAGTTTCCCTTTGTAAGAACTTGGAAAACCCAAAAAGTTATAACAGGCTGAACAAGTGAGTCAGTGAGTGAGTGAACTTGTTCACTCCTTAAAATGTGAGTCAGTAAACTTGTTCATAAGTCATCCATCAGCATTCAAAGAGTATTCAAAAAACCGTGTATATTTGAAAGCTCAAAGATTTCTAACTGTTTTTTATGCTTCCAGCATAAATCCTTAAACTGGGCTTAAAGCAGAAACCAAGCAATCCCATCACTTTCTTCTAGTTACAGGGTATTTTCGTATCCATACTACAAAAATGAATATTTTGTTTTGTGCAATCTTTTCTTCGATTCCCACACCAGACCGAAATACAACAACAACAACAGAGATCGCCAAGAGCACGTTCTACTAAAACGCAAAAGAGATACATATACATACATACATACAAGCCAAGCAAATTATATTGAATTCTTTTAAAGGCTAAAACCAAAGTAAAATGTTTGTAGGATTTCAATTAGATTAGATCCCAATCGATTATGCAATGCTTTGTTTCATTTCATTTCGAACTTTTCAAGGCTTGGTAAACTGTTGAGTTGGTTTTAGCGCCATTTGCGACTGGTTTTTGGTGACCACAAAAGAAAAAACAATCGAAAAGTGAAGTAGCCATCGGCCAAGTTCAATGTCAAGTTCGTGAGCTTGGTTGCATTTTAGCTTCCTTTCCAACTGAGAGAGAGGGAGAGGGAGAGAGAAACTTGACTGTGAGCTCATCATCAGAGACACGCCCACCATGACAACATTTTAGCTCTAATTTGCCACACAAAAACATAAAAAGGAGGAATACGCAGTTGTTGTTGTTGTTCAAGATTTTTATCTCCCTCAAGGACACACAGAGGAACTTAACCTCTTTGCGTGACTCACAATTGAATGAGAATGCGTGAGTCATGATGCTTAGGCCCAAAAAACACAAAAATATTGAACAAATTTCGTTTTTGGGGCAAAGGAAGTTAGTCAAGCATGACGAATGAGAAGCTCTAAATAGAGAAAAAACTTATGCAATCAGTAAACTTACAACAATTAAGCTTCAGCTGCAAAATATTGTGAGTGATTCTTAGAAATATTTCGATTAGAAGCAACTACACGGAGTATAAAGGAGAGCGAAAGGGAGAGTCATATTTATGATGTAATCCCAATCAACTGAGGGACACATTCAATGCCAGGGTTAGGGGGCGACTAGAAGATCTCACAAAGGCAAGACTTATTGTTAGTTGAAAGTATTTATATATACAGGGAGGGATATATGTATCTCTTAGCCTTAGCATCATCACTGGAACCGTGGCTGTCCGCCCACAAAAGCTTTCTAATATAGGCGTAACTACTTCAAGGGCGTAAAGGGAGTTTAATTTGGGGGGACGAGGCTTCAGCTTGTCATGGAGAGAAGATGGAATAGAGGAAGGACAAAGAAGAGAGAGTGTCAGTTGTCATGAAGAGAAGACGGCAGAGAGGAAGGGCAAAGAAGGGAGAGTGCCAGTTGATTGTCCCCCCAGACAACAAAACAAAACAACAGCAACAGCTGATTGCATTCAGAGAAATGATTCGGTTTTGATAACGTTATTTAACTTGCTAATTGTTATTATCTGCTTATCTAAGGTGACTGTGTGAGAGCTAGAGCGTAGTTAGAGGAGAAGGGGGTGATTGTGTGAGAGCTAGAGCGTAGTTAGAGGAGAAGGGCGGGGGAAGCAACACTCCTCGGCATGTCCTTCTAGCCTTCTAGTCTAGGAAAGGCCTCAATAATAAAGCGAAAACTTGAATTGTTTAATTACTATAACTAGGTCTTAAGTATTATAACGTATTAGCAAGGGTATTCCATAGTTTCGTTTAACTAAATATTTAATATTAATATTAAATAACATTCTGGCATCCGAATGTTTTTGTTTATGCTTTATCACGATTTTGTTAAACTAATTAAACACGCAAACAACGGGCAACAATAAAGATTATCTACCGTTACCCCTCCCTCCTCCTCGTCTCACCACTTGCCACTCCTGCTAACCCACACACCCGGCGAACCCAAACACTCCCTCCCTCCCTCTCTCTCTCTCTCTCTCTCTCTCTCTCGCTCTCTCTCTCACTCTCTCTGTCTGTCCGTTTCTCGCCTTTTCTTAACGCATTTTCCCAGTGGCCATAATTGTTTATATCTTTTATTTGCATTAAGCACGCAAAACAAATTAAAATTTATTAAACAAACATGCGTTTTCTAGTTTTTTTTTCCAAACTGTTTGTTACTGAGCAGTGAAATTTTATTGATTTTCCAGTAAGATAAAAAAAAAAAAAGAGAGTACACAAATTAAGGAGCCACAATAACATGACAAAATATTATTGTTTAGTTGTTATTAAGTTATTTGTTAGTTTCTCTTAATCTGAATAGCTTTCTCTTTCTCTCTCTCTGTGGTTTTTGTGCACCCTACACCCGCGCTGCCCTTTCACCCTGGCATTGACAGGACATTAACTTACCACCTTCTCGCCCTGTTTTTTTCCCTCTGGTGTTTTTTTTTCGCTTTGCCGCCTGGAACACACCCTGTTTTTTAGTTGTTGTCTTGCTTCTTCCTTTTTCCTTTTTCACAACAACAACAACACGAAACACACACTCGCACACACAGACAAAACAGCAACAAATGCAAAAAACAAAAATAAACTAAATAAATAAACCTTTTGCTGGTTTACAATAACCGCAAACTCTCATTTTTTGCTGCTGTTTCCTTCACTTGGCTTAAAGCAGCCGCCATTAACGGTAAACAAGAACAACAACAAAATGCACTGTTTAAGTGATTATATTTATAATTAATTTACACTAAAGGCGCGCGAATTAATTTCGAACATTTTGCAATCATTTGGTGCAGCTCCACTCTATATATTTATTTTGCAACTAAGCTGGAACTAGTTGTTACAATTGCACAATAAACTTTTCTTAGATCATTTGATTTACTTTCATTCATTAAGGAAATTTTTGTAATATTTTTTTGTTTTTTTTTTCGCTTACACCTAAAGTACCGCTATATGTTAGCTCGCAAATGGTTCTGTTAATTTTGCGAGCCCGCAAATGATACTGTTAAATTTAACAGGCTCGCAAATGATGCTGTTAAATTTAACAGGCTCGCAAGTGATACTGTTAAAATTAACAGACTCGCAAATGATAATGTTAAATCGCTGTTCTCTTACAGTGAACAGCTGATCGGTCTCAATATTAAAAGTGCTAGCAAACTCACACATTTAACTACAATTAAACGAAAAAGATCTGAAAAATGAGCAAGAAAGAAATATCTTTAGCCACCGTTAAGGAACACAACAAGCCCGAAGATTTGTGGGTTATCATTGAGGATAAAGTGTATGATGTGACGAAATTTCTGAATGAGGTTGGTAAATACGATCACATATCGTTAAAAAAAAAAAAAAAAAAATGTATAAATCATTTGCATTTCGAATACAGCATCCTGGTGGGGAGGACTCCCTCATCGAAGTGGCTGGCCGTGACGGCACAAGGGCGTTTCTAATGGCTGGTCACAGCTCTGAGGCCAGGTGGGAACTAATAGCTGACGAAATATCAATCAATGAGATTGTTTATTAATGAATTTACTATTCCATTTCAGAGAGATAATGGTTAAATATTATATAGGCGATTTGGCAGCCAGCGATATTAAAAAGAAATGTCCAGTTAGGTGAGACAGATTCTTGTGGCAATGGCCCTAACAGTATTCTTATCACAGCATACCAATACATACATATGTACATACATACATCAATTCATCGAAGCAGCATGATCTCATTGGTCGTTTTGAATTCTGTTAACGTGTTTTAGATTCGAAATTGGTAAAAGCATGTTGGCTGAATCTGAGAACAACATTGAACATTTAGTTTACATTAATACATACATCTTATTTTGGCTTCAGTTGTACATAAATTTAATATTAGATCTTTCCAGTGTTTATACTGGGGAAAAACTAATTTCACAATTTCACGCGCAATCATCTAATCAATTGTGCAAATGTTTATATAGCAATTATGACCTTGAAAGCAAATTGTTTCAGTCATTATTGTATCAACAATTCAACTACAACAACAAATTCATTAACAATCATAATCTATATGCTTTTACATTTTTACAAAAAAACAAAAAAGCGTTAGCTGCAAATCCTTTTCAAGTACCAAAGTGAAATTCTACAAAAGCTGAAAATTTGAACAAATTCTACAAAAATTTGGGTTTGTACATAAAATATTGAAAATTTCAAAAAGTGTAAAGCAGAAGGAACAGGCAGGCTTCAATAATCGCCTACTAGTCGGTCTTTTCCATTAGATATTATTTGAAATACACAAATCAATGGAAGTCTTAATGAACCAACTACAAGACATATGGACATCTTGATCAAAATTTAATTGTATAGCATCAATAGTGTCTTCGACACCCTATAGCATGTTTCGTTCTGTATATAACCGAGCACTTGGCATATCCTGCCAACAACATGGCAATACACACTGCACACACACACACACACATACATACATATGTATATAGTTTATCCTTGTGCACGAATTGTGAGTTTTCTCTTTTTCTTCCCCCTCACAGTTATTACTCTTTCTTTTTGGTTTATTTTCGTTTCTTCTTCTTCTAAACCTAGTGACCAGATTACTGACCAAGTTGATGCCACCAACGCTAGTAATGAGCCTGCTGCAACCAAACAGTGTTGCATATTGCATTAACCAATAACCGTTAATCCGTTGTGTTCCGCTTAACCCACTCGATTACTTACGAATTTGCAATAGCTATATACACATAACACTATACACATATACATACATACATACATATATCAAATTATTGCTAATATTTTGTATCAACATTTTTTACGCTATTTACCTGCAGTTGCAAAGGAATCGGTCTGACCATTGGTGCCGTCGTTTTGGGCATTACATTAGTTTATGTCCTGAAGCGAGGATTAAGCAAAAATTAATATCCACACTAGTCGACGGATTGATAACTACAAATATGTGCTGCAACATCATTCCGTGTCTAAAAGTAATTAGAAGCTACTGCAAAGTCCTATATATATATATATATATATATATATCATGCCTAAAATTTGTTAATGCATTATTCAGGAATTTTTATGTACAAACTGAAATGAATTGTATAAATTTTGTATTTTATATATGATAAATATAAATATAGCTTTTGTTATGTGTGTATATTATGTCTATTGGATTATTTGATTGTATAGGAAATAACGGTTTCAAATCACAATTTATGTAATACTAACTAATCCTGATAGACTAGTCGGCTGTGTGTATCACTTCTCATCCAAAAGGAGTGTGGCACAGTATCCGAGTCATTCTCATTCTCATACGATGACAAGCTAAACTTGGTCTGGGGGCCCGTTTCTCTGCCGGTTCCGTTTCCTTGCCATTTTCTGTTCCATTTCCATTCATTTCATTTTCGATACGGTCACACATGCTCAGTGAATGCAAGGTGTAAGTAGCCCAAATGCCAGTGTTGGGTAACCATAGTTACTCCACTGCTTCTGACTACATTGCTCACTTGTACAGCATCCTGAATTTTATTTTAATAAAGAATAAAACAAGTGATCAAAAATGTGCAGGTGCAAGTGAGCAAGAAATAACAATTGGAGAACTTGTCTCTTTTTTGTTCACTCGCATATCGTAACCCAACACTGGCATTCATTGATCAAGGGTTTGACAGTTGAACACACGAGGAAGAACAAAAAGAAAACAATTTTCATCAGAAAAAAATCAAATTTTATTTCGTCTTTTCTTTCGTCAAAATTTATCTTATTTTCTTCGATATTCATCAATTGGTTTAAACATATTTTAAATTAATGTTTCTGTTTTTCTTTTCTCATCATTTTCCTTTAGATTGTATTTTCGTTTCTACTTTAATGATTTTTGTTTTTGTTTGTTTTTTTTTTGACTTTATTTTATATTTGTGTTTTTTTTTTCTTGTTTTGTTTTGTTTTTATGTTTTTTTTTTTGTATATTTAATATAGGTAAATTGTAACTTTTTCTTTGTGTTGAAAATTTTTACTGGTGAATTTTCTTAGAGTTAGTTTTGGAGGAGGATGACGAGGAGCAGCAGGATGAGGAACAAAGTTTTGTTTACTAGTTCTCATCGTAAAGGGGCGTGGCATCGCCCAGATTCATGGAGTGTGGCGAGGTATTTGTGCGCGGTGTACTACGCACAGATGACTTGGAAGAGATGGCAGCAACAGCAGCAGTAGCAGCAACGGATCGGCTGCCACTCGTGTTGTACTCATTAATAGGAGTTGAAGCATAGCCACCGCCGCCGCCACCACCACCACCACCAGCACCGCCACCGCTACCGCCAGCACCCAGTCCAGTTATACTACCCATTCCCACGTTCATAGAGGATTGTTGCTGCTGCTGTTGGGGCATTGACTGTGATTGAGGTTTGCTGCGTCGTGCCCAGGAATCATTTGCCAACTGCCAGTCGAGGTTCTCTTTGGCACGTTGTTGCTGTTGTTGATGCTGGTGCTGATGCTGACCACCTCCAGCACCAGAATTGTAAGAATTCGGTCCACCCATATCGTAGTAGCGAGGCGTGACATTACTAATACCACCGCCGCCTCCACTTCCATAATGATGCCTCTGACTGCTAGATGATTGAGAGCTAGGACTGGGCACATTATGATGGCCATACCGTGGCGTTTGTGAGGCATGTGGTGTATATGGCGTCATGAATGGGGTCTGGCCGCTTGGCGTGTATGGTGTATTTATGTGGGCAGTTCCACCGAACGAGGGTGTCGATGAGCTACCATAATGACCCGCGGTCGAGGTCGAATTATTCTGATTGGAGCCATAGCTCCCACTGCCCCCAATGGAATGCGAAACTGAGTAGGCACTAGAGCCGCCGCCACCGCCAGCAGCAACACTAATACCACTTCTAGGTGTGCCGCCAGAAACGCTGCCTGAATTGCTATAAGAACCGCCGCCGCCCGCAGATCCACCGCCACCAGAGGCCATCAAACCAGACGACATTGGCGGTCGCATTGTGCCATAATGATGATGGTGCTGATGCTGATGATGGTGATGATGATGCTGCTGCTGTTGCTGCTGATGATGCATGGGTGTCGTTATATTGCTGGTGGCCGGCGAAGCAGTTGGATCCAACCAATGCTCCTTGAACCAACGCAGCAAACTGTTCACCGAATCAAAGATCTGGCCACGAAAACGGTAACCCTCCGGCATGACGGTGACATATTCATGCCGCACCTTTGTCTTGGGTAAATAGGCGAGCAGAAATTTACCAGGCATACTCTTGGAAGCAGTGAAGAAGTAATGGATTTTCTTCGGATCCTTGGCCTTCTCGTCGCGTAGTACTTGTTCCATGTAATCCCGTTCATTCCCATTGGCGGGTGTTAAATTGGGCTTGTAATATTTGTACTGCAGCAGTTCACGAGCCGCCAAGGCCATGGGAGTGATATGGCGGGCAATAATTTCATCCAAATCCTCGAATTCCTCGGTGCCAATCCAAAGACTTCGTCCCAAACTGTAATCATTCTCCTTGCCCTCTTCACGCACGTCAATGTGTTGGAAGATTTCATCGGCCACCTTCCAGGTGGCAGTTAAATGATCATTGGACTTGCTACTCGGACGCAACGCCACTTCACCTTGATCGGCCTCAGCAAGCATTGCGATAACCTCGGCATAGGACTTGTTAAAGAAACTAGGATGGGCAATAACACGGCGGGCATAGGTTTTACGCTTCAATGCTTTTGCCTTGGCATCCGTTACCTTGCGATTGTCTAACTCCTCGGTGACAAAGTCATAGAAGGCATCTCGCCGAGGTCGCCATTCGTTGTTTACATCTTTGAGATCAGCTGTTTTGGAGGAGCAATCAACGGAGAACCGATCGATATCGATTTTAATAATGCGCACATGAATCATTTGAGAGACGCGAACTCGTTCCTCTGGATTTCGCACCTGCTTATCCGATAGATTCTTAATGTGTATGAATCCGGGCAGTCCATTCTCCAGCCTTACTCGCACGCCCGAAGCCTGACCTGGACAAGCATTGGCATCGAAATGATTCCACACTTCGGATAGCTCTGGAAAGTCATCTTTATGACAGAATGGGCATTGCCAGCTATCGCTCGCTTCAATCCTTACGGGATTGGCATTATCCAGTTGCTCGCCCTGCGGACGACGATAAGTGAAACCAGTTACCATTGCTGTGACGCATTTACCCACATAGAACGAATCGGGCGTCTCTTTCGTCAACATATCAAAGAGCTCCTCAGAGCTAGGTTTTTGGTACGGTGAACGGTAATCCTTGTAGAGGCAACTAAGCTCATTCCTTATGTCATATAGGGTAATGCTTTTGCTGCCGAAACCCTGACGCTCAAGTTCAACCGCGAAAGCATCCAAATCGAGATCTTTAAGACGCTCCGGTGACTCCAGTATCTCTTCGAGAGCTCCAGCCGGATTGGTCTCTTCATCGTCATACTCCATTGCATCGATGGCCATCTTACGGGCCCATTCGTAGGTCTCCGGATGGACACGTGATCCATCCAAAACCTCCACATAGGCTTCCGTTGAATCTCCCAGTGAGCTAGTGTCAATCTTAATGAAACCACTGCAATTGATGAACACCTTGGGACCCAAATGGCAAACGGTGACCAATTGCGTCCGGTTTTCCAGGCGCTGGTTGCTCTGCTTCAGTAGCTTAAGCAAGGCCTGTCCCTTGCGGGGACCCAGACCACAGGTATATTGCAATAGATTGACTGTTCTCGAATTCTGTACCATCATATTAATGTCCAGTCCCACCTCGCTAGTACGATTGATGAACTCCAGACTGAGGTGCTCCAGCAAGAGGTCTTTGGGCACTCGTTCCTGCAGCGGATGATAGCGTAGACAAAGGATCTCGTCGTCGGCATCGCACAACTGGGAATACTCCACCAGAGGATCCTGCATTTTGCGGGCCAGTGACACAGCTTGCTTCAACAGAGCTGGATACTCCTTGAAGTCCGACTCACCCTTCTTGGAATTGGCATAGATTTTGGCCAGTTCGTTGTCAACTATCTCCACTTCAATGGGCGGAAATTGCTCGGACGTTTCAAGCTCTTTGAGTATATCCTTAATATCTGTCTGAATCATTTGGGCATCCCGTGACTCGGCGCCAATTACCACAATATGCGGTTTCTTCATCTTAATGAAGTCGCTTAGCTTCCTTAGATCAGCCAGTTTTTGGGCCTTCTCCTCGGAGCTATGCGAGTTCTTGCGCTTGAGTATGTTTGGCAAACGGAGGTAGTCGGATATGTCACCCTCCACAGTGGTGACAGCGCAGAATGCAGCCACGGATTGATCTGGATCGTAGGCCAAAGCCAGTGTGCGTATTCCACGTAGAGTGCTCCAGTCATCGTAGCTGTAGTCCTGAGGAAATTCTGGTTTGTAGGGCGCCACCTTAAGCCATTTGTACAACTTGGCTGTGCAGGAGCGCAGTACGAACTGTTGGGCCTCTTCGTGGAGTGTTGCCCTCAACTCTTTAATGAGATCGGGTATGACCCACTTCTTCAATGCCAACTGGACGCACTCGGCACGCAGGGTATTCCATTCGAGAACATGCTTTGAGAACTGATCGAGATGGTACAAAGCCTTGGCCTCTTCCACATAATCCCCTGGTGGGCCATTGGCATTGGCATTTCCTTCGAACTCCTCGAGGAATTGGATATCCAGTAGTTTCTCCTCCTCAGCCATTAGCAGCTTGATGAACTGATCGCCAAAGAGATCGCCCACTGGTTTTTTGGCCACGTATTTCATCGAATACACCGGTGAGTTTTCATCAATTAGGACCATTCCGTTTTTGGTGGGCCGAATATTCAGCCGGGCCCGATCGAAATACACTTCTCTAAGGGTTTTACGCAACAAGGGCTCCTGGGCCAATTGCCGGGCCACCACATATTTGGCTGCATGCAAAACCTCATCCACAGTCATAAAACGAGGCGATAGATACTGTTTGGCCATCTCCGTGGGGCTCAACGACTCCTGTGTGACTTCGTTACGTTGATAATTGTCTCGTAGATTTTCGGCGAACTGCTCGGGAGTGAGGCCAAAGTGCTTGGCAAACCCACAAATTCCAGCTTTGCGGAATACCGCATAGGGACTACTATTTGGTGCCTGTTTCAGTTGCTCATCGGCCATGTTTAACTGATCGGCTTCATCCGTTTCATCGAGGTCGACCGGTTCGACATCGTTATTGTTGTCATTGGCATCGCCTCCGCCTCCGTTTTCATCTGCAGCTGCTGCGGCCGCAGCTTGTTTGCGGGCCTTCGCTTCGCGACGTTCCTGTAGCAATTTACGTCGTTGTTCGGCCTGCATTTTGGGCAACTCGTGGGAATAGTTGAGAAGAAAGTACATATGCACATCCTTGAGCTCCTCCATCGACTGCACATCGTTGAGACGCTCAAAGTCACTGTCCAGCATGAGTCGCACATCATCGGGTAATGGCTTCTCCGGATCCGCACACAACGTGTCCAACTGAAATTGTCGCATCTTCTCAAACAAAGCCTTCAGTTTGCGCTTGCGCTCGTTCAGCTGGCACCAGCGTTCGTCATAGTAGTAGACCTTCCACAGATCATCTATGTTTAGCTCGGGCTTTACATATTCCTTCCTATAGAAGGCTATAAATGGGACTTCCAACTGTTGATTGCGGATAAACTCGAGTGTTTGCTTTATTTTGTTTACTGCTGTTGGCGGTTTACGCATTTTCTCACGGTTATCGGCTTTCTCTTGCTCGGATACGGTTTGTTTGCAAAAGGCAAAGCGATATATCCAATTGGCCTCCTCATCCAATTCGTGTGAACCATCTGGCACTGCTGTGACGGGAACTTGTCGCAATTGCATACGCTCAGGTATATCTGTCTTTCGTATCTCATTATCCAGATCGGTGAAATGGCCACGTTTCAATTCGCTAGGTTCATAAATATCAAAAATCGTCTTCTTCGACACTTTCTTTTTGAGCGATTTCTTCTTTTTCGCTGCCCGCACTTCATCGGCACCCATAAGATCCTCATCGTATTCATCGCCCTCCGAGTCATCTTCATATTCATCCTCTTCATATTTGGAGAAATCATCAAAATCAAAGTCAACGCCAAAGATATCCTGACCTTCCTGAAGGGAACTGTGTAAAACAGAGAAATTTTGGTATTTCAATTCGCATTAATCCAACTTTTATTTCCTTGTAAGTTCTACTTACGCATCTGTGAATATGGGGCGACGTTTCTTCTTCTTCTCTGCTATGGGGCGACCGTTGTCATCTACTATAAAATCATCTGCATCCGATTCAGAGTCCTCCTCATCATAGGCATCAGCCTCACGGGGACTACGCTCACTGCGATGCTCGACACTCTATTGGAAAACAATCCATGATATATTTTTGACATGCCTTTTTGTAAATCTTTCCAACTTGCCTCATCGTTCTCATCGAATAACTGTTCAGCAATTTGTTCCCGTGCCAGTCCTTCATCTACATGCTGTTCTTCGCCGTCGCTTTCGTTATCATGGATCCGTCTTAGACGTTTGAAGCGTTTCTATATGTATAGAGAGATGCATTGGATAATGGAATATTGGAATGGAATATATGCATATGTATATATACTTACACGTCTTTCAACCTTAACGCCTAAATTCTCTTCAATCAGATCATAGTCATCGTCCTCGAGCCGATCATCAAGGTCATCGTCTTCATGTTTTTTACGCTTTTTACCGCTACCACCTCCCCCACCTTCATCGCCGCCACTTCCCGTATCGGAGTCATTCTCGCTGGCATCGTCCTCAATGGGATTGTCATCAATTAAATCTTTAAGCTCCTCGCGCAAACGCTCATCATCGTCTGCAAAATGAAAATGATTTAATTTTTTTGTTCAATAGAGATTATCAACCAGCATTTGTGCATATATCTGCTTAGTTTAGATATCGGCGGATCAAATAAATACATATGCTTCCAAACAAATCTCTAAATTATGACACTTTTAAATCATAATTGATAGGGCTCGTTACAACTTCATCAATTTAAATAGAAACTAAATGGTAGTCGAACCTCAAGGCTGACTAAAATGTTTAAACGTTTTCTTCATTGTTACTACGCATTTCATAGTCTAGTAGATATACAAATAAGTTATAATAAATAAAGTCGGATAATAATTTTGTTTTTGGTTTTGTTTTTTCTTTTTTTGTAAATTCATTTTCTAGTCTTGTGAAAATTTGCCGTGTAGCAAAGATAAAAACACATAACCTCAAAGAAGGTAAACAACTAACAAGCAAAAACATGTAGACAATTAAATGCGGCTCTTTGATAAACAATTCAGTTGTGCTTCGCGCTTTTTTCAGCCTCAAATCGGTTCTTGATGCAAGGGAACGGGAACGGGACGAAAAGGGTTTGGGGATTACATATTTCACAATGTTGTTTGTCATTAAGGCGGCTGCTGCTGCTATTTGGACAAAACACACACCTTCTTCTTCCTCGCTGCTATCCGAAACGGCCTTTAGCTTTTTTAATTTTTTGCGCTCATGGACATCCAATTCCTCTTCCTCCTGCAAAATGTAATAACAAACATTAATGAAAAATTATTAAGAAAAATATACAATACGAACACACAACACCCACGCATTCACATATATGTATGTACGCTCACACGCACGCACCCACACAAACACAAGCGCAGCAGCATGCACCACGCAAAATATTTGCACTAACAAATAAAAACCCATGAAAAAGGCTTTACCTCAGATTCTTCGGCTTCGGAGTCCAAAAATTCGGCCATTGTAATAAATTAAATAATTAAACTATAGGCTTAAAAACGAATTTAACTAAAATTAATATACAATAAACGTTGCTTGCAGTGTCACCAGTGTTGCCAGAAGCTAAATCGCGCTTTCCCCGGGCTATGGCAGCACCGTGTTATTTTGCCACAGTGGCTAAAAAAATTCGATAGTCCATAGAATACCTATCGAAATCGTAGCAACAAAACAAATCAAATTAAATGTCATAAACAAAAGCAATGTTTCTAACATTTGCAATAGAGACTTTTGGGCAACAAAACAATATTAAGTTTCATTATTCATTTTAAAAAGTTTGAAATTACAATTATATTTTTGATAATCGATATATCTCAGATTTGCAAATCTATCGATAGTCGGTCTGCTCGATAAATGCGATGAAAATCGAACCATCGCACTCCACCACTGACATCGATGAAATTCCCAGCTCTACTTTGCTGCGCTGCCGGAAGAACGTGCGCGCGGTTTTAATAGTTTTATGTGTGTCTAGCATATTCAACACACATATATATAAGTATAGTATATATCTATATATATACAGCAAAAACATACGTATAGTTAATAATTCTTAGTCGTTAAGTTAATACGCCAGAAACGCGGCAATAGCTACCAGAATTAGACATAGACATTAGACATCTTACATAGAAAATTTCCAGATCTAAATTTTCAAGTGTATTTATAAATTAGTTTGTTCCTTTTTTTTTTCTTCTTGTTTAATACAAGAAATAACTCTTTCGGCAATACGTTGTTTATGATTATTTTTTTTTTTTTTCGCGAATGTGCTTGGTGTGTGAGAGTGTGTGAACTAATTGTTGATGCCTGCTACCGCTGTTCCATTGCAACAAACAAAAAGAACGAAAAAAGAATGAACTATTAGACATAAATATGTGCATATGACGGCAACAACAGAAAATAAAGGCAACAATTTGTGTGTTTTATATACATACATATATATGTGAATTTTGAAACGAAGCAAGCCGCCACCTTAAATTGAAATTTCGTGCAACGACAAAACAGAATACTAAAAAAACACAAGCTGCCCCGTTAAAGTAGAAGCCGAAGAGGAAGCAGGAAGCAATTGAAAGGAAACCAAAAAGTCAAAGAAACTGAAGTCAATAAAAAGTAACCCCAATTAGAGACTCCCCCCGGCAACACCCCCAAACAATCCAATCTAACACCCTCTCCCCCTACCACCAACACCACCACCATCATCATGGATTTAATCAATAAGTTTAGCAATGCATTTTGGAGTACGCACGTTTGGCTCCCGCCAAATACAACATGGGCGGATATAGCGCCTGGTTCACGTCCCGATGTTGTTCATGCAAATTATAAGGATCTGATATGGCCGATACCGCTGGCCGCTGTTGTCATGCTGGTCCGTTACACACTAGAGCGGTAAGTAAGAAAAAAAAAAACAAACCAAATGAACGCCAAGTGATCGGAGGGTTAAGAAAAATAAGCAGAGAGTGAGAGAGAAAGGAGATGGCTGACCTCTCCTTTTTCTGTTTTATTTCCTTTTGGGCGCGACAGAAAGTAAGGGCGAAAGTCAGATAGAGAGAGAGAGAGAGAGCAGCAGCATATTGCAATTCATTACAATTAAAGCTTATTTCAGTTTTACTGTAAATTTTCATTGACACACCCACACACACACATACTATACAATGGCGTGCCTTTGCCATATCTGCATGTGTGTGTGTGTACAGTAAACTCTGAGTGTTAACTTTTATGCATCTGTTTTTTTTTTCATTTTTTTTTTTTTTCAAACATAACCTCACGTGGAAACGCCCAACAATTTTATGTCGTGCTGTGTGAGTTTGTGTGTGTGTGTGTGTGTGTGTGTGTGTGTGTGTGTATGAATGGGCCTGTGTCTTTGTGTGTGCGAGGCAAGCCGCAACTTTAAGTTTTCCCTTGGCTTCATTAGAACAAGAAATCCGAGCAGTTCGACGCCTCAGTTTTCTCACTAATTGTTTAGTTAAACGAAAGAAAAAAAAAAGCAAAAAAACAATAAAACATCAAAATTTGTTTATAAAACGCCGCATAACCCCCGGCACACACACACACATAAACACCCTTGCCACAATGCACATTCATACACACATACATATGTATGTATGTATATTTATGTTAGTATGTACGCGTGTCTATGCTTATGCACAGTGGCTTGAAATCGATGGATAATGTAAACAATTAAAAATTGCATAAAAGGGATTCAAACTAAGCTTTATTTGATATATACATTTTACCTTGTGCCAATTCTCGAATGATCCTTGTAATAATCATCTTCTAATATTTCAGAGTATTATTCATTCGTATTAAATATTCAATATCAACCATTGAAAATGGAAAAAGAGTTTTGTGACGGAAAAACTTTGGAAATTATATATAAATAACTAAATTAGTCAAGTTGACTATGTTGACCATATATATATACATATATATATATATATTTTTTTTTAAATAAATTTATTTTATTTCTAATTTGGAGTGTTGTGTTTTTCGTAACATTTTGTATCAATGTGCATAGGAATATTATTTGGGGCATTAATCGGCCAATTAACCTGTACCTACGCATGTATGTGTGTGTGTGTGTGTGTGATTTTAGTGAAATTGTATTTGCAATGCTTATTTTACCTCCTACTAAACCAGCTGCTTGCCAGCCGGCTAACTGTTCTGTTTGCACAGTGTTGGTAAAGTCAGTTAGTTTCTACGAAATGTTTGGAAAGCTTTTCAAAAAGGAGAATCACCATGAAAACTATGCTTAACGGTCGAATATAAAACGCCAACACACGTACACACACTCACACACACACAAAATGCTTTGCTTTCTTGCTTCTCATGGCTGTCCAGTCTAATGTGGTCGTATGAGGTCTCTGATACCTGGTCTCTTCTTAAACGAGAATTGCCTTTCAGGGTCAACAGATTTTTGTTATATATCTTTTTATTTTTTGTGTTTGTTACTCTTTCAAATGTATGCATGTGTGTGTGTACATACATACATATATATGTATATACATATATCTAAATATTTAAATGGCAAATGTCATCAGACTTGCGACTCCAAAAAAAAAAGAGGAATATAATAATAATAAAACACAAAACGCCTTGAGCAAGAATAGTGCAAATGTGTGTGTGTGTGTGTGTGTATGCACATAAAACGCTGATAAGATTTGCCCACTAAAGATTTACGTATAAAATTTGTTGATAATGCTATCTTTCAATTGCTTTATGGCAAAGCTACATTACTAAAGTGTCCCAGTGTATTCGTCTCTCTCTCTGTGTGTGTGTGTGTGTGTAAGTGAGTGAGTCAGGTCCCCCCAGTCAGTTATGAGTCAGCAGGCATTGCCAAAACGGATGACTTCTTCCTCCTCGTCTTCATTTTCCGTATAAAAGTTTTCCAAATAACTGTATTTGTATATACAGTGAGTCAATCTTGTGTCAAATAGCGGACAATCGTCCTTAATTATGGTCGAACATAAATTTGTTTCACTGTCAAGTTGGGAGGACTCTCTGGATACGTAATCACCTTAGCAAAGTTGTGGCAGAAGAAGAAGCAGAGGCCGATGGGTGGGGGAAGGTGGGGGCGGCGATAAAATTTCAAGTTAATTATTTAAATGGCCCTCCACGCACTTGCACACACACATACACACACACGTACACTTTTAATCTCATTTTATCGGCCAACTGGGTTAGTCTGCTCTAGATTGGCAATTGAAATTTCCAAGAAGAAATATACAAACACAAATTCTAAACTCGTTTTTGTGTGCTATTTTTCTTACCCTTGCCCATTCTTCTTAGTCTTCTTCTTCTTCTCGGCCATTTGGTTAACAAACGATTGCCCAATGGCCAAAACGCACGTGCTTTACGTTGCTACCAAAACGATTGCCCTCATATGAGTTGGCGGATGGACGGGTGGGTGGGGGTACGGCATGTGGAAGAATGAAATGAGGGGCCAAGTGAAGCAAATGACTGAGGTGGAGCAATGGGGGGTTAAATGCTGCTCAATTAACACTTGATATTTATGTATAAATACATACAGACATATGTGTTTTTTTTTCCTTTATTGACTAAATAGGTATAGATATATACAAAAGTATAAAAAATTTCGTAAAGGGGGGGGCTAGATCCTAGGGGACGTCCTCGTGGGAATTGCTTACTAGGGTCGGTGGCTTTCTCTACGACGCTCCAGCTCCAGATCTCGCACTACGTAAGCTGCAAAGCTGTTGACAGCTTCCCAGGTTTGTGGGCTGCCAACCATCTCATCCACCGACTCCTGCAATGTTTTCTAGGCGCCTTCTTTGGGATTCATAGCGCCGACACCTAAAGAGAATATGTTGTGCGTCTTCTACGCTATTATCGCTGCAGGCTGTGCCAATAGGCGATTCTTCATGCCCAAAACGATGGAGATATTTCCTAAAGCAGAAATTTACTGACCCATGCTCTCTCCCTATCCACTTTTCTATAGTTGGGATCAGCAGGTGGGTCCTTCTACCCTTCTGTAACGCATCCCATCTTCTCTGCAATAGGCCACACAATTCATTTTCATTTCATTTTCCCTGCCGTTCTAGTTCTTTCTGATAATAAAACAACAAAGTTCCTGCCTTCAGTAGAGATCTGATATATCAAAAAAGCTTAGGTACTTTTGCTTATGTCTTAATGACTTGTTGTAAATGAACTTAACTGACTGTTTAGTGTCTCCTCTCTGCTTTGTCTCCTTCTCTGCATTGCATCAATGACATCTGACCAATTCTATAATGCCCAATACGAAATCTTTGAAAATTTACTTTAACATTTTGTTCTTGATCAGTTCAAAAAGGGTTCAAGTATCAGCGATGATTAATTTGCCTCATATGGAATTTTGATACTTGAAGCATTCATCGAAGGGGTTTGCTTTCGAATGAATGACTCATAGGCAACATTTTAGGGCAATATTAGTAACCATCAATCCATCAATCTATCCATCCGCCAATCGTGTGTGCAATTGTCGTCGCAGCCGCATTGGCGTGTTGAATTATCATCAACAAGGGAAAATAATTCCCCCCCCAAACAACATACGACACGAATTATATGTATATATATATACGTATATATATAGTATATATGTTCAAGTGCTACTGATAACACACCACAAAATAAATGACAAATACAAGTCGTTGGCATTTTGGACGTAGTCTGTACATTGCACCCAAAAACAAAAACAACGACACAAGAAAATGTGCACAATTAGTGAATTAAATATAATTATTCTAAATAATAGCAAAGGTTTTTATTTGAATGTTTGTGTTGTGTTGTACTCAGTTTATCGACATGAACATTAAATGCACGATCAACAAATTATGGAAGAAGCCACACGACATAATCTGAGAATAAATGCAACTACATGGCGTGCCGCCTGTTTTTATACCCTACACCAAGGATGGCCGTGGCTCTTTACCGGCAGAGGCTGGGCAGAGAAAAACTCGGGACACACAAATTTTTGTGTGCGTCGACTCGCAAAAGTGTCCTTCTTCTCTGCCCACCCTCTGCCGCTTATGCTCTGGCTCCGTGGCCACCCTTGCCCTACACCGATAGGGTGAAATGGTATAGTAAAGTGGCCAAACGGGCAGAAGGCCCCATAAAGTCTATATATTCTTGATCAGCATCAACAGCCGAGTCGATCTAGTCATTCTTAACATTGCTCCCTCCCTGGCATTTATGACATCTACTTATGTACTCTTTGATATAGCGTAGTATAGTATTGTCTTTTGATTTTTGCCATCGTTCTGGTAATGCCAGTATGACCTCCTTGAATTGGATCATCATGGTATGTAGACAGTATTGCTTCTTTTTCATTTTCTATTAAGGTCACCGTCTGGAGTAGCGCTACTCGTAATGTTTTCAATATAATATTGCCCATATTTTTAAAAGAATCCATTGAAATAATTTCAAAGATCTTTTCGCTCGGTGCCACTTTGAGTTGTCTGACTTCAAGTATACCGGCTTGTATTTCAAGCCTTTGGTAGAACTGTCCTAAGTCGAGAATTCCATTGGTGTACAAATCGCTAACATCAATTCTTGCTATAACTTTCTTTCCATGTTTCAATGAACATTTAGACCCGTTAGTTATTCGCAACTCACTATTTTTCGTACCTCGTCATTTGTGATGATCTCTGAGACTATAAAAACTAAGTAGGCGACTTACTTCACTTTGAGTGTATACACTTGAAATACCTTGAATCTAAATTCTAACAACTTATGAAAATGTATAAAATTTCAATCAAAGTCATCCTAAGGATAGAGAGAGAGAGAGTAAGAGAGAGAACAATGATCAGCAGAAGAGAGTTCGCTTAAACCAGTTGGGAATTACATATCAACAGAATTTCAATAGAAAGTAACTTATGCGTAAATCAGTTGGGAATAGCAAATTACATATAAACAGAATTTCCCTAGAATAAGCAACACAGAAAGTGAGAAAGAGAAATAGTTGGCTGTTGCTCAAACTAGTTGCGAATTATATGTAATTGAATAATATAAATAGCCAATTGATTTGCAATTTCCTCAGCATTTTCCAAGCATAAGAAGCGCCAGAACAAGAGATTTCAAAAGAACTAGTTACGCTGAAACTATAAACTCATGATCCATACTAGAGGTGGGCATGGGCTGGGTTTTTATCGGGTACCCGTTTCGCTCAACCTGAAAAAAATGAGAAAATAAGGCAATGAATCTTATTGAGAAATTACACTACACTGATTCACATCTGATTCTGATTCGCCAAACCCACAATCGCCCGCACACCACCCGAAACGGGTAACCGTACCCACGGGTAACCCGTGCCCATCTGTAATCCATACATTAGTTTTTGAGATTTGAATTCAAATTAAAACATGGAACAAACTTTAGAAATAGAAGAAGAACTTTGCTAATATCTTTTGTGATTCTAAACGGTTTCAAAATGGTTTATCTCAGTTTAATCAGTTGGAATTAAAGTTAATGCCCAGCATTTAAAGTGAAATACAATTTCCTAATGTTTTCTATTGCCAGCATTGGTCAAATATATCTTCTTTCCCTCCCGAGATTTGAAAACCTCAAATTTGTGATCGATGAAGTGTCGTGGCATTACTTCATTCAGATCTCGCATCAGACAGTGTGTATACGGGGCGGGGTGGGGTGTGGTGGGGTGCGGGTGGTTGCAAGTTCTTGACGAAAATATTTCCATAACTTCTTGAGTATTTGAAATATTTATCAAAATTTAGGTGTGCGTGTTGTCTGTGACGTAGAATAAAAGTAAAAATCGATCATAAAACTCAACTTCCTCATTTTACGTCATTGGATATTGACATTAGGGCGGGTATTCTCTATCTCTCTCTCTCTCTCTGGCTCATAAATTCAATAATTAATTTATAAAAAGGAACAGAAAAAGGCGAGGGGGTTTCGGGGTGCGTTTCTATTGAGTTTCGATTCTAATTGAAAATTGAAGCATTTGTTTAGTGTCACCAAATGCGGGTCCAACAAGACGAGACTTTAGTGAATCCGGCAAAATCAATTGAGATTTAATGGGGTTGGGGAAGGGAAGGAGGGGTGTGTGTGTGTGGGGGGGGGGTCTGTATCTTCAGACTAAGCATTGGTTTTTCTTTCTCTTTCCCTAAATGAAATATGCTGTGCGTGCGTCTTGAACTTGAACTTGAGCACAAAACACGTGTGTCCCCAAATATATATGTATTTGTTCATTCCGGGAACATCTATTTAATATTCAAAAAGGCAACAAAAGGAGTAGCCTCCAGCCAGCCCCGCCCCTACCCCTACATCCCACCCAAATATGTTTTAATTAACGAATTAACTTCCGAAACGCAAACAAAAAGCAAACAATACGCCATTGTCCATCTATTGAATGGGCACTCTGTTGGGTTTCGATGCCTAATTATGTATGTAGACGGAGGCTTTGGACCTTTATTTTACATGCTCCACACGTGCCACACACCGCAGACGAGAAAGCGAAAGAGAAAGATAGAGAGAGAGAGAGAGAGAGATACATAGATAGAATTTCAATTGGGAATCAAAAGCAAAAACAAAAAAATATCCGCATTCCGCATATGAACATATATATATACAGTAGAATCCAGTTATAACGTCCGTCCGGTTATAGCGACTAAAGTTCGATGAGTGATTGATTGGTCCCAATACAAACTCATATGAAAGGGGGGCCTCCTGTTAGTACGTCTTCCGGATATAGTCGTTCGTTATAACCGGATAAAGTCGTTCGTTATAACCGGATTCTACTGTATATACTATGTATATATATGTTTTGCCTATTTGAGTGATATTTATATCTTAAGAACTTTTCAAATCTTTCGATCGAAATGAAAATCTAATGAAATTTTAATCAACTATTATGATGCCAAATAATCAAAAAACCATCATGACTCGAAAAATATATATGTAGAGAGAGAGAGAGAGAGCACTTTGTTTTATATTCCAAAATGTGCCAAGGTCGTAAAGTGTTATCAGAGATATGATTAAACAATCTGCTTGCTGTGCCTGCTGTGGCTCACTTAATCACCTGCACCTCACATGGTTTTATTTCTGCCAACAATTTGAACAATTCATTTCATATCTGTCTTTTTATTTTGTAGCTTTTGGATATCACCAATTGGCAAGTCATTGGGTATACGAAGCTCCAGACCCAAAAAAGCAGCAAATGTTCCTATATTAGAGGCGGCATATGCCAAATCATCGCGATTGGATAATAAACGGGTAAGAACTCTTTCTCGATGGATCGATCGATTGAAAAGGACTTTCATTTTGTTCATTTTTAGCTGGCTCCGCTGTCCAAACAAACGGAATTAACTGAACGGCAAATTGAACGCTGGTGGCGCTTACGTCGTGCCCAGGACAAGCCATCGACGTTGGTCAAATTCTGTGAGAATACTTGGCGCTGTATATATTATCTATATAGCTTTATATTCGGTGTGATTGTCCTATGGGATAAGCCTTGGTTCTGGGATGTCAAAAGCTGCTGGTATGGTTATCCCCATCAGGTAAAAGCCACACACACACACCCACTCATACACACACATATAATGTTTGATTATCTCTATTTATATAGTCAGTCAGCAATGATATCTGGTGGTATTACATGATATCCATGTCATTCTATTGGTCATTGACTGGCACGCAGTTCTTTGATGTGAAACGAAAGGATTTCTGGCAAATGTTCATCCATCACATGGTCACCCTATTGCTAATGTCCCTCAGTTGGGTATGCAATCTACATCGTGTTGGCTCCCTTGTGCTTGTGGTCCACGATTGCGCTGATATATTCCTGGAGGCAGCAAAACTAACCAAATACGCCAATTATCAAAAACTATGCGATGCCATATTCGCGATATTCACTGTGGTATGGATAGTGACACGTTTGGGTTTCTATCCACGGATAATCTACAGGTGAGGAGCAGCAAAAGCCATCGAATCGAATCGAATCATTCATTCTGGATCTTTCTCTCTCTGATAGTTCATCTGTGGAGGCACCACGCATTCTGCCCATGTTCCCAGCCTATTATATATTCAATTCGTTGCTATTGATGCTGCTGGTGCTGCATGTCATCTGGACATATATGATTCTAAAAATTGTTGTCGACTCTCTGCAAAAGGGTCTGGTATGTTTGGTACGGACAAAGTTGTTTGTTGTTGCTAATGTTTGTTGCGCTACACAATTAATAAGCATGTGCAGGAGAGAAATCTCTAATTTATTTACTAATGATCAAAATCCTCTCGATTGTCAGCCTAACATGAATAACTGTAAATCTAACGCAGCAGCAACTATGTAACTTGGCCTAAAACGGCAACAGCAACTGAAATCCGATTTTCTATCATTAGCTTTATTCAAAAATCATCAATATATTCTCGTTCTCCAACAGATGTCTGGTGATATACGTTCCAGTGATAGTGAGGATCTCACAGATAGTTCGGAGAATACAAAAGTTGCCAACGGCGGAACGGGGCGATCCAAGAATAAGGTGAACCCCACACCAGCAGGAGGTGCTGGTGCTGGTGATGGCGGTGTGACACAGCGCAGGACCAATAATGCCAGCAATCATAATAATTCAACGACAACGACAGCGGCCAAATAAATGGGGACACGCGCCGCCGCACCAAAAGGGAGAAGAAGAAGGAATCAGGAGCCCAAGTAGTGGAACAAATAGCTCTAACCAGTAAATAAACAAAACAAAAAGGAAATCAAAAACAAGAATAGCTTCAAAAGAAAATGTGAAAAGCTTGAATGGGCAAGGAAAATGTGAAACCCAAAACAAAACCAGCAGCAGCAGCAACAACAACAACATCAAACCAAACCAGTTCAGAACGTTTTTATGTTAATTTTTAATTCTTTTTATTATAAACAAAAAAATATATACATAAAATATAAAAAAAAACAAATTCTGCTTTTTTTACGCATAAAAAAAGAAGTAAAACAAAAACAAAAAAACCAACAATAATTAAAAACAACAAATTGAATAAATTAATGGAAATTTTTTTTTGTAAAAAGGTGCAACAAATTCTCTCCTTTGTATTGCAGTTAAAAATGTTGAAATTGTTTAAACTAAGTAAAATCGCGAAAGAAAAAAAACAAAAAAGCGAAAAACATTCAGTAATGGAGGGAAGCCCCTCCTCCAACCGCCCCCTTTTTATGGGAGGGAGCGAATCAAAACCAAAACCAAATTGAAATCATTTATGATTAAGTCGCTAATTAAAAGGCAAAACTCACACAAAGAATATTTAAATACAAATACTTGCAACAACAAAAAATGAAGTAAATTAAATTGCTATTGTAAATACTTGTACGTTTCCAATATTAAAAACTATATTAATAAAAAGTCCAATAACTCTTTAAAAATGTTATAAAAACGTTGATTACTTTGAAACGAAAAGAAAATTCTTGCTCAGGGGTCGCAACTGTGACTTGGTAAGATGAAAAGCTGCTAACGCAAATAAATGGATTCATCTGGAACTTTTCGTGCCAAAACATATAAACAGAAAGCTAAAACAAACCTCTGGACTGGTTCTACATATTATTATTATTATTAAAGTATAGGATATAGTTGTAAACTATCAACCTAACTATATTTTTACAAGCACTGGCAACTAAGGCCTTCGGCTTAGACGAAAACTACATGCAAGTTACGAGTCCGGTCCATGGATACGAATCTGGTCCCTGCTTAGGAGCCAGTTACGAGTCTATCATCCGTGTCTCCATGTCGGTGTGTGGTATTACCATGATCCTTCGGACACACAAGACTCTTTCTTTAACCACTAGTTTACCATGAAACTAATTCCACAGAAGCTTGGTTTAAAGTTATAATTCGTTTATTACTTGAATGTATCTCTGGTTCCGAGGCCACACTAAGACTGCACCTTTTCCACAGATCGGAGCCTTAAATATACCTCAAGAGGGTGTTGAGAGCAGGTTGCTCTTCCGGTGAAGACAGCAGAAACGGGTTGGTTACGAAGAATAGAAAAGTGCTTCTGCTATGTGATAGGAAGTCATTAATGGAACAAGTGGATAGTGTGGATCAAATGGGTCACAATGTACTTAAGGTTATGGGATGCGTGTGTTGTCAACGTGACTTTAAATGCGGGAGGGTATACTACCCGGAACTCATTCAACAGTTTCTGGCAGACAAGAGTCTTGCTGCACCATAGTTGGTCGTGGTGTAGGGCACGGTTCTACTTAATCTGTAGGAGTCGGCGTATCGTCGAGAAACGCGTGTGCTAACTTCCATACACTAGCCTGGGATTCGAACCCGAATCCTCGTTGTTCAGTTGACTAAATGGCTGGGTCACTTAGACAACTCATCTACCGAGGATTGCTGTATCACAATTCCTGCGTTTCCATCAAATTTCCGTAGAAACTATTGTCCATTTGGAAGGAGGAGCCTGGCACGACATGGAGACTTCTGGTTATTCAATGTGAACAGCTTGCAATTAAATTACAAATTTCATGTAACACATTTTCATGGCTTACAAATTAATGTTTATTGGTTTTAGATTTATATATGCATGTATAATGTATATTTTATTATATATGTATGCGTGTGTGTGTGTGTGTGGGGGGGGGGTTGGAGAGGAGAGGAGTGTTTGTTTTTGTTTGAGGGGAAGGATGAAGTAAAGTTGGTTATCTTACATCAAAGTCTTACTATTAATTTACCACAGATAAATGAAGAAAACTCTTAATTTAAAATAAACAAAAAAAATTTAGAGTTTTGCTTATTTATCTGTGCTAATATTTTTGCTTACTGGCTCCTGAAAAATTTCTCTTCCCTTTAGTCCCTTTCTTCATTCTATACTTTTTTCCTTTGCTTGTTTGTTTTGTGTTTGCTATTCTAGCTTAAGACTATATCTATTTTTTATATTATTTTATTGTTTTTGTTTTTAATTATCAACTAGATGATGCAATTTTCACGTACACAGTTTAATTTCCCCGCTGACACAGATGGAAAATGCAAAAAATGGGGCACATTATGTCCGACATGAAATACGCTTTAAAAATTAGATTAGGGGGAGAGGTGGGGAGAATGAGGGGGTGTTGGCTGCAAGTCCTGCAGATCCTCCAAGTATTTATCTATATATACTTAGTAAATGTTTCTCTCTCCCTAACTAAATACTACTGACTGACTTACATAATAAAATGTGTGTAGCTTTAATTGATTCTCGATTCTCTTACACTAATGTGTTTAGTATATATATATGTATGTATGTATGTGAGAGTGTGTGGATGTATGTGTGTATAGGCAGGCGGCAGTTTTTAAAGTTTCTAACAAAACCAAAAAAAACATCGTCAAATGGTGGCCGAAAGAAAAAAAAATAAAGGGAAATGGTGAAAAGTTCTCTTTCGTTTGTTTTCTGATCATAGGAAGGATTTGCATGCAGTTTTAAAGGAAATAATCCGCCTGAGGTTTTTTGGAAGGTATCCCCCGACTCTCCTGTGGGGCAGCTTCAAAGATGACAAAGTCACGATGCAGGTACTCGTTCAGTTCCAGAATGGCAGCCACATTGCCGCAACTGGAAAAGGTTAAGGCGTTAAGGCACTGAGGACTTTTCGTTCAATCGATTCGTACTCACCGATAGCAATAGTTGGGTGCCGACCATACGGTCAGTACTGTCTCATTGAAATGCCATTTGAAGCCTTCCATAACCAATTGATGAGCCCGACAAATCATATCAATTTCGTTTGTTCGATTGAATTGGGAAACGACATCCGAACCGAAGAGATAGCCAGCACCGCGAGGTGATACACCCCAACCGGTTTGGTCTTCCGGATCGCTCCATAGTAGATCGCACATTGGCCCATCGTGGGGTACCTCTTGTTTGCGATCAATGCTACGTATCTGATCCAAATACTGTATGGATGGCGATAGGCCGCCATGAACACAAAATATCTTTCCATCAATGATGGCCGACAGGCTGAGGTAGTCAAAAATTTCAGTGCAATATCGCCACACGGCGGTGGATCCATATTTACGGAGGCACTCATCGTAAAATCCATAGACTTGGGTAATTTGGCGAGATTCATGGTTGCCCCGAATCAAAGTAATCCGATCCGGATAGCGTACCTTCAATGCCAATAGAAGTAGGAATGTCTCAACACTGTAATAGCCACGATCCACAAAATCGCCCATAAATAGATAATTCTTCTCTGGCACATCGCCGCCAACTTTGAATAGCTCCTTTAGATCATAGAACTGGCCGTGGATATCACCGCAAACGGTTACCGGCGAATCGACACGTTGCACATTGCCCTCCTCGACAAGGATTTCACGTGCCTTTGCGCACAGAGCCTTCACTTCATTTTCCTTGATGATTTCACAACGTTTCAGTTGCTCGATTTGGCGATCCAAATCGCTATAGTCCGACATGGTATGATATGAATGAAGGACTTGAAAGGGACGGGGGGGATATTTTAGGGGAGATATTGAACGACAGGCTGGCAGGCTGCCACTGGATGTAGGAGACGGAGGAAAACAAAATAGAAACCTGGCTTGGTTCTACTGTTAATAGTGCTTAGCCAGCCTGAAACAGAAAAACCAAATCAAATTATTGTACACTAATATGCGAAAAAAAAATTGTTGTTTGTGTTGTGTGTGCGTGTGTGTGTAGCTTGTGGCTGGCTGCTTTGCCGCGCGCGCCTCTCGTTAGCCGCTTCTGGCTTCATCCAAAACACACACAGCTCCAGCTTCACATATTATTTAGATATTTAAACTTACTTAAAGCGATTTCAGGCCTCACAATTGCAACAATTCGTTAGCAATTTTAGTTATTTGTCAAACAGACGGTTGAAATAAAAATCTCCTAGCTTTTCTTTCTTTCGTGCAAAAAGAAAATAAAAATCCTAAATAATAGAGTGACCGTACCAACAAACAAAAGGTGCATGCAAAAAAAATACTAAAAAGTGCTATTAGAGATGAGTAAACTGTAGTTCCGTTCAAAATATAATAGGTGAATGATTACTGTAAATACAAATATTTTGGACAATTTGTTCTTAGAACACTATGATTGTTAGTTATAATTTTTGTAAAAATGAGAGTTCATTGTTTGAAACTTGCTCTTGTTTTGGAGCTAATAGAGTTCCCTTATTAAATTCAACTTTATTGCTTTTTTCTTTTGCTTTGTTAGTATTCAATAAAAATAATTAGAAATTGGTCATTGTTTTTAAAGATTGCATTATACCGCTGAAGATGATAGTGTGTCTCCACGCACCAAACAGTGTGCTACCATAGTCAGGCGAGAAATTTAGTTCCATTGTCTGGCCACACTGGTAGAAATCAGTTCAAGTCGTCGCGTCGCGCATAGAAAAACAACAACAATAATAAAGGAAAAACATCTAAAGAAAAAGAAAAAAAATTAGATAGCAACAACAAAAGAAAATTAGATGAACAACAAATCGTGTTGGGTGAAAGATTTTTTTTAGCTTACAATTAGACATTTCCCTTGTCATCGCTCGAGTTACATTTCCTCCTTGTCAGTTGCTGCAACAGCAGCAGCAAACGTCGCCGTCGTCGTCGCCGTCGCAGTCGCCGTCTTCGTCATCGTGAACGTCGTGTCATCCGTTTTTTAGTTTGTCCATTGTCCAGCGGAGCCTCGTGTTTCAATATCAATTATAGGGGGTCCCCACCCCAGCTCCCGCCCCGCTCGCCCCGCCCCGCTCGCCAGACTCCGTCATTAAACAAATACAAAATCCAAGTGTAAAAAAATACCGTAGTAAAGAAAACTTTCCCGAACAAAAACTGTCACAAATCCCAAGCACCATAAACAGTCCGCTTTAAAATCTCCCTCTTCCCAAACCCCACCGTCGCACAACCCATTCCTATTCCCCTTCTCCCTCTCCACCACCGTGACACTGTGTGGCTATAGATACGGCGCGTGTTCTTTCTATAGAGATGCCGTATAGGCCACTATGGGTTCGCAGACCTTGGAAATACTGCGCCAAGGCGTGTGGGCCTCACTGACCGGCGGCTATTTTTATGATCCGCATCAGGGTGTCTTCTGCAATGTGGTACATTTGTATCTCTGGCTCTATTTGCTCTGTTCGCCATTTGTTGCATATCTGGTAAGGATTTCTGGCATCCTCATCACGCAACTGGATTCCATTCGATTCTATTCTCAATTGTTTCGCAGTATTTTCCGAGCACTTGGCTGACATGGTTTGTGTATTGCACTGTCACCAGCCTCACCATTCTGATGGTGAAGGTGGCAAACTTGGCTCTTCATCGGCTCTACGACAGGGCGCAGACCATGTCCGAGGTGAATCTAAAGAGTCAGTTCTTCAAGGTCACCAAGGAGACAGAAACACGTCATGGCCATGGCCATGGCCATCATGACGATGAAGGCGGCATTGAGATGAAGGTCATACGGCCAGGTGGGTCGCGTATTTCGGTGGAGCAGGCAATCAATGAAGCGAGTGAAGAGAATAGCATAATGTCCATTGACAATGTGAATAGTATAATTGGTAAGCGATCCCATTGAATTTCGGCCAACCATAACATCTAATAACTGATCTTTTCTTTTTGATTCTTATGCGGCAGATCTTAAGGTCGATGTACATCGGAAGAACAGCTCAGAGTCCATTGAGCTTATGTTTTATGCTCCATCCATTCTATCCGGTGGCAGCCAGCAAGATCAGCAATCTTTGGCCGGTTCGGCCAGCGTTACCAAGTCGATAAGGAGTAGCAGTGCCAGTGGTGCTATGGCTGCCGCATCCCAGGGATGTGCCGCCGGTGATGTGTTTAGTAAATATCTCACTGTCTGTCCGAAGGTGGTGGAAGCAGCAGCTAGTAGTGGGACAAGTGCCGATGGCGGTAGTAGTGGTGGTTCAGCCGGCGGCGGAGGCGGTGCAATGCCATCAACTGTGGCAACAAATGCAGTTGTAGGTGGAGGAGCAACTTCTACCCGTACGGGTCATTTGTCTCGCAAATGTTCCGAGGTCTTTAGCCGTCGCCATCGACGTCGCCTGGAACGTCAAAGCAGTCTGGACACAGCAGCCGCTTCCCACTTGTCCACGGAACACAAACTGATGCGTAATCAGTCGGACACAATTGCCACAGGAACAGGTTCGGTATCTGCGACGGCGGTGGCTCCTTCATTCCTGCATTCACAGCCATGCAAGATGACCCGGGGTCAGGTGAATGTCAATAATTCCCGACAGCATTTCATACCCTTAAATACCGCCGCGGCAAGTGGCGGTGACGCATTGAGTAGTGGCAGCTCCTCTGGTGTAGTTGTTATTGCACCGTCACATGCAACAGCAACCGGATCTGGGAATCCTGGACGTTCGTCACGTTTGCAACGCCATCGTAGCTCCGAGACGCATGAGGAGCGGCTGAAGCATCAAAATGGCTTGGGACTCTTTCAGCCCATCCTTCAGCCCAGCAGCATTGGTACTCTGGCCGTGATTGGAGGTGGCGGCAGCAGCAGCAGCAGAACTGGAGGTGGCGCAGATGGCGGCAATTCTAACGAATTGGATGATCTGGAATTGGGTTTGGTACGCAATTCAGCAGGTAGCGGGGGCGTGGCAAGTGCATTACAATCATGGATATTGGGTAGGCATGACCAGCATCATTTGGCTTGTAGGGAACATACTCCTCAAGAGATACATTTGCTGCTTGCAGATTCTTCATCGGATGTCTATCTGGAGGATGACAGCTATACCAAATCGGATTTGGGTATCGAACAGCCATCGTCGCATATTTCGGCGCCTTTTCGTGCCCAGCACCATCACCACCACCATCATCATCATCATCACCTGCATCATCATCATTTGGGAGGAGCCATAATCCGCAAGGATCCCACCAGTACAATGTCGGCATTGCAGTTGGCCGGGGCCAGTGGTGGCGGTGGTGGAGGCGGCGGAGGACTGGGTGGTGGTTCGGGCGATGCCGGCAGCATGATTAATGGCTCCGGAGGAGCCGGTGGACGGGGAGCGGCTGGTGGTGGCACGACTGGTATCAAGCGACGAAGACATTCCAATGCCACCAGTTACCATCATAAGCACAGTGGACACGGCTCCAAATCATCAGGTCTCATGTCCACCGGCAGTGGTGCTGGAGGAATGGGTGGTGGATCATCTGGTGGGGTTAGGCGCATCAAGAGTGCCGCCCTGGAAGTTATGTGTCCCCAAGCATCTGTATCAAATCTCAGCCCGCATCCGAACAGTGTCGAGGCCATATCGGGTCAGCAGCAATTGCGAAATCCGCTGCCACCGCCCAGTAAAAGTCTTGTGCGTAATCAACATCTTAATCTCTATCCCGCCCAGAATTATGGTGATCCATCAGGAGGAATGGCATCAGCGACTGGTGTGGGAGTGGGCGTCGGAGGAGGCAGCACTTGCAGCAGTCTAATCTTTGGCAGCTCCAGTGCTTGTGGGTCGACAACAGCCCTCATCGAGGAGCAGCCAGTGTATCCCATTGTTGAGCATTCGGAGCACAATGGCAACGATAAGGAGAACGGAAGCAGCAGCAGACCAGTAGACATTGCCAGATCTGCGGTCAACGAGCATGCCGACGATGATGATGAAGTGGACGATGTACCGCTCCGCCGTCGACCGCGGGCATTGGGATGCAGTCAGACACATCGGAGCGCCGAATCCGATGTGGGTGGACTACTTGCCGATGACGATGATGATGTCTTTAAGGATTTCGATGATAATCTTGAGCATATACTCAGCGAATTGCAGCAGACTCATAGTCAACTGGACGATGTCCTTAAGACCTGTGATTCAGTTGGGGCTGGTGTTCCTGGTGCGAGCGGAGCAGGAGGAGCTGCTGCTGGTGGTGATGATGATGATGATGAGACCGACAATAATACGGGTTCCCGATCGCCTCTGCTTAGTGGTAGCCATCGGCAGCAGGCAACATTGCGAGAAATTACTGCCGACAAATTGCTCCGCCAGGAGCTGAGTCAGCCTAGCTGGTCGGCACAATCTGGAGCTGAAGTACCACCGCCACCACCACCACGACAACCACCGCCACCACCACCACCACTACCACTGCCACCACTACCACCATTGGCCATACGTAGTGAAGCCGATTCCGGTTGTCCATCCAGTGATTGCGAACAGGTGAGTGCCAGCTCCAAGGATCAACTCTTGGCCGGCGCTTCATCGATGGAATCAAAATCGAATCTGGACGAAGAGCAGCCATGCTCTTCGAAAATGGCAGCCAAAAGTCTGGGAGCCATACCCAAGGTGGTCAAATATCGCGAAGTGGATGAACTGCGTCGACGACGCACTGCAGGTTCATCAACAGAAGTAGAGGCTATGCCGCCGCCTGGTCATGAGTTTGCACTGGTTAAGCAATCGCTATCCAAGTTGGCCTCACGCAATTCTTCCTCCTCCAATTCGACGCATAGCATTAGTCTGACGGATAGCCTAACTGCTGATATACATAAGATGATCTGGTTAATGCATGGCGGGGCGGTGGACGATAGGGGACGACCGATAGCAGGCATTGCCACAGATGGTACACCCATACCGGCCAATCCTGGCATTGTGCCGCCCAATATGTCCAGTGCCCACTTTCAGTTCTATCAGGATGCCATTCAGGCAATGCAAAACAATTATCCCGCCTCCAGTTCCAGTGTGGAGCATATGACGCATATTGAACGAGCCATGGCCCGTGATAAATTGCGCCTAGATGCGAAACTAATGTGCGAGCAATTGGCGGCAGCCACTGAAGCTCAGGTTCAAGCTCAAACACACTTGCAGACTTCGAATTCTTCTCAGCAGCAACAGCAGCAGGCTGCTCTTAGTCTGCTAATGGGTGGCGGTGGAGGAGGAGGGGGAGGAGGTAGCAGCAGCAGCAGCTCCCGTCCTCCTAATACGGCTCTGTCATTGCAGGGTCTAATGAATGTGATACGTAGCGAAAGGCATGTGGCACGTAATCATCTGGATGCACTGCAGCAGCTTAGCGATGCTGCAGCCAATGGTGGTGGTGGTGGCGGTGGTGATGTTGTTGGAGTGGTGCCTGGCAATGCAAGTGATGGCGGCCTGGGCGGAACAACTCTGGCATCTGGAGCAGGTGGAGCCAGCAGCAGTTTGGGCCTACCCACAAATCCCAGTCAGCAACAGATAAGCCAAATCAGTCAAATTAGTCAACCCATGTTGAATGTGGATGGGCATTTTGCCCCATACTGTGATTACTGGCGTCCCGCGTGTCTTTTGTCTGCCGAGAAACCATCCATACCCAAGAGTTTCTACAAGTATCGTTTCAAGTGGTGCGGTCAGGAGCATGAGTTCAAAATAGCCATGGATCGTCTGGAATTGTTGGCCCTCTTCGATCGTGATCTACACTGGGTGCATGTTGTTTTGGCCGGCCTGCTGTGCACTCTGGTGGCATTCCTGGGGGCGGCAATTCTCCAACATAATCATTACAAGGATCTGTGTGCTCTGCTCTTTTGTGCGGTTATCGCTGGGGCTCAGTATTCGCTGGTTAAGAGTGTTCAACCGGATGCAGCCAGTCCGGTGCATGGATTTAACAAAACGGTGGCCTATTCGCGTGCAATTTACTTTTGCCTCAGTGGTGGGATCCTTCTGCTGCTAAAACGTCTCGATACGGACTACAGAGAGAGACCGCCGGAACGTTTGATATTCTTTGGCATTAGCTATTCACCCGATGAGGTGGTGGCCCATATTTTGGAAGCTTTATACATACTCCTACTATGCTTTCCCATTGTCTTTTCGGTGGGCTTGTGTCCTCAAATTAATACGTTCCTTATGTACCTGATGGAGCAGATTGATATGCATGTGTTTGGTGGAAATGCAGCTAGCAGTCTACTGGGTAAGTACTTATTTTATATCTTATCCTATCCTCATCCTAACGAAATGGACACTAATTTCGTTTTTATCTATGTGATTAGGCTCCTTTCTCTGCGTTATACGCTCTATACTGGCTGTGATGCTGCTCTATGGACCTTTGTATGGAGCTCTGGACGAGCACAGGGGTACTCAGTTTATATTATTCTCTATATTCTGTTCCATGCTCATACCATTGGGCTATCATTTATCACGCTCGGCCAGCGATTTTAGTCATTTGTGGCGTCTGATCAAGACATGTATTGTGAGTACGTATCGGGATGAGGACGATGATGATCTCAGCCAGAGGCAGGATCAGCAGGCAGCAGCAGCAGCAGCTGGAGCTAATCTGCAATTGGCTCCCAGTGGCAGCGGATCAAAGCAAAAGCAACAGCAATCAGAGCATATTGAGCTAAGCTCAATGAATAAATTAGAATCCGGGGATGGTGAACAGGACCAGGAATTGGAGCCAAAGCATAGCAAATCGAAGGCATCTTCATTGGGTAGTAGCCAGACATTGGGCAAGACATTAAGCAGCAGTAAAAGAGCCATTACCGCCTCCAGTTCGTATGCCTCGATTGATCAGCAGCAGCAGCAGCAACAGCAGCATCAACAGCAATTAGTGGAACACATTGTCAAGGAGCAGTCAGTGAACGATGATGTTGAGACAAAGGTCAACAATTCGGAAACGGAAGTGGCCGATGATGATGGCGAACCGGATGCTGCTGAACACGATAATGAAGCAGAGGACAATGTGTCCAATTCCTCGGCCACTAATCCCGGTGATATGTCCACATTGACAGCTGGTGCTGGTACAGCCACTACAGATGCCACACCCGCTGGACTTGATGGACTTGATATTACTGATGGTGGTGAAATACTTGCTCAAACGGATAAGCCACCGCTACTAGGAACTGTCACGGCCTCAGCTCCATGCCCGTTACGGTCAACTAGCGCTAGCGATAGCACAACAGGTAGCAGCAATGATGGCAGCACTGCTAGCACCAACAGCAGTGATCTACCCGATCCCTTGCCACGTAAACTTCAGGCCACCGTGACGACACGACTGAAAAACGATCTCGTTGTAATGACTTTACTCGGTGTCTGTGTTCTCGGCCTGCATTGCAGCACCGTGTTCACAGTCCTTCAGCCCGATCTCAATGTCGTCCTGTATGCCTTTATCGGTGCCTTGGGCTTCCTGCTGCACTATGCTGTGCCCCAAATGCGAAAACATATGCCATGGCTTTGCTTTGCTCGTCCCCTGCTGCGGCAAAAGGAATTTGGCCAGTTTGAGGTGCTGAATGCCCCGCAAATAATGTGGTTTGAGAAATTCTACATATATTTGAGTGTCTTGGAGCGAAACGTTTTATTCCCCTTGTTGGCCATCTCCTCGCTGACGGCAGATTCACAATTGATAGCGGATAAATTTGGTGTACCATGGGGCACTCTGATTGTTACCGTGTGTGCTCTGAAATTTGTACGCAATGCCTATTCGGATCCAACGAATCAATATTTGATAATTATCTTTACGGTTTTGCTGTTTCGCATTGATTTTGCCATGGCCACGGAAACCTTTATCATTGACTATTTCTTTGTATCCCTAGCCTTTCGAAAATGCTGTGATTTTCTTCTAAAGGTAAGTAACTACACTGTCTGGATTGACTTTTTCTTTGCAGTTCATGTTATATTATGTTTTTTTTTAGCTCCAATTCATTGTGACGTATATTGCCCCTTGGCAGATCACTTGGGGATCAGCCTTTCATGCCTTTGCTCAGCCGTTTAGTGTGCCTCATTCGGCCATGTTGTTCCTGCAGGCAGGCATATCGGCATTATTATCGACACCATTGAATCCATTTCTGGGCAGTGCTATCTTTCTCACATCGTATGTGCGTCCCATTAAATTCTGGGAGCGAGATTACAATACACGCCGCATCGATCATTCAAATACTAGACTTAGTTCCCAATTGGAACGAGATCTTGGGGCGGATGATAATAATTTAAATAGCATATTCTATGAGCATCTGACGCGATCTCTACAGCATTCATTGTGTGGTGATCTCTTGATGGGTCGCTGGGGCAATGTCAATCAGGGTGATTGTTTTGGTAAGTTTCCCCTAATTGGCATGTGCTTTTTATCCATTAATCATGTTTGTTTCTAATTCCCAAAGTGCTCGCCTCGGATGATCTGAACTGCTTGGTGCATATTATCGAACTGGGCAACGGGTTGTGCACATTTCAGATGCGCGGCTTGGAATTCCGTGGCACATATTGCCAGCAACGCGAAGTTGAGGCCATTACCGAGGATGTGGAGGATAATGATGGTTGCTGCTGCTGTGATCCTGGCCATTTGCCGCGTCTCTTGAGCGCCAATGCCATGTTCTCCACACGTTGGCTAGCCTGGCAGGTGGTTGCCGCTCAATATGTGATCGAAGGCTATTCCATATCCGATAATTTGGCCAGTGCCACCTTGCAGGTGTTTGAGTATCGCAAGGTCCTAATTACCTATTACATTAAGGTGAGTCTCTCCTCTGATTCAATTGTCCGATATGTTCCTCAATGGTTTTTTCATCTTCTTTTGTTAGAGCATCATATACTATGTGGTGAGAAATCCCAAATTGGAACAATGGCTGGCATCGGGACCCATACAGGATGCATTGCAGCATACTTTGGGACGTCAATTTGTTGATTTGGATCCCATATTCAATTTTAATTTGGATGAGGATTTCGATTTCCGTGCTGTGGGTATAACCCGTTCAAGTTTTTGCTATGTCTACCTAAAATGGATTAATTTCTGTGTGGAAAGACGTAATATCAATGCGACCAAAGAGCCACCACCGACCACTCCTGCCTCGGCACCGGCCTCGGTCAGTATGTCGGCACCGCCGCCGTCCAGCTCGACTCCTGCGCATAATGATTCAAAGAGCACACCAAACTTATCGGCTCATGGCAATAGCAATGCTAGTGCTCAGGCGAAATCCCAATCCCAGCAGCAGCTGAGAAGCGGCCGGCCCCAGAAGAGTGCAACCATGGGTGTCAATCAGGAGGCGGGGGGTGTGTGCAGTGGCGGCGGTGGCGTTAGCGGCGCCGTTGGTGGTGGAGTCGGTGGTGTAGATCAGTTGAGCAGTTCGCATAGCTTTGCCAACATCTCACGCCAGACCTCGGAGAGTGCCCCTGGCCTGGGTGGCTATGTCACCTATATGGATCAGAATGTTTTTGCGAAATTGGCCAAAACAACCCCTACAGGAACTTCCGCATCGGCGGCAAATGCAGCTGGAAAAATGCTACGCAAGGAGGACTCACCACGCAGCACAATACATCACCAGCAGCAGCAGCAGCAACAACATCAACAGTTTTCGGCACAACAACAAATGCAGCAAGGATGCTCCATGCCCTCGTCCACTCAAAAGCCGGCTCTCAAACTGAAGCTAACCACTGTGGAAAAAGAAGACCCACTGGTTTCGTTATGCCTGGCTCTGGGCCTGCTGGCGCGTCGTTCCCTGGCCACTGCATCGCACAGTTCATTGACAGGCGTTGAGTTCTTTCTCCATGGCCTGCATGCTCTCTTCAAGGGCGATTTCCGTATTACTTCTCCACGCGACGAATGGGTTTTTGCCGACATGGAGCTGCTTCATTCGGTGGTGGCTCCGGCTGTCAAAATGGCTCTGAAGCTTCAGCAGGATCATATTACAAATCCAGATGAATTTCTTGACCCATTAGCCCTTTATGATGCCATTGATAATTGCTCCAAAGAGCTGGTTATTTCCCATGAAGCGGATCCTGTGTGGCGCAGTGCCGTTCTACGTGGAGCCCCCAATCTTTTAGCCTTACGACACGTCATGGAGGATGGCTCCGATGAATATCGCATTATTAGGCTAACGAAACGATTCCTCAGCTTTCGTGTGATCAAATTGAATCGTGAATGTGTCCGCGGCTTGTGGGCCGGCCAGCAGCAGGAATTGATCTATCTGCGGAATCGTAATCCGGAACGCGGTAGTATCCAAAATGCCAAACAGGCCTTGCGCAACATCATCAATTCCAGCTGTGATCAGCCCATTGGTTATCCCATCTATGTATCGCCGCTAACTACCTCGTATGCGGACACCAACGGCCAGTTGTGTCAGATCATTGGCGGTGCCATTACCCTAGAGACCATTAGACAAACATTACTGCACTGGTGGCATCGCATACGGGAGAGATGTCGCCAGGGCTGCAGTTCGGGATCAACCATGGAACAGCAGCAGCAGCAATCAACCATTCAACTGGGCAGTGGCAGCGGAACAAGTGCTCTGGCTGTGGGTGCCTCGGCGGGATCGGGTCTGGGTTTGGCTAGCAGCACAGGCGGTGATTCTGTCAGCGGCGGTGTCGAGCCATTGGCTCCAGTTTTCATCTCGGCTCCCCTCTACAACACTCTTACCGTGAATACCTATTTTGGCATGAGATCGGGCAATGTGGCGGGTGGCAATCTCGGTGGTAATCTAACTGGTAGCTATGTTAGCGACAGTCTGGCTGTGGTACGCGGCGGTTTGGCCGTGATGCCGGTGAAGCCAACATCTACCACTCTGATTGCAGGTCTGCTCAATCGAGAGCGAGACCAAGATCAGTTACCACCGCCATCATCAGTTGCAGCATCGGGCTCGGCGGTTGGTCTACGGGGCAATAGCAGTGGACCGCGTGGCCGTAGTCAGCTGCAGGTGAGTAGCAGCAACAGCAATAACAGCAGTTGTCGGGCCCGGGATCACGAGAGGCGTGCTACATTGCCCATAGCCAGTGGAGGAAGCAGTGGCGCTGGTGTAGGAGTTGCAGGTGTAGATGCAGTCAAGGAGACTCCACCACAAATAGGAGGAGTCCGAGCCGATCTAGTCGAACATGAGCCAAGTCCGCGAAGTGGCAAATTGTCCTCTTCATCGGGCAGTTTGGGTGTGGGTATTGGCAGCATTATTACCACACCAGGAGATTATCCACGCAAGACCAAAGGACCCATATGCCTAACATCGGCCACTCTGGGAACAAACGAAACGATATCAACACCGCCAGCAGCAGCACCACCACCACCATCGTCGTCATCATCATCAACAACGACAACAACACCAAAGAAACCTCGCATTGACATCTTCAAGAAGGTCATCATAGTGGACGACACGGGTGTAAGTATAGATCTATTACTCTCTCTCTTCTCCTCCACTATGCTTTGTTATGTTCTCCATAGATCTACGATTGCCTGGACATAATCGATGCAGTAGTTTGGCCCAGCGATCGCATGCGTCGCAACGGCGGCCGTCTGTCTTGGAAAGACTGGGAACCTAGTGCTGGAATGGTCGGCCATGTGGTTCATTATTGGTTGCCCAATCACAAAGATATACGCTTTCGCTCACACATCAATCGCTGTTTGTATCTGATCGAGATTGGTGAGCATTATGTGCCCGTTGAGGATCTAGGTTTGCGCGAATACAATCAAATTATGGGCAGCTCCGAAGAGATGGCCAGCTCCAGACGTAGTTCTATTCAGCGTGAATTCCATGAGTACAATATGCAACTGAAATTGGCCGGTCTGACGCCCATCATCGGTGAAGACGCCTCCACTGCCACTGCTGGCAAGTCTATCATCACGACCACCAGCAGTAACAATTCCAAAATACGTGCAGTCAGCAGCAGCAGTTCCGAAGACGATGACGATGAGGAGGGCGCACAGCCAACGTCTCAGCCTCCCCCGCCCCCGGGCATAGATTTAATGAATTTCAACACCTTGCTTAGCATGTGGAAACTCATAGCGGATAAAAAGAAACAGGCGGCAGCTGCAGCAGCGGCAGCCCATGTAGATGGCAGTAGCGATGATTCCACTCCAGCAATAGATCAATCGATAGTCGATGCCTTCGAGGGATTTGATTATGTGGGTGATTTGCCGCCAGAGCTGCTGCAGCAATTAGATGAGGCAGCGGCAGCGGCAGCAGCAGCAGCGGCTCAAGAAGACGACCAATCAGAACTAAAAATGGACGAAGAAACTGTCATTGGCAGGCAAATGGAATCTCCAGTGACTGATGTTCAGATTGAAGTGGAAAATCAGTCAATGGTGGAAGTCCAAAAACCATCAACAGTCGAGTCAAAAGAAGCTCTGGCCGTGGAGGATGATGCTGCACATGACCTTGGGGCAACTGAAGCACTAATAGTCGAAAGTAAAGTAATAACACCATCGACGACTCCTCCAACTGCAGCAGATGCGAGTCCGGACAATGAGGAGACACAGCTGAAGACAGATGAAGCAACAACGGATCACAGTGATGGCACGACAGTTTAGGATGTATAAATATATGTATTTATCCAGAATTTGCATTAACAATTTTCTGCCAAGCCAAGTCATGCCAAACACACACACACACACCCATGCCCACATCCGCATCCACATTCATTTACACATACACACACACACACACATGTAATACATATCAGTACAAGAAGAAGAGACAAAGAAAGCAAAAATGTAGAGAAAGCGATTTTTTGCATGTGTGTGTTTCATTAGAAGTTAACTTCTCTTCTCTTCTTCTTCTTGCTTAAATATAAAATACGAAAATACTTCCAAAAACACAATACAGCAACAACAAACAGAAAATGAAAATGGTAACGGTTAACGGTTAACGGTTAATATCAAAATGATCGAAGTCGAATTTCGTTTATTGATTAAGCTACACACTTTTTTGTATATCGTTTATTTACCTTTTGTATCGGTATACCGATATTATTTCACCGTTATCACTAGAGGAATATAATTAGCAATTATTTATGTGTGTTCGGACAACCGAATATTACAATTAGTTTTCCATCTCTCTCTCTTTCTCACCCACAAACATTCTCTCCTTTTTTTCCTCTCATGCCAACTTCTTGATGACCTTTGTCTGAATTAAGATTATAGATTTTCAATGATAATTCATATATATGTATGTATATATATATATTATCACAAATTTACATACATGTAGCTATGTGCAAAATGAAATAATAGGTACATTTAAAAATTTTAGAATTTAAGCATAATAAATAATAAATTAAGATTATACTCAACGAGCAAATGTATATAGATATATAGAATAATTAAGAAACAAGTTAGAGAGCGAGAGAAAGAGAAAGCTAATACAAATTTACTTTTTAGTTTAATATAATGTTGTTAAGTAAATTATACAACAAATCGAAACAAAACAACAAGAACAAGAAAACCAAATGCTTCTCATACAATTTTTCTCCTTGCCTAGCCAATATTAAAAAAAAAAGAAAACAAAAAAAAAATAACAAAAACAAAAAATTAACGAAGAATTTATGTTAAATCTAATGGAACAACAAAACAAACAAATAATGAAATGAAAGCATACCAAAATTTATTGTTAAATAACAAATGTTTAAACTAAAGTGTAAAACTAAAAAACAAAAAACATTAACATTTTAAAAATAATTTAAATTCTAAGTGTTTAAAAGATATTAAACAAACAAATTTCCTAGTTATATAAGGAGTGACATAATGAGGACAGAAACAAACGACATATTGGAATAATAGACGGATGATACGAGGACAACAACAACAACAACAAAACGAATGAAAAGGAAAACTTGCTGAGAAAGTTCATTAAACAAAAATGAAATGAAATATTAAACAGATAAAGTTTGAGATGATAACGATGACGAGGAGGAAGATGAAATGTAAAGCTCTCACGTTGCCTTAATAAATTAGACTGATTTTTCTCTACACATATGTAGATTCATATGCATACGTGCATACACACACACACACACACACACACACACACACACACATTCACACACATACACCCACGTAACTATATATGTACATACATATGCATATAGGCTTCTAAACACACAAGAAAAACTAATTCCGATACGAAAATTGAAAATTTTGAAAGCGTTAAAATGAAACTCTTGTATATCGCAACATTTATTACTAAATTATTGACTACTCTTATTATTCATTATTATTATTATTATTATCATCATTATTATTACTATTATTATCAGAATGATGCTTATTTACCTAGCTAAAAAACAAAAAGAAAGCAAACAAAAGCAAAAAGTAATATTGTAAAACAAAATTTTTGAGAATGCATGACAAATGTGAATGAGAATGCATGACATTTTACATACATACAAACATTTCAAAACAGATCAATGCATCCTAGTAAATTGTTACCAAATAAACAAAGCAAAACAGAACACACAAAAGATAACAACACAAAAACAAAAAATTGTATATAAGGGCAAAAGGAAAATATAATAAAACAAACCAAGTTTGTCCATATTCTCAATGTGCATCCATCCTTCCAAAAGAAAGCCAACCCAGTCCTAACCGCAAATACTAGTTCTTGCCCAATCATTCCATTTTAATGCCAATCCCCCCCTACCCACTCCCCACCCTGTCCCACATATATACTATTTATACATAGTCCAAAAATGTAGCCAAATCTTTAATTCCGCAATCCATTTATTGGCAAAGAAAGTGGAATATAAAACAGCATAAAGGAAATATTTCAATAATTATGATTGTAAAAACAAAAAACCAAATGCATGCATATAAATTAAAAACAAAAAGAAAACATCTATGTATATATATATTGATTGTATTAAAAAGAAAAGAAAAAACAAAAACAAAATACAACAGACTATCGAAACTTAGCTGTTAACAAAATATTTGTATTATCCCTACCCCAACCGCCCCATACAACAATATACCCCCCTCCCCCCATTCCACAAAACATACATACATTTCGCCTTCCCCCCCCTCCCCCTTTTTACTTCTTCATTTCATTTCTTTTTAATTTAATTTTTTTTTTTTAGATTGTTTTTAGTTTGTTTCAAAAATTCAATATTTATAATATACATTATTATTATACATATATCAATTACAATAAACATTTAACGAAACTTGTTATACAAAAACGATCCTTTGAACAAGTATTTTTGATCTAAATAACTTGTCTAACAAATTTACATAGGTTTTTTTTTGATTCGTTATCTATTTATGGGATTGATTAGTCCACTTTTGTCGCTGGTGGTGGCCAAATGCTTGTCAATTCACTAAGCGACACATCGTACAACAACCCGTGATATTCTTCCAGCAAAACTACAAAAGAAAACAAACAAAATTTGAGCATTCGATTCGATTTTCATCATAACAAATGAAATGAAACTTGAAGAAAACTTGAATTTAGCTTCCAACACACAGAAAATAGTAAAGGAAACTGCCCATTGCTTACTTTAGGGGGTCAACGATCCCCCCATCGATCTTTTGGGCATGTTTCATGGTTTCAAATTTGAAAAGGAAAGATCAAATTCTAACAAAACATTTCGAAATAAACAAGGGAAAAGTAGGGAGGTGGATAGTCCCTAGATAAGTACAGAGTCCAAACATTTATATGTACATACATATATGCTGAAGTATTTGAAGTTTTAATTTAATCAACTTACAATTGGGTTCACTTTCCCATTGTTTGCTTAAAGCCTCGCGTGAACTAATTTGTTTATTGATCAAAGCTCGCTTAAACCGCAGAACTTTGTCATTCATATTGGACCAGGATTTGGTTATTGATGAGGGAGTCGACTTCAATTTGGGTTTGAAATTGCCCAATTTGGGACAGACTCGACCATCCAGCAGGAACATGCCAAAGTAACTTAGAAAAAAAAAAAACAGGATTAAAATGTAATACAAATCATGGTGGAAAGCCTGAGTGAAAACTTACCAGCATGACTTCTCACTTAGCGGCATTTCCACCTCGCCCAGTGGCAGCTCCCAGCCGGCTTTGCCAAAGGTGGCGTCGACATAGCAAAAGATTTTACCACTAGATGGATCATAGCGCGGAGCTGGATCCTCACGCACTTGCCTCACATTGCATAATAGCGGAACATAGAGAAGCAACCACTCGGGCTCAATGGCTGTAATGCCTCGTATAAATAATTTGCTAGAGTCACCATTTTGTAGCTCGTAGGCCTCCTGGTAGATAATCCATTCCGGTGCCTTCTGCTTTAGCACCGAGGAGGCATGCAGGAAAGCTGGCTCCTCCATGTCGGAACAATTGTATGCATACTTGAGACGACGACGTTCCTCTTTGTCGGCGATTTCGGCTAGAGGTATCTTGCGGGCAACACGATCTCCCATACCGGCTAGCAGAATCTGCCTTAGAAACCGAGCTTGGGCATCGGTGGGTGGTTTCAGTTGGGGATCTACACCCAAATCGACATCGCTGACATTCAGATTGATTTCGTTGGTCAGTTGGACGCGTAGCTTGCGCACCTCACTGATCGCCTTGGGTCGAAGACCATTTGTTAGGCAAAACTCATCGAGTTTACCCTGAGTGCCAGCATATTCGGCGGCGCCGACTGCCCGCATCAAGACCATTGGATCACCGAGTAATTGATAGTTTCCAGTGGCTGCCCAGCTCTGACGTTTCTGATGGAACTTATTTGACGAAGGCCCCACATCATCTGTGCGCTGTACCCCAGTTTCGACGAGCACCTCCTGAACGGAGAGGGCAGCCACCAGACACACTGTATATGGCAGCAATTGTTGCTGATGAGAAAGGGCTAGCATTTTACCAAAGCGCGGTGCTACCGGAAACCGAGAGATTACCTTGCCCAGTTGTGTGACCGCCGGTGGGAGATCCTTAGCCGAGACACTACTACTACTGCTGCTGCTGGTGCTGCTTGCCTCAAGAGCGCCCAGTACACAGAGACGATGCTCGGCAGCTTGTAATTGCTCACTGTCCGGTGGCGTGGGGAAGGGAAAATGCACCACACGATCGATACCCATGCAGCGCATCTGTAGCATTAGATCATCAACCGGCTTCTGTTGTATATCCGGCTGACTGAAATCCTCAAAGAGATCATTATAAACCGCGCTGGAGTATAGGCGATAGCAATGGCCGGCACTGATACGTCCAGCACGACCAGATCTTTGATCGGCAGACGCCTTAGATGTGTAGGTAACCACAAAAGCACTGACGCCGGTCAATTTGTCGTAGAGACGAGTCTTTTGGCGTCCCGAGTCCACAACATATTTAATATGGGGAATTGTTAGGGAAGTCTCGGCCACATTCGTACTAACCACGCACAGGCGACAACCTTCCGGTACTGGTTGGAAAATTCGATTCTGTTTCTCCGACGACAGCAGCGAATAAAGTGGTAGCACCCAAAGAGGTTGGGATGTGGTTCCAGAGGCAGCAGCGGCAGCCAATTGTTCACCCACCTCCTCATCCTCATCCGCCTCATCGTCCAGATCAGAGTCGCTGTCGAGTGCTGCGTCATGCATATCGGCCTCGGTGTCATCGCCAGGCAACTTGTAGTCATCCAAATTGATACGAGGCAGGGAGATTTGTGCCACAAATTTCTTTTTGGTTTTACGTATATTGCGTATTACACGCTTCATATCAAACTCCAACTCTTTGGGATCCCCATTCTGCTCATCTTCCTGCTCCTGCTGCTTCGGCGCACTTGTGTCATCTTGTGGCTTCTCCTCTTCACTTTTGGCTGAGGGTTTATGATAGGGAAATGTTCGTCGAAGTTTTCTTACCAATTGATTTACCTCCTGTTGGCCCGTGACAAACAACAAAATGCCTCCCTCTGGGAGTTGGGTGTGGATTTTGACAGTTTTGCGATAAGCCTCCGCCACATAATCGTCTGGTGTACGTTTCTGAAAGTGAATGGTGACAGGATACTGACGTGCCTCCACTTTTATCAGTGGCGGTGGCTCCTTGAAGAGTCGTTTATTTTCAGTAAAGTCGGAAACGCGCAGCGTGGCCGACATAATAATTAGCTTGAGAGGATTGCCGCGTTTGTTGCGCAAAGGCACAATACGTGACAGTAATCCCACCAGGATATCAGTGTAGACGCTGCGCTCGTGAGCCTCATCCAATATGATTACCGAATACTTGGAGAGAAGAAAATCGCTTTCGATCTCCTTGAGCAGAACACCGTCGGTCATAAATTTAATACGTGTGGCTGGTGTCACATTGCCCTCGAAACGTATAAGATAGGATACCTCACGCGAGGATAAATTCATTTCGTGGCCCACTCGCTTGGACATGGCAATGGCAGCTACACGACGCGGCTCCGTAATGCCGATCATCTTGTGCTGTGCGTAGCCGGCTTCATAAAGGAACTGTGGTATCTGGGTGGTCTTGCCGGAACCCGTCTCACCGGCCACAATCACAATGGGATTCTCGTTAATTGTCTCCATGACTGTTTGCTCTTCGGCAAGTATGGGCAGGCGTAATCGAGCGGCCTGCACTTCGTCCGATCGATCAACTTGTACATAAACCGTACGATGCGTGGAGACAGGAACAGGAACAGGTGTGGCAATTGGTTTAGTTGCAGGAACTGCAGCTACAGGAACAGGAGCCGGTAAAACTGCAACTATTTTGTTCGTTTCTTCTGGATTTTTCTCTGTAGATGGCGGTATGTCTTCATTCGAAGATTCGTAATCATCATCATCTGAGGATTCATCATTCTCCTCAATGCTTATTACATTGGGATTCTTTCTCTTGGCCTCAATGTCCTCCTCTTCTTCAATAAGTAGTTTTCGCTTGGCGGCTCCTTTGATTATATTCAAACGAGCACCTGAACTTGTGCTCTTATATTCCGCAGCTTGAGCTTGCCGCTCCTTTTTCCTTGCTAAATACTCATCAAGTGTGTGCAAGCGTTTTAAACCCACCGTCTGGGCTTGGCTAATGGATGTGTATTGCTGCAGTTCCTCATTGGCAATTTGTACAGCAGCCAAGTCACCAAGAAGCTTTGATCGCTGTCATTGAAAAAGTGTCACATAAGAGATGGTTTCTTGTTTTTGTTTCAGGCAAATATTTACTTACACCTTCCTTTTTCTTCTTCTTATCAACAATAGACTGGAGATGTTTGCGTTGTTTCTTGGACAGAATCTTCACGGTTTGTCGTTTGTCCACTTTGATTTTTGTCGCACGCTTCTCGGATGGCAATACCAATGGATTGGCCTCATCATAGCCAGAGCCAGTGGCTCCTACACTGTCCGCATCAATTTGTATCTAAACAATGGGACATGGAATATAATCTTCAATCCCCAATCCTGGTAAAAGAACATGGTTACCACTTACACTCTTGGCGGCGGAATTATCCACAATGGTTTGCGGATTCTGTCGCGCTTTGGCGTTAAATCCCTTTTTATTGCCCATGTTTGGAGGGATCGCTCAAGGCAGTAGCTAATCTAACAACAATTTGGTTTGTTTAGTTTTTAAACGCACGTGCAGTGCAATTCCCGTTGTGTATCGATAATTTATAACTATCGATAGAAACAGTGTTGACACACTTGCAATTGTAAAATCATAATTTGGTCACACTGCAAATATAATATTGATTCCCTGGCATAGCGGAACTTGCAATTACATATTTATTTTATATGTAAATCGCTTAGAACTTTGCTTAATTATCATAAGAGGTAGTATAAGAAGAGTATTGCCTGCCGGACGACCAAGTCCTAGTCCGGGACATCACAGAATTCAGCAGGAGCATTCTAAAACAATCGGCAAGACGACGACAACGAGGGCAGCTAGCCACGGACACAGAGGCGGAAAATGGTGGACGCTGCCAGGCAAATGCTCGATGAGCTAATGGGACGCAATCGAAATCTGCATCCTTCAGAAGCAGGACTTAAAGTTAATTGGGAGGATCCCGAGGTAAGTGTGTCGTCAACACGTGGTGATATAATCTAGTCAATTCTCATGCATTTTTCTTTTGTTTTTTTTTGCACATTTTTTTTTCTTATATTTTGTTTTATACCGGCTTCGTCGAACAATATATATGTACTACATACATATATGTTTATGTATTTGCACACGACCTTGAAATCGTTGCTCACTGAATTCACTTGAATTTGGCTTGCAGTTCTGTCAATTTTACAATGTGAAATTCTGCCCCCACGATCTCTTCATCAACACACGGGCTGATCTCGGTCCCTGCGCTCGCATCCATGACGATGAGGCCAGACAATTATACGAGGAAGCTCGCCCATCACAACGGAAACGTCAATACGAAGATGAGTTCCTACGCTTCTGCAATGTGATGCTACACGATGTGGACAGAAAGATCCAAAAGGGAAAACAACGTTTGCAACTTATGCAGCGTGATCAACCATCAACGCCTTCACCCATGCTCCTGGCGGCCAAGCAACAGGAACAACTCCAGAGTCTTCAGGCACGCATTAACAAACTTCTTGGCGAGGCCGAGGAGGCAGGCATACGTGGAGATGTTGATCAGGCGCAGGATCTTATGACTCTCTGCGATGAACTCAAGGAGGAGAAAGAGCAACTGCAGCAGCAATATGAGTCCAATGCCAAGTTAAAGCTGAATCCCTCACCCCTTCAATCACCAGTCAATAGTCAGCCAAGTCCAAATCAAATGGATGAGACGAATACACCTGAATCTGGCACAGAAGATGCCCCAAATACTGCAGCCATAGCCACAGAGTCAGTGGATAGTACAGAGGCGAACTCTTCCAGAACCTCACCAGATGGCACGGTGACAACCACAACAACATCACCATCAACGGATGCCACCAATAAAACACAAGCCAATTGGTCACATGAAACCCTACCCGAGAAGCAAATGAAGGTGTGCGAAATATGTGGAGCGTTTCTGATTGTTGGCGATGCCCAGCAACGTATCGAGGATCATTTGATGGGTAAACAGCATTTGGGCTACTCCAAATTGCGTAATGCCGTCAATGAAATCAACGAACGACGTCAAAAAGACCGCGAAGAAGATGAACGAAGACGTCGCGAGGATAGGGTCCAACGTTTCCATTCATCCTCCTCCTCCTCGTCCTACGACAATAGACGGTAACTGGCTGTTCAAATTTCCATTTTCAAAAACTTGCAATTCATATTCATTTTTCTATCTACCTAATAGGGAACAACGTGATTATCGTGAGCGCAGCCGCGACTACATTCAGAATCGTCAACCATCGGATAGACGTCATCGTAAGTAGATCTTCTGCACACGTCCCGATCTTAACAGGCTAACTCTCTCTCTCTCTCTCACTCTAAAGATCATCATAAGTCGTCGGCTTCCCATCATGGTCATTCGTATTCGCGAACCAGCAGCAGCGGCAGCAGCAATCGGAGCAGCAGTAGTCGCCATCATAACCATTACCGTCACGATAGTCGGGATCGGCATTGTCGTAGTCGGAGTAGAAGTCGCTACTAAAAACCAAAATCAAATAAACAGAAAGAGAAACAAAAACAAAGAAAACAAGAAAAACAGAAAGAGAAGCTAACGAAAAGCAAATAACATTGAAAATCATACAAAACGAAATAATTAATATGATTAAGATGAAAGTCTACATTCATATGTATAAATATATATATATATATACATATATATGAATTGTAAGGGAAACCAGATATAATACCATCAGAACAAAACCAAATGCTTATTAACAACCAACAATCCATGAGAAAGTGTGTAATTTGCCCAATCCTTGCTTGATGACCATCACACACTAGGACAGACATCCCGACTCCAACTCCAACTAATCGATCGATCGAGCGTCAAGCCCGTGCAACAACGAGGTACTCCAAAACAAAAAAAAAACAATAATTAACCAAAAAACATTTCAATAATATGTCTAAAAGCAGGCAAAAAAAAAAAAAAACAGCAATCATTAAGAAAAGTCACATCTATATAAAGTTTGTGAACTTTCTTCCATGAATATACAATAACTAAATGTCACAAGGTGAGTAAATAATTAATATGTGTAGCTAGCTAACCACACAAAGTATTGTAGATCGTTTCAATATATACTTTTAGACACACACACACACACACACACACACACACACACACATGCATATACATAGATATAGTTACATACATATATCAGACCAGACAAAGACACATTCATGATCCTTTTGTATACTGACCCGACTAATTCGTTGTATGTAGAGAAAAACCTAAACTTTTCCAATTTCCCCATAATCCTGACGAGGATATATTCAAGTTATACGTATGTATATAACAATTTTTGCAATTCTAACTGGAACGTGATTTAATCCTTTTGATACGTTATTGACTATTCTACGTCTATTATGGTGAAGTAAATTAATAAAGAAGATAGAATGATAATAGAGAGGAGACAATTTTTGTATTCGAATCTCAGACTAACAAACTTTTCATTCGTCTTACACTCACATCAACCAATCAACTGATCAATTTGCATGGGGTATTCATAAGTCTTAGATTATAAAGGTATTGCATGTGCTATTCCTTGTTTCTTTTATTATTGATTTCATTTGATAAATGCGAATACGATAAGGTAAAAAAACAATACATATATATATATATATATATATTCAAGGTGAAAGTAAAAGTGTTTTGGCACCTCATTTTGTTGAAGAGATTTTCCCCCTTTCGCGCTGCATAAAGAGAGAGAGAGAGAGAGAGGTATGTAATCCTCTGCAAATAAACATAAATTCTTCTGTGTAGGACTGTCTATTGAGTGATAGAGAGAGAGGGAGAGAGAAAGAGAGAGAGGGAGGCAGAGAGAACAGAGAAAGTTCAATCAATGACACACAACAAAACGAAATCAAATATCGAGAATCGTTCAGGTACATACATATCTTTACTTAATTGTTTTTCCTTACCCCATTATATAATACTCTAATAATGCTTTCGACCAAATCACACACACACACAAAACCGAAAAACAAAATACCCTTTCCAAGATGTAAATATGATTAATCCATTACTAATTATTGATTGTCCGATAAAAATATACATTCAAATGCCTTTTAATGTGCTTTTAATTAAAAAACAAAAAAAAAAACAATCGCCTCTGTTGAAAAGGGAAAGGGTATTCCCCCAGCTGTTCGGCCTATCGAATTTCTACATTCTAAATAATTTTTGCTTTTCTTTGATCTCATAATTGTTGTTCTTGTGTAATGTGGATGTGTGTGTACTTTATATGTACATATATATGATACTATATATCTCTCACCTAGTTACACTTAAGTCATTCTCAAACAAAATCGAATTAAGCAAGAAAATCGAAGCAGTTTCCGCGCGCCCTCCACAAGGTAATTGAATATTAATATTAAAATTTAAATACAAAATTCAATATAATTAGGAGAGAGCAGGCATAAAGAAACTGAAACAGAAAGAGAGGGAGGGAGAGAAAGAAAGAGAGAGAGAGAGGGCGCCACACACAAACACAACAGAGACAGAGAGAGGGAGAGAGAAAAGTGAGGCAAAAATAGAGAACTAAATGTATTTAATTGAGACAAGGATAAAATATCAAACCCACTTAATATATATGTTCTCACTAAAACCAGGTAAATTTTGATTGTATTCATTATATTTTTTTTCTACCACTACTTACAAATATTTAAATAAAAACGAAAAATAAAAGAAGAATAACAATAATACCAACAACGGCATCGGCGAAACAAAATATGAGTATTGGAATCTCACCCTGTAGAGAGAACGGGGCAGGCTACCCCACAGCCCCCTTAACGGTTTCATCTCTAAATTGATAGAGTTGCCAACAACCTTTTTGTGCATACTATGATGACGTCATTGTGCCATTTAGAAACACCTTTTTTTATTTTCGTTCTATACACACTTACTACTCACACACGTATAAATATATATAAATATTAAAAAAAAAAAAAAAAAAAATCAATCTAAATTAATAACTACCTCTTATAAAATATATATCCTTTTGATATAGCGCTAATTGAACCCTGTTTACTATTTTCCTATTTATGTATATAGAGATCATTTTATTGATGAAATTCTCTTGGAACATTTGCAGAAACTATTGTTGTCCTGGGATTGGCGGTAGCACTGGAATTTTTGTGTGGATTGATGATGCGAGAGACGCCAGAGAAAGATGAGAAGATAATGATAATGTCGACAAAAGGTTATGGATGATGATATGGAGGAAGCAGAATATAAAAAAAGAAAATATTTAAGAAAAGAAGAAGAAGAACTTGCCTACCAACAGGTAACTTCTTATGCCACCTACCTACCTACCCTACTACTGCCCCGCCCCCTTTCCCACAATAATGTTTCTTCACGACAGACAGAGAAAAGAAAATAATGTTCTAATAACGGCACTATTCACAAACTCACCACTACCACCCAACCACAACGACCATCATCGACGGCGCAGTTAAGACAGGCGTGTGAATATTGGGCTTGGGACTGATTGGGAATAGTGGGGGGAGTAAGCGTGTTCGGTGACGGATTTACAAGTTTCTGCTATATCATCAACATACATAGTCATCCCCAACACACACACAAACACACACACACACACACTCATAGAACAACAACAGAAGAAAACACACCGCAAACATTCACGTGGAAAGTGTTGTATGGCATCTGAGATACAAGGTGAATTTCAGTTTGTCCCTCTTGGTCAATCTATCTTTCTCTCTATCCATCTCAGTCTAACAAACTCAAAATGATCAGTCTATATATATATATACACATATTATTGTATATATAATGGATATTCTTTACTAAATTTCTGCCTGTCTTCAAGCAAAAGAACCAAACTTATAAAAATTGTTATTTATTCTATTGACTCCAGTTTTGATTTTTGATTATTATCATTATCTAAAATATCCTACACAAATGTCGTATATATGTATGTATATATATATATATATATATATATGTTTATTAATACTTGATGAATAAAATTATTAAATGCCCTTAATCCTTTTTCATTTTGGATCTTTGTGAAGGATCTTGTTTCGTGGCGGCCATTGCCGCACGTTTTCCTTATTTCTTTTGTTAATTAGTATTTTTTGCTGTTCTTTCTAAATTTTACACAAATTTATATATATATATACATATATATATACAAATCATGTATAGATATATATATATGTATTGAGAATGAATCGGCAATATCCATTTGAAAAAAAAGAAAGAACAAAAATTGCGCATATAACATTACAGAGTAAAACCAAACTAAAAAACGAAACAAAAAGCTGTAGTCATGTAATAAAGTTTTTAATTATGAATAATGTATATGCAAATGCGTATATTATTATATATATATATATATATAATATATTTATATATACATTATTCCATATGATTAACATTCTATCCAAGACTCGCAATAATTTTTCCAATAAAAACAAAAAAAATACAAAGAAATTATTACGAAATTGCTGTTTTCTTTGCATACTTTTGGGGAGCACTGTTCCAGTTGCTCTGAAGTAAGGTAAATATCAAAAGATTTGCAATGCTTTCTAAGGATTCAAAGATATAGAACTAACCATATCTATGACATTGAAGGCATTCATTCTTGGGTCTTTTCTCTGACTTGTTAAACCAAATCGGCCATATTTTTGATCCTTTGATATTGATAATCGGAAAACCATAAGGAAAGAGCAACAACTGAATCATCTTAAACAAAAAATGCCTTTTTTTGGTTTTCCATATTATATGTATGTATGTATATTATATATGTATATTTATTAAAGTTATACAAATAAGTTTCTATTTACCATTTACTGTATGCATTTGCTTTTTCATATCATTTAATATCTACATGAGCTATGTATGTATAATAGGCATATCTGAATGATTTACATATATATATATAATATATTCTGCATGTATATATATATATCTTAAAAGGAATTCAAACAGTTTTTTTACAGAGCAATTATTAACAAGACTCGATTTTGATTTCTGTCTTTTTCTTCTTTGTAATATGATTAATAAAAAATGTAAATACATATTTGTGTATGTTTTGTGTATATATATTAATATTAAAAATTTTTTTTTGCATTTTATTAACAAAATAATATAATAATGGGCATAAAATATTGATAATAATTGTTGGTTTTTTCTTGGTTTTGGGCAATAAAACAAAAGCAAACAAAAAGAAAAACAAATATCCTGTGCATTGAGCTGAGCTTTCGATAAATAAACAATTTTCATTTTTTTTTTGAGTACTAAAAATTTGTTTCTCTCTCTCTCTCTTTGTGTGTGTGTGTGTGTTTTACAAATTTTATGTTCAAGAAAATACAAAAACGAAAAGAAACATTAATAAACAAACAAATAAATGGCTCTTATGGTGTGATTTTTGTTCTTTTGCACTTTTTACTTAATCTCAAACAAACAAAGAAAAAATAGAGGAAAATTTACAATTTGCTGTGATCCTATTGCTTTTGTTGTAAAGAAAATTCACACCTGTTGATGCCATTTCTTTTTGTTGATGAATAAATGTGTGTGTGTGCCTGAGTGCATGTGTGTTTGTTATGTGGGGGATCATTTCCTATTTCGAAAATTTAGGCAGTCAGCTATATATAGCACCATTTAGATCATGGGCTCCTCCTGCTCTGGAACATCCTGCTGCTGCTGCAGTCGTTCCACCTCCTTCTGCTCCTCCTCCTCCTCCTCAGCCATTGACTGATCCACAATGGCTCGTGTTAAACAACTCTGGCTGGAGCTGCTGCTACTCGCTGCCATCCTCTGGGCACAACTTCTGCTTCCATTTTGCTGTAGCTGCTAGTGACAATGCTCGGTGACATCGACAATAACCGATTTCTTCCAGCAGAATAGAAAATAGCCAATTGCTGCTCCAAGGACAACCATCAGACATAGCCAGACGTTGTAGGTCATAAAGATCAGCATAAGCAGGAACGATAATGTCACTTGAAGTATGTGTAATAGCGTCTGAAATAGATGATTCAGCGACAACATCGAAGGTCTATCATCATCATCATCATCATCGAGTGAAGGAATGAGAAATTGGAAAACAAATTCAATTAGAAGCTATTAACAACTATAACTGAAAATAGTAACTCAAATAAAATCAATTTTCCAACATGAACGGGAAGGACAAAAACGAAAGAACAAAATTTTGAAAATATTGAAAGAAATAAAACATTTTGCATTTTGGTTAAACAAACTAAAGAAAAATTTATATAGGAGGTTAGATTTGGGTGCATAAACAAACATATAGAAAATATAGTAAATTAATGGTTAAGGATTTCTACGGTGCATTTTCAATTTGTAGTCAATATAATCTGCAATAATAAGAAGTTCATTTTGCTTTCACATTTCGAAAGGATTCTTGTAATTATTTAACTTTCTTCCCACAATCTGAATCTGAAGTCATTTGAATTATTTTTTGATTCTAGAACTTAGATCATAAATAGGTGAAAACAAAGATTGCCCAAGTCCAAATTAAGTTAAGGTGAGTCAAATTTGCAATTGGCAATAATCCTGGTCAATTAAATCTCCACACAGCTGTGAGTTTTGTTGATTTCATTTAATTTCCGTCTAAACAATTAGCAATAATGAGCCAAAGCACCAGACGACACGGAGTAAACGGACGCAGATGCCAGCTGGGTTTTCAATTACCCTACATATATATACACCTATGTACATATCGGATGACTTGGGGGGGAGATGGGGTGTGTGGGTGGTAGGAGTTTGATTTTACATTTGGAATACTTACGGTTGTTTGTGCACAACTTCGCCAACGTATCTAAAAGAACGATTAAAGCGTGTGCCCAGTGACAGTTACAGATGGATGAAGATTGGCAGAGGATTACGGTACGCGGGGTGGGCGAGTATAAAATTACAGATATACAGTTACAAATATATATATAACAAACGCGTTTATCAATAGAGTGTGTAATTGTGTGTGTGTGGGACGACATAATCAAGGCATTATAATATATGATTCAGAAATATATAGATGAGTAATGATCAAGGCAATTTGGATTTCATTTGGATGATACACATATACACACAAGGGAAGGACATATACAGGAGCGGGTAGCGAGTAACGAGTATCGAGTAGCGTGTAACGGCAACGAACGGTAACGAAAACGAGAGAAAAAAAAACGAGAAAACAAAGCATTAAGATTAAATATTTACATTGGTTTCAAGCATGCGAACCAAAAAAAAATAACAAAAGGCCAAGAGGAAAGATAACCAAAAATAAGCAAGAACTTTGCAGTTATTGTAAAAATTTGTACAAATAGCCACATGAAGCTTATATCCGTGAATTACTCACTGCACGGGCGAAGGAGCTGCCGCCGCTGGCGATGGCAAACGCGGTGCCTCTGGATTACGCTGAGGTCCTGTCACTGGACGGTATTCCAGCAAATTGTATGTCTTCCAGAACAGATACTCGCGATAGTATTTGAGACCCTCGTAGAGTAGTGCCAGCAGGAAAATGGCAATCATGGAACCAATCAAGCCGGCCACTGTGTCAATGTGCCACCAGGAGAACAAAATGGTCTCATTGTAACCAAAATGAAACTATAAGAAACATAGGCATAGCGATGAAGTGATTTAGGAATGTCGGGGAGTTGTAATCTCTTTCCATGTTGCCCTCACCGCCATTGACATCATGTGCTCCATGCCAGTGCCCGTGCCGCCACCATGATAATGTCCTGCTCCATGCTGCATGCTCATAATGGGCGTCGTCGCGGACATATCGCTGGCCAAAGCTGTGGGATCTGTTACAGTGCCACTGTGATCATGGTGCATGCCAGCGTGGCCATGGTGCATGGAATGATCTATCGTCTCTGTGTGAGAGAGAGAATTCCAATTGGAGGTTTATCATCTATCAAACAAATCCAAAGGCAGTAACTTACCCACGGCGGGAGCACCATGATTATGATGATCCATATCTGATTTTTGATCTTTATGGAAAAGTTGGGGAGCTGCTCTCCTTTATATTTGCTTTATTGTTTTGTTTGTTGTATTGTCGTCTCTGTCTGTGGGGAGATAGGTGAAAGTGAATTTGTCTTTAATGAGATTTTGATTTATGTGTTTCTTATTGTTTTGGCAATAATTAACAAAAAATATTTGTGTAATTCTCCATTCGTTTTGGTATGTGGGTCAATTCCAAGGCAAAGGCAATCAACTTCAATTTAGGGCATTTAGAAAGTCTCGAAATCTTGAATAAAACGGATTACCTTTCACCCAAAACACCTCAACTACTTAACCCCCTCGCCTAATTTTTTCTATTAACAAAGAGATGGAGACATAGGAAAGGAGAACTGGGTGGGGGGCGGTGATTCTCTTACCATTAACTCTTTGGAAGACAACACGCTTTTCTGTGACACAGTCTTGTTCAAGTTTCCTTTCCTGTAATGAGAGCAAGTAACAGTAGCACAATGATAAGTTAGTAACTAGACAGTAAATGAAACTTGTTGCATTCGCTATACACTATTTATGTATGTATGTATATGTAGTTGGTATATATCGTTGTTTTTGTTTCGTTTTTGCTTTGTGGTTCACCGCATTTCCCAGGGCGGACTCAATATATCATATCAACTACTACATACCCCCAAAACCCAAGATAAGGAACATATATAAGTACAAACAAAGACAGGCAGCAATTAAACAAGACAAAGGAAGGACAAACCCAAATAACCAACAACAACAACAACAACAACAAAAATATGCTAAAATTCTTTCTTTTCCAATTGGGCAACGAAGAGTATAACTTATATAAGTAGATATCGCACATTCAAGTCGAGTTAATGTACAGAAATCTAAAAACAATATGAACTCAACACTCTGGCCACAAATCCGGCTTTAGCTATCCATTATGGTCAGTTGCAAAAACCAAAAACTTACCAAGTCGCCAGAATTCGACTTTCGAATTACTTTACAAAATGTTGCAAAGCAAAATTTGTTCAAGTTTTCTAGAAATTCTAACTTTAAATTGGTTATAAAGAAATGTTGAGCATTTTATTCTATTAAGCAAATTTAACAAACAACTGGAACAATTCAAAAAGGCACACAAAATCAGGTTTAAAATCAATTTTGAAAGTTTAACTGTTTGTTTGGCCTTGAAATAACTTTTAGATGCAAAAACAAAGTGCGAAATAGAAAAAGATATATGCATATAATAAATAAATCAATAAGTCAACGATTTTAGCAAAAACTGTTGCCATTTTAACCATTGTTCTTGTTGCCAAAAAGGGCAACCGTGTTCGGTATGCTCTCCGTTTTTGCCCGCGTATTTACAGGGTATATAATTGGGGGGAAATAAAACCAGTTTTCTTTTTGTTTCCAGCCACATTCTAAGACAATTCAAACGTAAAGAGATAAAATCTTACATGAGGAGAGTGGAAAAAACTGAAAATTAAAAACTAAAAGCTTTTTCAGACTTTAGTGGCCAGTTTACTGTTCAATGTATGATTCATTTGTATGAGGTTCAAATGCAAAAATTGAAATAGTTTAGTAAATTTCTAAGCTGTAGACACAAATACATATGTATGTATTATCTCTTTTGAGCAGAGGAGAAACATCTGAACGATTTGAATTTAAGCGGCTTGCCTTGAATCAAAGCGACTTGGCAAATCAAAGAAGAAAAAAACAAGGAAAAAAAACATATTCAACAGTTGGGACAACTTTTTTACGGTACATTTCGAGCGACTGACTGACCAAAGCTCAAAGACTAATCAGGGGGATGCGGGGCAACATTTCAACTTTTAAGTTAATGTTTAAATGAAGTAAGGAAGTCGTCTCGCCGACTTAGGTATACCATACACCAGTGAAGCAAATATTTCAAGCATACGAGCACCCTAGCGCCCCCACCAGCCAACGGCCAACTCCGGCCTTATGGAAAAACGTTTATATGCATAAGTTGGCTATTTTTAGTCCGATTTTGATCAAATTTGGTAATTTGCTTAACATTAGTATCAGATTTAAGTGTGCCAAATTTGTTACCACAAGTTAAAAAATTACGGGAGATAATCAAGTTTTTCAAATTTCGGGGGCGGAAAGGGGGCGTGGCAATATCATTATACATACAAAATGTGCGCATTTACTAAGCAAATATACATACCAAATATAGTGTCTCTAGCTGCAATAGTTTTCAAGATAAACGATTTTTTTAATTGCAGGGGCGGAAAGGGGCGTGGCAAACATTTGAAATAAACTTGATCACTCTACATACTACACGAGCCAACATACAAAATTTGGTGGCTCTATCTCTTATAGTCTCCGAGATCTACGCGTTCATACAGACGGACATGGCTAGATCGACTCGGCTGTTGATCAGGAATATATATACTTTATGGGGTCGGAGAAGCTTCCTTCTGCCTGTTACATACTTTTTGGCCACTTTATATACCATTTCGCCCTATGGGTGTATGGTATAAAAAGAAAAAAGCTCGTGCAACTTAAGATTTTCTTTCTTACTATTATTTTCCTTTCAAAAGTTTTACAACAAAAGCAAATCTTTTCGTTGTTTCGCCTCGTTTGAGACCCAATGAAAGAATCGAAATGTAACGGCATCTAAACAATATACAAAATGGACACTCTCGATAAATACAATTGAATTCATATACACAAATACATACATATGTACATACACAAAATGAAAGCTAAAGATAAAGACAAACATTTCCATTTCCTTTTTTCACATCATGGATGAATAATGGAAAAAAACAACTCCTATAATTATTATTTTATGTTTATCTATAAATTGGCATTAGCATTAATAAATGTAGGAATTTCTCAGCCCAAACTAACTAAAAATTGTTAAACAAAAAACCAACTTTAATCTTGATATTTGTGTTGATCTACTATCTTTTGTGTGTGCCCTTATCTACTTTCATTGATTAACCTACAGTGGTGATTGCCTAAATTCAAATGTGCAGGGGCAGAAATGGCAACGAGTATGAGAAATGGTCGGTTCGAATGATATTCACAGTACAAATCACTTTCGATTTCATATCAATACATTAGCACTATTAGCAACTATTACGATTATGCCACATGTTCAATGAATGAGGGCAACGGGTCTGGACATATTATACATACATACATACATGGGTGCAGTACATGCATCGGTATGCGTATCTGAAGATATACATATTTGTATGTATCTTTATCCATTTAGTTTTTTACATACATATACTACATTCATCTGTATTTGTATTGCTGCAATCTTTATGCTATTTGCAAAATACTTAACTGACCGCTTCGTGACTTGTATGAACCAAGTACATATGTATGTACATATGTACATATGTGTGTATGTACATCTCTTTGCATGTACATAACATAACATACAATCACACATACGTAGAGTTAAAGAAAGTGAGAGGAGGAGACATGATTGCTGTTGTTGTTATTGTTGCATTTTGGCTTATTTTCGTTTGATGAAAGGGGGGAGGGGGGGCAACAGCCGCTAGGGGCTGTTACGTCACAGATTGAGTTTCTCTTTGCTGTGATCTAAATCAATCAAGAGACCACAGATCGTGTATGTATATGTACATGCGTGCGTGTGTGTGTGCGTATGGGAGAGGAGCCGTTTCTAACTGTTAAATTGGCGAATCAACTTTGTAACGATCAAGCACAATCGACTATCGATATGTTGTTGTTGTTATTGTTGTTTATATTTTTTGTACTTGCTTATCCTGCTCTTCTTCTTATTCGCTACCGGCATTGTAATTTGAAAAGAACTCAATTTCAATGGAATGTATGTCGCTAAATGAAAATCAGGTAATTTTGGAAAACAAAAAGAGGGTAAATAAATAAAATAAATAATTGCATCGTAAATATGGGGCCAAAAACGAAGCAACAGCTGGATGGTTGCAATTCACATTGTCGTGTAATCACGGTTTTTGTTTATGGCTTTTTGTTGCTGCTGCTTTTAAATGTGAATCTGCTCCCACAAATTGCAAACACAGACAAATACTCACACACACACACACACGCGTACACATACAATCGTGCAGTATTTAATAAAATAAAAACAAATCGCTTTATGCCGAGCTTTAGATTTCAGCAATTGTATGCCAGCATGCATACATACATACATATGTACATGGTTGATAAAAGGGGGAAGGAGTGCTAGAGGGTGGTCCATAAAGAAGAGCAGGGGTGGAATCAAAACGTGGGTGTCACAATTCAACATTATCATCACTTTTTATATGTGTATTAATTGTATTCTTAAATATAACGGCACCTGTGTTTTTGAGAACGAAATCACAATTATGAAATAATTAAGTTTCTTGTTATTTAATCACACACCAACACACCAAATAACATTTGTTTTGCGTATTATCAGGACTATGCTGTTAGATATTGTTATTGTTTTATAACATGGGCTTACTTTTCTTTTAACCGTTGCTGTTTTTTTTTTTTTTTGTTTTCTGCTCAGTTAACAACTTATTGAATTGATATGCGCACGACGTCCGCCCGCAGACAACTTGTTCGCATGATTGTTGCTGAATTTGTTGCGAAACATATGTTTTAAACAAATAAAATACACTAAAAAATCCTTCAAGCGTTTTACAGGGCTACCAAATACTAGTCGTGGTTCTTGTCGATTTTTCGATAGGTCTTTTGTTCCTAACTGCATCTGGTCACACTACAAAGCATAGGTTTTTTTATTTTGGTAGTGCGTAGGGGATTTTGGCTACAAACTTTGATAATTCTTTATAGTTTGCAACAATTCCGGTGAGTTTGAAACGCAACAAATAGTCACATCTAGTGTTTATCTTTAATAGTTGATATTATTTGTATGTCTTTAGCTGCCATCGAAAACACAAAACAAAAACAAAAACACGTGCTGCTAGCGGCAACAACAGTCCCAAAGAGAAAGAAGAAGCACATATTAGATCTTTCTGTTTTGCAACAAGTGTAAAGAACAAAATTCAAAATGGGTATGGTACAGAAACGCAAGAAGATGCACTACGGTGATACACATCTTCAGCGTCGCTGGCGTGTACGTAATCGTCGACGCGACTTGGATCAAATCGATACTGATTTGCAGACTCGCAGCGCCGAACTGATCAATCAGGGCGTTGATCTTGAGAAGCCTGGATTTGCCCAATTTTATTGTGTGCATTGTGCTAAATATTTTATCAATGACACTGCCCTGCAGGGCCATTTCCGCACCAAAGTTCATAAACGCCGCCTCAAGGCCCTGGAAACGGAGCCCTACAGCATTGAGGAGTCGGAACGTGCCGCTGGTCGTGGCAGCTTCCAGCAGCCCAAGAAACGTGTAATGGAAACACAGCCCAGCAAGGAAGATGTCATTGCTGGTAAACGTATCAAAATCGAGCAAGTCCCTAACAAGGAAGGCACAACGAACATGGCTCAGGATGATGATCAAGAAGAACTACCCAGCACATCGTCAGCGAAACCGAAACGCAAGAGACCACAAAAGATGGAAACCTAATTCGGTTTTTAGCATTGGTTAATATTTTGTTTCTATTAATTGTAGTTAATTAAGAAATTCTCTTCCCTCAGATTGAAAATATACATACAAATACTTTCAATCTATGGAACTTTTTACGCTCTCGTATTGCACTTTCTTTTGTTCTTTGGCAAATTAATTGACCCCAAGTGTTTCCCCACAAATTAAGTAAAATCATTTCAATTTCATAGAAATATAATATATATATATGTATGTATATATATTCTCTGCTTCATTTCTTCTTTTTCCCAAAAATGTTTTGTTGGTTTCAAATTTTGATATACATATTCAATATTTTTAGACTTGTATTTTCCATTTCGAAAGCTTTTTATATATATATATATAAACTAGGCAACATAATATAATAGCAAAAATAAAAAAAAAATAATAAGGATAAGGAAATAAATCGATTCACTCGACGACCAAGCAATTTTCTGTCTGTGCTGTCAGTAATAGTTTGTGGTACAGATCTCGTATGCTATATATATATATATGTATTCTAGTATTTATCACTTCACTCTTTGCTTAGAAAATTTAATGCAGTGAAAACTGATTGGATGTACATAAAATGTATACATATAAATCTAAATTTTTGGTTGATTTTTCAATTTCTTGATATTTTTCTGTTTGTTTTTTCCATTTTCGTTCTTGTTTTTGTTGCTGAGTATAATGTAGAAAACATTCTTCTTTTTTTTGTTTTGTTTTTGTTGTGTGGGGGGAGTAAAAAAAATATTTTGAGTTTTGAGGTAACTAGTAACTGGTATCCACTGGTCACTGGGAGTGCGAGAGGGAGGGAGATGACGATGCATGCCGTGATCCTAGTGATGAAATGTCTTGATGGATTCTTTTGTATGTACAACAGTTGCTGATGATATGATATGGAGGTAATCTATGTATATACATGCTGTGCATCCATGGCGATGCTACAGTTGTGTGGGACTAGTTTCACAGTTTGTTATGCGACGTTTGCAGCAGCTCGAGTTTAACGGGATATTGTTGAGAGGATTGTTGGGCTTGTGATGGTTGCTGTTGCGGCAATTGCGGCTGCCATGTTGAATGGTGTTGTCGTTGTTGCTGCTGCTGTATGGCTCCAGCAGGTCCTCTAATTTTTGGCAGACGTGTGCGGGCCACCGTTTTCCGGATAGGCGTGGACGACGTCTGTGTTGCCCGACGTGGCGTCAACAATTCCTGTTTTTGCTCCAGTTTCTGCTCACGTTGCTGATCCTCGACAAAGAAGGCATGCTGCAATGCCTCTTCGGCAGTGATACGCTTATGTGGATTCACCTCAAGCAATCGCTGCAACAAATCATAGGCTGATGCCGGAAAACACTCGTACGGATCCAATGGCTCCGTCACGTAGTCACTCTCCTCGCACAGGCAATTGAAGGAATACTGATCACAATTTTTACAGACATCACATCGTCCTTCAGGCGATTCGTAGTGCTTCAATAGCTTGGCATCACTAAAGATGTCACGATGGCGAAAACGTAGGCACAGATTTCGCAAATTAAGCGGACGCGAACGCTGACTAAGTGTGACCATCCGTTCCAGGGCCACAGCTGTTTTCCGTATGGCCCGGTCGCCAAAGATGGTTACAATCTCGGCTAAAGCTATATAATCATTCGGTGCCTTGAAAAATGGATATACCGATGACATTATTGATAGAAAGATCACACCAGCTGCCCAGATATCAACGGCCGTTGTCTGATCCGCATATTTAAGCAGCACCTCGGGAGGACGATAGCCTGGAGTGCCGGCTCTGGAGGCATGCACCTCTTTCTTCATTAGGCAGTTAATGCAAACCGATGGATTGGCAAAGCAATAGCATTTTCCATTGCCATTGGATGCTGATCCACCGCCACCGCCGCCCCCTGTTCCCATTCCAGTTCCAGTTCCTGCTGTACCTGATGTCTGGCCACAACGGTTTGTATTGTATTTGGCCACAACTTGCTGAGGCTGTGACGATGCTGGCTGTTGCTGCTGCTCGGTACGAGGCAGCGACTGCTGTATTGATGGCGACGGAGCCGCCAGTTGTTCATCAAGTCCAGCAGCATCGTGCTGCTGTACCTGGTGGTCTTTGGCTTGACATTCAGATGCCAATTGAGGATTTGCCATTATCTCATTCACTGGCTTCAATGGCATCTTACCTCCTCCACCATCTTCGTTCAGCCTCATCCGTTTCACAGCGCCACCCAAAACGGCATCAGCCGAAGATACAACACTTGATGGTGTTTGCTCCGTTTCCATTGCTCGTCCACGATCTCTGGGTCTTTTTGTATTTACTCCGTTTACATTTCCAGTTGCTGCTCCACCTGCTAGTGGTTGCTGCTGCTGCTGCTGTGGCCCAATTGCAGCCGCTGCCCCAGATGCTGCAGTACCCATCGTTGACAAGTTCACATGTTGGGCCAGCCCAAAGTCCACTAAAAGAAACTCACGTCGCCGACGATTGTAGAGGAAATTACTTGGCTTAACGTCCCGATGGATTATATTAAATTTGTGTACATGACGCAAGGCCACCAGCAGATTCCTCATATACAAGCGTATCTCCTGTACATCCATTTTGGTATAGAAATCGTGGAAACGATCGTGCGGCATATAAGGCATAACAAAAGCAGCTGAAGCATCGCAGCGCATGCAGCAATGTATGCCAACAACATTGTCGGTGCCACTGCAACAAAACAAAAACAGAAATTGGAGAAACAAAATTAGAATCAAAAGGCTTGTCGAGGATAAAGCAGGATAATCTAATAACTAATTAACTAAATATGTACATTAATCATTAAATTAGAACAATTATTAGGGAATGTGAAAAGATCAAAGTGCTGTACGTGATGGATAATTGTTTGTTTGATTAACTATGTATAGTCAGAGTCGAAGGAAATACGAAATTAAATACACCGCGTAACGAGTCTGTGTTATCAAGAAATGCTTTAATTCTAGTTCATTCACTCTTTCTCCCTTTACCACTGTGCTTGTCTCTCTTTCTGGCCATGTCGTGTTTCGATATCTCATAATCTGAACTATTGTTTTGGGTATACCCCCATGTAAACAACTAACGAATACACTGGCATAAACGCCCACTTTCACTCATCCGGCAGCAATCCACCCAACCCACCCACCCACCTACCAACACCTCCTCTTTAAGGAACATACGTCATACAGAGCGACAGACAGTTAGACGGACGGACAGAGAGAAGCACGAAGCAGAGAAATGAGCAATGAGAATTTGCCACCGAGCGGCCACTCAGCAGGGACTAGTCATAATTATCATAGGTTGCCTGCTGCTGTTCTTGTTGTTGTTGGAGCTGTGACGCAATTGGGGAACGGAATTTGCGCAAATCGCTTGAATAGACACAGACACAAATGAGAAAGAACGAGACAAGGAGAGAGAGAGAGGAAGAGAGTGTGGTGTGGTGATGGGTGAGCTAAAACCGGCCGGCTGGCCGACTAATGTCATACATATGTACGTAGGTACACATATACATACATACATACATACGCGTATGTAGCTATGTATACGCGTATGTGTTTAATATGTGATTTGGAGTGATGTGAAGAGCGTCCAACCGGCAGACACCCACGCGCAAGCATTCTCTATTTATCTATCACATCTCTTTGCTATCCCTGTTACCTGTTTCTCTCCTCCCCCTCACCATTACTGTGAAGCTCTCAGTGACTGAAATCTGCATGAATAAAAGAGTCTTTGGCTATTGAATTAAATTCGATAACCTTGTACAAGGTAGTTTTAAGCAGTATTAAACGGGTTATAAGCGTCTTACGTCAAAATGCTAACGGCAACTTATCTAATCTTAAATCACGATAATGCTATCGATAACATGACGCCGACGCTCCACCCGCTCCTCTCGCCAATTCCTTTAAAGGATAAGACAAAAGAGACATGTGCCCAGACATACGAAGGACTGATTAAAAGGGGAGACAGCAAGTGAGAACGGGACAACTGTAACTGGGCACGTGAATGGTGTGTGAAAGTGCAATAAACGTTCACATTCAAGCCGCCAACACAAATAAATTGCAATGACGTAAACGACAGCGAAGAGCAACGGCAAAACAAAAACAACAAATTAAATAAAATAAAACGAAGACCCTACACTATGCCGCCGACTGACGTCGCGTTTACGTTGTATCATGACGCAGGCGTAAAGACTAATTACAGATACATATGTATGTATGTATGTATATGAGAAAGAGAGTTAAAACGTTTATCCTTACCCCATTTTGGTCATGCATTGCAGCTCCTTCATTATACGATCCGGATGACTGGTAGGTATATGATGTTTAATCGCAAATTTGCGACGCAGATTATCCGGCAGATTTGTTTCCCGTTTGAGAGTGGCCAATAGGACAGTGCTGAATGTGCCATTACCAATACGGCTATGCACATCAAAAACCTGACCAATATCCGGTATCCTTTCTAATAAATCATTGATGGCCTCTGTGGGTGAAAGGAATGAAATAATCCTGAGTATGACTAGAGAGTATCTATTATCTATATCATATATGTATGTACATATATGTATTTTGTGTTTAAAAATAACCGAACGCACATACACACACACACACCCACACGAACACACACACAGGTCTACCTGAAGAGTATGTATGATTATATGTATGTACTTGAACAGAAATTTTGCAAGGATCACTTCTGCAATATTCACTTGATTCACGCGATTCAGAGATCATGATTTTGTTTAACGCATAAGCGTATTTAAGTAACTACATTTAATTGAACAAGGTTGATAATGTGGTTTACCTTCGCTTCTGCTGCGGGGCTTGGATGTGGGCTTAATGGGCGTGCCAAATCCGATTCCGCCGCCGCCGCCGCCATTGCCACCGCCACTAACTGCTGACTGTTCCATAGATGGCTGCTTAATTTCTTCCGGACCTGCACTTGGTCCATTATTGTTATAAATTGTATTATTATTATTGTTGTTGTTGTTATTGTGCCATAAGGAATGGATTCCACTGCTGCCGCTGGGATTCATAATAACTGTATCTGGCCTGGGACTGGAATTATTTGATATTTTTCCTGCTTTACATTGTTGTTGCTGCTGTTGTTGTTGTTGTTTCAATTTACTGTTCATGTCCTGGCCTTTCCACAGCCAATGGGAGCAAAGTTAGATGGCGCTGTATGACGGGCAGGGGGAGCTTTTGAGTGATCCAACGATATTGGTGAATGTTGCTCATCGGTTGGTTGTTTGAAATTTTCGTCTGGATATGTGATTTTCAGTTTGGCCAGAAGATCTGGAAGCGATTTGGAAGTCCAGAAGCGTTTCCTGCATACACAAAGATTTGGAAATTCGAAAATTAGCAAGTAATAACGAAAAACAAAAAATTTATTTATTTTATTTATTTAAGAGCTAGAATTTAAATACGAATTATTTTGTTTTCTTTTCATAATTCTGTTCCGATTCGAAGGGGATACAAACGGCAGTTGAAAGCCAGTTTGCAATGCTTACTCTGATTCGATGTGGTCTGATCTAGACAGCATCTGCTGTTTCTCTGCTTGCGTCTCTCTCGGACGTTTGTCTGGCCACCGCCTCCTGCTCTTACCGCCGCTGCCGCTGTGATTCCTCACCCTTAACCCCGTGACGGCCGTCGTCGTCCCTTTGGATTGTGTGTGTTGTGACGTTCGCAAAAAAAATGTTGCTCCGCTTTAAGGGCGACAGTTTTGGTTTCGTTTCTGGTTGCTGTTGCTTACTGTTGCTTTGGACCGTTTGTCGTCTAACGCAGAAGTTATTATCTAATTAGTTAATTAATTAAAATAAACAACAACAGCAGAAGCCAAAAATAAAACAAAAACACATAGTAAGCAGCAGCAACGAGAGTTTAGCACAGACAAGACATGGGCGGCTTTCGGTTTTGTGTTATTTTGTTGGTATTCCTCTGGCTGGGCTGTTTGGCAAGTTATCGATAATTGGTAGTTCCGGTGATGACACCGACACCCTGCGAAGGGTGATAAAAAGTAATCGATTGGGCGGGATAATATTTGAGGATTTGAATGTTATATTCACAAACTGATTGACTAACGGAAATTACAGTAATTAACGAATAAATAATGTTCGGATATACAGATGGACACAAAAAGAAATAAATAAAATAAATATATCGAGAATAAATAAATAAATATAGTTTAAATAAATAAATAAATTAACACATATTGCGATTGCGATTATGATTCCGATTGTAGGCTTCATCATCCAGGAGAGGAAGGGCCACTGTGTAAGTGACACTACTAGCATTGGCCGATTGATTGTGGGGGTCGTGACACCGTGTACAGGGTCCGAAAAGACGCAGTAGCCGTGTGCCTAATGTTGGTTTTGACCGCATCAGCGGAACTCCTTGCGTGGATATTAAAGATTGATCCAACGAATTGGTATTCCGATCTCTATTGATTCGATTCGCCGTAGTGGCTCTATTATTATTCTTGGCTGATGGATTGAGTGGCAATAGATTTGCCAGCTTAACGACACGATTATTGCCTTTATCAAAGAAATAGGTGCCTTCACAATTGCCTCCATAGAATGGTGAACGCAGTTCGTGACCTTCGATGTCGATGGCTGAGTCGTTGCTACTGGGTTGGCTGCTCTCGGTGCGATTGGAACTTCCTGGCCGTGAAGAAGAACCATGTGCAGCTGCAAGACAAATCATAAGTCTAATATAAGAAGAAATTGAATTTAATTGCTAATACCATTGTTATTCACTTCGACGCTGTCATTGCTGAAATTCAAGGATAATGGCTGAATATTCATCTTTCTTGGATTTGGATTGGCTGGTGCAACACTCAGCAGAGCGATTTCAATGGAACCAACACTACTATCATATGTGAGATTATTCAAATTCAAATTCGGATGCGGAGTTACCACTGGCAAATCGGATAGATTTGATATTCGGGAGCTGCTGGATGAAGCAATTTCTAGATTTCGTTCAGTTTGTGTACTTTTTTCAATACCACCCAAAGGATGATGAACCAATGATACCATTGAATGGCCGTGAATTTGTTGCCTTTTGAATTTCTCCTTGGAATTGGTTAGCTCATTTCGTATAATATCGAAATTTTTCTTTAGCAACATTGTCTCCATTGCTTTCTTATCGAATCGATCCTGCAGATAATTGCAATAGGATTGCAGGCGCTCCTTCTCGTTCTGCAATTGCGCTTTCTCATTCAGCATTTGTCCATTCTCGTTAACGAGACGCTCAAATTCAATGACATCGTGAATTTTCATGGCACTGCCAGTTGCCAGGGATTCGTTTGATTTGTGCATTTCATCCCCATCATCAATGTCGAAGGAATCGCTGAGTTTGACTATCCGTAAGGAATCTCGTACGGGCTCCGAACTTGTGGGCGTTAAAGTTTCTGGCATTGAGCTATGATGTTGAATTTTATTGGATGAAACGCGCCGTTGTTGATCCTGTTTATCGATATCGGATATATATTTTGCCACTTTGCTGGTCACATGAGCATAACGACGTTTGGTATAGACCGAATGGATGTCCTGAAACGATTTGGATTTGCTGCTATGTCCATTGCCCAATTGGGGATTCGTTTTGCCATTATCTAAAATAGAATATACGTATTATGCGTGAAGTAAGAGCTTACTTTAACCTACCATTGTTTGAGGGATTTCCTTCATCATCATACTGATGATCATCTTGGTCCAATCCTACGGGATCACTTACACACGTCTTTGCACTTTTATTGGGCTCATCGAAGGAATTCTCTTCAGAGCAATCATTGAAAAAAAATGGCGGAGCATTACGCTCAAATGCCTCGGGCTGATGATGTTCTTTAAAATCCTGTTGAAAGTGCCGCTTAGGGATATGCGGACTTAACTGATCGAATAACTCATCAGCTGGAAAACTTTCATCGTCCAGGCTCATACTTCTTTACGTATTTAACAGATATATATTTAACAGCACAAAAAAGACAATAATTTAACTTCTAAACGACACGACGAAAATTGAGATAATAAAGAGTACCACAAGAAATATAAAATTTGAGAAAATCCGTTATATTAGAGCTTTTATTAATCGAATAGTTTAGTCGCTGATGTTTATTTATTTTAATAACACACCGAATATTTATAAATTTATATATATGAAAGTGTTTAAACTAGATATATTAAAAAACGCATAGATTAATTTTGAATATTTTTATGTTTATTATTAAATACGACCAAGTCGGAAAGTTTAAGGGCAACCCTAGTAATCGATATTTGCTTGTCATCATTTGATAAATGTCAGTCGATTAGTTTCCCATCCCAAAGGCGCCGGCGTCAGAAACGAAAAAAGGAATAAATTGCTCGAAATTTCTATTTGAAACTAAATTGTTGCTAAATATGTCCGTAGAAGAGGTGAGTTACATTAGAGAATGTTATTGAATTTCCAGTTTCCTAACTTTTACATTACATTTTGGTGACCAGCTAAAATCCATTGAGACAGAATTTGCTGCACTGCTGGAACAAGCGAAAAGTGCGCGTGTTAAAGGCGTCCTCACCCTGGCCAAAGCAGAGGTAGAACGTGAAATTGTCAATTTAGAGATTAAGGCTCGTCTGGCCGCTGAACGTCAAGCAGGTGGCTCTACTCAACAAGCCAAGAGGTTAGTTCTTTCTTATTAAATTGCGTCATTCCCTTGTATATTGTATTGTTCCCTGTGGCCAGATATCTACACGAGCTCACCGACTATGGCTGGGATCAGAGTCCCAAATTTGTAAAGCTTTTCATCACATTAAATGGCGTTCAAAACTGCACCGAAGATGCCGTCACTGTCAACTACACTGCTTCATCGTTGCAACTCTACGTAAGAGATTTAAATGGTAAAGATTTTGGCATCACTGTTAACAACTTGCTGCATCCCATTGATGTGGAGAAGAGTTATCGCAAGATCAAAACCGATATGGTGGCTATCTATCTGAAAAAGGCCCAAGAGGGCCAAAACTGGGACGTTCTGACTGCCATACAAAAGCGTCTAAAACAGAAACAGGATAGCGAAATGTCCAAGAGCGGTGATAATCCTGAATCAGAACTGGTCAACATAATGAAGAAAATGTACAACGATGGCGATTCAAAGACGAAGCAAATGATTGCCAAGGCCTGGACTGAAAGTCAGGAGAAGGCTAAATTTGGCAAGGAATTGGGCGGTGGTCTTGGCGATTTGGGTGGTCTTTAAATGGAAGCCAATCCACCCTTCATATATATGCATATATTTATATTTATATGCATGTATGTATATGTGCATGTGAATATATATAGTAGATTATAAACTTTGTAATAGATTCCAGGCTCAAAAGCGCATATATAAATATATAAACTGATGTGCTGTAATAAAGTCTTTAAAAGAAAGTAAACAAAGAATTGCTTTTTTTGCTTTCTCCATTTGCAATCAGGATGTCTTTTGGTCGGATTGAAATTTCTTTCCATCTGGCATCCACATATGCATTTGCTCTTGGAGAGTGCTTCACAAAGCTGAAACAAAAGTTGGCTAAAGGGGAGCTGAAGTAAACTGTGTAGCATACTTTTTGGGAGGAAATTAAATCTTAAAACCGTATGTCGAAAACAAAGAAAAGTGGCTACAAATCTCGATTATTTCGTGGTCATTCTTCAATTATGCTGAAGTCTTAACTAATTACCGTCAATTGACATCTGTAGATCCTGAAAAATCCTGCAAAAAGCTAAGATAAGGCAGAAAAAAACTAAGTGATATAGATGTCCTTTTGTTAGATTAAATTCCTGTTTCATCAGATTGCAGATCGGATTCGTATCCGAATTGGATAGACATTGCCGTGGACTTATTGTATTGCAAAATATACTTGACTGACTGAGCGTAGTGTAGTTTCGCTCATCTAATTAGCGAACATGTCTCCATCTTCGATGGGATGAGATGACTCAATGTGCACTTGTCTCTAGACAATTTATTTGGACGACATATTCCATGGACCAGGCATTTTGAGGATGGGGGAAACCAACAAATACGTCCGACGATTTGCGCCTACCAACGGAGGCTTCTCTGCCATGTAGCATTACCAGACACAGGTGCACACAAACGAGGCGTATCAAAGGCGCTGGCAGTCACAGCTGCCACCAGCGATAGATGGAGACATGTTCACTAATTAGATGAGCGAAACTACATAATGTCTACTTCTAATTTAAATGTGATTAGAAAAACATATTCCGGAAATGATGTTACATGGAGTCTATACTTTTTCAGCCGTTGGACATTTTGGCCCATAGTTTATGTAAAAATAAGATCAGAGCGTTCCTAATAACTTACTTAACCTACTTTTATAATTGGCATTGAATGGTGAATGGGCACCAAGTCCACCGAATATCAATGATGTCGATGTTGTTGTTGTTGATGATTCCCGGGTTCTTGTAATTTTTCGCGATGTTCTTTGCGCCGACTATAGTCCTTGATGATTCCCGGAGGACAATCCACGTTCTGATAGTGCCAGTCGATGCGAATCATCAGGGACTACAATCTGACCAACGCACATCCTGATAGTCCATGAAATGACCGAGATATAACGACATTTGAGTAATATTTTTGACAATTCTTGGATGCAGATCGTTAGTCCTGATCCTGGAGGATCCAAAAAGGGTAGTTAAGTCGAAATCAACCCGAAATTATCTCTAGAATCCACAAATCCTGCCGCAATGAAAACAATTTCAAGTAATGGTAATGCCTAAACGCCCAACTCTGGTATAGATTTCGAAAACTTGAAGGCTTGAAGTTAAGCGATAGAATTGTTTAACTTGTATTGTTTTACTTAATCTGTAGTTTTGTTAGTTCTTGAGCTATTGACATGACTTCATAATAGCTTTAAGCCTCTATCTATTGTATTTAGCTATGACATTTGGGATATGGATCAACAGAAACATTTCGCAATCTTCTCCATTTACCTATTCCAACTGACTGACATTAGTCATGTAGAGTAGATTAGAAAGTGAACTGATTAGGGATCGATATTAGGAAACAATAAAAATACACATTATACAGATGAATTGTTTTTATAGGTTTTTCTTTTTATTCGTTTTTTTTCTGCTTTTTGTTTACTTTTCTTGTGTTGTATATATGTTTAAATATGTATGTTTGCTTTAATATTAATTAAATTCTTTTGATTAAAATCAATTAATGTTTATCTTGTTTGTGTTTTATTGCTTTTATTTGATTTTTTATTATAGTTTGAATACAATTTTCGTTCATTTTTGTATTTGTATTTAAAATACATTTTATATGTTTTGTTTTCTTTCATTTTTTTCTCTTTGTAATATTATTAGAAATAAATTGGATATTAGGATTATAGGTTAATCATGATTTATTAATTTAAACCATTCGGTCTTCCAGTTCCATATGAAATTGGTATCTGTAAGATACACAAACTATCTAACAACCCATTGTGTGTATGTGTGTGTGTGTGTGTGTATAAACAATTAAATTGTCATTTTGCTTGTTAAACAATTAAAATTTTCATATGACTTTTCTTTTTTTTTCTCTATATAATTAACGATTCGATTTAATTGGTACCAATACATGAAAATCATTTGGTTTATATTACTAAAACTTTATATATAGGTTATTGGGGGATATATAGTATGAATATAGGTAGTATAAACTAAAGAGTAAGGCCGATTTTAAATGAAACGCGATCTATATATATTGTATATAGTCGAAGAAAATAAATCGAAAGGTGAGAATATTTGTGAAATTTCAACTATTGTTGTAAGAATTCCGAATCGTTTAGGATCCTTTGTTCGGAATTGTGTGACGAAAATGATTTTGGAATCGCATTCAAAAAACTACAGATATTTCCATTGCTTAACATATTAATATAGTAAATCTGTAAAAAAAAAAAACGAAGGAGAACAAATCAATTATAGCTAGATCAAAGCGAATATATCTTGCAAATCTATACAGAGATTTCTGAATGAATTTTTCTGGGGATTAGACACAGATTATTACAATATCAAATTAGCTATTTAGCATATATATGTATATATATATATGCGTCTCACCTAATGAAAGCTATATACATACATATGTATGTAGTGTAATCTTGATTTTGTGACCTTGATCCAGTTTTGGTTTTTGTATTTATGTAGTATGTAGGCATGTAATATACTTATGTTTATAGTTAGTGTGTGTGTGTGTGTGTGTGTGTGTGTATATTGGTTGTGCCGAGTTGTTGTTGCTCTTGTTGTTGTTGGGGTTTACAATTGACTAAAACTTTTCCAAAACGCAAAAGCACCAACAAAAACAAAAAAAAAATGAAACAATGAGAAATGAAACGAAACAATTTTTTCTTTTGCTATATTTCCGTTTCTGTTCCATTTCTCTTCTCTTTCTATTAGATCCTAACTATACATATATACTTATATATATATATTATGTATATATCCGTGTGTATGTATGTGTGTGTGTATATAAAAATCGAGTTTAATTTTCTCATTTAAAAGCTTTTGTTCTTACACATTCTTAGCTTGCGTACAAAAATAAATTCTTTCCTTTACCTTTCTCTCTACATAAAATATTGAAATTTGAAAAATTGTTTTACATACAACACTAAGGCAGAGACAGAGAAATACAGAGAGAAAGAGTGTGAGAGAGAGAGAGAGAGAGAGAGATAGTGGAGAGAAAGAATGGGTAAAATTCTACTTAGCTCTGATTTTGTTTAGTTTTATTCTGTTTTTTTTTTTTTTAATGTTTTTATTTATTTTGTTTTTAAATATTTCTAGAAAACTATTCAATTTTCTCTAAAAACAATGAAAAATCCAAAATTCCAAAACGGAGAGGGAGGGAGGGGAATAAACCGCCAATAAATTAGTCTCAATTTTTTCCAGTTTCCTTTTTTTCTAAGAGTTTTTTTGGATTGTAAAAGTTTTTTTCCCCCAGATCCAGATAAGAAGGCAAAGAGAGAGTGAGTGAGACAGTGTATTAGCAAGAGAAGAGTTTCAGAGGATATATAAAAAGAGAGAGAGAGAGAGAGCGAATATACTTGGAAAGGATATGCTGGAGTTGAATATATATTTATATATACATATATCTAAATATATAGTACTTATATTTATATGGGTGCTGACTGGTTATAAATCTGGATCTGGAGATACTTCTGATGCTGTTCCTATGAGGCAGTTCGAATTTCAATTACATGTTAATTATATGTAGTTTTTTTTTTCTTTGTTTTTTTTGTATGTATATGTATGTATGTTAATTTTTTGGAACGGTTAGCCGAGCGGTATTGGTTTTCGGTTCGGTTCGGTTCGGTTCGGTGCAATTGGCTAATCCCCATAATACATTTCATTCTCTTAATCATTATCATAATCATCATCATATCCAGCATTTTTAACAATTCCATCTCGGCTTTAATATTTACTTAATCCACTATGTATAAACCCACAACCCGCTGTCCTCTGTCCGCTGTCCCCTGCCCGCTGCCCGCTTCGCGCTTCTGTCTGTTGGCTGCTCGCATTTCATTTTGGTTTTCAGAAAACACTCGGAAGATAGTTAACCTTGACGCTTGGCGTCTTCTGGCGCCGTTAATAAAGCTCTGTATGATGACGCACTGGCGCCGGTATCTTTGACATGCCACGCTCCCGACGTGGAGAGACAACAGCCGCTGCTGCTGCAGATGATGTTGCTGCTCCAGATGAACCGCCTGCAATTGCTATAGTTGTCGAATGATTGCTACTACCACAAGAGCTGGCCGCTGAGCTTCGCTTAGAACGCGCCTTGGCCGGCGGTGAACAGCTCTCGGATCTCTCTAGATTGCCATTACTATGGACCCAGGCAGTGGTAAAATCCTCATAGACGGGTGTCTTCTTGCCATTGCCGATTGGTTTTTGGGCCTGATTGCCGGCTGCATAGCGTGAGAGAAGAGTTTTCATTTTCTCCAGTATCTGGGCATCATTCTTGGCACTGCTGGCCGCTTCCAAGAGCTGTTGGGCCAGCGGCGATGAGGCATGATTCTTGACTGGCGATGTGGTCAATGAGCTGGTGCATCCGCGCACGCGTCGGCCATTGCTGTCGTAGAGTATCTGCGAGGATCGACCCTTCGAGGCACGCTCAAAGGGCGCAGACGACGATGTTGAGTGCGTGGGAGCGGCAAATGTGTCAGCATTGATAATCGGACGCTTTTTGGTGGTCGGCGTCCGTCCACTCCATGTGTTGGTCACATCCCTGACCATGGGCAATTGTGTACCCTTGGTACGTGGCGGCGGAGAGGGCCCATTCGAAGGGGGTCGCCTGACGGAACGATAGACGGGCTGCTTGCGACTAAACGTTGTGGGTAGACCAGATCGTGTGCTCAAATCTTGAAGACTTCCTCCCCCTCCGCCGCATGTGCTATTGTCAATGCTACGCCGCCGCTGGGCAAGAGGCGAACGTGGTATTTTGCTATTCCCGGCAGACATTGTCTGGCCACTGGTCTTGGCCACATCTACTGTGATGGCATCGTCCGTAATATAGATGCCGGAACGCTCGAATTTATCATCCAACATTTCCATGGGCTTGGCTAGTGCCAAAATGGCGGGCAATGATTGTGGACCATCACAGACAGAGTAATCGCCATCAATATCGTGGGACCCTGGCATTGCCACTTGTTGTTGTTGTTGTTGTTGTTGTTGCTGCTGCTGCTGCTGCTGCTCCTCCTCTTCTAATATATCGGCCACTTCAATTTTCTCTTCTGTCTCCGTTTCGATGGGCTCCTCTGTGGGTGAGATTTGCGAATCGCTGGACGTTTGATCAAGACGCACTGCAAAGAATTCAGAATATATCGGATTGATTAGCTCCAAGAAGAGAAAATCGAGGGTGAATACTTACCATTACTTTCTGCATCCTCTATGGAGGCCTGACTGTGCAGGGATTCACGTTTCTGGGCATTGGCCTGTATGACGCCCAAACTGCGATATCCCTCATCGCTAATCTCGCTGCCATTATCGCTGATATTTTCGAATTTGGTCGAATTGTTCTGTTCGCCATTGGCTACCGTTTGCTGCTGAATGGCTATGCCATTATTACCCGATGCTGTCTCTGCTTCAGTGTCAATCAATCCCATGGTCATGGGCAGAGATTTGGGTCCACTGCTATAGGATTCGAATGAGCTCTGCTTCTTGCGCATATCAATCAAGCGACGTGGACTTGGCGACATGGATCGCCGAGTTAAACTGGGTGATCCCAACAATTGCTGATTGCCGTTCCCGTTGCCATTTGTCGGGGGATCTGATCCTATTGCAGTTGCAGTTGCCGTTGTCTGATTGTGGAACTTACGCTGCGGTGTAGGACTCCGGCTGCGATACTTTGCAGAGACAGAGGGCGATACAGAGGCTGAGGCAATGGCAGCAGGTGCCAATGGATGACTGGGTGACAAAGTATTGCTCTGTGGCTGACCATTCATTGTGGCTGGTAAAGATGCTGGCGCTGCCGTCGGAGATGGCATGGAAGATGGTCCATTGTTGAATTGTGTGAAAATGCGTCGAGCTGCCGGTGGCGATCTGGAATAGAGGAAACCATAAAGCCATATAGAAGTCATATAATGATTCTCCATAGTAATAAAAGGGTAAGCATAGAGAATTCAAATACAAATTTTTAAAGAAATCCATGGATCAGACTGATATTCTCGCTACAGAACTTTGCAATGGTCTTCAAATCAGATAGAAATAAGTTTAGATTAAGATTATATTCTCGTAAATATTCCCAATAATGTGTTTCAGCCAGGACACCTAGAGATTTTGTTCATCGCTTTTGCTGCTTTTTATGGCCACTCAAAGTCAATTATTGCAAATTTCTTGTAGCATACTTCTGGGGTGTAATACTTAACTTTCCTTCTCACTGATCATTTAAATCTGAAATTTCTTAATTTCCTTTCAATTATCATTGAAACCGAAATGAAATCTAACTTGGTATACCCTGCAAAGCTAAGCAACAAAAAGTATAGATTAGTTTTCGTTGTTTGTTGGAACGTTAACATAATGAAGATTATAAACCAGAAAACATATAAAAGGTATCACTTTTGCTCTTTTCTATAATTTGTTTAAATTTTGCTAAATTTATTATTGTTAACATTGCCCAAAGCCTAGAAAACAAGCGAATTGGACGTCAGTCCTAGTTCGAGTTTCCAAACTTGAATTTCGTGACAACATTTGCGTTTCTTCACTATTCCAAAATGTGTCAAATGAACCATTTAATACACATATATTATATTATATTTGTATGTATGTGTGGTGTGTGTGTGTGTGTGTATGCGTGTGCGTGTGTATATAGAACTAAAGGATTAACAGCATTGTCGTCTACTCAGGCTTAATGGTGCCTGGCGCTGAGTGTCTTCCCCTCATCCCATCGCTTCCATTGAAACCTACTGAGACGTGTTTTAGTTTTAAGTATTTGTTTTTTGTTTTTCTTTTCATTTTTCTGTAAGCTGAGAGGTGCGTTAAGCACCTTTAAGCGCATGCAATCTGGGTAAAACGCAAACTAGAAACATGTCATTATCGAGTCCTCTATGCCAGGCAATTAGCGAGAAGCGATAACAACTTAATGCATGGCCCATAATCGTAATGGGGCGTTGATTTTTAACTGCAGTCAGTCTCACCGAAATGGAAATGCCATCCTCCTCATCCTTCTCCACACTCTTTCACTCACCTTTCGAATATCACCTGAGCCTTATGCAGCTCAATGCCATTTGATGAATTGGTTGAATTCCGCGGTATGAGACGTGCAGCCACCGAACTCCGATGCTGGGCCCGACAACGACACGGATCGTGTTTATCCAAATAATGTGACAATGTATCCCATCCGCCGCCAACACGAACCATCACATGAGAGCGTAATATCTATACAAAATAAAAAATAAAAATCAAATCGATCCAAAGAATTAAAGCTGATCTCTCAATATACTGACCCGCACAAAGATGAGGACCTTGGTATCGCCAATGCGATATTTACCCTCCGAGACGCGCACCATTGGAAACTGTGAGGGACATGTGCACTTCTCTACCAAATCTCTGACCTGGAAAGACGAAAAAAAAAACAAATATATTTATAAGAAACCAAAGAAATTAATTAAGTACAGTTGGTAACAAAAGCATAGAGTATGTATCTGGTCCCTTTTTGTCAAGTTGCATAATATTGACCCCGGACTATGGCTACTCGATTTTGGCTTTGGCTTTGGCGGCATCATCATCTCCATCTCGACTGAATTCAACTCAACTCAACTCAACTGAACTGAACTCCAGGCAAGCATTATTAAACCCAACGAGCTTTAGAGCATCGGGGTCACCATAGTTTTCACTGCATAAATTCACGCGCTGCCATTGTCCGAACAAATGATCAAACAAATGAGCAAAAAGGAGAAAAAGACACAACAAGAAAAACAAAGTCCCAACAACAGCAGCAGAAAAAAGTAATCTTGGTAAGAAAGAAATGAAATAAAATGATCAAAAGAATATAACAAATTTTGTATACCCTAGTCATGGAAAAATTTGCAAAAATATCACTTTGAAAATAACAAATCGATAGGCAATCATACATATATATCTTGTGATGTTTTAAAATGGCATTAAAGCCGAAACAAATTGACATTTGAAATTGGTTTAGTTGTTTATTTTGGGGTAAATCACTAAGAAGTGATCATTCTGATCACTTTTACCTAAAATAAAGTGAACTTTAAAACCTTGAAACCGTAAGAAGAGTATCTTCTGATCGGTTTGGTAAAATTGTTAAAGACTCTCCACTCACAACGTATGCCTGCTGCTTCTCTGTCTGTTCAACTGTCCAAGTGTCCAGAGACAGACAAATAAATGACGACTTGGCCTGGCTTTGTGACTATGTCTGGAGTTACCGATTGCTACTGTGTTGTCGGCTATCTGGCTGCCTGGCTGGCTAACTAACAGACAGACAGACAGACAGACAGACCATCAGTTAGATAGGCATAGAAGGGAGTGGGATGATGTAGGAGATTGCGAATGGGAAGTGGAAAAGGTTAGCTCTAGAGACTGGAGTTCGAGGGGACGACCAGAGAGTTAGACAAACGCATTTGCACCTTTGAACTTTTCTTTCTTTTGCTTTTGACGTTACATGGAGCAGCAGCAACGGCAGCCAAACTAACTAACCAATTCAAGTTGGCAGCTGGAAACTAGGAACATTGAATGCGTTTTTAGGTGGAGCTTAAAATTGCACATCACCCTCTACCCCCTTCTTCGCTCTTCTCTCTCACTCTCAAGACATGATGACAATAAATCTTAGTGGGTGAACTCAAGAGAGGAAAGGGGGTGGGGGGCGATCTCACCGATCAGCAGCAATCGGCAGCAATCGACCGATCGGCGTGACTGTAAATGCAACGCATACGAGATTAGCTTGGCGCTGACACAATGCTGATGTCCATGTCCATGTCGATGTCGATGTAGATGGCGATGGCGATGGCGATGGCGATGGTGGTGATCCTAGCCTCACCATAAATCGCATGCCAAAGCCAAACGATGCGGACGTGCCAAAAGCTTTCATTTGGGAGTCAGTCGAGGATCGTTCGGTGGTTCGGTTCGAGCAAACAGGCAACAGCGACAAATGATCGTGGCTGGTTTTTTGTTTTTCTGTTTGCTGCCGTGGTGGCACATCATTTGATTTTCGACAAGTTGTTGAGGCTATTTGCTGATTTGGCGGCAGCAGCCACATCCACAGCAGAAGCTGCCACACACACACAAAGAGACACACAAAATATCGGAATTTGGTGGAGCAAATTTTTCAGTTAAACGGCGAGGCGATGGGGAGGACATTGCCTATCGGGCCAACAGCAGCAACAATCTGCTGACAATGTTTTAGTCAGCATGTGGCTAGCCAAGACCAACTATTTATCCATCCATCCAGTCATCCAACCAACCAACCAACCAACCATCCATCGATCCATCTATATACCAAGTCAGTCGATTGTCGATTATTGTTGCCCAGCGGCGTGAGGAAATGTTTGCATGGCTTTCATTAGGTTTTTTTTTCTTTTGTTTTTGCTTTTGGTTTTCCCTGTTAATGCCTGCCTCTGTCTAACTCCTCAATCCTTGGGCGATGTTGTTGCTGATGTTGTTACTAGATGTTGTCGTCGTCACACTTGCAATTACATTGGCAATTGCAATTGTAATTGTTGTTGGCACATCGTCAGCGTTGTCGTCGCCAGGCGCCACCGGGAAACATCTTGTCAAATTAATTTACAATATGAGATGGGATGAGATGAGATGAGATGAGCACCTCGTGACCAGTAAGCAAAAACAACATAAAGTGGATAGAGTGGGCAGCACCAACTAATAGATTTTGAGTTCATCCATCATAGTAATCAATGAATATTATGTACTTAAATTTTGGCATCCAAAAAATATATGTATTATCTCTGCTCTAAATAATGCTTAATATAGTTTTCAATTCAATTGGCAATCGATTGTAAACTCTATTTACTAAGCATAGTGTCATTTAGGAGTATTTAGCACTTTAGTTTCACGAAACCAATGTGGAAATTTCAAAAGACTCTCCTTAAACAATTGCTGATAGCAATAGCTCTGGGTCCAGCCCATATACATATATTTGAACCTAAGGGCCAAAGTTACATTGAAAAATATGTCTATGTATAACAGATAACCTCCCTAAAAGCCAATACTTGGCAATATTGTTAATCTATCAAAGGCTTGACCAGATTCAGATTCTATACAAACACAATGAAGACTTCTTTTTTACTTATTGTTAGATTCAGGTTCTACACAAACACGACAAGGAATTTCTTTTAAACCTGGTTTCAGATTCTAAACAGAGAACATAAGCTTTTTCCTATAATTCAACCAAGTTAGTCTCTGTATTTAATATAGTCAATGATTGACTAAGAATTGAATATGATATTAAGCTTTTAAAGTTCTCAAGACTAACTTTAACGTTTTCGGTTTAAGATTTCAAAATCATTTTGAATTGAATTAAGTTCAGGTTTTGTATTAAGGGATAAAAAACTGTACAAAATGCGAAATAATTTTGCAATATTTTCTAGCTAATACAACTAAAATGTGAAGCAGTTTCATCCAATCTTTCTTTCCCTCCTCTCTCTCTCTCTCTAAGACGGCCACTAACTAATTGGAATGCTAATTTTTGTTAAAATCACAATATAAAGCTATAGATGTGTATATATCCGATGACATACTGAATAATATGGCTAACCGTTTTTAGGCACAAAAAAAACACAAAAAACCGAAACGGAAAAAATCGTTTAAACAATTATCAAATGCATTGTTGTTGCTGCCGCTATTGTTGTTGTTGTTGTTATTGTTGGCTTTTGATTTGTTTTGCCCAAGTAAGAAACTGGAAACTTTAGCCATGGCTAAAAATGGACAACAAGAAAAGTTGCTAGGAAAAATAAGAAAACAAAACAAAAAACACAACCTAAAACAAATGACAACACACAACAACAACAACAACAGCGACAAAAAAGTCGTGAGGAACGTTGCAAAAAACAAAAAGAAAAGAAAAAAATTATACACAGAAAGACAAGAGAAAAGTCCACCCTTCCCCCCTTAGATGGAAATGGGAGATATACATATGTCAAAGGCTTGACAAAAAGGATACATAACTATTAGGTAGCATCTTACCATCTCATCCAGACTCTTTAAATCATTTGTTATTATCTGAGGTTGGGGTCCATACATTAGCATGGGATTCTCATTGCTATCGTCCTCATTCTCCGAATCGCTATCGTACAGATCCGTTTCAATGGCCAAACTCTCACTAGTTATTGTCGTCGTTGTGGCATTTGCTGCTGCCGCCGCCGCCGCAGCCGCTGCTGCCGCTGCCGCTGCTGCAGCTGCAGCATCCGATGCTGTTGTGACCTCCGTTTGGGTGGAACTCTCTGAGCTACCGTTTGCCTTAATATCGGCAGCGATTTCACGATCAATTTGCCGTTCCATTTGTACCAACATGGGGGCCAGCATGCCTGAAATGCGAGAATGCGTTGAAATATTGAAGGTAGAGTATTTGTTTCGGTCGGGGGTTACTTACCAAATTTGGCGCCACGTCTGGCCACCTCCAAGAGACAGAGTATCACATGCTTCTCATTTTTACGCATTATCAGATCGTCCGTTTCAAATAATAGGCACTCGATGATCTTTAGACTTTTCCTAAACAACGACAATAAAAAATATCGTTAAAATGATCGATAAGTATGGTCAATTATCGTTAAATGTAGATTCTATAAAATCAAAACAATCCATTTAAACTATTCAAACTAAAAGCGAAAAGTAACGAAATTGCAATCACTTAGTAAATTAATGTATCGTTATATAATAATCGTCAGTTGTTAGTTGTCTATCGATTAAAGTTGTTATCGGTAAACTCACTTGCACCAGGTTATAAAGTTGGAGACATTGTCGCGGGCAAAAAAGGTGCCACTTTTTGCCGCCGGCAAATAATGCACATTGCCCAGTGCCAGGATGGGGCCAGCCAAGCCGGAAGTCATTGAGCGTGTCATTGATTTGTTGCGCGCCTGTCGCCGGGCCAAATAGTCCTCAGCCGCTTGCCTCACATAATTTGCGTGCTGAAAACAAATTAGAAAAAGAAGAAAGGAGAGCAAACAACAATAAATTACACAGTCGGTACAGCAAATACAAAAAAAAAACAACTTATATGTATGTATGCATAGACATTAGATAGGGCATAGATAAGACATCGACTTGAGCATACCTCCCCACCAATAGGCCAATTAAAGTGGCTGATGGCCCCCATGGAAGGATTTAGCAATTGTTATCCTAGTTCGGAAATAATGCAAACTAGATCATTCCCAAATATTTATACATTTCAGAAGAGAATGTTTCCATGTAAACCTTATCCTAGATATAGGGTATTAAATATTTCTGTTTATTTTTAAGCGCGACAAATGCAAAAATCAAAAGAAACAAAAAAGAAAAAAAAAACTCACACAAAATTGGAAGAGCAAAACAATTTTATTTTTAAGCGTCTAAAGAATTTAGCACGACATTTTTAGGCTGCCGAATGGATGGCCACCAGAGGGATAGAGATAGAGAAGCCAGACGAGACACAGAGATACGGATAAAGATAGAGATGAAGACGCGACAGTGACAGAGACCGGGACGGAGAACGGAGAACGGATCAACGGACGAATTCGACAGGTTGGCTCGTCTTCAGATTGAAGGTGCGAGGAATGTAGTAAAAGTGAGAGTGAAACAAAAAGTGAGGACGGCGCCGTGTATGGAATGCATAATTAATTGACATGCTGGCCACCATGTCACACATTCCATGTCATCCCATCCCAACCCATCTCATCTCACCTCAATCCTCTTCAAAGACGAAAGCACCCACTTGCTTATGAATAAGTTGACATAATTTGTATGTTTTTGCATAGTTTGTGTCTGTTGACTTTGTCAGCAAATGAATCTTTTCAAATACTTCAATCCAACTAGAGAGATCTTTGACCTAAGCTCGGAAAATGTCACCTTTTTTTTGGGGCCAAATAGTTTGTTTGCTTCTAAAATGATTGTCATTTGATTTAATATTTTATTTTTTAATTTTGATTTCAGTTTTCTCTAAAATGCAAAACTAAAGCTATGAAAAGTGTGTTGTAAGTGGTGCTAACCTTACTTTCATTTTATCGTGTTGTAATTCCCAACCAGTTTTAGTTTTATTGCCATTACAGTTCTTAAAAATATGCGAAAGATTGGCAAGCTTTTGAACTGTATCCAGTCAAAATTCTATTTATCCCATTAGTATATGGAATATATTCGATATATATATATGTATATAGTCAAAGGTATTTGTATAATCCTTTAACTAGGGAACTTGGCTCCCTTGGAGCTGGTTACGCCCCCATAAAAACTGAAAATGAAGATGATGATATGCCAATATGGCCCATTGACGTTTGAGTGTTATGTCATTTGTTGTTGCTGCTATGCAATCTGAGATCCCCATAGTCATACCCGAATCCCCAACCCATTTCAGGCAATGTGCAAGGCAGCACGACGACAACAACAGCAACAACAGCAACAAACGTGTCATGGCATTACCATTTTCATCATTCCATATTCATTTATGCACATTTTTTGTAATAATTTAATATTTAAACAATATTTTTGTGTCTCCCTCTTGCTCTAGCTACTTCTCTCTCTCTCTCACTCTGTTTATGGACATCTGACAAATGCTTTATTTGGTGTTTATTATTTCACCTCTTTCCCTTAATACTCTTAATAACCAAAAATGGACATTCGCCTGATGCCAATGACAATTATACATTTAAATAAATAGTCATGAAAAAGAGTCGTGTGTGTGTGTGTGTGTGTGTGCTAAAGGGGCTTAATACGTATTTATGTAAATTAAAGTTTAGTTAGAATTTTAGAAATAATCTCTGACCATATATTGATTAGCAATGAGTAACAATTTACTTTTTCATAGAGTACAAACTGTTCGTCGTGTTTTAGTCATGTTTTTTTGCTTTGTTTTTGGCTCTTATCATTGAATGCGAGGTAAACTGCTATATAAGCTATATATGTACATATATACAAACATATATGCATCTGTGATGGCATCGTCACAAAGAGACGCCCACGAAATTTTCAAGTGTTAAATAAGCCTCTCTTTATTGGCTTTTATTTTCGGTTCTGCTGCTGCAGCAGCAGCTCTGCCCACAAGAAACGTTTTGCATTTTATAGTTGTTTGTTTTATACCCTGTAAACCACAAATAGTCAAATGAATTGCAGGAATTGGAGTTTCAGGGCAAAAACTATGAAATTTATATTGAAATGTATTCTGGTTAGCTTTTTCATCCAAATAATACTACGGGGTGTCATCTAAAGGACTGGAAATATATTTTCATTTTTAGGTTTCTTTCTCTCCCTATATATTTTTTAGCCATAACGAATTGCATTTGATTAAGACCCTTTACGTCTTCGCTTAGAACATCAATAAGAAAATATCAATGGACCGAAAACGAAAACCGAAAGCAGAAAAAATATTTCATACATTTTGATGGCTCTTAATGCAGATTTGAATAATCGGCTCAGTTTTCATCTGGTTGTTTTTTGCCTCCTCTTCAGCGTATGCATTTTCACTTTCGAAATCCGACCACGTTCAACAAGGTGGAGTGGAGTGGAGTGGAGTGGGAGAGCCAGAGGATCATGGAAATGCTGGTTATTATGACATCAACATTAACAAATTTTTTCAATATTTTCATTTTGAAAATCTCTTGCATGACTCCAACATGGGACAACACGTGCCAATGTCTTTTGAGTATGTGTTAAGTCGTTGAAAATTGATGATGGAATCTAAGTAGGCGATTTTTATGGTAGACAGTAGTCATAATTTTCCCACTGCAGATTTCTGTAATGTGAAATTTCTTCATTTAATGGCGCAAAAGTTCAAGTGGTTAAAATCCATTGATGACTTTAGTTGATTTTACTTCAATTTACACATTTGTTACACTTTCATTGTGGCGTTCCACTGATGAGGTCGATGGCAGTGGTTAATACACCTGACCCCATATACACCTACTCCCTACACACACACACACACGCAGCATCCATACATCATTTTCATCCGCATCTTTATTCACATCCACATATCCGCATGGCATCCGCATAGTATCCGCCTCTTCAGAGTCAAGTGTCGAAGCAATTAACGTGACTTTTAGCATTCTATGAAAGTGGGTCGACGATTGCATCTAACCACGCCTCCGCCCACAAAAAAGTTCATACATTTCATACTCCCCATACTCTATCGTGTATGTATGTGTGTGTGTGTGTGTGTGTGTGTGTGTGTGTTCAGGTAATGCAGCCAAGAAAGCAAACAACAACAAAAGCATAAAGAGAGCGAAAGCTAAAACCTCTCTCCAACTCTTCCCTTCCACAAGCTTCCACTTGAAGAAAGCAGCATAAAAAAGTCTAAGAAGACAGAGTCAAGCTCTGGGAGAGTGTGAGAGAGAGAGAGAGAGACACTGACTGGATGAGTGGGTGGGAGGACGTAACCTAACGTAAGCTGTCACGTAATTAGCTTAGATTTTGCCCCAACAGGCAATGTGTGTCAATATGGCGTTAATAACATTACATTACATTGAGCTAGGCAATTGCAAAAAAAAAAAAACTACAACTACAACAACACGACAAAAAGGCAATTCCGAATTTTCATATTTTAGTGCACGAATTGCATGTTACCCTGTAAGTAAAATGGTAACCATAACAAAATCTAAAAAAAAAACCTCCATTAAATACTTTAGTAAAGAATTATGGGGTTAGCTCTTAATGTACAAGAAAACTTACCTAGGACACCAATTTCGTCCTCTCCTGTGTATTCCTTTTTCAGTTCAGTTTCTCACTATTAAGCCAATTTTTCGAAAAATTGCTAAAGCTGAGATGATCTAATGTAGAGAGCTTTATTCTAATACAGTAGGTACTACTAAACAACAACTAACTAAATTTGTTCGCTGAGTTACTTGGGAGTCGAGAAAATCAGAACCAAAGTTCAAAAATCTCTCAAATATTCGTGGCGGTACACATTTCTTTCAAATATTTCGCTAAATCTGCAATATGTTGTCTTTTATAAAAAATCTTGTCCCGACAACAATTAAAGCAACAAAAAAGACTTCTTGAAATTGTTCCATTTCATTCTATAAAGTGATTTCTTATGAGATGGAGAATCATTCATGAGATCCTTGCAATAATATCCTAAAACTGTTTAGGTGAGCCATCCAAATTTCTGCAAGTTAGTCCCTTTCTTTTCCCTTTACAGTAGTACAACTAGAAGTGAAATTTCAGAAGTCACCAGTTTACAAAATCGACGACTCCCTAAAACTCTGCAGTTGAAAGGGTATCGCAAATATTGCTTAAGAAAGAAGAAAAAAAGAAAACAAAATGTTAAAAAAGAAAGATAGAAACAAATATAATACAAAACTCTGTCGCATTATACCGTAACAACAACTCGACAAGGCATTTTGCTTCCGCAAATGGCAAATTGAATAAAACTAAATTAAATCGCGCGCTGGCCGAACTCGAAGAAAAAATACATAAAAAAATGTATATAAATAAAATGACATTGCGAAAAAAACACATTAATACACAAGCACATACAAACAAATAAACTATGGTTGATTTCTGCAATTACAAAGACAGAGGGAGACAGAGAGAGGGAGAGAGTGAGATGGAGAAGTTCGCTGACTTGGCCGCCTAAGCGGATTTGCTATCAACGAAACAAAAAAACCGTTTTCAACAAAATTCAGCAAAAAGAAAAAACACAAACCAAAATAAACCGAAACAATTCATGTCTGCAATCACTAACATCAGAGATTGGCCAGACCAAACTGTCCCCTTCTTCCTCTTCTTCTGCTGCTGCTGCTGTATCCAAGTCTCACAATCAGTCCATAGAATGCCATCCATCTCATAAAGTATCTAAATATTGTATCTTTTATTTTTTGTGTGGGGTTTGTCTGTTGTCGTTTCTCTCTGTGTGTTTTGTTTTGGTCTTTTGCAGTTAGGTTCAAGGTTCTTTAGTTTTTTGGACTTCCTCTACCCACATATGGCAATGATTACTTACATACATCCCATTCATAGCAGCAATCGATCGATCTGTTATGCGAATTGAATGCCATGCCATGCCATGGCATCGTATTGAGATCAGCCACCCATTGATCATTTACCTGTTTTCGGCTTTGGCCTTTTGATCTATGCGAAACAATTGATTAACGGCATTTGCGAACAGAGAGTTTATTGCTCTCAGAACGTTTCTATCGAAGAAACTAGACAAAAGCAAAATAAAAAACTCAACTAACTAACTAACTAAGGGATCTAAGTTGTGGGCAAAAGCAAAAAAACTAAAAAAGAAAAGAAAACAAACCACAGAAAAACAAAATCACACGAAACGGAGCTTTACTGTGGATCTATCTATGAACTGGTTTTTGTTTTTCTTTTTGGCCAAAACGAATTTTGAATGTGGGTGAAGTTAAGTTAAAAATGTGGCAAATGGCGCAAACAACGCAATCGAGGCCAGTTCCCCTTAACCCACATCTACCATCCTACCACCAACCCCCATTCCTCCATTCCTTGAAGCTGTACTTATTTTATCTAGTTAGTACAACTTATATTTTAGTATTTAGTTTTGTGAGACATATAAGTGAAGGTTTTTGTGTTCATCATAATATAGTAACTTTTTGAAGTTATTCTAATTGTATTTTTAAATTAATTAATATCCTTTAGTATCTAGATCTATATAAAAGCCTTGCCCGGCAATCACACTGATCCCCGATCTTTAGTTGAAGTTAAATAAATTGATCCGTTAAGTATACGCAGTGTGTGCATGCATACCAATAATACCAAATGCTTGGAGCCCCGCACTTTCAGAGCAAAAATGCTATACTTTCGATCATTGAAAGGATGATTCATTGTTTACAGTCGAAATGCGAATTTCAAAACTTCTCGAAAACTTTAAACTTTGCGCACCAAATTTTAACCGATGTTTCAAAATGTTATCACATTTGAATGCTATTAGGGTTCAGTTTCAAATTAGAATGTACTTGGGGATATCAAGTTGCCGTCTTTTCAACAAAGAGACATAACGTTTTGTAATCGGTTCAAAATTGTCCAATTGGGAAAAATATATATATTTGGTTGTCCGATTACTATAGGCCCCAAGCTGGCCTAATCCGGCACTGTCAATAATGGAAAGGACAATAGATTCTGATTACCCCAAATTTTATGAATTTCAAGATTTAGGTCACAGTTTTCTGTAGTTTTTCTGTAACCCAACAAGGTTGTCCACCGTCTGACTAATTATACTAGAAAGAAAAGCAAGAAAATAATACTCAACTACTAGAATTTCTCGATTACAGCAATTATATAGTTTCAAGTTGTATTTCTTTTTAGTAAATCGAAGGACTCAATCTACATATATAAAGCAGTATTCATCATTAGCTTTGCTTTATTTAAGTACAATCTAGGGGTTTTTGCTTTTCACTTGCATTTAATTAGTCTCTCTACTGTAATCGTTTGCAAAAGAACTTATAACAGAGCCCAATGAAAGATATATATACACCTTAGACACAACTAACGATTATGCCTTGGTAAGAAACCTAATTTGGTCAACATGCTAACTAAAACCCTTTAAGTGGCGCTAAGCAGTTAAAGTCTTACGCTTATTGTTTTGTCATTTACATTTTTTATATGTTGCCGAGATTTTCATGACATGATTGGAGAGCTTAACGATTAGTTTTGAGTAGCGATTAAAGTCGTTGTCGTTTTTGTTGTAGTTTCGGTTTTAATTTTTGTCATATCATTTCCGGTATTAGAACATGAACGAAATCACCAAAAATGTAAACATTGAAATGTTATTTTATTCTCCTTTTTGACTACTGATATCCTTAAGATATTGTCAGACTATTTTGACAACAAGATCACGAATTTATATATGTATCCATATATATGGCAAAAACGATATGAGTTCGTACTGTGTATGTACTTGGGGATATCGAAATGAGTGCGTGATGTTTACGTGAAACCGTGGATCTGCGATCTCCGATTTGGCTGATTGCTATGGATCGTGCAAATTGCCTAGCCATGTTGTGTCTATTTGGATATTTGTCCACTTTTCCACCTTTTTTTTTTTTTTTTGTTTTTTTGTCGACTCTCGCGGCACTCTCTCGTGGTGGTGTGTGTATGTGTAAATATATACGGAACATATGTAAATATTAATTTTATTAAACAAACGTGACTACAAACTAGCTATGTAGTTGTTATTTTTAGCCTGGGCTTTTTTTTTTTGGCTTTAGATTTGACGATGTTGACACGACGAAAACGACAAGAAACGCGTCGTCTTAGTTGGAGGCTTATTTGGATTTTCAATTCACAATATTTATGCATGCAAAACTTTTGTTTATTGTTACTGTTATTGGCCTGGCTTGGTGTTTCTGTGTGTGTGTGTTTGAGTCTTGTTTGGACTCTTTTTTTCCAATGCGTCGTATCTGTATCTCAACCTACATACAAACACAACTATATAGTGTACATGTACGTGCTGAGCTGAGGACGTTACTTTCTGTTCATGTCCATCACATTACAACGCATCAATGCGTGGGAATTAGTTTTTTATGGCGGCCTTGCTACTTTGAAGTCGAAAGGCTATTTGCAGAATTTCAAAGAGCAAAAAAAAAACACATTGCAACTCATCGCTTGTACGTGCCACAGGATGGGCCTGGCCCGGACTCTGCCTCTCTGTTAGACACTTGCACTTGCTTGCACATAGTGAAAGTCCATGGATTGGCCTTAGTATGACCGCCAGACCATCAAATGGCAATTGTCCAAAAATGGCAAAGAAAACCAAATGGAAATTGTGGAAATTGTGATCATTCGCAGTTCTTTGACCGTTGCTATCTTTTCACCCAATGACCGAATTCGGTTGAGCATAATGTTAATAACAAAAATGTCAAGTTGAACCATAAACTATATCATGCGTAATATATAATTCTCTTTCATGACGAAATAATTATAATTGAGCCAAGGATCTAAGATTACTTCCCATTACTTGCAACAATGTTTATGTATCAATCTAGTAAATTTAAGACATGTTTTAGTTGTCGATATCTATACATATATACAGATTTGTTGAGATCTACATAGTTAACTAATCGAATAGACATTCCATTTTCAAAAAACATATTCAAGTCACAGCGATCACAGCGATCTAAGATCATTTATTTCTTGTCTTGTTTTCTGTCACGCCTTAATTCCTACTGTCTGACATATATGGGTCAATATTGCATTATGATAACAACTGTCAACCCCTAGACCGTTACCCACACTCTCTCACACACACACACACCTGTGTGTGAGAGAGAGAGAGAGAGAGCGAATATACAGTGATTTAGTTTTCTTGCCAAAAGCCAAATGGAAATGAATCAAATTCATTAGTGGCAATTTATTGTTTTGCTATATTTTACATATGTACATATATACATATAAAGTTATATATTTTCATTTTGTCTTGACTCAGATCAAATATCGCCTAAGCTGTAAAGAGTGTTTGGCGGGGGTGGGAGGGGGCGGTGAATTTTGGACACAGGTGAGCCCCAAATGGCACACAGCTGAGACTAACACAAAACAGTCAATCGGAATCGGTTTGCTGCCTTTACCTTACCTTATTTTTTTCTTCGTTTTTTGTTTTTTTTTTTTTTTACCGTGTGTCCAATCCGATTTTGACTTTATTAACGGTGCAATTTGTACGACACAACTGCTGCTTGAAGCCTGAAGTTATAAAGGAGTTGGTAGACAAGGCGAAGAAGGAGGGAAAAGTTTGCGGTAACAACAATAACAACAACAACAACAGCGGATATTATTTATGACTCCAAGTGCGAGTCCCCACAAATTGTATGCTAATCGCACAAGACCTCCAAACTCGAGCTGACCACTTGGCAGCTGGCAACTGGCAACTGGCAAACTGGACACATTTGAGACCTGGTACATGGACAACCATCTAATTTATGGAGTGCTGCTGACTAATTTGAACTCTGGACCCCGACGCGTGTTAAAGTTCTCTTGTCAATGAACAAAATGCCAGTGGCCAAAACAAATTGAAATGCCGCAAATTTCATTTGCTTCATTTCCACCCCCACCCCCCAACTAATGTTTACTTTAAGGGAAAGATCAAGAAATAAATTCTAAATTTAGTTTTTTGGGGGGGTTTTTGAGGGATCATCATCATAATATGATTATATTGTAAAATTTTTCTCCCTTTTTCATATCTATTTATATGATGACTTAAAAATAGAAAGGTTAAACCAAAGATGATAGATAGAGAGGGGACTGCCTGCTACTAAACCGATGACAGAAGTTTTTGTCTCTTAATATAATTTCGTTGAGGAGGCCGGCCCAAACAGGATGTCAGCACTATTAAAGACGACAAGAATTATTACCAGGCAGAGGGAGAGAGAGAGGTCAGAGAACTCTCTTCCCGGCCATCAAGTGTGGCCGAAAAAAGTGATCAATGGATTTGCAAATAAAAATAAAAAACTGCATTGCCATGGCGGTCAATGTTCGCACCGCACCCCACGACAATAATAAAAAAAGACAAAAACAAAAGGCAAAAAGAGGAACGGGCTAATATTGGCCATGCTGAAGTTTGTATACACTTACCAACATTTGTGTTACTCTTTTCTTACCTAAAGGCATCATGGCTAATAAACATTTTATCTAAAATGATGAATTTCTGCCAAAGAGTCGAGTTGGCAAAGAAGAAATCGATCATTTCTATAGGAGTATATAGAAGACAGAAAGGCTTGGCTTTGATGATGAACGGAGACGGATATGGCTATATGAACTTGCCTTATTGTGCTGACCAAGTTGAAGACGCTACCCTTTTTGCAAGGGTATAAGAGAACAAGAGGGGGGTGGGGAAAAAAATGAATATGAATGAACAATTTCTCAAGTTTACGGTTATTTGTTTATTGTGGCATTGTCTCACGTCTTTGGCTCAACTGCATATCCACTTGGTATGCATTGGACTGAACAGAATTCAAATCAAAGAATGGAAATTAAATTTTAAAGTCGAGCATGACGCTTCATTTTTTATTAGCATTCAATTGAATTTTTCATTTCAACATTCATCGTGTCATTTGAATTGTGAGGACTAGGATTTCCCTTTTCTGTTTTGTCTTCTCTTCTTAGTTCGACAATCTACTTCAGTAGATAGACGCTGCAAATCCGGATTGATCGGCTGTTTGGCATCCTTTAACATTTTAAGTATTGGCCGAAATTGTTTCTCATTGAGATTTGTGAGAAAAGTGAATGATTTGCTTTGTGGAGTTTGAGCCGTCCGTTCAATACGTTGTAGATAACTCTCCATGGTACATGGAAAATCATAGTTGATCACATACTTGACAGCTGGAATATTCAGTGCGGTAATATCAGTTGCGACCAGGATATTGTAGTTACCCTTGCGAAAATCACGAAGGACCTGCTCTCGTTCCGCTTGCGATTTATCACCGTGAATGGACTCACAGCGCACAAAGGACCCAATGAAGGCATTTAGAGTAGATACGCGAGTTTTACGTTCGGCAAATACTAAAATTTTGCCAGGATGATCGCTGGTATCATAGATTTCGGTTAGCAATTCCTTGAGTTTATGTAGTTTATCCTCCTCTTTGACAATTTCCACAACTTGACTGACATCATGGTTAGCTGTGGGTGGACCAATTGCACCCACATTGATTTGGGTGAAACGGGGCATATTCCTAGTGGCCAGACGTTCGAGAACGGGTGGCCAGGTGGATGACCACATTAGGATTTGCAAATCCGGACGTGTTCTCTCGAATACGCGATTCAATTGGCGTTCAAAGCCCAATTCTAACATAACATCCGCTTCGTCCAGGACCAAGTAACTACAACGATTTAAATTCACACGACGTTCGCCAAGAAAATCAAGTAGCCGCCCTGGTGTAGCCAGAATCACTTCGTAGCCAGGTGTGGCCAAATCCTCCAGAAGTTTACGATATCCTCCACCAAATAGACACATGCTGCGCAACCTGCACGGGTTACTATAGGCACATATCTCCCGTTGGATTTCCTGGGCCGATGCGCGTGTCGGCACAAGAATCACTGCAATGGGTCCATCACCACGTTCCAGCGGCAATTGGGCAGAGACATGTTCAATGGCCGGCAATATGTAGGCAAGTTTTTTTCCACTTCCCGCCCCTGCGATGCCTACAACATTGCGGCCACTTAATGCTAAGGGCCAGCCTTGAGCTTGAATTGGTGTGGGATTTTCGTATCCCTGACGTTTTAAGGCACGACTAATGAGTCCATCAAATGATACCTCATCGAAACTTTGTATGGGATTCGGTACTTCTTGGCGTCCACTACCACCTATGGTGATTTCATTACGAAGACGGAACATCTCCACTTCTTTTTGCGTGCGACGCCTCACTATCAGGTGCTCTTTATAAATATCACTCTTATGTGGCACCAATCTCTGGCCAGTTTTGTCGTGTAACATCGAATTAAGGGATAGATATAAAGAGTATCGGGATGCATTTCTCTCATTCTTCTCCTCAACTGGTTTCACAGTTTGTTTCGAAAGTGAACTTCTTTGCCTATCGCTTTGTCCACGTTGGGACGGAACCCTCATCCTTCTTAAGTAACTGTCCAGAGATTTTGTGGTTCTATTAGCCCGTTGATTGCGCAAAGGTTGATTTCTTACCAAAGGCGAAGTGACATAGTTACGACGACGTCGCTTCAATATTTCCTCTCGACTTCTGGACCTGGAATTGATTCGTGGTTCCGATTTGATTTCACAGTCCAACCATTTCCTGTTTGGTGTTGAAGGAGAGTCAGGATTGGACCGAGAATGGGATCGTCGTCGCTCTAATTTATACTCTTCATTATTCTCAGGAGGACTATGTAGATCCGATTTGGTATGGCGCTCTTTAAACTTTTTTGCCACTGACGGAGAATCGTTGTCGTCGTCATCGTTGTGGTCGTCCTCGTTCTCGTTGCCCTTGCCGTTGCCGACGTCTTCATTAGGAGTAATTGATGGCTGCTTTAGATTTTCCACACAAATAATGGCGGAACGTAGGGCAGAACGTTCAAAGGAACGCTTCCTTCCATGTCTAATCTCTTCATCTGCTGGGGTGGAGACTTCCTCACAAAAATCCTTCATAATTATTAATTATTTTCAGTTTTCAATCAAATTTCACAGCTTCTTTTAACAGCAGTATCGTTGAGCTTTGCAAATTTTTCATCGAGGACAACTGCAGACTGTCAGGTGAAAAATGCTGAAGCTTACAGTGTTGCAAAGTTCATAGTGACTGGGCTTGGTCTCACTATTTATCGATAAGAATGACTACCAACGTTATGCAATACTTAATTTTAAATTAACTAGTGCCAAATGAAATGTTAAATGATTTAAATTGACTTTATTTAAGTGATTGGTAGCTACATTAATGAAATTAAATAATGTTAATGTTAAGTAATTTAACTTGCAATGTCAAACGATAAACCTAGACATTGTAACAACTGTTTAGAAGTAAAACGCCCATATACTTATGTTCTGGAACGGCATTTACAGACCAGGCGATAAGATTACGTTCGTCTAAACATTTTGATTCTTGTCTAGGATTTGTGACAATCAAGTTTTCTTTTGTCATAATATTTAGTTCATTAGATAATCGCAGAATTGCATCAAAATTGGAAGAAAAATAGAACTGTCCACAGTTGTCAGTCCTGAATTGCTCGTGCCCGATATTACAAGAGCAATAATCTTTCAATGTGTTGACATCCATAGTATCGGCCAATTCGATTGCCACTTTTATCGCTTAATTGCACAACACAACTAGTTTTTATTTGTTCCCATTATTGAGTGCTATCTCATCTCTATATTGGTGGTGCGGAAACAGAAACTTTACTCTATACCCCAAAACGGTAATTTAATCTAAAAGCAAACAATTTCTTAAAGACAGTTTGAGCGGGGCCAATAAATGTGTGTGTGTGGGGGGAGGGGCGGGGCATTATCTGTCCATTGATCTATGTATGGTTGTATTTACTTGCGTACAGTTCAGTTGCAACCATCAGAGTTATCTACAATAATTGTCTAGATTGTGAGTGCCTTTGGCCAATTAAAAATGCCTTTTATTTTCGCCTATTACTTTTATCAAATTCAATTAGCGGTCGTCGGTTTCATCGTCGACGTCGTCGTCGTCGTCGTCGTCGACGATTAAAAGTTTTCAAATAGTAAAATAGTAATAGTGCGAGGGCTGTTCGTCTTCTTTGCCTTTTTAATGCAATTCAAATTTAAACAGACGATTATTTGATCTATAATTTCAATTCGATTTTAAATATTTATTCTTGAAAGAGGTTTGGAAATCGTTTAGATCCTATGATATATACGACAACTTAGATATAATAAAGTTTAAGCCATATTAGCTTTATCAACTCTTAGGAAAATCAATTTGGTTTTGGACTTACGTTCCTATGAACTAGTTTTACATATTATCTTAAATCAATTTAGTTTTTTAAAATGACACCTTTAACTGACGTTTACACTTTTGAGTCCAGATAAAGTTCTCATGCAGCCCTCGAAGTTTGCTACAATGTAGACAACGCATTTCTGTCTAAAAATCTCTATCTCTCTCCACGTATACATACATACATATATATTTGGTTGATCTCGACGAAGCGAATAATCAACTAGATAAATTGTCTAGCCCCCCAAATAGATGTCTAGATGGCGTTGTTATTAGACGGATTCAGCACCCTAATGATTGCCGCCAGCTAATTGGCCCATGTTAAGAACGAAATGCCAGAAAGAAGAGCGAGAGCAAAAAAAAACAAAAGAGCCATGAAGTCATAATTGCATGTATTATAAAGATATATGTACATACATACATACATTCATACATAATAACTTAAAAACAAATTGCTACATTTAAACCGAAAAAGAAAAGATTTCGACTATGCATGAAAGATGCTTCCTGGCAGCCGGAGAGCTCAGATTCCTACAATGTTTTGCCGTAGAGTTTCAATTAAAGTTCCATTAACGCTTCGCGACACACACAATTATCAAAAATTAAATTTATGCTTATGACATTTCCGGCAGCAGCCAAAAAAAGAGAGGGAGAAAAAAAAGAAGAAAATCCCTCCTCAACCTGCCACGGCGGTTGCTGCTGCTGCTGCGCTGTATGCTCCTTCATCCATATCTCGGACATATATGCAAATGTGTGACTAAATAAATATGTCTGTCGCTCTGTCCATTTGTCTATCTGTATGTAATGTCATTTCATTTCATTTATTTAAAGACAGCAAAAAGTCAGAAGATCAAAGCAACTTCATGATTATGCTGCACGCATATCCATCAAAGATATGGTGGCAGGCTACTGCATCCTAGATCTGTATCTGTATCATCATATACATATTGCCATTTTCCAGTATCCATTATCTGCATTGATCTAGTTGGGTGGGTGATCTTCTTTATTTTGCGGTGTTAAATTTATATCCTTTTGAAACCATTGCAAAATGCTATTTCTGTGGTTGTGTGTGTGTATTCTTCTTTTGTTTTTACTTTCAGGAACCAGTCAAGTGCAACAACAACACCACCACCACAGCAGGAGTGCCACCCTGAGCCCCCATTCCTCAAATAATACAGGAGAAGTTAAAGAAGAGAAGGGGAAGAGAAGGAGAATCGTTGTAGATGGAGACGACGACCATAACGACTACGATGTCGGCGACTTTGGCTTGAGATCTCGAGATGCCGATACGATTCACCTTGTCTTTGGCTAAGAGCCCGCCTGCCGACAGCAGGCAAAAAGCAACAGCAACAAGTAAAGACAAATTGTCTACGCGTTGAGGTCTTGGTATTGGCCTCCAGCATGGCGATGTTGGGAGCTACTGGCGCCACTCAGCGCCGATGCCGATGCCGAAGCGGCCGCCACCGCCGCCGCAATGGCAACTAAGTTAGGCGGCCGCATAGGCGGTGGTATTGTATACATACCTACATATATGTATATACATATGTATCTCTCTTTGACTACGTGTGTGTGTGTGTGTGTGTGTGAGTGTGTGTGGTTATGGCATGTGCCACCAAAAACCAAAAACCGAAACTGAAACCAAAGGCAATGCAATCGGTAATTAAAATTGGCATAATGGAATTTCGTGGCAAAGTCGGCAATAGTCAAAGGTTTTATTTTATAATACACTGTAAAACAATATACCAAACGCCAAAAGTATTTAGATACTACATATACTAAGCATATACTAATCTCGTCAGTAAAGAAAGTTTTTCAACAACCAAATTGATTAATGTTTAAGAAAGAAGCTACAGACTTTCAATTTAACCATTCCTCATACATTCCAAATACCCTTTCTGCGTTTCCTATGAATAGTTTATCAAAGATAAGACCATTGCCAATTGTTTGTGTCTGTTTTACTTGTTTATATAGGTTATATGTATATATCTTATGATCAGTTACTCTTTATATTCGAAACAAGTTAAAAATCATAAGCGTGCTTTATCTCTCTTTAGTTTATATTACAAATAACTATAGCAAATTGTTTTTGTCATATCGGAAATATTCATATATTAGCCTACTATATTTTATGATTTTTATTAGAAGCAACTGCATTTTTTGATTCATCCAATATCTATATGTTATCCGATTCCGACAAATGTGCTGTGTATATCAGATAGACTGATGAATAAGAAAAGACACTGGATAATTTTCCTACACTCAATTTCGGTAAGGGTATAAAAAAACGATTGCAAATTATTATTACTATTTGTACACTATAATCTTTAAAATGCATAATAATACTTTATTCACAGATTCGCAGATAAGGAAAAAATTAGTGTCTAGGTTACAATGTAAAGGTAGAAATTGTGTAAGAAATGCAAATTGCAATTCGATTTGGGTTTAGTTTTAGTTGCAACATTGCAACAACCTCATTTCAAGTGTTGCATTTTGTTGTTTTTTTCTTTTATTTTTGAAGTGGGCTGATGGGCATGGTAAGAAGCTTTTGTATGACGAATGCATGCCACACATGTTACCCAAGGGCTTAGCTCTGGCAATCATAAAAACTAAATGCCTACCACACAGCCCCACAACCCCTCACCCCCCACACACACAGTTAGTGAGCTACTAAATCGGCGAGGCTTTTAACACCTAGCTATAGTATATAATCCCAACCTCTCTCCACCTTACAATCAGTTCGCCCACTAATCCCATGTGTGATGTGTGTGTGTGTGTGTAAATTTCTTTAATGGCGCCGACAGCGTTAATGTCCCCCCTCTCCGCACTTCTAGTATCATCTTCTTGGAAAGAGCTTTTTTCAGATTTCAATTGGTTTTGTTTATTGAGCTGCAGCTGCAACATTACCACCAAAAGCAGCAGCAGCAGGTCATAAACTTTGATTTTGTTTTTGTCAAGAAGAAAACAGATTTTTTAACTTACCTTACATAACGCCACACCAGTGTCGAGACGATCCATAAAATTTTCAGCATTAATGCATAGATCCGGATAGAGGGTGCTTAGCCATTCGGCTAAATCCTCCTTCATGGCCTCCAGATACTCTTCACTGGATTTAAATGGCCTATATGGCCGAGCCTCAAGCATTGCCATGGCTATTTATATGTCGAAATTTTGATTGTTTAGAGATTTGGGGTGGGGGGAAGGGGGTTTTTTTCTTTTTATTTCGGTTTTTGTTGTTGTTGTTCCTTTGCTGTCAAATTGATATTCCTGTTTCGTTGTGATTTATATTTATTTTTGTTTTTAAACAATTTTCGTTAGATTCTCGTTATTAGTTATCATCGCGTCGTGTTCCTGCAAATGAGATGGAAATAAAGCCAAATAAATTAAGTGGATCATAAATTAAATTGAATGGAAAAACATTGCAAAAAAGAAACAACGAAATTAATGACTGTGGCCAATGCAGCTAACATAATTATGGGCAGCAGCTAACCAAACCGCAGCCACTAAGTCACCAACCCATACCAAATCGGCGGCAAGCGAAGCGACAACCGACTTGCAGCTACAAAAATTATACAAATAAAAATCAATAAATAAAACATAAAAGTGACTTTGCGGCACAGTCACATAACCTGAGCAGCAGCAGTTAAAAAGCCGACATCGAGATACCCTACAAAAAAAAACAACAAATTCTTAAGCAAATTGATTTCGGACTAATTTTTGCTTAATAATGTGGCCAGTAATTGTAAGATGAGTTATTTTTGAGTCCTCTTGTTGCTTAAAAAATGACTATCTGAACATCTGATTTGTATAAAGATCAGTAAGACAAAGTTAGGCTTTTGCTGATTAAAAGAAGAGATCATATTCAAATGATCAAATGGAATCGTGACTAAGGTTCCATTTGCTCACGACAAGGGGGTCGACTAGTCTAATCAGAAACAGGATTGGATTGAATCCTTTACCTATCCCTTCTATGGCAACTATTTAATTGGATTTATGATGAAAAAGTTTATAAGCTGCTAAAAATTAAGCATAAATTCTTATTTTTGGACTTGAAAGTTAGGATTTCTTCTAAGCCAAAGTTGAAATTGATCTAAAAAATTGCGAATTTCTCTGGGTCTAGGCTTTCGACTTATTTTTGTGATCCTTTGTTATCGAAAATAGTTTTGAACTTGTCGTCGTTGGTTATTGATAATCATTTGAGTTAAAAGTCTACCTTACACATATTTCAGTGGAAAACAATCTTAACCTTTTTCCAAAATGTTAGTTTAGCGCTTAACTGTATCCTGATCAACACAGTCTCTGCAAAAATCTCGAATAACAACTGAAGGGTATCAACAGAATCATAAACAACAACTAAAACTACAACTACCACTGCTGAGTGTGAGATTAATGGGTCTCAGTGGCCATCCAAAGATTTACCTGAGAGTGGGAAACATTAACTAATTAGCGGTAAACTCAATTGAACTGCGAAAAAATTATAAATTTATCTCCTTCTCATTCACCCCTTCTTCTTTTACTTCTTCTCATTCATTTTCTGTCTCCGTCTCTGTTACTCGTGCATTGTCTGGAAATTCTCAAGGCTAACATTGCCATAAATAAAACATATCGAGCTTATCTATATTTATCAAATTTTTTGCTTTTGTTTTTATTGTTATTTTACATGAAAATTGCATAAGGCATCTCAGGCATTTCTGGACTGACCTTCAGAGCCATCTCTCCTCAGTATTTTTTTCGTTTTCGCATACCAAAAAGGCAAAAGGCAAAAGCCAAAAAGGGCGTACACAAGAAACTAGAGATCAGAAAATACAAAAACAAAAACCCTCAAAGCTGGACCATAGATCTCTTCTCAACTTCTCGAATTAATCAATTCTTCATCATTTGATTTATTGCATTTAGCTTAAAAGAAGGAATTCGCGATTAAACAGACGATTCACATATTTATCTACATTTTCTTCTTTAATTAATTGCCATCTGTGGGAATTCAAACATTTTGCTATGGAAAGGGTTTATTAATAACACGAACTAATAGACGACAGCTTGGGAGCCCATTGCAAATATTTGGTTAACTTTGAATTTTGGATAGAATACATGTTTTCGGGATTCAAATGAAAATCGTTTAAGATCTAGGATGTTCATAGGTTGGAATTTATTAAGCATACATTTTTGATCAATCAATTTCCACCACAAATGCCTAGAACATTTGGGTATAATGCATGAATATTTCTCGAGATTTTAATGCAGATTGAAAGACATTACTCTAACTTGAAAAGAAATTTTGGCTTACTGAAAGTAAAGTCTATTCGAATCCTTTACTGATCTTTGGCGTTTTTTGTCTTTTCTGAAAAGATTACCTAGTAAAATCTGTTAAAATTTTACAAAGTCTTAGTTTAGCCAAGTTAAGAGTTTTTAAGATTTTGTTGAATTTTAACTATTTTGGTCAACATTAAACAAAATCTTGAATATTTTATTCAATTTTTATAAGTTTTTACATTTAGAGAATAAGTTTTATAAATCATTTGCCACAATTTTGACCAAAATCGAATAACTTTAAGCATATTTTTAATTCAGCTCGTTTTTTATAGCCCAGCCATAATAGATTCAAATAGATCATAAATTATAGCACATATAATTAAAATCTATATATTTATTTGTGATCCACATTTGGTTCTTTTAGCGCCCAATAACGAAATGAATGCCAAAAAAAGAAAACAGAGCGACCTGTTGATTTTGTCTAAAGTGATATCAAGTCTAATTTTACGACGTAATTTCGAAAGAAAATGGAATTGCAATTCGCATTTCATTTTGGCTTTTTTGTTATGAGTTTTGATTCGTTTCTTTATATTTTGGTGTTTTTTTGGCCCGCTTTACACTTTATGGCCATTTATGTAACATTCTCCGATTGCGTCTGCGACGATGACGATGACGATGAGGATCGATCGTTCGATTGATCGAGATGACGATGGTTTTAATTAAACTTCAAATACATTCCGTCCACTTTACTTACAAGCAAATCCATGGGCAACTTGTACACACTTCATTTAGTTATGAGTATGTTAATATGGCCAAGGCAGTAAGTAAGGTGCAGCAGCTCAGCATCAAAGATATAGCTAATCATTTTCACATATTGTCTAATTAAAGCCATTGATCGATCAGTCGAGTAGTATTGGTAACTATGAATGTATATGTAACTTATCATCAGTTAGCTGATAAATTGTTAAATTGTAGCATTGCGAATGTTTCTCCCTTGGGGCCTATCAACGGGTAACAGTCAGCTGCTTCAGGCAGTTTTCACTTTTGTTGTTAGTGATTTTTGATTAGCCAAAAACGGCAAAAGACTTCAAAAAGAAGAAAACAGCAAACAAAACAAAACAAAACCAAAAAACCCAAACATACTTGCAAATAATATTTTGATGTTCATTCCATCGATTGAAACGATCGATCAATGAATGTATAGATGAATGACCTACCAAACCCTCTCCGCCCTCTAACCCACCGACTCACCCACCACCACCACCACCACCACCACCACCACCTGTTGTGCCGCAGCATGACAAATACAAAAGACAAGCAACAAATATGCAAATAAGTTTTTGCATATGAGTTTTATTTGCTGCTTCTTCTTTTGCTTTGTTTCACATTGACTTTTGTTCAAATATTTAGCGGTATTTTTGAAAGCGAATTTAATTAAAAAATCAAAAAAAAGAAACAAAATACAGAAATTGTGCATAAGATGCGTCATCTATAGACATCCCATACCTATATATTGATATATTGACTTCAATACATTTACACACACACACACCCATATAAGGCGGTGTCCCCTTCAAACAATCTTTACAAATTTTTACTTTTTAGCTTACAATTAGAGCCAATAAAAGATTGGCTAAAATGCATCCCTCTATATAGATATGTATATTCACATATCTAGTAAAAATCCTTCAGGCAACAGAAAAAAGATGATCAAGAAGAAAAAGAACACATCTTCCCCTGTATAATACGCTCTGCAAAGAAATTGCCCTTTTTGTGAAACAATTAGATCGGGAAGGTAGGGAAAACAAGCAAGGAAAGATTCACTTTAAGCCGAACCGAATGTTGGCTAGTCCTTGAAACAGAGACATTTCCTTTAATTGGGATCACATTCAGGTGTGAAGTGAGCCAAATGGCAGTAAAAGTAACCAACAATACTGAGACAACTTCAATCAAAAGTAGCAATAGCAACAGCAACAACGACAAGTGGGTAAAATATGTTATAAATAAGTATTATGTATACCAAAATAGATGTTGATTTTTTCAATTAACAGCTAAAGAAACGAATAACAGAGAGAGAGAGAGAGAAAAATAGGTTGAAACTGAATGGCATTAGATGTTGCCACAGTCAACAGACAACAGCAACAGCAACTGAAGCAACTGTTGCTGTTGTTGTTATTATTGGGTCAGATTGCATTTCACAATCTTTTATAATAACAGTGAATGGCAACAATGATAGGACAGGATGGGCTAGGCTAGGCTAGATTAGATAGATACATAGATGTATTCATAGCGAGATTTTTGCCAATTGAAGAAAGTTCTCATACATTAAGGAAGAAAAATTCTTAGGCATTAAGCCATTGAAGAAACTTCCTTTTCGCATTGCTCCATAGCTAGCTATCTCTCGTGCTCCCCTCCTCCAATTTTCTATCAATGCACAATGACACTTGAAGCGACAATCGAAACGATTTCATTTCAATTCAAGCATTAAATGCAGGAGAAAAAAAAGTCATATGTATATAAAGTTCACACCAATCTCCTCCACATCGCACATCTCTTCCAACATTTACAACATGTTTTTATGGAGACTTGCGTCCATTCATTCCCCACCACCAGCACCGCCATCCCGGAACCCCTAACCCCCTTTGGAAACCTACAGATGTGGAGCACGAACTTGATGTACTCGCATCTGTCAGATTTCAGTGTCGAGGCAATAGCAACAACAGCAATCCATGGACCATGATTTTGACAGCAATCCAGATGCATCTCCATATGTACATACATACATATATATGTATGTATCTTCATATATGTATATGTATTTACATGATATGTATGTTTGTGTGAGTGTCTGGCATACCATTGAGTGCCATTGAGCGCGGGAATGAATCAAAGGCAACACACAGCAGACAACAACAATCGTCAAGTGTAAGAGTTATTTTCACAAGTTATTATCTATCCATTTATCCATTGAGGCAACACTTTATTTCTTTTCCCACTTTAACTCCCTCACCAAAACATCACCCCCCCCTCCCCCTCCCCCTCCCCCTCACTTCATCGTTCCCTTTCTTTCTAAATGTTGGCTGGCTTCTCCTAAGTGAACATACATACGTTCATACATATATGGGGATTGCTCGCTTTGGCAGTGCCTTTGTCTCTTCACAAGATGCATTTTCATATGGTCTACGGCTGCGTCATCATCATAATCATTATACTCAGCGCCATCATCATCACCATAAATGTCAACATATTTTTAGGGTAAATGCACTTGGAGCAAACTCCAACAACTGCATGCTAGAAGAAAATCAATATAGACCTGACAAAGGATCCCATAAAACTTCCTTTTTTTTGCGCCCAACAATTTGAGCGACATTTTGCAGTTGGGCCAAAATGAAATTCACTCGGAGATGTCGCCGGCAAATAGAAACAGGAAAAAAAAAACTTCATTAAAATATACATACATACATAGATGCATACATACATATTTTCTATTTTATGTAGGAGGACGACAACCTTGACTGGCAAAATGTTGCATTTTTTGTTCAAGTCAATTTTTGGCAATGGGCCAAAGAAACATATATATTTTAGCCAGACACGCCAAATTAGTTGATGGAGAATTGTCCTTTTTTTCACTTGCTAAATAGTAACTTTTCCAGACATTGACAATAAATGCAACTTGATTTGGAGAAAAGCTTTGATTGTTCGTGTGGAAAGTTACCAAATTGTACATAAAAGGCCAACAGGGATGCATCCAAATTCTATAAGGAATATATATTCGTGATCAGCATTAACAGACGAGTTAATCTAGAGTTTTCACATAGACGTCTGTCTGTCCGTCTTAGATAGATTATAGAGCCACCAAAATTTGATGGTATGTACCCAGATCAAAAAGTTGTAAAATATCTTTCAAAGTTTTGAGACCATTATATCTGTTATCAGTGTTTATTGGTCTGCCAAATAGAATATTGAATCACCAATAGCCTAGTTATGCGATTTTAACAAAGAGAAATAGAAGGGCAAAAATTGTGGTTAAGAGTGATATATAAATTGTAAATCGTTTGTTATCTTTGCTGTTTTATTAGACGATTGATACTAACGTAAGTATGTATGTATGTATATACTGTATCAAAACACAAAGATATGACAATTGAAAAGGCCTTATCGAATGATTTATCAAGCGATTACAACAAACGTAATCTAGTGGAATAGTGTGATAATCGATTACATGTATGTATATAGTTCCTGCAGGATTTCCCTAACAATTAATGTCAATAAAAGTACAAAAAATAATATAAATTGCCAAGTTAATATTCGTTGATCTTTTTGAGTCTTTTTACCTGGGTCTTTAAGGTGATGATGTAGAAGAATTGATTAAGTATCAAGTGACAAAGTTGAGTTTTTCTTTTTGGTTAATTCTTTTTGTTTGCTGTCAATCAGAAATTTGAGTATGCTATTCGAAATGATTGAATGGCTTTGCTTTTCTCTCACCTTTTCTTATACATGGTGTAATCTTTTTTATTTGATCAAATTATGACATTGGACAGAGGCGTGACATTAATTAAATGATTCAGACAGATTTTCAAGCCTCTAAGAGAGACAGGTAGAAAGATAAAGATTTGAAGGGTAAACCGATATTTAAGAGTAACCAATTTTGATTTCAAATTTTGTATTTCCATAATACCAAATGTCGCAGATGCTTGGGGGGGTCTTTTCTGATATGTGTATATCAGAAGTAAGCCAACAAATACTATAAATACTAGATATATATAAAAACATATGTATGAATATGTTTGCATATGTATAAAGAGCCAGCAACAAGTTAAGAATTGGAAACAAGAAACGCAACTTAAGCTTTTGCGTAGGTTTCCTTTAAGTAACTTCAAATGTTTTGATTAGACTTTAAATGACACTAACAACAACAACAACAACAACAACAATGGTTAAATGCGAATGCCAAATGGCTGCTGTTGCTGACTCCCAGTGAAATAGTCAGACCCGAAGTCAGAGTCAGAGACCAAGCCAAAAAGCAAGTCCAACTCGAGTCAAGTCAAGTCAAGTTAACTTGCAGTGTGGGTTGACTCAGTCTTCGAATCACTGTTTCTCTTACAGTAGAATGAGCGACTCTATATACATACATATGTAGGTATATAGAACAAAAGAATGACATTATCGAAATACCCTATAATTGAGACATCCAAAAGCGTACCCTTTCTGCTTCCTGCAACCTTCACTTTGAGATTCTTTAATTCAGTCATTTGTTCATCAATTATCCAAATTTATATCTCAACCCTAAAAAACTATTAGTTTGGTCAAATTTAGAAGACAAAATCCTTTTGCAGGGTATAACAACAAGCTCTGATAGCCTAATAGTCTTAGTTTTACATTTACATACACACACGATATATACATATGCATATATATATCGGTTGATATAGTGCGATTGCAGCTGACCTAACCAACCCATTAACATGGTATGAAAAGTCTATTTAACATTCTGTCTTAACTGTTTTTTTTTCCTTCTTTTTTCCTTGCTGTTGTTACTGTTGTCGATGTTGTTTTTGTTGCTTAATAACAACAAACTTATTGCGATAAATAATCGACAACAAGTTGTCTTTTGACTGCCTCTGTCTGGGTGGTAAAGTTGGGTACAAAATCAAAAAGATATATGTATGAATACATGAACATACATACAAAGCTATGCCCCAAGGGGAAGAGTTACAAGGCTTAAAAAAGAGGAAAATAAAACTTTATATTTTAAGATATTGAAATATCTGCAAGAAAGCTACAACAAATTATAAAAACTGCTTCGAGAGGAAGATTCTGGGGACTCTCCATCCTCCAAAGAGAGGAATTGCTAGAGATTTCTTTAATAAAAATATTCAAATTTGTAATTAGTTTCAAAGCATTTATATTTAAAATATATCGAATTTTTTGATGGTTATTTAAATCATAAGCATTATGTAAATAGCCATAGATATTGAGACCAAACAAAATTATCTTTTGGTGTTTCCCTACACAGTGTATACAGAAAGCAAAAATACAATTCCTAATCAAATTCCAATCATCAGTCATTCAGTATTAATATTTGAACCCTTTCTGATTTGAAACATTTTGTTGTACTCACGAGGGTTGTGTACAAAGTTATTTAATTGTAGCAACAAGTCAAATACTTTCAAAAAGAAGAAACCTTTAAGAATTATGCTTACAATTTTATATGGTTTAGCTTGGACAAAGAAAATCTATCATGTAATGATTAAAGCTGATAAGATATAAATAAATATATACATAAGTAAGTTAATGAACTTATTGAACTGACTCTCGTTAAGAGAAAGAGAGAGAGAGCGGGATACATAAATATTTATGAAAATATGAGTATGCAATGCGATAAGACAAAGAGGATTTCCCTTATCTTTCGACTTTGCTTCTGTTTGAATTTGAAATGGAATAGTTTTTGGCTTTTTTGGTTTATGTAATTTGAAAGAATGTTAAGAAAGAATAAATACAGCAAACATTCCAATTCTATTGTTAATAAAAAAAATTGATTCGATAGTAAAAAGAATTCATAGCATGACTTTTATTTTTGAAAACAAAAACACAAAAAACATGCAAAGTCATGAAGAGATTTATTCGTTTTTGCGCTTTGTTCGAAGGGACATAAGGCAAATGCAAATTTTTTGCCCACTCTTGTTGCCTTTTGACCGTGTTGAACGCTTCTCCTAATGTTTCTCTGTTCTGTGTGTCTGAGTCTGAGTCTGAGACTGAGTTTGGCTTTCATTAACCATAAGTGCCAACAACGACAACGGACTTGGCCAAGACAACTTGGCCAGACGACAGACGAGGAATATGGACAAAAGTTGAGCCGACGGCGGCACCATCAAGATGAAGTTTTTATGCCTTTTTGTGTTTGCCTTACAATTGTATACCCTTTCCAAAATGGCTAAATTCAAAAGGCCATAGACTAAGGTGTGACAAGTGAAACATTTTTTGCCATTGCCTGCTGTTTATTTAGGCAAAGGGTATACTTGAGTCGACCTGGCTTGAATTTTAAGTCAGTCCTCGAGTTTACTTTTTGTTGCTTTGTTGCCCGTTCTGCAGTTGCCCCATCTTCTTTCTCTTGCTCTTTCTCTCATTTGCCTCGGTCTTGGAGTCTCAGCTCAACTTGTCCCAGTCGCAGACCTGAAGCGCAGCTTTTGGCTCCGCTCTTGACCTTGAACTTGTAGCCACGTTTACTTTTGTTTTCTTTCGGTCGACCCATGGTTTTTTCCTCTCTCTCTCTCTCTCTCTCTTTCTGCCTGTCTTTTTCATTTTTCAAGCCTTTCTTTTTGGGCTTAATCAGGCTTAATGCCAATGACTGGAACTGGAACCGAAATCGAGACCAAGACCAAGATCAAAACCGAGTCCGAGTCCGAGACGAAGACCAAGACCCCAGACCCAGGGTGAGAAATCTTTTTTTGTTTGGTTTTTTTTTTTTAAGACATCTTAAAGCCTTAAGTATTTATGCAGAAATCGTTTAGTTGAGTTTTATAAGAAGGCAAAACGTACAATTTATTAATAAGAGATTTGATTTTTATCTTCTTTCTCAGTTAACAATTGGTCAAGTTCGATTTGAAAAAGGATTATGAAAAAGTCATAAACATAAATACCAAATGAATTCTGCTACCTAATACCATATAATCCGAAAAGGAATGAGTATCTATAGTCACAAAATGAGTTTCAAAGTGATTGGCATATGAAAAGAATTCGTATTTCTTGGTTCCGTGAGATTGATCAGTGCCCAAATGGCGATTGCAAATAATTATCATACAACAAATTTTGCCAAATTTAGTGACCAGCAACTATAATTTATTAGCCAAAAAAAAAAAAACAAAAACAAACAAAAAATAAAAGTGTTTTCAAACGATGAGATCATGGCTGAAACGAAATGTCTTGCCTAATAATGAGGAAGCAACACAACAAAAAAATTAAATAATTGCTTAAAGATTGTGAAAATCAGAATCGGAATTGATTGAAGAGAAGCCATGTAAAATTAGTAAGGAAATATGTGATCCTAAGATCATAAGGAAGAGAGAGAGGAGGAGAGGAGGGAGAAAGGCAAATGTGTATAAACAAATCTGTCGGAGAAATGTTAAGAATGAAATGAAAGTTAAAGCGTGACATAAGATAACATCATGGATAGGTAAAGAGGTGAGCTAGAGCAAGAGAGTGGAGGAGTAGAAGAGGAGGCAATACTTGAGGATGGCCAGAAGTGCTATCTATGACAATTGGCATTGGCATGGGAGACAAGACAGCTGGGAGCCCAGAACTGTGACACATTTGTCAGATATCACATGACAGACAACAGGCAAGAGACGCAACAAAAACAATAATAAATACATACAAATGTGAATAAGAATTCAATCCAAGAGCATTTGGCTAATTCTCCATGAATTGGATTGAAACTGAGACTTAGACTCCGACTTAGAGTCTGAGACAGAGAGACTGGACCTCGGTCTGGACATAATTGGCATTGTCGTTGTTGTTTTGTTGTTTTTTTTTTTTTTTGTTTTATTTGCTCTTACTGTTTGTTTGTTTGTTTGTTTTGTTAGTTGTCTTTGGCGTGGCTTTGGCTTTGGCCAGGTGAGAGTTATGCGGTGTTGTTAATTAACCATTTACGGCCTGATTGCAGCGATTTATGTGTGTGTGTGTGTGTGTGTGTGTGTTTGTGTTTGTCTATGTGGATTCTCACAAAAGTGTGTAAGTTAAGTATAACGAGGTCACACAATTGCAATCTAACAATACACATGTTCACAACTAAGTAAGTAAGTAAACCGACGCCAATCCAGAACCAGGCCATGGTGATGATGATCATATGAATTCATCATCCAAAATCAAGAGAAATACTAACAACAAAACAACAAATCAAATACAATGTCTAGGGCCAATGTTATCTACAATGAAGAAATGTACAAACTAGACACGAAACAGATGGCTACTGGATCGAGAATAGTTACTATATTATTAATATAGTATTAATCTATTAATAAAACGAAATCGCTATATAACATAAAGAAAACTCATATATAACATTGATTCTAAAATATTTAAGCAAAGGACAAAGATAGACACCAAAGATCAAAAGATAAACTTCTTTTCTATATTCCTATAACTTTGCCTACTATTTTCACGTTAGGGTCTATACCCTATTGAGCGTCTTTATTTGTCAGTCTTTTACCTAAGAGTTACATGTTTTTGTATTGTCTAGTTTGGGAACCCTATACTATTTAATACACGTCATTTAAAGTAAATTCAAGTTATTATCGAGCGATCGTTGATGTGTTTTTGAGATATGGGAGATTGCAAATAACTCCACTCCTAAGAGAAGGAGGATTGAGAATATATTTACATATATAGTTTATATACTCAAATTTACATTTGTGTAATATTGCAGTAAGATGAATTAGTTTAACTAATCAAAGACCAAATGCAATTGCAAATGGAAAACTTTCATTCCGTTTATGTATCTCACCCACGACTATAGATGCATACATTATGTATACCGTATACATATACATATGTATGTACATATATACATACATATATTGGCATATATCCAAATTGTAGTTTTCATGAAACTTTAAATTACTTTTAAAGTCCAACTGCACTCGCCTGTCACATGCATTTCGATTGAAATCCAACAAATTGTGATTAAAAAAGAAAATATAAATAAATAACGTCGTCCAAGTGCTTACCTGAAATAGAAGAAAAAGAAGAGTAGTAAATATTTCATTGGAAAACAAACAAAAGTTGGAGAATTAGACTAATTGTTATGCTATACGTATAATGGATCAGAGTCACTCCAATTAATCAGGAATTGAAAAGTGTCGAACCTTTTCTCAGTGATTTGACAGCTTGACGGAATTGCTAATGTATACGAAATTGGAATTGGGAATCGGGTCAATCAACTGGGCAGTAAGTTGTTTACTGTCCCACCAGCTATTCATGATCATGATAGTTTTGAACTATCTTTCTACCACGGCCTACCCAAAATGAATGTCTATACATACATATGTATGTATGTGCCCCCCTCTCTCACATGGCCAAAACACCACAAAACAACCCACAACCCAGCCATGTGGACAGCTGGCACACGTGATCTGCAGACGGAATCAGGTAAATGCGTACCAAATCTGAATGAAAATGAAGAATTTATGAATGAAGCATACGAGTTTGTTGTGTGTGCGTGTGTGTGTGTGTGTGTGTGGTTGAGGTGTTGCGTGAGCGATGTCTCGATCTTGGCTAGCAAAACGAACACGACTAACAGATTCACTTTCTACTTATATACGATATCTATGTAGGTATCAACAGGTGTGTGTGTGTGTGTGTGTGTCTCTGTGTGGTGTGCTTGTGTTTAGTTGTCGTTATATCGATATCAAGAGAATATATATTTTTTTAATACCAATGACTAAATCTAATTCAAAGGTTGTTACACTCTATCTCTCTCTTTCTCTCTCTCTCTCGCATTGTTGCCACGCATGTCTCAGCAATGTAATGTTGTAAGTCGTTGTCTGTCGTTGTGACGCATTGTCCCTCCCTCTTGTCACCCTCTCTCTGTCACTGCCTCTCTGTCGCTCTGTGCGTGGCTTAACAACTTGAAATTGTGGCATAAACACGTTCTACAATTTCCGGCATGAGTGTTGCCGGTTGTTGTTATTGTTGGTGTTGTAGTTTATTAGTTTCATTGATCATCATCATTACCCAGTCTCAAAATGTGATGTGGTAATTTTTAGTTTTTGCCGCTGTTGTTGTTTTTCTTTATTCCTTTCCGAAGTGTCATTAGCGGAGTGAAAACCAAAAGCACCAACAAAACCAAATCAACAATAACAAAAAGAAGGCAACAAAAACTCACTAAAGAGTTACTAAAATAAATTTGTATAAAGAATCAAATAATAATAAAGAATGGCCACTAAAGAAGAGAGTTCAAAAAAAAACCTCTTAACGTAATTGCTAACATTTTGTTTACACACAAAATGAAACGTAACAAAAAGTATCTGAAAGATACACAAATCATCCTATACCGTTAGACTTGAGAGTTTTGTATTCCCATATGATTTATCATAGTATTTCAGTCTTCTTTAAGTTCTTCGTGAACCCTTTTTGCTTTTGCCATGATCTTGGCTTTCATTTCCTTTCAGTTTTGCTCAGGGCAAATAAAAAAGTCAACGAGAATGAAAGCCCTTTAGGAAATGAAAAACTAAGCAAAAACAAGACTTTTTCTAGTTCACATTTCCTAAGGAGCAACAACAAAAAGCATCTAACTAAATAGCAGAGAACCAAAAAACAATGTAAAAAACAAAAAAATAAGAAACGTGATCTGAAGAAAGCATAAATATTAACTAATTGTCAACCTACTGAGAAAACGCAGAAAGGTAGATACAACGAAGTGACTGAAAAACAAAAACCCAAGTTCTAGAAACTGTGGCACGATCAGGAGGGCTACATATATCCATTGGTAGGCACATATTTTATGATCCCAGCACGATTTTTCTAAACACAATGTAAACATCTAGTAAATAATATTCAGAGACCCTAGCTCAGCCCAAAAACTAACACCTCGGATAAAGAGTCCAACTTCCTGTGCGAGAAAGATAAAATTCAAACAACTGTTATCAATTGGTTAATTCGCCCACATAAACAATCTGTTTCTTTTGTACTTTCTCTTTAAAGTGTTCATATATCAAGTCCATACGAAAGACAAACTCAATAAATCTTTGCAGATTCTCACAATTGACTAAAAACAAAACAAAAATTGACTTCAACTGTGTCCCAAGTCAAAATTAAAACTGAAACATTCCCATGGCCATTTATGGCCAAAGACTAACCTTGCACGGCAACTGACCGAAAACAGAGAGAAGAAATAATAATAATAATAATAAAAAAAGACCTAACATATATTATTTTAAAGGTCTTTCATCTGTGTTTCTGTTTTGGTTTTGTTCACAAACGAACGACAAACGGTCGACAGAGACTTTTAGAACAATTAATTTGTGTTTGGTTTTTTTTAGTCGCTTTTCGATTTGCAAACAAAAAAACCAATACACATGATGATGATGATAAAGATTGAGGAGGATCGACCAATCGACCAATTCCAGCCGACCTTAGTGACAAGTTTTCAAGCTGTACGCACTTAACGACATTAAATCAACGACATCGACAAAAGGCATAAGACAAAAGCAAACTGAAACTTAAAGAAGAAACAACAAGCGTCGTAAATAAAATTGAATTAAATTGAAAATTGACTTTCAATATACTGAATGAAGCGTTAGACAAAGATGGCAAATGCCATTGATTGTTTGCTTTTCTTTCAATTAATTTGTGAGCAATTAAAGTTGATGCCTAAACCCAAAACCCAAAACTCAAACTCAAACTAATCATCTTCAATCATTAACCTCACACAACATTTGATGATAATGATCCGTCAATTAACTATAAAGAAAACTAGTGTGTGTCTGTCCGTCTGCCGATCGGTCGGACTGTGTGTGTTTATGTGAATGCCAAAAAAAAAAAAGAAACAAGTCAATGGCATGTCAAATGACCCAACATGGCCTAGACCAAGTCACATGGACTTCGATTTTAGAGTTTGAGTTTGAGTATCAGTCAGTTGCGACATCAACTTGTGTTTTTTTCTCTTTTTTTTTTGTTGTTTCTGTTTGTTTTGTTGTTGTGACAAGTGACGAGTATTCCCCCAACGATCGATCGAACGATTTCCGCACTGACCATTTATTTGTACGTACGTACAATGTGCACTCAGTGCACGTTCTATAGCTTTTGCCATATTTAACCAATCAAGCAACCAACGCCCATTGCATTAGTTATTATCATTTGTCCCCTCATAATTCACTAGGCAAATTCGCTGGCAATCATTAATGGTGACAGGAGAGCCAACAATGGCCGGCGCCACCAGTAAGGGAATAATAAAGAAAATACAATTAATTGCCTCTAGAATTCTGTTCATATGCATTTACATAACTATCTACTATAAAGTTTTTAATGTCCACCCTGTAAAGTGAGAAAATATAGAAAGACATGTAGTTAGATGGGCGGTGAGGAGGGGAGGATTGCGAATGCAAATGCCAATGGAAATGGAAATGAAAAAGGAAAAGATGTCGTAATGTATCATATCAAAGAACCGAAACGAATTGCGCAGCGATAAATTGACAAAGAATTTGCAACGCCCTCGAAAATGAGGCAGAACCAAAGGGAGGAACATTAAGGACAACAAAAAAACAGCGGGCAGACAGTCACAGATTTTGTTTACCCGTAGAATCCCCTACGAGAACTGTACTTATCCCATTATCCATCTCTAAAATATTGGATTTTCCCTTTCCAAATGCGCCTATACAAACAAGGAAAAGACGTCACCAGAAAATCTGTTTCAAAAAGGAATAAAAAAGTTCACAATATGAGCATATGTGATAAAGGCATTTTCTTTCAAGAACTGTTTACTACTATCTGGTTTATTCAGATGACAAATGTTCATATAGACAACTGATTATAAAGGCAGACAAGTCTGAGATTGACTCAGTTAATAATAATGGCTGACTAAGACTAGTAAGTAAGCAACTACAGTGTGTTCCAAATGAATAGATTAGCTCACAGGTAAATTAAATTTCGCTCTTAAGGCAAACAGATGCTCCTATGCACCCGCAGGTGCACCTATTAATAGTGCACTTAAGAAGTAATTAAAGTGAGAATTACTATTCCATGGTTAACTTAGCATATAGTTAACTTAGTTAACTTAGATAATATATACATCGATTGCTCTTATTTATGTGACACACATTGTAAATACCAATACATAAAGAATCTATTTACCAAGATAAAGAACAGCTGGCTAACCATATTTCGTATTACCTTAACATTCCATTGTAATCAATAAATATCTTAATAAATACTTTTCAGAAAATTAAATTTATATTAAGACTAAGACCCAGACACGCCAAGCCAAGCCAGGGAATGACATAGGGGGGAATTGCGATGGGTGGTGGGGAATCAAATGGATTTGGATTTGATTTAGCTTTTCAATTTATTCACTTGCCATTTCAAATTGTATTGGATCATGATAAGAGAGCATTGCTGCCAATACCAGTAAGTAGATAAAAGTAAATCTCCATTAAGCTCCAATGCTAATTGCAACTGAATGCTGAATGCAATTATTTATGCAAATTAGTTTTGTGCAACAAAATACAATAAATATGATAACAACATTAACCTCAACTATATATGTACATATGTACATATGTATGTATGTTTTTGCTTTTGTAAATTAGTAATTTATTTTGCTTCTTTACTTTTATTTTTATGGGCCAACTACCAAATGGGGGCGTAAGCGGGCCACGAATCGTTTTGATAGAGTTAATAATATATATAAAACAATAAAGAAAAATCTACCAACATGAAGTGCGGGTGATTGATGCTGCGGAGGTGTACTACAAGATCCCGGGGACGAGGGTTGGATTCGGCCAGTCGGTATTGTCGGCATTTGTCAAAAGGCAACAACATTGACAGGTTTTTTTTTTTGTATTTAGTTATAGTCGCTAGTTGAGCTTGAGCTGCGCATGTGAAAATTACTTCATGTAATTCCGAGTTAATTCAACTTCCATGGCTTCATCTTGATACCCCACCCCAGCCTCTCAGTTTAAGTAAGTGCAACATATGTATGTATGTATGTATATGCAGATGTCTATATATGTATGTCAGCATAATTAAACAAATCTTCGACCAGACGTTACGACCATTGTCGATCGGCGGGTTCGGTTTGGCTCGGTTTGGTTTGGTTTGGTTCATTAATGCAAATAAACAGACAACCAATTTTGAACAAGACTTTCAAATGGCCTCAACGTCAAAAATACCCATCTGTGTCAGGTGGATAACAAATCTTCTAATTATCATTTTTGAATGTACAAAAGTATTTGTGACTTTACTTTAAAATCTTACGACAAAACATGGTCAAAATTCTTATACCATGTAAGCACTACGAATATGTTTAATTGTGTCACATTTTCATGAAAAGCAAATCAAACAGTGGAGCTGTGAAATGGGGCAACGTTGCCCCCTAAAGTATGCTCTAATCAATCCGAGAATTTGCTTTTCAGAAAATATATAAACAACAAAATGTTTAAATGTCTTGTAATTAATTGTTTATAGACAAATTTGACAAAAAGTTATTAATTTTTTGAGAACAATAAATACTTTTCCAGCCTATTGCATACCTTAAGGGGTAAAGTTGCCCAAAAATTTGAATAAACTTATGCAAAATTTATAGAAAATATCTAGATTTGGTTTATTAGATATAGAAAATAATGTTCTTGATAGCTTTTGAAGCACTTACACACATGTGTATACCCTTTAACCAACTAATGGGTATTAAAGGAGAAAAAAAAAACAAGAAAACGCACCGCTGCTTTAGGCGGCGGCGGCGGCTAGTTGTAGCTACTAAATTGAACTTTTCAAATTATTTTCAAACCAAAATGCCACTTTGCATTCAGGGCCAACGACTTGGCCGGCCACACACAAATGCCTTGACAAGTACATTGTACCTCGGTCTCTATCTCTGTCACTCTCTGTTTATGTGTGTGTGTGTGTGTGTGTGTATTTCTGTAACGGTAACGAGATCTTTATTGGTTACTCCAGAGTAACGTCTCCACAATCCCAACCATTCTTGAAGGTGCCAACTAAATGAAGTTGCGTTGTAGAGGAGTTTTTCTATTCATTTTCTTGTCTTATGTTAGATTGAACGCCTCACTAATGAGTTGGCTTAAACCAGCAGGGGGTAACAGTGGGTGTGGGTTGGAGGTTGGAGGATGGAGGGTGGACTGGTGGGGACTGGTAGGTGACAGTAGCCACTTCATTTAGTCGTTTTAGTGTCGCCACATAGGTTAGCTTGTCTAATGAACTCTTGAATATATAATGAGCTGTCCAACTGTTTTTATGCTGATTATTTATACATACATACATACATAGTTATTTAGATAGTAAATCGATTGCCAAAAGATTCTTCTTCTTTTGATTCGAATATTACTGATTGATCCCGCTTGATTATTGGCTACATAATTTATTAATCATTTGCTGATTAATTACTGTGAAACTCCCCAAAAGCTTTGCTTTGTGGTTTCATTTATTTCATAATTTTTGTTTTTTGTCAAGTATTTGTTTATATATTTTTTTCAATGACTTTTGTTTTGTGGTCATGACCGAGCATACATTTGTTTTGACTCGTTGTTGAACCCCTAATTGGAGAGGGCGACCAAACAGAGAAAGAGAGAGAGAGAAAGAGACGAGCACCGACTTTGAATTACCCTATCGTAAGATAAATCAAAGGATAAGAGATAAAAAATATATATATCAAAGCAAAAATTGTTTATAGACAATTTTAACGAAAATCAATGAACTCTTTTCCAGCCTATTGCATGCTTTAAGGGGCAAAGTTACTCTATTTTACTTAGGGCATGTTTGAAATAATAATGTCTCGCAACATCCAAAAATCACAATTTTGGTATTGTCTTTGGTGGTTTCTAAATGCCTCAAACATTCTCCTTTGGTTTTCTAAAGGGTATCCACATGCCAACGATGCCAGAACGTTAAGGGGGAAGACGACAACAACAAGTCAAAGTGGAAGTGAAAATCGGAGCTAACCCCTATATAAATTGCAATTCATAAGACGCATACTTATCTGTATATACATATATGTATATACATATGTGTATATATTTAAATAGATATGTGTATATATGTTCATATATGTACCTATATTGAAGCATCTGCAGCTGCAGCAGCCTGCCCCAAAACTCAATGGCAACCCTCAGGCCGCTGCTACTTCTTTTGCTCCTTCTCTGTGTCTCTTCCTCCTTTGCTTTCATCTTTTGTGCGGGATTTTCCCTTTCACCCTGCCCCTACCTAGCACTTCTGTTCGGCTTCTTTTCTGTTGTGACGTTAATTAGAACGACGCACCATGCGTGGCTGCTCCCAGGGAGAGAGACGGTTAGGGGGGTTAGGAAAAGGAGGAACTGTGAAACTGCAACGGCATCCCTCTATCCCCCCGCCCCTACGTCACTCATTCTCTCTCCCCTTGTATGTTGGATTAACAGCACACGTGTCTGCCTTTACATAGCTTTTATTTATTACCTTTCAGCACTGACCAAAAAAAAAAAAAACAACACGACGAAGAAAAACCAAATGAACAGAAAGAATTTCCCCTATTTTATGATGTTTTCGTATTTCTCTTGCATCTTTCCAATGAATCGCACAAAAACATTGTGCCAAAACCAACAACAATAATATATACAAGAACTTGCTTGAAAGGTGAAATTTTTATTGCCACCCCAACTCCAACTGCAACTCGCAACCCTTACTCCTTCCCTCTCTCCCACCGCCCCTCTTGCCATCTTTGAAATGAAAAATCATTCAAGCTTAAACAGAAAATCATTTTGGTGGAAATTTTCAAATGTTTTTCGAACCGACCGACCCACCGACAGATCGACCGAACGTCCGTTTAATGCAGTTTATTGGTTTCTCTCGCATTCTGCCAACTTGAGATTATCCAACATCATCCACCTCGTAGCCATCAAATTGAAGGCTTTTTTGGGCCACACTCGCACACACACACACACACACAATTGTTGCTTTCTATGCAAGCCCATGCTCAATCTCATTCTCATTCCCATTTCAATTTCAATTGCATTCATTCCATTTAATATCAAAAAAAATGAGTGTGTAAGTGAATAAATATGAGTGGCAAGAGGGTGGTAAGGGGGCAGATATATGTACATATGTTTGTATATATAGTACAGAATTACCGGAAATGATCTTTTGACGCAATGTTATCGCTATATACAGGACGCATGGCATATGCTTTGAGTCGTTATCTTCTACTTTACCCCCCCTTTTAATAATATATAGATTTAGATAACAATATCTCTATACCTATCTGTAAACCTGCATATATTGAAACTATCTAAAACCTACTCTAGCTACCTACATACATCAAAAGTATTACTAAATAATCTTAAATTTGATTGAATGACATTTCGAGACTAAAGCAACTTAATTTGCATTCCTTTTTGAAATTGCGATCGAATTGAGGCCAAATTAACACAGATTTTGCGCCTATTTTAACTCTGAATAAAGATTTGCTTCTAATGTTATAGGCAAATACACAATTCTCTACTTTGAAAATGAAGTCATATGTCTGTCTATACAATCAAATCACCTAATCAAATGTGTTCTGAGTTTTTTGCTTCAAAATCTTTTGATTTCCACACGAAAATGCGCTAGAAAGAACCAAAATACTAAAAAGAGCAGTCAATCTATGCAAGTTTTCTTCTTCTTGAATCTTTTTTATACTTGATTGAAGTGGCTCTTTGTTAGTGTAAGTGAAATGAACAAATGATTTGGAAATTTTGTTTTTTAGACACAAAACAATCAAGTCAAGAGAAGAGGTCGGGTTTTTTTTTTCATTTTTTTTTGCTAGATATCTGTTTTATGTTCAATTGAGCGGTGATCTAGTCCAATCCCCACATACATGAAGAGTTGAGAGATTTTACCCCCCGCATATTACAGAGAGACTGCACAACAATTGATATGAATTGAAGATTGTATCCCAAAAAGACCTGCAAATGTCCCACGCTGTGAATAACGAGAGTCGAGCCAAAAGAGGGGACCGAGGTGGATCAGAGATCAGTAGACGACAACTTCTTGTGGCTCAAGTGGCTAGATGAAGTTTCGTTGTTTTTGTTTTCATTTCTATCACGCCCTTAAATCTACAAGATAAACACACACAGAGAGGGAGATCGCACCCAACATTCAATGGATACAATTTAGATACTTACATGCATTGGCTCTGATTTAGGGGCCTGGGCTGGGCTACTAACCTTGACCCAAAAAAAAAAATAAAACCAAAACCACTGAAGAAGAAGCAGTGAAGAAAAAAAGTGTGCTAATTGCAAACAGTTTTCAACACTCATGATAATCATCATCAAGTGTAAACACCATAAAAAAAAAGATACAAAATAAAAGAGCGAAAGATACAAACACCAAATCAATTGGAGGACCATCGAACCAAAAATTAGAACAACAAGTTGGGTAAGCCGACCTAATCAGACATAATATATGTATGTATATATCCCGATATGAACTCATATCTAGCTTTATGTACATATATTGGCAGAATGAGAAGTAGAAAAAGAACTGATGAATAAGTTAACAGAGACAGACACTCACATTGCTGCTGCTGTTTGTCACCAAATGGTAGATACATATAGAAAATAAACGAAGGGGGAACCCACACCATACATTTCGATAAGATAGGCATACAATAGATATATGTATATATATATATATAGTTTATATAAGGCCACACTATTTACAGACAAAGTCTGCTAGTTCCCAAATGTTGTTTGCTTTATGTTTGGTCTTGATTGATACATTCGTTAACATTCCGGATGTGTTGTTGATTCTACCAAGGGGAGGACTACACTATACATACATATATCTATATCTACATATATATGTATGTGTTCTATATAACATCTCTCTCTCTCTCTCTCAGTCTCTTTATATGAAAGAGTTCTATAAATAGTTAATGTTTTTAATGACTTACTAGCTCTTTTATATGAACTCCAATTTTGTATAAACTGTTTTGACACGGACACTGACTCAATTAGCCCATTAGCTAATTCTAGTTAGTTGGTTAGTAACTAAAAAAGTCATTAATACATAGTTTCTATATCTCTCTCCTCCTACTTTTAGAAAAAGAAGAGCTCTTTCCTTTTTAAAGATCTTTTCGAGAATAATAATTTTCAACTCTGACCATTGATAAACAGATTTCCCATTGAGAAATTCATTTAGGTTAAGTGGCTGGAGTAGGTCAGGGAGGATGAGAAGGGTGAGAGGGTGAGTGAGTGAGTGATCATATTAAAAATCATTTCTCATTTTGATTGCCACGAGTTTTTAATAGGTAAAACGTTTTTGAAAATGGAAAGTTATTTTAGCCAAATTGGTCCGGGGGCCCTTGTATGCAAATCCGTTTGGCCCTCGTAAAATAACCATAAATGGGCGATCCATCTACTACCTGTATATATGTATATATACATTTGATGGATATGCAAATGACATTTGATAGCTTAGCTTGGCTTGGCATGACTTTGCCCCGGTTAATGGAGTCAATTTAGGCGCCATGGGAGAAACTGTTAATAATAACGGGCAGACAGGTAAAAAGATGAAGAAGAATGAAATAAAACACAACCGAAAACATTTAATCGAATCCATAAAAACAAGATGTGAAGGTGCGTCAGGTAAAAACATCATAAAGGGCACGAGCATGATTTTAATTTTGTAAAGGCTTCGAGAATATGAAAAGAAAATAATCATGTATTAAACAGATCCTCATATTACATTTGATTGATGATGAAAAGGGAAAAACGTCACAAATCCCTGGAAGTCCTTTGGGATGCCCAATAGAAATATAATGAATGAACAACAGGAGGTAATAGAAGTTTCATTTTATGGTCCGTTCAATGGCTAAGAGATGATCGTCTGTTGACCTTTGGGTTTTTCTTCTTTTTGGGCTTGGCGTTCAAATGCATTTGGCTATGGTCTAATCTTATGATCATATTGCTATTGCTTGGCTCTCAAGGTCTTTCCGAGGCGTTGCACTTGACATTCTCACAAAAAAAACAAAAAAAATGTCGGAAAAATTGACCCTCAAAAGTAACAATTGTAGTGAGTAAAATGATGAAAAATGAGCGCAACAAGTCAAATTAAAAACAAAACAAAATAACGCAAAAGCAAAGGGGCAAGGCAAAACGAAACTTTAGATTGCAAAATCTCCAAGAATAGAATGGAAGTTTTGGCTTTGAGCAAACAAAACACATACAGAAACAATGAGAAATCCGAGAGACTCTGAAGTGTGAAGTGCAGGCAGCCAGGCAGGCGGAGAATTAAGTGGTTAGCCCCTCTAGACTCTTTTTAAATATATCTACATACATATGGATGAATATGAGGTAATTCAAATGAATAACAAACACGCACACACACACACTCATAAAGAGAAATCCAACAAATACAAATTAGATAAATACCCCCAGCAAATGACATTGACATAATGATTCTTGGTTTAACGCTCAACGTTTACCGATTTTCAACAAAATCTTTTTTTTTTTGGTTAATACTCTTTCAAAAGTTACTTTAATGTTTTCACAACACACACACACACACAGGACGAGAATAGAGACATTTCTTTTCTATCTCAAATGGTTAACTGTTTTTAAAGTCTTTGATTTTAAAGCTATATACAAAAGATATAGCTTTGATTGTAATCTCTTTTTGCTATATTCTTAATTCACATGGCCCATATCGATCTACAGAAACTTTCAACTTTTACTACATTTAACTAATAACACAGCTAACACTCGATAGTAAATATAACAAAATTTCGTTTCTCAACCTTTTCCATAATAATAATAATAATATTCAAGTGTTTTTCTTAACAAATATTTCGGGAACAATTAAATATGTATCATTAAATAATCGTTTTTAAGCTAGTCCTAAAATTGTCTACGTTTTTCCATATCCTTTATATTTACTAGTTTACTTTCTTTTTTCTTAGTCAAGAAATCTTGAAACTATTTAAGATCTAAGGATCTCATTATGGTTTCTTCTTTGTAGTAGATATTAGATCTATCTATTAGATATTAGATAGATCCATTAGATCTAAATATAAAGGGAAAGAGACAAACATTTTGTGGTTTTTTCTCACAATCCAGACTAAATACAAAAGAAGAGATATTGAAAATGTTTTCTTTTGAAAACCAAACGATTAGCTCTTCCTTTGCTTTGAAGCTCAAAGTCAATGAAACTTGTATAAATGTCCTAAGCTAAAGACTCGGCTATATCACTTTTATATCTTTCAGAACAAATTTATAGAGTATAGATAAATTTTGTTTGTCTTGCATTCGGCTTCCGTATTTTAATCTTGTTTTTGTCTGTGTCTTTGCTGCTTTGTCTGCTGAGTGTTTTGTGTGTGTTGTTACCTTGTTGTTTTGGCCAGATTTTTGACAAGTTTTTCTTGTGTTGTGTTGTGTTTCGCTCTCATAAATATGTTTTAAACAGACCTAATGAGCTGCACAACAACACGAAGCTAATACCAGCAAACTCTTAAGCTTGCGCCCACCCAATATATGAAACACAGCTTAGCCGGCCATAAAGGAAAAGGTTAAAGACAAGAAAAAAAGAGAGGGAAAAAATTCTTAATTGTGGGGCCTTTAGGCGATATCATTTTTTTGGTGATGTAAGCTAGCCAATTTGTCAGCAGGTTTGTTCGCTTTCGGTCATCATAATTCATAATCTTTACTTGTATGAGTATTCTGTGATATAGGTTTTTTTTTTCTTTTGATTGACCTTTTTTTGGTCGTTTTTTGGTATAAAGTTCATTGCTTGAACTTTGAGACGCAAAATATAGTGTTACGATGATGACAAAACTTGGTTAAATTTAATGAGATTTAATGTACGCACCACGCACCACCCTGACCCACAAAGGCATTATGCGTATGCATGTGTGTGTGTGTGTGTGTGTATATATATGGGCTTATATATTATAAATATGTTTTTGATTAGGGACGTTCAGCCGCCCGCATCTGAAGTTGATTGCTGAGTTGATTTTGTTAATAGGCGACACAATCGTCATAAGCATTTAATCGGCTATTTGCCACTGCCCTTCCCCTTGCCTCTCCCCTTCTCTGCCACTCTTCATTTTAACCATTTGAATGGGTGTTAATTTCCATGATTTCAATGATTATTCTTTCTACCAAACCGACCCTGACAGTGACAGATTTAACTCTAAAAGAGGAATTAAGAAAAGGAACTCTTAACAAAGAAAAAGTTTAATAAATGCCTTTGCAGGTGATTGTTATTCATGTATGTACATATGTATGTAATTGGTGGAAAAACTGTTGAAATATTGCTCGTATTTCCCAAAAACTATGACTATAGGTCAAACTGACTATATACTAGTTCATAGTTCATATACTAGTTAATAAAGAAGCTTAATCAATGCAAACTATGAGTATTTGGAACTTTGAACTTGGGGAATTCCTACTAAATCATAGATCAATGTAATGTTTGGAAGACTAAAAGAATTGTATACTTATGTATATTCACAATTTTCAGGATGTTTTAATCATACATTTTGGAAATATATGCACATATCAAACCAATAAAACCACAATGAACCTTTAAAAGAGAAGTCTAGGGTTACAATTATCTACATTGAGAGGGTATAAATTAATTACATTTCCCCCTGTTCGATTTTGTTTATTGTTTTTACTTCAATCCGGTATTAGATCAGCCATTTGATGATCATTTTGCTTTGTGTAAGTGAAACTTACAAAGCGGAGATGACAATGAAATCTTCATTGAGCAACTTGAATGGTTTCATTTCACCCACAACCTCCATCATCTAGTATCCAGCCAACAGGCAACATTCCACAAGCATCCAAACATCCATCAACATGCAATATCGATGGAGTTGAAGGGGCATTTGGGGGGAAACTAAGTAATTAATAAGCAAATATACACACATACATACATATATGTAGAAAGATATAAAAGAAATGGCAACATACAAATATACAATGCGGGTCCATGACCACATTACGCCCCGAGGGCCAAAACGCAGGCAAATTGCGTGCGCGAACAACTAAATTTTTACAATATGCTTGGGAATCAATTGTGAACTGAAGATATACATATATGTATCTACGGGGTCTTGGGCTAGGGGCTAAGAGGGCGCGGAGAAACGACAGTTGATGGTGGCAAACTAAGACGCGTCTGCTTAATTAATTGAAGGAAATATGCGACAACAAAGAGGCAAAGTCAGAGTCAGAGACATGACAGCAGCCAGCAGCAGCAGCAGTAGTATTAGTATGTGGTAAAGATCATCCGTATATATATATATATATGTATATACAATCGATCATAATACTATTGTTTCATCATTCGGCAACCCCAACCCTGGGGCCAGCACTTGACACACTCTCTTTATGATTTGTTTTCTACTTTTTGTGTTGGGTGAAAAACTGTCAAATCAAAAATAAACAAATGAATTGACATATAAAAATAAACGACAAGAAAACGAATGAAACAAACGCTTGGGCAATAGGTTTACCTGGTCAGGCAATCAATCGATCGATCGATTTCTGAATTAATTTGTGACCCACGTTTTAACAATTTATCTCAAAGTGAAAACAAACAACAAATTTAAGGAAATGCAATGAAAAATTAAAAACTTTTTGGCTAGCTGCCCATTTACCAGACCCCCGAAATCCATTCATTTACACATTTTAAATTACTGACCTACGACATAATCCTCATATAGAGATAGCTATCTTTATGTATTTATATTTTTGGATGACTCTTGTTAAATGACGAAACATATATATGTAAGGAGAAAGATTCATATGGCGAATGAAAATGAAATGATTCAGAGAAATATTTCCCAGAACTTTAGTGATTAGGTCGGTCGCACAGGCAGTTATATGTACATATATATTTGTTTGTCGGTCTTGGTTTATATAGAACTTGATGATTGTGAGATGTTTATGGGCTAAATGGCCTTCAGAAGCCACTGAGCCAGTGCAGGATTAGGCCAGCGCGGGGCCTGTGACAATCAAAAGACCAAAATATTAGTTAGAAAACGGTCACTTTTCAATCTAAAAGTTTGAAAATGAAAGAAAATCGGTCAAAAAAGGTAATAATAATAGTTTTTAGTCACTCTAACTATCCTTTGCCAATTTGTGACCGATCTCTGAAATTGATACATCAATTTAATCAGTATTAAGCATATTTTCAATTGACATCAAACATTTAGAAATTAATTTCGATATGATTTTGAAAAAGTTCCCATAATTTGAATGCAGATTGAAAGACATTATTCTAACTTGATAATAAAGACATGCATTTTTCGAAATTGACTAAATTACTTTGCTGTTCCTTGGCTCTAAAAGTTACTGACAAATTGAGGCGGCTTACTTTCCAACTCAAAATTGAATTTAAAAGCATTCGAATGAGATATTTTGTTTGAAAATCGATTGAAATTTGGCAATGTTAACAGTTTTTCCGAATTTTTGAAATTTCAATTTCGCTAAGACTATATTTTGCGAAATGAATGAACAATGAATCAATCTTTCAGGGCTCGCGAGGCCTTTAGTATTTGCCCGCTTTATGGCTAATCCGGCACTGCACTAAGCGCACTCTGAGTAAGAATAGAAAGGGTCAATTTGGAATCTACATATATGTATGAAGATGGTGATGATAGAAATTTTCTCAGCTTTTGTTGGATTTAAATTGATTTTGATTGAAGGCACAAAAAAGGGAACGAAACAATTTACTTTGAAATGCAAATTAAATATTTCAAATTTGCTTTTATGAAAATGAAATTCTCATATTTTTCTTTCCTTAAAGGTGAAAAAACTCTTGGGGTCTGGTTGGTGAAATGTATTAGATTTTACAGCATTTGTTCTTAACTTACCGGAACTTGGTTTTAAGTTATAGCCAGTTTGTTTATTGCCGGAACCTAAAAAAGGGAAATGAAACGGAAAATAATATTAATATTTGAAATATATATTTTATATAGAAATAGAGAGAGATAGAGAGTGAGAACGAGAAAATGTAAGAGACTATTGAAAGTGTGTGACATCATCAGAAATGTAAGTAGAAAACGGTAAATGGAGTTTTATTTGCCTTTTGTTATTGAACGTGAGCGTCACACGCACACACACACACACACATACACATGCGTACATTGGTCTAAACAAATACAAAGTCAATAAATAAAGGCGTTAACTTGGTTCAAATGGCCTACGTAAATATGCGATGAAATGTGAGTGAGAAACTATGATGAATTCGCATACAAAACTTCGGTGTAGGCTTATTTCGCAACCGATTCGATCACACACACACACACACACACACTCACGAAGAGAGTTGGCAATAAGCTAAAAGCTGACAAATGTTTGACAAGCGGAAATGGCAACAAAAAAACACACACACACCGAAAAAAACCCGTCTAATCAACCATCTTTTGAGAAGTTCTTCAAGCATTGCTGTTGACACACACCGCGGGAGGGAGGCGGGCAGGGGGGCGCTGACCTCAGCAGGGAACTATCGGCCCTCTTGATTTTCTAGGTAAGGTCTCAAATGACCTTTTGGCCATGTTATTCTGCGTGGCGAAAAAACGTCTGCGCATGTTGCTGCCGTCATCAAGGTCAGAGTTCATCACAAAAGGAACAGCTGTTTCGGCCTTACATGACTCAATTCATTTACTCCCAATCATCATCCCAATGCAACAACTACTGGCATTCGTCATTCTCGCAGTAGCGTGCCAAGCTAAGTACACACATGTATCGCTTATGTGGGCGAGGAGGAGCCAATGAATGAGTCATAGACTATTTTGCCCCAAAGATCCTTAGACATTTATGTAGATGTCAGCCCAACGACATGGACTAAAGGACACCATGAATAGTGCTCTATCAAAAGGATAAACCATCATTGACGTCTACGTAACAAACATGCAGAATTGTGACATTTGAAGCAAACTGAAGTGACATAAAAGGATTGACATAGACATTCAAGTTATCTGATTCTGCCCCAAAGGTCCTTATGGTCCTTAAGCACTTTTAACATTACACCGCAGGCTATGAACAAAGGGGGGGGCTCTGGCATTGTAGGTTGTGCCAATCTTTTGTTCCTTATTTAGTTGTAATTCCCAAATAGTTTTAGCTTCGAGAATCTTTCAACAAAATCTGCTGATGATAGAACTTCGTGGATGTTTCTATAGCTAAATAGACAACCTGCCCCGTCCCATTGGTGTAGAAATGATCTTCTTCAGAAGGGAACCCGAATGGCTTTCAACGCAAGGTTTGATTTCTAATTGATTTCTAATAAGACTAATGTCGAATAATCGGTAATTGTCAATTGATAACTAAACTTTCCACAAACTTTCTAATAACTCACAAAAATAATACAACAAATTGAATATTGCATATTCATCGATTGGTCTTATCAACAATTTTGCAGTTATAATAATATATGAAAACAAAGGGACTTAGAGCGGATATTCTGATAAAGGCAATGGAATCGAAGTACTTCAAATACTTAGCTGCAAGTCTACCGATGCAATTTATAGGCGGAGTATGACGATAGGGACACACAGAGAAAGAGATAGAGAGAGAGAGAGAGAGGGAAAGAGATATATGTATGTACTTGGAGTGTTGTTTTTATGTGGGGAGCTGGGGCAATGAAAAGTTGGGAGACAAAAGCGATAAAACTTAATATAATAAGCAATAATAACAATAATTTTATTGTTGTTGTTGTTGTTGTTGTCGTTTTCGTCTCCTTTGTGTTTGATTTTTGATTTGGTCGGGGGGGAATTGGAATTTTTTTGTTGTTTTTTTTTTGTATTATTGACACGCAAATCGCGGCAAATCGATGGTTGCCGCCGCCACCCTAAAGGAGACAGCAGCAACAACAACAATTGTTAGGTGGAAAAGCCAAAAGAAGAAGAAGAAATAACTTACATTACAATTCTGCAATTTCTGCACGCGACCCAAAAAACAATAAGAAGAAGAGGAAAACCAGCAACAACAAGACAAGGAAGCACAAAAGTTATAGGTAAAAACGTTTGCCAAAATTTTTCTTTTCACACACACACAGCACAGTACAACAAGCAACAACAACAAAAGCACACGCACTTAACAAAAATTATGCAAAAAACTATTTTTTGTAAAAGAATTTTAGTATTTTTTGGACTTTTTTTTTGTTTTTGGCCCCAGGATATTGCGAAACTACCGGAGTTACCGCAATATCCGCAGCGAATTGTAAAATCCGCGTTACTCGGCGACAACCATATGACTGAAAGCCGAGAACGAGACCGAGAACGAGCAACACAGGGACCCCGCCTGCCCCTTCAAGGGTTGCTATTACCATCCAAATAGTTAAGAAGGAATCGCAACTGAATGGCCTGACAAGGAGGTGGCAAACCACGGAAAGGTGGCAACAGAAAGAGAAAGAGAGAGAGCAAACAAGAGCATGGCAGCTTCCGCGCAAGTCCAGCACGGAGACTCAGGCAACCACATCACCAACTATTACGGCAAACTCCTGCACCGCATAGTTTAGTCCTTTGGGCACAGTGGTCTGCAGTGTATCAGAATATGCATGAAAATTCTTAAGATTTTAAACTAGCGCCCTCTCTTCGCTGTGTTTCTGACCTCTTCAAGTGGTTAAAATAGAGGAATGAGCATTTACACATATTGAAGGTACATATATTTCTATTTCTAATTGTGAGAAGACTTCAATTTGGTTTTTCTTTTGATTTTCTACTATTTTGATTAATTTTGAGTCACTGTGCCGCCATGATTGGGCCGAAAATAATTGCAAATCCATAAATGTTATCTGCATTGCCTCTTCTATTCGTCCTCCGAGTACTTCTTGTATTTGTTCCTGCCGCCCATCTCTCAGACATCGCAGACCTCATGGGGCGCATGCTCTCTGTACTATGGGGAACAATCGTCGGCGGTTGTAACGACGACAAAGAACGAGCCCCAGAGCCAAGCTGGGGCCGAGTTCCAGTTACTGCATTGGTTACAAGTAATTTATCAACAACACAAAACTAAAAAAACAAAAACGAACAGAACGACTTGCGGCCACTTCTTATCAGTTTTTGCATTACATTACAAGAGCGTTGCAACACACACATACTTCAAATTAACGGATGCGACATACATACATACATACATATGCATACACCCATAGAAACAACAAACCAAAGGTCGTAAATTCACTCTCTCAGCTCTCATTCTTTCATTCTCTCTCTCTGAATTTTGGATCCAACAGGCACAAAAACAGCTGTGAGTAGTAGTTACGGTAAATGTCGTGAACATTTGTTTTTTTCAATTAATTCGTGGAAAATTGTTTTTGGGGGACTTACATATTTGCAAGCGTTTCATTTTTAATAAATAGACCAGTATGAACTTCTGTTTCTAGGAAATTAAATGCAGTAAGTCTTCAAAAAGAGAGCAAGAGCAACAACAAACACAATCTCTAAACAATCAACAAGTGCGTGTGTTTCTTTTGGGGGGCAATGGATAAATGTTATCAATAAGTTCTGTTAAAATTTCAGCAAACGTGATGCTATCAAAATGTTGTTGCTGCTGTTGACTGTTTGATGTTATCAATTGTCGCAAACGAAAGCAAAACAATTAATAATCGTTTCGTTGAAATGAAACATGTGTAACGGTTTTTAGTTTGGCCCCCTATGATAACAGAGCAGGCAGCGGGAATCTGGGCCTTCTTTTAAATCTATTCTGAATTCGTGTCATTGAAATCCAAAATTCATGCGGAGAGTGTCCATTTCACCGTTACAACTTACCGTTATCCTTGTGTCTTGTTTGATTTTAATTTACGACGTTTTTGTAAATGCAAAACAATTTGCGAATTTCTAAAATAACACAATTATAATCTTCATGTGTATAATTGTTTTATTTAGCGGACTTTCCAATTTGTCCTTAAACACATTTCACAGATTTTTCAAAATTTGTAAATTTTCCTTTATTTGAAATAATTGTCGTTGGTTCGTTTCGAAAACACTCTCGCAAAAAAAAAAAAAACGTAAAAAACACAAAATAATGAAAGCGAATTGCCGTCGTCGACGTCCGACTTGCTTCGCGGGTAAATATAAAATACCGTTAGATTAAGACACCCGCTTCCGATGAAAACAAAAATAACAATAACAAAAAAATTCGCCGCCAATTCGCTCGACTCTGAAATGCAACAACAACCACAAGGCCGAATTCGCCACAGCCTCCTCTCACTTCGCCGTGGCACTCTTCAATTCGCTCGGGGCGCTCTCTTCGCTGTAAAAGATTGAATATTCGCCGTAAAAATTGAAACCCGCCGATCACACAACCGGTTACCAATGATGCCAAACTAGCTTTTTTCCGTCAAACTGCCAGCAGTTGGCTGTTTTCCCAATAAGCAATATTTCAATATATTATACAAAAGATGATCCAAGCATTTGTGCAATTTTTCATTTTAAAGGGTATTTTATTTTATTGGTTGATTGTTTTTGAGCCGATCGTTGCTAAAAACAAAAGAACAAAACTCTGGACCGATCCGGCTAAGAGCGAGACATATACATATAATGATTATAACATTTTGGCAGAAACGCTGAGAGATTCTGAGATTTGATTTTATTTATTATAATTACTATATGATTTGGCAAAAAAAAAAAAAACTATGTAAACACCAGGTGGGAGAATGAGAAGTGGGACTGACCTATGTCTAGTCAATTGCGTAGGGCATAAGGAGTATTCATTTCATTAATAATAAATTCTAAGCACACATGCATTCACTGACAAACACACACACATACACGCGACCTGCATAAATAACTTAAAAAACTAAATAAATTAATTCATACTTGTAGTAGTTCAGGCTCTATATTCAATATGCAACTAATTTGCCATTTCACCATCAACATCCTGCCAAAAAGGCTCTGAGAATGTATCCGAGGCATCCTCCTGTGGTACAGGCGGCGACGAGGACATCTCGAGAGCATCGTCTTGATGTGAGGTTTCCTCACAGTCTAATAGCCACTCATGATTAGGTGTGCCACATGGTGTGGTCATTGTGGCACTAGCATTTGCCATCCCAGTGCCTGATGGTTGATTTGCCGGCAAACTGGATGAAGACATGGAACTACTGGGTGGCTCTGGATGCCTGGATGATGTGCTAGCACTATTACTAACACTGCTACTGCTGCTATTCGCAGCCATATTCGCCGTGGCCGTGGTAGTGGTGCTATTACTGCCACAGGTTATGTTTATGTGGCTGCTTGTGGTAATGCTGCGTGCAGTCTTATTCAGGGCATTGATGCTTTGCAATGCCTTTACACAGTTCGGATCCAAGCTGGGAGGATAATCGATCAAAATCATTTATTCCCAACTGACCGATATGTCAATACTCACCTCAAGGCCAAATAGTAATAGTGCAAAGCCTTGCCCAGCTCTTTCTCCTGGCTAAGGAGATCGCCCAGCATGGCATAGAGTTTGGCATGTGGATACATTATCACCTGCTTCTTTAGCAACAATATGGCCTCTTTTGTGGCTCCATCATAGCGATAGATTTCGGCCATCAAGGCCACAGCGGGTAAATAACTATTATCGATTTCCAAAGATTTCTCCACAAATTTACGTGCACTTTTCTTGGCTTTTGGATGAGTTGAATAGAACAATATGGTGCGGCCAAACATCTGCAAAGGAATTTCTGGAATTAATTGAGGAAACTGGAACTGGTCGGTGGCCTTACTTACTGTATAGCTGCGTGGCGAAGTGCGAAAATTTCGCACTGCCATGGCACATATATTTTGGGCATCCTTGTGTCTTTTGAGGCTGCCATAACAATGGGATAGTCCTTTGTAGATCTCAAAACGATAGGGCGCCAATGACTGAGATGTGCGAAAGGCATCAATTGCCTCCTGGTGTCGCTCCAAAGACAAAAATAGTTTACCCCTTAGCAGCATGTTCTCAATGTGCCTGGGATCAATGGTTAGCGAACGTTCACTAAAGATTAGCGATCGTTCGAATTTCCCCTCTTTATAGAATTGTTGGGCATGAAGGAACCAATAATCCGCCGATGGTGCTCTAACCAAATCCGGACGATTTGTGATTTGATCCAATAGCTTCTCATGCTGTGTATCGCTTTTGCCATTCAACTCATAGGCCACCGCCAATGGGCAGAGAGCGGACATATTCAATGGATTCACCATGGCTGCCATGCCCAAATAATGCTCGGCTTGAACAAAATTCCCATAGTAATAGAGACACTTGCCTATTTGAATGAGAAGATATTCATTTTGTCGGAATGGCGTTGTGTCATTTAATTGTTGAAACGTTTTGGCCGCCTCCAGATGCTTATAGCCAAACATTTGGGCCTGTCCCTTGATCCACGTACTAAGCCATTCAATGTTTCCAGCTAGGCGATGAGAGCGAAATCACATGGATAATTGTACGATACGTAAATATTTAAATAGTTTCTAACATTACCATTGAATACAAGAGAATTGACCTCACTGCCATCCATGCCTAGCTCGAGTAGGCCTTCAATGGAGCTCAATGATAAAGGGCATTCAGTTAGGACCTCTTTATAGGCGGCAATCGCCTCAGTTTTGCCCCGCACATGATGCTGAAGACGTGCCATTAGCATATTCATTTTGGGCGTACGCATTTTCGATGGCACCGTTTGCAGCATACTAATGGCCAGCGTGGGCTCAGCCAACTCCTTGAAGCAGATGGCCAGACGATAACGCAACTCCACATCGGCAAACTGAGCATACGAACTCTCGATGGCCGACAGATAGGTGCTGGTATTCTTTTGCCGCACCAGAGTCTTTCTCATCCGTATCGCCGACTCCAACTGTTTGCTTGCCAAGCGGAAATTGCGCTCCATATAATTGGCACTACTCAGATATAGCATCACCTGGTATTTCATTTCCGCCGTGGCCACATTCTGATCATTCTGCAGCAGTGTGTTCATCAAACTGGCCTAAATGATGGATGATAATGGCTTATTATAAGCTAGGCTTGGTAAACATCAATTTGGTATTCTTACCGCTGGAATCACACATTCGTACAGCTCATGGTCGTAGAGCTTTTTCACATTGGCAAAGAGTGCGTTCTCCATTCTGTAGCAATTTCTTAGTTCCTTGAAAGTTTTCTACTCTTCTGCATTGTTTCTTTTCCGGGGGTTTTGAATTAGAACCGAGTGTGGGGTTTTTTTGACGTTGATTGCAAATTAAAATGCTTCACTTATTACTTCCAGTTACATCGTAGGTTCAGCCTTATTGGGATTAGTTAATAGTCATTTGTCCTATCCAAAAATATTAAGCAGTAGTTAGTCTTCCGCTCCCGCTGCATTACCGCGTCCCGGAAATTAGTGATGGAAGCAACATCGATAACCTCGATCCGATAACGTTGATAACGATAATTTTGCTCCGATTGGGTCGATAACGATAACTTTGCTCCGATAATGTCCGATTGCGATAACTACCAGTAAATACTGCCAGTGTTGGAAAATAGTCTGATTGAATTTGCTTGCCCAGGCCAGGGCTGCAAAGGCATTTGAATTTTTGTTGTTATTTGTATTGTTATTGCTGCTGCTGCCGCTGCTGCTGCCCCTGCTGCTGCCCCTGCTGCAGCTATAGTTTCCATAGTGTCCTGATGGGGGACGGGGACAACATGTCGTCATCCGCATCTTGTGGCAAGCCAAAGATAATAATCATTGAACCCTTCTACGGCGGCAGCCATAAGCAATTAATTGAAACTCTAGTTGAGTGTAAGTAAAAGAATTACTTAAAGCTATATGCAACGCAATCAATTAAGTATAATCCAATCATTTTTAGGTCTCAATCCCACCGATTATGAGATCTTTAGTCTACCGGCATCCAAATGGCATTGGCGTGCACGTACCTCCGCTCTGTATTTCTCTCAACTGATACCCCCAGAGCATGAGTACAAAGTCCTATTCACCAGCTCTGTGCTTAATCTGGCCGAGCTAATTGGAGTGCGCCCCGATCTGGTCAGTTGTCGTAAAATAGTCTATTTTCATGAGAATCAACTTGTATATCCGGTGCGTGAGGTCAAGGAGCGTGATTGTCAATATGGTCTAAATGAAATACTCACCTGCCTGGCCGCCGACATTGTGCTCTTCAATTCCAATTTCAATCGCTCATCGTTTCTGGACAATGTGCAACCATTTCTGAATATACAGCCCGATTTCAAATTGAAACATATACGCGAACGTATCGAAAAGAAATGCCAAGTGCTCTACTATCCCATCAAGTTTCATGCCTTTCCCAACAAACGTCACATTTCGCCTGCATCTACGTCTCCATCAGCCACGCCGATAGAGCAGTCGTGCCTGCATTTAATTTGGCCCCATCGATGGGAACACGACAAGAATCCCAAGCTCTTGGTGGAAGTTCTCATGGAGCTAAATAAGCGACAAGTTGACTTTAAGGTAACCATTTGTGGCGAAAGCCATTTAGCTGTACCCGAAGCCTTTGAGGGTATACGCGAGAAACTTGGCTCGAAACTAATCAATTATGGTCATTTAACACGCGAGGATTATGTTAAAACTTTACTCACCGGCGATGTAGTCATCTCAACAGCCGGTCATGAATTCTATGGTGTGGCCATGCTGGAGGCCACTTATTGCGGTTGCTATCCCATTGCCCCCAATAAGCTTGTTTATCCAGAGATTTATCCCAAGGAGAATCTATATAATACATCCAACTCGTTAATTAAAATGCTATATAATTGGTGCCGTAATCCCGAGGCGTTTCGTCGCCATCGTGATAAATTCTTTGATTTCTTTAGTTTTGATAGATATTCAGCTCAACATTTGGTTCCCAAATATTTGGACAAAATGCGCATTTAGATATCCACTCCACTCTGGAGTTGTCCAACATAGATATAAGATTCCTTGTTGGTGGGACTTGTTTTCCTTATATGATAATCCTCTTGAGATCGATATATTTGTTATTTGACACACGATTCCAAACACACAATGGAATGACCAATTTACTAGAAACCAGACAGAAACAAAACAAATAATAACTGATAATAAGAAATCATCGTTTAGACGTAAATGTAGATATCCATCATCAGCTCTTATCCAGTGACTCGAAATCGTTTCATTTCTACAATTGTTGACTTTATATAGGGAAATCATTGTTAATGTGTCATGTTCTCTATAAGATTTTTGCCGGGAAGAATGTTTTCAATTTTTAGACTGTAAGTTCAAAATTGTCTTTGTTATGCTAAGATTCCTGTTTTCTTTTATATATATGTACCTATATATATACGAAACATGTGTTCTATTGATAATGCTCCCGCGTTCAGTTCGAATCAAGCACCAATTATTCTAAATAAATTACCTTAAACACAAAATGGAACAAAGTAGCATGCTCTATTCGCACAGGAACAAAACAATGTTAGGTATATTATTGTTTCACATACGCACAATGTGTGTATGGCATAAAATATGAAATAAAAGGAATGAAAATATAATGCATAATTTGATGGCTCTCTTTTGGAATAGCTTTAATAGCGGGTGTTAACTTTAAGCCACATTGGATTTCAAATAGAAAAAGCTTTGATTTAAATGTTGATTTTTTTATATATGTACATGTAGACAGATATAATAATGAACTATATATATAAGGAGAGTACATGGTCATAGAATTTTGAGAATTGGAAACCAGTTAGAAGGAATTAGATACAATGAGTCAACCAATTAGACATACATAGATATTTGGTTAGAAATGATTTTCTTTAAAATTAGGCGGAGCACTATACTTTTCTTTGACATGATCTCGATACTCCTCATCATCGTCGTGACACTCGCGAAAGCATTGGGCACAAAATAATTCACCATCACAGCCCAGACAACGGAAGACAGCATTTTCATTGCATACATTGCACCATGGTAGCTCCTCGTTATGGGAACTGTTGGTGGCAGCATTGCTGGTGGTTGGAATTGTAGGTTCTGGGGCATCTGTAGGCGGTAAGCGGGATTCCGCCACATACTACAAGAAATCAAAAGGTAAGACATTATCGTAATGGGGTAACCATTTCTTAAGTGTGGACAATTCACCTTTTTCATGATATTCTGCAGCACGGTTTCGTCATTCTCGTCATCCTCATTATCACTTGGAGTATTCAAATCGGATGGTTTTGTGGGTGGAGCACCTTCCTCAATGGGTGCATCACGTAGCGCACGTAAACGTCGCTCAATATCAGAAATTGGATCAGTTTGCTCTTCGCTTACACGCTGATCCAATTGGGTCTCACCCATAAATTGCTCTAATAGATCCTTGATTTTATCCTGATCACTTCTTTGGTCTGTCGATAGTAGCAAATCTTTTTTGTCATAGTTCTTTTGATGCGGCATGCCACTCAAATTGGACAAACGATCGCGTATCTCATCATCCGTGTCCGCTCCAGTGGGTTCGACACTTTTGAGATTTTGCAAACGTTTCGTTATGGCGCTATCAAGATTCTCATTAATGTCCTCGGCATTGGTGATGGAATGGGAATTACCAGCTGCACTGGCGCTGGAACTAGTTGGTGCCAGCACAGCAGCCAGCTCCTCGGATGGCAGAATATTGCTATGGAAAAGGAAAAGTGAATAATTACAAATTGATCATTGAGCCATCGTCGTTTCTTAACTTACTCAAAAATGGCATCGGCCGCCTCCAGCTGTTGCTGCAATTCCGTGGGACTTTTGGGTGGAGCGGGCAAACGTATGTTGGTAACCAATTCGCCGGGCAGAGCTTCACAGTCGATTACCTTCTCGGCATCCGCATTGGCCTGCAGCTTGGACAGCTTATCGTAGCAGATTAGACAAACATTCATTACCTTCCCTGCATAGCGTGGAACTGGCATGGGTCTTTTAAGACACTTGCTGCAATAGGAATAGCCACAATTTGGACAGCCATTCTGCAATGGATCCGAATCCAATTAGGATCCAGGACAAGGAAAATTGGAATTATATCAGTATCAAATCATTCGTCAGCTTTTGCCACAGCGTTTACCTCTTTACAGAAAATCCCATACTTTCGGCTACACCCATAGCAGCTCATTTTTAATTGTTTAATTACTTTACATAGATTATAATACACATTAAAGAAAAGACAACAACAACAAAGTCAGCTGTTATCTGTTTAGCAATTACAGATGTGCGAGTAAAAGTCCTAAGGGTGAGAGTAATAGTCCTAAGGGTGCGCGTAAAAGTCCTAAGGGTGAGAGTAATAGTTCTAAGGGTGCGAATGATAGTCCTTGATATAAATAAAATCAAGAACAAATAGAAAATTACACTAACTAAAAGTGCTCTAGCTGCAATTAAAATTAGGTAAGCAGGCCACCTCAAGTGAAGTGGCATGCCCATCGGGAGACTGGAGCTGAGGCGAAAGACTTAAAAAGCACGAACAAAGCAAATACATGGGTCATATATTTATCAACAAAAAACAGATGATTTTTCTGTGCACTAACAACTGCATTTGCGGCACTGTAACGACAAAAAACAGAAAACTTGCACAATTTTACATAATTGTTTGTGTTTTGTTTTCTTTTCTTTTGGTGGCAATCTGTTTTTGTTTTTTTTTTCTTCTTGTTGGTTCCTTGTAGTTTATGGGAGTTTTTTTTCTATATCTTTGTGTGCGTGTGTAAATTGGCATCAAAATTGAATTATTTTTTGCGCACCGGACCCGGCCATACCGGCCATAGGGCCCCCGGACGTAGTCTGTACAGTGATCACCAAGAATAGAAAAGCTGCAATAATTTCAAAATCAAAGATAAATTAACGGTTAATCAAATTTAAAAAACGGAAGCATAACTTCCAGAATTATTTTCCCTGTTGGATTTGTTGTGAAGCCCCAACTAAATAAATTGTTTATTAATATAAAAAGTATTTGAAAAACATTTTAATTTTGCTTGACTGTATATATTTATACTATGTAACAGAAAGCAAAAATGTCCCGAAAAAAAAATGAGAACGGAAAACAAAGAGCGTGAAAAGACTAAGGAACATTCGTCGTAGGAAGATTGGCGGAGAAGGAGAGGGGGCGGATAGAAAATCGGGCAAAATGAAAATAAATTTACTTTGTACAATTTGCAGGAAGTATGAGCAGCAACCGCAGCCATAAGACGCATCATTTGCGAAGAAGTGTACACCGGAGTCTTGAGTATTATCCGTATTATAACAGCCGGAATGGGGGACAGGCGCAGGCGAATCTGCAGGCCAGCTGCAGGAGTAAGTCCCTCAAATCAATATAATCGATCCATTCCCAAATTGAGCGACTTGAGCGGAAGGGGAATTTAAATTATTGTCTTTACCTTAGACTCACTGGATTTTGTGCAACGTATGGATCTGATGCAGACGATGGACGTCCATAACGGATGCGTGAATACAGTGAATTGGAATGCCAATGGGACACACATCGTTTCCGGTTCGGATGACAATTGTCTGGTCATTACGGAAGCGAAAAGCGGTCGTGTGATTTTAAAGAGTAGAACCCAGCACAAGAGGCACATATTCAGTGCTCGATTTATGCCGCATTGCAATGACCAGGCGGTGATCTCATGCTCAGGTGAAGGTCTAGTATTGCATACTGAATTCCTGACACCCTATAGCCAGCGTCAAAACTCACAGGATGTGCTCATTTTCGAGGAGGATCGGCGGACGAGTGTCTTCGATTGTCATAAATTTGGCAGCACCTTTGATGTCCTGCCACTGGTGGATGCGCCACGCAGTTTTCTTAGCTGTGGCGAGGATTCGACAGTGCGGTGCTTCGATCTCAATGTGAGTAGCCGATGCACGGAGCTGGTGTGCCATAAGCATATTTACATAATGGCACCCTGTGCCGTAACCGCCATGGATGTGGCTCCAATTAACACACATCTGCTGGCAATAGGCTGCTCCGATTCAATAGTCCGAATCTATGATCGCCGCAAGATGAGTCCGGGGCATGACAGCAGCGGGGCAAATGAAACCCAACCCCTAAAAGCCTACCCCATACCCTTGTCTTATACACGACGGCATTATCGTCCCACCTGCGTCAAGTTTAATTCAGATGAATCCGAACTCCTGGTCAGCTACTCCATGGAGCAATTGTATCTGTTCGATTTGAAGCATCCGGGCTTTGAGGATGCCGGTCTCTTGCGTAGTGGTTGCTATACAGCCAAAATGCGACGCGACGACGATCCAGAACCGCAGATACCGAGGCTGCGGTTCCGTGGCGATTGGTCGGATACGGGTCCGAATTCATTGGCAATGACAGAGCAAGGACTAAATCGACCCAATGTGGGTCAGGCGCGTCCACCACTCGAACCAGGAGTGCTTAGCCGCTTGAGTGATGAAATCTTCCGGATGCTCAATTCCAATTCGCGGCAGGGACGCTCAAGCACGAATCCGCACGAGACCGTCACCAGCCATACAAATAGAACTAGACCGATGACATGGCAAAATGCTGTCCTACGTACCATGGAGCAAGGAAACCATGAGAATACTTCAATGCCCATGCCTACGCCAATGCCAATGCCAACTAATGATAATCAAAGTCCATGCTGTGAACCGGAAATTGCCGATGTTTCTGCGCCTCTGCGGTCGGATGACGGTAAGGAACGAAATTCATTTAAAAGATTCCTTTTCCTAGTCCCTTCTTCTCACACATCAGTTACATCTACATCAGTGGAGTCTTCCAAATCCGAAAGCTGTATGGAAGCTGTTTCTGATGTCGGTGGACAGAAATATCCCTTGACCAGTTTTGATTATGTAAAAATGTCATTCAGTGGCCATCGAAATTCACGGACCATGGTGAAAGGAGCCTGTTTCTGGGGTGATGATTTCATAATGTCCGGTTCGGACTGTGGCCACATCTTTGTCTGGCAACGGGAGACAGGAAAAGTTGTTAAAACACTTTTGGCTGACAATCGTGTCGTAAATCGAGTCCAACCGCATCCCACATTGCCCTATCTGCTGAGTTCGGGAATTGATTACAATATCAAATTGTGGGCACCGATTGCCGCAGAGCCCGCATTCGATGATCTGGTTACCACAGCTGTAAGGGACGACTACATTCAGATTTATGCGAAATTAAACTTTAAAAAACATTCCCCTATTTCTCTTTTATACACTTTTTGTTATTAGTTAATTAAAAACAATGAGATTATGTTGGTCGAGACGAGAGATACGATAACTGTGCCCGCTCAGGTAATGATACGGATATTGGCCAGTCTGCATCAATATCGGCGTCTAATGCATAATAATACTGGAAGCTCTTCAGGATCGTCGGCAGCCTCAGCAGCACCAACACCAGCAGGAACAGGAGCATCATCGGCTGCAGCTGAAGAGGACAATTCAAGCGATAGCAATCACAATGCTGACATAGGTTAATTCAATTCTAGTCAATATATATATACATATGTATCTACATATATATACATATATGAAAAATGTCATAATTTAGCTTTATTTAGGTGACCTCTACGCCATTCCTTACCCAACTACCTATCCCACAAAAAATGTAACCACTACACAAATTGTATACATCATTTCCACAGTTGCTATCGCTTGATCCAAATAAGAGTCATTAGGAACACCTAATGCATACGTACGAACGTATGTAGTCGCCATGGCTTTAATTTCTGGCTTATGTGGAAAAGCTAATCCGTTTCAGAATTGACGAGCCCTGATCGGTTGTAACGGCATCTATGTCCATTGTATAGCTCGTGAGGCTCATCAATTTTATATTTCTATTAGAATTATAGACAAATTGTGTATGTTCCTTTTTAATTTATATTATAACATATGTATATATGTCTATGTATGTATTGCTTTTTCGACGACACAAGGTGCCATTAAAGATGCATTGCATTATCGTTTCAAAAAATCAAAGACAGAATCTTGAAGATGAAATTATTGTTTACAGGCAAATAATTAGCTGGATCTACAATGAGTGTTCAAAAATTGTAAATGTCATTCGTAAATAGTTAATTCTCTTGTACTTTCTATTTATTCAACTTTTATATATTGCATGTATATACACATGAATGTACATATATATATATATATGTATATATATATATATATATATGAATAGCTCGCATAATTTCACTTAGCTTCTTTTTTTCCCATCTTATAGGTTCTGTTCATTTTTTGCTTTTGTGTAGTTTTTGATTTTATAATTTATACAATGCATGTAGATATATATGTATATTGATGTATGTTTATATTTGTATGTGTGTGTGTGTGTTTGTGTGTTGGAAATTCCAACTTGGAATAGCTACAAATTCATTTCAAAAATATTTAATACACATTATATAAGTAGTTGATCGATTTGAAGCCGCAATTGGCAGATGCGGCGGATTTTGTTGTTTCTAATTTACTGTCTCGCTCTTTATATATGTATACACTTTAAATAATTGTATTTTTAATTGTAGGTCATCATAAAATTGATTTGTTTTTGTTTTTTTTTTTTAAGTTTGTTCAATTCGGTTTACGTTTTTATATCGCAGCGATAAGAATTTTGCTTCTTTAAGAGAACTTAAACAATAATCTATGGAAAGTATGAATGATTTTGGATTACAATTAACACATATACATATACAATAAACATAATTATTAGAATAATAATATTGGGACCACACAACAATTCATTTAAAAGATCTCTTTGCTGGGTGTTGAGATGCCCAAGGGCTCCTCATACCCGGATACATTCTCCTTGTGCTCCGTTTTATCTCTTTTATGCTTCTTTTTATGCGATTTGGTAGTGGCTGCCGCCGCATCATTATCCACATCAATAATGCTAGTGGATGATTTATCCTTATTCTTCTTTTTCTTTTTATGATGCGCCGCCGGCTGGACGGCTGCATCTGAAGCAGTTGTATTAATATTGCTGGAGACGGATGCGGAAGTCAGGGCATTCTTGCTGGGGCTGGCAACGGGTGTGTCAGCATCGATTAAATCGCCCACAATTTGCTGTGTAGCAGACGAAGCAACAGCCGTAGCGGTAGTAGATTTCCGTGACTTGTGCTCTCTTGACTTTTCCTTGTCCTTTTTCTTTTCCTTCTTGGAGGATGACGAACTTGCTGTTGTTGATGCTGTAGCGGCTATGTTCTCTGTTCCCGTTGGTGCCTTGAGATTCTCTTTCGTTTTTTTACCGCTGCTACGCGATATTGTCTCAAAATCGGTACTGAAATTACAAAAAAAAACAAAACATTTATTCATTTTCAATAAGGAACCATGCTTTTTGATCTTGCGTACATTTCCAATTCAATATCCAAGGCTCGATGTGGATCATTAGGATCATATTTGCCATCCTTGTCCTCGCTGTCCGAAAGCGTCACACCCTCGGGCATATCCAGTGTTGTGTTCACAATATGCATAGGTTTCATTTCTGCAAAAAAAATCGATTTGAAATTGCGCCTATTACCCCTTTCACACTACTCTACCTCCTTCCGATTCGGAACTGCTATTGTATGCCACTTTATTCTTGGCCTTTTTGCTCTTCTTGGTCTTTTTATGTTTCTTTTTACCATCCTTGCCCTGATGGGCCGCCGCCGTAGCTGCCTGTTGCTCCTGCAGATATTTGTCTGAGCGTTTAGTGACTACGGAAAGAAAGAATAAAAAACAAAAACCAGTAATAAACATACGAGATGTGGAGAGAAGGTTATTTCGTTGGACTTACTGCCCACTCTGAGAGCGCTGACCCCTTCCAATTCTAGGGGGAGCTCTGTTATGGGTATATCATCGATATTATCATATTGATCAGCATTTGAACTGGATCCACCACCGCCTCCGATTGTGGGTGTCGATTTTAGGTAATGCGGATTGTTCGACTGCTCGATAAGTCGCGCTTGCCGCTGACGTTCCAATTGCTCCGGTGTTAGCTCCAAACTGGGACGTCGCCGGCCTGAGTTGGTCCCATCATTGCCGCCCTTATTGCCTGTCGCTGATAATGAACTAACAAAGAGCTCATCCTTATCATGCTCCGATGAAGATGAACTGCTGGCATCATCGGGCGGCGGCGCATTAATCCATTCATCCAAATCAAGGCCATCGGGTAACGGCACTTTGCGCTGAGCTTTGGGTGCCACCGGTATGAGTTCACCGGCAAATAACAATGCCATCTCCTGGACAATTTCAATAGCCAACGGGGGAATGCTGCTGCTGCTATTTTCAGTATTTTGAGCCAACTGACTCCGCAACATTTCGATCAGCATGCAGGCGGAATTCGCTCGCTCCTGCACCTCAATGTCACTGGAGCCATTGAAATGCTGCAGTTTCTCCAGCAAATGATCACAGAGCTGCCATAAAATACAAAAAAAAAAAAAAAACAAATTAGTCGGGAGTAGCAAATGAAATGCCTCAATATAAAGTCCTTACCCTAACGATTCCGGGCAGATCCTGTAGCTCGAGGCAGGTGGTTGCCAAGCGGGCAAACAATTTAATAACATTTTGAACATAGACACCTTGTATATGTCCTGGCAATTGTCGCGGCCTCAGCAATATATTTAATGTCTTCTCGGCATCTTCCAACTCGGCAGCAAATTCTCCTACTATCCAGGCGGCCGCATATAACACTTCATACATTGAATTGCTTTGAGCGGAAACTGTGAATGTATCCAGCAAATTGGTCATCTCATTGACAGCAAATTGACGCACAACTGGCACCCGTATGGCCACATCCAACAATTGCTCGGCAATCAGGCGACCATGTCGTGAGCCGGCTTCCAGTTGGATTAGCTCCACCAATACCGTCAGATACCATTCGAAATTGGTGACATACAAATAGGAACTCTGACCACAGATCTCAATCACTTTGTATAGCAGTTCATCGCGATAGCCGGAGCCCTCAGCTCGCTCCATATGACCCAGAAGACGTTTCACAATCTCCATGAGATTCTTTTTTGATACCATGCCATAAAGTAGATCTAAGGCACGCAATCGTATCGACTCATCTTTGTCATCAAGACATGCCAAAATCAAATCCTTGTGCGCCTGTACGCTCTTCGGATGCGTTTTCAATATCTTTGACATGGCCAATAGACCCAGATATTTCACTGCAACAAACAAAACTCATAAGTATTCATGTCCTGCAATTGATTGAGCTACAGATAGACTCACAATTTTGATCCGAATCTTCGATCAGAATGCGCAACTTTTGAACGCAAAGCTGTATGGAGGCACTGTGGTTGGGCATTCCGCTGCTGATGCTGATGAGGACCGCAATGACCGTATTGATGCACTCGTATAGAAGACTCATCGCTGAAGTGCTGTTGATACATACACATACAGACACACACACACACACACACATCATGATGGAGGAGGTTGTTTTTGGTTTTTTGTTTGGTTTTTTGGTCGCATTTTTTGATTGCAATTTGGTTGTTGTTTTTTGGGGTAAAAAGCAAAAAATAAATTAAAGCGGCACAAAAGCGAATAAACAACATTAAGTAACTTGGCTTAGAAACACATATGTATACAAATATATGTATGTATATACCTAAATCTATATATACATACATGTACATATATACATATTTGTACAGCAACAGGTAAATGGTACAACGGATATTACAAGTAACGACTAAAGTTTCCAACGATTTCTTAAATGGCAAAAGCAAATGCAACATAAGTAGAAACAAAATGACAAAGGGGAAAATAAGAAACTATAAAATTTAGTACTTGAATTTTGCCAGTTAATTGGGTTTTTTTTTTGTTTCTTTTATCTTCTCAATGAATTGTGCTTTGTTGACGGGGGCCGAAAATTAAGAGCCAACGTAAAATACAGAGAATTATAGAGAGTAATACAGGTATATATAATATATATATATATGTATATACAGGTAGGATAAAGACAATATATATAGAGAGAGAGAGAGCAATAACAAGCGAAAGTTTTCTTTTCTTTGACGCACAATCATCGAGCATTTTATATATCCATTTGGATCAGCAACTTTTTAATAATTTTGAATACAATTTTCAAATGCTTCGCTTTTCCTGGGCGGGGGTTTCGTTGATACCCTCTCTTGCAACAAATTTCGTGTGGGGAAGGGTATATTAAATTTATCTTTTTTGTTTTTTTTATAACTTGCCTATGGATTAGATTTGTGAGTGGTTCTATTAATTTCTTTCCTAGCCGGGGTTCTAAGGGAGTTAAAGCGCCAAACTGCAAATGCAAAGAGAGGAAAAAACACAAATGAAACAAGCAGTAAAAATTAAAATGATTCAATTTTATAATATCAATAGACAAAAACAAAAGGAAACAAAAAGATTAATCAAACAAATATAATAGTAAATTCAAATATACACTTATTATAGAAATCAAAGGAATAACAAAAAAGGAAACGGAGAGAACAAATCGTTTTTCGCTATTTTCGCTAATCCTGGAAATCTGTAGCGAAGCGCAATTAGGATTCAAAATAGTTTGGGAAATTGCCTTCGATACAGATCCCTGATATCATTCTAAACGCTTACTTTGGAGTTCCAAATGATTATTGTCTTAGCTTGAGTACTCCCCATTGCCCCTCTTACCCCTTTTTCTGTGTTTCTGATGTGAGGAGTTTGTATTGAATTCTATCTACAATATAAAAACTAGTTTTAATCGTCAATTGTTAATGGGTAGGTATTAAATTGTCGAATTATAAGTAGGAGAAGGTTCTTAGGGACAAAAAATATTAAGAAAAGCTTGGCGAGCGCGAATAAAATGGGTTTTCATAAAGGCTTTCCGTGTATCGACCACAGTAGGCGGGGGCAGTTACATGTCAACCACGTTGTAGGAAATTCATTCATTCCTGTTTTAGTTACTAACGAAATAATGCCTCCCAAAGAAGCGAATTTGGGTCGTCGTACTCACAACGCAGAAAGAATCAGAAGCAATGTTTCGAATAGAACTGAAGAAGAGCGGGAATTGGTACTGGAAGCGGATCGGCTAAGGCAAAGCAGAGGATTCTTAATGGAATCAGCCGAAAGGCGTGCAGCCAGGCTTGAGCATGAGCGTTTGCGAGCCCGAGAGTGTAAAGGGGAAGGGTAGCTGAATCCCGCGCCCAGATAAGACTAGATCGACATGAGCAATACCCACGTATTGCATTTCGATATGACTCAGTTGTTGATTGGACCCCTAAGATAGGTCAGCTATACAAAATAAAGTAGTGCATCATTGCAACGCTAAGGCGGTAAGAAGTGCGCCGGGTCGAAAATAAATACTCACTAATAGCAATATTTAAAATTGTCATCTATCAAATTGACAAATAATCAAACCTTGCAGTTTAGCCGGCTCGAGGTCAATCTTCCAAAAGAAGATTATTTCAAAGGCAGCACAAAAGGTGAGCAGGTTGTCTGTATAGCTATTTCAAGAACTACCAAGTTCCAGCCTCAGCAGACTTTGCTAAAGAACTCTTCATCTTCTTTTGGAAGATTGACCTCGAGCCGGCTAAACTGCAAGGTTTGATTTAAATTTCAAATAGGTCGTAATCTAACCAGATTGACAAATAATATTAATGGAAATTTAGGAGACCACAAATAAAGCACGGAACTAACTACTTAACTATATAAGGATCTATTTGATGGATAAACTGCCACCTAGACACACACACACAAACTCAGAAGGGTTCAGTCAGACTAACAAGACTACGGAAAATGGGTTCCTGACTCCTAGAAACTTAATCCGAAACTTGAAATAGGACCCCAAAATCATGGGAAAAATATGGAATAATCGCTCTCCTATTTCTTTTTATACTCTGCAAAAAGTGTATATTCATTTTGGTCAGAAGTGTGCAACGCATAGAAGGAAGCATCTCCGACCATATAAAGTATATATATTCTTGATCAGCACGACCAGACGAGTTCATATAGCCATGTCCGTCCGTCTGGATCAACGCAAACTCCTCCTAGACCGTGAGAGCTACAGAGCACGTAGGCTTGTATATACTGCAGGCGTTGCATATCTCAGATTCAGCCGGATCGGATCACTATATCATATAGCTCCCATACAAACGGCAAAGTCACGAACAGTGACTTTTCTCAATAATTTCATTATTTTCATAGCTATTGTCGTGAAATTGAATATTGGTGAGTCTATGACACCTTTAAACGACTGTGCCAAATTTGATAAAGATCGGATTACTATATCAATTAGGTCGCAGGTTTCGAAAAGAGTGACTTTAATCTATATCTTCGTTATATCCAAAGTTAAGATCGTGGCCGTTCTTTCGCAAACCTTTTTAGATAAAACGTTTTTCCACTTTGACGGCTATAAGTGAGGAAAAATGAACAAACAACTTGCAAGGGTATACAAACTTCGAAGTTAGCCCCGGCCCTCTAGTTCAATTTAATCTATACTAACAATAAAGTTTCAGCAATTTAATATTATAAACTACACTAGATCATACAATTCATGTTGAGATTTTTGTACCTATAGAGAAATGCAAATGAATTGAATGAATTTTGAATATTATATCACAAAAGTTGTGTATTTTGGGGGGGTGTGGTGGGGTGTGGTTAGATGGAATGGGGGTAAGGTGAGTGGAAAGGACGACGAGGTGCATAAAAAACAAATTAAACTTTCAATATTCGTTTTTGTTTTTTGTTGTGATTCAATGTGATTTTCATTTACTTATTACGACACTCTCATATATACATTTGTGTGTGTGTGTGGGTGTGTGAGTGTGTGTGTGTGGGTGTGTGAGTGTGTGTGTGTGTGGGTGTGTGTGTGGGTGTAAGTGTGTTTGTTAAAGAAATCAAAAATTGTACAATAAAGTCGACAAATAAAACTCATAATAACAAACAAAAATCGACAAATAGAGCAACTTTTGGGTTGATTTTTAAGTGAAAAAAAAGAAACTAAGTAAAATTAAATTAATGCTTAAAATCAAAGCGCGTGCTCTTCTCATGTTTTTTTATAAATAAATGTTTCACGCCGATAAAAACCTGGAAATAATTTCAATTAGGGGCTGAGTCAATTTGCGTCCCAGGGCCGGTTCAATTGTTGTGAGGCTCGCGAACTGTTGGAATTATTGATAATTTTTTGTTTGTTTGTATTTCGGTCATTAACAATTTGAGTTGAGTTTTTGTTGTTCAAGGATGTGACAAAGTGGAAATAGGAGTGGGATGGCAGGATGGAGGAGTTGTGTTAATAAAAACTTGCTTCTCTTTTCGTTTCATAAATATATATAAAAAATAGATATGGATATACTCATATATATATATGGACATAAACATTTAATGTAAAAAGTATTCAATGAAACATTAACAAAAACAAAAACATACAAACTAAATATTAAAGTCGGAGCGCCGACTTCAAAATGCTCTGCACCAAGTAAAAGACAAATGAATTTGGATGAAAAAATATATTTCAAATGATCCAATTTGTCTTGAATTTGTTTTAGTTGAGTATAAAAAGTCGGACAGTTCAATAAATTTCTCTTTTCTACAGGTACAGGACAAGAGAACCGAAAACTTTGAAACCGTACAAAGATTGATGGAGCAAGGAAGGACTTACCAGTTTTATAATCTTAATTAGCATCCAATTGTTGGTCGATGTGGTCATTAGTTTGAAGAATATCGGCGCCAATGGCAGATAGTTCTTTGGATTCTTACGTGCTAGCTCACAAATGACATTTACGGCAGCAGATTGGACACCTGCAGAGGAGAATGATGGGAAGAATTGAAAGTAAATTGATTTCCTTGAATGTTTCGTTTGAATAACCTGGATCTGGATCCTCCAGCTTCTCTTTGAGTTTTGGAAATGCAGGTTTCAATGCTTCTGGATAGCGTAAAAATACTTTATACATCATTAGGACGGCTTTCATGCGCAGATACGGTTTTGTTGAGCTCATCTAAATTTGTACAAAGTTAAGTTGTGTTTTATAGCAATCAATCAACGTGCCTCAGCCACGTACCAGTGTCATAATGTCATTGGCCAAATCGCGTGACAAATCGGGCGATATGAAACAACTTAAGCCACTAAGCGCCACACCAGCATCATATTGGTTCTGTGAATTTAGATCCTTTCGTATCATGTTTGTCGTCAACATGAGCAACTGAAATTGAACAGTTTCCACATAAGTCTAATACAAATTACATATACTAATATGAAATGCTTTACTTACCTCACTGTCTGGATGGAAGCATTGACTGGCTGCCAGATAACCAATGCGTTTGCAGGTAAAACGCGATGAACTCATCACCTCAATGATATTGAATCCCGCCCACGAGATATCATAGCCAAGCATTTGTATCTGTTATGAAGGAGACTATAGTTTAGTACATCTCTAGACCACATGGCGTAAGTTAAGTTACACTTACATAGGTTAGTTTAGCTACCGCATTGCATTTAACACTGATGTTATCCTGACGCAGCTCCTGTTTGATTTCCTCAATGCATTGCGATATGTATTTGGCCTGTAAAATTGAGAAAGGATTGTAAAGGATTGGGAAGCTATAAAGAATATCCGCTTTCAACCATATATTGTCGCCTTTGAATATATCAAGTATGCAGCAAGAGATGCAATTGTGCATATTTGTATGTAGTGTAGTATGATGACTCAATAGTCATTAAAAGATTGGGCGGCTATCAGTTTATAGATTCGAATACATGCAAACACACCCATACACACAGAAACATATACGTACATATGTATGTATGTATGCAGAGTGGACACAAATGCAGAAACATAAATCAACAAGGTCAATGGGACCATTTTGCGATTGGCTCTTCTAGTGATTCCTTGCACTCACATCATGAGGGATGATCTTAAACAAAAATATATATGTATGTTTGTACAGAAATCGATCAACTGTAAATTTCAGCTGATTAGAATTCTGGAACTGGCGAACTGGAAGAGAGTGAGAGAGATTTCTCTTTCGAGAGAAAGGGTAGGGACTAAGCAGCGCCAAAATAAAAGAGCAATTTACGTGGGTAAATATTTGATAAAACGTGCGTAGTCCTACATAAGTATATACATATACCCCACCCTATCCATCCATCTACCCATTCCAACGCACACACAAACGCCGTGAAAGATGTGGGCGGGTGGGTGCGTTGGAGAAATTCATCTGCATTTGACATAAACGCATTAAGGTAATCTCCACGAAATGAGAAATGCCGCTAATTAAGTTGAGCTAGGGGCTTGGGTGATGAAGGGGAAGAATGAAGCTCACGCTTTGGCTCCCTCATTTTGGTGTTGGTTTTTTTTGTTTTTTTTTTTTTTTGCCCACGTTGGCAAATGAAATTGTCTTCTTTGACAGCCAATTAGCAGTAGATTTCCTTCATTCCCCTTCTGTCCTTCTCGGCGGACACTTCTCTTTTCACTTTCTTCTTGGCTGGCTGGCTGACATGTGACAAAAACAACAACAACGCCCGGAGGACCAAAAAGAGACAAACTATCCAAATGCTTACCTCATTATCCTTATTGTTCCGTATGCCGCGCACCAAATCTGTTAAATTTTTATCGAACATACGCTCGAAATTCCCCTTTACTTTTTTTAGTGCCATATTTTTGTTGTTGTTCTGTTGGTCCAATTGGAATTCGCCGTGGCGTTAACAATTATTATTTATTTGCTCAATCAATGCCAACACCCGGCCCGCTTCGCTTCCCGTTTCTTTTTCCGCTCTTTCTTTTCGTTCTTCACACGTTTCGTTTTAAGCTCGTTCTTGACTTTGTTTTCTTTTTTTTTTTGCAAAAACGAAACAACTGCATTAAAGTGACCAGAGGAACTGAAGACATAAGCGTACAAGTGCATCAATAAAATAAAGTGTCATACGGACGTAGATATTGGAGAGGAGACTGAGCAAAGGAAACATTTATCGATAGTTCGTTTTGCAACAACTCTGTCCAGATTTGTTAATTTTTTTCCCCCTTATAATTGTCCAAGTGCCTGCAGATCACCATGGGTAAACTTTTCAAATGGTGTCTGCTTGTGGTCTTACTGGAGCTGCTGTGGATTAGCTCGAGCAGCAGCAGTACGAGTTCCAGTTCCCCGCCCGAGCTATCGACAACATTCCGTCAATGCGAATCCATCCGGATTGAAATGTGCCGTGGCATTGGCTACAATGAGACGTCTATGCCCAATCTGGAGGGTCATGAGCTGCAAACAGATGTCGAGTATACCTTGCAGACATTTGCCCCGCTAATTGAATACGACTGCAGTTCCCAGTTAAAGTTATTTTTGTGCGCCGCCTTTGTACCCATGTGTACCCCAAAGGCGCCAGTTCATGCAATTGGACCATGTCGTAGTTTATGTGAATCGGTGAGGATACGTTGCCATCCGGTTTTGCAGGGATTTGGGTTTCCCTGGCCGCTGGACCTGGACTGTGAAAGATTCCCAAAGGAAAATAATCACGAAACGATGTGCATGGAAGGTCCAGGCGAAATGCACATGCCCGTCCAGGATCATGAGTTCGATAGCACGAATGTTGGCGGAGTGCCCTCATTAGGCTCAGGAATTGGTGCCAAAATGCCTTGGGACTGTTCAGGTTTTGCCAAATCGCAGTTATATGTCCGTTTACCACGATCCGGACGCTGTGCACCATTGTGTGACGCCGACATTTTATTTACCCCTAGCGAAAAGCACTTGTCTGAAATTTGGGTGTCCACTTGGTCATATGCTGCCTTAGGTTTAGCCCTGGTGGCTACCCTCTGCCTAGTACTGAGTGATGAACGTAGCAGTGCCAAATGGTCCCGATTGTTATCCCCTCTGATTTGGTGCCATAACATGGTAACTTTAGGCTGGAATGTGCGTTTTTTGGTGGGTAGAACTGGTACATCATGCGGCATGGATCCTCAGGTGCCCAATGAGTTGCTCCTGAGTATTGATGGACTGTCCAATGCGGCCTGTGTGAGTGTGTTCCTGTTGCGCTACTACTTTCTGATGGCTGGCTGTGCTTGGTAGGAATACCTCCAAAAATGCTCCATTCTGTTTTCATTTCATTTGCCTATTGTTCATTTATAGGTGGGCTATTCTCTGTTTGGGCTGGCACCGGGATATACGACGTCACAGTCCCGATAACAAAGGTCACATTGCCATACCATCTAGTTCCAATCCCAGTGCCTTAACGAAACGCAGTGCTCAACAGGATTTGGCTGCTAACAACTTTGTGTGCTTTTTGGCCTGGGGTTTGCCAGCCTTTCAAACAGCAGCCGTCATTGTCGGACGCCTTGTGGATGCGGATGAGTTATTAGGTGAGTTAAGAATTGCATTTACCTCTCGCTTTGCATTGCGTCACAAATGATTCTCTTCTAAAATACAAGGTGCCTGCTTTGTGGGTAATCAGTCGGACAAAGCTCTGCAGATTCTTGTGGCCACTCCTGTATTTTGTTATTGGATCTTTGGCTCAATGAATTTAATATCTGGTTATTTGGTTCATTGCCGCAACAAGGAAATCCTGCGCAACTCCAACACACTAAGTCTTCATCAGCAGAGGAACGGTAATGGCTCCGCCTCTACTTCCGGCATGGGTATATTTCTGTTCATTTATGGCCTGGCCAGTGCCCTTTTCCTTTTGGCCGTGATCTATGAGTTTGCCAACATTGATATCTGGTTAAGTGCCGGCGCGACAAGCACTCCACTATGGCCATATTTATTGCGTGCCTTCATGGAGCTTATGTTGGGGATTTGTTGCTTTGCTTGGGTGTTGGGACCCACTATATCCACCATGTACAAGCGTCAAGTCTCCCAGAAAAAGATGGCTCTAAAGCAACAACAACAACAGCAGCAACAGCAGCTTCAACATGACGGCCAAAACAGTTCGCGTGGTTCACATGCCGCATGCAGCAGCACAGTCGTCTCCTATCATTCGGTGCGTCCTTCCGTTCATCAATCGCTCGCAAGTGCTCCCGTCTTGACTAGTCCCTATAAGCTCAAATCGCAACCACACCATGGAGCTGGCTCCATTTCGTTAAATCAAATGTCAAATTATTCGCTAGGTCGGCAACATCAGCATCAGCATTCGCACTCGCATCATTATCAGCATCATCATGGCTATGGCCATCAAAATTTTACTCATCACGGTCATCGCTATTATCCCTATGGCGATGAAACGCTCCTTTGATTATGCCAATTATGAACATTGACATTTATTTTCTGTTCAAATTTCTCAAAATGTTCCTGCTTCTCTAATTCTATTCTCTTTTCAGTTTTTGAAAAGCAAAACTAAGCATAGCCAAGGTTTGACAGTCATACAATTTTGGATCAGCTCCATTTATATTAGTGCCAATTTAGTACAGTTCCAATTAGTATATGTATATCTCTTCTGAAAGTTCAAAACAAGGCAAACGAAATCCATTTAGGTTATAGTAATGACCTCACCTGACTTTTATCCTATCAACATGCTATATATACATATATGTGTACTGTGTATATATAAATGTTCTTTGTTGTATTTAGATTTAGTATAATATTTTGTTTCCTGTACTTAACTTAATAACGAACTTAATTAAGTATGTGTATTAACTGCAATGATTCATTATACAAACATTTCAGCTTGCCGCCTGGTGTAACCAAAGTACAATTATACCTTAATTTAACCACCTCTCCTCATTCCTTTTCCCCCCTCTAATTCTTTTGACCTGTGTCTGTATTAATTTGACATTATGTGTGTTAAGATAAATATGTAAATACTGTGATAAGCAATTCAATCAAAACTAAAACCCAATTTTCTAACTAACTTTCTGACTATTGAATGCATAGCTCAAGTGTACTTAATATATGTATTAAAATGCAATTGTATACAATGTGCCATTAGATTTAAGAAACTTTGAGTACTTACAACTGATATACAAAATTTATATATCAAAACAATAACTTCCTTTTGGAATAATCAGCAAACGCATAAACTGTGGCTCAGCTGCTGTGTTTGTTTTATATATGTATTTATATATATTTACCCATATATACATATATATATAAATTATTTCCTTTATTGATAACTTATTTGTTTAGTGAATAAAGTGTCGAAAAATGAATGTATGTATGTAAAAAGTCTCCAAATGTTACAATTTTTGATTTCATGTTTTCACCCTAAACTGATGTTTTCATTGTCGTGTTGGTGGTGCCAGCGCTGATGATGGTGATGATGATGTTGGTGCCGGAGCACAAACCACAATGGCATCAGTACGGTTTTGTTGATTGTTATTATTACGCGTTTGCCAATTATTATCGAGTTCCTCGTCATCCTGTTGCTCGGCATGTTCGTGCTGCGAACGTTTATAGTATTCCAATTCGCTGGCATATTTGGAATTCGTAATGCCCAAGAAGGAGGCCAGTCCCCCACCCACATAATCAAGGCCGGCAAGAAACTTATTGCCCACCTTGCTGGCCTTGTAGCGTAGGCGTGGCCCCAGAGCCATATCACGCTGGTTAATTGTGGAAGAAGGAGAAGTAGTCAACTTGATAATGAGTCATGGGGATTAAGTTTGATTTTCTTACCTCATTCAATTGTACATCGAGACTTCTGTCCGGAACATCCATTTCATTTTCACTCTCACTGGACGAAGGCTCCTCCATGCAACCATCGCTGAAGTAGAGCATTCGTCGATTCGATTGCAGCTCCATGGCGGATATGTTGTCCGTTTCACTGATATTACTTAGTCCGTTGGCGGCTAGGCCGTTAGCAGATGTAATTCTTTCAACATTCATGGCCATTGCCTTAGTATATATGTATAAACTTTACGTGAAGTTATCTATTTCGCCTGATCCTGCCCCGTCTTTGCTTAGACGCCAAATGATTTGAAAAATTTGTTTGTTTTACTGTTGTTGGTGCTGTGGTCTTGAGAGAACACGTTCACGTCACTTGTCCATATACGTTTAAGTCACTTGTCCATATTCGTCCTTGAGCTGGAGGCCGGCGATTATTTCGCCATGATTAAAATAATCAATAACAACAACAAAAATAACAAAGCAAAACAAACGGGCGTCGGCGTCTACAGAATTTGAATTCGAGGTAAATATTTACTTAAGCTACTCGGGCCCAAAACGCGCTTAATCTACAAAAATTTGGTATCAAACGAAAGAGAAAAAATCCATGAATACGACATCAGGTGCGCCTTGGCGATTTATTTCGTAGTTTTTGTGTAATTTACAAAAGAAAATTTAATTCTTTAGCGGTATTAAAGCTAAAAATAGCTGAAGCTAGCTGTTTCCGGCTAAAATAGTGTGGTCAAATTTTACGACAATGTTGGAAAGCACGCCAAATGGCGTTGCCAGATACCAAATTTTCTGGTAAAAAATCCAATAACAGCAACAAAAATAATTATCGATAATTTATCGAAAGTCTGAGTTGTTTATGTTTTTCTATAATTAACTATTAAAAGTTTAAAGAATGAGTTTTATACAATTCGAAAGTGGCCGAGAGAAGGACAAAGCTCGCCAGGAACTGCGTGAGGCGCGTGCACAATTGCTGGCACAGGCACAAAGCCGTGCCGAGCATCGCTCTCGTCGGGAGCGCGAACAGGAGTTGCGTGGAGAAGCAAATTGGATGTTGCCGGCAGTGGCCAAAAAACTCGATTCATCCAAAGTGAGTTCCAAGAAAGCCAAGTCAAGCAAGTCAAAGAAAAAGTTGAAAACCAAATCCAAAGCAAAAACCAAAGAGAAAAAGAAATCCTCCAAGAAAAAGAGCAAGAAGCATCATCATAAACGCAGGAGCAGCAGCAGTAGTGATAGTGATAGCGATAGTTCGTCCAGCTCATCCAGTGACAGCACCTCATCATCTTCCAGCAGTGACGATGGAAAAAAGCGAAAACTTTTGAAGAAAAAATCCCATAAATCTCACAAATCTGAAGATGAGTGGGTGGAAAAGAAACCTGATGAGACGCCCGTGGAGCCTTTGCAGCGTGACAGCTGGATGACTAGTGAGAATCTGAGGCTTAAGACCTTTATGCGGGAACGAAAAGAGCCAACGAAACCAAACGAGAAGATGCAGCAAATCGATGCCTATGATCCGGCTAAAAGTGCCCACGAATTGAACCCCTATTGGAAAAGTAATGGCACAGGTCTACCAGGATTTCGAAAACCTCAAGACGAAACTACAGATGGTTTAGTTAGGCAAGAGCGATGTATGCCAAGCTCGTCATCTGGATGGCGAAAAGCCTCAGCGGCTCAACAAAAACCGAAATCACCTTCGCCGAAACCTTCATCAGATTCCTCTCAGGAAGAGGATCATGAACAAGAGGAGGAGGAAATGCATGATGCGCCTGCTTGTCTGACAGATGAGCAAATAAATGAATTAGCCAGCAAAGCCATTAAAGCTGAACTTAAAGGAAAATCAGAACTAGCCAAAGATTTAAATGTTCAATTACAGGCAGCCCGCAAGGCTAGAGCAGAATTTCTGTCCAGCGGCAAGCAGCCACTCAAACGACCTAAATCCAAAGCTGTGGCTTCTAGTTCGGAGCATGTGCTGCTTACACGTACAGATCAAAAGGGTCAAGTCCGGCCACTCATTCAGTCCAGGTCAAAGCTAGAACCCTCCACAGGGGAACGGGATACTGGAGCGAGGAAAAAGAAGAAAATGGATACACATGTGGATGGACAAAGGGTGCGTTACTTTGCGGATGACGATCGCTACGATATTAAGCAAATGGTAAGTTCAACTAAATGGAAATCCATAAATCTTATCCACTTCATATCCATCTCTCTATCTCTCTCCAGTTCGAGCGTGAGAAGCATTCTACAGCAGCTGAATCGAATTTAGAATATGCCAACATTCTATCCAAACATAAGAACCCCAATGATGATCTCGAGGATATATTTTCGGATCGTATACGTAGAAATGGTCCATCTCAGGCCGAGGAGGAGAAACGGGAACTTCAAGCAGCCATACGAGAGCACGAACGTCTCACTTCCACACTTGAAAATTGTGATCGTTGCCTTGACTCGGGAAAACTGGACAAACAGCTTCTGGTCTGTTTGGGCCAGCGTATCTATTTGAGTTTACCCTGGCACATAGGATTGCAAAATGGTCATTGCATTTTATCATCCATGCAACATGTGGCATGCTGTACCCAGCTTGACGAGGATGCTTGGCAGGAGCTCAACGATTTCCGAAAATCGTTAACACGCATGTTCGCCTCCCAGGGCAAAGATTGCGTATTCTATGAGATAGCCAATAAGTTACACAGGCGGCCACATCTCAGTGTTCATTGCATTCCCATACCCAATGAACGTGGTGAGCTCGCTCCATTCTATTTCAAGAAAGCCATTGAAGAATCGGAACAGGAATGGTGTATTAATAAGCAACTGGTTACGTTAAAGGCGCAGAAATCTTTGCGTTCCTCCATACCCAAGGGTTTGCCCTACATCTGGGTACAGTTTGGAATGGATACAGGCTTTGCCCATGTTATCGAAGATCAGGATCGTTTCCCAAACAATTTTGTGCAGGAAATCATTGCCGGAATATTGGAATTAAATCCAAATGCTTGGCGGAAGCCACGGAAAGAGCAAAATATCATAGCCAAAGTTAAATCACTGGCTGACAAATGGAAAAACTATGATTGTACGGAGTCATAGCGTTAGAGAACATGAACAATATTAGGTTAGTATTGTAACTTTAATTATAGATATACGCATTGAATAGAAACAAATATACAATCCCGAAAAGACAACTTTTTTCTTAAATTGTGATTTACCACACTAAAAATTTGTTATTGTAAATATCAAAAATTGCGCCGATCAATGGCACCTGATAACGCAGTGTTAGAAAACACCTCTCAGCATAATAGTTGCGGCTCGTGTTTATCGATTAACGATGTGCATGTGACAACTCTGTGACAAGCGCAGCCAACTTCATGCTGCCTGTTCTTTTTTCCGGTTGACTTTAACGAGAAAGGTTGGATTCGCGTTTTATTTAAGTGAAAATTTATATTTTTTGTTGTTTATTTATCTGAGAATGCGCTGCTTCAACAGCTGGTGAATGCAATGATGAATGAATTGATTTACAGCTCAAGTATCCTCAAGAAATATACAATTCAACACATTGCAAAAGCAGAAACCATTTTTTTTTTGTTGTCTCGAAAGAAGAGTGTGCATGTGTTTGTGTGTGCGTGTGTGTGTGTCAGTGCCAGTGTGTAAAATTGGTGTATAAGCAACGTGTTTTTTCTTTTTTTGGCGTATTTTAAATTTTTTGTTTATTTTTTGTTGCTAATTTGTGAGATTTTTAAATGATTTGCTGTACATACTCATTGTTCTCTATACTTACAGATGCCTGGAGTGACAGTGAAAGATATTGACCAGCATGCCGTTACCAAGGCTGTGGCCGTCTTCCTAAAGAAGTGAGTTGCGATTTAATTATTCCCCTTGCTCCCACTCACTACCTAACCTCACATTTGTTTTGCAGGACTGGCAAGTTGAAGGTGCCCGATCAGATGGACATCATCAAGACTGCCAAATTCAAGGAATTGGCTCCCTACGATCCCGATTGGTTCTATGTGCGTTGCGCCTCCATTCTGCGCCACTTGTACCATCGTAGTCCAGCTGGTGTTGGCTCGATCACCAAAATCTATGGTGGACGCAAGCGCAACGGTGTCCATCCCTCGCATTTCTGCCGTGCCGCTGACGGTGCTGCCCGCAAGGCTCTCCAGGCTTTGGAACATGCCCGCCTAGTTGAGAAGCACCCCGAAGGTGGCCGCAAGCTCAGTTCAACTGGTCAGCGTGATTTGGATCGCATTGCCAACCAAATTGTGGTGAAACAGCGCGATGCCGCCAAGCAGACGGGTCCCATTGTTATTTCCAAGTAAACCACTCGCGCCCTGGGGATGGACATTTATGGATCGAAGTTTGAGATGAGAAAAATCAATCTTTTTAGACTTCTTACCTTAACGTAAGCGTTTTTTTGTTTACACGATGCAAAGACGAAAAAATAAAGAAAGTACCCTAAATACAAAGAAAGTCTACAAAAGAAATGCGTTAATCTGATTTCTTGCAGGTGGAAGAGCTTTATTAATTTGCTGGAAGAACCTCCAAGACTCTTCTTTAAAGTTTTCAATATTTGCGAGATACGCAAGCAGCACATAGATGAATAATCTATAATTGAACCAATATTGTTTGCGGTTTGGTTTTATATAACTCTATATAATCGAACTAGCTCAAATTTCAGTGTCACATTACTGGGGGTAAAATGGCAGTCTTGTTAAAGGTGCACTTCATAACATCTCAAGGAATATTGTTTCAATGTGGTTATATGATGTCCAGGTCTGCGTTGGACAATGTGCCAAGAACCGACACGCTACAAATGATCACTGGCTCAAGAACGAAGTTAATGGCTTAAAGCAAATTTTTGATTCCAATTCATTCCTTTTGCGTTATTTTACAGATTATAGACAACTCAAAGAGCTACATAGGCATAAGTTTGATTAAATTGAATTATATAAAAACTTTATATGATTTGAAAGTTTATTTAGAATGTATACAGGTATGCATGTTTGTGTAGTGGGCATGTTGTGGTGCTTTTACAATACATGATTTAGTGGGTTATCAGGAGGAGCCTTAACGCTAGATTACACTTAACATGATCTATCCATGAGCTTGATTTCAACACGGGATTTCTGTACTCATGCGTGCTATACTCTGTCCAGGGCCTCGACCATGACAATGCTGTTGCCGCGAATAACCTGAAAGGAGACAAAACCAAAACAGTATAAAGTAAACGATTATTTAATGATAGAGTCGAAATGATCGCTTACCACCATGCCAATGTTGTTTTTTGTGTTGTCCTTGCACTCCTCAATTGTATCGTCCAGCACCACATTCATAAAGGGATCAAATCCTCTCAAAATGCCGTTTACTGCACGGCCGCCGTTTAGCTTTAGCATCATTCTCTTATCCATATATCTGCAAATGAAATTAATCAATTTCATATAAAAGATTCTCATTCAACTATAAAACTTACTTTTTCAACTCTGGCGGATGGGCTTTCGACATTATTATTTAGTTTATATTAATCGTTTACGGATTTAATGCCGACAACAGACAGAAATCTGCACAAGAAAATTCAACACACCAAATAATGCCGTATGCAAAAATGACGGCCACACTGGCTGAAAAAATACTAAATGTCTCATTCGATGGTATAATAAACATACTAGATAATAAATTGAAGTCTAAGTGATTTAATTTTAATTTTTTTTTTTAATTTTATTATGTATTATTGTCATAATAAAATGTAAAATTGTTTTTATAATTAATTTTTTTTTTTTAATAAACTGTAATTGAAAAGAGTAGGCTTTTTGTTTCTGTAAGACCGAGTTTAATGGAGGTATTGTAATTATGTTGTTAAATAAGAAGACTTTACTTCTATATGTAGTTTAAAATTAATAGTATTTAAATTTAGTCAAAAAAAAAAAAACACTATAAGCGCATTTTATCACAGGTATGCATTTTGTTTCGGATTTCCCACATCGTCATTCCCGGTCACACTGCATTTGAGAGTATAGCGTAGAAATTTACAATTACAAAGTAGAAAGAAAAATAGATTTTTTTGTTTGCGAAATATTCGTTTTGTATTAGACAGCAAGAAAATACGGCTGCAAGGCGAATTCTTAGAAGAAGGATTTAACTTGAAATTTGCAAGAGCCAGCAGAGAAATACCGTGGGAACGCCGTTAGTTTGCGGTGGGCCCCTTCTGCTGGTGCTGCTGGTGTGTGTGTGCGTGTGTGTTAGTGTGTGCAAGAGAGTGTGTTTGTGTGTGTTGTTGTTGTCCCTCCTCCTCATCCTCCAGCGGATGTGGATGTGGCGTTGGCGGGCGCAACACGCACTCGTATTTACCCCCCCTCCAATATAAATTAAACAAAACGCGCAACAAAATCGAAAAAGAGAATCCATAAACGGCAAACCACCAATCCTAGCCAAAGGTGGAACAACTCGTTTGAGCTGCAATCAACGGCAAAGCGACGCTCGTGACCTCATCGCCAACAGCAGCAGCAGAAACAGAAACAGCGGCGGCGGCAACAAGTCAAAGCCAGCAGTGGGAGCGGGAGCTTGGCGCGTGCCTCCCCCCAAAATATACATTTTAAAGGGGGGTCTATAATAAAGAAACCACGCACAAGAAAAAAAGACCCTTTTTTCTCATAGTCATAAAAGCAACAGGTAAGTGTGTCGTCTCTCTCTCTATGCGTATGTGTGTTTCTATGTGTGTGTGTGTGCGTGAGTTTGCGTACATTTTATACGAATATTTTTACTTATCCTTGTGAGTTTTGTTTTATTCTAATTTTCATTTCAACAGTTGCATGCAATCATCATTGGCGTACGTCTTCTAGGAATTCTCAGCAGCAGCCATGGATGTGGAAAGGCGGCGTCGGTGAGTAGTCAAAGTCATCAAAAAAACAGAAAAAAATAACCAAAATTGTAGTAGAAACTCAAAAGCAAAGTGTAATCTGACTGCTGACTGGTGACGACTGATCGACTGATCGATCGATTGGATCACAACTCAAACACCTTACCAATAATCTCAAAACAAATTGGCTGAGCTCTCAAGTGAACATAAACGGAGACCGACTTGCAATATATTGCCCGCAGAGGGTGGGCTTGGGGATTGGGGGTTGGGGGTGGTCATAAATTTTTGCCATTTTCGCATTAAAATTTTGTAACCAAACTAAAAGCCGATGGCAAACAATTTATTTAGTTTTAAACGCAACGCTTGGCGCATCGCATAACAAATTCGCGTTTTTCTTCAATCTCAATCAATCTCCTGATTTTAAAAGTTTCGAAAAATATCATAATAACTACAAAAACTTACAGAAATTGTATTGAAAAACCTTTTGAAGAGTTGCATTCAATAAGTTATGTAAATTTTTGGCCTTAAAGGAATATTTTTAGTTATGATTATGAATGTTATTAACTAGGTTTTCCATATTTTTAATATCGTTTTTATATAATCTTCCCAAAAGCAGGGACTACAAGTTTAACCCTGAAAAGTCGCGTCAAAGTAAAAAGAACCTTTCATAGTTATTGAAGCATTGCAGTTGATTATTAAGAATTTTTGATTCTGAAATCGAAATGTTCCTCCTGTTGTACAGATACGCTGCATAAAATATATATGTGAGCTGTTTCAGAGTGCTGCGGCTGCGGCATGTGGAGGTGCCGATGGTATATGCCTGATGCTCTTCATAGAAGCGAACCGGAACGGTATGCTATTCAGCCAGCCAACCAACCAACCAATCATCCACCACTTAACCCATCATCCATCCAAAAACATAAACACTCACACACACACACGAAGAATACTTTTCATCAATTGCATTTTTGCGAATTTTGTGCTATAAAATAGATTTTTATGAGCATGTGTTTTTAGTTTTGAAATGAAATTCGGAAGAGCAAGGGTATATTCATTTTGTCCAGATGTTTGTAAGCAAAATAGTATATAAGAACACATGACAAACGAGCCCAGATTCGAAAGAGTATTCAATTCAGTTTGAATTACTATCAGAAGAGGAGCTAGTAAGTAGAGTGAGCTCTTTATTCAATATTTGTTTTTCTAGTCATCTTACCATGGACTTTCTTCTCGTATTTTTATTGCTTCTGCTTGCTGGTTTTCGAGAATTAATTATAATTAATATATGTATGCAGTGTGAAGAGATATTTCTATGTGCTTACTACGGCGTCGTTTCATTTGTACAACGCAAATTGACGGACGGACGGACGGGAAAGCACTGTGAATGGTGTTCCACCACCTGGCGTGTGTGTGTGTGTGTGCTTGTTTCTATGGCTAAGTGTGTATAAATTAAATTGTGAATTGAAAATTATATTGTCTATAGGTGACGATAATGTTGTCGTTGTTATTATTATATCTATGTAATAATTATGTTGTTGTTGCCCAAAAAGAAAAACACAAAAACCAAAACGAAAACCAAACAACACCAACAAAATCCACTTTCCTAGTTTTAGCTCTGTTGCTTGAGTTTCTGTCATGCCGTAAGTGGCGATGATGAAATCACAACAATTCAAACACCTTTTAATAGTAATTTTTTGTTTCTTCTACATATACATATAGATATATATATAATAGATAGATATATGTATGTAGCTCTCGTCATGTTGTCACTTTGCTATCTTATGTTGCTGTCACACTTTGGCGACAGACTTGGACAATTTTTTCAACTAATTGCATATGATTTGGTTAAGTTTAGTCTAGATGCTTTTACTAAATGTCTTGCTATATAATTACTCCTTAAGAGAGAGATCAAAAAACAAAGAAATCAATAATCAACAAATATTGTGTAGAAAGCAATTAAGATAATGTGATATAATAATTAAAGACACCCCCTATATACATATATTATTCATTTGATTGAATGGCCTTGTTTACAATGCTTGAAAAGCTATATCACATGAACCTTATTTACTCCCCCTTCTTGCTCCCCTTCTGGGCCGTTCCTTTATTCTCAATGAAGGCAAACGTACACAGAGACAGAATTTGCTCTAATTCATTGAAAAAGAAGAAAAACCGCACTGATAAGAAAATGAGATAAAGGTTACATTCCATTGCATTTCACTGCTCCCCCCCTCATAGCTTTATAGCTTCTGTTCTGCTCTGTGATGATGATTAAATGGCGTCCATTTGTCTGTCTTCAGTTTCGTCGCTCTCCGTTAGACTCCGTGTGACTCATTGCTTCGCACCTTTTTGCATGAGTAATGCATTACTTATTCTGCGCTAGATCAAATAATAATGTATAACAATTAACATAAACAACGAATCGCCAGAACTGACAGTTTCAGTGGATACAATTGAATGCTTTTGGAAGTTGATCGAATGCATTTGATTGTCAAATCTCAATTATTGCAAACCAGACGAAAGTTTTTCACGACAACCCTTGAACAAATCTCTTTAGGGGCAAATATTCGTACTTAAATGCGGTTTTCCAATACTAAAACTACTTGACTACGGTTCTGATTGCATTTTACAACACTAATTCATTTAGGAAGCCAATCAATTCAAATGATGAGGGAACTTATGTTCACTGATTCATTTGCTCACTTGTTTGGAACAATGATCGACGGAAGAGAGAGGGAGAGAGCAAGGGAGGAATTGTGTACCAGTGTTGCAACGTTACAAATGATGCTCAATACATTAAAATAAGTGTTGTTAAACGACATAAGAAGCCCGAACCCGATTCAAAATGTTATGATTAAGGGTATTCATGCGGCAATAATATGAATTACTAAATATTGAACTGATTTGGAGATTCAGAGACCTTACTCTCATGCTCTTTTGATTTCATTTTTTGTCTTGTGCTTTTATCAATGGAATAGAGCCAACACGCTCGAGCGCGAGATGCGGGATCCGAGGAGCATTTGCAATGTGGACTGCCTGCTGGATACGGTATCGGCTCTGGTCAATGATTGCCAACATGAATCATTAAAGCGTCTCAAGAATATTGAGCAGTATGCAGCCAAATGTAAGTTTGAATTGAAGTAAAATATCTTAATGAACATTGCATTTTCTTCTTGTTGTTGTCCACCATAGATAAACCACTCGCCCAGCGGATCAATCAATTGCGAATGAATGTGGAGGATTTTGATTTCATTAAACTAATTGGGGCCGGAGCATTTGGTGAAGTGCAATTGGTACGCCATAAATCCTCCAGTCATGTGTATGCCATGAAACGTTTGTCCAAATTCGAGATGATCAAAAGATCCGATTCGGCCTTCTTTTGGGAGGAGCGTCATATAATGGCCCATGCGAATTCAGTGTGGATAGTTCAATTGCATTTCGCGTTTCAAGATGCCAAATATTTATATATGGTCATGGATTTTATGCCAGGCGGTGATATCGTATCACTAATGCGTGATTACGAGATCCCAGAGAAGTGGGCTATATTTTATACAATGGAAGTTGTCCTAGCCTTGGACACCATACACAATATGGGCTTTGTCCATCGTGATGTCAAGCCGGATAATATGCTACTGGACAGCTATGGCCATTTGAAATTGGCTGATTTTGGTACATGCATGCGGATGGGAGCCAATGGACAGGTTGTATGCAGCAATGCTGTCGGCACGCCGGATTACATAAGTCCCGAAGTGCTGCAAAGCCAGGGCGTGGACAATGAGTATGGCAGGGAGTGTGATTGGTGGTCAGTGGGAATTTTCCTATACGAAATGCTATTTGGCGAGACGCCATTCTATGCCGACTCTTTGGTGGGCACATACGGCAAGATAATGGACCACAAGAACTCATTGAGCTTTCCTCCCGAGGTGGAGATTAGTGAGCAGGCAAAGTCATTGATTCGCGCCTTTTTGACGGATCGCACACAGCGCTTGGGTCGCTATGGCATTGAAGATATCAAGGCGCATCCGTTTTTCCGGAATGATACTTGGTCCTTTGACAATATAAGAGAGAGTGTGCCCCCGGTTGTGCCAGAATTGTCATCCGACGATGATACAAGAAATTTTGAGGACATCGAACGTGATGAGAAGCCCGAAGAAGTGTTTCCAGTGCCAAAAAGTTTTGATGGCAATCATTTGCCCTTCATTGGCTTCACCTACACGGGTGACTATCAGCTCCTTTCTAGCGATACGGTTGATGCCGAAGCCAAGGAGCTGAATTCAGTGAATAGCAACAATGCCAACAGTAACAGTCATAGCCACGGCCCGGGACACAACCATCGTCATCGGCCATCGAATTCCAATGAGCTGAAACGTTTGGAGGCACTGCTAGAACGGGAACGGGGTCGAGTAGAGGCTCTTGAGCAGCAGGATGCCAATTTGAGGCAACAGATCGATTTAAGCACCAAACGAGAGGCTGAACTGCAGCGCATTGCCACGGAATATGAGAAGGATTTAGTTTTGCGCCAACATAACTATAAAGTGGCCATGCAGAAGGTAGAGCAGGAGATAGAGTTGCGTAAGAAGACCGAGGCGCGGCTGGTGGAGACCCAAATGAATCTGGAGAATGAGCAAAAGACTCGAACCCGCGATTTCAATATCAATGAGAAGGTCCTTGTGCTGGAGAAGCAATTGCAAGAGATGGAACAGAACTATAAACAGGAAACAGAGCATACGCAAAAGCTCAATAAGCACAATGCCGAGTTAGGCTTTTCCCTAAAAACGCATGAGGAGAAGGTACACGATATGGTCGAAATAATTGAAACACTCCAAAAGCACAAAGAGGAACTGGGCCAGGAGAACGCCGAATTGCAAGCGCAAGTGGTACAAGAGAAGAATCTACGTTCTCAGCTCAAAGAACTGCATAAGGAGACCGAAAATAAAATGCAAACCCTGACCAATGACATCGAACGGACGTTGGTGAGAGAGCAAAAGGTCCAAGAGGATAATCGTGGTTTACTGGAGAAGATTAGCGAACTGGAGAAGAGCAATGCCAGTTTGGACTTTGAGCTAAAGGCGGCCCAAGGCCGCTATCAGCAAGAGGTCAAGGCCCACCAGGAAACCGAGAAATCTCGCCTTGTGTCACGCGAAGAGGCCAATCTACAGGAGGTGAAAGCCCTGCAATCCAAGCTCAATGAGGAGAAATCAGCACGCATCAAGTCCGATCAGAACTCGCAAGAGAAGGAACGTCAACTGAGCATGCTTTCGGTGGATTATCGTCAAATACAATTGCGTCTACAGAAACTCGAAGGTGAATGCCGCCAAGAATCGGAAAAGGTTACGGCCCTGCAATCCCAATTGGATCAGGAGCACAGCAAACGTAATTCCCTGCTCTCTGAGCTCAGCTTGCATAGCTCCGAGGTGGCCCATTTGCGCTCCCGAGAGAACCAATTGCAAAAGGAATTGGCGGCCCAACGGGAGGCGAAGCGACGATTTGAAGAGGATTTGGCGCAACTAAAGTCCACCCACAATGCGTCATTGGCCAATAATCGCGAATTGCAAGCCCAATTGGAGGCCGAGCAGTATTTCTCACGCCTATACAAGACCCAGGCTAACGAAAATCGCGAAGAAAGTGCCGAACGTATAGCCAAGATCCAAGATCTTGAAGAAGAACGTGTCTCTCTCAAGCACCAAGTGCAAGTGGCTGTGGCCCGTGCCGATTCCGAAGCCTTGGCTCGTTCCATAGCCGAGGAGACCGTGGCCGATCTCGAAAAGGAGAAGACCATCAAAGAGCTCGAGCTCAAGGATTTCATTATGAAGCATCGCAACGAAATCAACTCGAAGGAGGCTGCTCTCAACACGCTCAAGGAGGCTGAAGCGGAGCTGCATAAGAAACTTGGCCTTAAGATCAACGAATGCGAGGATCTAATGCAACAGCATAAAAAGCAACAGGATGAACTAACATTGCTGCGGGCCAGCAAGGATGAGGAGATTGCCAAATTGGTAGAGAAATGCAAGAACGAGGTACTCCTCAAACAAGTGGCGGTCAATAAGCTGGCCGAAGTGATGAATCGTCGTGATTCCGATTTGCAAAGTGAGTCAAATTTTCCTTACATATCGTTCGACATACATAACTAAATATATCTTCGTTTTTGTTGTTTTTTTCTCTCTTATAGAACAAAAGAGCAAGGCTCGCTCAACCGCCGAGTTGCGTAAAAAGGAAAAGGAGATGCGTCGCCTGCAGCAAGAGTTGTCACAGGAGCGTGACAAATACAATCAATTGCAACTCAAATATCAAGATCTCCAGCAGTTGACTGTCGAGGAGCAACAGTTGAAGCAGAAAATGGTTATGGAAATTGATTGCAAGGCCACCGAAATTGAACATTTGCAGAGCAAACTCAATGAGACAGCATCGTTGTCATCGGCCGATAATGATCCCGAGGATAGCCAGGTGAGAATTTGCATTCTATATTCTATATCACACATACACTCACACTCATTCACACACACACACACGCGCATACATACACATATACATGCGAATCTTTGTGAATCTTTAGCACTCCTCTCTGCTCTCACTCACACAGGATTCGGTTTTCGAGGGCTGGCTAAGTGTGCCAAATAAACAAAATCGCCGTCGTGGCCATGGTTGGAAGCGTCAATATGTGATTGTATCATCGCGCAAGATTATTTTCTATAATTCGGATATAGATAAGCATAATACGACAGATGCTGTGCTTATCTTGGATCTGAGGTGAGTCTCTGTTGCAGTCTGTTTAAAAATATATATGATTAAAATTCTCTTTCTCAATTGCAGCAAAGTGTATCATGTGCGCAGTGTGACCCAGGGCGATGTCATACGTGCCGATGCCAAAGAGATTCCGCGCATTTTCCAGCTTCTCTATGCCGGTGAAGGCGCCTCCCATCGTCCCGATGAGCAAAGTCAATTGGATGTGAGTGTTCTGCATGGCAGCAACAATGAGGAGCGTCCCGGCACCATTATACACAAGGGTAAGTAGAAAATTGAGAGCTAAAAACAGGACACCAAATGCAATGATATCTATATTTCACATTTAGGTCATGAATTCGTTCATATTACCTATCACATGCCCACAGCTTGTGAGGTGTGTCCGAAACCCTTGTGGCACATGTTCAAGCCGCCGGCGGCTTATGAATGCAAGAGGTAAGTGGGATGCCATCAGAGTTAAGACAAGAAAATTGTTGTTTATCGGTTTTTATTTTGCTTTTCAGATGCCGCAATAAGATACACAAGGAGCATGTAGACAAACATGATCCACTGGCACCATGCAAACTCAATCATGATCCTCGCAGTGCACGTGACATGCTGCTACTGGCTTCCACACCGGAGGAGCAATCGCTATGGGTGGCCCGTCTAGCGAAACGTATCCAAAAAAGTGGATACAAGGCGAATTCATCATCAAATAATAACAGTACAGATGGCAGCAAAATATCTCCTAGGTAATGCCAACCAACCAACCATCCATCCATCCACATAGCCATGATGTGAAGATTCTTCTCCTGCTGCACAATCCTAGGATTGTTGATGTTTTCAGAAACTATATCAAACGTATCACGTATTAGCGTGTTAATATCAACAATCCTTACTATAAAGTTAATTTAATTGACGTTGCGAAATGATATATATAGAATACTACTTGTAGCTATTAACTTCTTAAAGGCAGGACGTTGTCCGCCTTCTGTCTCCCCTTCTCTATCCACTCAGTGGTTGTTGCTGTTCTAAATTATATATTTCAATTGCCAATGGCGTTTAGCTGAGTGTATTGTATCGGAACTTGCATCGAGTCTATTCAGTATTATGAAATATTGAACGAATTCGATCTTTTGTATACTTTATGATCCCATCTAGTTTCTGCGCCACTGTCTAATTCTATTATTTATCATCTGTGTGTGTGTCTAAACTAATCGAAATTGGTGTTTCTTTTTTTTCTCTTTTTGCTCGCCTAACAATCATCATCATCATCATCATCATCATCAAAATCCACCATAATTTATACAAACAAACACTCACATTCTCATCTATATATCATCCATTCATCCGTCCATCCATCCATCCATCAATTTTAACTACATCCTGCATACTGCAGCCAATCGACGCGTTCCGCATACAAACCGTATGCGGTGAATGTGCAACGCTCTGCCACGCTGCCAGCCAACTCGTCGCTGAAATGAATTAACGAAGTCTCCGCCAAGTTCAAGTCCAAGTCCAAGACAATCGAGTCCTAGCCCCAACGAAATTATGCCTATATACATATATAAAACATTATATATATTTACTACTTACAACTAAAATACTTAATTTAATGCCTTTATATATATATATACACTTACATTTAATATATACATACATATATGCTTTACATACACAAGTGAACATATTTTTTGATTAATTTACAAAAAAGAAACGAAACAAAACGAAACGAAAACTACAAACAATATGAACTAAACTAATATACTATCTATGTAAAGCCAATTTGCAATTTGTTTAACGCTTCATTAACAACATTTGCAACGTCAATTGTGTGTGTGTGTGTGTGCGCGTGCATGTGTGTGAGTGTGTTTTGTAGGAATTACTTAATAAATTGATATCAGGGAATGGGGGCCTAGATCGCAAACAAAATAAGTTTCGATTGCATTCCCTTTACATATATTTGTAAATGCATCTAGCACAACAGCAATCAAAAACAACAAGAACAACAAAAATTATTATGTTTAAGATTACGAAATTGAATATATCTATCTATATTTTTTGATCTGTATGTATACATATAAATCAGTTGCCTTGTAATCATTTGTCTTTACTGTCCTAGCGAATGGTTTGTTTGTTTGTTTGTTGTTTTTTTTTTTATCTAACGTACATTCATAGATATACACACACATATATATATATATATATATTAGAAGATATATATAACGATTATGTCTAGGAAAACAAGAAGTGAGAGAAACGAAAAGAACGAGAGAGAATTCAACTGAGTTAAAGGCAGCTTAAAGCTTTAACTTGTATTCCATTTTGAAATCTAAATATATATACATATCCTTTATCCATATACAAATAAACAAATGAAACAGTTACTTAACAAAAAATTAGAGCAAAAATACAAAGCGCAAAGAAGTTGAAAGATACGAAGATTAAACTACAAAAAAAGAACCAAGAAAAAAGTAAAACTAAAAATGGATTAATCTTCGTTCTTGTGTTTTAAGTATTAAATATCCAATATGTTTTGTTATTTCAATAAGTTAAACAAATTATTATTTATTTCAACGGGCAGCAGGGCGTAACATTCTATTATTATTATTATTAATATAGAAATTAAACAATTCTTTGTATTTTTTTTTTTTTGTTTACTGTAAATGTTTCTGTGTGTGTGTAGATAAACAAAGCAAATGCAAAAAACAAAATTACGATAAGAAACGAACGAAGAAATAATAATGAGAATAGAAATTAAAACAAGGCGCCACATAAAAATTGTATTGCATTTAGTAAACTTATACTGTATATGTATATATAAGTATATATATCAGAATGGAGAATCAAACGTTTCATTTGACAAATCGAATGAGAAACCCAAAACGCTGCTTTCTTTTTTTACACATTTTTGATTTCAATTTTAATTCTGTACTATCATTTTACTTGTACTTCTACTGCTATTATTACAACTACCTATTATTATTATTATTATTATTACGAATTATTTTTATTATACGCATTACGTTTATGTTTAATGCTACAATTTTTTTCTAGTTTAACGACATCTGTAATTACATACTATTTGCCTCTTTGAATAGAATTGCAAATGCAAAACAAAAAAAAACAAAAACAGAAGAAAGAGTTAAGAAACCAGAGAATAGAAGGGGAAAACAAACAAAATAAAAGTAAATAATGTGTATAAAATGTAGATTTTTCATTTTTCGGTCTTTTTGTGTTGAATAGTTTTGGTTTTGTTTTCGGTTTCTGTACAATCTTGATCAACTGGAGTAGCATACGAAATATTAAATGAATGAGACTGTCTGCACATTTTGCCTTTTGTGAGGCCAAACTTGGCATACGAAACGAAAAACAAATTGAAACTGAAATTAAATGAAAAGCAATAATTGAGTTACCTAAGCAACATCAGTTTTATATCATAAATAACTATACACATACACATACATATACTATATATTTACAACTATATAGACAAATGCATATGAATCCTGACATGAAACAAAGGATTATAAAATGAAAGTCTGATTGATTGAGAGAAATCTCAAGAAAAACAAATAAAACAATCATTTGAAAAATTATACATAATTGTAATTGGTTTCAATTAAGGGGATTATAAATTGGAATATCCTGATACAGCACCAAATTAAAGCAAACTTTCTAATAGGAAAACTGAATCGCAATCATTGAGAATATTTCGTTTATTTCGAATTAGTTTGTCATTGTCGAAGGAATTTCAAAGTTAATTTCATTCATTTTCTCATTCTTTGCATCAAAACCTCGTTTAGTAATATTTTTAATCAATTTTCGCAAAAAAAAAACTGAAGAATCGACTCGAAATCTATTTTATTTTTATCAAGTTTTTGGTGGCAAAAAGGGTATATTAATCTTGGTCAGAAGTGTGTAACGCATAGAAGGAAGCATCTCCGACCAGACAAAGTATATACATAAGGACTCCTTTTGAAAGGATTTTTGAAAGTAATCATTTTGGAAATTCTCTAAGCTTGTTCCACTTGGTGCAGGGTATGTCGAAGTCGATGCAAAATTGTTTATTCGTTCATTTGTTATCTCTTGTATTCAACGTGTCATCGGATTTATCATACTCTACCATTTTGTCGTACCCTTTATTTCTTTATCTTCTTTTTTTTTTAAATCGTGCGTGTAATATGGTTAGAAAATGGTCCAACCAACCGATCAATTTGTGGTCCATTTGCATTTATTTGCATTCAATTTGATTTGATTTGATTTGGTTCCAGTTTTTGGGGATTGCGACCCCCGCCCTCTCGCTCCTTCGTCATCATCCTCCTTTGGCAGCGCCCGGTTTGAGGCATTGTGCAAATGCAAATGCATATTTTATTATTAATTTAACATGTTTTTTTTTTGTTTGTTTTGGCTTTATTATTATTTTTTTTACATCAATTTTTTTTGTTTTCCTTTTGGCATCGAACAATTTTGTAGTTCAAGGTAAGTTGGCCACGTTGGAAGCCACATAATTAGCTCTGTCGATGGCAACGGAGATGGAGTTAGGTCCATTGGCTAAAGGAACATCTGCTGATCTGTGGGCTCCTCCTTCATCCATTTGTTTGTTTGTCAGCTCTTTCTGCGGGGTCTCCACTCCCATCCTACTTAATGCATAAATTTTATATACCATTAGATATTCCAAATCAGTTCAAGGTTAAAATGAAAATAAAACAAAAATCACACACACACACACACACAATCACACCCCAAAATACCTAAATATTAAAATAAAATTAACAATTTACAAAGGTTTTTTTGATTTTTTTTTTGATACTCTATTAAATGAGCGGGTTTATGGGCTAGTTTATGGAATGTAGATTTCGATAGTTAAGATAATTCGTTTATTAAAAATGGAAATGTTCTAAAATATACTAAAAGTATAAACACCAAAAGATAGTCTTATCAATATTCTAATGTGAATTGAATTCAGGGTATTCAAAAAGTCTTTAGAGACTTGAAGATGAAATTTGTGGTGGTGGGCAGGATGAGTAACTCTGTGGCTTGCAATTGGAATTGATTAAATAAACGAATTAATAAGTAATTCACATATTGCAACTATCGCTTAGCTCTTAAGTTTAGTTTAGTTTCAAACTTAGTTTTGGTTAACTTGTTGTTCGAATCAAAATAAAACCTGTCATAATCCGAAAACGCAAGCAAGAGCCCACAACCTGGCAACCTGACAAATTGGCTGTGAAATCGTAGCAGCAGCACCACCACCACCACCACTAGAAATCCAAAAAGAAAAAAAAAACCAGAAGTGCTCCTGCCCAGACTCTTTTGCATATTCAGCCCCAGCTTCCATCAGTTAGCCAGCCAGCCAGCCTAGGGCGGGCGTCGGTGTCGGTGTTGGTCGTCGGGCGTCACCGTCGCGGCTCAGTTTGAACTGAACCTGTTCCGCTGCTGGCGTCGCTGTCAGCTTTGTTGCTGTTTGCCACAAAGAAACAAAAAGAAGAAAGAAAAAAATAGATAATATATATATATAAATATATATATGTATATTGCTTTGCCGTAGGTTAACTCCGTACACACGGCATAAGTAACGTTCAGTCTGCCTCTAGAAGTCGATCGTGATCGGTGGCCCCAATCTTCTCCTGCGTCTCCTCCGTGTCTTCTGTTGTGTCTTGTGTCGCTTGGCATTAAATTTGTTTTTTTTTCTGTTGTTACTTTAAAAAAGCGAGCGCGCAAAGAATATTTAGCCATACAAAAAAGAAATTAAATAAAGAGCCATTAAAGTAAAAATTCACAAGAAATTCCAACAAATATATTTTCAAGTTTCCCAAAAACGAACAAAATATATATAAATTACAAAATTAAAAACTCAAAACCATCAACTAAAAAAAACACACACACACATACCCACATAAAATGAAGTACTTTAACATGTGAGTGAATAAACTAAGAATAATATCCTATAAGATACATAGATATGTACATATATAAGAAAAATATTTTTCTAATTTAAATGTTGTGCCTTAGTTTAAAGAATTTCAGGGGAGAGACCAGAATGTCTAGGGGAAGAGTACAGAAATTCTGGATAATGAGTGAGATAAGTTTCGCCTTTTTCTTAACCCTTTTTTCTACGCCCAATAACTGAATCTTTAGATTAATACATTACGCAAAGTACTCAATTTTTTAAGTCGAAGAATTGAAATTGATTTAGCTTTCAATTAATATGTATGTATATGTATATAGTTTTGCTTAGAGGGGTGGAAGGAGATGCCCAAACAATTTTCGTATTCCAAGAATCCCCCAAATTCTGAATTTTCCACAATTTTTTGTAATATTTAGTTTAACTCTTAGTCATTATTCTGATGGAATTAACCAAGGAACCTTTATAAAATTTGATCATAGAAGGCATATAATTGAATTTGATGGTCGTTTAGGGGTTTCTTTTTGTTTTTTATAGGAAAGAGTTAAAGTTGCTTATCCCGATATTGGCCATTTTGACTTGGTTGGTTTTTCTTTTTTTGGCTTGTTTGAACTTTAACACGACGGCAACAATAACGTGCATTAAAATTACCAAAGCGAAAATGTCAAAGTTAGTCTGGTCTGTGGCATTTGCCGGCAACTTGAAGAAATGGCAAAAGTTAAATCCACTTCAGCAGCAACAGCAACAACAACAACAACAACAACAACAGCAACTGACGATGACGATGACGACGAATCTCAATCTCAGTCTCAGTTTCAGTTTCAATATGTTGAAGCTCCTTTTTAAATTCAATTAGTTGCAGTTTAGCGATTTTAGTTGATTGAAAGAAATGTTTCAAGGTCGTCATCAGCTGATGTGAGATTTGAGTGGTTGGTATTAGTTGGTCGATTACTGCTTTGATATTCGTGTTGCAGTTGCTGGTGGTTAGTTAGTTAGTTAGTTAGTAAGTTAGACTAGCGGATGGCGGCGGCAGCTGCAAATTAAGTATATTGGATTAATTACCACATGTTGATTGTTGGCTTGGCGCTTGCCTGTTTGCTTGTCTGATAAATTAACGGTTACATTTTTTTAATGCGAACTGACAGCCACACACACACACACACACACACACTAGCACACAAACACACACACACACATGTATGTGGACTGCATATTGCGGGGAATTAATCACCAGCAAGCAACAAGATCAGGATTTCAATTTAGTTTCGGTTTTTAGTTTCAGTTTCGGCCTGCTGCCTTGCATGCGTTTCGTTCCATTTCATTTCATTATGCAATTTTGCAAAAAAAAATATACCCCACCCCCTTTAAAACCAAAAAAAAAACATATAAACGAAAAATAAAACATATTCACATTCAAAAAAAACTTTATTTTCAACTCTGGATTAATTCAATTTCAACGCAATAATTCAAGGGCTCCAATGACTTATACAGATGTCTATATATAGATATATGTATGTATGTATGTATATATGTACTACTTATGTATATACAGTGCACTATATGTGCTTTAACACATGTATAAGTACATACATGCATATATACATATGTATAAATACTAATATGTGAGTTGTTTTTCTGTCTATTCATGTTGCTCTACATACAAGCTGAAAACAAATCAAAAGACTCAAGCAACGAACTTGCTTTTGGCACCTCACAATTGCAGCAGCAGCAGCAACAACAACAACAACAATTCGATAGCCAAAACACGTACTTAAAATGCACCGTTATTGAACCCACTTACCTTAAAACCACTTCACTATATGTATGTGGCTAGCCATTTTATATGTATGTACATATATTTTAGTTGGCATTCCCGCCATACAAACAGCAACAACAAAGCAAACTATTACAACTAATTCGAATTCGAATGGTGCAAAGGTGATGGAGTGGTAGTTAGACAGAGAGAGAGCGAGAGCGGGGGCATGCAGGATGGCGATGGCGTTGCCCCCATGTAATGAGGGCGCCAGGGCAATTAGAGAACGTGCGGTGACTAGGTGAGGCCACAAAAGGGCGTGCAACACACTTAACACACACACACACACACACACAAACACACATACGCATACTAAGAGTGTATGTCCAACTCCATATCTCTGAACTCTCAAGTTTTCTTTATACAATATTGTAACAAGGAAGATAACCCATGGAAGAAGTTAGAAAATATTTTCGGGGAGTTCTGATAAAAGGCATAAAAAGATGAAAAAATACCAAAACTATTCGAAATATTAACAATTCGGGGTGTGTCTCCCTGGAATTACCCCTGTATCCGTTCAAGGTTTAGAAAGGTTGCAAGTTTAAACTAGAACATAAGCAAAGTAATTATAATTTGAGTTCAAAGGACTGGATGAGCTTGTCCATAACAATGAGCAGTCCTTCATAAGGACTGCATTATATCGTCGTCATATTGTTATGTGAAACAGACAGATCACTTCCTGGTCTTAGCATTTCATCTTCCACTTGAATGACTTCCTCCTGAATGACTGACTATTTCTGTACAATAAATTTCAATTTAATAATAATTTTATTTCAAGATGACTTTCATGGAAATAATTAAAGTGTTCTTGAATACTCATTTGCCGAATGAAATAAGGAAAAAAAAATAAAACAAATATTATGCTTTCAGCCTTCAAAGACTTCTTGTTCACACTATGAAAATGAAAACTAGTTTCAACTAAACATTATTAAAAATTATTCAAATGAAGACTGAAATTTTGTATTAAAAACAAAAATTAAATAAACAATTTAATTTGCATAGGCAAAAGTAGTTGCAATGACGTCATTGCCTTGAACCATTTAGACGAATACAAAACGTAAGCATACATATGTATAAGATAGGAAGAAAAACATTCATGAAGATGATGATGGAATGGGAATGGGGGATGGGGGATGGGAATGATGATGCTGCATATTGACTATGTTAATACAAAAATGGTAAGTGCCATTCCCATTCCCCCCTTCCCATTCAAAATTCTCGAGTGCCGCACGAGCAGGAGAGGCCAGACAAGAGACAAGACGCCAACACAGAGCATATCATAAATTTGCAAACTAATGTCTAGGGTTATATAAATAACTAGCTGACGATCTCTCATCCAGAGAGATAGAGAGAGAGAGATAGTTTTTAACACAACCAATAAACCAACTGAATGGGAGAGAAGATACACTAAATGCCATAGTATGTGATTTCTGTTTCGATTAGGAAGTAAAGAAGACAAAATAATTCAAGGCACGCACACACCCTCACCCTCACCCACACCCACACCCACAGCAATCACACCGATATATCTGAGTTGCCTTTCACCTGTTGCATAACTTGTTGTCGGCCAACAGCAGAAGCCTTGAGGGAAGGAATTTCTTTATTTTCGCTTGCCCAACTGCCAATTGCATTTGATTCTATCTATACATAGGCGAATGGTTAACTGGTTTTACTTACACATAGATAGATTTGTAAGCACCTGTTTCCTTTTTGACCACAGTACACCATACCACACCACACCACACCACACCTCAAGCCACCCACCTCCGATGCTAGGAAAGAATTTCAAAACAAGTTCGTCGCTTCAAGTCTTTTGTTTTGCATAAAGCCCACTTTAACAATTTTTTTTATTTGTTTTTTTTTATTCGTCTTTGGCATCGGCATCAGCATCAGCATCGGCATCGGCATACATTTTTCATTCGAAAATCGAAAGTGAACCAACCCGTTTGCCTGACCTTTACACATTTATAATCGTTAGCACATCTTCGTCTCCATCTCCAATCTCCACTTCCACCTCCTCCACCTCGACATCTCTGTCGGTTGAAAACGAAAACTGATCGATAAAGCAGATTCATAATTTGAAACCAAAAACAAATCTTACAGATTAATTAAGTCGCAGAGTGAAATATATACACATATATGTATATATATATATTTACTTAATTATTATTAATATTTACAGCATCAGGTTCTTCTGGTATTCAAAATAACTTAACCCGTCGAACCAGACGGCTAAAACCGAGTCTATATATACATATGTACATATTATGTATGTATATCTGTACATAAGCTTGACTATGCTTCATTTCATAGCCTGAAATGCCAGTCACGAGAATTAGAAAGAAAAACAAAAGTAGCATGGGACTTCAAATAGGACGAGATATGGGGGACACCATCATCAGCATCATGTGACTTATCTAATCGAACATTTTGTTGTTTTAGCTGCCTGCTCTTTATCATCTGCGCCTTGTGCTATGGCATAGTATCGGCCCAGCAGGAGGATGGTGGCCCCGTGTCGCCAGCTAAACGTATTGCTGCCCTACGTCGGCCGGTTGGCAAAGCAGCCAAAGCCACAACAACCACAACCCCGGCACCCGTTCATAATGATGGCGGCGAGGAGGAGGATTATGGTGATGAGGCAGCCGCCGGTGATCAAGGAGGCGAGGGCGAAGATGATGAAGGTGCGGGTTCATTAAGCTCAACCACAACCACCACAACAGAGGCTCCCAAGAAAGTTGGTCCCGTCATTCGTCCCTTCCGTTCCAATGATGATTTCCTCAATTCGCTAAAGCGTCGCCAGCAGAATGCCAAGAAACATCGCGCCGAGAAGCCAACCGCTGGCAAACAGACATCGACCGGCAAGAAGAGTGACACCTCATCGGGGGAACAGGAACAGGAGCAGGAACCGGTGGCTGCTGCCGCTCCAGTTCCATTATCAGCATCATCCAAAGGCTACAAGGGCAATTCGGCATGTAAGTGAATGTTTTGAAGGACGCACATTTCCGAATGTGACAAGTGGTTGACCCTACGTACATTCGTTACCTTTCTTCTTTTTGGTTTAGTGAGCCGTCGCAAGTTAGCCAAGCCGGTGAAGGCGAGTCCCGAGCCAGCGACTGATGATGCCGCTCAAGAAGAAGACTCAGAACCGAAGGAGGATACGAAACCCAAACGTCCCATTGGACGTTTAGCCTTGAGAAAGCGCAACTAATTCCTATAAATTCCTTTCCCTACACGCCACACACCACTCACCCCCACAAACACTTCACCCTTTTCCACACACACACACACACACATAGCATATACATGGCTAGCTATATGGCAGCCCGATCTGCCCATTAGTTTTTAGTTCACAATTGATAAATATATGTAATTTTATTTTGTATAAAACAACAACACAAACACACACACCACCCATTATCCCTTGTTCCCACTTCCCACCTCACACACACACACACACACACACACTTTTTTGTCCACACATCGTTCACCCTATAATTCATATATATATTTATATATTCACTTTGGAATATATATTTCACCGATATATGTCTCTATTTACATAAGTATATATGTATTCACACTTCACCCCCCTCCCCCATTCATCCATCAATCAATCAAAAAAACAATAAACTGAAAAGATTAACTATATAAAATATATATGTAGACAGAGTTCATAATTTTTCTACACAAAACAAGCAAATCGGGTTATCAATGGGTTATCCTCCTTAAAGGCATAAAAACAATTTGTTTGTTTTTGTTTTTTTCGTAAGTTTTCCATTTTTAATATACTGTTAAATTTATTCATTAATATAATTACATCGTTTTTGAAAAATCCAGAACAAAAACTAATATACTAAAAAAAACAAAAAAAATCTTGCTGGTAAATATTGGGAATGTGTATGCAATTTCATGAATTGTTTCGTTAAATAAGGAGGATGACAATTTGAAATATGAATTAAAAATGTTATCTCTCTCTATATGGTACAATATATGGATTATATATATATATATATTTCTGGCCTTATAAGCTTGGAGCATATCTATGTATGCCTTGTCCAACAAGAAGTACACTTTTCTCTCTCTCTCTCTCTATTTATGTCTCTTTCGCTATTTCTTTATCTTTTCGTTGTGTTGTGTATATAAAAATATGTTTCATATGTAATACATACATTATATTCGAAGATATATATACCCTAAAATACGCATATATATTTATGTATGTATGCATTGATTATTGACAAGAGCTATTAAATGAGAGCAAAATGCATTTGTTATATCTTTGATTGAACAGATTTTGTTTTTATATACACACACACACACACATACACACGCTTACACGCACACACACACACACATGCGCATATCCGTTTATATAGATAAGTGCCTTTATTATTTCTAATACAAGTCAAATGGCTAGGCAAAATGTTGATTTTTGGTCCAAATATTATCTTTCTTTTCTTTTGGGTGTTGTGTGTGTTTGTCTATGTGTGTGTGTGTGTGTGTGTGTGGGTGTGAATTCATGTGAAAGGCACATTGCGTTACAAGTACAAGTTTTCCTCCATTTCTTAGCAAATACTAATAATATTTATAATAATAATAATAATCAGAGAGCGCAACCGTAACTTATTTATCGTTTCTGTTTCGGTTTTCTTTCTAATATTATTTACACCAAAAATTTCTTATTGACTGAATTTGCTTCATCGATAGTTACAGATATTAAGTACAGTTGCCAAAATTGTTCAATTACAATAGAATACCAATAATCTGCAGATGTATAAGATAATTATATGCCGAATAACTTTCTTTAACTCAACTGAAAGAAATGCTAAAAGTAACTTTTCGATTTTAGAATGCTTATTAGTCGGTTGATTCTCAAAATTGATATAATTTTGTATGTCTAATCAAATAATTGGCATGCTATTGCATTGGTATGTATATTAAATAAAAGAATATATAAAAACAAACACATATAATACTAAAAGTTCATTTCGTTTACACATTGTGTGTAGCTACCAGGCAAAAAGATTTCGAGTTGTTTGATACATTAAAAAGTATGTATATATATATCTTTCTCTCTCTGCTTGCTTATGGAAATTTCGTTCAGGTTCAGTTTGTAAGTAGAGATAGAAAAATAAATGATAAGAGAAAGCCATGTACGCAAGCTGCTGGTTGGTTAATTAGTTTGTTCGTTGGTCTATGGCATGGTAGATAACAAAAAGCTGTGTTGCTAATCCTCTCTCTCTTTAGATTAGATTCCTATGAATGTTGTCGCGTATTACGCATCAATGGGACCAGTAGAGATGGTGGTCCCGCTTGCCTGAGGAACGGATGGACCAACAATTCGGCTGCCGTAGCTCTTTGCGCCGGATCTCTGACCAACATGCGATCAAGGAATGATTGTAGACGGGGCGACACCTTGTGGGCATTCTTTAAGTTTGGCGGCTGCATGTCACGTATGCGTCGCATGGCCTGCAATGGTGGCTCATTGAAGAAGGGCGGCTCGCCATCGACCATTTCGATAACCATAATGCCCAATGACCAGATATCCACTTCGGGGCCATAGGGCAGACGAGATATGACCTCCGGTGACATCCAATATGGTGTGCCCACTAAAGATTTACGTTTCGGCAATTCCTGTGAGACTTGGGCACAGAAACCAAAATCAGATAACTTGACACGTCCATCGGCGGCCAGGAGTATGGAATCCGATTTAATATCACGATGAATGACGCCCTAAACAAAACATTAAATAAATAAACGTTTGTTGTAGAGTAAATAATTCAACAAATGAAGCAAACAAACAAAATTCAAATGGTCAAGTTTCACCCAGAACACCCTACACTTAGAGCCTCTCCCTACGTCCCCCCCCCAACCTTTGTCAACCGCTGCCGCTGCCGCGACCGCTGCCGGTCTCTTTATTTCTTGGTTCATTCTTTTTTGTTTTATTTTCTCTGCTTTTACCTACTTATCGCATTACATGTAACAGTGAGCACAGTGGACTGAGAGCGTTGCAAAAGTGCAAAAGTGATGCATTAGGGATATAACTTAATGATTAAGGACGCTTGGACTCCTCCACACGTCTCTGAACAACTCAAACCTAAGGGAGGGAAACAAATAAATAAATAAAGGCCAAAAGGTATGACCGACCCACTGTGCCTTGGATGGGGCGTTGTCTTTGTAGAAATTTGAAACTGAAATGGTTGACAACCCCTCCCCCTGCCCCTCTCCCACTACTCATGGTAACTCAACTCAACCCGGTAAGAAGAAAGTGACACAAACGATAGGCAAATGGCCACCTGGTTACGCACCTGTGAGTGCAAATAGGCCAAAGCCTTGAGGCATTGTTTGCAAACGGTGGCTATTTGCTCCTCATCCATGCGCGAATGGGTAACAATGTCGGTTAAAGCTCCACCCTCCAGATACTCCATGACAACCCACAGCTCATCGTTGACCAGAAAACTTGAATAGGTCTCCACAATATTCGGATGATGGTAGTCACGCATAATGACCACCTCATTGAATAGGAGTTCGCGACGCTGTTGTTTGCGCAAGTCCATTTTCTTTACCGCCACCTGTCGTCCTGGGAATGAGAGACAGAGACAGAGACGGAGACGGAGAGATCATATATTAGGCAATCTATACGGATGAATCTTCTCTTACCTGTGGATTTGTCAGTGGCTATGCAAACAGTGCCGGTTGAACCCTCGCCAATTTTCTGAAAATGATCCAAATTCTCGCGTGGATCACCGGCAGAGACAACCATTTGGAGAGCGGCACGAAACTGTTCATGAGTCAGACGTTGCTCCTGCTTGGGCTGGGCTTGATTCTGTGGTTGTTGCTGCTGCTGTTGTTGTTGTTGTTGTTGCGAAATGGCTCCGCCACTAGAGCTAGAGGCACGGGAGGCTGTCTTGGCATGGGGATGCGTTTGATGCTGCTGCTGCTGCTGCTGCTGGAGTTGATGGAGCAGGGGATTTTGATTTTGATCGCCCAAGGGTTTTGCAACTGGCTGTGATCCTGTTACGGATGCGGATGCGGATGCAGGATAAAGGGGATAACTTATTTGGTTACCATTATTATTGTGATGTGAATGAGTGGAGGAGCGTGTGCCACTAGCCACAGAGCCCACCGGCGATGTTTGCTGAGGATGATGATTCAGGGGTCCACCTCCTCCTGCCGCTGCTCCTCCCATTCCCCCACCACCACCACCAGGCATTTGACGATATGATTGATCCGTACGAACGGCCAATGGTCCAGGACCGACAGCTCCACCATTGGGATAGATTAGACTATGTGTATGTGGCATTGTCTGAGACTTAAAACCTTGTTGGACAATTGGCTCCTCCTCAGGCACAGCTGGCGGCACATTGGCCACTCGTCGAACACGCGGTGGACTGGAACTTCGCAGCGAATTGGAACGCGCCACATGGGATGTTTTCGGGAGAACAATGCCAGGACCCGTTGGCATTGTTGATTGTTGTGTTGCCATGGGCGCGATTCCTGGGCCAACACCTCCAACTGCCGTTCCCGTGGCCGACATCATCATCATGTTGTTCACATTGCTGGTGCTATTGAGGGATGTGGTATCCGCCTTGTTGTTATTGTGATGTGGACGCACAATCGTTTTCAGATCCAAGATCTCTGTTGGCGTTATTTCCGACGGATCCACCAGCGGCAGTGGACGATTCGTTGACTTTAAAATCTGATTGTTGCCCACTATGGAGGCCCATTGCAGGGGCAGACCGACATATTTGTTCTCGCGCTTGTCGAATCCGGTGTGCACGCGATGCTCAAAATTGCTGGGCATTGAGATTAACGGTTTCTTCTTCTTCTTGGAAAACATTTTCACAGTAATATGCAATTTTCTTTCCTGGTCGCTAATAGTGCTGCTGCTATGGCTATGGCTATGGCTCTGGCTGTGGCAATTTCCCAGTTCCAGTTCCAGGTTTGTTGACTTTTCTTTTCGCCCGCCCTTTTACCCGACGGAAAGTCGCCCGCTCACTAACTCTCTATCTCTCTCTAACTGACTCTCTCACAGGCACAGGCACAGGCACACGCACATACACAAGCACTGACACATATACACGAGCAACGGCAACGACGACAAATAATTTTTAAGATGCTAACGCCAAAGCAGCCCCCAAGCTTGGGTGGAGCTGCTGCAGCCGCTTGGGTCAAAATAGGTTTGACGTTCAAGCCAAATCTCCTTTGGTCAGCAAAATGTTCTTTACTCAAATTACCAACGAAAAACAACAAAAAAAAAAAATAACAGAAACAAAATGAGAACGAGAATAGAAACGGGACAACAAGCACAACACAATTAGTGATGAGATATGGCTCGCCGAGCGATGTGTGACAAAAATCGATTCTCCGACAGTTCGATAGACACAATTGAAAATTATGAATTATCGAACGTTATCGGTATTGAAAAAACTGGCGGCTGCAAGTTTAAATATTTCAAATTTATATACAACTTGCACATAGCTTGCATTAATCAAAAAAACATAATTTGCATTTTACATATTTGTAGTAGTAAATGCTTTGCAAGCGGGAAAACTCATTTCTTTAGAGATGATTGCCATAATAATTGATACCATTAATTAATTTTCATTTTGTTTATTTATTTTTTTTTTCTCTTTTCTTTTTGCTTTTGCTATACCGCATATATTTACTTATTTACATTAGGTTTAATTTCCATTCAATATCTCGCTCCCTTCCCCTACCAATTTTGTATAATATTTATCTGTAGCTGTATAGCTACTATACTCTTTCTATCTTTATAACTGTCGTTTTGTAGAACCCCCCCCGCTTTTAATGATCTATAGCTATTAGTGTTACTGTTACTTGGTTTCTTTAATGCAGCTAAATAGTTGAATCTGTTTGTTTTATTTTTTATTTTGCATTTATTACTTTTTATGATCAAAAACAAAAAAAAGTTGATAGAAATTAATTATAAAGAATAACAAAAATTCTAAGACTTAATGCATCCTCTCCCCACGATAACCATTCATTATCCATGTACGAATCTAGCCATCTTTTTCCTAAGCCCCCTAACACTCCACACCTCTCCTTTCCATACCTATTTCTTAACCTAAAACAAATGTGGCATTTCATTATCGTAAATATTATTATTATGTATTAGTATTATATCAATATATATATTATAGTATTTCTTTCTTCTTTTTGCGCTATTCCATTCGGTTCATGGGTTCTTCTCATTCTCCTTCTCCTTCTCATTTCTCTCATCATTATTTTTCTCTTCATCTCAATTTTCGACCAATGTCTCTTTACACAGTTTTTCACAACATAATTATTACATAATTATCGTTTACAATGATTTTTAAATATATTCTATATGTATGTATAAAGAAAGGGTAGGGTGCAGGCGGGGCGGGGGCGTTGACAAAGAGTGGACCACAAAATAATAATAAAAATTTATAAAATATGTTTGAAATTGTGAAATTTACAATAGATTATGTTTTCTTTCTTTCTGTGTATGTGTATGTGTGTGTGTGTCCGTGTTTCTTTGAATCATTTCATCACACACAGGCCACCACACACACACACACGCACATGTATTTAAATATATATATATTATATATCTAAGTATATATATATATACACACAACAACGAATCCATCTCACAAATTAGGACTTGTACATATAAATATATATATACCAATTGCCGATCGATGTACTATGTATATGCACGTGTCTATATGGCATATACAATTAGGATATTAGTATTGATATATATATTATACATATGTTTATGTTGATGATACTTCAGTTCGCCGGTTGTGGTTGTTCTTGCTGTTTGCTTCGGTTGTTATTTATTCTTGTTGTTCAGTCGATGTTCCTTTGTTTCGCACTAATTTATAGCGACTTCGCAGGACGTGGTGAATTGTTGTTGATGATTTGCTGCTGCTTTGTTGTTGCTGACACGAGGTTATAGTGTTGTTGTTGCTGATGCTGCTGCTACTGCTACTGTTGTTGTTATCTTCGTTGTTGTTATCCTTGTTATATTTGCTAGTTTTCCGTATTGGCCGACGACTAATTAATTGACCCAAGCCGACAAATCTCTTTCGTTCGCTAGCTATTGAGGTGATTCCCGATTCTCTCCCTGGTGCAGCTGCAGCTCGCACAAAGCGATATTTGTTAAGCTTTTGACGTCGCTGCTGTCGCAATTGATGCAATTCCTGTTGTAATAGTTGCTTTCTTTCACTGAGACGTTGAGGACGTCGCCTCAAACACATACTAGTCGTCGTCCCCCGTTCCTCGTCGTTCTGGGGGAGACTCAAGTGTGGCGACTCCAAGTGTTGCCTAAAATCATCATCCCCTCCTTGAATTTGGCGTAGTTGTCGTCGTCTCAAATCATTTACAGCAGCAGCCGTTTGCTCCGTCTTTTCTACCGGGGCGGCAGACGACGCATCGATGTGCGTATTTTCCGTCTGCCCATCTGGGTAGAATTTGGACTGGAATTGCCTCCCGTTGTCGAATTGAAGCTGTAAACGCAATTAAGAAGAAACAAAACGGAAATGTAAAACAAGAAAATCTCATATATATATTTTAACAATTGAAACGTTGCATCGTTACGAACGGAGGCTCCTGCAAAGGATGCGACTCAGCATAAAGGGCATTGCAATGCGAGCTATGACAACTTGAGTATCAAATGGTTATAAACCTTATTATAGTCACAGACTTTTCGAAAAGTTCTATAGGTTTTATAAAAGATCGGATCGTATCAATTTTGGCGAAACACTCGATCTAAGTCGATTGTAATAGCACACAAACATTCACAGAACAAGGAAACAAAAAATAAATGATAACACACAAAAAAACATAAACACAAAAACCCAAATGAATGAATATTGTTCTATGTTTTGCTTTGATTTCCAGGATAAGCCAGTGTTGGAAAATGTTTGGAACTGCTGGTTGCCTTCCTGTATAAGGAAATGTTTTATTGGTTGAAGATCAAAATGTTAATTTAATTTGAATTATTTTCAATCAGTTAACGGATTTGTTTCATTAATGCAGAAAAAAGACTATTTAAATTCAATAAACAATCAATCAACCAACAATAAAGCAACAAAATGCCTTAAAACAAAAATTAAAATAAAGGGTTAATATATAATGCTTGTGTATGTGTGTGTCTGTTGTATGTGTGTGTGTATGTGGCTGTCTTTGCGAATATTTGAATAAAACCAAAAAGAACATCTAATTACCGATTCTGCAACCAAACTACCGTTATATGCTAACGCTCTCGTAGGGGTGTTCTCGTAATATGCATTCGCTGATGCTTTCTCTTTCATACTTACGCAAATATATTTGTCGCGGCAGAGGCGGCGGCCGAGGGGGCGCTGGCACTAAATTGGAACGGTGTCGCAGACTGTAAATAAAACACAAATGTAGCGAAAAATATTGTTTTTTGATAACAAAAAAAAAAAAGAAAAAAAAAATGGCAAGGGAAAAGCTCGAAAGTATGTATATCTTTGGGGAGATGTTTTTTGTGGATGAAGAAATTATTTACAAAGTACGTTTATGGGCCGAATAAATGAATGATTGATGTGTGACAGCTGATAATGTCTGCGTGTGAATGTGAGTAATGTCTTTGTTCTCAGTGTAAGTACTAAAAGAGTGTGATTATTGTGTATGGATGTATGTAAATATGTATCTCTAGTCTAACAGTGCTTGTCAAAATAACAAGTATTCAATTTGCATGCAGCCTTAAAAGTTTGACAAGCATTATGTGCGTGCGTGAGGTGAGTATCATGCATACATAAATATTGTGCGAGTGCAGAGCAAATGTGACAAGTGCAAAACGGATTAAGATACAAAGAGAGAGAGAGAAAGACAGAGAAAGATAGTGTGTTTGTATGAGACTATAATAAATTAAAAAAGCATTCAATTTCAATGTCTACTTTAAATTCAAACTTAAAACTTTAATAGAAAATAATAAGAAATTGCGTTTCCATTATATATATGTATGTACAGATCTCTCTGGAATTGGCCATGATTTGTGTTGTTTGATTTTACCTGCATTTGCGTCGGAGTTGCATTAAAAGTAAACATTGCTGGGACATTGTTGGTGGAGGACATTGAAGGCAGCGGCGCAGGAGCAGCGGCTGAGACGACGGCACCGGGGGCATTACCATTACCAATACCATTACCACCGTCTGAAGTAAAAGGTGAAGAAGCAACACTACCAAACTGAAAGACTCTATGCAGTTGCGGTGGCTGCTGCTGCTGATGTGCTCCAAATAACTTTTTGATTTTTTTTGTTTTTGTTTTTTTCGGTTTTTTGGTTGGTTTGTTGCAGTTGGGTGGTGGGGGGGTTTGTTTTTGGGTTTTTGTTCGATTCATTTTACAATAGAAGGCACATAATATAGTATACAAGGGTGTCACATATACATCATAATACAGTTGGTTCAATCAATCAATCAATCAACAAGGCAACAACATCAAGATTTTTGATCCAAAAACAATAGTGAGTAGTAATGAGAGGGAGTATATTAAGGGAGAGAGAAAAAGAGAGAGAGAGAGAGACAAAGAGAAAGAGACAAATTAAAAAATTAAATTAATTGAATTAAGTGTGTGTCTGTGTGTGAGTGTGTGTGTGTGTGTTTGTGGGTGTGTGCTGCGGTCTCCACATAATTCATGCAACAACAACATTGTAAAGAACTACTAAAAACCAGTAATTGTGTTAAAAAAAAAAACAAGGACTTACAATTCAATGTAAAACTAAAATAAGTATCACTTGGTTTTTTTTTCTTCTGTTGTGTTAGTTTTTACAAATATATCAAAAAAGGAGATAGAATTTCTACTATATTTATATAGTAAGAACAATCATAACTGATTCGATTTGTAGTATAAATTATCAAAGTGGAAACTTAATGATTGCATTTTTCCCATACTCCCCATATATGTATGTATGTATGTATGTGTATAAGTATATATTCGAAATGATATAGTGTGATTTGTGACTTACATCAGTTTGATGGACTGCATTTCCACTGGCTGGTGGAGCTGCTCCAGGCAATGGTCCCGCCGTGGAGTTGCCCGTGAAATTGAATGTGCCCGATTGTGGTGCAGCGACTGTGGCCGATCCGGTAAAATTGAAGGCTCCCGGTGTGAGCTAAATAATGCAAATTAGAATAGTATATACATGTATATATATATATATATATGTGTGTGTATGTATGTTTGCTTACTGTTGTTCCCACTGTTGATGCAGCGCTTCCAAAATTAAATGCTGGCTTGGCGGTTGTGGTGGTAGCTACTGCTGCTGCAAATCCTCCTCCTACTCCACTTCCTGCACCAAATGCTGGCACTGTTGATGACGCCGATGGTGGTGCTGCTGCTGCAGGTGTTGCACTTCCAAAAATGTTTGCAGTGGCGGCCGTTGCCACCGCTGGAGTAACTGTAGTAGCGGGCGTCGTTGTCGCCGACTGGCTTGATCCAAATGGATTATTTCCAGCACCAAAAACGGATGAGATAGTGCTGTTGCCACCTAAAATGGATAAACCTGGCGTTGATGATGTTGCCGCTCCTGCTCCCGCCAAACCAAAAAGATTTCCAGCTGGACTTGGCATTGTTGTACTGCCAAAAACAGAACTACTATTAAAAACATGAGGTGAGCTGTTGTTGTTGTTGCTGGTGCTGCTGCTGGTGGTGGTGGTGGATGAGGACACAATTGCCGCAGCCATCGCTGGCGTTGTAGTCGTTGAGAAGGATGAGGAAGAAGTCGCCGTAGTGGTATTGGGTCCACCATTACTGATGGGCCAGGCAAAAGCACCACCACCACCGCTGCTACCAAATGTAAAGCCAGATGTGCTGCTTTTACCACTTATTTGAGTGGTGCTAATGGTGCCAGTGGTGTTGCTGCTATCTGTTGTTTTCGCCTTGTTATCACCACTACCGAAACCACCGAAACTACTCAGTGGTGTGGCGCTAGTGCTGGCTCCAAATATAGAATTTGTATTCAATGGTGGTGCTGGTGCTGCTGCTGCTGGTGGGGCATCTGCAGTTGTGTTGGCTGGTTGCTGCTGTTGGCCAAAAAAGAAGGCTGCTTTCGTCTTGGGTGTCGGGGATGCTGCTGTTGCTGATGCCACCGATGTCGATGATGTGGCCATCAATTTGGACTGACTGCCAAAACTGAAAAGACCACCACCCGCCGCTGGAGTTGATGTTGGCGTTACGGTGGCCGCCACCGATGTTGTTGTTGTTGCAGCTGTTGTCACACCGCCAAAGAGGCTAAATCCTCCTGCCGACTGTGTGCTGCTACTAACACCAGTTGATGCTCCTACGGCAGAGGGTGCAAACTGAAACATCGGTTTACTTGTGCTAGATGTGGAGCTTGATACAGTTGATGATGATGACGATGACGAGGAGGTTGATGACGCAGACACAAGTGGTGCAATTGATGTGTTGCCTCCAAAGCTAAATCCAGACGGGATTAAAGTCGAGGAGCTCGACGCTATGCTGCCACTGTTTGGTGATTTGAACACAAATTCTGCTGCTTTTGTGGCTGTGTCCGTAGTGTCGGATGCCGCTGTCTCTTGCTGTGGAGGATTAACGCTGAAGCTAACCACTTTTTCCACGGCTACCGCGGGTTGGTCCACTTTCTTTTGTTCTACAGATTCTACTGATGGTGGTGCTTGGGCAACTTCCGTTTTCTGTATGCCGAATTGGAATTGTTTAACTGGTGAAACTCCGAAACCAAGAGTCGCTGTTGTCGTTGTCGGTATCAACGTGGACGTCGTCGTCGTCGTTGTCGTCGTTTGCTTCTTGTTATCCAAAGTTCCAAAGTTAAATACCGCCGATGGTGGCCCTGGCTTTAGGGGATTGCTGGAGACTGGTATGTTGGTGGGTGGAACAGCACTGGCCGTCGTCGTCTCCGTCTTTTCTTTAATTGAGCCGAAGCCAAAACTAAATTTAGGCACAACAGTTGCTGCTGCGGTTGATGTTGTTGCTGCAGATGCGGATGTTTCAGTTGATCCTCCAGGCTTCAAATTGTCACAACAAATGCATTTTGCACGACTCATGTCATTCTGTGCCATGCAGGCATCACAATTCCATTTGCTAGACTTCTGATCAGCAACCAATTGCTGGAATTTTGAGTCCTGTTTGGGAGCGGCGGCGGCGGCGCCAGCACCAAAACCGAATTTAAATGAAGAACTTATGCTGGAAGATGACGCGACAGCGGGAATCTTGGCGCTGGCGGAACTGCTCTTGGGATTAAGTGTTTGGCAGGCAACGCACTCGCTAGCTGTTGATTGATTCATAATCATGCATGTGGGACACTCCCAGGTATTGGTTTTGGGCTTGAAAGCGTCACCAAAACTACCAAAACTTTCTGAAACTGGCAACGGATGCGCCTGCAGTGTTGGATTCGATGTCGCCGCAGATTTGTTTACACTTTTACGTGGCGTCTCGCAGGCTATGCATTTAATGGCATCCTCTTTATTAGTCAACATGCAAGCATCGCATTCCCAGGCTGTGGATGATTTTTTGAAACGTTGACCAAAACCTTCACTGGCGGCAACAACAGGCCATGCGGATGCCGATGCCGTTGGAGCTGGAACAGCAGCAGCAGCAGCTGGTGCTGCGCCTGTACCTGGTTTGGGTGTCTCACAAGCAGCACATCGTGTACGATTCTCTGGATTCCTTATCATACAAGCATCGCACTCCCACTCTTTAGAGGATTTCTTGAATTGCATGCCAAAACCAAATCCTCCTGTACTACTGGCACCATTAACAGCTGGTGGCTCTTTTGCCTCCTGCTGTTGGCTGCTCATGTTCGTGGCTGCAAAATCCTCCTCCAATCCAATTGGTGGCACAAATGTAAACTTACGTGTAGAACGCAATTTGGCATTGGGAACGGCGGCTCCCTCCACTTCCATCGCCGCCGTTGGCAATGGCTCGGGCGGGACAAAAGTGAAGATGCGACGTGGTGGTTTGCTAGCGGCGACACTAGGCGACCAGTTGCTTGACAATGGTGTAGAAGCAACTGATGCCACTGACGATGGCGTGGGCTTTATAATCAAATCAAATTTGGGTGCATTTGCCATTTGAGGGAAACTTAATTGAGGCAAATCCAAGGGAGCTGGAGCCGCTTCATCATTCGAATGCAAATCTTTGCGAACCTGGTGCGATAGACGAGAGCGCATTTTGTTTGTATGATTATAAGGTTGTGGTTGTTGCTGTTGTTGTTTTTCTATAGAATGGGTAAGAAGATTTACGACATCAACTGTAGTTGAAATAATGGGAGCTATAGTAGTAGCAGACGATGCAGTATTAGGAATAGAAGTAGCTATAACAGCAGGAACAACAGGAGGAACCGTTGGTGGGGAGGCGGCATCCTGCAGCTGCAGACTAGGTAAGGGCTTCTTCAATTGCTGTTGCTGCTTTGTCGGACTTTGCACCAATTTACGCGAGCTTTGGGTCACACGGTGCAGGCGACGACGCTCGACTGTATCAAGCATCTCTTGAAATGCGGATGCTGGTGCTGTTGAATTACTGATATTGGTACTAGTACTACTAATAGGCGGTGCCGGTCGGGCATAGGGAGTGATTTGTTGTCCACGAACTTGACGTGACGCCTGATGCTCCTTGATAGTGCTGCCCATGCGCTTGGCATCAGTTAGGGGCGTTGAATAGGTCTCGAGCAATTGGAGGATTCTTCTGGCCGTATTCGATAGCCCAGCTTCAGATGAGGTGGAGCTTGGATTTTGTTGGTTCGAGTCAGTTGGTAACTTGTGAGTAATTCCGATCTTCTTGATGCCATAGTTACCACCAATAGCCGCCGATGTTGGATGCGCTGGTGAACTTCCGCCCGAGTTAATGGCCAGTAGTGATGATGAGGCTGAACTTAAATTGCCTTGACTAAAGATCCGATTGTTTGCCGAATTGCCACCATATGTGGTGCGTCCCTGATAGAATGGTGAACTGCTCGACATTAAGCCGCCACTTGTCAGATTGGCTGAGGCGCTGCTACTCAATAAACGGCTATCGCTTAGAGCCGATGTCGATCCATATATAGATGCATTGAATCTGCGACGACGGCTCAATGAATTAAGGGATAACGTCGAATTATGATGATGACCATAACCACCGACGACCCCGCGAACATTACCACCACCTGTGGTGGTGCGATTAAAAATGGATTTGGCACTCTGTAAATTGCCATAAAAGTCTAAATTGTTATTGCTGCCAAAATGTTGGTGCTGATGCAATGATGGTGATGGGCGGCCGCCGGTTCCTGTTTCTCTATCACCGCTTTCACTTCCAATTTCTCCATGATTCTCTACTATGGATCTCTTTACTCCGAAAATTCTGCTGCTGCTGCTGTTGTTGTTGTTGTTGTTATTGTTGTTGTTATTATTATTGTTGTTTGCCTTGGAGCAGAATTCAGAATTATTATTATCCCGATCTGTGGATGCTCCTCCTCCTGCTGCCGAAGGTGTCTCATCAATGGTTGTTGATGTGCGCCAAGGTGGTGTGGCACCCTTGTCCTGCTGTGTAGTAGACAATAGCGATTGCCTTCTATAGGTGGGCAACGGCGGCGGCTGCTGCTGCTGACCGCGTTCCATTGTATAATTGATATTTAATGAGCGACGGGTACTACGCAAAAAGGACACAACAAAAAGATTGAAAACCGAGAATCAAAGATAAGACACCGTGAATATCTCACCTGAAGGGCAAATCTCCGCTGGTAGCCACTGCTGCCTCTGTTCCAGTGCCAGTACAGAAATTATACGCCGGTTCACGTTGCCTTTGATTCCCCCCATAGAGATTCAAATGGGTCAGACGATGGCGTGCATACCGATTTGCACTATTACCAATACCCGGATGATGCTGCTGCTGCTGATGATGATGATCGGGCGTGGAGGACGCTAATGCTGTCAAGTTTCGCTGACGTTCGCGTAATGTCACCACCTTTTCCGACTGGAAATTACAAAAAAAAAAGCATAAATTTGAGAAATCAAGCGAAATAAATGAATTGGTCAGTTTTTGGAGCTACCTCCGCCAATCGTCGACGTTTGGTTATGTGTCTTGATTGCTGTGTTCCGGCTTCATTGTCAAAAGCCTCACCACCACCACCTGGTGGCGGCGGCACGTCGTCATCGTCCCCGTCATCATCGTCATCGTCCACATCGTAATCAACGTCTTCATCGTCGTCATCATCATCATCATCATCTACATTCCCATCATTGACGTGAGCATTTCGCCTGGCGGCGGCACCACTCGACGCCGGTTTCTGTTTTCGATAGAGATAAATGTTATTATATTCATTGCGACGCGTCTGCTCATCCTCGGCGGCCAGATCATGTTCGGCAATGTTATCAGCTAAAGCAACTTCTTCGTAATCCAAGCCCTGAGCATTGACTCCATCATCGACATCGAAACCACCACCAACGGGTGAATCATCCTCTTCGGCTTCCAATTGTATGCGACGGCGTCCACGTTTCCGTTTTGTTGCTGTGCTCTGGGTCTGGCCTCCATTATATTGATGTTCTTCGCCCGATGATGTCGTTGATGATAAGTTGACTCTACCGGGTGACCACCACTTGCTCAGAGAATCGGGTAATATGCTCGATAGTTTCTTCATTTTTCCTATTATAGACTGTTTGTGTGTGTGTGTGGAAGGGAGTAGTTTTGTTGGTTTTTTTTAAGAACTTTTAATATAAAAGTTTTTTTGTTTATTTTATTTTTTGCAAACTGTACTTACACTGCCACCGCTGGTTGCATCTCCCCGTTGCTGCTGCTGTTGTTGTTGCTGATCCTCTCCTCCTTCGCCAGTATCCCCTGTCTCTTCCTTCAGGGGCGTGAGTTGACGTCTATTGTTGTTGTTGTTGTGCATATTATTTGTGGTTTGTGTTTCTTGTTGTTGGCCATCCTCAAATGTGGACATTATTCAAAGATATTCATCAGCCGGCAAAACAAATCAAATCAAAACGAAACAAAAAAAAAACACACACACACACACACGCGCACGCACACACGCGCACACAAAGGCTTCACTTTTGCCGCTGGAAAACTGTTGCAAATATTTTCCGATAAATGTTGTTGGTGTTTTTTTTTTTGCGTTTGCGTTTGCGAGCGAAAAATTCCTCCACACGCGGCGGCGGCGTCTTCAGTGGGGAATTCGTTTGCTTCCTTTTATTTTGTTGCTGGCACGTTTTCGCTTTTTGGCGCCACACGGCTAATAATGTGTTACATCAAAATAAATTGTACTGCAAATGTATAAAATTAATTAATAGATTAGTTAGTACTCTTCGATTGGGCCATGGTTTACACTAGAAAACCAACGTCTACTTCATATTTTTTAGTTTCGTTTTGTTCAAAATTCACTTTTCTAGTTTTCTTCTCTCTTTTTGCATTTTTTTTCGGTTTCTTTTTTTTTTTTTTTAGCTTGGCGTTGTCTCCCACAGTGTCAGTTTTAATTTTAACATATCTCTGGCGGCGTTAACAGTCTCGCTTTCGCACACACACACACACACACACATGCACGCGCGCTCATGCACAGACACATACAAACACGCACACACTACCTTGGCATTTGTTGCAAGAAATTTTTTCTTTTTGTTTTTTAGCTTAGTTTCGTTGATTTGGTTAGCTCCCAAATGCTGACGGAAGATTTATTTTGGCCTCCCCGTATCTGATGGAGGAGGGTTAACGCCAACGCCAAAGAAATCTAATTGAACTCACACTCCTATTGTAATATATATATGTACATACATATATGTATATGCATATGTACTGTATATATATTTATAAAACAAAAAAAAGACCGCTTTATATTCAAAGAACTCGATTTGCCTGCATTTTAAGTTAAAGAGCCTGTTGTTGTTGCTAACATTATGACTTGTGTTGGTAGTTGCAGAACTTTTTAGACACACTTTACTAAAATAAAATAAAAGAAAATCTCGATTTTGTGAAAACGCGTGTGTAGCAGAGTGAACGAGTGGCCAAAACGTAGCGTGTGTCGCAGAGTGAACGAGTGCCGGATTCGATTGGCGAGTAGTTAGTTACGTCGAAAATGACTACGTAATCGTAACAAGTTACGTAGAAAATGAGTAACGTAACGCGTAATGAGTACGTCAAAAATGTAGCTGGACAGCGTGGTCGGAGTTCGACTCTTTTGCTCGACACGATGGCCTGAGTTTGACTCTTTTGCTCGAGTTCGACTCTTTTGCTCGACAGCGTGGTCGGAGTTCGACTCTTTTGCTTGAGTTTGACTCTTGTTTGAGTTCGACTCGAGTTCGAGTGAGTTTTGTTGTTGTAGCTGGTAAAAATCCAGCGAGTTGAACGGAAATTAAGTTACTTAAATTAATATTATTTTAAGATAAAGATTAAAATTAATACCATGACTGAGCCGGAACCACCAAAATCCAAAAGGCATTTATTTCCTGTCCCAATTAACTTGCATTCCCTGGGTGCGGTATTTGATCAGCCTTTCCCAACCATGACCCGGCCAGAATGTACTGGACTCTTCTCCATTAACGGGCAACGAGAGTATCAGGATAATGCTGAGAACTTGGCATATTTTCACATGCCGAAAACCCTGCCCCTGGATCTAAATGCCGGCATAGACAATGTGATACGCAAGCCGGGAGATCCCCCGTATCATGATTTGCAGATGTTGTGTAAATACATTTACAACCATCAGGGTGAACTGCTCAAACCATTCAGTGGCGGCAAGACGGGGTCTCGCTGCTTGGATGCCGATTTTGTAACATTCCGAGGAGTGCTCCGTCTCATTATGTCCATGCCCTATGATGATAATAAGGAGGTCTGTTTGCATGCCGTTCGCATGAACAACAATATTTACATGGCCAAAGTGGAGACGGAAGAACAGAAGCTTGAGCGTGAGGGGATGAGTGCTACTCATCGGAACATGTGCTCGTGGGGCTTCAAGTTCGAACAGTACATGACTTCATCGAAGCCCACAGAGGAACCAAAAACCGATGTTCCTGTGAATGAGTGTAAGGAATTTATAAGTATGTTCAAGTGCAAATTCGCTGGTTCGACTTTGCTCTATGCAGCCGAAATGGATTGCATTGAATCTTCAGAAGAAATGTAAGTCCCCCACAATCTCAAAACTATCTGATCTGACTTCTCATTTTCGATTTCCAGCAACTTAAATGATGCCCAAGCCTTGGGTTCTTTGAAATTTGTTGAACTTAAAACCAGTTTCCAACACATGAATCCTCGTCAAAAGACTAACTTTGATCTATACAAATCATCTGTGTGGTGGAGTCAATCATTCCTGGTGGGCATCTCAACGATATACTCTGGCTTGCGGGACAATCAAGGTTTTGTGCAAGCTATAAAAGAATACGATGTCAGAGAGCTTGCCCGTAACAAGTCTTGGAGTCCAAATGCTATGGGCGTTTTTCTACAAAAATTTCTACATCGTCTAAAACGTGTGTTGGAATCCATCAATGATCCGTATACCATTGTTGAAATTAACTACAATCCAAAATATGGCGAAGTTTTCTATACGAAAATCCAAAATGATGACCGGGCTACACAAATTCTTCCCGATTGGTATCGCCTTCTCTTATGCGATATGCCAACAAAAAGGATTAAACATTAATTACATTACTTTCTGTGATACACAAATTAGATACATAGTACAAATGACATACATACATCACATACACTTACGGATATATTAAGAGAGCTGTTGCAAGGAGGCGTCGAGTTCTCCTCGCCTCAAGGGCCACATCAGTTCTTAGTTTTAACCTCTGTTTAAATACATAATGACAAATGAAATGATTAGACTAAACACATTAATAAGTAAATAGATTTATCAAATTTAAAGAACTTTTTCTTTTATTGCATCAAAAACGATCTTAAGTCTACTTTTGCTGAGATGAAGAGGAATTATGTTTGGGGATAGATAAAAATGACGGTAAGGGCTTTTCGCCATTAACCTGACGACTTTGTGTCCTACGATGGCGATGATGCTGTGAACTCTGATAATGATGATGATTAGGCTTAGTAGACAGAGTGGCTGTTGTGGTTGGAGTAATGGTTGTGGCATTCACATCTTCATTGGAACCCTCCTGAGCAAAACTATAGCTAATTGTTCTTTTATAGATACGCTGGCGACTTTCCGTATGCTGTGATTGCTTGGCTTGAGGCATTTTCTTAACGGATTTGGTTGGCATGCTTGATTTATTGGGCATTTTCTGACCTTTCGATTGCGGTTCTGTGTCGTAACAACGGTCAAGTTTGTTGCCTCCACTATCCTGGCAGTCGTAGCAAACACGCTTGCCATGAAGTCGCCGCACGCAAAGACTACTTGGCTTGGATGTCGATTTCTTTGTGGGTTGGTCAATATCGCGGTAGCGTCTGTACTGGCTTTCGGTGCCATAAGCGTATTGCTTTGGCTGATCTGCATGGGAATAGCTGCAAGTTTCGGATACTTCACCGTTCTTGGGATGTCGGCATATCTCGCAAAGTTGACCCTTTTTCTGGACTCGTCGGCAACGTTGATGCTGTACATGGCTAGCTTCTGCTTCCAGACTAGAGTCGGATGGGGATTCGGCTTCGAGATCGACATCGGTATCGGTATCGACTCCATCATCCACATTTTCGTCATCTTCAGTAGCTCTATCGAAATGTTCCCTCACAAATTGCTCGTAGTTACGCTCATAGTCCTCTGCTGAATTTAATCCTTCTTCATGGCTAGCGGTCTCAGCACTTAGTTCCACAGCTTCTCCATCATCATCATCATGCTTGTCCGGAAGATCATCGTCAGACTTAGCCTGAGCCAACATTATTTTAGTAGTATCTCCTCCATTTGAGTCGCCAGTTTGAGTTAACGCATCTAGACGTTGCAGCAGCTTGCCGGGCGCAAAGGCCTCCCAATAGTTGACACTGCGATCATAGGAAACGGACATGGATACAGCCATGACTGTGATTAAAAGTAACTTCGTCCAGATCATGTTGTGGAAAGCAGTCAATTCAGATCGCGATGAGCTCTTTTATGGCCTTTTTGTCCCACTGCCAAGCGTGTCCAATAAAGCGCAACCAAAAATGTTGGCCAAGCGACCGCAGAGCATCAGGAAGTGGTCAATGCTGGGACGGGAAGTGCGAATGAAAGGGCAGATTTATGTATTTTGAGTGACCAATCAAGTAAATCGAAACAAAACATTCGAAAGAGAGAAAAAAAAAACAAAAACAAACAAAATAGGAAAACTATGCAAATGGAATGGAAATGAACAAAACGGGGGTAAACGGGAATTGCCATTGGGATGTGGGCACACGAGTGCGAACTACGCTAGACGACCACCATGACCACCAACGCCACTCAGGCGCTGTGCTCCGATGCCTGCCTGCTGGGATGTTTTAGATGGTGGCGGACGTTGATTACGCAGTTCTCGACGCTTTTCGCGGATGATTTGCTTTGTCTGTGAGGTGTCCAGCTCCTCCCAACCACCAGCAGCACCGCTACTCTCATCCACCCAGTCTTCGAGATCAGCCTTAAGAAAATTAATAAAAATCAGTAAAACAGACATCTCGTTTAGCTTCTATAACATACATTATCACTAATGGGCACCACGTCCTGGGCCTGAAGTCTTGAAAAATCAGTTGGGTGATTAGACGAGCCCGTACTGGCACTCGTATCCAAATAGTATTTCAACTGAGGTTTAATTGTCGGCGCCAGCTCCTGAATAGGCAAAAATCAAGTCTCTTGGTTACTGATGAAGATTCAAAAAGAGCAATTCGAACTTACACTAAAGAAGTCCGGTTCGGGCTCCTCTTTTGGTGGAGTAGGCGGTTGGGCCATTCGTTGGCGATATTGTTCAATGTGCTCCTCAACCGTTCGAGGAGTTGTGTCCCATGAATTCCAATCACGTTCGACGACTCCTCCTCCACCCTTCCCACTGCCATAGTTTCGTTCCACAATCACATTCACAGCCTCAAGCTGATCCTGATCACCGGCTGCAGTGGCCCCTCTGCCATCGTAGCTCATCTTGCGGCGACGGGAGAAGCAACAAAGTCGTCGGCATAGTGTTATGATGCTCAGCAGTAAAAGCTTAATCTGCTGCAGCATTGTCTTCTAATGATTGCCTTTGCTTTCTCCCCTTTCACAAATTAAATAATTAATGTAAAAATAATTAACAGTTAGTTGGCATCGACAACAGAATCAGCTGTTGGCCAGCTGCTTTCTTCCTTTCCCTCTATTATAGAACATACGTTGGCAGCAATAAGGGTAACATATTTAAAAACCGTATATTATACTGGGTTTTTTACAAAATACCGATATTACGAATAGTGGCGGCATGTTCGATGTTAAGTCTGACTCTTTTGCTCGAGTTCGACTCTTTTGTTTGAGTTCGACTCGTTTGTTGCATGTTCGACTCAATGGCTCGAGTTTGACTCTTTTGCTCGACACGACGGTTTGAGTTTGACTCTTTTGCTCGACACGACGGTCGGAGTTTGACTCTTTTGCTCGAGTTCGACTCTTTTGCTCGACAGCGTGGTCGGAGTTCGACTCTTTTGCTCGAGTTTGAGTCTTTGCTCAAGTTTGACTCTTTTGCTCGAGTTCGACTCGAGTTCGAGTGAGTTTTGTTGGGTTGCATGTTGTTGTTGTTGTTTTTTTTTATTGTTGTTTTTGCTTTTCAGGGCGAGCGGACGTGTTTTTTTGCGAAAAATCGGGGAAATATAACAAAATCGAAAAAAAAGTCGGCAAAATCGGAGTTGTATGTGTAGGAAAAGCAAATTAAATTAAAAAAAAAAAAAAAAAAACTTTAAAGCGTATTCGGAGAGCGCAAATTTTAACACTTTTGCTTCGAAAATAACACAGACACACACTCGAAAATAAGGCCAAAGGAAATATATTTTGAAAACTAAATAAAACTATATAAAAAAAAAAATAAAAACGGACCGCTTTCCATTTTCCCCCGCTCTGTCACTCTCTGTCTCTCTCTCTCTCTCTCTTCACGCTTTTGCATGTTCTGAGACCCAAAAGCAACACCACCAAAGATCTGGCCAAAATCAATAATTTGGTTGTGTGAATTTCGCGGCTTTTTTTTTTGCGTTTTCGTTCAAAAACCAAATCAATACCCGAAGGTAACGTGTGTAGTAAATTAATGCAAAGAATTCAAATTCACCTCAGTGTATGTACGTTTTGCATTTCGTTGACGTTGACGTTGCTGTTGACGCTTGAGAAATTTTGGTACACATTTTCAATATATGATTTGATTTAATTTCATTTCATTTCATTTACATCACTCAATATCATTCCTAGTCATCCGATTTCATATAACGCATGTCGCCCACACATTACCCTACCCCCCCACACACACACACACACACACACACCGAGATAAACGGGAATTTGTCCTAGGACATCATCTTAACTCTTCCAACCACCAACCCCCCCTTCCACCCCTAGGCCATTGAAGTTTAATGATTGCAAACTTTGAAGGTTCACCTCTACACACATCCATACACACACTCACACACATTTGTGCATATGTATTAAACAATAAGTTATAGCCGTAAAAGGAGGATAGTTAATACTTGTAGAAACATGTTAATACCAAAAACAAACACACGAATCGAGTCGCGTGCAAACGACCCGGTTTACGGCACAAATACACACACACACACACATACATATATATTTTTCTATATATGCATGCATGTATAGGTGCATATTGTACACCTGAACGTTAATATAAATATCTATGTATGTATGTGTGTATGTACCCCAGACAGAGTATAAATATCCATACATATATGAAATTTAATTGGTCTGGAAATTACATTCCCTGATTTTTGATCTTATCTTCATGCCTGTGCATTATCTACCTATCTATACATACAAACGAAATCCTTTGCTTACACATACGTGTACTTGACATTGTGTGTGTGAAGTGATTTTGAAAGTAAAATCAACGACCCCGCCGCGACCCCTCATACACGAGCTTTCGTTATCATTCTATTCTCCATGTTCATCAGTTTTTTCCATCAATATGAATTTGCCGTGACTGTAGTTCATTTCATCATTCAAATTTGAATTCCAAATCGAGTTACATTACAAAAAATATATAATTTTATAATGCAAATAGCAACTGTCGGCTAACCCAACCAATTAGCTTAGTTAGCACATGAATAATATAGATTTCTCTACATTAACTTCAATTCCAAATGCTAATAAAAACACCCAAAATATTTCCTTATGTTTCGAAAATTATGTTCATTTAATGCAAATTTATGTAAGATTACTATAACATTCGATCATTTTTCTATATTATTCTCAAGCTTATATAGTTTAAGGGATCGGAAAAGCCTATAGATGTGACTAATTTTCAAATAGATGTAAATTTGCTTTTACAGAGTGTTATTACCGATTGTTCCAATTTGGCTGGAAGTATTCAAAATTGAATGTAAACTTTATGTTTTTAAGTTGACCTAGATAGATAGAATTTTCCCATATATTTCTCGTATTGGTTAACTAAAGATCAACTAATGCTGATGAATATATATGTATATGTATATATGTGTGTGTGTGTGTGTGTTGGCCCAAAAAGGTGGCCAATACTTTTCAAGTAGAAGGCTTTCTCTTCCATATGGCCGTAAGTCGTGTCCTACGTCTTGTTATCATTTTGCTCTGAGGGTTTCGCCCTTTTCTGTACTCACTTGGGATTGGGCGTTGGTCGTTGGTCTACGCATACGAACAAAATGGAGTATCCTTTATCCTAAAGGATGCTCTTTCGGTTTTGGAAATGTATCAAGTCGATTTATAGACAAATTATATTGATATTTTTGGTTTTGTATGTTAATTGGTTAGTTGGTTGCTTGGCTTTGTTGACTAATTCGTTCATCCATTCATTTTGGTTTGTTAAATGTTGTTTTGTTTTATTGTTGTTGTTGTTGTTGCTCTGTATGCTGAATGTTATGTATGTTGGATGTATGTATGTACGTGTTTGACCCGAGACCTGACACTTTCCGTATTTCACATTGTATGATATATAAATAGAATGGGCACAGAAACCAAGAGCAACAGTTACACAGGACAAATTTCAACAAGTGGCGGCAACCCCAAAGTGATGAAAGATTCTTTATCCTTAGTTCAACGGCAACAACAATCGCATCTGAATGATATCAGTTTGAATTCATCTACCACCAATACAATAAATTCAATTCAAACCGAAAGCGTCGCCGCCGCCGCCGAACCACCCCACTATCATCATAATCATCATCATCATCATCCGGAAGAGGATAAGAACTCATGTGATAAACGACCAAAGCATCATCAATTGGACACCAAGGAGGCAATTGTACCATTTGTTCCCATATTCGTTGAAGAATCCGATGTTATACAAGGCGCAACGGATATATTGAAAGTAATACGACCGAATTGGGATCTCACCAATGTTGAATTTAAGGTAAAGTAACGACAATCGATTCGAAAGAAACCTAAAAACAAAGAAAAACCATTTCATGTTCCACTTCTACTCCAGACATCTCTCTACCCACACCCACACCCCCCTCTATACGTATGTATGGTAATTCTCCTACTCCTTCTTCTATATGCCAAATATATATACATATATGGGATCCGCTTTCCATATAAATCGTTAAAGCAGATGCAGAATTATAATATGTATGTAATTAAGTAGCGGGTTTTGTCTTGTTTCCTTTTCATTTAATTTCTTTATTTCGTTGTTTAATTATCATTATTTTTTAAAAATTTATTTCTAACATTTGAATTGAGTGAAATGATGATAAAAATGAAGTAAGTAAGTCGTCTCGCCGACTTAGGTAGACCCTACACCAGTAAAGCAAATATGTCAAATATATTCAACAAATGCATCTTCACATGCTTTTTATGACAAGCATATCTTAGTATCTTGCTCACTCAAGCATGCGAGCACCCTAGCGCCCCCACCAGCCAACGGGCAACTGCGACCTTATGGAAAAACGTTTATATGCATAACTTGGCTATTTTTACTCCGATTTTAAACAAATTTGGTAATTTGCTTAATATTAGTATCAAATTTAAGTGTGCCAAATACGGGAAATAATCAAGTTTTTGAAATTTCGAGGGCGTAAAGGGGCGTGGCAAACATTTGAAATAAACTCGATCACTCTACATACTACATGAGCCAACATATCAAATTTGGTGGCTCTATCTCTTATAGTCTCCGAGATTTACGCGTTCATACAGACGGACATGGCTATATTGACTCGGCCGTTGATACTGTTCAAGAATATATATACTTTATGGGGTCGGAAAAGCTTCCTTCTGCCTGTTACATACACTTTAATATACCACTTCACCCTATGGGTGTATGGTATAAAAATTCCACAAATTGAATCGTTTCTAGAGCTTAGGTCTTTGCACAAACTTCTCGTGACTAGTATATATCGCCATATACCCCACCGATGTAGGGTGGAATTATTTCTTGGTTGTGCAATCGTCGCTCCCCATTTTCTCTCCCTCTACGCCCCTTGCCTCGTGTCTGTCTATAACCAGTTATAATAATCATTTATTTTGTTAGATGAAGCAACCTTGAATATTGTAAATAGTTTTTGCAAATTTTTGTTGTGAACCTTGTGGATATATATATATATATTGTTTGTTTATTATGGTAATTAACATTAGTTACGTGATTCGTTATTCTACATAGGAACTATCCCATTGAATCGTAAGAGAAACTGGTTCTGTTCTTTCTCTCCCTTGGCATGTGCTTCTAATAATGATATCAATCTTGAACGTATATATATATATATATATGTATTATGTGTGGGGTTTATAGTCATAAACAAAGTTAAGTGGGCACTTAGCACCCCAAAGTCATATTTTACGGATCGAATGGAAAAGATACTAGCTTGTTTGCTAAAAGATAGAGATAGTACATAACTTTATGTATGTTTTATAGCACCTTTTGTTGTTGTTTTTGTTTTGCTGTTGCTTTCGTAGTGTGTAGTATGAACCGATTTTGATAATGATTATTTGATTGTACACATATGTATGTACATATATATAGACAATCACCTAAATATTTTCCTTATCAAAAGTATTATTTCTTGACCTCGCGCCTTCAAAGCCCCAGGCAAGAGAGTATCAGCATTTGTTTTGTTGTTGTTCGTAATATATATATACATATATACGGATCATAACAAGTTGAAAAAACCCATTAACTAAAACTATATGTATATACTTACTTAAGGTATAAGTGACGCCTTACGAAAACTATGTGAGACATTCTCGAGTCGCTGATTTTGTAAAGCAAAATGTTGAGCTAATGTCATCAAGTTTATCACCCTTCTATATGTATTTGAACATGTGTGTGGATTGCGATAAGGGAAACGCTCTCAAAAGCCAGCCCCCAAAGTTCTTTCGAACTTTGAGACTAGAAATCCATATAACTAAGTTAATGAGGCGATCTTGAATTAGAATTGTATATATGTAGGTACATAAACTAACACAGAAGACGATGATTGGAAGAATTGGCACTAACAAGACTAAAACTTTTACTTAACCATATTAATTGTGATTTAGTTATTTATACGTTTATCGTTCGTTAATTTGTGCTTTTTGTTTGGAATATTCACAATTGTCATTGAATTGGTTACAAATTCTTTTCCTCTTAATATATTCGACAGAAATTTACCGATGGCATTACCAATAAACTTGTCGGTTGTTTCCATCAACCCAGTTTAAAACTGAACGATGAGAATGGCGATACAACATACACAGGAATCAATAATGCCCACAATTGCTTACCATGCGTACAATCTGAGAATGACGATGAGAATGACAATGAAAATGGATCCCCATTGGGGATCAAGAGTGAGGCCAAACATAACCGGCAAAGAGATGGCTCACCTGTACAATACTCCGATAACGTAGTACTTGTTCGGGTATATGGTAATAAGACAGACCTACTAATCGATCGGAAAGCTGAAACGCAAAATTTTCTCTTACTGCATACGTATGGCCTAGCGCCATCGTTATATGCAACTTTTAAAAATGGCCTCGTTTATGAATACGTACCTGGGAACACGTTGAATACGGAAAGTGTGCTATGTCCAGATATTTGGCCACTGGTTGCCCGTCGCATGGCTGAAATGCATCGTGTGGTAAAGAAGAAGGGAGACGCTAAACCCATGCCAATGATATGGAGGAAGACGCAAAGCTTTCTTGATTTAGTACCTGAACGTTTTAGTGATGCTGAGAAACACAAAAGGTAACAAGATACATAACTAGCCATTGGCCATTAGATCTTATCATGATATCTTGTTCTTGTTGCAGAGTGAAAGAAACATTTTTACCTATAAGTCGCTTGCGTGAGGAGTTTAACAATCTGTACAAATATCTGGAGGCTTTACAAAGTCCAATTGTATTCTCTCACAACGACCTGCTATTGGGCAATGTGATCTATACGAAGAGCATGAATGCTGTCAACTTTATCGACTACGAGTACGCGGATTACAATTTTCAGGCCTTTGATATTGGTAATCACTTTGCGGAAATGTGCGGAGTGGATGAAGTTGATTACACCCGATATCCGAAGCGTGAGTTTCAATTGAAATGGCTACGCGTTTACCTGGAAAGCTATCTCCAACGCACCAATATACTCAGTGATGAAGTCGAGCAGCTCTATGTCCAGGTGAATCAATTCGCACTTGCAGCACATATCTTCTGGACAGTGTGGTCCCTACTACAAGCTGAGCATTCCACTATTGATTTCGATTATGTAGGGTAAGTGGAAATGCATACATATATTATCTTCTATAGTATCAATCGTATAGTTAACTAACAATTTCATTCTAATCTTGTTTCTTTTTAGATATGCATTTCTTCGTTATAATGAATACTTGGCTCGCAAGGAAGAGTTTTTATCATTGACTGCATCAAAGACCAATGAATAATTTCCATTTCCATCCTGCTCTTCCTGTCTCCTCCATCTCTTTCTCCACGTCCTATATCTATCTGAACTATCTATTACTATGTCTCTGCCCTTCCTTAACTCTCTCGTGTGTGAGAGAAATTGGTTATGTGTGTGGCCAGTGGCCCCAGTGGTATATATATATACATATGTATGTATCTGTAAACTAAGGCTCAAGCGGATGTTTCTGTTATGCGCATATGTAAATATACTTATAACGTGTGTTCACAAAATCAGCAAAACAAACAACTAAAACAAACAAACAAACAAAAAAAAAAAAAAAAAAGAAATCTTTAAATTTAGTGTCTCGTAATCCGTACCAGCCTTAGTATATGTATATACATATAATAATAATGAATTTGTATATGTTCTCTAATTTGTAAATTGATATTTTGTAGTCATAAATAAAAACGAGATATGTACTTTAAACATAAAAGATTTGCAGTTTAAACAAGATATAACCTGGCAGGATTTCTGTTTATTGTCTTTATCTTTCGTTTCATTAGCGAATGGAATTACTTTCCCTTAATATGATCCACTTTTGTTGCGGTTATCATCTCATGATTGTTGAATATTTTTGTTTACTTTGAGATTTTGGCCCAAGTGCGTATTTACAGTGCAAATACGTTAGATAAGCAAAAAATGTATATGATCATCATATTTTCTGATTCATTGTACTCAATTTAAAGGGAAATTTGCTTTATCATTTTCGAAATGTGGGTACATCCACGATTTTTCCAAGTGTAGTTTAACGGTTTCTAAACCAAAATACAGTTAAATGGAGTCTCATTACAATACAGTATCTAAATGTTATATTTAAATTGAATTGATATTTTCTTTTTTATACGACAATATAGGAAATTTAATTATACATTTGATGTGAAATGTTTTACACAACAATTTAGAAGAAAATTTATTTAGTCTAAAAAATGTGTTTGTACAATTTATTATAGAATCCTACGGATACATTATACTGTTGTCCGATTGCCATCACCTCCAAGTTTTTGCACAATCTAAAACAAAAGGAAAAAAAAAAAAAGAAAATTAAATTTAAAATTTGAGTTTGATTTGATTTATTTTGTCAACCCTGGTATGAGTACGAGTACAAAAAGAAGTACCGCTATCGCTATCGATGGCCGATAACCGATAACCGACAAAAATACCCAGCTGTCAAAACCTCAAATAAAAAGTAGAATTTCTGAGACGAGGCCCAACTACTTTTACGAAGTTTTTGAATTGTTCGCTAATCATGTCGAGCTACATTGCCAGAAAGGGTCCATTGGTATTCTGTAAGTAACTCATGATAATAGACGACTTTGTATATATAAGAAGACTGTCAACTTTGTGTGTCTGCATTAAGAAATGATTACGTAAATATGTAACAAAAAATTTCATTGCTCTTGCAGCCAGCCTGGGCAAGTGGGCCTACAATCTTTCGGGATTTAACCAATACGGTAAGAACTATTAAAATGATATGTTTGTTGTATTGTGTCGTAATAAGCGAAATTCGTCGTTTTGGCCAGGTCTGCACCGTGACGATTGCCTTCACGAGAACGAAGATGTGAAGGAGGCCGTCCGCCGTCTGCCCCGCAAGTTGTACGATGAGCGCAACTACCGCATCATGCGTGCTCTGCACTTGTCTATGACCAAAACGATTCTGCCCAAGGAGCAATGGACAAAATACGAGGAGGATGTTAAATACTTGGAACCCTATCTAGACGAAGTCGTCAAAGAGCGCGAGGAGCGCGAAGATTGGAATAAAAATCATTAAATTGGAAAGCATCCTCTCGCTCGATTTGTAAATGTTGAAATACATAGCTTAGATTAAAATTAAATTGGCTATGAAATGTCGTTTTGGCTAAGGCCATTGGGAAATGGAATAACTCTCGGTTTATTTGAACTGGACTTCACACACACAAGTATTTAAGACAGAGATGTAGTCATGGAATGTGGTTATTGATTAGCCGTGATAGAGTTATCTTACCTTTTGCATAAATGGTAAATTTAAAAGCGTTCCCAAAACGGGTACCCGTCCAAGGAAATTGATGGCTACGGGGAAAAATCCGCTGCAACGAGAAAAACGAATGTTGTAATATTAGTAAATTCGTTTCACTTGTCAGTGAAATGCTTAAAAATGGCAAAACTCTTTAGTTTCTTAACAACAAAATGTTCCAACCTGAAGAGGGCAAAAAATCCATAGGATTCAATTATCATGCCAATAATAGGCCAACCTAGTAGCACAATGACAATGCCCCCAAAGAATGCTGTAGTTCCTTTGACTTTATGACGTTGAAAGAAAAAGCGCAGAGTCCTTTCCACACCGATCACACATCCTAGTCCAGATATAAATAGTATCTACAAGAAATGTGAATATCAAAATTGTGTGTAATTTTACATCATCTTGTGATTTTGATGGGATGGCGGCACCCACATTGCCTATTGCAAGCAAGCCTTTGTCGAATAGTAGCAGCATGCCAAGAAACAAAAACGATATGCCAAACCCAGCCAAGCCGATGCCAATTTCTGTAGGGTAAAGAATTTGTACATATTTGCATTAGCATTTTATTCCGCTTCCGACATATTTTTAATTTAACATACTTTGCAAATCTGTGATCTCGATCATTTTGTTGTTATTGCTTTGTATTTACTTCCTAATGGGATGTGGACAGACACGTAAACAGAACAGCTGATTTGCAGAGTTGCGTGTTGCAATTGTACCATTCGTAATCCCTTGAATGTATCGCTATAAATCGATTTAATTCGCTAACTGAACGGTGGGCAAACATTTACAAGAACATAATCGCTAATCTAACGAAATGTCACAATTTACTTGGGCAATAATTTACACTTTGACTGCTTAAAATTTTGGTGTTGGAAAATACGTCCGTACATCAGTGTTGGCTAACAAACAGTGCTGCAAATCATTTTTTTTATCAACACTCGATAAACTACTTATTGGTGTCGATAAATGTCATTCTTTATCACTTTACCATCTCTATTTTCACACGCCATTTTTACAGTAAGATTTTATTGTACTGATGCTACATCTTTTCATACAGGCTTGAAGAGCAAGAAGTGTTTAATTATTAATATTATTTTAGTGTTTGACCATTAGTGAACATTAGTCATGGATCGTAAGTATAAAAATAGAATTAAAACAAGCTATATACAAATGCATAAGTACATAATGATGTCCTTAGGTGGCGGTTACGGTGGTGGTGCCGGACAGGGATACAACAACTTTGCTGTTCCTCCACCAAATTACCAACAAATGCCAAATAAAAGTGGTAACTACAATGAGCCTCCACCTAATTACAATAAACCAGGCGGAAGTAAGAAGACATGTGCAAAAACTGTAAAGAACTTAAAAACTAATTGTAGCATAATTTCTCTTTAAGGTTATGATTCCGGTCATCGTGGCTCGGGTGGTGGTGGTGGTGGCAGCGGCAGCGGCGGCGGCGGCTCATGGAACGATAGAGGAGGAAACTCTTATGGGTATGTTATTATATTCACTTTTTTACATATGGTTACGAAAGTCGAAAAGAAAAGAGAAAAATCCAAGGGTAAACGATTTAATGGGTACTAAGCATAAACTTTTAGCCGTATTGATGAAAATAGAAGAAGAGATAATGAATAAACTGGCCAAATCAATGAGGAAAAAAAAACGAAAAAAGAAAAAAAACTACTTGTGTGTAAAGGAGTCAAAATGAGAGACTAACAACTATTTTACTCTTTGGTCAAAATCAACCGTGAAAGGAAGAGCAAACAAAAAGAAAATTGGCTCATGCAAAAAAGATCTAGAAGAAATGTAACGAAAATCAATGTCAGGAGTTTTTAAGTATACTCATATAAGTATGTATACATGAAGATATATATATATATATGTGTGTGTATATATATAGTTACAATGTTTTTACTGTACTTGAACGAAATATGGTTCGCTCATCTGTCTGTTCCAGCGTCTGTGTGTGTGTGTGTGTGTGTGTGTGGTCAGTCACACTTGATTTTTATTACAATATTTGATGATAAATACAAAAATTGATATGCCATAGCAACATTTATGCATTTTATAAACAAAAATTACCTATGCATCATATTAACCATGAACTATATTATAAGGTGGCCAAAATGAACAACACAACGAATGGGATTCAGTGTGATTCAGAGAGAGTGAAATGCTGGAAGACAGAACAGAACAGAATTTCTTTTATACCAGCTTTTAACAACCAATCAAGCAACAGAGTAAAGTGTAACACTTCTCCCCGACCCGACCCTACGTCCCCCACATACATATCATCAGATAATGCCTCATCCTTACCATGTTGGCGCGGTGTCCACAAACAAAATGAAAAGAAATGAAATGTTGGGTCTTGTGCGTAGAGAGTTGTTTCAAGCAAAAGGTTTCAAAACACATGAGAATACAAAAATATCAAAGAAGCTAACTTCGGCTATGCCGAAGTTTGTATACCCTTGCAGTCCTTGGCAATGATACGTTTACATTTTGAAATTTCTTTCCCTGCAACTCAATTCATCAATACACAAACAAAACATTCACATTATTACTCTTTTTACTACAAATCTTTCTTCTTCTTCCATCATTCCCCAAGCAAAGCACGGCACGCATACACATACAGTTCGTGTAGCGCTGCGTCTGTGTGTGCTCTGTTGATTTGATGATGACGTAGTTGGCAGCGCTTGAGCCGATTTATATTGACTGTAACTTGTGTTCTATTCATCCGATCAGATTCAAATTTTGGGATCTGAGATTTTATCTCCAATACTATCATATTGTTTCTACTACCATACAATTTCATGGGGATACTTCAATTTTTGAAAAAATGTTTGTTCTAGAGCTATATGATATAGTAGTCCGATCCTGACAATTTTCATACTTTATCAGCTCCGGCCTAAAAGTAGCTCAAATATCAAATTTCATTCCGATAGCTCTTAAGATGCCAGCGTGAAGTTGATTTGCACAGACGGACATGGCTATATGATTCAGCTTCTCATGCTGATCAAGAATATATGTACATATATACTTTATGGGGTCGGAAACGTCTCCTTCTGTGCGTTACAAACATCTGACCAATTTTATAATACCCTCTGCAAGTGTGTAAATATATACAGCTCTCATCCAATAATATTCATACAGATGATTAAACCGTCTAAGACAACCCAAAGGAGATTCAAATTCTAAAATGGCTAAACTATATCTTTACACTAGTTAGATATATAAGTAAATGTTAATCAAATTATAAACTTTCTTACGCATTTATATTTTAGAGGTGATAAAAAGGAAGCTTAGTAAGCTATATATCTATCCGTTTGACTGTATAAATACTTTTAGTTCGTCTCTTAACTTAAATAAAACATTTAATAATAGGAAATAAATGAAATAATTTGAAGGAAAGTTTCAAAGTTCGGCTAACCGAATTTATTATGTATAACACAAGTGTGTGATATTATTTTTGTAAATTATAGTTATTAATCTAAGTTTGATCTTTGGAGATATATAAACATCCAACATAACATAATGGTGTGCTCTAGAGGATGTTATTAGTTATATATGTATGTAAATTTAAGTGTAAGCAAAAGAATTTATAACAAACAAAAAAAACCTCTTGTTGTATGTATATGATGATGATTATTTGATAAAAACGGAAAACAACTTAGGCCTATAGTAGATCCCTCTTCACCAATATTTGCATTACAACAACACATCAACAAATCAAAAACGAAATATATATTAAATAAGTTGTTCAATATCCTATTTTAGAAATGGAGGCGCCAGCAAGGACACCTACAACAAAGGTAAAAATAATGCAAATTAACTGCAATCATATCGAGTAATGTATACCACTATTTTTCCTTCATATTGAACTTAAACAATACCAAAAACAAACTAGAAAAGGAGTACGAAATCAAAGTCAAAACGAAACGAAAAGAAAAGAAACAGAAACGCGATTGAAGGGATCGTTGAAGTGAATAAAAACAACAAAACCAAAAGGTATTTTTTGGGTAGAGAATAAAAATACTTCAAGAAGAACTTAACTCGCGTTAATCCCCATCAAAACCACATAGAATCGTCGAACTCGCCCTCCCCCTCTCTCTCTCTCTCTCTCTTTCGCTCGCTCCATGTGTGTTAAAATAATGGGTAAAATAATCATAAATTAGGGGCGTATTTTAGCAGGTGAAATTGAAACATAAATCATTTTGTGGTGTGGTGGTGTACATTTTGCCTGTGTTGTGAGCAAAAAACAAACAAAAAAGGTTTAAAAAAAGGGTTTAGGTTAAGGTTACAAACAAAAATGGTACACAGACAAGAGTTTTTAAGAGTTATTTATATTAAATATTGGTCAACAACAACAACCATTGAGTAACAACTACAACAAGTAACGAGTACGATGACAACGACGAGAGTTATTTAGCTGGTTAACTGTTCTCTCCTCTCCTAATATGTGTGGGTTGTGTTTTGTTATGGTTAATGCGTCGTCATCTTGTTGTGTGTGGAATGTCTTTGATCAAATTTAGACACTTCCATTAAATAATAATAAATAAACAGGACTATGATTATTGCTCCATCTATCTCTCTCTCTTGATTTGCCACGATATCCCAAGAACCATTTGATTGTGTAAACCAAAGGAAGGAAGGAATATGCTCCTCTCTATATATATCTCTCTCTCTCTTTGTTATGTTCTATTACCTTACCCTCAGTAAGCCCCCGTACCCCCCCGTGTTAACGAGTGATATTTCCCCTTTGAATAACATTGAAAGCAAAACAACAGTCAAACGAAACGAAACGAAGCATTGTAGTTATCTCTTTTAAAAGTAGTTATCTAAGCTTATCACAGTGTTTCGAATTGCCGTATCCTAAAATTTCATTGCTCATTTTTATAGGACCTGGAGGTTACTCTGGTAGCAGCGGCGGTGGCGGCGGCGGCAGCAGCGGCGGCGGCGGCAACGACATGATTACTCAGGAAGACACCATCTTTGTCTCAGGAATGGATCCATCTACCACAGAGCAAGAGATTGAAACTCATTTTGGTGCCATTGGTATAATAAAGGTTTGTATTGGTATTCGTAGATGGAGAACCAATTTGTTGGACCCTTTTTGGTAATGATTTATAATAAATTTTGCAGAAAGATAAGCGTACTATGAAACCAAAGATTTGGTTATACAAGAATAAAGAAACTGGCGCCTCCAAGGGAGAAGCTACTGTCACATATGATGATACAAATGCCGCACAATCGGCCATTGAGTGGTTCGATGGACGTGAGTTTAATGGATGCAGCATTAAGGTCTCATTGGCCCAACGACAGAATAATTGGAATAAAGGAGGCGGTGGTCGTGGTGGCGGCTTCGGAGGTCGCAGCCGTGGTGGAGGCGGCGGCGGTGGAGGTGGAGGAGGAGGCGGTGGCAATCGCTTTGATCGTGGCGGCGGCGGCGGTGGTGGCGGCGGAGGCGGCAACCGTTTTGACCGTGGTGGCGGCGGCGGAGGCAGCGGCGGTGGTGGTGGCGGTAATGTCCAGCCACGTGATGGTGATTGGAAGTGTAACAGCTGCAACAACACCAACTTCGCCTGGCGTAACGAGTGCAATCGGTAAAAATAGTGACTTGTCCCATATCAGACTGGATTTACATCATTTTGTTCCTTGTTTCAGTTGCAAAACTCCCAAAAGCGGTGATGAAGGTGGCAGCAACGGCGGCGGCGGTGGCTATGGGGGTGGCGGCGGCGGTGGCAGTTATGGTGGCATGAATGACCGCGGAAACGATCGTTCTGGTGGCGGAGGTTTCCAAAGCAGAGATCGCAACTCAGGTGGAGGCGGCGGTGGCTACTCTCGTTACGGAAATGATAGCGGCGGAGGTGGTCGTGGCCGCGGAGGCGGTGGAGGCGGAGGAGGTGGTGGTGGCGGTGGCCGTCGCGATGGCGGTGGCTCCATGCGTTCCCGACCGTATTAATGGACAACATGACAACGCATGCAATAATATAATACATCAACACAACAATGAAAAATTATGTTTTCATACTTTACATAATAATTATTATAGCAAGTACTCCTCCTCCTCCTTTCCTTTATATATTTACCAGTCGGAAGAATATGAGAAAAGCCGCATTAAACAATTACATTCAGTTTGTCATCCAAACACCATCGGCTACACACACACACACACACACCACAAACATAAACACACCTTTTGTCTTAGAATATAATCTAATTTAACAAGAAATAAATGTAATAGATACATACAAATAAAACAACTATGCGTTAGACTGGTTAAATATTGACCCCTAATGACAAAATGATGCATTCTTTTCGTCCATCTGAGAGTTTTCTTTACAATTTCTTTTTTGTTTAATAATTATTGGTTTTTGTTTATGGGAATATACATAGTTAATATTACAGTTCATCTTTCTCTAGCAAGGTGTAGCGATGTTTTGAGGGTCCCAGCTCTTTGAATTTAGACTCTGGTGGCGATGTGCCCTTTCCGGTTTCAGGTTGTATCTCATTATTTGTGGGATCCGGCCCATAATGGAACTCTCTGAAAAGAGTGGGGGGGAAACAATATACATAAATATCAGCCGTCATCGTTTTGTCAGCTTTTGTTAGACAAACCTGTGCAGCTTGCCACTGTAGAGATCCTGAAGGAATTGCTTTAGCTTGCCTGCTGTATACATGTCACTGAAGTGAGGAAACAGATACATATGCTTGAATGAATCAATTGCAATCAAAGGCAAATCGTCTTCAGATTTTCCCAAATGGTGTAGGGGATGGGCAAATCTTTTGCCATCTGCCGTAAGGAAATTAACGTTCTCTGCAAATAGTTGGATAAGTAATTTGGATTAATATTCAATGAATTGGCCTGCTTACGTTTCTCGTCCAACAATTGCCGTTCTATGATTGATTTGTAATCCTTAATGGAATTATGATCATCCGGCCGATGGAAGAGTATGAGGAATGGGAGACCCTCCTCAGTTAGTTCTTCGGCATTCTCAAATGTTATTTCCCTCACAAGTGGCACACATTTCTCTTGGATCCAAATTTTGAGCTCATCGAAATTCTTTAGACTTCCCGTGAAGGTTTCATCATTATCGTGCGACAATGCCACATCGGGCCTGAATACAATTATGGGGTTACCTTGTGTGTATCAAAAATTGCAATTGAATTAGTTCAATTAGTCGGTAAGAAATTGAAATTCATTTACCGGGTGGATGCATAGCCAGAGATGCATCACCGAAACCAACATGGAATTGGCAATCCTCCTTTAGATTGGTAGCCACCTTCCTGAATGTATCATATTCGGGCTGATCTCTGCGATCGAAATAGCCAATTATGCTCCGTTTCTTTGAGTCGAGAGTCTCCAAGTCCTTCAAACTTTGGAACTCTTTAATTGGATCCTCCAATTGCTTCTTAACAAATTCGAGAAAAGCCTCCGCCGATCGCTGGCCACGATATTCACGCTTGCTGAGCTGTCCATTTCGAACAATTTTCAAAGTTGGATACTTATTTATGTGAAATCTTGAGGCTATCGTTGTTTCTTTATCACAATCGACTTTTCCTAGCACTACTTTACCAGCATCGGGAAATTCCTCTTTAATCTGCAATATATTATATGTATACATAATGTTAATTAGTTTCATATGTTTGCTAATCATTCCGCCTAATGTTTAGTTCAGTTTACTTACCTTATCCGCCGCCTCATTGAAAATTGGCGCTAAAATATTACTAAACCGACACCACTCCGCATAAAAATTTAGGAAAACCAATTCATTAGATGCTGCAAAAGATAATGCGTATACAATTTTGTAAAGTTTTCAATTTCAAGTTAACCCCATTGGAAAAAAAGAAAACGTGTAATCTAAACTAAAACTAGAACTTAAAACATTTTCAATGTGCTATGTTTATTAAACCCAGAGGGCCGGGGCCAACCTCGACCGCATCGAAGTTTGTATACCCTTGCAACTGTTTTAGTAATTTGTTCCTTATCCACAGCCATCAAAGTCTAATGTTAGCGACAGAACGGCCTACAATATTAGCACAGGAAATAACAAAGATATTGATCCTATGATCCTAGAGCTATATGATATAGTGATCCAATCAAATTCGACACATTTATTAACAGATACATAAAACTAACAAATGTTTCATTTGAAAGCAATCGCGTCAAAAGTAACAAAGCTATTGGCAAAAGTCACTGTTTTCGACCGATTGCTCCTATGGGAGCTATATGATATAGTAATCCGATCTTTATCAAATTTGGCACAGTCGTTTATAGCTGTAATAGACTCCAATATTCACATGATATAGTGGTCCGATCCGGCTGAATCCGAGATATACAAACTGTGCATTATATACAAGCCTACATACAAAATTTAGAGCTCTGTAGCTCTAACGGTCTAGGAGGAGTTCGCATCGATCTAGACGGACGGACGGACATGGCTATTTGAACTCGTCTTGTCGTGCTGATCAAGAATATATATACTTTGTCTGGTCGGAGATGCTTCACACTTCTGACCAAAATGAATGTACCCTTTTTGCAAGGGTATACAAATAAGTTGAAATTAAGTTTATGTAATTCTCAATCAAGTCCTATTGATAGGTTAACTAGCTCTCTCCAAAAATGACTCCATAAATGATTCTTAAAATATACGACGAGTTTTAGTCTTTTGTCTCTGGTCGTTTCTGTTTATTTTAATAAATATGGACAACACCTGTAACCCAATAAATAAAGAACAATTTCTCAAAGAATTCATTTCTATAACAATAATTTGCTCATACAATGGAAAGAAAAATATGTATGTATATAGGATTGTTGTTGTATGTACAGATGTACATATATGTCTTTATACAGTGTTGGAAGAAATAATAGAAACGGCATAGAATTTACTTCCTTTTGTGTCTGTCTTTGGCAAAACTCTACTTTTTTGTAAACTGAATGGGTTATTATCAAAACGCTAAACCAAGAAATCAAAAAAATTATGTTTTGTATATTCTAAAGTAAATTCAATATAAAAACGAAGACATTTATTATTAGTCCCTTGGAAGATAAAATAGAAACGATAATCTTTAAAGTAAAAAATAGGAAGTTGTTGTTCAAGAAACATAGCAATTTTTGGTTTCAACAAATATTTGAATTAATATGAAGTCATTCCACCCTTATTTTTCAAGACTTCGTGGCAACGACATCCCACGGAATCAAATAACTTGTCGCAAATAGCTGATTTTATAGAATACCATTTAACCTCGATCTTTTCCCTATATTCTTGCTTATTTTCTGGTTTATATACAGCAGTTCTATTCTTTAATATTCCCCAAAGGTGTTCCATTAAGTTTAAGGCCGGGGATTGGGACGGTGGCTTTAAAACATTAACTTAATTTTCCTTGAACGAGCTGGCAAACAGCTGGGACGAGTGTTTGGGATCGTTTTTCTGCTAATATTCTCACTTTAAAGTCAATTCTTCTTCGGCATAAGGAAGCATAGTATTGTTAAGGACATTTACTTTGTTGATGGCGCACATTTTATCCTTTATCCAAACTAACGGACCGACACTTGAAGAAGAAAAGCAGCCCCAAAACATAATTTTTTCACCTTAGTGCCCAATGGTCTTTAAAGCTTGTTTTGGACCATAAGCTGTACTTTTTTGCTGTCTTACAAACACCCTGCCATCAGATCCAAACAAATTTACATTTGTTTCATCCGACCACAGCACGTTTTTCAAATAGGCCGGAAGCATATGTTGGTTAGCAAAATCTGGTCTATCTTTTATATTGTTCTTGCTCAAGCACGGTTCTTCTCGAGCACTATATACCTTTAACCGCTTTAATTTCAATCTTTCCCGGATAGTTCTCCTGGTTATTGATGCATTTAACTTATTTTTGAGCTTTTCCGATGAAAGAAATGGCTTTTTATTCGCATCCAGCATGATGATCAGTTCGAATTTTGACGTTGAGACGTGGGGGCGGCCACGATTTTCATGCTTATATTCACAATGAATAGCGCAAAGCCCTGTTACTCTTGGGCAATTCATTAATTTGGCGATCTTTCCAATTGGACGACCAGAGTTTCTTAGTTTTTTTATAATTTCCCTTTCATCCTCTAAGAAGTGAGTGCCACGTCCCATACTGCATATAATGTTATTAAATTTAGTGGACTTTAAAACCTTTAATGTAGAATATTAAATTAAAACCAAAAAATGGACATCTATGAGACTTAAAATGTTTTTGACTGAAAATATATGGAGCGTTTCTATTTTTTTTTCCAACCGAAAAAGGGGTTTGTTTTACTATGAAGCATGTAGAAGAAAAAGTTTCGCGAAAATAGGTGTCGAAATGTATGAAAATAATAGAAGTACTATCCCACATTCTTAAACACTGATTTTTAGGTCCGATAATTTGCCCAACGTTGAAAAAAGAGATTTCAAAATCAAAAAAGGTTGTCGTTTCTATTATTTCTTCCAACACTGTATATGTATGTAGCAGCCTCTGTGACCAATCAAGTTGGCATTATTTATTGGTCTAGTTTGTATTCTGTGGTTACTAATTTTAGAGAGTTACTAGTTACTAGTTTGGCAACCGGAATTAAAAAGTGTTGAAAATTATCTTGACGAAATGAAGTGTTAATTGGATTGATAAGATAAAAGAGAAAAACAATGCAAGACTTTTGCTTGAGTTTTTTCCAATTGGAAACCGAATCCCTTTACTTGCCGAGATAGTTCTCTAGAACAGGGTCGTAATAACAGTTATTATTGTTCGGAGCAATCCTGTGCTAGAATGTGGGAGGGAATTTCGCCGAAATACTCAGGCACACATTTCAGTTGTGCACTAACACGTGTGTATTGTATTGTATTGTATGTATATGTATATGTGCATGCATGTAAACCCTTAATTTGAAATATTTAAGTATATCTGTGCGGAAATACGGTCATTATGGGGTATTATAGATGAATACAGGGCATACATACAAACATACATATATCGACCACGTCGGCATTGACCCGGAAAGTAAAAGAATTATCGTGTTTAGAGAGATTTGAAATTTTTGGTGTGACACGTCAATACATGAAAAATTCAGAGATGATTGATTTTCGGAGAGTATAGCGGTTCAAAGTGTCAAAATGTTTTTTTTTTCTCTCTTTTTGGGGGGAAAATGGCATCTGGCGAGCAATGAGGAGCGGAAGGATGGGGAATGGGCGATAGAGGGTGGGCCTCACCTAATGTCATATCAATGTTTTCACTGGTCATAGGCACCGCACCAGCATCTGTTGGGGTAGGATGATGGAGAACATGAAGAACCTGAAAACATACAAAATATAAAAGATCCTAATTCAATTGCAGCTCTCGATCAACAGAGTTGTTGTTGTTGTTGTTGCTTTCGGTGGTCTGCAGAGAGCCGGTCATCACTTTTTGCTCATTGTGATTCAGCGACGGCGGTGGCAGACGACACGAACACGTCGACTTACCGCAACTAAAGCTAAGCACGGTCCCAGCAGTGGACTACTTCTTATTTGAATCATTTTTGATGAGTTGTGGGTGGCAGGCTAAGCCGATTATCGATATTCCTAAACACTGGATTTGTAATTTAGATAATATAATTCACTTATACATGTGTTTGGAATGGAATTGCCTATTATCGTACTTGCAGTACGCGTATCTAGAATACAAATAAAAAAAAAGTTTTAACAACTTCGTTGATAACCGTGTGATGACCAGTGTTGCAAATTGCAAGTATCAATTAATCGAGTAACGAGTCAAATGGCAGCCGAAATTGATCGATTGATTCTTCGATTTATCAATCGATAGTTTCATAAAACCAGAAAACCATCGATGGTTTTCCAGCACTAAAAACAAAGTATACATATGTATATGCAACAATATTTGCGGATCTTTGTTTATAATAGTTATGGATTTTATGGTGGTAATAAAGAGCAATCCGTACGCGTTTTCAATTCGCCAATAAATAGACAACAAAAATAATATCTCGAGAGCTGTTATTCCAAGGTTTTCTGGACTACAAATGTGTGTGTTATATGCATATATACATCCATATGTACATACATACATATGTAACAACTCGATTCGATTGTTTTTGTGTTATTGTTGTTTTTGTTTCTTAACAAACACGCACACACACACACACACAAACACCCAGAGAGAGCGAGAGAGATATACAGAAACACGCACACATACATACAAATACTTGCGTATAAAAAGTTGATTTACTTTGTTTATAACACAATATGCCAATGCCAAAAAAACTCGATTATATATATGTGATAAATTCCATATACATACATATAAACACTTGTGCATTGTTAATATGAAAACTGCGGGATATTCCTATTCACATATTCTATATGCATATGCACACATACATACATACATACATCAATCAAATGTATTGCGCACCTTCTACGTTTGCAATATATGTACATATATACATAATGCACATTATCTTCTCTACGTACATATGTACATATATGCATGTACATAACCACACATACATTCAACAAACAAAAACAAATTAACTTCGATCTATTATAAGAGTAGCTGCTCTGGTTTTTGTGTGGTGTGGGAGTGGAAACATTTAACAAATAACAAATTCGAGAACGCACTGTTTCTAATAAAAGATGATGAATATGATGCACAATGGTTCATTTCATTAGCATACATCATTTTGATGCCCCGGCAGCAGCAGCTCTAACAGGCTCAAAAGTCTTACCAAATTCAAAATGCACCTTATCAAACATAAGGTCATATTCCACCTTGTTTTTTGTTTTTTTCCATTTCTGTTTTTAGCCAATGAATCAATCGGCGGGGGTTGTTCTCAATTCCATCTATGTACACATTTGTGTGTCGAAGCGTCCTCATTTCGTCTCATAATCGATAAAAAGTTCTTTTCTAACTTTTGACCTAGAATTCCATTTTCAATTTGGGCCTCTTGAAGATTTTTGAAGAACAGAATTGTGTAATACATACATACATTTGTATATGTATATGTGACTGACATCTTTTAAAGTAATTTATTTATGCGAAACCTTTTGTTTTCCAGCCGATTCATAATATGTCAGATGGATCACCGCCTCCGTCGATTTGTTTTATACGTGCCGCCGAATCTTATCCAAAAACGCAAATGGAGAAGGAAGACTCACAGCTGTTTGTACCATTTCAGGAACGTAAGTAGCAACTGGGAGAGTTAACAATTACATCATTATCATGTTGCCATCCATCCACATGCCTTTATAGTTGCCGGCGAGTCCATTAAATACTTAGGACGCACCGATGATGGGGTACTCGCCCTGTCCAATTATCGCATATTTCTATCAAAGGAGTCAACTGCATTTGAGACATATGTGCCACTGGGCCTCATCGAATCGGTCCACGTTCGTGATCTATTCCAATTGATTGTCAATTGCAAGGATGCCAGCACAGTCAGATGCTCATTTCAGTTGGCTGAGCAATGCTCTAAATGGCAACTACGCATTCAATCGCTAATCGGTGTACCTGAAACGCTTGAAACGCTATTCGCTTTCCCATTCTACTCCTGGACCTGTGACCATCAAATCGGCCAGGCGAACGGCGGTAGCAAAGAACGTGCCGCCTCGCTAACAAATGGCAGTTGCGCCCATTCAAAATCTTCGGCCAACATTGAGAATGTGGCATGCAGCAGCGAGTCCAGTGCAAGTAATCGCTTACAGCGGGCCACACGATATGATACGGACTTTAAAAATGAGGTATCCCGCTTGGGCTTCGATTTGAAGGGCTCGTGGCGTATATCAACGGCGAATGCTGACTTCAAATTGTGTCCATCGTATCCACAAAAGTTATTAGTTCCTTGCTGCATTACCGATGAAATGCTGCACAATGTGGCCAATTTTCGTGGATCACGACGCTTGCCGGCTGTGGTCTGGCGTCATCAGAAATCGGGTGCTATACTGGCCCGTTGCAGTCAACCGGAAGTCGGCTGGCTGGGATGGCGGAATACCAAAGATGAGCAATTGCTCAAAGCTCTGGCCGATGCGTGTGCATTTGATAGAGGAGAACATGCAAGGCGTTCATCTGCCACCGCCACAGCCACCGCCTCCGCCTCTGCTTCTGCCTCTGTCGCTGTCGCTGCTATGCAACAACAAACCAAATCCACAAAAGATACAAATGGCCAGTCGAGCTCATCGGGCAAAAGTTCACCATCATTGGAAGACTCGTCCCATGAAGAGCTGGCATTGGATGAAATTAGGGTAAGCAGACTTTTATTTTGGATCTTATCGAAGGCGACTATGGCGACTTGTAATGAATGGATTTCCATTTGATTTGCAGAAAATTCTTATAGTCGATGCAAGAAGCTACACATCGGCGGTTACAAATCGGGCTCGCGGCGGGGGTTGTGAATGCATTGAATACTATCCATGTGCCGAAATAGAATTCATGAATTTGGGAAATATACATGCTATACGAAAAAGTTTTCATGCCGTACGACAGTTGTGCGCATCATCACCCGATGATCCAAAGTAAGCAAAGCCTTCCATGCCCCATGTGAATATGAATTGAATTCCATTTATTTTGCTTGCAGTTGGTTTGTCCCATTGGAGAAAACAATGTGGATGCAGCATCTATCTGGCTTGTTGGGCGCAACCATGACAGTAGTTCACACCATTGAGAAGAATGGCCGGCCCGTACTGGTGCATTGCTCTGATGGATGGGATCGTACGCCGCAAATAGTGGCAACAGCGCAACTCTGCCTGGATCCGTATTATAGAACAGTTGAGGTAAGGTGTACCCCCCTCCACATCGAAGTGAATTTGGATTGACAATGTTTTGATACTTTGAAGGGTTTCCGTGTACTGGTTGAGCGTGAGTGGTTAAACTTTGGTCACAAATTTGCCGATCGCTCTGGCAACGGACCCCATTCAGATGAAGTGAACGAACGATGTCCCGTATTCCTGCAATGGTTAGATTTGGTACATCAAATACATAGACAATATCCGTGCAGCTTTGAATTCAGCATTGGCTATTTGGTAGGCATAAATAAAAGTGCATTTAATCAATGTTAATAATTCAAACTCATTAATTTGATGTAGATTAAGCTGGCACAGCACTCACTGTCAGGTCTGTTTGGCACGTTCCTATGCAATTCGCTGAGAGAACGAATTGAGAATTCCGTTTTTGACCGCACATTTTCTGTATGGCCATTTTTAGCGGAAACTATGTATAGAAATCCACTCTATAAGCATGAGACTGAAAAGGTAAAGCCAAATGATCTAAAGAGGGATACTTATGAAATGATGAATTACTTTGCAGGTTCTTTGGCCAAGGCACAGTGTGCGATGTTTATATTTTTGGTCTGATCTATACCTTGGTAGTTTAGGTACTGGTACTGATCTTCCATTACAAAGTAATGAGAAGCAAAATCCACACAATGGTAAGTAAATTAGTTGGCTCTATCACATATCTCTCTCTCTATGTATGTATGCCAATTTAGGATCGTCAATGACTAAAACACGATCATCTGAGGACATCACAACAAGTGAATTGGGACAGAGCACTTTTTCGAGAAGATCAAGTGATCCAAATTTGGCCGTTGAATCTATGTAAGTGAAAATACCACGCTCTACCTATATATATTTGTGTATATATATATATATATTTTCTTAATCTTTAGTGTTTCAGACAGTCTAAATGTGAACAGTAACTCAATGTTTGATATACGATCTAGATCTGGATCTGAGGCAAACAATGGTGTCTATGATAGAGATGCGCGGCATGCTGCTGAACGAAACAATGTGGACAATGATAATTGCGCTACCAATATTACCTCAGAGTTTTATAATAATGACCAAAGTACCAAAGTAGCTTCTAGCCATGATGATATATTATTATTGGAAGCAACATCACAATCAACAATCAGCGAGTTGGCCAACAGTTTGCAGCAAATGGATTCAGTTTCCCAAACTCAAGCACCACAACCATCACAACCATCGATCGACTCAAGTAGTGGGACGATGGCTGCAGATCAGGGTCCTGCTTCTTCTTTTAACAAACAACAAACAAGTGATATAAGCCAATCCCTATGGCATGGCCCAATTGATACTAGCACAGATACCTTAATTCCTATAGAACCCATGCAAAATGTTCGAATTGCCAGCCAGAATGAGTATGAAAATAATGATGACGATGAAGTTGATGCAAAAGAGAAGACAAAGAGTTCAACGGAAACAGAGTGCAATTCCACAATTTCAACAATTGTCCAGCAAACCAATAAAATGGTCGGTCAAAGTTACAACAATTTGCCGAGAGTTCATGTGAAGCCCAATAATCTGCGATATTTACAAAAAAGTCTTGCAAGTGACCATTTGCTAGACCATTTGGATCTTCATGTAACCAGAGAGAGCAGCAATGATGATGATGATGATGAACATTCAGCTAAAGCTGCAACTGTCAGTGCAGTGAATGGAGCAGGAAGAACGGGTACAAATGGAACTTCAAACCATGGCAATTCTGCTTCTGTTGAGGAGCGCATTTGTCTCTCGCCCGAACTTCACAGATTGAATAGTCAATCTCAAAATATATTCTCACCATTCGAAATGCCAATGCCTAGCAATGGCAATCGAGTGCGTAGGAACACATTTGGTTCCAGTCATAGCAAAGATTTAGCCCACTTAAAATACACGGAAAATAGCAGGTAAAATCGAACAATTTCATCAATTGGAGTGTGACAGTATTTAAACCTAATTCAATGTATTTGCAGTACAAATCATCACTTTCCATCGCCGGGAGTGATATCATTGCCACCCACTCCACAAGGTTTTCAGGAACGAACGCAATTCACGATATCCTGTCCGGATGGTTTGGCTCATGGTTTGAGTGAACAAAATATTCGACTTCATCAAATTGTACAAGAACACAAGGTAAAAGGAAACCTCAAATAATGCCCAATGTGCGTGACAATGTGAAATTAATAACTATATAGGCATATATGTACATACATATATAGGCCCTGCACCTATTTAAATATGTATATACATATATCGATTGGTTAATTAAGCTTCTCCCGACAGTCATGTTACACACCTTTTAATTGAGCACTGACTCGATGATTATCTAATTCTAGCTACGCGAAGAGATCCTCCTGCGTGAAATTCATGGCATGCGAATCGCTCTACTGCAGAAGGGATGTCCGAGTTGCAATAGCGTTGTATCGGCAAATGTGGAACATGTAAATATGGAATATAATATAAATTACACTTTATTCCCATCATCATCATAAATATTACGATATTTTGTCCTTCATACATACAACATACATTTCATCCAAGCTATTTGTTGTTGTGCTTGTCATTTGTAAACAGAGAGGCACAAATGGAAATCAAAATAAACTACACTACATTTGTGTGGGTGTTTTCCATTTTCAACACTCATTCTATCTATATATCGGATATATTTCAAATATCGGCTCTATATATTGCCGCTGTTGCATTTTAACCAAACAGTTCAAAATAACTATTGAGTATTATATACTATATGTATATATAATTGTGTTTATTTTAATTTTCTGCTAGATTGTCTCTCTCTCTCTCTCTCTCTGTTTTTTGTCTCTCTTTCTCTATCTCTCTTTCTCTACGTGTCCTCTAATTATTTGTATACAATTTCTTTAGGAAAATGGATCTGATATCGTTGAAAATGCATCGACATGTTCTTGGGAAGCCGTAGAAGAGCGTAGTGGTCCCTCATCGTATGCTCCTTCCTCAATACAAGAGAAAAAAGTTTCCAGTGTCCTTTGGGTACCAGATCATGCAGTTTCACGTTGCTCAAATTGTCAAATTGAATTCTGGCTTGGACGAAGAAAACATCATTGTCGGTGCGCATTCCCAAACAATTAGTGTATCATTTGCTTTTGCTCTATTTGTACTTTCTGTTTGATACTCATACAAAACAGGTCATTATCATCATCATAATCATCGTCATCCTTGAAAACATGCATACAATTTGTCACCGTAAAGTCAAAAATTCGATTCGTTATCGTTTCGAATCCATAACATAGGCCTCAAATCTTATGTCCAAGGTCAAAACACACAAAAAATACACAAATGCTGCATAAAATATCCTTATTATCTGATGATCTGATTAATGTCCAAGTTACCATTGATCTTTTAAAAAACAATTCGCCATTTGATTCTTTTCTTCATCAGATCATGTGGAGAAATTTTTTGTGCTGACTGTTCCGAGTATTGGGCTCCGTTGCCATATGAGAAGCTTTTTAACCCAGTCCGACTCTGTGGCTCCTGCTATACGGCAGTGACAACAGCAACTGCAACAACAACAACAATAGGAACATCCACTAATGTACAAGATTATCCAGCTAATTCAGCCGACCAAATTATATCGACTGATGATGATACAGCAAAGCCTTCTGCAAATTCCTAAGAGTTTTTATTTTCCATTAGCTCTAGGATTTTGACAAGATTGTAACAATATGTACATATATAATATATATATACCTATATATATATATATATACTCAAATATTTATTGCATATGTGTTAACACTATAATAGCAAAAAATTCATTTTTCTGTGTATGTGTGTGTATAGTAAAAAGAAGAAACACGAAATTATACCTTTTTGTTAGAAATATATTTATACATACATACATATGCACATCTATATGTATGTTTGTGTGTGTGTATACATTTTGTCATGTTACTGCTTTGGCATAGCAAGAAAATTACGTTTTTATAAAATTTTACTTCAATCCGATCCTTGTTGTTAGCATAAAGGTTCTCTCAAGCCCCCGATAGAATCGAGTGGTATTTCCCCACAATGATAATGATTTATGGACAGACAGACATTTGTAAGGTTTTTCAAACATGTTCACCGCAGTCTATGGGGTCATTTGACCTAGATATTCATAACTTCTTAATATGGTCACGCCCATCGAGAAAGCAGCGATCGATCATCCGTCCTCCCTCCTATGATGCAATGCACCGACGAATTGGATGTACTTATAGAATGTTTCATGATTTGCGCTTCGCAATTCTGTTTACAACTTTTAATACTTTGTAAAATAATAAAGGAAAAAACAAAAATCTACAAAGTTTTTGCTATGTCAAAGGAGTCATTTGAACAAATTTCTAATTTATATACATATACAAAAATATGAAGTAATATATTTACATATGTAATATATAGACTATAAATTATATGTATACTTATAAAAAAATATATATATATATGATGAAAACCAATTGTACAATAAATAAAAATACATATGTCATTAACATTAATTGTGAACGAAGTCAACTTTTAATATTCATTTGGGTAGAAATATTTTATTTGAATTGTTTGTACATCGAAACGGTCTTATCGATAGTATTTAATATTATCGAATGTTGTGGCTAGCGCCAGGCCAGGGTTGCACACAAAATTTGACCGCAAAATTTGAAACATGTGCATGGCGTATTATATAAAAGAAAACAAGAATTTTATTTCACTAATCAATTTAACAGAAAGCTCGAACAAGATTCCCCTTAAAATAATCTAATGCCAGAGCTATATTTGAACCCATGTGTTATTTGTTTGTTTGTTTTTGTTGCTGTTGTTGTTGTAACTTTGGTTAATTTTCACTTATTTATATATTTACATATTTTCCGCTTGTAGCTAAATGTTGAATGGTGAGAACTGGCACTACTTGTCCATGGATTCTGAATAGGATGTGCTGGAAATGCTGTTGCTGATTAGAAGTGGTGTCGCTCCTTCTTGACTCTTGATCAATTCATTGTGCTGGTCAACATTGTAGTGATAGAAAAACGATTTTCCGTACTCAAACGTTGAGATCATAATGGCACAGGCAGGTGCCACCTTAAATAAACGTGGCCCCAGCCCAGCGAATATGCCACCTATGCCACCAAGTCGATAAATGCTTGCCAGACGATCTAAAACAGATCTGGTGATGGCTGTTGACCGGGGCGGCGGTTGGGGATTATCTACGGTAAGACAAACCGCAGTATTACCGAGATCAATGGTGTTGCTACTGCTAGCAATCGATATAGCAATGGATCGTGGCCTACCTGAGAATATGAATTTCTCACCAAATTCGATTTGGTCGTGTGTCTTGATCACATCAAACGGTGTGGTTATAGTAGCAGCTACCTAATTATAAAAGTCAAATGGGAAATAATAATAAGATAATTGAATATTGGTTATCAATGTTAACCATTGACTTACCGATCCCGAAATAGCACCGGCCATGAAACTGAAACCAAATGAGGGCTCCACAACATTGAAGCTGCTCTTCAGGTACTCATATGATGTCCAATAAATTCCCGAAAAGGGAACATCTCTCAGAATGGTGGGGGGTAGACCACGCCACAGGCCTAGAATACCCTGAGATTGAACCACCTGTCGTACAGAGCTGAGCATTTCTGCATGGCTCATCTTCTGTGATTGCATCTTGGTGCGTATCATTTCGACAGGACTAACACATGTCACAGCCAGTACGCGTGCTGCCACTCCAGCCGTAAGGGGGACCAACATAGAAACGTCTGAGCTTGAGCCCGCTGGCCGGTTAAGATACTTGTAGTGAAGGTCGGCGAAGCGAGCCTTGAACTGCTCATAGGCCACAAAATATATAATTGTCGATGGCAGGGCGGATATCAACGTGGGACTAAGGCCAGACCAGAGAGAGCCAATACCCTCACTGCGACTGATTTTAATGAATGCATCCTGCAATGAACACGTATAAATTTAGGTAGTTATTCATTTTTACTAGGGAACTAAATATGAAAAACCTACAATTGTGCCGGAGAAGTGTGTTGCTGGTTTAGCCGGACCTGAATTCGGTCCGCATGGACATATGTGGTCCATGAGGCCATTGCAATATAGGAAACATTTCTGTGAGAGCATAAGCGACTGTTGAGTTTGTAGACGCGTCTTTATCACATCCAACGGTGTCACTAAAATTAAAAGACAATAACAATGATGACAATTGAAGGGCATTTGGCGAAATTCAAATTGAAACTCACTGAAACAGGCGGTTATCATGGCTCCTGTACATGCCGAGGCCACCTGTTGCAGTGGGCGAATGCGGAATCTAGGATCAGTCATGGTGTTAGTCCTGCTTCCGGCACTGGCTTTGCATCCCTCCACCGCTGACTCCGACATACTGGGGCTGGGGCTGGTGTTTGCGTTTTATCCAGTTTCTTCCTTGGGATGTTGATGTGACTTTGTCAATATTCCCGCCGGCGATAGCCTACACAAGGATAAAGAGGAGCACGTGTTTGTCACTGTTTATATTAGAGCAAATTAAAGAGTTTATAGATCATGATGAAATTCCATGTCCAGTGCCCACCTCATCCGACCCTTAACACATCTCTAACACTTCTCTTTCTCTCTGCCGTATAAGTTATCGATACGAGTTGCCGTCGATATACATATATAGTCGATAGTGTGTTTATGTTATCGAAACATGTAACTGTAACGGCTATTTCCAAACAGTTCTGCACTTACCCGCCTCCTTGAGATCCAGATTGTAGTGGAAAAAGAAAGCTTTACTATATTCAAATGTAGATATCATAATGGCGCATGCTGGAACGACGCGCAACATGCGCGGCATTACACCAACATAAAGACCGCGTAATCCTTGCTGACGATAGATATGGCCCAAGCGATTAAAAACTGAGGGCCGTGCTCCTGGACCAGTTCTAACAGCCGGCCCCACTCCTGCTCCGCCTGTTGCCTTACCCTTTGCCATGCTGTCGGAGTGGAGCACATCCTGGCCCAACTCAATTTGTGTATGAGTGGTAATCAAATCAAAGGGCATTGTCACCCATGTGGCTAGCTGGAATTGTGCAGGTGAGTTGAATCTTAAAATAAACCGTTAATCGAAAGCTGCCACCCACCGCCCCGGAGACTGCTCCTGTTAAAAAACTAAAACCAAATGTCGGTTCTGTCACATTGAAGGCTCGCTTCATAGACTCATATGCCGCCCAATATGTGCCCGAAAAGGGAGCATCTCGCATTACTGTCGGTGGCCAGCCACGCCACAAACCCAAAAACCCTTCAGTGCGTATCAGAGAGGCCAACACTCGCCACAATTGAGCATATGTCATGTAGCCCGATTGCATTTTAATCCGTATCATTTCGATGGGTGTTATGGCGGTAACCACAGCAGTGCGTGAACAAATGCCAGCAGCCATGGGCACTACTGCGGGGACAGGCATCATTGCCGATCCCACTGCATCCGTATCCGAAGCCTGAGCACTCTGCTGCCACATAAAGTACAAATTTCCAAACGAATTCTTCAGATATTCATAGGTCAGAAAGTAAATAATGGTCGATGGCAAGGCCGACACTAGAGTTGGACTTAGTCCCGACCAAAGACCTCCGATACCGTTGGTACAAACAATCTTCATAAAGGCATCCATGGCACCGCGCAATGGACGCAAATTGGTTGGAAGTTTGTCGGGTTTGGCAATGCATTCGGTGGCATTAGGTTTGCAGACGTGTGTCATTAGGCCATTGTGGAATACATAGCACAGCTTGGACACTGTCCGGCGCTTGGGCCCGGTGTGCTGTGTTTGGACACGGGTCTTAACCACCTCCAAGGGTGTCACTGTGTTCAGGTGGCAATTAACTGTCAATCTGATGGCTGATTATCACATTCAACTTACCGACAAACGTGGTGATTAGGCCACCAAAAAGCGCGGACACAACCTGTTGCGTGGGCTTGATGCGATATCTTGGATCTTCGCTTAGCACCGATGTGGGCAGGCGCAACGGATCGTTCAACGGATGCTCCAAATCTTGAAGCTCCTCACTATTCGTTTCCGGCTCAGGTGGCATACTTACAAAAGTTTCTCAAACTATTGTTTTTATGTGTAAATGATAAAAATCTTCCTATCTACATTTTACCAAAACCCTGCATCAATTTAATCCAAAACGCCTGCTTGGGTTGTTTCCATTATGACTATCACAAAATTTGATAATTCTTATGTTTGCTATCAAGATCGAACGAATATATCAATTCCTCAACTTTATTTGCCTCCAATTTAGAACAAATTTTTAATCGAAAGGCCAAATCCAAGAGTTTAATAGAATTTTATTAAAACTTCCCGCTTTAGCCGGTTAAGTCGAAGCCCTTCTGCAGTTGCAAGCTTTGCTGTTCTTTTCTCGCTTCATGTCGTTTGAATTCCCAACTACTTTTAGCGTTGAAGATATGGTATGGCCGTTACAACTGTGGGGATTCTTTAGCAAAGTCTGCTGATGATGGAACTTGGTGGTTCTTGATTTAAAATTTTACAAATAAATTAGTAAGATCTATTGACCCAGCTAAAACTCAGTTTTGATTAACTTCAATAAGGTCGAAATCTAGACTAGACTTGGGTAAAAGCAGCTCATCGAGGTGAACTGGCTCGCTCGTTCTTTTTTTCGAAGTGAGCCAACTCACTCATTTGGCTCACTGGCTCACTTGTTGATAGCTCATGATCCGATAGTGAGAACTGAAGTAAAATACGTTACATAGTTGCTGGATGATTGGTTTTTAATTGCCTATTTAAATTGCCTTGTCCTTAAGACACTTACAAATCTTGAATTTAGTCTGTTGCGTTCCCAAGACCTCAAAATGATACCAAATTTCGCTGTGCTTTCCAATTAACGACATTGTTTAATAAGTTAAACGAGAAGAACGCACAATGAGCCATATGAGTGAGTGAACAAAACTGAGCTACTGAACAAAACTGAACTACTGAGTCAAAATGGGCTAGTAATCCAAAAAGAGCCATATTGAAGGAACCAGCTCAGTGGCTCAGTTCAGTGAACCATTCATTTTGGCTCACTCACTCATGAGCTACCCAAGCCTAATCTAGACAAATAACCGCTTTATCTTTTATTAAATTGTTTTTTTTTTTTTTTTGGTTTTATTTTTGTTTTTTTCTGTTTTAGAAATAGATTTATTTTGGGCTTAGCAATTTGGGGATAGAGAAATAAAAGAAAGGGAAATAAGACAGGAACTACAACACAAATTATTGATTGCGTTTAATTGCGACAAATTATAAATATGAATTAATTTAAATCAAATTTAATAATAATTTTTTATTACATTTAAGTTAATTATGAGTAGTAAGTCAGTATTTTTTTTTGTTTTTCATATATAAAGACAGAGAGGAAAAAAATATATAAGAAAGATGTAAACCAGTGTACATATGTGTGTGTGTGTGTGTGTGTGTTTGAGGGTGAATGTAATCGGATCTGATCTCTGGATCTGATTTCTGGTTGCTGCGCTACTGGTACTGGTGGCTTTTAGTGGTAAGTTAACTGGGGGGATGAGTGGTGGTGGTGGTGGTGGGGAAAGGATTTCCTTTCTGTGTTTTTCACTTGTGCGCAATCGGAATCAGTGTCTCGCCGGCAGTGAGGGCTGGCAATGGGGCATCCACAGTTAGAACACCATCCTTGCTTAGGGACGATCTTATCGATTCGGGATTAACACCCTTGGGCAGTAAGAATTCACGATTATATTCCCTATATACACTCTTTGTGTCCGATTTCTCCTCATGCTTGGCATGCACCTAAACAACAAAAAAACAAAAATTCAATTCAATCTGAATTTTGTGGTTTTATTTTGCTAAACGTCTTACCAAAAGTTTCTGATCGACCGTCTTGACAACAATCTCCTCTGGGGCATATTGACTAACATCGAAACGCAATTTCAATACTTTATTGTCGCCCTCATCCTGTATCAAGGGTGAACTAATATCGGAAACGTAGTTCTGTTGCTTGGTTGGGACTCGTGATGGCAGCGCCGAGTTTGTTGTTGAGCTGCAAGAATAGAAATCAAGAAACTTTAGTATAATTCTCTCGACTAGCTATGGAAACGAACTAATAAACACAAAAGAAAACAAGTAGAAATTGAATTGTGGCAAGGATTTGGGTTGAAATACCTTGTTGAGGAATTTGTTGTTGTGGTGGTTCTTGTTGTTGTCGTTGTGGTATTAATACTATTACTATTCCTAGTGGTGCTAAAACTTTTGTGAAATGTGCGCCTAAAGGCTTCCATATTAAAACACACAAACCGCTCCGATTGCCGAGCCGTATTGAAATGAGTCGGGTTCCTTTCCAGAGCCTAGCGGAAGGAAGGACTGACTCTATTTATAGAGCCATGACAGACTGCAGCAGCTGCATCATCATCAAACTACTTCTAATACTACATACATATGTATGTACATATGTATTTATATTTAGATATACAATGAAATTCTTGATTAGACTCACATATCTGATTCATTTTTGGAATCGATATGCTGTTTCCTCCTTTCTTTTATCATACTTTTCTATTGGTTTGGGTTTTTGTGGTTAAAGTTAAGCCAAGTTATCACAAAGATATTATATTTGTGTGTGGTAACCTAAATACCAACATATTCTTCATATAATATAATATCTCTTGCTAAATATAGTAACAGAAGACAACGGCAAAATGTTGCGTGTGTGTTTGTGTGTGAGTTATTTTTCTTAGTTTTTCAAAATGAATTTGTTATTTGTTCCAAGTGACAACAGCCCGTGATCGAGCAGTTGTCACTCAAGAAGAAAGACAACGGGACATGCTCGAGGAAGGGGGAGAGAAAGAGATGAAGGAAAGGGAGAAGGGATGGGTAAAATTGCATCAATTTGTTTTCTGTGCTAAGAAGAGTGCAAAAAACCAAAAAAAAAAACCAACAAGTGTTAAAAATAATTGGATTATACAAAATAGAAAAAATAACAACATGTAAATGGTATTTTTTGTTGTTGTAGCAATATTTCCAAATACCTGGTTGTTGTTGTAGTTTTTTTAGTAGAGCTTTGTAAGACAATTTATTATTATTATTATTTTATAAGTAAGAAGATCAGGTTGTCGTTATTATGATTATTATTATACATAGTTGTTGTTGTTGTTGCAGTTGTTGTTGTTCAGTAAGCAGCATGTAAAAAGGTTGTAAAAGAAGGAAGATATTATGTAGATAATTTGATAAGGAAACATAAGGCACTTTACCACACTAACAACCACCCACCCCACCCTTACAACAACAAATGACACATTGGACTTCAAACACCTTGGAGACAAGAGCCTAAGCAGTTCAAAGAGAGCGAGACAGACAGAGACACAAATCAGGGCACGTTTGCCGATAAGCACAAGTCAATCACGCACCACTTCAAAAAACGACCTTGCCAACATGGAATCTGCACAGTTATACATACATATATGTAGATAGATATATCGGTATTAATTCATTACATTAGGTAGGAGACCTACGACTAGTCATTATCATATTGGCAAATTACCGTTCTCCAACGGTACACACTTGTGTATAGTGTAGCCAGAATGTCTAAATGTAGAAGAATGTGTATATGGGGGAGGAGGAGGAGGAGGAGTAGTAGGGGGACCAGCACCTGTCAAAATGTGTGCGTGTGTGAGTAAGCACAACGTAAACCGCAGCAGACACAGCAGGCAAAGCAATTGGCGCTCACTCTCTCTCGCTCTCTCTCTCGTTTTATCTCTCAATGCCTGATGATGTCATGCATAATTTTTTTTCTGTTGCGCTTATTGAAAAAGCTTTGGCGCAAAGAAATTTTGAAGAAGCAACAAAATTATTATAAAAGAAACAAGCTCAAACAAATATGTACATAAATATACATACATATGTACATACATATTTATGTATGTATGTGTGTATCATGTGTCAGAACAATCCAAACTGATCGACCAAGAGATTGGTGGGAGAAGGGATGGGGCATTGTACAGTGTATAATATTTATCTCATCATGATATCATCTTTACTTAGTTACTTAGTTAGCTGCTGCCATTCATTATCAGCATCGGGGCAAGGCATGGATTCTACCAATAATGGCAAATAAATCAGCAAATCTATTTACGCTCGCTGTGTGTAAAAATTGCTGTTTATTCAGCCCATTTAAAGTACAAGTTGTAAACAATTAGTCGCTCTTAAGTGATTTCAATAAATAGATACATATGTACATAGCTATAGCCCTGATGATCTTGACATCTTCTACAAATAACACTGGAATCTAAATATGTACATATATGCAGTTATTTTGTTTTGTCTAATCCCCATTAGTGTTGGAAAACAAAGAAACAGCAAAGGAATTTCAATGGCGCCATGCAATTGGCCAATTGGCCGAGTACCAAACTAGCAAAAACTTTGCATATCTCACTTGTAAGAAAGAGAAAGAGAAAAGGGAAGAGAAAATTACATACATATGTACATACATTATGTAAATATATTAAGTGTACATACATACATACATACATACATACATACATATGTATGAATTGAAGAAATCACAAATAATCATGAAATTTTAGTCATTCTGATTGTTTGATTCTTTGTTGCTGTTGTTGTTGTTGCTGTTGTTGTTCCTAGCGCCATACTTATCGACATCTAATCGAATAAGGCTAGGCCATAAATATTGCTAAAGATAATGATTAAAAGCTTTGGGGTTAATCAAAAGTGTTTCGAATGCGCAAATCTAAGGGTTCCGATTTCAGTGAATACTTTTACTTTTTCGTTATTAAATGTTTCTATGTATGTATGTATGTATGTGTGTGTATATGTATGTATGTATATGGTTGTCTGAAAGATACGAGAAAAATCAATTAGTTTATTATGCACATGTTTGCTATGCGAGCGATGACGCGACTGGAAATGATGGTGAAATGGCAAATGAAATAGATTTTTGACCACATTTTGGTTTTGAGGTTCGCCTCGCTGTGCTTCTGTGGAGTTGACTCATCCGAAAGCACTAATGTCAAAAGTCAATTAGCTACAACATCAATAATTTGTTTGTTTTGCTGGTTTCCACCTGCAGGAAGGACATCCAAACACGCACACACACACACACACTCAGCCATACAGGTGTGCGTAGTGGGTGCACCGTCTGTATATTGCCATGGAAATGGGGGCAGGGGGGAAACTTGCAACAAATACACACAGTAACCAAATTGGTTCGATTATGTCATAGATTGAGGTCGAGCCCGAAACTTGGACTGAATAATATAAAAGTGTTTAGAGTATATTGTTTTTTGTTTCTCATGTTTTTGGCGGCCTCAAGTGGTCGGTTGTCGGTCGCCCACGCCAGGTTGACGCCGATTTTGATTTGAAAGGCGCGCAACCGCGACGACGACGCGTCGACGTTGTTGTTTTTGTTTTTAATGGCTGAGCATTGTCTGTTTATTTAGTAAATATTTGAATTAAGCACACACATAGCACATCTTTATATGAAAATACATACATACATACATATATCTTTGTATATTATAAATACCTGCAGAGGCAGGTGAACATACTGTGTGTGTGTGTTTGAATCTCTGCGTGTGTGTGTGCGCCTTGCCAAGAGGCTAGCCAAAAATTCCGTTATGGCTCATCATAAATGGGATTGTATAAATAAAATGCAGCCCTGATGTATGTATGTATGTGTGTGTGTACATATGCGCCAAAATGTACAAGTGTAGTGAAGGATACACGAGATCGGACAAACAAATTGAACAGCTGTGGGATAAAAGTGGTGTAGGAGGGCCTAAAACATGTGTGTGTGTGTGTAGCAGCACAGACATTTCGAATTTTAGCTCAAGTGTGAGTCATCCTCAAATAACCCCCCGTCTGTGTGTGTGTACATACATATGTGTTTGTGTACGCAAGAAATGGATCTGGCCCATTTACTTGTGCTTCTTTGCCACCCCATTGCCGACCTCATCTCCATACCCATTGTAGATACATTTGAACTTTCCAGCTAAATATAGGCAATGCTATGATGATGTGGGGGATTGGATTCGATCGATCATACATGCTTTATTCCTCCCTTCAAAACAAATGTTCCTGCTATCAGCTGTTTTCCTTGTTATGTATCTTTATCCCACTGTAAACGCTATTCCTCTCTCACCTGGTTGATTCAAAGAAATTGGCCTCACGATTCATCAATTCGTGACGGAACTTGGCCATCTCCTCCTCCATTTTACGCATCTCGGAATCGAAACGTTCGCGTATGCTGCTGAATTCCGTGTCGATAACGCTGAAGTCACCCATTTTAATGGGAATATTTCTCTTATTAGCTTCGGCCATTTTTGTTTTTTATTTATTTATTTATTTTCTTATTATTTTGTGTAAATACTTTCTTCACTCGCGGCTCGCGCTTTGCTTCTTAGTTTAATTCACAACAACAAAAAATAAACCGTCTGCTATTTGATGGATTTGCTTAATATGTATGTATGTGTGTCTCGTATCTTATTCTTTCGTACACTTTTAGGGCTTTAGCTCTCTGTTTCGCACAAATTGCCGCGTGTCAATTTCTCTGGTAGACTGTTTAGCATTTTTGGCTTGCAGAGGTTTTTATAGTGCCGCTAATACCGCAAACGTTGTACAAAATAATATATAAACATATGTATATGTTTTCTCTCAGGCAAAATTCGCCGAGCCATAAAAAATTGGCCTCTCGCCGCAATTTCTTGCCCTCTCGCCGTAACTTTTTGCCCAAGAGCGCCACTGAGACAGACAACACACACACAGACACGTATGTACATTCAAACCAGAGAGTTAGCCGCCGTCAAAAGAGAAACACAAACATACACACTGAGACAGAGAGAGAGAGAGAGAGAGAGGCAGAGGAAGACACACAGAAAGAGAGAGAGAGAGAGAGAGTGAGTAAGCACCCACACATGTGCGCTCAAAATTGCTCTCTCTTTTTCTCTCCGTCCTCTCAAATTCGAGTGAATGACAAAGCAACCAACGGTAGTTCGCTCTTTAATATACTCTACCAAATATGTAGGTGGAATTATAACGTCATCTTATTGGATTATTTACAAGATTGGAGATTTCTTTATCCCTTTGGTCCGTTAAGATACAAATTGTTTGTGTTTTGATTAGAGAGGGATTTGTGTTTTTAATATTATATTTCATGAAAAGGGCATGCAAAAGTTGTCAATCCCAAGCTCAGGAGAATCCAAGTTTGCCTTGCATTTATTGTTTCACGCATGTGGGTGGGTGGGTGGAAATGGAAGTGTAAAAACCAGTTAAAGTAGCCGTTTTAGGGCAAAGAACGGACCCAGATCGGTTGCTCTCACTCTCTCTCCCTGAGCCAGCTGGAATACATATGTAACTCTGGGTGGGCGGTGCAAAACGTTGGCGTTACATATCTATTTGAAATGATTTGTTTATAAACAACTAAAAAACACGACAGAGAGCGACCAAGAGAGAGAGAGAGAGTGAGGGACAGAGACATAGAGAGATGACTAAGCGGTGACATTGGAATTGTCATGGGAAGACTTATCCTTTTTTGGCCAGAAGATTAACATAATAGAAAGAGAATTTGCCAGATTATTAACGATTCATGGGCAACGACACCATCAACAACAACAACAACAACAACAATAAAGAATAATAATAATAATCATGATCATGAATTACAAAAATAACATTAACAATCATCAGCGAAGGTGTTGTGTGTTTTTTCATTTTTGTTTTCTGATGATGGCCCGCCCACATATGTAGAAACCGAAATGCCGGCCTGGTATTCAAACAATAAACTCATTTTCATCGAAAATGTACGACCTTGAAGGCGACAAAAATCTTAGCTAAGTCCCCACTTCCATCATGACTGAAAATAAGAAACAAAATAAAAATAATAACAATTAGCCAACATTAAGATGCGTCGAGGCGTCGAATGTCAGATATCCCGTGATCAGTTCTCAAGGAGTTCACCCCAGGTCCGCATTTAGAGAAGCGGATGTCGAGGGTTGTAAAACATTTGGCAATATTTTCCAATTGGCCAAAAATTTCTTAAAATTTTATTTCAGCGCCTTTCGCCCATCAACTACAAAATGGAAATGAAAAGAATCTGAATTGGGACCCCAACAGATGGAACTTGCCTTCAGATCTTCTCGACTGATTATATGTACACTTTTTGTCTAATGCCTACAGGGTATAAGTATTTCAATTTTCCACGTCATCATCATCATCATCATCAGCATCAGCATCATCATTGTGATCGAGAATATTCAGAGAGATTTTCTTCATAGTCATGCCAAAGACATTTCCCATTCCCCTTCCTCGGCGCCTTCGCACAAATCAATCAAAAGAAATTTTTTCTTGCGATGATTTAGCATGGAATTTTTGTATAATTCACTAATTTTTCAGTTAAGGCAAATAACAGCGGACAAAAGCCCCAACACCTCCTTCCCTCGCCCTCCTCCATGCTCCCCCCCGCCATCGTTCCCATTTCGACCCACAAATTCAACTCGTGCGTGGGCCGAGCGTCAGCATCTGCTTGACGACAGCATTTAAAGTACATATATTTGTATGTACATATCCATATGTACATACATACATACATACATACATACATACATATATCAAATATATAGTCTGTAAATATGTGTCAGTAAAACTGGCAAGCAGCTAGAGCTAGGCAAAAGCAAAAACCAACAAGTGCATGTGTGTACATACGAGTATATTTCATTATTCTATGTACTATATACAATATATGTACATACATATATCGTATACTCAGCCAAATAGATAGATCGAAAACGAGAGAGAGAGGGAGAGGAGAGAGAGAGAAAGGCAGCAAACATATTGAAAATCTATCTATCATAAAACTGAGATCATTACCGTGATCTATTTGAATCTGATCTAATCCGATTAATCACACTTACCATTTTTGGTAACCAATATTCTACGATATTCACATCGAAAACTCGAACCAACTAAAGATCCTAGAGCTGATACATACATATGTACATAGATGGATTAGAATCAGTAGCCCCCCCGTAGATCCGCTACTGATTAGAATAATATTGGTTTCAAGATCCCGATTAAAACTAATTTCCAGATAGATAATATCAAACTTCAACTTCAAAAATGAATTAAATGAAGCCTTCATATCGATTGGCTTATTGCCGATTTTCTAATTCTCCATATGTCTCTGAAATATTCAATGAAATAAAAAGGGACGTTGCAAGTTTTGAAACAAACTTGATGTGCATACATAGAACACGATTCTACACACCGAATTTGATGGCTCTGGCCCTTAGAGTATCCGAAAGCTATGTGTTTATGCAGACGGACAATATGAACACGGCAAGGTTGGAAACGTTACCTTCTCTCCCTGTTACATACAATTTGGGGGCTTCGATATAGCATATCATAGTAGGATAAGTAAGTCCGATGAACAGTTTCACTTTTCCAAAACATAGCAATCGTTGAGTTTTCCAATTATTTGACCTGCTAGACGATTTCCCAAGCAATATCATTCTGTACCAGTTATTCGTAGTGTTCGGTTCGTTTAGAAAACATTTGAAACAATCGACAATACAGGCTAAAAAAAATTTTATTCGTTTTAAAATCAAAAAAAAAATCCTTGACCAAATAATGAATTCTTTAACCAATACAGCAAACGGAGATAATGGGCAGACGGATGATCCTGCACAAAAGACGTCGCAAAAGGGGCCAAGGACAGCCGTTTCGGAAGCTCTGATTAGCCTGGTGGAGCGGGCTAAACACTTGAAGATAGATCTACGCAGTCCAAATCTTACCAAGAGCTGTCCCATTATCCCCCAATCGTTGAATGCTGCCACGATGGGTGGTTCCATTGCCGCAGTTAGACCTAACAAGAAGCAATCAACGAAATTAAAGGCTCGAGGACCTGGACCAGCGGGGGCTTCAACTGGACGCAGTGTTGCTGTTCCGCCGACTACAACAACAGCAACAGCTGCTCTCCGAAAATTGCGTAAAATTGATGCACAGTTGGGACAACATGTCGCTGGATCTACAGGATTGGCACAAGCACCACCTCCACCACCTCCTCCACCACCCCCACCACCACCACCACCGCCTCCACCGTCGCCGAGATCACCGCTAATGAGTGAACTCAGGCTGGCAATGCAAATGGCAGATGCACTGAAGGATGAGTATAAACGTACTGACGTTCTCACAAATAATATTGTCCACGAGGCAATGTGCATCAATGAGGAGTTGAATATGCAGTGTCAACATCAACGTGACCTGGATTTGGTCCACCAGATTGAAATGGCCGCCGACAGCCATGGCTTGAATTTGCTCCTAGCAAAGGACGAACTAACCGAGATGACAGCCCGATGCCTTAAGGCTTTGGAGCAGAGTGCCATATCACAGGAAACTGCCCATTTGCGCATTCTTGACCAGGGAACTCAAACCACATCTCCAGTGTGCAATGAGTTGTCCGAGTTGGCAAATGCCATTAACCAAATGCGTCAACTCCTGGGCAATGTAGCTGACCCGAAAATGGCAGACGTGCTTAAAGAAACGGAGACCTATCGTCCCATTGAAACAGTGCTTCAAATGGCGGATCGCATAGAAGAGATGCGTAACTTGATGTCCTCTCTCAATGTGGAAGGACCCGACTTTGAGATGCGTATGCGAAAACTGCTTTCCGAGAGCGAACGGAATGTCTCTTTCCACAAAACGATGACTTCTATGGAGCAAGAGTTTATCCAAATAATATCACTTGCACCGAAAGTTGTTGCCAATGAAGCACCAGAGGAGCAATAGATTTAAATCAATATATAAAGATATAAATATATATCATGAGCATTCAAAATATCCGATTTTCATTTCCCTTTTCTTTTTCCATCTATCTCTTTGTCTTTTTAGAGCTTGTCCTTGCTTTCATTCTATATGAAATATAATAGATGTATATATATGTTTTTAACATCTATTGGAATTGTAATATTTTTGGTTATTGATAATGCTATAATTTCATTTAGTTAGTTTTTAACTTGTTTTGGTCGGCAGCGTCTTCTTCAAGTAATCCATCTATTTCGTCTAGATCTTCAGTCTCGTCATCAATATGTTTAAAGAGAAGACGTCTCTTACTTAGCGCCAAACTCCAGGTGACAATCCATAAGGGTAGAAATGCTGTACACACGGCAAAATATAACCAATTGCCATAGATCTGCACAAGAAAATGGAACACGAGGATGATTTAATATGAAACATCAATTTGAAAAACAATATTTGCTTACCACAGAATCAATTAGGGCAAATGCAGAGGCATCCATTGAGGCTGAAGCTGCTCTAAGCAACATTTTCTGAATGGATAGTTCGGGAAACTGATAGAAAGTCATAACTAGAACAATGCCATAGATCACAATAAGCGGATTCAGTAGGAATGTGATGAAGGGCAGCGGATTAGTTTTCTGTTGCTCTATTGGATTCAGGGCTATGATCAGCGGCACTGTAACTAATCCCACAAAGAAACCCAGAGCAAAGTTTAGCAAGCCGATAACTATAAGTGAGCAGCCATAGATGAGCAGGAGAGCAATGTGAAGTAACTCCAAGCCACCTGGCGGTAAAATGACCACAAACGGCATTACTATGCCAATAATGGTCAACGAGGCCACGGTGCAGGCCGTGAGTGGAGCAGCACTTAATGGTAATTCCAGAAAATATGGTTGCAATGGCAGAACATTTCCTAAATACCCAATCATTAGACTGGCAGTTAGATATATCATCACAGAGCCATAGGGCGTGGGTTTGCCCGCTGATGCAAGGCTAGACCATGTCAAATATGCCTTGATAAAAATACTGGCCACCATGGCCATTAGAGCTGGCATATAATCTCCAATTGATATATACCGATCGTTATTAATGATCACATAGAAGAAGAAACTCTGATGGAAACGCTCAAGTAAATTGTTTAAACTTCTTGCAATGCCCTCAATGGCCTTTAGCAGGGCTGCACCTGAATTTGAGTTTGATTTCAGGTGACTCTGTTGCCTCTTGCTGGCCGTTATGGTAAGAGCATCGATGCGATAACGATGAAAGAGGCCATGATTACCAGTGGGCACACCCGAGCTTTGACTCATCAACATTGTGACCATGCGCTGCAAATTCAGTTCATAGTTTGATGATGATTGACGTCGTCTTTTCTTTAAAAGTTGCTGCTTATGTGCCTGCTTGTAGCCCGAAGTGAGCCCCTCCTTGGCCATTATTCTTTGCACCAGATTGAACATATCCAAATTTGGCAATTTTCCATTGAGTCCCTCAATCTTCACATCGACATATTCGATATCACTAAGATCCTGGACTTCTATATTAAGAGCTGCTTGCAGAGAACCAGCGCGGGCTGGTAAATTCCCAGCCCACAAGTACTTGTTCGCAGAGAGCCCATCATCAGATCTATCACCCTCATGATAGGCTTCCAACCAGGCCTGCATGCCCAATTGTTCTTGTTCGGTGACCAAGAAAATTAAATCCTTTGCCCAATAGTTTTTGCCTGTAAATTCAAATAGGGAATATTTCAGTGCAATTGGACATTTGAAAATGGTGAAATCACTTACGTCTGGCAAAGTCAGCAAATGCCATTAATAATGGCACACTTGGTGCCAAATCCACATGCACCGAACTGGGGGCACGATATGGGGCAGAGAAGACTACGCCCTCAGTAGAACCAATGCGCGGGGCTCTCAATATGCCATAGACATTCTTTCCATGAAACTCTTTCCCACCACCGAATGGATAGCGCAACGTATAATTGTGAATGTGCGTCTCTAGACCAAATTCACGGAACTTTGCCGCTATCCAGGCATGCGGCGTTGTTGATCTATGATCCTGACGCTCGCGCTGCAATTCCTCTAACAGTTGTACGGCCAAACGATGGGCATCTATCCGTATCTCTGGATAGAGCAAGCCTAGTCAAAGAATCATCTGTTAGTAACCCTGTTTAGAAGGTAAAGACATTGTGTAGGCTTCTCACCTGGCGAGAGAGCATTTTCCGACAGATATGTGCTATGGTTAAATTCGGGAAGGGCCAAGCAACAAAACCAGACCACGCCCAATAAATATATGGCGTAGGATAACTTCCGCACATGCTTGGCAAGGCTGACAACAAATTTATTTTGCGTGGGCAACGAAGGATCCGAAAGTAATCCCATTTTACTTCTGCGTGTTGTTCCTTCTTCTTCCTCTTATAGCTACAAAAAAAAAATACAAAAAAAAGTTTTCGATAGGTTTTGCTCCGATAATGTCGATTACGATAAGTTTGCTCCGATAATGTCGATTACGATAGGTTTACGATAGGTTTTGCTCAGATAATGTCGATTACGATAGGTTTGCTACCTACACAGATGGCGACACTGAGCTATTCTGCTGGTCTATCGATTATCGATATTTTATTGAATTTGAAATTTACTATCAAAAAACCGTTATAACAAATACCGAAAAAGTTTTTTTTTTTTTTGGCATGATTGCGTTTTAAAATGTATATACATATAATTTTTAGAGGTTATCTTACACAATTAATAATGAATATAACGTTTGAAAAGTGGTAATTCTTATTTCAGTAGAAACGTACTCCATAAAATGTTTTTATATGAATTCGTCTACTGTATATGACTATAATAGAACAGTAAATAACAACTGATATATGTATGTATATGTGCGTATAATATATTGTGTTTCTCTAATTACAGTCGAATTAACTATTGATCTGTGGAGTATTGCGTGTTGACCAAGTTAATTCAAAGGACGTACAATTGATTGATTAATTCCGAATTCTATCTAGATAAAAGCAAATTGTCCCTCTTTATCTGTCATCGTAAACGATAAAAAATTCGTTGCCTTATTAGCCTTTATACGTGCGCATATGTACATATGTACATATGTATATCTGATTAGAAATGGGGATTAAATTCGGACGATACCAATATGGCCGATGTCGCCCCACCACAACCAATCTAGGCGTTACACACGACCCAAAACTATTGCAAGCGTTCCCCTTGCGATAGCCCCTCTAACTGGCGGTTCGTTTTTTTCTATTTTCTTTATATTTGTTGTTCTTTTTATTTTGTTTGCCACTTTATCAGTATATAAAATAATCATATTACTCGACAGACAGCACGATCGAGTACTATATGTACATTCAGAATGTATGTAAGTGAACAAGTGCCCTTTAAAATGTCATTACTTTGTCCATTGGCAAAGTAATTGGCAGTAGGATGGTCCCAGTCCCACAACTGTCTTGACTTGTCTTGATGTTGTTTTCTCTCTCGGCTCAGACAGATTTGTTGTGTACCTTTTCATAACTGTTACCAGGTAACAGCATTTGTTTTTTTTTTTTGCATTACGCTCTCCATTGGGCAACAATTGAAATCGTTTTTAATGATTCAGCAAACGTTTTGTTTTTTTTTTTGTTTCTCAGCTTTTGTTGTTGTTCCTGATGAATATGAATTAGAGCTTTGTTGTTGTTGGGACTTAGGTAAACGCAACGAACGGAAAAAGTAACATTCGAACATTAATTGTGTCACCGACTTAAATTTACTCTCATACTTGAGGCAAATACATAATAATATTTTATGTGGTATAATTCTATAAGAGTTTTTTGAGATCCCATAAATGTTTGCCATCATATTTGTAGATTTTAGATTGATTAAGATTAGGATTGAACTTCCTTATTTCAAAAAATGATTCTAATGTACGTAAGATACTGTGAAATTCCATTAGGAAATCAAAATTATTTCACCTAGATAAGGCTTATCATACACCGAACCATAATATTAGCCAGATGTTCTAGCCAGTTGATAAGGCCATGACATATACCCTAACCTAAAGCACAAAAGGGTTTTACATTTTTCTTGTGGTTTCTTTCTAGTAGGTTCCATCGATTTGAAACTTTTTGCTTTGCAGCTGGGGCTATTATATGTATATACATATGTATATAAAACATGCTGGCTCATACTTTTGTACATACATACATACATACACATGTATTAATAAATGTGCAAAAAAAAACTAGTTTTGATCGTGGTGGAACCGCGTGATGAACAGACAGATAGACGACAGAGGGCTCGTCCGCGGGGGGCTCCTACCCAAGCTTATACGTAGGCTTCGAAAGAGAGAGTAAGTCTAGTAAGAGAGAGAGAGAGACAGCTGGCTTTGCCTAGACCCACTGCACTTGGATGCATTAATCAGGTGTGAGTGGGCCACTAGGGCAATTAACAGCTGATCAAACCAGCTTTTGCTTTATATGACTATTTCGATCTTGCTCTAACATATACTTATATGTATATGTATATATGACGTTGTTCAATATTCTCCAGACACATTTAAGATTGTTAATTTCGCAATCAAAATCTTTCCGGGATCCCAGACATTCATGTTTGCGATAAGTTTCCAGATAAGAGAAAATACGAGCATTTTGGGTGATATACTAGTGGGGGGAGTTCAAAGTTTGCCCACGTGTTTTGGGGTTTTAGAAAATTTTATTGTACGAAAAAGTTGTAGGTATTTGTTTTTTTATCTTTTCACTTTTTCACTTAGGTATACATCGATCTACGATCTAAGGGGTTAAATATATAGAAATATGTATGTGTATGTGTGTTTGTATGTAGTAGCATCTTTTCTTTTCATATACATATTATATATGCTCTTAAGAAGTGGTTGAGAAATATTCCTTGGATTTGGTTGGATCGGCCACCATGGTCTTTTGTCCAGGCTTCCAGTTAGCTGGGCAAACTTCGCCATATTTATCGGTATACTGGAAGGCCTGAACCAATCGCAAAGTCTCATCCACGCTGCGTCCCACAGGCAAATCATTGATGGTTATTTGGCGCAAGTTTTGCTTATCATCGATAATGAAGAGACCACGGAATGGGATGCCAGTCTCCTCATCCAAAACGCCATAATCACGAGCAATCTTCATTGACTTATCGGCCAACAGTGGGATGTCCATGCTGCCAAGACCACCCTGTTTACGGGGTGTATTAATCCAAGCCAAGTGAGTGAATTGACTGTCTGTGGAGCAGCCAATGACTTCACAATTGATTTTACGGAATTCAGCTGCACGCTCCGAGAAGGCAATAATTTCCGTAGGGCATACAAAGGTGAAGTCCAAGGGATAGAAGAAAATGATCAAATATTTGCCCTTATAATCGCTTAGATTGATATCCTTGAAGACGCCATCGACGACAGCAGTTCCGGAGAAGTTGGGAGCGGGCTTCTGCAATTGAGGCATCTACATGGGGAACAAAAGGGAAAACAGACAGAAACAAAATGAAAAAAAGATGTCAAAATGGATGTTTATGCAATTCAAGTTAAGCTTTAAACAAAATGGCTGCTCACTGTCTATGCTTTAACTTGCCGCGAAAGAGACAAACACAGAGTGAAAGGTCAGAGAAAAAAACTTTAACGGAAACTATTCAATACACACACACACACACAACTAATACACGGAATAATACACAGAAATATGTAGTGTAAAATGAGCTAAAAAGGAACCGTTAGGCACGTAGAAGTGCAAAAGAATTTTTGCACTTTAAATTACATTAATTTTTGGACCATTTTTTTTCCTTTACAGCCGGCTAAAATTACGGCAAAAATACATATAATTTGCCAACGTCTACATGCCGCTGTGTATGTGCAGATGTGCGCCCGCTTGTGTCCGTATGTATGTGTGTATGTGTGTGTGTGAACAACGGACGTGCCAATAAAGCACACATCAAATCAAACTATTTGCTCTTAGTGCTTAAAATTGTGAAATAATCATCTTCCTTAGTTCTTGTCTACTCTTCATCTCGAGCATCAAAAAAAAAAAAAAAAAAGAAAGAAACGAAACCGGGAAAAAAGAAGAGAATTTTAGGTGCAAAATTTGCTTTTTCGTAATTTTTGTTCTTACTAATTCGCATTGTAACTTCTCTTTGACTTTGTTCAATATTTGCTGCCTTAAACTCATATTATACAAAAACTAATCGACCACTCACTTTAATCTTTTTTTTTTTTTGTTAATTCAGACAGGCCAACACAATAAAAATTTGCGATTATTCTTCCGCACTCGCCAACCTTTCGACTTGGTGGAAATTTGAAAATGATTTTTTTATGCCAAAACAATTTGCAATATATATGCGTTCCGGCTTGGTTCGCGGTTCCCGCCACGCCAGTGGTGCCAGTTTCGCCTTTTTTTTTTTTTATCCCGCAGATGCCCAGCCAGCCCTTTTTCCATAAGTCTAATTCATAATCAATCATTCCAGAAAATATATGGAAGCAAAATCTAATTTCGTTTTATCAGCTACTTCTCCATATATGTTAATGTTTTTCCAGTGATTTTGTAGTCTCTTGAATCCAGGTATTCTAGGTACATATTTTAGGGAACCATTTTTCTATTAGCTTTTGTTAGCTAGCTTTTTTTTGCCTGGTTCCTGTTTTAGTTCCCGATTTTCTTTTACGAAGCTTTACCGTTATTTGAGCCAGTATTCTTACAGCGTTCAACAACACTGTTTTTGGAAGTTGCAGCTGCAACAATTGATAAACAATTACAAAGATTTAATTTCAACTGGGATAAACAATAAAGAACACACCTAATCCATGAGTATCAACTGGATAAAAATAACAGAGAGGTTACATTTTGTCTGAACTAAGTTTAAATTCCATATGACCTGACGTCAATTCAAATTTCAGGGCTCGGGAAGGCATTAAAATAATCAATGCATTGCCATATGATACATTCACAACAGTCCTTTGGTACACCCACCGCCAGATGAGTCCCAATGCAATTGCCGGTGGAGGTGCTGCTGTCGGCGGTGGGGTTGGAGCAGGCTCTTCCGCCGGACACTCTGCTGGCGGTTTGAACGGCTCCAGCACAGTGGGCACCAGTGTTACCACCACGGAACTGACCAGCGATGACAGTGACAGCCATTGGAGTAGCAATGCCACGAACGAACCGGAGTACACTTTGGAAGAGTTAGAGCGCTTGGTCGGTGTGCCACGCAACGACTTTCTGTTGCTAATCAAAACATTCTCCTACATTTTGCGACGCATCTCCACGTTTATCATCAAGCCAAGTTTGCTACAGCGCGAGTTGCGTGAGAAGCTGCAATTGCAGGACGAAGCGAAAATTGATGCCATTTTGCGCCTCTGGGTACGCCAGACAACACCTCTAATGAATAACTTGGCAAGCAAACGGTATGAGTCAAATGTCATCGAGGATGTTGCCTGGAAGCTAAATGTGGAGATCTCATCACATTGCCAGCAGCGTGAGAAAACAGCCCTAGCCGTGCTACAGATGAGAACCGGCGCAAGTGAAGACATCAGCATTGAGATGACTCAACCGGAACTATTGCATCTCTACAATCAATTCGAGCAAATGCAAGCCGAGTTAGATGCAACGCTGGCAATGAAGGGCGGTCCAACATCAACCGAAGCATCCACGCTCAGTAAATAAAGCCAAAAGACATATCCATGTACATATGTACATAAAAATGATTGCTTATGTTAATTCTATAGATTATCCATTAATTTGACAATCTATGCTTGATATATGTATTCAATTTGTATTAAGCAACCCAACTTAGGACTTTAAGTGATTGTTTAATAAGTGTATCATATGTTTTATATGTTTTAGGCGTACTTTTCATATAGTTGTATTATTGTATTTTACGTTATGTATTGTCTAATTGTTATTTACAACAAAATATTAGTCAGGGATCTGTTTGGCCGGAAAAACATTTCACTTGACCTTGAAATAAACGAGTTATAGTTAAATTTTTGTTTCACTAAGTTTCACAGTGGTCAAAGATCGCGGGTCATCAAGGACTAGCAAAAGGTCGAACGACATTGACATGGCTAAGTTATAGGGTTGGGAATCAATAGTCCTGATACAGGAGAAACCAAAAATTGATGTCCTGTCAAAATTGGTGAATATCCTGCAGAGATATGGCCTCTGGAAATGAGCGTCTTTTAATTTTTTAGCTCTAAAATCCAAAAATCCTTCCGCATGACGAAAATACATGGTTCTACTTGATGATCTCTATATAATTTGGGGTCATATGCGAATTTCAAAAAAGTTCCTTGTATCCCAAGGACATTGCTGGGCGGACGCGCATTCACAAGGACTTCCATAGATTTCATGAATATTTCAACGGAAACGGAAATGAAACAAATGTTTTATTCGCATGTTTATAGTTTACATTTTAATGGAATCATTTTCATTTACTTATTTTGGTTTTTGTGTGTTTCTTTTCTTTTCGAATATACATACATATATAAGTATATATACATATATATATATGTATATATGTATATGTTTATGTATATATAGTTTAGTATGATATACTGCTGCTACTGACAAAAACATTACAAATTATTACAATGATATATATTTTATATATGTATATATTGTATATGCATATGTATTTTCGTATATGTATATATATATATATATAAAGTCGTATATATGTATGTATGTGCATCCATACATACTTTTAGTTATCTCATTAACACCATTCTCTTTCACTGTGTGTGTGTGTGTGTTGTGTGTGTAGTGGACTTACTTGGGGGGGATAGTTGGATCGTTTTGGGATATTTCGTTGTCTTTTTACTAAACTACAGTAGAAGCAAAAAACATTCCTATTGCACTTCTTCACATTTTAGCGGCAAAAGTTTTCAACTAACACAAAATCTACAAATACATATCAAAAATGGTATGTAAATTTATTATATACAATGCATATATTGTATACATTTTGTCTTCTCGTTTTTTGGACTACAAATATTGCCTATTTTTTTTATAATTCTATAATAGTTGTTGTATTTAGCTTATTGCGTTTTATGTGTTCAAATTAATAATACAGAAATAAATTTCGAGAACTCTAAAAATCATCTAATGTAACCGAAATTTATTTCGGTATTATTCCCTTGTTTTTTGATTGTGTGTGTGTTGTTGTTGTTGTTTTTTTTTGTGTTTTTGACTTTGTTTGGCACTGACAAATCAATCCAAAAGAAAAAAGAATCTTTATAAAATCGAAAGATTTTTTACTTGTTTTTCTTTCTTTGTTTGTTTTACTTGAGTTTTAAATTATTGTTGCAGTTGTCTTCTTGTTGTGTAAATGATTATCGCCTTACGAAATGCGTTGGTCATTTGTTGTTGTTGTTGTGCTGATAGTTTGCCATACCCTCTATATTTTCTATATAGTCCTTGCAAAGGATTTGTTTGGAATATTATCCTATGGAAATATTGTTGTGAAAAAGCAATCAATCAGTTCAGGACGAAATTTCGGGGACACTTTGGGACTCGGGACACTACGGATTCTTTGACACGGAAGACAATCGACGATGGATACACCAACTTTGCAAGGTGAACTTTGGTAGACCAAAGAGAAAGTTTAGGCTTTTGTTATTATTTCTTTTTGTTGTTGTTGTTTGATTTGTTGGTATATTTTTGTCATCGGTGTTTTCCATTACGTTTTGTGTTAGTTTTGTTTTGTTTCTTACATAAATATGTATGTATGAGTAGCTAGCGCCAAAATAAAAATACAAAAATTGTAAAGTAAAAATTTCACTTGTTTTTTGATTGTTTCATTGGTTTTTCTTTTCATTTTTTAAATAAAGTTCTGTATAATTAAACAAAAATCAATAAAAATAAAACACATACATACAGCGAATAAAATGACACACATATACAAAAGGGTAAAAATACAAAAAAACAAAAAAAAAAAAGTTAAATTAAAAAGAAAAATATGTATGATTAAATGATAATCTACAAGTTGTATACTCTCTATATATATATATAAAATTATTGGAACTACATTGCAACGACAAAAGATATACAATATATAAAAAAAAAATGTGTAAGAAAAAGTATATATAAATCGGATCAACATGTTTAAAACTATGTAACTGATGAATTATTATTGCAACTTACATACAAAACACAGTTTAATGCCTAAGATTAGAAACGTACACACATACAATGTACATATATAATCTATATGTATATATATGTAAGTATATAAAGGTCAAACGTCCCAACTGTTTGTTGCTGGAATTACAGAATGGAAAACCTTTTTTGCTCGACTCGCTCGTTTCTCACAATATTAACTAACATTTAAGTGTACAAAAAACATATTGGAAGAGTCACTTAATAAGTAATAATAAATCATATACATATATATATATATATGTATATAGTTGTAGAGTATATATATATATATATATATATACATATATATGTATATATAACATATGTGTATAAAAAATTGTGGCTAGCGTAAAAATACAATCAGATTCACATATATTTATATATATATACACACATATATATATATATGTGTGTGTTTGTCTGTGTGTCTAGGTATATACAGATACCAATTTAGTTTAAGATTCATTATTCATATTCATATTTGATAAAAAAGCAGCAAAAAATGGTCTCTAAAACGTTGTGATGCACGTATTAATTGGTTCATAGTGGCGAGATTGCTGCGTTTCCAGTTACATATGTATATATATATATATATATATATATATATATATCAAGTATAATATCAAGCGTTCTTTTCTACCTTCCGTCTTCTTGTTACTTAAGTAAATAGTTTTTTGTTTTGCTTTTCCTTTATATATGGTTGGCCACATGATGGGTTGGATTGAGTTGGGTTCGGTTCGTTTTGGTTGGGGGTTTTGTTTTGGAATTTACATGCCCGATTCCGCTATACCCTCATCATCTGTAATATATATTAATGAATTTGAATTAGAAAACATTGAAAAGTCAAGTTCATTAGTTAAGCAAAGCATCAGCATGCATTAGTGTGGATTAGCCAAACATAGATCGTATATATATAATATAAAATGTACATAGTATCTACTTATAAACAATAACAAATGAAACATGCAAAAATCATAAAGCACAACAATATGTACAAACAAACATCTACCGAGAGAGAGAGAGAGAGAGAGAGAGAGAGCAGGATTAGGAGTTGAGATGAAAGATGAAACAAGATTACAAACCCATGAAGGGATTGGCATAGATAATGCCACCGCCGTTGGCCTCGGCTTTACCCAGACTGCTGCCAATGTGGCCATTGAGATTGGATTGGCCACCGATTGCCACAGACACCGATACTCCTCCTCCCAGTCCAACATTGTTATGGCCGCCAGCGAGTTTCGAAGGCTTGATTTGAGTATTATCCCCATCGCCGACCAAGGTGGCAATATCATCATCATCATCCCCGTTGCGGGTATTACAACTGCTGCCCAATAGCTGATCGTAGCAGCTGACATCGGTGCTAATGACATCCACCTCGATGTCATCGTCATCCTTCTCCAGACTATTACGATTACTGCCACCCAAGGAGCTATGCAAGGCATGGGAATCCTCATAGCTGCCGCCGCCGCTGTCATCGTTCGCATTATTCGATTTGGCATCGATGTGCGTTTCAAATAGCTCATCGTGCATATATAAATCCACATCGACATCAACATCAACATCCTCATCCACATCCAGCTGCTCCTCCTCATGATGGACAACTAATTCACCCTCCTCGCCAACTTCCACGCCCAATTCGACCACTTCAAGGAGTGATCGTCGGCGATGGAAGACCTCATCGTCCGCCTGTTGTTGTTGCTGCTGCTGATGTTGTGGTTGCTGTTGCGGCACTATCATTATATCCTCCTCGGCAAAACTGAGACGCACATTGGCGCGACTTGTGCGATTACTGCCAGTGCCAGTTCCGTTGGCGGTTCCTTGGGTACCCGATGAGATATGCTCATGGCTGAGACTATTCTTGATGTCACACGACGATGCACTAAATGTAATCAACTGGGATTTACGTCTATGTTGGAGCGTATTATAACCATTCACCATTGATGGCGGTTGATGGTTGGTAGTGGTGCTGGTTGTGGTGGTGGTGGTGGGTTCAATTGGCACATCAATTTGACCCTCCTTGCATATCATGGAGCTTGGCTTATTGTCAACCAGAACGATAACCACCGAATTGTTGTTATCACTCTGATTGACAACCGAATGTCATCTGTCCTCGGCTATGGATGAGCCACCACCGCCTGCACCATTTCCGAATGAGCTCATCGATGTGGATGTTAGAACTGAATTCTTTTGGCCATTGAAACTACTGGTTAGCGGCTGTTGATCATCATTGAATATGGCCGCATTCTCATCATCAATAGCATCTGCTTCGTCCTGCTGTAAATCATGATGATGATGATGTCCCACAGCCAAATGATGTTCCTCAATTGTGGCTATAACAGATTCGTCCAGATTGGTTTGTTGGGCTGCTTCAAGAAACCCAAAGAAATCGAAAGAGAAGACAAAGAAGGAACGTTTTCGAGGGAAAAGTGGAGGTGTATGGAGGAGGAGATTGAAAGAAGGAGAAAGCTTTTTGTTAGTTCAAAATGCCCAGCACCAGCAAATAAAATTTTAATAGCTAAAAGAAAGAAAATAAACACATTTCCCAGCCCATCATTTCCTCCGAGTGTCCAGAGTGGGTTGATTCCTCTGATTCAGTTCAGATATATTTATGCCCTTATGCCCTTTTTTTGGTTAGTTAAATGAAACAAAAGTGGCAAACAAAAAAAATATATTGGCAGCTTTATTTGCCACCTGCAACGCTTACCTTCATAGCCTTCATTGTCGTGCATTTCTCGAGCAGGACCGACAATATTCTCCTTGCCCTCCAAAACGGCCAGCAGGCATTGATGTATGCAGATATATTGCTGTTCCGTTTGCACCATCCAAACGCGCTCTACAAATACAAAGAGAGAGAGTCCATCAGGTAAATAAGTGGGAGGCAGAAGAATAACAATTACTTACCCTTTCGCATGGCATAGACAATGCCAAATATATCCACATAATCGGATGTATTAATCTGTTGCAATATGCGATCGAGCGTTATAAATGTACCAGAACGGCCGACACCCGCACTACAATGGACCACAATGGGCCGCTGTTCGGCTCCAATACGATCACGAAAAGCTCGCACAAATCTAACCAAAGTCTGTGGAGGATTCGGTACACCAAAGTCCGGCCATGTGGTGAAATGGAAATGACGCAAAATGCGTTGTTCACTGCCCTGTTGAAAGAAGAAGAATGAGTTGAATGCTTCGATCTCTCCTCTGATAAGATCTCATCCACTTTATTTACCCTGCAGAGCATAAATTCGGTCATCACCCAATCGGCATAGTGACTATCATTGAGTATTTGCACCTTGATGTCGCCATAGAACACTGGCACCGTATCATTTGGCCAATATTGATCACACTTCTCGCGACCCTTCTCAAAGCAACGTGTTAGCATTACAATTGCCCTCGAATTGCTTTCCCAGCACATGCGCCAGAAATCATCCCGCGTCGAGTGCAATGGTCCTTGGGTAACGATGAATTCACGCGGTGAATTATGCCCGGGCACATAATTGGCATTGATATAATCGGATCCCTCATCGTCGTCGACAGGTTGGAGCTTGAAACGCGAATGATCGTAGGGTAGAATGTTGGTGAAACGATTCTTTGGACGATTGCATGGCAAATCGGCAAATGTGCACGGTTGATCACGACCCACATGCTTTAGCTCTTCAAATTCCTCGCTAAAACGAAAATCTGAATCCGCTGACATTAGACGATAATGTTCGGCGAAATTCTTGATCAATATGGGACGATTCTGTTCGATAACACTATCCGGCAGCGACATATTATCATTGGCACGCGAATCTTTGGTGGTTTTACGGCAATTATTCCGACGGCGTTTATAGAAAAGGAAGGTGACTAGAAGTACAAGTATGATCGTCAAGGGCACTGTAATGGCCACAATCAGTGAGGTATTATCTTGATCTGGGAAAGAGAGAAACCAATAAACACAGATTAATCAATATCACAAACTCATACAACGAAAATGTTTCAATTCCATTGGCAGGGAGATGATGACACAAATCTTACCCGGTGAACTTAGAAGTTCTATACAAAATAGAGCAAGACATGGATTTTAAAGAACGATTGGTATGATTAGAAAACCGCTTATAAAGTAGAATTTATCTATCTATCACTCACCTGTCTGTATGGGAAAACTGTATGCTGTATCTGTGAATTTATCGGGTCCGGTAAAGGCGCGCACTTTCACACGGTATGTGGTGCCCGATTTAAGCGGTCCATTGCAGTAGCCAATTTTATGATTATCACAATTTTCGGTGCCAATGGTGAAATCCTCCACCGAGCGATTCTCAAATGGATAATATGGATCGATGGCCTGGTAGGGTAACCATACGCTATACGATTGTACATCCAGCCAACTGGGCATTTCTAGGCCAGAGGCATTTTTGGCATCATCTTCGGCCACAATGATCGTATACATGCGCACCTGACCATTTTGATCGGAGAAATAATTCTTGCGGAACCGTATCTGTATGGTCGATGAGCTGCGATAGACTTCGGTGGGCACCACCTGAGTGGGTGGACGTGGCGGTGCTAGTATCGGCATTGTCTGACGATATTCACGCTCTGGACCAAAACCGATTGCCGTCTTTGCTTGAATCTTGAAGACATATGTTTCGCCGGGTTTCAAGTTCTTGATGATGCCAAATGATTCCTCTGAATCGAAATCCTGCATGCCGGCATCGGTTAGATTGTTAACATTCGTATAGGCAATGGAGAACTGTCGGATGACGCCATTGGCCTCACTGGAGGGCAGGGACCATTCGAAATTGATTTCACTTGGCTGCACATCGGTGGGATGGAACCGTTCAACGCGTCCGGGCACTGCCTCGTTGGTGGTGAAGCTAGCCGAAAGTGGGGCACTGCTACGCAACACCGATGACTCTGTACCGGATCTGACCACCACGGTGAATGTGTAATTCCGATGCGGACGCAAATCGTTAATTGTGATCTCATTGCGTATGGTCATATTCTGGGCGAGCAGATTATCAGCGGTCAGATAGGCAATATCGAAATCATTGTATTCCCCTTTGGGCAGATCCCAACGAAGCGAGATTTCCGTATCCGTAATATTAGTGGCATGCAATTGAGTAATTGGCTCCGGATAGAGACGATCCTGACGTTGAATGGGCAAACTGGCCACACCGCCGCTTACAGTCCAGACGGTAATGTTGTATAGACGACCGGGCACAAGGCCCGTAAAGGTCACCTTGCGATCGGTATCATTGGCCAGTTTCTCTTTATCCTTGATCTCGGCATCGCCCAATGAGAAACGATAGATATCGAATTTCGATGATGATTGTGGTGTCGGTGTATAGCTCAATGTTATGGTGTCGCGCTCATCTTCCTTTTCCCCATTGGCCACCACCACATCGGATTGAATAAGCGGCATGGTGCGTGGATATAAGCTTGTGATTCCCGATAATATGCCATACGATGTGGTTTGTATATCAAATTTATACTGCAAACCAGGCATAAGATCACCAATAAGTACACGCACCGTGGACAAGTCATCAGCTGGAAATCCAAGAGAGAGTGAGAGACATTAGATTAAGTGCATCATTTGAGTTTATTATTCAAACTTACCTGACTTATTCTCCGAGACATTTTTGGTTTGTACTTTACTTGGATTATCACTGGGCCACCACTTAAGTATATAGGATTCGACACGACCTTCCGGTTTGGGCCATTCCAATGTTATATTGCGCGAATCGACTAGTTGTATGATATTGGAAACTGGATTCGGTGGCACTGTTGTATTCACCTCCTGCGGATTGGGACTCTCGACGCCAAAACTAACTGTATTCACTTGTATTGTATATTTCTCGCCTTTGGTCATATCGGTAATATCCGCCTCGGTGGATCTTACACTGGGCAAACGTACCCATTGCTGTTCACTGTCGGTGCGATAGCGTATCGAGTATTCCGTAAATTCACCACTTTCTGGCGGTGACCAATGAACTAAAACCGAATTGCTGCGCACTGTTTCGATGGTCATATTACGTGGTGGATTGGGATCTACAAAGAGAAATGCATTTACAGCAATGGAAATCATTCCAAGGCGTATTATTACTTACACACTGCCTGAAAATAGGCATGAGGTTCGCTGCGCAACTCGTGGCTTACGGCAAAGACTTTCAGTTCATAGCCAGCTCCGGGCTGTAGATTGGGTATAACCAATCGTGACTCCTTGGTAATAAGGGTACGCACTTCATTTGTCCCATTGCGTGAGTAGAGCACCTCGTATTGCTCTTGCTTGGAGTTAACATCACTTTTCCAGCTAATATTAAGGCCCATTCGAATGCTCTTCAAGTCCTCAATGATGGGCGATGAGGGACGTGTCACCACAAATATGCTTGTCTCATTGGATTCCATTTTCTTGGATACAGCCTGCACGGACAATGAATAATTCCGTCCAGGCAATAGACTCTCCAAAGTGAAACGTGTCCGATCTGTGGTCAAAGTGCTCGTATCGCCATTAAAGGTTTCCAACTCGTGGTAACTAAGAGAACAATAATGTGGATTAGTGATTCGAAATCTATTTTTTGTTTCTTTTTTTCACTTACACAATGCGATATTCATCTTGGGTGCTGGCCGCATCTGCCTCCCATGTTATAATCATGGTGTTGGTCTTGTCATCGTTGAAGCTACGCAAATTGCGGACAGGCAGTGGTCGCAGTGTCACATCACCGGTGGCTGGCCAAGAGGTTACCTTACCCGAAACCGTTTTCACAATCACATTGAATGTTTTGCCCGGCTCGGCAATGTCACGGAAATCGAAATAGGCTACCGGTTCATTGCTGCGACTGACTGTCGACTGTCGTCGGGTGGTGGCCACCGATACCTGGTATTTATCGAATTCAGACACGCCCTTGGGAGCCTCCCAAAGGACACGAAATGAATTCGATGTGATGTGATCCTTGTCAAAGGTGACATTCAACGGTCGCAACGGCACTGTCCGATATTGGGCTGTGGTGGGCAATGATATCTCATCCTCGGACATTGTTTGCACCGATATATTGTACGCTCGTCCAGGCACTAGGCCCTTAAATGCCGCCTGTGCCGGTCCCGGGGGTTCACCCTCCTTCTCTACATACAGCACACTGTCATTGGCATCGGGCGGCTCAATTGAGACCTTATAATGTGTGTATATCCCAGCCGGATAGGGTGGCTGCCATAGCACCAACAGTGTGGTCTCATTTCGAAACCAGACAATGAATTTACCCGGCGTGTTGGGCTCTGCGGGTTATTGCAGCGGCAACAACAGACAATATTTTTGCATTAGATTGGTACCGAAAGTCAACAAAAGGCAATAAACTACACCAAAGATTGAGTCTTTGATTCAACAGCAACAGAAGAACATACAAAATAATATCTACTACTGGGTTAAGCATGCAGGCAACAATGAATTCTGCTTATCGTTTAAATTTGTCTTAAAGTTAAAAAAAAAAACATACAAAAGGTATAGAAAGTAACATATAAATATGTACATACAAATATACACAAACAAAATAAAATTAAGGAATTTCAATTCAGGCTCCCTTTCCCTTTTCTAATATTTCAAACGGACAACTAGTTTTAGGAGTCAAATAAGTTATTGAAATGTTAAGTTATTATTAATGAGGACTCTCTTTAAGTCAAACTTAAAATTCGTTTTTCTCAAAAGGATAATTGGAAAAGTTATTGATTGATTAAACATTTAGTAGCATTTAAGCCAACTCTGAATGGTTAGTGACTGATCTTTCTAAAATGTTGTGCACTATTTAACCGAAATGACCTCTGGTTTGTTAAGAGCATTCACCAAAAGCAGGCCAAATAAGAATTACTTAGTTAATTAGTTTGTTCTAGTTAGGTTTATATAATAATTACTTAGTTAGTTAGTTAGTTATAGTTAGGTTTCTTTGTGCTAAATAGGGAAACGTTTTTGGTTTTATGAAGATATAATTCCATTTTGCAATTTTGACTTATTATTATTTGAAGACAAAAACCAACTACGTGAATTTGAAAGAAATAACGAAAAGTTCTATGATTGAAAATCTAAGTTGCAGCCAATAAGTATGCTACAAAAAGTTTATTTCACTTCTAAATCCTTAATAACTTGGGGATTACTTGGTACTTCGCTTCTGTTTGTTGCTGACCCCAAAAAAGACTTGGTAAGACTTTGAACAGCTGTCTAACAGAGTTTTTACAAACAAACTACAAAGGACTTTTCCAACATTTTGTGTAGAAAAGTAAAAGCAAATGCCAAATTCTCTCTAGCTACTTTGTGTGGCATTTGTATGTATAATTTCATGACCACAGACCACTGTGCCACACAGTGCCCCCAAAATCAAACTAAATGCGGTTTCGTTTAGTCTTTTGTATGCAAATTTGTGCCAAAAGGGATGATGTTGTGGCCATGTTGTGCATACATGCAAAGTAGTTGTAGTTTGTGGTCTTGCAATTTTTGGCTAGTAGAAATTAAAAACTGTTTTCTATTCCTCTCTCTCTCTCTCCCTCTTTCTCTGTTTACTTCACTTTTTGGCTCATGGCCCACGTAACAGTCTTCTCTTTTTCTTTTAAAATCATCAAAATTTTTCCGAATTTTCAAAATCGATTGCTTAGATTTCAAAAACAAAAACTAATGAACTAATTACTCAACACTTTGAAATTGACATATTTGTAGGATTTTTTTTTTATAGATCACACTATCACTGACAAATGTTTCAATTGACATTTAAATTTCCATTTTCATCAAAGTAGGCCTTGCCAACATAAAATGTCATAGTACCTAATCGAGAATCCTATAACATTCAGTCTACTTTTGTTCACTAGACGGTCAACACGTCTATTCCAGAAAAAAATGTATAAATAAAAGTAAAATTCTGGTTTTTCTTTTTTAAATTCAGATAAAAAAAGGATGTTATCTAAATTATTTTTGTGAAATTTTTTCAACACCAAAATTTGTGTCTAATCCTAAACGTAAGAACATAAAAAAAGTAAATAAATTTAATGTTAAGTGCATTTATCTAATTTCATAGACTAACTAATGCACACATAAGAGGGAAATAAGGAGAACTAAGAATTTACTCTGGTGATGCTGCTCAAACTTGATGTCAACGACGTACGTATGGCTTAAATATCCTAATCATAGACAATAACTTATGAATTTGTACAGAAACTATTGATGTAAATAGTGTTGGATGGCATGATGTCTTGGCGATTGGAAAAATACATTTATGGTTACTTATATATATATATTACGAATAGCCTGACGGTACCGGTTCGGCGCTCAGTATACTCTGGGTGTGGATTGCAGTTTTGCGTCAAGGATAAATAATGAATGATGAACTAGGATGTGGAATTTAAATAAAATCGTCTTCTATGCTCCGAGTACACCAAAAAGAAAGCAAAACAAAATTCTAGTGTTTTTTATTTAGTTAATTTGTCTATTCCCATCTATTCAAGGCAGAAACGGGTCGTGCGGTGAAAATTAAGGGGTTAGGTCAGGGTTATGGATGGAGGAATTGTATATATGTACATTTGTGTATGTGTGTGTATGTATCTGTGGATGATGTTCATGCAGCAAAAGCAATCCAAAACAAATGGACCAACATTTACCTCTCAATATTTTAATATCCAGCAATTCTTTATGCCGCGTCCTTCGACCTTTAAATGATTAGTTTTTAGTCACGCAAAGGGGAGTGGGGAGTACAAAATTTAATGAATATTATTAAGTTTACACCCAACACCAAGAGAATAAGTTATATCGTTATGACTGTTGCAGCAGGTGTAGTTAATGTTTTCTCTTTTGATATGAATTATGTGTACTATGGAAAATTGACTCACTTGTGGTAAAATTACGACTCGTATAGGCCACAGATTCTTTTCCATCGTATATGGTATAGGCCTGCACCTGATATGTGGCGCCCGGTGTCAGTTCCTTAACACTATGCTGGAATGTATTATCATTGACCTGAAATGTCCGATTGTAGCTGCTGGATGCCTCCGATAAGCCAAGCACCTTGATTTTGAATGCCGTATAGCTGCCCTGTGTGGGCGGTGACCAGAGTATAATGGCATTTTTACCACTTCTCACTTGTACCGACAGATTCGATGGTGGATCAGGTGCTGCAAAGATCAAACATAGAAATATATATGTATATCTATGACATTGGTATCTGTATGTTCATTAAATTCATTTGCCATTGGGTAAATACATATGTTGAAAATGCTTCCTAAGCTTCTTTCAAAAGGACTAAGAGGACAAATCCATTAGAGTATTAATCAAAAATTAGTAATGTAAACTACATTTAAGTAAACGGAGAAACTTCTTAAATTCTTTCTTTCTTCTCAAATCTCATTCTGTCTAGTGCCCAGTCTTTTCTCTTTCTCACACAGTCAGGATATGCCTAAGCCCATTAGCTAACTACAAAAACGACACTGCCCTTCAGTGCTGGGTGCGTCATTGTCATTGAAAACGAGACCCCTGGGTAATTTATAGGCAAATGGCTGACCATTTCACCATTCCATCCAATTGACTTCTTCTTTAGGTGTTTGTTAAAATCACACCCATACCCAAAAAAAATCGAACAAACAACCCTTATATCTTCCTCTCTCTATATCTCCCTATCTATCTACATATGTATGGCTAGCCTAGCTGATTGATTTTTGTTTGAAGCCTCATTAGGAGAATGTTTTTGCTCCTTTTGACGGAAATGCGATACATTAGTCAATAACAGAGGCAATTAATGCAAAAAACGGAAGCCATTTAAGTAACATATTCCCTCACTTACCCGTTGTAATGGTCACCGTCCAGGTGAGCCAATCATGATGCGTTAGATTTGTATAATATAACCAGAAATTGTATTTGGTGCCAGGCAAAGCACGGGAGAATTGTATCTCATCGCCGATATCCCGGGAGGCAATTGTTGTGTTCGGTTCCGGATAACCAAAGGGTGGACTATAATCTAAACGATACGATGCACCATCATCCAGTCCAGGATTATTGGGTATACTAATGGCTAGATCAGCGCAATGAGCATGCTGCAAATAAGAGAGAGAGAGAGAAAAAAGTTGTAAATTGATTTTAATCAAGCGACGACAAGGCAATCAAATGGCCAGCCAAATGGCCAATGCCAATGAGAATAATAATGATGCTGAATGTGCTGCTTGTTGTCCTTGCACCTGGAGCATGCCACTCGTTGCCTATCCTCCGTTGGGTGCCAGTCGCCAAATATTAACACCGCAAACAATGCTCGCCAGCCAACTGGCATGCAAAAAACAAAAAAAAAGAAGTGAGGAAACAATGATACAGGCAGGTAAAAGGGACGAGCCTGAATTACTTGTCTTAATGCATTGCAGACAACAGACACAGCTGCCACAGCTGCCCCATGCCTCCCTCCCCACATGCCCCCCCAATGCTCCATGACCCATGAGCCACATTAAAGGATTAAAAAGTGTATATATGTACGTACATACAAAAAAAGTACGGAAATGCAGGCATTATTGTTGGCAAACAGCTCCCCCCCCCCAGACGAGATTCACTTGCCAGTGCCAGTTACTGTCTGGTTAGGTGTCTGTCTGTCTTTTTTTTTATTATTTTTTGCTCTCTGCTTTTATTTAATGATAATAACCCGACCATTTTATAGACTAACGGACTCAAATGCATTTCATTTCATTTACATATTATCAATAGTCAAATATCTATTACTATTTCAGGATATAATTACACGAATGACTAGAGAATTGTTAGAACTTTGCATGACAAACAAATACAATTGTTGAAAAACAAAAAACATTATTTTCTCTCAATTAAAGTGTCAGAAATAATTTACTTCGCCATTTATACCTAAGACACAATTAGTTGACTCTTCTTCTAAGACAAAGATCATGTTTTTTGATTGGTCTTCCTTTTTCTGTCCTCTATTGCTTGATCTACGAACTTTAGGAGACAGTCTAACCTTAGGCAGAGGTAATTATTTATCCTTTTATTATCTATGCAATGATTCGAAATCAATAGAATGTCTGAAAATGAGTTGTTGGTTATGAAAACCATAATGAAAAGCAAATAAGAACAAAAGAACATAACTTTGGCTAATATAGCAGATAGTTTAAGTAGCGTTGCGTCAATGACGTAGTAGGCAGCAGACAGCGCTTGAGCAGAGCCGATTTATGTTGACTGTAACTTGTGTTAAATTTATCCGATCAGATTGAAATTTTGGAATCTGATGATTTACATCCAATACTATCACATTAGTAAATTTCATAGCGATACTCCAACCGCTTCAGCTACTTTTCGTATGTCACTGCATGATATAGTGGTCCGATCCGAGAGATTTTCATACTTGATCAGCCCGACAGCTTTTAAGATAACTGAGTACGCACCGACGGACAGACGGATATGGCTATATCGACTCAGCTTCTCATGCTGATCAAGAATATATATACTTAATGGAAACGTCTCCTTCTGTGCGTTACAAACATCTGACCAATTTTATAATACCCTCTGCAACGGTATAAAATGGTGTATATATGCCAACTGAAAATTGATCTGATCTGAAATTGTTTACAAGCCTTTCAGTTCAAGTATTTTCACATTGGTCACGTAGGCCGTATCTTAAAATATGCATACATATATTTATCAATAATTTTGCTCAATCTATCACAAAATGAAGAGATATATATGTATACACTCATAACTTTTCATCTTCCCAAAGACTATAAGGCAAAAACAACAACAAGAACAACAAACACACAGACACACCAAAAATGCATACCTCTTCAACAGTTTCATTTATAAAATTGAATTATTTGCATATATGTAAGTTCCTATATATGTACATATATGTATGTATGTACGTGCCTTATGTGGGCAACAGTTTTAATCAAATAAACCACAGCTGGGCGGATAAATGGGCGTGATTGTGGGCATGGCAGGAAATGACCCCCACAGCAATGCAAAATTCCTCAACAGCCATCAAATTTTTCAAAGTGTTACAAATAAAAGGCCAACGGAGCAGCAGCAGAAACACATAAAAATACACACACAAACATACATACATACCTACACATACATACATGTTATATGTATATGTAGGTATATTTTGTTTCTATATATATTTCACACACAAAATGGAAAATCCAACAAGAGAGTTTCATTGCAATTTTGGTTTTACTCTTACAGAGAGTATTATCAAATTGCTAATCGAATCATTTTTGATGTCATAAGATATATACCTACATATACATATATTCTTGAGCCGATATGCCCATATCCCTTTGTCCATCAGTTTTCAGTTTAGTTTGATGAGCTTCTGGACCGGATTACCCCAACAAGGCAACGTTTCGCAGGTAAGAGATCTAGGTGGGTATCTAAAGGGTATCTAAACGTCTACTTAGCCAAAATTGGTGATTTGCTTTCATATTGAAGTTTGCATATCTCTTGCCATTTTCCTTTTAGTGTAAATTAGTTTATACGCATGTAGTTACATATTTTATCCCAAAAATGAGCTCATAAATAACTCTTATAAAATAAAGTGGCAATTCAAAGAGTTTTTCATTTATGTCAAAAGAGTTGCAAAGAATTGTTATTTGTTCATGTCAAAAGAACTTCGATTTAGGAATATCACTTTCCAATGTTAAGTCAAGTTTAGTTAAGTCAATCAAATTCTGTGGAGATAGCAAATTGAAAGAAAAATGGAGTCAACAGCCAACCAGAAATAGTTGTTGAAATAGTTGATGGATTAATGAACAAAAAACAACAACAAATCGAAAGGATGAATATAAAGTTGAATAAATAAATACAACTGCAGCGATATATTGATTTATTTATGAAGAGTTTTCATTGATGAAATTGCCCGTAAAATTGAAAAATTAATGAAACAAGCAAAACAAATAAGAAATCTCTGCTCTTCAAAGGAGCTGAAATCAATATATACATAATATGGTTTAAGGACATACTGTAGATATGTCACTGAAGTTTAAGGATTCTTTATTTCGAAAGTAATTCAAACTCAAACAAAAGTTAATTACATCAAATGAGACATTGATGGACGGGTGATTGTGTGTCCACTTTATGGTGGCTAAGCTGACACATTCCTTGCCACATTTCTTTTATTTGTCACCTGCAGCTCTTCTCGAATGGACTAATATGAATACTCTATCTTAAAGACTTGAAGGTTTTGATTTGCAAAACAAAGTGTTTATATGTATGTCTAATAAGTTGAATTGTTGTGTCCTTTTAAAGAATATTCCAGAAATACATCCCATCATTTCTGAATGTGTTTTGTTTTTGAAGAGTATTTGCAAGTCCATGTGAGATTATGGCATTAGTTGTGGTTTTTTTGTATTTTTTTTACCTTTCCTTAATCAATTATTCATTTTGCTTTATTTTCACAACATTTTTTTTTTACTTTTCTGTAACAACTTTTCAATTGCAATTTGGCGCCGCACTTTCGCTTTATTATACCAAAAGAGTGAGAAAGAGAGAGAGAAAGAGAGAGAAAGATAGAGAGAGAGAGAGAGGGAGAGAGAGAAGGAGTGTATAAAAGATGAAGCTGGAGGGAAATCGAGTGGAGTGAGAGCCACAAAACGAGTGTTATTCGAGTCATTTTACTAAATTCGACTCCACTCTACTCCATTCCTCTCCTCTTCTCTCCTCTCCTGTCCTCTCCTCTCCTCTCGCCGCCACTCCTCTCCACTCCACTCTATTCCAATTCCGCATTAAACTCTATTTTACTTTTTGGTCTGTTGCATAATGCAACGTTTTGGGCTTATATTTCTTTATTTCTGTGTTTCGGTTTTTTGTTTTTGTTCCTTTTTCTCTTTTCTTTTCTTTTCTGTGGTTCGAATTGAGGGGGGAGGTGGTGGCATTACATGATGCTCTATGGTTGGGTTAGTTATTAGCTGCTGCGTTAATAATCATTTGTCCGATATATTGATGATAATGATGATGATTATGATGGTTTTTAAGTGGACAAGAGAGTGTGCCAGTGAGTCAGTTAGTCGGTCAGTGAGTCAGTTAGTCAGTTAGTCAGCTAGTCAGCTAGTCAGCCAATCAGTCAGTTAGACATTATGCAATTAAATATTCGCCCCACAATGCAACACATTCGCTGCGGTTTAGTTTCATTGAGTGCTCAATTTACAATTTGTAAGTATGAATTAAATATGTACATACATATCCCAATACACACATACATACGCATATATCTATGTAAGTATGTGTGTGTGTGTGTATATGCATAAAATTTCCCTGCATTGTTGATAATCGACACGTTTTTGTCGCAAAAGTGACATAAAACAAAAACAAAAACCCATAAATGTTAACCAAGCGAACGACTTGGCAACTTTGACTTTTGCCAAAAGTTAATAACAATTATCAACGTAAAACAAAACACAACAAAAACTTGCTAACCTTCGGATTTCAACGAAACAAACAAGGTCGTATGCGAGTACTCTATGCATTAATAATAATTAACAAAATTGTTTCAAGAATTGGGTTGGGTTACTCCAGATGGATGTAAATCAGCCATAGAGCCACACCCCTTGCTATCGGCTTAGAGTTTCAAGTCTAATACTTTGACTTTTTGCTTGCGTTTCTTAATCGCGCACTTTAGACAGGCCACAATGCTCATATTACGTATACGCCGGGTGTGTCATACCCAGACACACTCAACCAGAAAGACTGAGAATATTTAGGATAAGCTTAATGAAAAATAAGTTCATCTTCCTCTTGATTTTGTTTTAACCATCATTGTAGATAGGAGAGAGAGAGAGAGAGGAGATCATTTCTAAGGAACACATAAGTTACAATTTTTAGAGACTTTATCCTTTTGTATCCTTTTCCCTTTTTTCTGCATTTATTGATGATGTTGTGGCCATGTTGTGCATGCATGCAAAGTAGTTGTAGTTTGTGGTCTTGCAATTTTTGGCTAGTAGAAATTAAAAACTGTTTTCTATTCCTCTCTCTCTCTCTCCCTCTTTCTCTGTTTACTTCACTTTTTGGCTCATGGCCCACGTAACAGTCTTCTCTTTTTCTTTTAAAATCATCAAAATTTTTCCGAATTTTCAAAATCGATTGCTTAGATTTCAAAAACAAAAACTAATAAACTAATTACTCAACACTTTGAAATTGACATATTTGTAGGATTTTTTTTTTATAGATCACACTATCACTGACAAATGTTTCAATTGACATTTAAATTTCCATTTCCATCAAAGTAGGCCTTGCCAACATAAAATGTCATAGTACCTAATCGAGAATCCTATAACATTCAGTCTACTTTTGTTCACTAGACGGTCAACACGTCTATTCCAGAAAAAAATGTATAAATAAAAGTAAAATTCTGGTTTTTCTTTTTTAAATTCAGATAAAAAAAGGATGTTATCTAAATTATTTTTGTGAAATTTTTTCAACACCAAAATTTGTGTCTAATCCTAAACGTAAGAACATAAAAAAAGTAAATAAATTTAATGTTAAGTGCATTTATCTAATTTCATAGACTAACTAATGCACACATAAGAGGGAAATAAGGAGAACTAAGAATTTACTCTGGTGATGCTGCTCAAACTTGATGTCAACGACGTACGTATGGCTTAAATATCCTAATCATAGACAATAACTTATGAATTTGTACAGAAACTATTGATGTAAATAGTGTTGGATGGCATGATGTCTTGGCGATTGGAAAAATACATTTATGGTTACTTATATATATATATTACGAATAGCCTGACGGTACCGGTTCGGCGCTCAGTATACTCTGGGTGTGGATTGCAGTTTTGCGTCAAGGATAAATAATGAATGATGAACTAGGATGTGGAATTTAAATAAAATCGTCTTCTATGCTCCGAGTACACCAAAAAGAAAGCAAAACAAAATTCTAGTGTTTTTTATTTAGTTAATTTGTCTATTCCCATCTATTCAAGGCAGAAACGGATCGTGCGTTCTAAGGAACACATAAGTTACAACTTTTAGAGACTTTATCCTTTTGTATCCTTTTCCCTTTTTTCTGCATTTTAAACTTGTTTTTTTTATTATTTTGCTTATCTTGTGAGTTTGGCTCAATTATTTACCATTTTCATTTTGGCCATGAGCAAGAAATGTAAACTTAAAGTTTTTCGTGTGTTTTAATTTACTTTTTTTTTGTTTTGTTTTGTGTGGTTTTTGCTGCTGCAGACAACAAACAAACGGTCAAAGCAAACAGCAAAGCAAACAACAACAACAAATACAAAACGAAAAAAAAACGAGCAAACAAGCAAACATTTAAGAGAGTTGTGTAAATATATACAACAACAACAATGGCACAACAAAAATAACGAAAATCATTTAAATAATTAAGCGCAGCATATGCCAAGTTTATGTCCGTGTCCGTGTCCAGTCATTTCAAGAGAACGTTATGACCCCGCCCGTTTCACCAATTTGCCTTGCCTTGTCACTCCGTGTGTTCTCTAGGTAGATACGTAGATGGATGGATGGATGGATGGATGGAGGCAAAGGCAACATTGCCATCATAATGCTGACTACACGTTTATTTGCTCACATTTTGACAGACAAACTTGCGACGGGGCAGATAAGTGTGTGTGGGGGGTTGGGATGGGCGGCGACGAGTTCAACGTCATCTCAGGTGGCTCGTTCTATGAATAAAACCAAGTGCAACACAATGCCAAGGAGTTGGACCACAAAGCGCCAGTCAGTCAGCCAGTCAACTATTAAGATAAGCATAACCACAATGGCGATTTCTATTTGAAACATGCTGAACTCTCTATACTCTTTCGAGTCTTATACAAATCGAAAGAATGAAACACTTTTTCTAAGAATATTTATGCTTTCTTCTATTGCAGATGTTTTCTTTAATAAATTCCTATATACCCTTCTTGTTGCAAGAGTGGATAAAAATGGGCCAAGATATACAAATGTTACCAAGACAATGGGGACAAGAAAGGTAGAAAACTGTAGAAATATATATGTACATACATACATATGTATATATACAAGTGCATACATAGTTAGATACATTAAAGTCACAGTATACATATACATAGATGTAATTTAGTTTGCAGATGGATCCATTGTGGAATATTGTGGAACTGTCATCCCACCACTTTTCTTGACCCTTTTCTATAGTTTTTCTAGAATTATCTATATTTAAAAATTGACTATTCTCACTTTGTTTATTAGCTCTGATTCCCAGGGAATTGTAGAATGGTTTAAACTACACACAAAGGGAAACGTATGACTCTCTCTCTCTCTCTGTCTCTTTCGACTTCCTCCTTCATTGACTTGCTTGGACTGTGGCTATGACTGTGACTCTGTGGAGGTCGCTTTAGGACAATGTTGTGTGTATTGTTGTATTACCTGAGCAAAAGGCAAATGTGCAATTAGCATAAAGTGCTTGGGCCTGACAGTCAACGGACATGCATACGGATCAGACAGACAAAAGTTGCAATTGCAATTGCAGTGGTTATTGTTGCTAGTGTGGACTGTGTTGAAGTGTGAAAAGTTGGCGGTTGGCGCGGCAATAGCTGCATGACGAAGCGAATAACAACAACAACAACAACAACAGTAATAAACAAGTGACTAAGTTAGTCAGTGAGTGAGGGAGTGAGTGTGGTGGAGACCTTCTCCTTCGCCTGTCTGTCTGTCTGTTGGTCCCTTGGTCATGTGCTTTGTGTTGTACATTGCGTGTCTGCTTGAGCTTGGAGCGAGCTGGGCACCCATTCCCCATTTGCTCACTCATAGTCTCGAATGCCACAACTGTACAGTGGGGCAAACAATTGGAAAGACAAGTTTCCATTGGCATATGGATAAGCCAAACAATTATAGTTTCAATTGGGAGAAAGAGAAGGATTTTAACAAGAAATTGCAAAGTAAAACATTTACGTCAATGCCAGTGAAAACTAGTTGGGAATTACAATTGCTGACAACTCTGTACTTCATTATATGCCATAATTCTCAAGTGGTTTTAGTAGTGGTAAGTGACACTGGAATTAGAACATTAAAAGCAATTATAGCCAGTTACCAATCAATGTAAGTCTTCATTTTGGGCTACGATTTTGGCTACTTTTGGCTATAACTTTTATAATTCATTTATTTATTTCATCGTTTATCTTCAATTCATTGAAATATTTAATGAATATAACTTAAGGATCGACTAGTGCTAAAGAGTCTATATGCCTCTTATTAATTTATTTACCTAGTTTTTTCTTTCGAAATTCTTGTCCCAATGTGCATTGTGTGCCATTAATTTATGTTCATTTCTTGTTATTGCTGTTTGGTTTTTTGTTTTGCTTTTGTTTTCATTTGTGTCTTTGTGTGCGTTGTTTGGTCTTTGGCATGCATTGCGCGTTGTCGTTGTTCGATTTCTTGCTTTCTATACCCTATAATTGTCGAATATAAAGGGTATGAACGATTTAAATTAATCGAAATGCCAACTGAGAGTGTTGTTTTGACAGGTTTTCCATGGATAGGATATTTTCCAAGTCTATGATGTGTTTTTTTTTTCAACTTTTGTCTGCACTTTGATTTCTGTTTTCCATTGTTTCAGGCATTCCCAAGTTGATTTCATATTGGTTGGAACCGAGAGGCGAGCGCTCTGAGCTTAGGCTGAGCTTAGCTTAGTGCAGTTGAGCGGTGACTTCTCTTCCCACCTTCTGTTACTCTCCCTCTTCCTCTCTTCTCTCTCGAGTTGAGCGGCTTTTGTTGTATGCGTGACTAGAATTGTTGTTGTCATAACAGGGGGGCTAGTTATCAGTTTATCAACATTATTATCATCATCGCCATCGTGATCGTCGTGATTAACATCATGAAAATCATCACACGCACATATAAGAAACCAGCAACAACAACAATTACTTAAAAGACATACAACAAATGACAACAGGAAGCTTAAATTGGCTCCCGTCTCCGGCACTCAAACAAGTAAGTATAAGTCCCCTTATTTCATCATTTGAGAGAGAGAGAGAGAGAGAGAGAGAGAGAGAGAGAGAGAGAGAGAGAGAGAGAGAGAGAGAGATGGCATTGCTAGAGTAATATAAGATGCTTAAAGATCTTTAAGCGAGTCAATCGTTCAAACACATGGCGGAGCAGGAGCCACTGTTGACCCATCCATGTTCCAGCTCCTCCTCTAAATGGAGATTCAATTGCCATTAAATGACGAGTCTTTTAAGGGACTTTTGTAGGCAAAATCAATCGCTACTAATCTGACACTGAAGTGCAGAAAGCCATTAGGTTGCAACCTCAAGAAAAAGTTGAGTACGGAGTAAGTGAAGGTTGCCAGCTAAGTGGCCTCCTAGGTATGTGGCACATAAGTATGCAGTTTTATCACATGTGCAACAACGTTTTTTGGCAGACGCTGACATCTTTTCGTTGCACCACCGCGCAAAGAATAAACACGACAATACACTTAAGGATCATATGGCGGTTTTTCTTCTTCTTTTTTTTTTTTGTGGTTCGGTAATGGGGCAAAGATAGGAAAACTTTTTACGGCATGTCTCTGTGTGTGTGGCAAGAAGTTTCGCACTCACAATGACAAAGTGTAGGAAGGTAGAATTGTAAGAGAGTTGTAAGAGAGTTGCCTTTTAGGGAGTTAAATATGTTTTGCATTGTGTTGCAGTGGCAAAGATTGATTGGCCATCAAAAAGAGTTAAAAATGCATAAAAAAAATGGTATATAACGGTCTATTGCTCCCCATGGAAAGTGACAGAGATATGTCACTTGTCTCGCAAGTGTTCAGCAAGTGTCAATTTACGACTTTTCTTTCTGTCTCTGCTGTCACCTTTTTTAGTTTGAGAGTTCCAATTGCAGTTCCACCTCCACTTTCAATCAGCGATCACAGTGAAAATGGGGAAAAGTCATTGAAAAAATATTGGCAATTGTGTTTCTTCTCTTTATCTCTATCTCTGTCTCTGTCTTTGTCTCTAACTCGTCTGCCATTTGTCATTATAGAGTATCTCCCTTACCTTCTCACGTTTTCTCCTTTTCTCCACTTGAAGCTGAGATACCGAAATAGGAGTATGAGGAAGTCTATACATAATGACGGGCGTGGGAGGGGCAAGAAGACGATGCTACTTAAAGTGCTATTGTATATGTATGTGTGTACATATTTTGCATAACAACAGCAAAAACAAAAACAATGAAGTAAGTAAGTCGTCTCGCCGACTTAGGTATACCATACACCAGTAAAACAAATATTTCAAATTTGTAATAACAAATGCATTTGCCTATTTTAATAAAGTTCTGTTCACATGCTTTTTACAAGCATATCTTAGTATCTCGCTCACTCATGCATTTGAGCACCCTAGCGCCCCACCCGGCAACGGCCAACTCCGGCCTTATGGAAAAACGGTTTTATGCATAACTTGGCTATTTTTTGTCCGATTTTGATCAAATTTAGCATTTTGCTGGATATTAGTATCAATTTCAAGTGTGCCAAATTTGATTCCACAAGGTGAAAAATTACGGGAGATAATCGAGTTTTTCAAATTTCGGGGGCGGAAAGGGGCGTGGCAAAATCTTTATAATTACAAAATGAGCGTATTTACTAAGCAAATATACATACCAAATATGGTGTCTCTAGCTGCAATAGTTTTTGAGATAAACGTTTTTTTTGAATTCCGGAGGCGGAAAGGGGCGTGGCAAAATCTTTATAATTACAAAATGTGCGCATTTACTAAGCAAATATACATACCAAATATGGTGTCTCTAGCTGCAATAGTTTTTGAGATAAACGTTTTTTTTGAATTGCGGGGGCGGAAAGGGGCGTGGCAAAAATTTGAAACAAACTCGATCACTCTACATACCACACGAGCCTACATTTCAAATTTGGTGGCTCTATCTCTTATAGTCTCCGAGAACTAGGCGTTCATACGGACGGACAGACGGACAGACGGACAGACGGACAGACGGACAGACGGACAGACGGACAGACGGACGGACGGACAGACGGACGGACAGACGGACATGGCTAAATCGACTCGGCTGTTGATACTGATCAAGAATATATATACTTTATGGGGTCGGAAAAGCTTCCTTCTGCCTGTTACATACATTTTGGCGACTTTAATATACCATTTCACCCTATGGGTGTATGGTATAAAAATCAATATTATCGCCAGAGAAGGAGCGAGTGTGATGGGTAGAGAGAAGGAACACAATGAGGAATGGATGCAGGCAATTTGCCCTCTTTTCTCTTTGCAAATCTTAAATTTCATTTGCAACAAAGTATTTTCTCTCTCTTTTTCTCACTATGTGTGTGTGTGTGTGTGTGTTTTTTTTGTGTTGCTTGGCTGTTTGTTGTTATTTGCTGTGGCCAGAGGTCTTTGCGGGAGTCAACACTCCTTCCTCGAGGAAAACAGGATCGACAAACACTCTAGTCAACAATTTGTAGCATCGAAACAAATTAGAACATCGATCAGATTTCCTTTATTAAGGGTTTTCTTTCTGTAGCAATGTCTAGGATCATTTCCTCCTTTCCTGGTAAGAAAACATTTCGATATCTTAGCTTAATAAGTTGTACAACTTTTTCTCATCCCAAGTTATTTTAACAGAATCGAATTGGATACGAGTCAAATTACTGGATTTCAAAAGTTTAGTCTTTTTTATACCCTTGCAAGAAGGGTATATTAATTTAGGAAGCATCTACGACCATATAAAGTATACATATTCTTGATCAGCGCGACGAGACGAGTTCAAATAGCCATAGTCAATAGTCCGTCCGTCTGTAGAGCTACAGAGCTGAAATTTTGCATGTAGGCTTTTATATAGTGCACAGGTTGTATTTATCGGACTCAGCCGGATCGGATCACTATATCATATAGCTCCCATAGGATTAATATCTTCGTTATTTCCTGTGCTAAGTTTGTAGGCCGTTATTTCGTTGGCCTTTTTAGATAAAACGTTTTTCCCTTTGATGGCTATGGGTAAGGAAAGAGTTACCAAAACAGTTGCAAGGGTATACAAACTTTGATGCGGTCGAAGTTAGCCCCGGCCCTCTCCCTTCATATTGTTTTGCAACTATTGACAAGATCATTACCAATTTGACTTATATATAAACTAAATTAGTTGTGTTACTTAAAAACCTAGGTTTTAAGCTTGTTTTTGTTTCAATATATTAATATTCCATCGCAGCAATAAATATTAAAGAGATTGTCAAAGCTAATATATGCATGGAGTTAGGTAAAACCACTCAAATTTTCAGATAACTCTTAAAGATTGACTAGTTTTTTGATGCCAGAAATATCAGAAGCGAATTTATAGTGCTTTTTGTGTATCAATCAGCGAAACTGGATATATGTATACCTATATAGATTTAATGTTGATTTGCTTGGCTCATGTGATTTGTGTGGGTTAAACCAGTTTTGATAGCCTCTCCTCTCCACTCACCTCATCTTTTGGTTGTTTTGGATTTGATAATACATTTATATCGTTGCCGTTTCTTTGTTATTATTGCAAATGAATTGGCATTAACCCTAATTGCCAAAGTTTTGGCCTTTGACATTTTGGCTTTCTTTTGAGACTCGCTGATTATGCAACTCATTTGTGTGTGTGCGTGTTAAATACATCTTAGCCGAAATATGCAATGCATTCATCATTCTTTCAAATGGAAGCGCATCTATTTATCTTAAGCCTCTTTGGGGTTAATGATTCGACTGTTGCGATACCCAGCAAAGTGATCATTCGATGGAGTTGAAAACGAAGGGAAATAATCCTGTATACACTCTGCCAACCAATGGGTAGAGAGTGCTTAAAACAAAAACACATATATAAATAATGTTTAAGCTGTGTGTATACTCTCTTAATTGAACTGAAAACGGAGACTTTGCCGGATACGGGATGTGCGAGATGATGGCGAGAGGGAAAAATGCCAGCAAAGCGCAAGTTTTTAATGGCTTCGCCAAAAAATGTATGTCAACTTTTGTAATTAAAAACTCAACTACGCGACAAGTCGGCAACGAATTGGACTTGGAGATACCGTGGAAAACCAAAATTCAACAGTCATGAGTGTGTTTAGTCTGTTTACTCATATTTCCATTATGTAAGTGCATATATACTCTAGCCTAGAATCGACTAGTTATATATGTTTGTACAGTTCAAACATCTGAATCTGCATATACTCTCTTTGGTGCTCCGTTGAATATATAGAGAACTCTGTAGACTTTTTCTTTCTCTACTTCTTTTTGGGTCGTCGTGATATGTGACCCAGCTAGAGCTACTTCATATATGTGGACCCTCCCTCTCCCCCACCTCGTTTCCCCCCATTCCACAAAGCTCCCCTTTTGACAGTCGACGTTTTCTTTTCATTGGCAATGTTGACAGTTGAAATGAGGCGCAATTCAAGCAAAAGTTAATCCTTTACAGCTGCTGCTGCTGCAGTACGGAGAGGTAGGCAGCTTTAAGCGGATTTCCTATTATTGACTCGTCTTCTCTGTTTTGTTTTTTTTCTTTTATGATGGGTCTTTGATTTAAAGATTGAGAGAAAGGCCAGAGAAATGCTTAATATTAAAGCCAAAATGATAAACCGATGCCCCAAAAAGTAGGCTACACAAAAACTCTGAGTGAAATTGAAGATAATTTCGACACACAAAAAACAGAAAAAAGATGAACAAAAGAGCAGCCAACCAGTCGACACACCTAAGAGCACACTCACACACAATATTGAAACTAAAACTAAACTAAAAAGTCGAGTGCTTTTACCTATAAATAAAATAACAGGCACGGCAAACAAAAAAAAAGGAACCGAGAAAAAACTCTGCATAGAAAAGTTGGAGTACTTGTGGGAGTAGGTTGAATATAGTATACATAGTCTCCCCCGCACTCCCCCTGGAGCCATTTCATTTTCAGTTGCGTTTATAGTTTAGGGTTTTTCGTGAATGGAAAATGGGAGGGGGGAGGGAAAAAACCAACTCCTGCTCGTTATAAAGGCGTCGGCGACGGCGCTGCTACCGTCATCATCATCGTCATCATCGTCAACACTTGAAAGTGTCGCAAGTTTTTTAGTTTGCCATACAAACAAACAAGCAAACAAACGACATCAGCAGCAGCAACAACAACAACAACAGCAACAACATAGGCATTTGCCGTGCACCATTAATTGAAGTTTGTTGAACCAAACGATGTTTGCTCCTGCCTATCAGCCAACCAACCCATCCACCCACATGTTTCTCTTCATTCTATGGTTTTGAAAAAGGTTTCACACCTTTCCATGAAGCCCTTCCCCCACAACCGGCCCAAGTACCAAGGAAGGGGCAAAACAAGTGGTTCAAGCTTCACCTAAAAAAAGAAATTCATCAATTAAAAGATCTTTGTAACTCCATGGAGACCAAACTCAAGATTCTAGATACCGTAAAGCTAGTCTATGACTGAAATTGCCAAAATCAAAAGGATCTGTCTTAACAAGAGAGTGTATTAGGTACAGTAGATACATGTATTTGTATCTTTTAGTTGTATTCAGGGAAGGGGAAATGGAGCCAAAAGCGTAATTTCAGATTAGATTTCATATTTCTTTTGCAAACTTAATCCAAAGCCCAAGAGCTTCTACTTCTCTTAATCTGAACCTGTTTTTAGTCAGCTACAGTGAGCTACAAAAGTCTCTGACCAAGTCTGTGCTACTACAGATTGGATTTGGATTGGGTGTGCAAACTGTACAATGATTTATCGGTAAATGAGTTTTTACTGGTGACCGAAATGCTATCAATTGCCTTTTAGAGACATGATTTTTTTTTTGTATGTTTTGTGTCAGATGTTAGACATCTGAAATAAGGGCGTGGCTAGCTTTAGCTATTCCCAGTTACGTCTGCCCTCACACCATTGATAATCACAAGACCAAGAGAGTTCGTTGTCGTTGTGAGTTGCCACATTTTCATGAATGATGCAAGTATTTGTGTTTTTTTTTTGTTTTTTCATTGTCTTGTAAAGGCAAAGAGCCAAGCATTTCCTATTCGACAATAAGAAGTAGTGGGAAATGGAGAGACAAAAGAGAAAGAGATAAAATACAGAGAACCATGAGTTTGTTTTTTTTTTGTTGTTTTTAGTATTCAGGGTATCCATGGGAGCGTCTTGAATGGGGCTTTTGTAATTCATATTGCTTGCTTTGAAATTCAAATTAATTAACATTTTATTGCGCTCATTTTGCAGTAGTAATGGCATCCTGCAGGATTAGGCCAGGCATTTCCATCGAGCAGAAGTTTCTCTCTAGACTTGGTCAACTGCGTCATTTGCGCAACTGCTGAGAAAGATTAGGATGGTAACTTTTTGCCCCCCTCCCCCCTTGAAAAATGCAATTAAAATGGCTAAACTATATGTGCAATTTATCTCCCAAGACCCGCCTCTTTTACATTAGCAGCATATCTTGGCAGATAAGACAGTGAAACGAAAAGTAAAATACAAAATGGCTGTTGGCTATATGCCACCTGTACCTAGCCGCCCATCCGACCAACCGCCCACTTATGTATATACATTCGTATCTACCTACACATACATATATGTTTATGTGTATGTACCCATAGTATGCATATCCTTTCAAGGACACCCTTCGCTGTCAGCACCGGATTTCTTTTCATTTTGTTTTCTTGTCCCCCTTCAAGCAATTTGCACAAATGCAAATTATATTAAAGAGAACAAAACAAAAAATAAAAGAAAACGTACTTCGATTGTTTCAAAAAAACAGAATACCAAGAAACATGTACACATGTATGTATGTATGTATGTACATCAAAACATTATGTAAATTTCAAACATTCAAAAGTCGTGACAAAGGCAAAATATTTGGTAATTCTTCTTTTTCAAATTCAATGGCAGTTTTTAAAGTGCAACTGATTGTGAGATAAAAATCAAATGTTTAATTCATCTTAGAATCATCAAAGTCTAATGGATTTTAAAATAAATAAAAGATGAATTAAAACTTATTAACTCTTATTATTCGTAATTTCCTTTTGAGGTAAAAGGGGCATAGCTTATGGGCAGATGGGCAGGACAAGTTTGAAGTTTGAATTTAATGTGAAATTTTTATTTTTATATTTGGATTTTCTGATTGAACTTAATTCAAGCTTTGAAAAGCTTTGAAAATATTTAGAAAAGTTGCATTTTTTTTATGAATTTTTCATGAAATATTGAAATTTATGGCCAAGATAAGTTGCGATTCTTAAATTATTTATATATAAAATACTTATCTGAATAAGATTCTACAGTTTATTCTCTTTAGACTCTTTAATGCCTTAACAGAAACACACACACACACACACACATAGTTAAGGATATATGTATGTAGATTTGTAAGAGCAACAAATTGAATTAAATATGTCTTTCACTTATTACCCATCTTCCGATTTGTGTGCATTATCTCTGGGCAAAAGTCTGAGCCTAATAATCTATGCAGGAAATCTCAGAGTGAGCAAAAACTTTCTCTATGAAAGCATATTGGGTGTGTTGTTCAGATATGTACATATTTAATATGAAATTATTAAAGAAGAATTAAGTACACACACACACAGAGAGAGAAAGACACCCACACATCATCTTCATCATCATCATCATCATCGTCTTCATCATCATCGTCTTCATCATCGTGTGTATATGTCTTTGAAAAAGCCAGCAAAGAAAAAACTTTCTTGCAGTAGCTGGCAAAATTCTTGTCAAATTTTCAACTTTTCTATTTGCGCCCTTTGCCGTGGCATGGAAAACCAGAATGAAATCAAAGGAGAGAAAATATCTACAGTGAAAGAAACTTTACAGTGAACATGCAAAATATGCATGCCAGCGAAGAGGGAAAACTAAGCTCATGGAGCTAAAGGAAAATCAAAGTGATTTTTGATGGCAGAGGAAGGAAAGCCAATTGCCAAGTGGGTCAGAATTTAAACGTCAACGGTAAAAAATCATCCCAAAAAGAGAAAAAAAGCAGCAACCATCAAATTCCACACTTTATAGAAACAAAACAAACGAAATTTGTTATTTTCTTTGCCTGCACAGTGAGCCACAGCAACAGCAACAACAACATCAACAATAACCATTTAAATTCAAAATTCCGGCAACATAATGTTGCCGATGGCCATATTCTTGCGCACATTCTCTCTCAACCCCTCTCTCTCTCTCTCTCGCTTGCTCGCTCTCGTTCTTGCACTCTCTTTGTCTTAGTCTCTCTTTTGCTTTTGTTTAGTCTGCCACACATTGCGTATACATAACGTAACCGAAAGTTCAGCCGGCAGTTGGCTAAAAGGAAGTCCTGCTGCCTGCTGCCTGCGTCTGTGTGGGTGTGTATATGTGTGTTTGCGTGGGTGTCTGTTTAAGTGTGAGTGTGTGTGTGTGTGTGTGTATCTGCCGAAATATATTGATTTTTCGTTATTTTGTTGTTGCTTGGTTTGTTGGTTCCTCATTTTGCTTTTGGGTTTTACTTTGCCGCTTCCTTTGTCGTCTGCAACCAGCCAGGAAAATATATATATAGGTATATATGTATATGTATATGTCTGGCTGCCTTTTCTCTCTTGCTCTCGCTCTCTCTTTTTTCGTTCTTTTCTCCGTTTTGTGTCCTGGTATTATTTAGCTTTAGATTCGCTTGTTGCTGCTTTTGTTGTTATTGCTCAGCTTCCGTTAATTCTAGCCACCATTTGGCGTTTCGTTTTAGCCAAAAACTGAATGGGACAAGGCAAATGGCTTAAATCCTTTGTTTTGCATATTGATTTTCGGAAAAATGAATTCCACCTATTGCGGTTTTCTAAATCTATTTCATATACACATAAATTTTAACTATATTTCTCTTGTGCTTTTCCGCCCAATCTATTCATTCATTTTATCTTCAGTTGTTATTCTTCCTCCCGCTTTTATTTTGGCTAAAATTTTACTTTTCACGCTTAAGTTTAGTTGCTTTGCGATTGTTGACCTAAAAGATACTTTTATTTAGCATTTTACACTTGATTCATCTACCTTGCACATTAATTTTGCTGTTGTTGTTGTTGTTTTGCTTACTTTCTCGCTTTTTACTGTGTCCACTTGCTTTCTTTCTATCCATCCGCCGCAGTGGTTAAATCAAGCGTCACTGATGTAATTAAAACGGAACGGAACGATGTAAAAGGACACCGTCCAAAGGATAACATGCTGGCAATGAAAACTGCATGTAATGGCATGGAAAATTAGCTTTGACATACGGCAAAGAGTAAATGACGGACGAACTGTACAAGAGGAGTAAGTTAATGTGACTTTTAGTGACATCAACGAGACTAGACAGTGGGTTGGTCAGAGGATAAGTCAGTAAGGAGTTACAGCATCGTTCAATTATCGATCGATATAAGCACCTCCTCTTTCTCTCCCTATCTCTCTTTGGCCTGCTCCAACTCCTATACACATATGTATATAGGATATATCCTGTGTACTTTCTCCTCTTTCCGTTCCGTTGTTCTATACTCATTTGTCTGTAGCGGAAATGTTGACAGTCTAGGGCGTTGGGGCAAACGCAGGGGAAAGAGGTAATGGAAATGCAATTTTCCATTGCACACAATGGGCATTAATGGGCACAATAAAGCGACACCTGGCCGGGCAGGTAGTCAGCGCTAAGAGGAAATTACAGGAAATGAAAAATTCACAACTCTCTCTACATCTCTCTCTCTCTCTCTCTCTTTCTCTTTTGTCTAGAGAGTGACTCCAGTTAGTTGCTAATAATTGAGTTAAGAACTAAACTTTGTTGGTTGTTTCTGCACATACAAAATGATTAATCAACGTACATATAAGTAACAATGCAACTTCACATTGTATACATACACATACAACAACAACAACAAAAGCAAACGGACAGCTGTCAAAGCAGATGATAAAATCAAGAATCATCAACACGGCTCGTCTCCACTCCACTCCACTCGACTCGGAAAACAGCAGGGGTATGCGGAAATGGTGTTGTCTTGTGGGTAAAAGGACTGGAAAATCTGATTGCCTCTACGTGACCCCAAACAAAACTTTTCAAGTCGACAAGAATCTGTGGTAATAGATGCAAAATAAAAAAAGAAAAAGGTTTCAAATAAGACACACTATATCGGAATATATAGACTTTGGATCGCTATTCGAGTCGTGTCGAGTCGAGTCGTCAAAATTCTTAGAAAAAAGCAAAGAAATTAAAGCAATCTAAGAAAATGTAATCCTCGTCAAAAACCCGGAAATCTGGTGGGGGAAGGAGTTCTGCCATAGCAACAACAACAACAAACATTCATAGTAATGATTACGATGATGGGGCATGGGGCAGCGGGGGATGACGCGTCGCCGTTGGTGGCGGAGATGAACCAAGACCTGCACTAGAAAAGCCAAAATACTTACGGGGCGGGGGGAAGGTTATATAAAGTTGTGTTTAAACGGATTTCATCACTGCCGGCGCCCATGGAATTCAATTTAATTTATCAAGAGCAAAGTAAAAGCCCGAAAAAAAATAAAACCACCCCAAAATGAAAATCTCTCTCTTTCTATTCGAAAGAAAAACCATACAAATTTTCCCTTTTAACGTCGTCGACGTTTTCCTCGTCATTTTATTTCCTTCACCATGCAGAACCCACCATAAATGCAATTAATCATTTTTCTTTTAGTTTTTCTTTTTACGTTGACGCTTAATGTTTGATGTTGGTGGGTGAGTGGGTGAGTCGGTGAGTGGGTGGGGGAATTCGTTGGGGGTTGGTTAACAATTTGTTAACAATTAAGTGCAACTGATATGAATTTCTAACCTGATTAGCCTGCAGGCAACTCTACTAATTAGAAGTTCATTTGCATATGGTCCACCAACCCCTTGACATTGACCTTAAAGTAGCTTCTCCATTTAACCGCATTCAATTAATCACTCAATCCGTTGCAGCTAAATTGATCGTCATGGCTTTGGGATTAGCGTGTGTGTGTGAGGGTCTCCCTATGGTTAGTTGACCACCTGACCAACCGTCCGACCACATGAAATTTTCGTTTCACTGCGGACTGCTGCAAAATTGTGAGTGATAATAAATTTGCTGGTGTTTTTTTGTGTTTGTCAGAGGGGGCGACAGTTGAGTTGAAGGACAGACAGGCGACAAACGGTAAGGTGAAGTGAGATGAGGTGGCAGAGAAGCATTTAAAAAGCGGAAATAAGGCAGACGACGGCATAAATAAACCACAGACTCAGAGTCAGACTCTCTGCTCACACACACAAACATAGAGAATTCATTGCGGCGACAAGTGCAATGTCGAGAGAAAGAGCGAGACAGACTGTATGAAAAAGAGCGAGAGAGATTGATAAAGGGGCGTTGTCTCCTAAAAGACTCTACTCTGGAATTGCTCTAGACTTTGGAGCTAAGTGAGCTTTGTTTCTCCACCAAATAAATGTATACGAGATTCATTTTCATACCTTTCCCATCGCATAAGGTGCAAAAAGGGTATATTTAAATTGTTTAAATGTTTATAACGGAAAGTAAAAAGTATTCCCTAATAGAGCTACTGAATTCTGAATATATGCTTGGTATACCCTTTCCATTATTCATTAACCTTTTAACCATTGTCAATGAAGAATTTATCTAGAACTAGGCAACATTCTGTATTCATTCCTTTAGATTCGAATCGTTTAGGTGTATCCGTTCGTTTGAAACTAACAAGTTGATTCGATGATTGATTCGTCTGTTATTCATTGAGTTATTCAGAAGTTAGAACAAAATTTGCTAATAGCTGCGTCTTATAATCTTAGGAGATGCCCAAATGTTGCACGATGGTACAGGGTACCGACAAGTCGGCTGTACGACCAAGTCGACTTACTTCATGTTTACATAAAGCATTTCTTGTTCCTATCGTTCATACCGCATATGAGTAAAAGCCTCTTCAGATGTTGACAACTCTTTAATTCCATCACTCCTTTACTTGCAAGCCTAAGTACTTGACTCCCCTCTCTCCGTCTCTGACTTCTCCTCTCTGGCCTTAAAAGTGAGTGCTTTTTGACTCATTTGACTATCAACTTGAATTATATACACACAAATACATACATACATATGTGTGTAATTGTTCAAGCATTTTGAACGTTTTGTGAAGGCGTATTAGAAAAGCCATCCAATATCCATCCAATGTTGTCATGATAATGTGATATTTGGTCATCTAAATTCATATTTTTCTGAACTTTTCCACACTTTTGCTTGTGATCTATTACATTATTCTCACTTTGCTCTCACAGGTTGTGCGCAGTTGTGAGTTATGAATGAAAATTTTGAATTATTTTACCTTAACAATAATTCGATTTGAATCTAAATTTATTTTCGGGAATCCATGATCCAATACATACCTGCAATAAGAGAATAAAATTATTGTTTCAGTTATTTATACACATTAATTATTTATTTATTTATTTATTTATTTATACTGAGATTGGGCAGTGATTGTAAATTAAAGCCAATCTTCTTACTAGCTATAGCTACTAGGCCTTAAGCTAAACACATTAATTATTATAAATTAGCAAATGAAATAAACTAATAGTCTAATTAATCCATTGATCGAAACTATTCGATTAGTCAATGGGCTAAATACATTCGCTTATTGTGAATTTATGAATTTATTCATATAAAATCGAGTTAAACATTGAACAATCAATCAAAAACGAAGCAAAATGAAGTTTTCTCAACTTGTTGTGAAGTTTCTCATTGGTCCTTTCGGGACACACACACACACACAATCAATCTTAACCATTTATCAATCAATCAGTAGGTTTTGTCACAACAAACTTAAAAATCGATTACTGAAAATAAAGGCACAACAAGTTCATCATTTTGTAATGACTTTGAGATACCCTTTCTTAAAAAACAACAAGTCCCAACTCAGTTTAGTTTCGAGTGGAGAGAAGAGAACGATAGTTAGTTAGTTGGTTCGACTAGTAATAATCGACCTGTCTTTAGACTAAGCTCTTTGGAAAGGAAATGTGACAACTTAATTTGCTTTTCCAGAAAACAATTTTTATTACCTTATTAGAAATAATCCCCGCCCCGCCTCCTTTTCCTCCTCCCCTCGTTGTTCATTGTAATTGTTGTCGATGTCATTTGTTTGTCTTGGTTGACAATATATTTAACCCCCAAATGAAACAAAGTCAACAAAATTCATAGAAAAGAAGCCTGGTGGTTGTTGCTGATGGTTCGCCGTTTTTTTCTGGGTGGACAATAATAATAATAATAATGCATATTTTTCATTTTACATTTTGTTGTTTTTGGGTTCACCCCCCACACCCCACCCAACACATACATACACACATACACATATATCCCATATGTTGACTTTAACACAAACATTTTAGTTGTTGCCTTTTTGCTCATTAGGTGGGTCACTTTGCTCTGTCTCTTTCCCCTTTTCGTTCGGTCTTTCTCTCTCTCTACATTTGTTTTTGAAAACAGATGTTTTTTTTGTTGGGCTTTTGATTTGTTTGTTTGTTGTTGTTTTATTTTTTGGGTCACACTCTGATAAATGATTGGACATGACTGAAGAAGAGCGCTTCGCTCTCCTTCTGCCTACTAAGAGCTGAGAAGGTTCTAAAAATAGTCGGATAGGTCTACTCTATACTATCGGCTATAGTCGTAGATCGTTTTTGTTTTTTTCCACAGCTCAAACCAATCTCAATACCCATCCCTTTTTCCTCAAAACATCCCTTGTAACAGAAGGGGGGAAAATGGAAGTAAGGAGAAAAATCTGCTGACAGAATCTGCCATGCTGCTATTGGCATTGGCTCAATCGAATGCCAATCGATAAATAATAAACGACAAACAAAAAAAAAAGGAAAAAGGGAAAAACCGCCGATGGCGGCAACAGTTTTTGGCCAGCGAGACACAAAACCAGGCACAGAAGGTGCAAAGAGACTGTGCACTGCTTTGGCAAGTGACTACAATTCACCCTACAAGACTGGACAGGACAGAAGTCACCCCGCATCCACACAATCCACTGGGAATGGTGTTAGATGCGTGCAAAATTACAACAAGACAAAATATCTAAAAATCCAAAGGGTCGACTAGCAAATGCTTCTTGGGTCTCATCATAAAATACACTCCCAGGCACATGAATAATGACAGTTTTCTTACCCACATGGCTTAGTTAGCTACTTGTATTTACTTTGTGCTGTACTTTTAATTCATTTGAATAGATTCTTATAGAAAAACATATTTGAATAACTTATTCGATTTAGTCAATGTCAACGAACAAAATCACTCGAATGACTCGAATAAATGATAATGTTACTCGTCTGTTAAGGGATATTCCTTTTGAAATCGCCTTACACTCATATTTATTGATTTACAGGGTATAAAAAGAAAAATATTTTGCTTTGATTTCGCCCATGAATTGGGTGGGTAAGTGCATAACTCGCAGCTAGTTTTCCCATTTCCCATTTCCCATTCACCCATTTTTTTGTCTTTTTTGCTTTCCTCCTTTACTTTCTTTAGAAAGAATGAAAAAAAAAAATGCCATAAAACGGTTATAGAAATGAATGACACGTGTCTACGGCAACTATGAAATCTCACAATCACAGACCAATTGGAATTTTTCCTTCATTTTTTCATTCAGACATTTGGACAATAGTTTTGTAGTTGTTGTTGTTGTTGTAATTGAACTGCAATACACAACTTATTTCGATTAACTGAACTAAACACATGTGGACAGAGAAAAGTCGTACAACTAGGCGCTAAGCACTAAAGCCGATTGCTTCGTTTAACCGTCAGAATGCACAATACACACACACACACACACAAACATTATGCATATTGCAAGTCATAAGCATACATAACTCCAACTATAACTCGAACTATAACTATAACTGTCAACTAGCTAGAAACAGTGTCTAAGGGTAGAGAGAAATGTCATAAACTTGCGGCAAATTCAATTTGTGCTACAAAGACGCGACGACGACGACAGTATTCAGCGCACTTTGCCACGTAGGACCTATAAACACGTACAAGCATACCTACCTAAAGATGCACAAGTTGGAAGGGAAGCACCTCTAAAAGCAGAAGACTGAAATGTTTATGAAAACAGTTTTAAGACCCTCTCTCTCCCATCAGAGGAGGAGGACGAGTTGGAGGACGAGGCAGCGGAGAAGGAGAAGGAGCACGCAATGTTGCCGCAATGTAGCGTCTTGTTACATGCTTCAGCCGGAATAACCATTGAAGTTGGCTAAAAGTTAAAAGTGTGAGTTCGACCCAAGGAATCCCTTGATGCCCTGCGATGGTATGAATTGGTAGTAGAAATAGAAGTCTAGAGAATTCTGGAGAATTCTTTACTTGTTATTCAATTTTCACATGCTTTTCTCCCCATTGCACATCGTTTCACGTTCAGACTTGTGAATTATCGTTAACGCAGGCTTAATTCTTAATTATCTGAGACGTTTTCTCATTATTGTCTTGTGAATAAATGTCTTAATGAAATCATCACAATAGAATGAACTATCCATTTCATCCCGCATAAAGATGACCCAAAACCAGACAACTTAATGATTTTCCATTAGTTTTTCCAATGTTCAATGTCAATGGGCTTGGACTAAATGCATCCATCCCTCCTCTACGCATTTCACCCACAATTGATGCAAACAGTTCTGGTTCAGTTCAGTTCCCTATACCAAGCCAAACAGCTCAATTTTTCCGGGGTCGGTTAGTCGGTTGAGATGACAACCGGTCGCTGCTTTCCAAAGGGTGTGAATTCATTTGTCGATTTAATTATTAGGGAATGGAAATTTGGAAATTTTCGAGTAGTCCGTATGAGGGTTGATTTCACATAGTGTGCTATAGTTTTCGAAAGAAACACAAAGAAATAAATTGTCCACCCTCAGCTACAACATAAAAATCAAATTTGACCTTGGCAATGGTCGAATACGAATCTCTTAATCAAATGAGAAATCAGAAAGTTTAACGAATCGAATGTGTTAGCCGAGAGAAAGTCTCTGTCCAGAAGGGCTGGAAATGATAACAGGAAAGGCAAAAGTACAGAAAATGTTTGTCTTAACGTCCTTTAAAATGTAAGAAATAGAAAGAGGAGGAAATAGAAAGAGGAGCTATCCCTCTTTAACCGCTATTGCTAACGACTATTAGAAGAGACATGGACGATGGAGGCAATGGTAGGTAACGGTAACGATAACGCAAATGGCGAAGGATCCAACGACGACTGCACCAGCGATGGAAACTTTTTGCACCGATTGCAGGATTTACGATCCGTGTGTAGGTGACATTCGATACGATCTCGACTGTGGTGACCAACTTCACTATGATCCCAGTACCAATATCTGCAATTGGCCCAGTGAAGCCAACTAAAGTGGCCAAGAAAATAATTCAATAAAAGCCAATAAAGAAAACCAATGCAAAAATTGAGTTTTATTCTTCAGTAACTCTTTAAAGACGGCCAAGAAAACGGTCAGGAGAGTTTGCAACATTCGAAATTTTATATTTATGATAAGAGATACTAAAATTAACGAGTATACCTTTTTAGATTAGATTTAGATTAGGAGGCATGTGTTTTTATTAGAAGCGTATTGATTGCAACATTAAGAAGTATCTAAATTGTAAATTTTGGTAGAGATGCTTCAACTTTCGATCGATCTTTCCTATGGCACTAAATGTTATAGTGAAAACTCTGCAGACTTTCATCCCAATAGTTCCTAAACTAAGAGAGCACGATCTATGTAGATGGATATGGCCTTTCATGCTGATCAAAATATATATATTATGCGAGCAAAAATGTCTCCTTCTCTGCGTTACAAACCATTTTCGTATCCCCCCATATAAAGTCAGGGGCAATGGCTCTCTATAACCTCAAATTGTTAACTCATTTCTTGAGAAATATTCTACTTTATGACTTAAATTTTATGTTTATGATCGACAGAGAGAGAGAGAGAGAGAGAGAGTCATGTGAGTCACATTGACAGCATTCCATAACAATAAAGACTGAAATATTACGAATCATGGGGAATTCAAGGGGAGTGGCTGAAAAAGGTATTCAAGGGATGGCCCAAATGTTGATTAAAATCGGCAGATCAATCTTTTGAATTCATATCGATAACATCTTAATAGGCCTTGAACCAAAAATAAGTCAACAGGGTTAGTTCAAATTTGGATTATATTCATAAACTAAAACAGACTAAAGCAGACAAGTTAAAATATAACTAAATTCAAGTATTAATATTATTTCTCTATAAAATTCGAAATTCTCATATAAAATGGAAGACATGAACACTCATAATCTGGTAAGTTGAGTTAATCTCTGTCTCATTTCGCTTCCTTGCATCTCTCTCTCTCTGTCTCCCTGTCTCTCATTCTCTCAATGCAGCGTTTGAATGGATGCAAAAGGTATCCAATTAGAAGTCCCACTCCCTATACACCCACGGCACGTCCGTCAATTCAAAGTCGATGTGATGAACATCCCAAAATATTGAATCATAAGGATAATCCAAAACGATTACCGATTGACCCCGTTACACGTTCTCTGAATGGAAACATGAATGATAATGATAGTTAATAAATCTTAAGGCTATTTTCTTGGACAATTTTATGAATTTTTCTGTAAATTGTGAGTATTTCTTATGCCCTTTTAACTTCTACTCTACTCATAGATTCCTTTCCAAATGTGTGTGAAGGATTGTTTCTCTTCTCCTCTTCTCTCTTTTTCTCTGTCTCTCTGTCAAGCCGGAAATGCAGAAACAAAAAAGACCTGAAGTAGATTTTATGCCGAATTGATCGACTCCACGTGAATCTTAAGGGAGCGGCAGCCATCGAATGAGACCAAAAGAGGCGGCAATTTGTTGGTGCATTTGATTTTTTCCATTGCTTACAAAATGTACAATATATATAGGTATATAAAATGATTTCTTGTGATGTGACTCAATAGAGTTTCAGAGGGTGACTTGAGTAAGTGAATGAGTGTGTATATAGTCCATATGAACGCTTAGTATATTTAGTTTATTATGGGCAATGGGTGTAGCATGAATCACACAAAAATTCAGGAGGGTTGTATCCTCCTTCCCCTTATTCTCTTTACCCACCCACATATCCTGCTTCTCCTCAACCTGCCCTCTACCTCTTCTCTACTTGGGGGAGAGAGAGAGACACACTTGAGTGCAGTATACATATATTTATATATATACATATATTTGTTGTATATACCAAGTTATGACTTGGGTTATAAGCAGGAAAATATTGCAGCCACTTGGCTAGTTGCTAATTACTTTAGTGAACAGCAACAAGAACATCGCATAATAACTTTAGTTCTAATGAAAAGAAAGTTAGTTGAATGAATAGAAGCTGAGGAGCAACAGAATACTCGAATTATTATACCCTAGCAGAGGGTATTATAAAATTGGTCAGATGTTTGTAACGCACAGAAGGAGACGTTTCCATTAAGTATATATATTCTTGATCAGCATGAGAAGCTGAGTCGATATAGCCATATCCGTCTGTCCGTCGGTGCGTACTCAGTTATCTTAAAAGCTGTCGGGCTTATCAAGTATGAAAATCTCTCGGATCGGACCACTATATCATGCAGTGACATACGAAAAGTAGCTGAAGCGGTTGGAGTATCGATGTGAATTGGATGTGAATCATCAGATTCCAAAATTTCAATCTGATCGGATAAATTTAACTCAAGTTACAGTCAACATAAATCGGCTCTGCTCAAGCGCTGTCTGCTGCTTACTACGTCATTGATCGAAATGAACAGAGCAGTAGACCACACACACACACACACACACACACACACACACACAGAGAGAGAGAGAGAGACGCAACGAATTTTCTAGATCCATCTACATATAATCCCAGTGATAGAAAGAGAGAGACAACTGTTTATTCCTCCAAATCCCTTAACGTGAGAAAAGTTTCATATATTTGTGTAGTTTATTAGACATTCCTGAATATTTATCTTATTTTGAGTAACACTTTAATTGCTCTTAATTCCCGTCGGTTATCCGATTACAGTTAAACAGGTAATTAATTTTGACAATAGAAACGTTTTATTATATAGTTGTGATGTTTATATTAATGTTATTAGTTACGTCAGCTTATTTAGTGGCTTCCCCCCCCGCCCCCCATACAGTGCTGGATTTACAGTAAAAAGGTTTCAACTGATCTTTTATGAAATTGTATTTTGGCCAATTTCTAATTGTGGGCTAAGACGGCATAGTCCTTGTATGAGCTTTTGTTAACGCCGCTGTGAAATTGCTTGGATTTTCCGTCCACTGATTGGTTGATTGACTGATTTGGCCGGATAACTCAATTGGGCATTAACCACCAAACAAATTGATGCCATCTGCACCCTTTTTACGGAAAGTTTTCGTTTAATTTATGCAATTTCTTTCAATTGACCGAGACCAACGTGGCGGATGATGACGAGGCTTAGAGGTTTTGGATGGAGTCCTTTCCGGGCTTAAATTGCATTAACTTGCAGGGTTGCATTTAATTGAAAAAGAACACACTCATCTCTCTCTCTCTCTCTTTCTCTCGCACATCGGCAGTAACATTTGCTACTGTTTAGGTGTCTTGTCGGAAAACTTGGGCTTTTGTCTGTCTGTTTGTCTGTCTGTGTTTTCGACAACTTGACACACGTGCCATTTAAGCAATGGAGGGGGCCCAGAGCGAGTGGGGGCAAAGTGGCGTGGTTATCTGTGCTTTATCTCTGCACATCGTGCACTCGTTTTTCTCCAGAGTATTTTTTGTGGGCCTGCATTTAATTGCCCATACAACACGCATTGCAGCTAATTGTTTTTGTTGGACCTCAAACTTTCATGGAAGCGGCAAAGATTTCATTTGAAAATTGTTGCTATCGTTTTCAGTCGTTCGCCCAGACTTATATATGGAGTTTTCACCAGTTCAATGGGATTACAATTATTCTTGAATTAAACTGAATGAATTTTCAAATTCAAAAGGCATTGCCTAACTAAAATTATGAATCGTGACTTATTAAAACCAAACAGTTCCTCTTCGTCTGATCTTTAACCTTTGCTAAGACTCTTCAGTTTCAAACACTACAAAAATGAAGTAGGTAAGCCGACTTAGTTATACCGTACACGAGTACAACAAATACACTTACGTCTGTTCACATGCATACGAGCACCCTAGCGCCCCCACCAGGCAACGGCCAACTCCGGCCCTATGGAAAAACGTTTATATGCTTAACTTGGCTATTTTTAGACCGATTTAGATCAAATTTGGTATTAGTATTGATATTAGTATTATGTTTAATTGCACAAGGTGGAAGATTGCGGGAGATAATCGAGTATTCTCAAATTACGGGGGCGGAAAGGGGCGTGGTAAAAATTTGAAATAAACTTGATCACCTTACATACCACACGAGCCTACATATCAAGTTTGGTGGCTCTATCTCTTATAGTCTCCGAGATCTACGTGTTCATACAGACGGACAGACGTACATGGCTAGATCGACTTGGCTATTGATGCTGATCAAGAATATATATACTTTATTATGGGGTCGGAGATGCTTCCTGCTATGCATTGCACACTTCTGACCAAAATTAATATACCCTTTTTGCAAGGGTATAAAACATTCGATTTATTTCGTACTTTTCATGTTTTTTGGCTTGATAATTGAAACGTGCAATGTTTGAAATTGTTTTGTGAGAACAGAGCAGAGATTCGACCCAGACAGAGAAAGAGAGAGAGAGTTGCGCTCAAGAGAAGTTTTGTTAATAATATTTAGCATTTTAAGTTAATAACCATTTTTACATTCTAGACACGAACAAAACTTTGCGCAAAACCTTGGAATGAAGATATAGAAAATGGCTATACCTCTCTCTCTCTCTCTCCCTCTGTCTGTCTCTTTCTCTATCTCTTTCTATCTTTGTGTGTTAACTGGCAAAACTTTTTGAGAATTTCTTCTACTAGCATCGGATTCTACGAAGAATTTGAAGACATTTTAAGATTTAAGACAAGAAAAGTAGAATGAAAATTTTCAAAGGTTTTTCGATTCTTGAATTTGTAAGCGACAATGGAAAGAGGTTAGATGTCAATTTTGGTTCTGCTTCAATGGTTCGTTGTATCAAAAGTTAATCTCACTAGGACAGAGAGAGAGAGAGAGAGAGACTAAACACATTTTACTATTCAGTTAGTATCCACCTTGGACCTAATTAGTTGAAGCTGCTCCCCATTCTCATTTTGTGTTTATTACAAGAATGTGATTGGAATTTATTGTTATTTGTTGTTGTTACAAATGCAAAAGTTGTTGTTTTGTTTGTTTTTCTTTCTATTACTTAACCAATTACTACAAATAATACAAAAAGGGAATGGAGGGAAAATGAAACTGAAAATGGGCACGACGAACCGGCAAACTGAACCGGTTCAATTCGGTTACCCATTTCCATTTCAATACTCTAAAATTTGTTGACGCGTAACGACGACTCCTCCTCCTCCTCCTCCCACTACTGGGTTTAGGCTCAAGAATTGTTTATTGACGATAAATGACTGAGAAATATTTAAGCTTTAGTCACATACTAAATATCGTGACATAAATAAGTCACGTCTGGGCCTAAGTTCAAAATGGAGAGAGACAAATCGATCTTTCTTGATGTCTACTTATCCATCTGATATATTATACACAATCTGATAAGCTAGAGCTCCTAATCGGCCACATATCGACAGCTATAAATGTGTAATATAGTTATCCGCTTTCGTTCATTGTGATATAGTGGTCCGATCCGTAGATCTAACGGCTCCAAGAGAAGTTTCCGCTAATCCAAACGGACGAACGGACTTGGCTATATGAACGGATCAAGCATATATACATATATGTACTTTTGTATGGTTGGAGATGCTTCCTGCTATGCAAGAGAACACAAATTTTGCACATACCTGTAGACAGACTGTTAACGTTAACAGCAATGTTAAGCTCCAGTGTTGAATGTGATGTAGTTTAGCAGCTTTTGCCTGTTGTTGTTGTTGTTGAAGTTGCCTTTTGAGTCGAATTCTGGTTGTTGCTTTGCCTAGCTGGTTCAACATTTTGTGGTCGTCGTCGTTTTGTGGCTGTTGGTTGTAATTGTTGTTGTTGTTGTTGTTGTTGCTGCTGCTGCTACTTTGGTTGATTTGATGTTGGCTTTGTTTCTTTCTCTCTGCTCTCTTTTTGTGATTTCAATTTTGTTGTTCAATAATTTTTGCAAATATTTTTTTTGTTTTTTTTTTTACTTTGCTAATTTTTTTTTATTTTCGACATTTTTAAATCGAATTTAGTTTTTGTTGTTGATTTTTGTATAATTAAATGCATTGCTAAACAATTTTTGTTGCTGCAGAAAAGACAAAACAAAAAAAAAAGAGTTAAAAAACGTTATCACTATCGCTCTCTCTCTCTCTCGTTCTCCCCTCTCTCTATTTCCCCCCTCTCTCTCACCCCCTTCACCCCGCTCCCATATTTTTTTTCTCTGTTTCTCTCAATATATCTTTCGCCCCCCCCTCTCCCTCTCTCTCAATCTCTATCTCTCTGTCTGTCTGTCTCTCTTTTTCTCTCTATCTCTCAATCTCTTTCTCTTTCTCGCTGTCTGTCTGTCTCTCTTTCTCTCTCTGTCTCTCTCTCTCAATCTCTCTGCCTGTCTCCGTTTCTCTCATTTTAAGCCTCTCTCATTGTCTTGCTTTCATTTCGGTCAGTAGAGAGTTGGATTATTTATTTAGTTTTCATTTTTTGTTTTATTTATTACTATTTTTTATCTAGACACAAATATGAACTTTTTCAAAAGATCTATCCAATATCTGAGACAATTTCTGCTTGCTAAAAGTCCAAGATATATGCAAGATTCTTCTACTCACATACATATATATATAAAGAGCGTATTAAACAATAATAAATGAACATTATTAAGTAGCAGCTGTGTTTTTATTAGAGAGCTGCATGAATGATAGAAAAATCAATTCGAGTTAACAACATTCAAAACCAAATGAATGAATTTTAATGACTTTGAAAATCGCTTTAACTGAATGAGTGTGTTGACATAGAACTCAGTCGCACAACATTCAAACGAAACAAAACGAATTGAATGAGTTCCTATGATTCGAATGCATTCGAATCCCAATTCTGATTTTAGTATTTAATATTTATTTGTATTTTATATTTTTGAACTATATGTGATTACTATACGAATGGATTCACTTGACTTTGACTTTTCTCTCATATAGTTTTTATATGCATTCCAATATGAAACTAATCAGATGAATCTAAAAAGTGTTTAGTATTGCCTGACTGCGTCTCATTCCTTTTTCAATTCTTCTGCATTCCAAAAATGTTTACTGAAAACTAAGGCGACAGAACTATCAGCTGCTGTATCAGCTGTTTCGCTGATTGAGTCGATTATGCCGACTAGGAAGAAGAAGAAGAGGGCCATTTATATATATACAATGAATCCAGAGTTGGATCGTTTTATACTCGGTGGGCATGGTAGAAGTTAGTTTTGCCTTAATTTCTAAGCACAAACACACATACACATACATATGTGTGTGTGTGTATATGTAATGCATGTATTTACATATATTTTTTGGTTTGTGGCTTATTTATATTTTTGTTTTTGTTTCTTTGCGAAAAACATTTTTTTGGCCTGACCACGGGGCTGACGTCAACTGAGCACAAAAAAAAGCTTTATACGTATTTCTATATGTATGTACATATATATATTTAACTGATGTATATATTTAAATTATAAGATATAACAAAAAATTGAAAACCAGTTTTCAGCATACCAACAACAAAAAGCTGCCCTAGGGGTCTATTTGTTGTTGTTGTTGCAAAAGAAACCTTCAACTTACAGAGAGACTGGCAGACTGACAGACACACCGAGTGAGAGTGAGAAGGAGAGACAATGAGAGAGAGCCAAAAGATCTTCAGCATCTCTGGCTAATGGGAGGTGTAAGAGTGAGACGGGACTAAGAAATGCAATAAACACTAAAACGTAATAGCAACAACAACAAAAAAAGAAACGACAACAAAAGCCAAACTTTAAGCTCTCGCTGCAAAACAAGTTTTTGAAACCAATAAAACCCACAAAAAGAAGAAACAAAAATTATTTTCCTTTATTTTTTGCTGGTTTACTTCGTTTTCTTTAAATGTGGGACATAAAAAAGGGAAATAATTACCACAATACTAAAAAATTGTTGTTAAAAACAATAACAAAAGAAAACATAAATTTGCATCTCATTTTGCACACACACACACACACACAGGAAATGGAGAAATTTGTAATTTTCATTCAACATAAGAGACAGAAAGAGAGAGAGAGAGAGACCAAGAATACTTTGTTGGCTAACGGGGCGTGGGAGGTGGCACTAGTAATTGAGAGAGAGAGAGAGAGAGAGAGTGGGTTGGTTTCGATGGAAAGCAAGCAACGGCATGCCAAAAGCAACGACAGCGGCGTCGCCGGCGGCTGCAAGTTGCGTAGGTGTCGTTACTGCGGCTGTTATTATTTTTGTTGTTATTGTTGTTGCAACAAACGACAAACAAAAAAAAAAAACTCTCAGTTTCTGCTTTTACTTTGCGCTTTGTTAAACATATTTCATTATTCATTTTTCTTTGATTTTTCCTTACATTTTTCTTTTGTTGTTGTTGTTTTAAATTTTGTTGTTATATTCTTTATTTCACACGCGACATAACACCCACTTCAAACAACAACACTTGAACAAAAAAAAAAGAACTAATACTTTTTTTTTCTAATACATATGTATATTTATGCGAAAAAAGAAAAACAAACGAAAAACCACAAATTTAGACGGCGGCTGCGACGACGGCACGATGATGGTGAGAAACAGCGACTAATGCAGACCGATGGGCTTGATGGGCGACGGACACGGAAGCGGACCAGCAAAGAAAACACCTGAGCACGCTCTCACATTCAAAACTCAACTGAAAACTGAGCAAGTTGTAACATGTAACAAGCGACACAGCGACAACACAACCGCTCACCACGAAAGTCAAAATCACACTGAAAGAAACCGGCACAATGTTAACACCCGCGCGCACCCCCGTAAAACTGAGAGCCAAAATAGAGAAGTGCTACACTTGGCGAAACAAGTGGTGATGGGTGATGGTAGGGATATTCGTGATTAAACAACTTAGCGGCCGATCTCTGGTGGTGGCTGTTATAGGTCGGAATCCACAGATTTAAGACCTCAATTAATTATGTACATGTGTGTGTCTGGAAGCTCTAATTAATAAAGCTTAATAAAATCGACCGTTTGTTGCAGTGCATTTTGCCATTTATTTCTTTTACCTCGCTCTTAAATTGCACTCGCAACCCCCCACCCACCCCCACCAACAAACGAGATTACCATTAACCACTCTTTGTAACCAAGCGCTCTCCCTTAAATAATCTCTTTTTTTGTTTGCTCTAAAAATGTCGATTACGATAGGTTTTCGATAGGTTTTGCTCCGATAATGTCGATTACGATAGGTTTCCGATAGGTTTTGCTCCGATAATGTGACCCAGTGTGACCATATTCATTTTCAACTGTGGGAAATTTTTACAATGGGATTTATTCTGTACCAAATAGTGGTATTTTTCTGATCAGTGCAAAATATGTCAAAAACAAAAAGCTAAACAAAAAATACAAGTACAAAAATACAAGTGAATAAACAAAATTGCAGTAGATAATTTAATAAAATAACCGAATAGCACTAATTGAATGTAATAATTTTGGAATTGAATTTGCATGTGTTTGCCTTAAAGAACAACTGATGTTTTCTCTCTGTCTCTCTCTCGTCTGTTTGGCAGGTAATGGAACTGGACTTGGACTGGCAGAATAGTCTGACGGAGATCAAGGATCGTGGTCAGTATTTGCTCCATTCGGAGAAATGGGCCGATTGCAGATTTCTAGTGGGATCACCACCCAATCAGCGAGTGATTGCCGGCCACAAGCTACTGTTAGCCATGGCATCGCCGGTATTCGAACGGATGTTCTTTGGCATTTTACCGGATAAGACGGATCCCATAATTATACCCGATGTCCAGCCCGAGGCATTTGAGGCAATGTTGGAGTACATGTACACAGATCGCATCACAATTGGCTCCTTCGACAAGGCCTGCGAATTGTGCTATGTGGCCAAAAAGTATATGCTACCGCATGTGGTGACACGATGCACGCTCTTCCTGTGGGCCGATCTTAGTCCCAAGAATGCCTGTCGCGCCTACGAGTTTGCCAAACTCTTCGATGAGCCGCGCCTGATGCAGAGCAGCATGGAGCTAATTGCATCCAACACTCGCGAAGTGTTATCCGATCCCAGTTTCCTGGACATTGAGGTGTCGACATTGATGGCCATTTTGGATCAGAATCGTCTGAATATTGATTCCGAATTGGATTTATTCAATTGCCTGATGAAATTCGCCAGCGAAAGGGGCATATTGACGGGTAATGCCGATGAGGTTTGTGACGAGAAATTCGAGAAGGATTCATTAGCCAAAGAACCACCGGGGGAGGAATCCTCATTGGGTATTGCGATTGCTGCTGTGGATGCTGGCGAGGATGTTGTGGTGGAGGAAATCAAAATGGAGCCCGACGTGGCAGCCATGATGCAGCATATGCCGCAGGATAACGAAGAAGTTCATTTTGATGCCGAGCCAGAGCCAGTGGCATCCACATCATCGGAGGCAGCGGCAGCAGCTGCTGTTGCGGCTGCTGCTGCTTCCGTAGTAGCATCGACATCTGCTTCTGTTGCTCCATCTGGTCCTGCCGCATCCCCGCCATCCGATGATGTTGTCATAATTGACAGCGATGCCACCGATGATGCAGCAACCGCCGCTGCCAACATGATCAGCATCATGGATGCCCAACGAACCATTATGGATGGAGCCATGCTGCGTCAGGCAGTGAAAAAGATTCGTTTTCTGACCATGACGCCGCAGCAATTCGCAGAGGGGCCGGCACGATCTAAACTGTTGCAGCAGCATGAGGCTTTGGCCATTTTAATCAAAATCTCCAGTCCCACATTGAACGATTGCCACATGCCGGAGGGTTTCTGCGTGTCGCGTAGCACTCGCAACTTTTATGAGTTGGCTCATCGGCAAGGTGAATTGTCTTCGTCCTACAGGCAGCATACAGGTGGACCCAATGGCGCCTCAACATCTGGCAATGGCGCCACCTGCAGTGGACGCTCAAATCCCATTTTGTTCTCCCGCCTGGGTGCCAATCCAATGCCCAATCCATCTGCAGTCTTTGGTGAGGACACGGTCATGTCGCAGGACCATCCAAATAGCAGCCATGCCTCTATGCGCTGTTTTAGCCAAGTCTTCGAGGGTACCTCTGGGGCCGCAGCTCCCGCACCGGCGCCTGTGCCTGCTCCAGTACCGGCACCTGAGCCAGATACTGCGCCCTCTGGTTCAGCTGGAACCAGCGGTGGTGCTGGCGGTGGGAACTCTCAAAATGATATGGTGAAAACCTATTGCATGCGCTCACTGACACGGCAATTCGATTTCCGTAACACCAGCGTCACAGATTCGGGTGTCACCTTCCAGGTGAACGCAAACATTTGGATTTTGGGCGTCCAGGTGCCGACCCAGGTGCTGTGCGGTGAATTAATGACCTCCGCCGGTTTTACGGAACGTTATACCGAAGTACTCTACGCTCATATCCAGGACATGCATGGCTCACGGATCACTTACACACATTGCACGGCCCGGGTACGCTACGATTCCGTATTGGATATCACTTTCGATCGTGCCGTCTACATCTATCGCAATCAGATCTACAAAATCTACGTCGTATTCAACAAGATGGGCTGGTATCCAATGTATTCCTGTGTCCCAAATTCCATTTGCAATCGGGTCAAATTCATGTTCAATGTCGGTAATCCCACTGAATCGGTACGCGAGGGCCTCATATACGCCATTATCTTCTCAATTCCCCAGGATCATCCGCGCCATCTGATTGATTGAGTGATCGATAATCACGATGATGACCGAAATGATGACAACGATGGCAATTATCCATTATATTGTATATTTTCTATGTGATAGATGTTCGAATAGGTGGATATACATAATTGATTTCCCCTATAGCCAAATTCTATGAAATGCTTTTGGAAAACAAAACAAATAAGAAAACAAACAAAAACCCCAAATGGAAATCCAACTTTTTTTTACTTTCAAAATTAGTAATAAGAATTTTGTATGTCGTCTTTGTGTCTTTGTGTGGGGTTTCGGTTTGTAATGACAAAATGTTAGCAATTAAGTGTCTAATTAGAGAAATATTCTAATTCAAATAATGTCTTCTACTGCAGATTTCTTTCCTTTTTTTCTCTCTCTCTCTTTTGCAATCTTTGTATGCCAAATAGATTAGTTGTAATATTTTGATTTAATTACGACCAAAAACTTCCTCAAAAAGAAAATTTCTTCAGCATCTGTGACACACATTTTCTTCATTGCTTTTGTTTTTCTTATTTTTATTAGTATTAAAAATTGAACTGATCCGAATATATGTACATTATGTGGTTTTCCATTTTTGCTTCCAATAGTTCAAGTTCAATAGTACTAAATTATTTTGATAGTCTTTGTTTTATGTTTATTTGCCTTTATAAACTTTAAGATACAAATATGTATAAATATATATGTATACACTTCTTTTATGTCCCTAATGACGAAAACAAACCTTGTTCCCAGCTTTAGCTTTTTTGTATAAAACAGAAAAATTTTAAACTGATTACAATAAATTAAATTAACTTTATTGCGATTTGTATACAAAAAAACAAATGAAGAAATAAACACAAAATCAAAATGAAATAAGACAAGACAAGGTAAAGTTAAAATATTTTATATATTGCCATACATTTGATTTTGATGCTAGGAAAATAATAAAAACAAAAAAAAAAGGGGGACAGTGTGCGAGCGGGATAGAACGAACAACCAGCGCGTGCAGAAGAAGGGAAAGATATACATATTAAGGAGGGGGGAGAGAGATAGAGAGAAGTAGACAAAGAGAGGTTCATAGTCTGAGCTTTGAGTCGAGCTTTTTACACACACACAATATATACAGTTATAAAGTTTGCAGTTAATTCGCCATCGCCTTCTATTTGCCATAGTTGGCACAATTTCCGCTGGCATATTCGGGCTCCTCACAGGTCAATGTATGCTCATCGAAGACCTTGTCCTCGCCGCAGCTTATCAAACGGGGATATCCTTCGACGCAAGTGATCAAACGATGGCAATCGCCGGACACCGGGAACCGTGGGAAGGGCCAGAAGCGAGCGGCCACCGAATTGGGATCCACTTTGGTGGGGCATTTGAAGCCAACGACAGCTGCAAAAAGGACATCGCCAGTGTTATAAAATGAAAATGTAGCCATCTCGGCCAGCTTTGCTTACCCTCCGGATTGCAGTGATCTAACAGCTGATCGGGCCAATTGCAGCCATGGATACGCTCATCGTATGCCAAGCCAGCATCGCAATCCTGTTCATGGGGTTCACCGTGGGCACACTTGATATAAGTGGTCGAGCAATCCTTCGATACGGCATACAGTCCAAATTGATATTCACAGCCCGGTGAAGAAACGGGTGTAGCTATAATATAAACAGAAAACCACGTGAAAAACCAATTTCTCACATTTTTGAATTCGATTTCTCGAATACCTTGTTCAATTTTCAAGTCTTTATCTCTTTAAAACAAACAATTTTTAGAGCAAACAGTCTGAGCTCTGTAAAATCGTTTTAAAACTTAAAACTTTTCAATTAGATAAGCCATTTTGAATAGTTTGAAATTTTCAAGTCCGTTACTCATAAAATTGTAAAGATCAAACAATCGGAGCTATGTTAAATCATGAATCATCCTATTTATTTGAATTTCAATTCAAACTTAATATTTTTGAATATGTTTAGTCTGCAGTTGACTAGAATACGAAATACGAATACGAAAACGATTCGCCGAAAACAAAAAACAATTTACTTTTAAAGATCTATATGAAATTTAATAAAATTTACAGATATATTTCAAAGATTTTGGTGTCAGCCCTTAAGCTTGGCATATTATATTTTCTTATCCTATCTTAATCGTCCTAAATTGCTGAGAACTTGACGTTCCTTTTGAAGTACTACACTTTGTATTCATTATATGTATATAGGTTGCATATATACTTACGGTCCCAGTGCCGTCCCTTGCAGTCAACGGCCCAATTGTAGTTGCAATGATTGTGTACAGCGCCCTTGCCATCGAAGAGTAAACCATTTTCACAGGTCTCCAAAGTCAAAGTGCCATTGGTGCAGAGAAAGAACTGGTCACAATTCTCCGTATGGGCATAGGCTTGGACTCCATACTTTTCGGGGCATTCCGGTGTGCCAACGGCCAAGGCATGTCCTGGATGCAAAAACCAAGAAATTATGTGCACATTCAATGTATTGAAGAGAGACCGGAAAAAACGATAACGTTTACTCAAGTCAATTTCAATTTCTTTTAGCCGTCAATATGTATACAAAGAGTAAACAGAAACAACCAACTACCAACTACTTCCTTCCTAACCAACTGGTTTCAATGCAAGTGCAAGTGATGTCGTGAGGTTTGGCTTTCGCGATGCGCGCACATCATCTTCGTCTAGCGCCGGGTCTTGGACGATAACGATGATGGTGATGTAACCTGTCTCTTGGCCATATGCCGTATGCTTGGAATGTGTCTCTCTCTCTCTCTCTTTCTCTTTCTCTACGTGTGTGTGTGTGTGCAACAACAGATTGGGAAACTTAATGTTTTTTAATGAAAGATTTACTGTTATATTGAAATTTCGAGAGATTTTTGAAATGGGATTTTGACCTTTTCGAACGTCACAAAAAACGTGTATTCGATGAGTGGAGGCAAGAGAGTAACTTGAGTTTATAATTTAGATCGGGTTAGATAATTTGATTGTTGTGTGGTTTCTTAATTGTTAACTGGTTTAACCAGATCAGTTCAGACTCTATTAATTCTACTTGGTGCCAAGCACTGCCCAACCCAAAAACTGAAACCAAAACCCATTGCAATTGGGTATGAATATATATATGTATATATATCTATACGTATATATAGAAAAGAGAACAAAAAAGCAAAAGTAATTGGCAACAAACTGATCTGCATGCCAAATGAGTCTTCTAGACGTACGACATATGGGTAACTTTATATATATGTGTATGTGGATATATACTACTTGGGTGATGGTGAGTGTAAGATTTGCTCAGGGTTAAGTAACTAATCTATGGCTACTATGAGGCCTTCGAAAAACTTTGTCTTTGAAACTGACTTTCAATTTAATTGATCAAAGAGTTAAAAGTTTTGAGAACAAAGTGCAGCAAACTTACAATGCTCGAATGGTCTAATGGAATTTTTGAAAGTAAAAGCTTATTTACCCAATCACACACACACACTAGAAGGGAACTACTTGTGCGTGTGTGTGTGTGTGCCACTCCCCCAACTTACCACAGGCAATTGAAGCCAGGATCAGAATCAGCATAGTGCCAACTTTAACACGTTGCTGCATAGTGAAAATTTCACAAACACAAGAGAAAAAAAAGCAAACAAACAAACAAACAACAACAACAAATTGTGCTATAACTAAGAAACGTTTTGATGTAAACTATTAACAATTAACAGCAACAACAACAACAGCAATTGTAATAACGGTTAACAAAAATTAATATGACAAAACTTCCGCTCGACAATTGGTATTAAGTTTGTGTATATATATGGTTTCTATATATATATATTTAGTTTTCATATACGTTTTAACGGTTACGCGTTCCAAACTCAACTGAAAAGATTTATACCGCGCTACCAGAAGAAGAAGAAGAAGCAACGGCAGCAGCAACAGCAGCAACAGCGCGACAGCAGCAGCAAAAGTCGCTAACAACAACAACAACAATAGCAGCAACAACTTGGCTTTGGTAACGGCAGTGACAACCCAAAATATCCAAAGAAAAACTTTTGCAAAGCTTTGCGTTTGAATTTGTTTTTTTTTTCAGTTTTTTTTTTCTCGTATTGGGGGCGTCATAGTAATGGCCAAAGAGGTGGCTGGTGGTGTCGGTGGCGGAAGAGTCCCTGCCTGGATTGATATCCACAGAGACTTTGGGCCAGTGGCGGATCTATGGATATGAAATGAAGTGAACATGCCCCCTAAAGTATGCAAGAGGCTTCTCAAATTTCAAAGAAGAAGAACGAAAGAGAGAAGAACTTTTAAACGAACTGTGTCTAACAAAAAATGAATTCTCGTTGCGAAAAATGCTTTAAACCTTGAGTTCTATTGTTGCATACTTTAGGGAGTGATTGTTCAGCCATATTTTGTCGTGGCATATCTTTTAGAGTTTAAATATCAATATTTCATAAATTTTAGAATTCCATAACATGGCTAACAGTTATTGCCGAACTTTGTCTTAGTTTTTTTATACCCTTGCAGAGGGTAATTTAAAAGGAGACGTTTCCGACCCCATAAAGTATATATAGTCTTGTTTTTTTTTTTAAATTTGCTTAAAATTCTTTGAATATAAGAAACTTTTCTTAAAATTGTCAAAGTTAGTTAAAAGAACAAACAGTAGGTCATGTATTTTGGGTTATTTTTTCATTTTTCTTTAACGTTCAGCTTAAATACTTGACAGTTATTGGTTTATTATTATTTATTTTTGAATTTTCATATTTTGTTTCAGTATGGGAAATTTGTAGGTTTTCAAATCGTAGCAAATTACGTATACTTAATTTAGCAATAGCAAATAGCGTATACTTAATTTTTTTGCTATGCAATCGAAATCACAAAAAGTATTGCCTACTTTGCGGAGTCTTTATGATAATTGCAAAACTATTTTAAAGCGATACGAATATTATTATTCTCGATACGTTTCAGTTCAAAAAAGTTTTCAGCAAAAGCCAACTGAATTTTGGAATATTTTAAAATTCAATTAAAACTTAAGTCGAAGTTACTATAAACTTTTCTAATCTTTTCAAAAAGTATTCCAGGTTCCTGACTTTCAACTGAGAATGAAGTTTCCCTTTTTTGGCGAAACCCGTTGATAGTCCGCACCTGGATATTAGTTAGGTATGTTGTCACAGTTGCGGTAAAACGTGATTGGCGTTTAGCTGAGAGCTTCCATTAAGTGTGTGCGATTGAAAGTAAAAGTCGAAGCTTGAGCCGAGCTTAAGCTTCATTCATGATTGGTTGTCGAGAGCTGCTGATGGGGTCGCGGGGCGGCAAGGGGCTTGTTAAACGAGAGCGGAGGTGAAGCGATACCGTTACCATTACATTGTTGACTATTGCAAAATTGTTGCATAAGCCAAAACAAAAGCAAAAACAAAGAAAAAGCCTGCCCCAAGCTAAGCTTGAAGCCTGCAGCTAAAGTTGTTTGATATATTTTTCTTTTGAACTCTTTAACTCTTTGCATGTCTGTATTTCGTTTTGGTAATTAACGCCACAACAACAACAAACAAAAAAACACGTTAATAAGGGTCAACGAAGCGTCGAAAGGTGATCCTAGCGCAATAAGTCATTCAGTTTCAATAGTTTCTCGCGTTTTGGCCACAAATGAATTACAGTTTGTGGTGTTTTCGAGAGTTACGATTTTGTTTATCCAAGACACACAGCCAAATGATCATAAATTGATTTTGACCATCTTAATAAGCTCTTTAAAACCACGTACGATCTAATCCCAATGGGATTAGTCAATTCATTGCGTGTGCAGTGAAAGCTTTACGTTGAATTGATTACCCGAATTTCTTTATAAATGGCTATGGAACAGCATTATTAATTATCCATTGTTAATAAACAAATCCATTATGTTTACATAATATAAAATACTTTTTTTGATTCGCACAATTTTATTTCTTTAGTATTTCTGATATTAACAATTCAAGACATAAGGTTGAAGATTTTCGAAAAGAATGCTCATAAGATATTTCTGTTATAACAGTAAAGTTAAAGGAATAGAGCCTCCATCGAGCTATTAGTGAAAGATAATCATATAAATATCAGTTTAGTTTCTGTTTCACCCGAACAACAAGATAAGAATTTGCGAAATGCATAACCCATAAAAAGAAGAGATTGAAAGAGGAAAACTAATATGTAATATAAAAAGTTCAGTTATCGAAACTACAAAAAATTTAAATAAAAATATGTAAATGTCACATATAGAAAATAAATGCTGATCGAGCTCTTAAACTTAATTGATTATTCTTAATAATAGAATCCAAAAAAGTCAAGTATCTTGTACCGAAGATCGAAAATCGAACTGTTATCGGTTATGGGCCACGATGTACTTTCGATTATTACAAAGTTATCGAAGTACTACAAAGTAAATCAATTTTTAAAACTTAAAATCTGATTTTAGGAATAAATAGAGAATTTAATAGAGATTTAATAGTTGAAGCTGAAAATTGGAATACGGTTTCATATAAGAGTGTATAAATCGAAAGAACGAAATAAAATTTGTATAATAGTTTATTTTTTGTGTGTTTTGTATATAATAAATTTAAGAATATTATAGAAAGTTGAAAAACATAAAAGACTTGAGATGAGCATACAGAGCAAGAAAAGGTGGAAGCGTAGAATAGATGGAAATTAAATAGAACAGAATTGCAGAATAAAAGGATAGAAAAAGAGATTACATTTAACAGCTAGCTAGACTTATTAAATTTAAGTGACTAACAACGACGCGAATCCTTAATCAGTGTGTTGATGTGTGTGTGAGTGAGTGTGTGTCTATGAATTGAAACGAAATGTAGAACAGTTTAAGAAAGAAAGAAAAGGTGAAAGAAAGAAGAAGGGGAGACGCGCGAGACGGCGGGCGGCACTTGGCCAAATATTGGCCATTTCATTTAAGACTTATCATCCTTATCATCCTTGTACCAATCCTCACAGCCGAGCACATTTTCGGGAGCATCACACATCTCGGTGGCATCATTGTAGACCTCACCCAACTGGCAGCCTAAATCGCGGGCATCCTCACCGTTAAGGCACACATAGAACTTCTGGCAATCGGTGGGGTGGGGATATTTGGGATGTGAGACCACCTGACCACGATCGTCGGTCTTGGGCTGATCTTTGGGACAGCTAAAACCAGTTGCCGATTGTCCTACAAAAAAAATACGTTGTAATTTAATCGAATTTATTGCTATTTGTAAATGAAAAGTTATTAGCCTATACTTACTCATTTCGGGATTGCAGCCCTCACGCTTGGCTGTATCGGGCCACACACAAGTTCCGGAGTACTCATCGAAATGTAGACCCACAGTGCACTTGGTCTCCAGAGCATCGCCATCAATGCAATTGTAGAAAATGTTGCATACCGCCGGATCTGGATGGGCAAAGAAACCATTCTTGCGTGGACAATATTTGGTGGATTTGGGTTCCTCTGCAAAAATGGATACAAATTAAATTGGCAAGTCACAAAAGACGCCGAAACGAAAGAAACTTACGTAGCTCTGTGCGATCCTCGCAATCTACATTGAAGGGCTGATCACATTTGTTGACTTTACGATTCAATGGATCAAAGACCAGGCCATCGGGACATAGATGAGATTTGCCCACACCTTCTTCGCATACATAAAACTTGTCGCATTGAATTTCATCGGCAAATTGACCATTTGGCTTGGGGCACTCAAAGCCGGCGGCAGAGATATCTAAAAGCGGGAAAATAGGGGGAAACATTTTTGAAAATGTGAAGGAAATGAAATAGTTCGTTAAACTCAAACTGTCAGTTCATTATTCACTTTCACTTTTTGCAATCTATATGTTTATGAAGAGTTATAGATATGGGATAGATTGTGTCTCTCTTTCTCTCTGTTTCGCTTCCTGTTGGATTTGTTCGGCTTAGAACAGAGATGACCCAACATTGCTGGCCATTTTGTATACCCTTCCACCGCATCTCCCTTGGAGGCAAATGCCAGGCCTATCCATCTTCAACTTGAAGCCGGAATTGCATAATCTTTGCCAGCCCAGACAAGTTTTCCTTCTGCAGTCTCTCTGTCCCTCTCTCTCCCTCTCTCTTAGCTGGTTTTCCCATCAGCCATTCGTTACCTGTTTGGTCCGTTGCGTTATTTAAATTTATATCTCCTTTGCTTAAATGCCAAATGAATATTTATAAATTTATTTCCCCCCCACAACAACCCCGCCAAAATTAAGTCCATTTGCATTCTTCTTGTATCTTCATTATATCTTTGTGTGTCTATTTTTTATGTCAATGTCAAAGAAATTAGCATTAATTTGCAAATAAGAAGATGATGAAGAAAAGCGAAAACGACTAACTAAAATATATGTTTATGTTAATGGAAATTTACTTAGTTTATCTATTTAACACTCACTTGTCGCTAGCAACACTAACGCAATGGCACTGGTAAATAATTTCATTTTGTAAACAACTGAAGCACACACACTATTATTTATCTTCTTTTCTTGCTACGCACACGCACACAGAATATAATAAATAAATCCTTTAAGAAATTTTCCCAAAAAAAAAAGAAGTATTCAACAATAAATCGCGACTTGAGCGAGCGTGGCAATGGCTAAGTTTAAACTAACAACGGAACGTCAAAGAGGCGCACTTTTCAAGACTTTTTACCGGTTGACGTTAGCGTTGACGTTGACAGCGACTGCGCAGCTGCGCCAATAACCTGGGGGAAGCGACAGAAGCAGCAGCAACAACAGCAACAACAACGGCAAAGAAAGCCAACAGCCAGACAAAGGTGTGTAATGAAGCGACGCACAGTTGGGCCTCTGCTCGGATAGCGTTGTAAAAATCAGTTTTTTCATGATCGCGTTTGGCAAAAATATGATATGATATATGCAATCGATAGGGAATACTTCACAGATTATGAATCCCAAAAATTTTTGAAATCGGTTGAGATTCATGGGTGCTAGAGGCGCCCTAAGTTGAGACATTTTTAGTAAATGAAAGAAATTGCAACTTTAAAACTAAATATTTGGCGATTTCAACAATCTATCTTGAACTTTTTGGTTTTATTTGAAAAGTATGTTTTGTATTCATAGCATGTTTCATAAATTTGAATAATTACTTAAATCGTTATTGAACTAGAAGCGTTTAAAAAATACACTAAATATTGGCGTTTGTTGAACTTTGGTGGAATACAACTAACAAGGATCAACTAGGGTTTCTCTTTATTTTTAAAGGAAAAAAATTGGAAATATTTTCAGACTTTGACCTTGAACATTACAGCACCACGACCACCCATCACTCTTGGCAAACACTCATTTTGAAGCTTAAGGTATTCTTTATCATTTTTAAAATCGCTTAATTGGTTTAGAAGCTATGATTTTTGCAATGTAAAATGCCAAAAGGCGCCACTGTGCGACGTTTCTGTATATGTGTGTGTGTGTGTGTTCGAGTGTACATGCAAGTGTAGGTAAAAATGAAGTAAGTAAGTCGTCACGCCGACTTAGGTATACCATACACCAGTAAAACAAATATTTCAAATTTGTAATAACAAATGCATTTGCCTATTTCAAAAAAATTCTGTTCACATGCTTTTTACAAGCATATCTTAGTATCTCACTCACTCATGCATATGAGCACTCTAGCGCCCCACCCGGCAACGGCCAACTCCGGCCATATGGAAAAACGTTTATATGCATAACTTGGCTATTTTTTGTCCGATTTTGATCAAATTTGGTATTTTGCTGGGTATTAGTATTAAATTTAAGTGTGCCAAATTTGGTTCCACAAGGTAAAAAATTACGGGAGATAATCGAGTTTTTCAAATTTCGGGGGCGGAAAGGGGCGTGGCAAAATCTTTATACATACAAAATGAGCGCATTTACTAGGCAAATATACATACCAAATATGGTGTCTCTAGCTGCAATAGTTTTTGAGAAAAACGTTTTTTTTGAATTGCGGGGGCGGAAAGGGGCGTGGCAAAAATTTGAAACAAACTTGATCACTCTACATACTACACGACCCTACATTCCAAATTTGGTAACTCTATCTCTTATAGTCTCCGAGATCTACGCGTTCATACGGACGGACGGACGGACGGACGGACAGACGGACAGACGGACAGACGGACAGACGGACGGACAGACGGACATGGCTAGATCGACTCGGCTGTTGATACTGATCAAGAATATATATACTTTATGGGGTCGGAAAAGCTTCCTTCTGCCTGTTACATACATTTTGGCGACTTTAATATACCATTTCACCCTATGGGTGTATGGTATAAAAAGGTTAACTGATCTAAAAAGCATTCATATGAATACCCTTAATGTTAACGAGGTATAAGTAAAAGCTCCATTATTTGCCAAGTAAACTTTTTTGAGGTTATGGCAGCTAAACGCATACCAGATTTCTTTCGTTTTATCTCCAAACTGTATTTTTGCAATACATAGCCAGAATATTTCGAAAGCCATTCATTTTTGCATTCTAATATTATTGAAGTTTTGTACAAAGGTTTCCTTTATTTCCTTTCATCAAGATCATAAGTGAAAATTGATCGGATAATGTTGGTTCAAAATGCCACCGAAAATGGTCAATTTAATTTTAATTTATTTTATAAATAAGTTGAAATTTATTAAGTATCCTTAAAATTACAAACTACATATTCCAATAACAATATGGAATATGCCTAAAATAGACTGCAAAATAAATTCTTTAATAGAAATCAAGCTATTAGCTATTAGCCTATATTCCATTAGAATGGAACATAACATTGAAATTTTATGATTTAACAAACTGTGTATATATTCATTTCCTAAATTTGTAAAATTTAAAGACTTTACATGGACAAATTGGTTACAATTTCTTTGATTCTTTATACTTCTTTATAATCTTTTAGATAAACAATGATTTAAGATTAGTCTGCCAACTTTTTGAAATATATGGTAAAAAATCTATTTGAAGATTTAGTTTTCAAAAAGTTATAATTAGACAAACAGTAAAACATAAAGTAAAACAAAAAAACATTGTTTTTTTTTCGCTAGTTTAGTTGGTTTAGACCAGATCGGACTGTTTAAAGCTCCATAAACTTGTAGAATCTACTCTGGGTCTGGGTCTACTGTTTGAGTCGATTCGAATATGAATCGATATGAAATGCATACATTTGATGTTACCAAGTTGATCTAATAGTTACCAACTCCAGTTGTCTCTCTTGCTTTTTATGTTACTCTTCGTCTTTCTGTCTGAATATCTTTCTATTTCGAATTATCTTAGCGGTGCATACACACACCTCAGTTCCAGTTCCAATTTCAGGTCCAGAGTGTATATATGTATGTATGTACATGCATACATATATCTACTATATAATGTCGTTGGCGTTGTCGATGTGGCTTAAGCACCAAACCACACCGAAAAAAAAGATATATTCATATGCGCCAACGCTTGCTCTTCTCTTACGAGGGGCGAATGCAAATGTTAATGTTATTACCTTCTTTTTTTCTCTCTCTCTCTCCCTCTCTCTCTCACTCTATTTTTGTTTTGTGTCTTACCATTTACCAAAATAAATAAAGTCCCAAAAAAAACAAAAAACCAATGGAAGAAAACCTAAAAGTGTATAATTATAAACTTCGAACAGAAGTCACATCAACCAGAAAGCGGGCCTTGAAGTGAAGGAGAAGATGAAGAAGAAGATTGAGAAGGAGGAGGAAGAGTGGAGGACCCATATCCAGATTTGCCACTTTTCGACTGTATTGGATTTCCGCCGATTCGAGGGAAACTGTGTCACATCTGGAATGGGCAGATACAGATACAGATCATATACATAATATATACATATATATGCTAAATACAAATCACACGCAATGCCGCAAAAACCCGTTTGTCCTTGACAGATTTGAGATTTCCGAAAGAAAAAGAAAAAAAATAAAACGATTGGAACTAGTTTAAGTTGGGACTTAATATCAGATTAAGTCCAACAACAAAGCAGTAGGTTTAACGAGCAGCATATACATAAATACTTTTACTCTCGATCTATTAATTGAATTGCTAAATGAAGGAGTCATTGAAATTCTAGAGAATTTCAAATCAAATCGCAAGCAATTTAAAAGTCGTTTAGCAAATTAATTTCTAAATGAATCAACTGAGAGACTTGGCTTCTAGGCTTGCTTTCTAACAACCAGTATGCATAATGGCTAATGGTACTCCATAGTAGGAACTGCAATCCCAACTGAATGGATTTCTTGTCTGCCCCACTGTGCAAATGGCGGAATATGTTTATCTGTATGCGGTTTGGCAACCTTTCTCAATTTAAGTTGCTGCTGCTGTAATATTCAGCCTGGAGCCACTAAAGATTTGGAAATTCAAGGTTTTTGATGATGATTGGAAATGAAGAAACGATTACGAAATTACTGGAGAGCTGCCTGCAGTTTTTTTCTTCTTTTGTTTTTTGTTGATTGGACGCCATGACTTGAATATAAATTTAATGTGAATGAACCTGAATGCACCCAGAAACATACATACATACATACCGAAAAAGATGCAATTTTGGGTCAACCCCAGTTGGAACAGATCTGATGCTACTTGCCAGTGAGTAGAGGATAAGCCCGCAAAAAACCATTGATTACAATTTGAATTATTGTATTACCATTTCGAATAGTAGTGCAAAATGTCTGTTAATTAATTTATGTAAAATTAATTAATTCAAAATAGTTTCTACTGTAACATATGTACACGATAAACAGAAATATTTTGAAAACATATTTTGGAGATTAAATAGCTTTTAATTGTAAATTTCAATACGCACGTCAATTTACAATTAGAAAAACAAAATCGTGCCTACATTCTTAATTAACTTTCTATTTCCCTGTTAATGACGTTCTAAGTGATTTCACCTGTCGCATGGGGGGAATAAAATATTCATGATACCTCAAATGATTTGCGCAATCTATGTAAGTAACTTTTATTGCCGTTCTATTAATTTGCATTGCATGGCAATGTCAAATTCTACCCTTTCCATTTCAAATTTAACAGCTTTGTTTTATATTGATTTTAAAGACGTAGTATTTTTGCGGTATTTTAGTATTTTCGTGTATCGATAGAAAAGCAGGAATCGGTGCCATGTTATAGTGTGGCCAAAGCTTCGAACTAAGAATCGTAGCGAATCGGCATTTTAAAGTAATGGGAAAAAGCAAAACGAAATCTTCAAAGGTAGGAGAAAAGGTGCAATCAATTGCGCGAAGCTCTAGAAGATCCTCATCATCAGGCAGCGAGAGCAGCAGTGCTAGCAGTGGCAGCAGCAACAGCAGTTCCTCCAAATCAAAATCCAGCAGTGATAGCGACTCCCATTCGGCCGATGAGAACAAAAAGCGGCAGCAAAAGAAAGCGAAATCCAAACCGGACAAGGATGCAAAGGATTCAGGCGATCACAGAGACTTGAAGCAGCGGCCAACAGACCGGGGTGCCGGTGTCAGTGGTCAGGAACAACGCTCCAAGTGGGACAGTCCCGAACGTGGCGGCGGAGGTGGCTCTGGCGGTCAGCGAAACACAAAACGCAGGCACAGCCGCGAAGGAGATAAACAAAAAGAGCGCGAACGTGACAAAGACAGAGAACGAGATAGGAATCGAGAGCGGGAACGGGAACGGGAAAGGGAGCAGGAACGTGAGAGAGACATGCGACGAGATCGAAGTGGCAGAGACCGACAGCGCAGCAGGAGTAGCGACAGAGACCGCAGGCAACGTGGTCGCAGTAGTGAACGCAAGGATAGAGACAGAGAAAGGGAACGGGACAATGATCGGGATCGAGGCAGAGATCGAGAGCGTTTCCGGCGTTCACCCGACCAAAGACAAGCAGCTCGGTGAGTCTGCCTACATAAGGGTCAGCTCTCATGATTTTTAATATATTATTTTCCTATATCATCCCTAGCCGAAGTCGCAGTCGAAGTCCTCGGAATCGTGATCGTGATCGTGAACGTGATCGCCCGCCTCGTACAGGCGGTCGAGATTTTGGCAATCGTCGAAACCAACAACATCACCAGCGTCGCAACAGGGATAAAGACAGGGACGACGAGCATTATGAATGGGGCAAGCAGAGCGATGAGAAAAAGTCTGATAAACCAAATCCCGATGACGATGAACCCATTGAGAAGGAGAAGCCCAATTTCGGTCTAAGCGGTGCCCTCACCGAGGACACCAACAAGGTCAACGGAGTTGTGGTCAAATATTCTGAACCACAGGAGGCACGTAAACCGAAACGTCGATGGCGTTTATATCCCTTCAAGGGTGAACAGGCTCTGCCCATCTTGCATATACATCGTCAGAGTTGCTTTTTAGTTGGACGTGATCGAAAGGTCGTCGATTTGGCTGTCGATCATCCAAGCTGCTCGAAACAACATGCCGCCCTCCAGTATCGTCTAGTTCCCTTCGAACGCGACGATGGCAGCCAGGGCAAACGTGTACGGCTATATCTAATTGATCTGGAGTCGGCCAATGGCACATTTCTCAATAACAAAAAGATCGATGGACGCAAATACTATGAACTGATGGAGAAAGATGTCATTAAATTTGGTTTCAGCTCGCGCGAATACGTTTTACTACATGAAAATAGCAAAGAGGCCCAAGAGGATGATGATGTGCATATCAAGGATGAGCCGGCGGATATGCCAGTTGAGGATATTAACGCATAGTTGATGAATATTATAAATATATACAATTACTATATCAATCCTTCTTTTTATTTTACGTTTTTGCAATTGTCTGTAAATTATATAATTTAGGTTATAATTGATTGATTGCTCTTTAACTGCCACAAGAAAAAACAAAAAATATATAGATATATTAATAATATACACTTCAAGTATGGCATGATTATTATCTTTCTTTAAGAAGCAGTCAAAAAAAACTAAAATGATTCGAAATTTGTATGTTTCTTGAAAACTGAAGATCAATTCAAGTTTTTCTTAACAAATTTAGCTTATTTACTTCTCAGAAAAAAGCAAAAATCTTTCATTGACCTTATGTATTTTATTGTATTGTATGTGTCTTTGGTTAAATTTGCATTTACCATGAACCCCCACGACAGCAGCAACAAGTGAATGTCAATGTAAACTGCTGACCAAGAAGAGAATTTCTTGGGGGTCTATGCAGTTTGGACAAGCGGCGCATTAGCATTTGCAGTTCGGCAACATCATGATGTCGTTGAAGTACTTTCTTTTCTCGGGTCTAATTCTATTTAGTTCGACTACCATGAGTAGAGCCGCCTGGTCCTTGTTGTTCCATGTAGATCTAGTCCCTCCAAATTGGCTAATTCCTGCCCCAGTGCCAAGTGAGGAGTGGAATCGAAATCGTCGCCAAGTTGTTGCTCCCGATTGGCTTAAAGGCCCAGCGTTACCGGGAAATCGTCAGTCAGCTGTGGTACGTGTCACACCACAGAATCTTCAAGAGACGGCAGCCATACGAGCCTCCATACAAAAGGCAATCAATGAGGGAACTTATGTGGTGGCCACCGATCCACAGCAGGTGCGATGAATTCCCTTATTAATAATTGACTTGTGCTAATCGCTTGGCGTATTTGTTGTGCTCTTTAGTTTCAGATTGCTCTTAGCCAACTGGGCTATGGCAATCAATGGCCATTACTAGCTGTGCCCATGAACCCAACTTTTCGTTTGGCCAATTTTTGGCCACGTTTAGGTCAGCGTCGGCAGCTACAGACTAAAGCGAATCAATAATCGATACATATACTTGAGTATATTTCTTATTGTTATTATTATTTTTCATACATATGAAAATTGTATAAATTATTAAGTGCATTAAAAAATAAATTTCCAGCTCAATCAGCGATCAAAGAGATGCGGCAATTTCAGTAGTTTGCTGCTGCGCCTCTTGAGGAACTGCAAAAGGGAAAGGAAGTCAAATTAAAATAAATGAACGTTTTTATGTTTAGCATTTGTTTGGGGAATGTTTATTTGTTTGTTTGTGTGGGAGCGTGGGGGAGGGGGAGGGGCTTAGGGTTTGGACCTGAGGTAAACTAAACAATTTGGTATCGTTACAGGTAAGCATTTAGTATGTATATGTACATACATATGTAATAGTTACACAATAGTTTCATTCATACATACATACATAATTCACATTTCATTATTTCTTTTGTTTGCTTCTTTTTTTCTTTCTTTTTATTCTTGTACAAAATTTGTTACCTTAAATAGCTAGCAATCGATTAAAGTTAAAAAATTCAAAACCAAAAAAACAAAATTAGACAACAATTACTGGCTCTAAAATATATATTATATGGTATTACATTACATATACATATATGAAATGTGATGTGAGGAGAGGAAAGGGTGGGGGATGGACTCGTAAGGCGCATGCCAACAACAATGAATTAACACTAGGATCATATACAAATACATATACATACATCATATCATATTCATTTTATATCATTATCGTAGCACTCTATATACATATATCTGTATATATATATAGTTATATATAATATGTATATAAGCAATATATCAATTTTTCGCCTATATTCAGTTTGCTTTAGCACTTTTCTTCTGTTTGTTTTTGTTTTGGGGGGGGGGGGTTCGTTTTTGAAGTGCTGCTTTATGAGTTTTTTTTGTTCCCTTTGCAATGAAAAGTCGAATGGAAAAGACTAAGAAATTGGGGGTGGTGGGGGAGAGGATCAGAAGGAGGACGCTTGTAAATTTGGAACACGTTGGCGCACAACAGATCGCTCGCCTCCTTAATATTAGACATTATTCCACAAAAATGTTTATTACAATGCGAGCTTATAAACAAATTTTGAATTTAGGTATACAATTTTCTTTTGTTTTAGCTTAATTTTTTAAGTTCATTTCTTTTTTTTTATATTAAGATAAGGCGTCATTTTCAGATCAAGTGTTTTTGCTCTGCTCAAATATGTGTTGTGTGTGTTTGTGTGTGTGTGTGTGTGTGTGTGTATATATTTAATGTAGGTCGATCATATCATAAAACTAGACAAATGAATTGCAATCGAAATGTGGCCAAAAACCATAGAGAACCTATTCAAGTTAAGAGATTGCAAACAGCAACTGCGTTAAGTCGATAAAACTAATAAAGTTTGCATGGAAATACTTAATATTCCTTTTCTTTTTTGTTAATTTAGCAATATTATTTGGAAGGCTGATGATTGCTAAGATAAAACGTTTAGTTTCACATATATAACTTATGAAATAGGCACATATAAAGATATAAAGAGAGGGAGAGAGAGATTAGATCATATTTTATTTCATTATAAATTCTCTTTTAACTTTTAGAATTCAAAAATGTTTACTCTCCAATTATAAAAGGTTTAAATAATCATTTAAATAATACATATATGAGGAATCATATTTGAAATCAGTTGCTTTGCTGTTTACTTCACGCAAAATCGCCACAATCTCTGACTTTAAATCATTCTCTATGGTTATATATATATGTGTATATATATAGACTGTATGCAAACAGATTTCGATATATAAGTATTTAATATGATCTAAGGTATGTAAAGCTGCAATACGCATTCAAAATTTAAATGGTTATGGATACTAACTAAAGCTAATAATATATATGAAACTAAGTAATCAGTAAGTAACAAGTATGATTCTAACACAACATAGGTGGCTAGTCTTATGGTTGCATTTTGTGTACATATTTGTTTTTTTAATTTTTATGGGCAACAACATTCAACAATATCCAGTATGCAGTATATATATATATATAGTATATATAGTACATATATCCTGTATCTGTATCTGTATCAATCAATGATCAGTCTACCAGTATTTTTAAACTAATTATAATTCGAATGAATAGCCAACAACATGAGCATGAACGACAATTTTGTTTCATTGGGCTTTGGGTTTGGGCATTTTCCATAATTTTCCGTGTTGTCGCTGTTGCCAATGATGTTGTTGGTGTTGCTGTAATTCATTTTGTTGCTTATAGATGAGATGAAGTGTTGGTGAGCTGGTGATGAAGTGGTGGGGCTGATGCTAACGATCGATCCTTCGGCATGTGCGTCAGATGGTGCATTACAATATATCTTTCTCTACATATGTATATATATCTTATCTAACCTCATCGATATCCTCGCCCTCCGATGAGCTCCGTATGGTATTATATTGGGCATTCCGACTGCGCAGCATTCGCAAAAAGCTACCCACGGCAAATATGGTACGGCGATGTCGATGAAATATACCCTGATATAAGGCCTCTCGTAATGTCTTTCGATCCTCAACGTCCACCGATGATGTCAACGATGTTTGATGCGGCAAACGTGCTGTGAATGTAAACCACAAATGAAACATTAAATTCATAAGAAAAATTGTCATAACGTCCTTTTGTTTTTTGCCAATTCCCAATTCTGCCCATCTTAATATAGCCCTATATATGTATATGTATGTATATTTATGTAGCTGCAGATGGTTGCGATAAGCCCGAAAGTTGACTCTTGATTCAACATTGCTTCGCTTACAGATATGCTAAGATAAATACAACCATCGCTTCGATTGTCGCTGGCGGCGGCGGCTATAATGGCGACTACAAAAGTCATATCAGACGAAACTAATTAAATTCCAACGCTATCGGCATATATCACACGAGAGAGAGAAAGATCACATGAGTGAGAAACGATATTCAATTTATGAAACCGAAAAGGCGATCCAATTAAGCCCAATATATATATGTACATAGAAACTTAAATAAATAAAATATGTCAAGTTTATTGAAAGTGTGTGGATTTTAAATAAAAATGATTGCTTTAACTTTGAAACGATCCTTGAAAAAGCAATAAAAACAAAACAAACATTCTATAAAATGACATAACGACATAAGAATGTATTCAAAATGTTGTCTAAATTTTTCAAAATCTTTCACATAGAAACTGATTGATTAATATTGAAAGTAAATTATTAACACGAATCAGATTTGACAATTGTTAGTTCTGAATATGATGCATAATTAGTCTCTGTGTAGTTTGTTTAATTCAATTAAGTCAAGGTCCCGCTATGGCTTAGTCCTGATCAATCTTAAGTTTATAAATCTCTCTTGATATCCCGTTACTAACCTGCTATGGGTGATTTTGGTGATTTGAGTGCATAGTCATCCAAATTTTTGCCACTCAAATCTAGTTTGAGAACCTTTTTTGTTAGCTGCTGTGTGGCTTGTTCCATGTTGCTTTTCTTATCAATTTTAATATCCACTTGTCGTTGACTCACTGCACTTTTTGACGGCACTGGCAGTGAACCAACAGCAGCAACAGATGTTGCCCCTGTTGTTGCTGCTGCTGCTGATGTTGTTGTTGATGATAATGGTGTTGCTGTTGCTGCTGCTGCTTCTGTTGCTGCTGCCGCTGCTGCATTCTTTAATACATCCGACATAATGATTTTGTTTTGATTATTGTTGATCGTCGTCGTCGTCGTCGTCGTCGTCGTCGTGTTGTTGGTGGTATTAGCGGCAATGGCTGTTGTTCTAGTCGTCGTTGTCTTATCACTGTGATGATGGCTGTTGCTGTTGTTGTTGTTTGTATTAGAGGACGCCTCAGCCGACTCACAAGTGTTTGGTGGCGTTAATGCCTTTACTGTTGCCTCAAACTGAATATTGCCGTTGGCGTTGCCGATATTTGTGTTTGCTGTTGTCGTCGTCGGTTGTGCTGCCGTTGCTGTCGTTGCTGCCGTTGTTGTTGTAATTAGAACGTCGTCGTCGACAGCAGGAACAACAACAACCATTGTTCGCCAAATATATACGCAGTTAGTTGCTCTCACTGTCTCTGCTCTGAAAACGTCGTCTGTTGTTGTTGCTGTTACTGCTGCTGCTGCTGCTGTTGTTGGTTGCTGTTGTCGTCGTGGTCGTTGCCGTTGTAGTCGTTAGCATATAAACGATTTCCGCTGACGTAGATGACAACGCGCGCTTCTCTCTGGTCTTTTTTTGTTTTTTTGTTTGTTCTCTATGTTTTGTTCTCTATTTGTTATTGTTTGATTGCAATTGAGTGAGTTATTTTCTAAATGTTACTAAACTTTTTGGTGGTCTGGCTTCGTTGGGTATATGCATTTGTTGTTGCTCATGGCTGGCTGCCACCTGTTGTTGCTGCTGTTGTGTATAGTCTGTTAGGGTAATTAATGGTAATTGCAATCGATCAATATTGCTTTCATTTGTTAAACTCAATTGACTGAGATTATCAATGATCTCATAGAATTTACACTGATCGAATGTTGCTGATAAATTGCTGTTACTTTTGCTGCTGCTGCTGTTGCTGCTGGGCTTGACAAAATAATCACACATAGTCAACTTGTCTGGTACGTTTTGATGATGTTGTTGCTGCTGCTGTTGCTTCTGCTGATTATGATGATAATGTGTTTGTTGTTGCTGCTTCTGCTGCAGCTGCTGTTGATGTTGTATATTTGGTCTTATATGAACTCTAATGGCATCAATACTCTGCTCAGCTATTGGATAACTATTTTTATTGCCAACGCTGTGTTTGCCACGACGCCAACTTTTCAATAACTTAACCAACGGCAACACAGCACTGTCAACTGTGTCACGTAGATGTTGCTGCTGTTGCTGTTGCTGCTTAGTCTTTATTGCATTACGTTTACCAATCGATTCTAGATACTTGATATTGGCCTGCAACCCTTGTTCATAGTAGCCGTTAGCCAGTTGCAGATAAGTGTAAAAGTCAATGCGACGTCGCTGTTGTTGCTCTTGTTGTCGTTGTAGGTTTTCCACCTTGTTCTTATTAATATTTAGCTTATAATGGTTACGCTTGACATTATTGCTGCTGCTACCGCCATGGTCACGTTGCCCACTACAAGTCTTACGATTGTTGCTATTGTTGCTGTCGTCGTTGTGGTTGCTGTTGTCGTCGTCGTCGTCCTCATCATTATCGTCCTCAGCAATGGCATTCTGCGATTGCTGGACGTGTTCTCTATGTCTCAGTCTATGTCTCTGGCAAGAGTATATCCACAATTGCCGTTGGACAAGCTCCTTCAATTGCTCACAACTATGGGCCTGCTTTATGAGACGCACCGCTGCGTTGTAGGTCTCGTCCGGTGGCTCACCGGAGCAAATGGTTTGCCGCCCACGGGGCGCATACGTATCACCGAATCTGTAATTAGTTGGGAAGTAACCAAGTACAAACAAAACATTAATTACAACAATGCCAAATGTAAACACACACAACAATAGCCTAGCAGATATGGGGTTTGTTAGGTAAGGTACATGAGGGAGGAAAGAAGGGAGGGCCGTGTCGCCGAGTTCAGGGTCAGAGAGTAGAGCAGGGGTAATATAATTAAGCAACAGCAACAAAAATAGCAACAACTACATATACACACACACACACACACACACACACACACACACAGTCAACCACTTAACTCTCTTTTACTTTCACTTAGTAAAAATATTTGGGCACTATTTATTTGCTTATGGTGTTATCGTTATGCAAATGTCAACCAAGTTAGGCGTACCTACAACACAATCCCCTACCCCTGCCATCCCTCAACGCTTAATCCTCTTCCCTCAATTTGGAATGGGTAATACACTAAGACCAACTCCGACCCTTTTCGGGGGTGTGACAAGAATTTGAAACAAACTTGAAATGCATATATCCCACAGACTCGTATATATACAATTTGGTGGCTAATAGTTTTAAAAGTCTCTAAGATCTAGATGTTTATACAGACTCGGTTCGACTTGTTGTTGACCAAAATCATTGCCTTAAGGCGTCGACCACTTTGATGAACCATTTTACCCAATGAAGTTGGCTAACAACTCGACTTAGAGACTTCATTGTGTCTTGCACCAGGAATTAAAAAACTGGAATACATCTCGCTGAACGGTCGCATGAGCACAATGGCTCACCTAGCGGCGAACTCTGCACAATAAGTGCACCATTTACCTCTATATACAACTATATATACCTTTATAAATTCCTTTCTATATACCTCTACATATACTGCTACTTATTTCATTTTCATTTCGAAGCTTCAGCTCTTATGGTTATAGTGAAACACAAAGACAACCAAAGAACAATGAACTGCAAGGACAATGTTGTCCTGGAGGCATGTAAATTCCTACGTAAAGCGTTATGTGACTTCAATTATGATCTTTGGGTAACAGAATTTCGGCTCTGCATGGCATTGCTTTGTATTTTTGTGTGCGTGAAATGAAATTGCAGATTATAAGCCCAAAGATCGCTTTAGCTTCCGTTAAATCCAATATCTAGAATGTGTTCTTGCCACAAATTAGGGAGAGTGATAAGAGAGAGAGAGAGAGAGAGAGAGAAAGTGTATGTGTGTATGTATTTTTGTTTTTTTTATAATGTAAATGCGTAGCCTCAATCCCTCAACTGGTGGAGTGACGTCAACCATTGGAAACCTCAGTGCAAGGTCATGAAACTCGAGCTATGAAGATGAGTACGGAAATTTCATGTCAACCGCAAGAGAGGTGTCTGTGTGTGTGTGTGTGTGTGTGTGTACAACCCAACCTATATTTATGGCGTTAACTGTCACACACCCACCCAATTGACTATCTTATATACCCACACCCACACCCCAACAACACACACTGCTGCTCACACCCAAAACCCCAAGCGTCCCATTCTAGGTATGTATGTATGTATGTGTAGCCTATGTATACCTCGGAAAGTAATGCACATGGGTGGGCCAGACACCACGAAATTGGGAATACTGTGACGCTAATGAGCCAGAGAAAGTTGATGCCGTTGCCTCTAGGCGATGCTTGTGGCGACGCTGATGCTGCAGGTGATGCAAATGTCGCTGCTGGCGTTTCTGATGTCGTTGACGATGCCGATGTCCCGATCTCGTCGTCATCGAATGGGATAAATGATGTTGATGTTGTTGCATTTGCATTTTATAGTCGCGATAATGATTGGCGATTTCATGACGATAGCGTTCTTCTCGAAAACATTTCGTATTGAAGATTCGTCGCATGGTCAGTCGCGGTATATATTTATCACCCGTGCTTAAGGGTACGCCTACAATCATTAGACCGGACATTGTGCTGAGGGCAAACAACGACGGGATGACGTTTCTCTTGGAGTGCTGCCGCCCTAACGAATGAAAGCAACGAAACAAACTACTTTGAGGCTTGACATTGATGAGTCCTGTGAGTTCTTCTTCCGATGTTGTTATTAGACAAACGACAGAAAGAGATGTAGACAGAGAGAGAGAGTCAAAATTCCCCCCCCCCACCACTCCCTCTAAACCCCACTGAGTGTGCTTCAAATTATGTACATTTATTGAACAACACAAATTCTGTTAGCAACAACTTGCGGTTATTTGTTATCACGTCAGGCAGCGATTTGTTGTCGTTTGTTTGACATCGAAATGAAATAAGGATCTCCCCACCGACATCGCCATCGCCATCGCCTGCAGACCTTCCTCACTCACTACCTCCATCCATTTCCATCTCTTTACCCATTCACTCGACTGGGGGAGAGGGCGGTTAGAGAAGTCGGCTTGTTGCCAATAGAAAAATTAGTAGCATTCATGTCGTTAACTATTGTAACTGGTACATCTTTTTTTCCCCTGGACCCCCTTCTCCTGGCTTCCTCTGCAGACCAGGAAAAGAAAAAACCCAGACCCCAGACCCCGACCCAGACCATCTGCTGGTAACGGTAATTCCAACAATTTGCATATTGCGACACACGACAAACAATAGAGTAAGCAAACAAACAACTGTACACATATATACAATATATATATATAAATATATAATCGCGTATCCTATATAGTATACCTACAATTTCTGCTTAGCTTCTATATTTATTCATACACTGAGCAAAATGCATATGACAAAAGAATAAACCAATTAATTAAAAGTTGTGCTTTGTCATTCCAGGTAATCTCCATCGATTTTTGAATATAATCACTTCAAATAGATTCTAGAATAGGTAAAATTTGACTGAATCTTTTGGAATTAGATGCTTCATTTTATCTTTTCGTTGCAGACTATTTTCTACGCTCATTTATTGAGTCTATAGCCTAATTTGTCGAGCGTTTTCTCTGATGTACGACAAGAATCCTTGGCGCCATTTGCGTCTTCTAAGTCATCAGTTAGAGCATGTTCATAGATTTCGCATTTCGAACGAATTATGTTGACTTCATGTTTCATAATTGTCACTTTTCGATTCAGATTAAGGGACATGACCTCTTAGCAAATTGATCCACTTAGGACAGAAAAAAAGCTAACAAGCATCAATGGAATCATAACTCTTATGATTCCCAACTGATTTGCAAACGGTAAATAACAATTGAAATAGTTTTTGTCGTGCATGTCACTTTAATTTCGCTTTAAAGGATATTTCACCGAATAAAATTGAAAGATATTGTTACAAACATAAAGTTAAACATTAAACATTGACATCTTTATGATATTCTTCTATGTCTTCTTAGGGCATAGTTGATGGGTTTTCGTGTTCCTTCTTTTCATCTCACCATACACTTGCTGACTCGTTCACTCGGTTTACTCATTCATTTTGCATGCACATCTCAATCACGTATAGGCAAATATGTCCCTTTATATTCAATATATGTACATATGTACATATGTATGATGTATCCATTTAGTTAGTTATTTATTTATGTATGATGATGGAGCGACATGCGACCGACCGTCTGGGACAGGTGCATATCAATATGTGATGAATAATAGTATCTAATTCATTTTCAATCGGCAATCAAATAAAAATATAATGTTCACCCTTTAAAAGGCAGTTGCCTTTCTCTCTCTCTCTCTCTTTGTCTGTATTCCTCTGTGTCCCTGTCTCTGTCACACTTTAGATTCCATTCCACACATGATTAATTTCGATTTTTGATTATATGACGACATGCACCATATACATATGTATGTATATAAGTACATATATGTATGTATGTATGTGTGTATGTAGTGCAGAAGGTTTTGGAGCATGGAGAATGGGAAGGCTATCACTTAAATTGACCCCAAAATGAACACGACCTACCAACAACAAACATTTCGAGCGAATTTCAGAGGACCGAGTAAACATACAGACACATACACATACACATACTTCAGTATACATATGTGTATGTTCAGCTGAATCTGTATGGAGGCTTGAATTTCAGTTTCAATGAAACTGAATTCGCTATCAATCAATCAATCATCAATTGAATCAACAGAGAGGCCGCTGTTTCATTGGAATGTAGTTATTGAACCTTTTTACCAGATATGCATATACATATAAATATATGTACATATGTGTATAATACACTCGAACTAAATTGTCATTGTTCAGCACTTTCCTAACTAAATTATGCTAAGAATGGAGCCTATTCGAAAATATCCAGTTGGTCTCACGAATGATTTCTAAATTCCAACTTCTACTGAAAATGACTAAGCTATATAACAAATTATATATTATATCAGAGCCCCCCGATACTTCCCTTCAAATAAATCCGCTATTTTCGCCCTTCTGAAAACTGTGGGCCCGGGGGAAACCCACCAGTCACCCCCCCCTCTCGGTGGCACTGATTTGGGGACATAAACATTTTGACGAGATGTCCCCCTTTAGCCCCGTAACAGAATTAACTTGTTGATATGTATTTACATCAAACTTTTGTTTTGATTTCGGATAATGTGATATTTTGAGGGATTTGGGAATCATTTTGAAAATATGTGTACTTGTAGATATAATCGATTTCTGTTAATGGCTAGAATTCCCATTTCTGACCATTGACAGTGTGTTGAAAGATCCTTTTGTCTGTACGCAGATTTTATTGTTCAAGTGTTGATTGTACGATAAGTTGATAATATTTGTGCCTTACTTATGGGTAATTGGGTTTATTGGATACATTCACATAAAGCGGGGCACTTTCCGGAGAATTTCTTGAACACATAAAAACAAACAAAGACCAAAACAACGACAACAACGACGACAACAACGACTGTGTCTTTCCATTACAGGTAATTGCGGTATTTATTTCAAATAAGCACCGAACGGCGCCAGGCGAGGTGGTCGACCAGGGGAGTGGAGGAGTGACTGCGCCCGTAGGTAGGCAATACCTTTGGGCTGTCACTGCATTCAAAGGCAAGTTGCAAAACTATGCACAATTAAAAGAAAAACAAAAAAAGAGAAGCAACTGAGAAAAAGGTAGCGGTGAAAAGTTTTTGTCAGTCCTACCTAGCGCAATGAGCGACAGCGTGTCGCTATGAGACTGTGTGTGTGTGTGTGTGTGTGTATGCATGTTTTTGTTCCTTTTTACTACCCTCCCCCCTTTTAGCCATGCACACAATAAGCAAAAGGTTTTGCTCCACTTTGACACAAAAGCCCCACTTTCCTCTGGTGTGTGTGTGTATGTGTGACACACTTATTATTATTATGCCTTATCACACTCACACAACTACATACACATTGACGCCAAACAGAAGACAGGCAGGCGCACGTACGCGTTTTTTCTGCTTTGGTCAATAAGCCGTTACGGTTAGCCAACATTTCATTTGGTTAACTTAACAGCAACAACTTATGTCTAATAAACAAAAACAAAAAAACAACGGAATCCTTTTTACCATTCATCATATCATATTGATTCGAAAAACTTACCAACAAAAAATATTGGGCAAATAGAAATTTACCGCTAATGATTCCTTTCCGTCGTTACCCTCAACAACAGCTGGTCCTGCTTCTTGTATTTTTTTTATTTGTGTGTATGTGTACGAATTTCTGTGTGTGTGTATGAGCGTGTGTGTGTGTGTGTGTAGGTGAATGTTTTTCACTCTTATTAACCAAAACTCTCACAGCACTTGCACATGTTGTCTATATATTTGAATTATTTATATCAAAAAAAAAAGAAAAATTAAATTTTTCAAATCTAATGCCGCTTGTGTCTCGTTAGTAGGCGATAATGTCGATAACTTTGTTGCGATAATGTCGATTACGATAGGTTGCCGATAGGTTTTGCTCCGATAATATCGATTACGATAACTTTGCTCCGATAATGTCGATTACGATAATTTTGCTCCGATAATGTCGACTACGATAGGTTTTGCTCCGATAATATCGATTACGATAACGTTGCTCCGATAATGTCGACTACGATAATTTTGCTCCGATAATGTCGATAACGTTAACATGAGCTTAACAGTATCGTTCAGTGTTGGAATATGTCTAATGATTTTGAAAATATAACGTTTAAAAGACGGATTTAGAACGAGCTATAATGCGCTGGAGTGTGTGTGTGCAATATGTGCGGAATAAATCTGCGTGGGAAGTGTAGTTTTCTTTACAACTCCGACGCAATAAAAGCTTTTCGTTTTTCCGTACAAATTGGTTTTGCTCTATTTCATTTTGTTAAAATTTTCAAATAATATAATATTTTTAAAAGAAAATTTTTAAAAACTGACCCAAAAAATATGATAAGAAATTCAATATTTTTAAAGAAATTAAAAAAATGTAACAAAAATTTTTAAAAAACTAATCCTTCAAAAACAGCAAAAACGAATTTTAAAATTCAAAATGTATGTACATAAGATTACTTTTACTTAATAATTTCTTCCCTATCCGTATTTGTTTTCATTTTAATTCCGTATTCTACATCCGAAAACTCATCTGAATCATAAATCTTAATCATTAACATTTAGAACATAAATAAGGAGCAATTCAATTACTGTTATCCAGTAATGATTTATATATATAGAAATATTTGATTGTTAAGTACGTAAAGGATGTAGGATAATCATATATAATCTTTGTTTAGTTAAAAATGATTCGTTTTAAAATTTTAAATCCATCGAATTTTGGGCGATGACTTCTTAAATCTTTTTCTAATACTTTTCAGCGTATACTCAATATGAAAATCATTCCTTTGAGTCGAATGTGATCAACATAGATATTCAATGACCTACAACCGTAACTCATATTTAGCCAAAATCCGCGAGAAGAGAGCCCCGGTGGTCATTACTCCACGAAAGGACACAGATCTTGTCCTTGACACAGAAAAGCTTCAAGAACATCCAAATCAGCAGGAGGATGATGAGATTCTTCAAAACTTACGTCAAATGGTGGATAATCTACTAATGGATCCAATTCCGAAAAAGCAGACTGCTAAGGAGACTCCAGTTTCGTCTTCCTCATCGCTGACTACCAGCAAGAGCAAAACAACTCCGTCTCGTCGCAATCCGGTTCGAAGTCGTTCACGTGGATACTGCCAAATCTTTGGCATCTACTCCCCACCCCCACCTTCAATCCAGCAGAATCCACTTGCTCAAAAAGATGTTAAAACCAAAGCTGCAGCCAAAACAGTTTTATCCTTGTTCGATGAAAGACCTCAGCCAATAATTGTGACCCTACCAACGACTCAGAGACGTTTGGCTCGCATGAGAAATATGAATACCATGCATATGGAATGGCCATCCTTATCCAAAGACGAACAAAAATCTCCATCAAAATAATTTGTATGGCAAAATTATATTTCAAGAAAACTAAACGAAATGGAAGATGAATGGTTAATTAACTGATAAATATTCAAAAATTCCTAAAACAAAACAAGAGAGTGCCCGGTTGTGGGCCAGGTTTTGCCTTGGCCAAATGTGGAAAGGAACAAATCATTGAAAGGCGGGTCAACTTAAAATGACAAACAATTCATTGACATTCCTTCTGTCTATTTTTTATTATTTTTTTCGTACCTCATGGCTTGTTTTTGTACTTCAAAAATTCGAACCACAGCCGGACACTTCTCCGAAGCCATTTTTGGAATTGCCAAATTATTTTGTAACCATGACAATTAATATATATATATACATATATGTATTTTTGATCTATTTGTATAGTATATAGTTAAATGTGACAAAAATATTATTCATACTAAGTGTATTTCGCTAAAAAATTGAAAAAAAAATCGATTTTTCGAACTTAAATTTTTGAAATGAACTTACAAGCTTTAAGTAAAGGGATTTCGAAATTTAGCATTTTAATGTATATGATTTTTAGGTTGTTCTGGTTCCAAATGTTTCATATATTTGTCATTCCATTCATTTTCGTTCAAGTATTAATATTACAGAAATTGTACTTTTTAGAACAATTGTTTTGAAACTAATCTGAAATGTCAATGGCCTTGAAAACATATTTGAATACTCTAAACCACAAAATCGTTAATACTTGACATTAAGGTTTTTATTAACAAGGAAGAAATTTGGAAAATTTCGAATCCAATAGGGATAAGCTAAATTGAAAGCTCCAGTCAAGAATGAACTCTAAAAATGTGTACAATTTACAAAATTTCTTAGATTAATACACAAATTAAATGGAGGAAATGCTCTATATCTTTTATAGATACTTACATTTATTTAACAAAACATTTTGATACTTACAAATTGATATACAAAATTCTATTTTTTAAGTTTTATTCCTGTGCCAAGTGCACATTATGAAGAATTTATTTATACCTAACCTATAAATATATGTGAAATTTATGATGAAATCGGCCAAAAGTGTTGTCAGTTTAACGCCTATAGCGATAGCGCTTGAAATGAAACCAAAGTTGAAAGATATTATTATGGAATTGACAGCGGAATCCCCGTTTATAGCTGAACTCCCATTCCCGATTGACAATCTTGAAGGCAATATCTTCGTACGGTGGACCCGTGTGGAAGCGTAGAACCGCAAAATCCGAATTATCAGCACAAGGAGTGAGGAAATATTGCGGAGTTTGCGATTTATCCATAAGATCCGGATAGAATATATTGAATTTATAGCCTTGTACGATCTTTGGCGGCGGATTGTCCATATCATAGTGCGTCTGATTGTATTTATTCCATTCAAAGCCGGTGTGGACACGATTGAAGTAGCGCGGCTTACGAGGACGATATTTATCGGTGGCCAATTGCGGGACGGCATCCAATGTGGTCTCCACACTGAATTCGGCCTCATCGCCCTGCATGCCCTGGCGTGCTTCGTTCCGCATGCGCAATTCCTGGGGTGTCAATGTATGATGGGCATCACCCTCGACAGTCCGTCGCTCTGGATGGAGCACAAAGAGACGTTGACGCTGGACACGGTGTTCATCGTCGCTGTCGTAGTAGAGACAGCCATCGGCCGGTGGTTCATCATCGTTTTCTTCGTTTGATGGATGCACCAGACGACCGGGACAATCATCTGGCCTCATATACTCGGGGCTATAGTTACCCATTGTGTAAAGGCGGGAAGCTTTAATGAGTTCTTTTAATGTCTCATCTTCTTCTTCGTCGTTTTCGTCATCTTCATCTTCGCCAATGTCATCTGGATTCATGGAATCTGCTTCATTGCCATCTTCTAGTGGTCGCTCGGCCACCACCGCCGCCGCCGCCTCATCACCATGTGGTGTCTCTACACTGTGGCTTTCGCGTTCGTCATTTGGCTCCATTTTAATTTCCTCATTTTCTCGTTTCAGCAGGTGCAATTTCTCACGCAACAAAATCTGGTGGCGATCTCTCAAACGTGCCCTGGCCATATGAGCCTTTAATTGACTGAGTAGACTCTCCCAGTAGCTAATGTCGACACCATCTGCCCTACCGCTGATCTTGGCCTCAATCCGTTGACGCATCTCTTCCAGCTGTTTGGCATTTTTGCCACGAAATATGTCCGCCACATCCTTGACCACGCTTTGATGAATGCCATCGCGTCGTTGATTCAGATTACCACCTCCACTGGCTTCGGTTTCGGCCTGAAGTTTTTGTAACTTTTGCAACTCATCCTGGACAATGGTAATCATGTCCAGCCAGAAATCCATATGCTTACCCTGCTCCAACTCTTCGTACACTTTGATATCGACCAGGAGATCTTCTAGCTCATCCATGGGCAGACCCTGTAGCAGCATGTAAGGTTCATGCATCTGCATTTCAAGGGATTCCTCAAGGGGAGCCTGACCACCGCCGCCCACATTGGCAGCCACATATTGAGCCAACAAATCAATAGGTTTCGCCCTTCCATCCCGTATACGAATCTCACTTCTGAGCCGGGCCTGTTCTAAATGAAACTGATCCTCCTGGCGTTGCCATTCACGGAATTGGATTGCCTCTTTGGCTCGTTGCTGCTGCATCATGTCATCCTCACGCACTTGACGTTCCAGTTCCCGTTCCTGGCGTCGCTTCTTCACCTTCTCCAATTCGCGGCGATTCTCCAATTGTTTTTGCAATGAAAGAATCTCAACCGTTTTGGTTGGCAGATTCGACAAGCCCTCCACTTCTAACTTTTTGCCCCAGTGAAATGTAGATGTGAGATTTGAATCACCAAATGGATTATCCTCATTGGAGTACGTCTGATATTCATTGTCCCAGCCCATGCGCTGACGACGTCGCTGCTCCTTGGCCTCTTTCTCGCGCAGGCGACGGGCACGCTTCTCCTCGGGTGTCTCCTTGGCCTTGAGCTCATCTTTTTGACGTTGGCGTTCCTGTTGTTCGCGTAGGCGACGCGCCTCCAAAGTTTGCAGCAGTTTCATCGAGTTTTTGGTTAAAGGCGATCTCGCTTTCCCATTGGGTTGAGTGGATGAGGATGAAGTGCTAGAACTGGAGCTGGACGATGAAGAGCGATGTCGATGCTTTTTGTGGCTTTTCCTACTGGAAGATGATTGTTCATGTCTGTCATCCCTCTGTCTGGGTCTTTCGTGATCATTCCGCTTTTCATTCTCTCGGCGACGGTCACGTTCCCGCTCCTTTTCACGTTGTTTTTCTCGCTCGCGGTCTCTCTCCCTTTCCCTATGCCTGTTCTTATCCCTATCCCTATCCCTATCACGGTCTCGGTCCCGACTGCGGCTCTTGCTTCTCCTTTTCTCACGGCTGCGACTACGGCGGCGGGAATGGCTTTTCTCCTTGGGCATTGTAAGTCCAAAACGTTTACACAAAAACAACAAAAACGGGCCAGTTGCATGACCAATCGATTATTTTCGAAGCGTTATCGATTATTCACACGTTGATATCGATGTGATTTGTGATCGATATCTTACATATCGATAATCATCAATTGGCGGTCATTTAAAATGCACTTTTCCTTTTTACTAATTCTTTCGTTGTCTTTTAATGCCAAATCTTAAACATTAACAAATATATATTTTTGTAATTTTGTTGGTATCAACATTTAAGTGTTTTTGTTTTGTGCGTATTGTGTACGTGGAGGGAAGCTTAAACACCAAACAAAAACCAGAAGGTTGGGCTAAACTTCGGCCAATGGCCGATGTTTCTATATCCTTGCACCATTCGTGTTTTTTGCATGGACACATTAACTAATTATTGGACTAATCGTTCCTGTAACAAGCAAATAGTTCAGACAGTCGGACACAATAAATACATAATATGTAAAAAGTATGAATATAAACTTTGGGTCATAATAAATACATATGTATAAGCTTCTTTTGCAAGGGTATACAAATATAGTAGGAATCCTTTTTTTCTTTAACAATTAATTTTACTATAATTCTTTTGGTTTCTTTGTTTTTGGGCTTGTCTTACTCAATCTTAATGCGACGTCCATAGATCCAAGCAAGACGCACCAAGTCCCAATGAGCAAAAGCCCAAAAAAGCAAACAAATTAGGCCAGCAACCAGGCCAATGCCTAGATGTAGGCCCAGACTAGAGGATTGATACTGCGAAAATAGATAATAATAGAGAGCAAGATAAAAATAAAATAGAGACTATGTCATGGTGCATTATGAGAGGGGAATGCTCCCATCATGGCACTTACCCAATAGCAGACTGCGCCCGCACAAATGAGAGCGCCACCGAATAGCTTGCCCGGCCAGAGGCCTTGAAGCGGATTCAATCCCAAGGGCTGATATTGCTGACGTATATAATGTGTGCTATATAAAATCCGACTAAGCATATTTATGCAATTGGCAAAGATGAAGCCAACTGGACCGAAAATGCCCGTCAAAATGTAGGAGAGGACGAGAAAACTAATCGAGAATATGGCCATAAGATAATTATATTTATCAATGTCCCGACTTGTATTCGTTGCGAACATATATCCCTCGCTGATACCATTAATGGCCAGCAAATAGATGGCCAAGCAGTGCCATTGCAATAGGCTCTGGGGTAGACCGCCAGAGACGAACTCCTCGCCTCCGTAAAGCAGGAGTACGGTATGCGAATAGCTTTGACCAAAAGTAAAGGCCAGCAGACCAATTGAGCTGACTCCCAGAAGAAGATTATTCAGCACATTGCTAGCCTGCCGGACACGTTCGACTGGCTGTTTGGCCAGACGCGTGTCCCGCGATACAGTCTGAGTGAAATAAAAATACGAGCTATCCTCGATGGGACGGAAGATGAATCGTGCTGCAAGGCTTCCCAAATTGTTGACCACATCGTATGTTGCCTGTTCGCCAAAGCTCAATACCGGCGAAACGGACATGACATATTTCTCGCCCTCGGTGAGAATCTGTTTCAGTATGCCCTGTTTGACAAAACTTAATGTTAGCGTCTGAAGTTCGCGATTTAAGTACTTTTCATGACTCTGGGTCAAAAAGCCGGGCAGGAAGTCTGTTAGTTTGGCAAAGGGGAAATCATCCATGTGCTTAAACAAAGACAATTCCCAAGAAGAGATCAACGTTTTGCTGCCGCTGCCGCTGCTGCTGGTACTCTTCTTCTGCTGGATAATGCTCTTCTCCCTAAATATTTTGAAACGCTTGATATAAAAGTAAAAGAAACCATATTGACCCAAAACGATGGTCACCGCACTGGCCAATTGCGCAATGGCAAAAGCATAGATAGCTGCCTGACGATTGCCCATTACAATCCATAGAAAGATTGCCGATCGCACCAAAATATGCAGGGTATTCAATACGATTTTCAGTTTGACAAAGCAAAACACTTGCGCCACAAATACTGATGATTCCGCTAACAATTCTAGGACGCACGACAAGGCCACTGCATAACAGCCGAATTCATATTGTTGGGTGAAGGGCTCATCCACCGCCGACAGCCAGTTGAGCCAAATGTACAAGCAGGGTGCACACAGCACTAGGCAAATGGGTACTCTGTAATACATAAATGCGAATAAAAATGGGATTGAAGTTGGGGGAAACAACATACGTTAACCACATTTGATTGATAAGCTGGCCCCATGGGCATTTGTCACGTTGCTGAGCATTGGCACTCAATGCTGCCCGGTTGATAGCCTCGCGGGACAAAAAGAGCAATGTACTCTCGAGGAGCAGAAGGCGAACATTCATAATGCCCAGGACTTCGCGTCCCACATGCCGTACAATGTACGCATTGATACCGAAGGTCAGAATGCGGCACAAGATCTGCAATTGAACATTAGTCACCAATCTACACATTAAAAGATCCAATCATGGACAGTTTCTTTGAATTGAGTGATAATGCCTACCTGAAAAATAATGCTGAAGCCAGCTCCGAGGAGGCTACTTTCTAGCACATTTCGTGCCATGGCTGCTCCCAGTGAGCAGTCAACGGGGAGTTCCCAGGTTTAGGTAAAACTTTGTCAGCGTCAATTATAAAAAACCAACGTCATATTGTTTATTTCGTGGATGCAGTGTGGCCAGATCCATTTTTCTGCAGCCCTGGCATCATTTGTTCAACTCATCGGTATGGCAACGACTGTGACGCATAGAAAACCGCAAACATTTGAAAAATAAAACACGAACTGTAGTTTTTGCCCATTTGATTAAAAATCTCTTTATTCCGAAGATCACTTTAAATCTTTTTCGTTTTTATAATGACTAAATGGCCTTAGAAACATCCCAGACACAAATGAAAAAAACACATTCAACAAATTGTCATTGGAAGAACACACACATTTAGGGTTATTGGGATGATGACAAGGTAAATGCAATCACAAAACCTATTTTTAATCAATTTTCAGACTCCAGAAGGTAATTAAAACATAAAGAGGGGGACATGTGGATGGGATGGATGGGGACGGGGCTAAAAACAATGTGAGAGAGAGAGAGAAATTATATATTACTTTGGCGATAAATTTGGGTTTTTTCGACCGTCTTTTTTCGATTCTTTTTCTAGTTCTTAGTTTGTTGTTCTTTTTTGTTCGCACGCAAAGTTTTTGAACTTACAGCTCGTCGTGGCTTTTGAATTTCTTGATATAGGCCTGGAGCTCGGGCAGAGAGCGACTACCCTCATATTCATTCTGTCGTTTACCGTCCTTGTAAAGGAAAAGAGTGGGATAGCCCTCAACCTGCTGGTCAATGCAGATCTGTTTGTTCTCCTGCGCCGTGCAATCGACCTTGGCAATGTGTATATCTGAGCTGCTCGCATGCGTTTCAGCGGCGAGTTGCTCCCAAGTGGGTTGCAGCTTCTGGCAATGGCCGCACCATGGGGCATAGAATTTAATGAAAGCAATGCCATTGGCTACAGTTTTATCGAATTCCGTCTCCCCGCTCAATTGCTGCGGAATCAGTTTCTTTGCCTCATCGCGCTCCTCCTCTTTAGCTACTTCATTTGCGGCATCAGCAGCATTATCACCGCCATCAGTTGGCGCACCATTCATCTTTTCCACATAAGCCTTTAATGTGGCCAGATCCCGTGAGCCGGAATACTTTTCAATCTTCTTGCCATCTTCTATCCACAATAGAGTGGGATAGCCCTTAACCTCAAAGTCCTGGCAAATCGATCGATACTGTGTGCAATCAATTTTCGAAATCGTCACTGAGGTCACGGTAATCAATTCCTTGGCTAAATCCTCCCAGGTGGGTGCCAAACGCTACAAGCAATTAAAATTAATTTAGCAAACATTTTTTTAAAGGTTTTTGTGCACTTTACCTGGCAATGACTGCACCAGGGAGCAAAAAATTTGACAAAATGATTGCCACTGGATACATGTTTGGCAAAAGTGTCCTCTTTGAGCTCTACGACTTTGCCGCGATTGGCATTTGCCTCCTCGACGGAGGCTTCGTTCGCAGCATCCTCTTCTTTATCGGCTTTCAATTCGTTCAAGTCCGCCTCGGATGGGGTGTTCAATTCCTGATTAATAAAATCGGTGATTGCCGGCAAATCTCGGGTGCCCTTAAACTTGACCGAATCTTTCTCGCCAAGCTTAAAGAGGCGCAGTGTGGGATACCCAGTGACCTCGTGCTCGGCACAAAGTGCCTGATGCTGTGTGCAATCCACCTTGGCAATAACAACCTTGGGATCATCCACATTCATTATTTCGGCCAATTGATCCCACAAGGGTTGCAGACGTTTGCAGTGGCCGCACCTGGACAAAAATCAATCAGATAGAATAGAAAAAGAAACTTGAGGGAATTGAAGTAGGCTACAAAGAAAGGAATAACCCCCGTACAAAGGAATCACCATTCATATGGGACAGATTAGAAATCAAAATGACAGGTTTTGTTTTGTCCGATAAAGTGAACTTCGGGTGAAATCAAATATTGAATGTTTTCTTTCATGGCAACAAAGACAATGTTTCTTTCTTTCCGTATGAAGGGTTCGGACGGACACAAAGGCCGCCGCTAAGACAATGGCGCAGACGCCACTGATAAGGCGACGCAGCACATTTCACATTTGTTGTCAATCATATTTTGCGCTTTGTCTCTTCCGCCCCTTCTACACAAAGCTCTATTATCATAGTACGTGCGCGCTTCGCTTCTCTTGCCCCATTTTTGAGCCGTTGACTAATATGTTGCCCGGGCAACGAAAGTCTTGTAAAGATTAGGGGGTGACCCCCCGCTTAACTAAATTTATGATACGTGGAACACACACATGCACTCACACATACGGGCATATTTATACGTCTGTTTTTGTGTTGGATATGCGTACGTGTGCGTGGCTGGTGTGTATTGCGTGGTCTTTCCCGATTCGCCGGGACTTGAGCAAACAAAAAAGACTGAAAACAAAAGTCAACGTTTTCTTCTCCCACTCATTTAGGGAGTCAATATCCACCCACTCATACACACACACACACACACACACACATACATATGCGAGAGATGCTCTTACCATGGCGCAAAGAATTTGACAAATACATTGCCGGCTCCAATGACCTCGGCAAACTTTTCCGGATCCAAGTCCACGGCAAACTGCTTTTCAGCTTCGTCAGCCTCTGCTGTAGTTATTGCAGCTACAGCGATCAGTAAGAGAAGGAACGATTTTTTAACTAACATTTTATATTTAGTGAGCGAAAAATTCCAAAACGTATTTCTTCTTTCACAAATTGAAATAAAAGGATTCTTATGGATTTTAAATATTTTCCTTCCTTTTCAAATTATTCGTTTTATTTCTTTCTCTAATTCTTCTTTCTTTCTGTCCGCAACACGTCCGCTCACTTCGAAAACAAAAAAAACAACAAAAAACAACAACAACGCGAGTTCGCTACGAACCATTTTGCATGAAATACCCTTTCCGAACCACACCGAACTCCATGAAACCACGTCGAACCCGCGTTTAAGAGCAACAGCATGCAACAAAAGAGCGAAAATTTAGCAAAATCATCGAACATCGAACAAATGATGCGAACCGCAACAATTGATCCCAACCGATGATGCGAACCGCAACAGATGAGGCGAACCGCAACCATTAATCCCAACCGATGAGGCGAACTGCAACCGATGAGGCCAACCGATGATGCGAACTGCAACCGATGAGGCCAACTCCAACATGTTTGCACGTTGTGCTCTCTTAAGAGAGAATATTCGCCGTGAAGAGAATAAAAAAAAACAAGAAAAAAACTCAACGTACGAATTCGCTTGAGTCTATATTCGCTGCTACTTTGTTGAAATTGCCGAGATTAATCGTTTTACGAATCGATATATCGATATACATATATCGATATCAGGTGTCAGCTGTTTTTCACGACGACAACAACAACAACAGAAACTTTTGCGTTCGTTTTGGAGCTCGAAATTTTACGTAATTGTAATTTTGGGATTTTAACTTGTTACCCGATTGTTTTGCTTCCAAAATGTCGATCCTACGCCAGGTGATGTGCCGGGCAGCACCATCTTCTATGCAGATGTAAGCCTTTGGAAATTGATATTTTTGTGTTATTCTAATTGCCAATCCTTGCTTGTGTTAGCTGCGTCCGATATGCATCAAATCAAGATGTTGCTCCCTTGGATTTAAACACTGCCTTGGCACGTCCGGAAGAGGTGGAACAACGCAACAAGCTGAGTGGCAAAATAACTGTGCCCGTTGCCGTTAATCTCAGTCCCATTTCTGGTGTGCCCGAGGAGCAGGTCAGAGATCGTCGTGTCCGCATTCACACACCACCCAAGAATGCTATGCAAAGCGGCACCGATAATCTAAGCAAATGGCAAATTGAGTTCGATAATCGTGAACGCTGGGAGAATCCACTTATGGGCTGGGCCTCCACGTGAGTACCTTAAAACCTAAAGTGAAACCATTTCTTTTTAAACCTTTCTTGTTTTGTTTTATTCGTAGCGGCGACCCATTGTCCAATATGAATGTGCAGTTTGGTTCCAAGGATGAGGCCATTACATATTGTGAACGCAATGGCTGGCGCTGGTTTGTGGATGGCGACGAGAAGCCAAAGAAAGAGCGTGTGAAGAACTATGGCGTAAATTTCTCGTGGAACAAACGTACGCGCGTCTCCACCAAGTAGATCAATTTCTCCGGGTGGTAATGGCTAGCTTAAATAGCAACTGTTATATATATAAAGATCTATTATTTTGCTTTCGACACGATTAAAACTCTTGGAAGAATACAAAGTGAGTTCTAGTAATGTTTATTTTGATTGTTTCGGTGGCGTGAACTATGGTATCGAGTACTGCGTGATCGCGATCGGGAACGTGAACGACTTCTTTTATGTTTGTGCTTAGATCTATGACGTTCTCTTTTGTTGGAATGATTGCCCTGTCTGCTACTATCTGGACTACGAGTATGTCTTCGTTTCTTGCTTTGATCCTGCTGATGTCGGATTGTTATCGACTCTTTTGATATCTGCTGTTGCTGTGTGAGTGCCTTCATCTGCAGTTCTAACAGCTGATGCAGTTGCTCATTGTGGGTCGGTTTACTCTTGCGATAACGACGTTGTTTAAGCTGTTCCCGTTTAGTTACAGCCACCATTTTGGCAAAGGCCGCATAGTCCTCGAAAACAGGACGTTGGCAAGGTGTCTGATCCACCACATACTGATAGATAAGTAACTTTTGTTTGGCTGTGTAAGAATGAGGTGAGGGAGTCGCTGAATTTGTTTGCAGAATTTGCTGCACAGTAGGCTCATCAAGCTGAATACTGAAGCCAGAATCAGGAAAACTAGGTGGAAATGATGATTCCTGTTTCATTAACATAGAACAATCACCGTGGTGCCTCTAAATAATTACAAAGATTAATAATAGAAAGGTTTTTTTTTTTTTGACTTGCCTTCAGTACGCCAGCCTCGGTCCATTGTAGTCGTTGTAAAATTATATTAAGACGTTTCCTATTCTGCTGCACAAAATGGTGCAGTGCATCCTGTCCGCTCTCAGCCATTTGTATTTAGCGTTGCCAGAATGCAATTTGCCCAAGTTTACATAGTGGCAACAATGGCACTGAATAATCTGGTCACACTTAACATTCAACTGCTAAATGGAGGAGGGCACTGGCTCAAGTGTGGTAACCAATGCGTCCAACCAAACCCAGTCAAAGTAAGGAAATAGAATTCCGTTAAATGTATCTATAACAAAGAATTTTCATCTACTCAGGTCCATGCGCTTGGGCATGTGCGAGGTGTGTGCCGCCAAAGAAGCCCGTTACGCTTGTCCCAAATGTGAGGTGAAAACGTGTTGCTTAAACTGCGTCCAGATCCATAAGCGCGAGCTTAAGTGCGACGGCAAGCGGGATCGCACGAAATATGTACCACTTAACGAGATGACTGCCAGAGAGTTCATGAGTGACTATTGCTTTCTCGAGGAGTGCACACGCTATGCGGACAATCGTAAAAGTGATCCCAGCAAACGCTTTACGCATCATCAGAGAATCCTGCCTGTGCCGCAGCATCGCATGCGATCGGCGGCCCACAAACGACGCACACGCCTCCAATTCTTGTTACCCAATTTTAGTCGCCATAAGGAGAACACAACATATTTGGACTGGAAGTTGGGACGTCTCTATTGGCGCATTGAATGGCTTTTTGTTGATCCCCATGCCTTAGGGGAGAGTCCAACGGTTGTGCGCTTAATAGATGAGCGATGCGACGAGGAGCTCCCTCTCGCCGCATTATTGAAAAAGTATATCGATGGAAATCATGATATTTCGCGTGAGCAGCGCAAACTGCTGCAGAATCATGAAACTGCTGGTTTAGGTCAAATAACCACCTGGCTAAGGGCCGAAGGTATCAGACGAAGTGGATCACGTTGTTATGCCTTATCGATGGCCCAAACACTGCGAGAGAATCTCGGGGATAAAACAATTTTGGAGTTTCCCACTATTTTGGTCAGCTATGAGGCAACTCCTCCGCCTGGTTGGACCATGGTAGACAGTGGTCAGTTAATTAATTTCAATTTAAATAAAACGAACTCTCATATAACCTTTTTACATTCCAGATGATGAAGATGAAACTTCAGAAACTGTCAACGACAGCCAGGAAGCAAATGCTACAACTAAAAGGCTGAAAGTTGAGGAAAAAAGACAGGAGATGCCGGCCCCCGAACTCCATGATATATATGAGCAATTGGTAAAAGATTTCGCTGCAGATGATTCAGACGATTCCGAAGTCAACAGTGACCATGACGGGGAAAGCTAGTATCTCAGATTCCTCTATCACGTGGCTAAAATCAATCTAGATCAGAAATGAAGGCGATCCCAAAGATAAAAGTGTTTATGTATATTCAACCGAGAGGAGATGATTCGGTTTCAACAATCTATTTGCATCGTGGCATGGATTTGACCCTTCAATTCAAGGTGATTTCAATAGACCTGGATCTTAAACAGACTTTATGTGCATACTATAAGAACCAATAAAAAATGAACTATTTTTAAGCCAAACTGGCGACAATAGCAATCAATAATACAACTAAAGTTACGCTAAAATCTGCACTTATGTGTTTTTACGCTAAAATCTGCACTTATGTGTTTTTAGATAATAAAATAATCTGACATCCTATTGGTTCTGATTGTTTTGTATTTGATTCGATCCACATAAATGAAAGAGAATAAGATGCTTCATTCCATGCCCTCTAATTCTTCAGCAACCACAAACTCATTTGCCACAAATATACATAGTTTTAAATTAAAAGTTTTGCTGTATTTGTCTCATAGAAATTTTTTCTATAGAATTTGTTTAGGCTAAATATATAAATGTTATGAATTGATACCACGTCTTTATAGAATTCTTTATATATTGCACTTGAGGCTAACTCTGGCATTTGTGTATAGCGTATTCATTTTGTTGAGTACAATTTTTGTTTAACGATAATGTTTATCTTAATGCAATGCAACCCATTGGACCTCTATCTAACTCTCCTCGTTCTTCTCAACATTATCATCAACATTAGTTTGCATAATTTATGTACATTGTATATTGTGAAATTTAAATTGTTATATATATATAAATAATATATAAATATAGCATAGAATTTCTTATTTTCAATTTATAACTTTCGTTTCGCCTGCACCAGTTTAAAATAAAGAATTAAAAATAAGGAAGAAAAAAAAGAATGGTTAAATTAAAGCATAAACAAACACAATTATTATTATTATTACTATAAACTTTTCATTTGTTGTAACAAATATAAACATTTTAAATCAAATGCAGTTTGTTGTCTCGTAAGAAATGAACAAAAAAAAAAAAGGGAGACAGAAACTAAATACATTTAATATATAAATTGCTCTAAAACAGAAATTGGAATAGTTGTATTTATATATATACATATATATATATGCATATAGCCAATATATATATATACAAGTATAAATTTCATGTATGCATGTATTAACAATAAAATAATAATAATAATCATAAACACACACCCATCTAGATAGACAAACATTTCGCACGTCTATTTTTAAGTTTAAACATTTGTTATACAAAAAAAATCCATGCAACGGGGATGTATAGGGGAATTGGCGTACAAATTTCAATTTTCCCCTTCATTCTTTTTTTTTTGTTTGTCTTGTGTTTACTTTTGCCTGTCTTGAAAGAGTTTTTTTTGTTATTATTCTTGTTATCATTTGTTGATTTCTACCTAGACAATAAAAACTATGCAACATACAAAGGGAAAAGTAAATATATATGTAAGTATGTGTATATATATAGGCGATGGATCGTTCAATTGATCGATCCATCAATTAGTTGGGCATAGGCGAATGATTAAACATAAATAAGAACATATATAGAAAATGTACATAAACATATATAATTTTATGTTTTTTCTGTGCACCTCTCCTCTCTCTTTCATTTCATCAAAAGTTGCTAAACATTTTCCAACCGCACACATTGAAAGAGTCGTGCAAACCACTACATATACATATATTAAGATATGCATGTATGTATATAGAACACAGCAGCACTCACACGTATACATATAGTAGAAAAAGTCGATTTTGTTAATGGGGGACGACTTAATATATAAACAGACAAAGAACAGTTGTGTGTGTGTGTGTAGGTGTATGTGTGTGAAGGTGTCGTACGTAGCTCAAAGTGCTGCAAAAGAAAAGAGAAAGTAAACTATAGTCAGATCGTGCATAGATATATATATATATATATCGTTATGTATCAGGCACTCACATTCATTGCTCTAGACTCCATTACATTCTATGCCTATTCCATAAATTTCTTGGTCTCCCGCTAAACCTATTCAGTGCTCTTATCCTATTTACTGCTGCTGCTGCTGCTGTTGATAGTGTTGCTGCTGTCCTGGCACAAAGTAACCGCCCTGAGGTACAGCCGCTGGTGCAATAACCGGAGCCAATACATTTTCCGGCGCTGCAGACATAGGTGCTCCCGATGGATTGAACACATCAACATAGGAATTCTTTAGGGCTGTGAATTAAAAACACACAATTATTAAACCAAACAATCTTACAATTAGACGTCAAATTCATTAGGTCAACTTACTGCGATTGCGTTGCATTTTGAAAATGTTTGATGTCAATTTGGGTTGTGCTCCACCAGGAACGGCTGGAGCATTAGACGTTGGTGCTGGATTCACTACTGGCAATGGAGCTGCTGTTGGTGCTGCTGCTCCATAGGCATCTGGCATGGTTGTGGGAACAGCAGAAGCAACAGCTGGTGGTGCTGCATATTCCATGGAATTTGCACCATAAATTTGCGATTGCTGCAGTGTTTCCTGAGGCCATGAATTGGTATTTGCGGGTATTACATTTGCTGGAGCCGGTGGTCCTGATGGAGGAACTGCTCCCGCCGGCGCCGATGCCGCCGCTAAGCCCATATCACTCATCTTTGGCGGCGGCTTAAAACTTTCTTGCTCATCGGCATTACCCTCGGTATTGGTCCAACATTTACGCTCCTTATCCCAGACAATTGTGGGGTTCTTATCGTCGGGTAATATCATTTGGTTTTTCGGTTTCAGCGACAGCTTGTTCCATAGACCACCAAACCAGCCAGCATTCTGATTGCCCGGTGCCCTGAAATGGAAGATTTCCACAATGATGTTTGTCCTAGGAAAATATCTTATGTGACCTAAACATACCCAAGATCACGACCTCCAGCGACTGCACCACCACCGGATTGTGGCTTGCCAGCTCCTGCAGACGATTTGGCATCATTTGTAGCAACTGCTCCCCTATTCGTATCATCGTCATCATCATAGCTCTTCGATTTTGGCATTGAAATGGCCGGACGCGCTTGTTGATGCTGATGCTAATGGATGGAAGGGTTCATAATTATATCATTGTAAATCTATATCAATTAATTAAACATTTACTAGTTATTGTTAAAGATTAGTTAAACGCAAACACATAAAAACAAAAAGGAAATCAAATTGTAAATCAAGAGAAAACTGGCGCAGGACAACAAAACTAGCTTCAAGTTACACATGAATTCTTCTTCTTTTTTTTTTATTATAATTTATTCTGAATGGCTTAAATAATTTATATTTTGCTTAATTACTATCAATTAAAAAAAATATATAGATTTCGATGCTGAGAAAGAGAGAGAGAGAGAGAGACAAATGGAGAGAAATCCAAACGCTTTAAAATTTATGTATATGCATTTATAGCTAATGAAAAGCACGCGCGCAGGTACAGAGTTGTCTGTCTCCGAAGAAAGGTACGAAAGAAGTTTTACAATTGCTTCTTAGAACTAAGAGCCAAGCCGACTAATCCTCCTCCTCCTCCTACATCTGATCCGGCTGTGGTCACCGGTGCATCAATATCAAAGGTGCGCACAGCATTTGTTTGCTTTTTGGCATCCAAATAGGCTTCAAATTTATTTAAACTTTGTTCAACCTCTGAACACATTTTCTTATAGTTCAATGGTATGCTCGGATTGGCAATTAATTCTTGCATGGACCAAACATTTTGTGATTGATGTCCATCATTATTTGAACGCATATTTGCTTTTCTTTGCCTTGGTGCCCTCCTTCGATTGTGGTGACCAACAAAATATTCATAATCGTCATCATCATCGATTGTATCATCCTCATCATCAACATATTCGTCGTCATCATCATCTTCATCATCATCATCATCGACATAGTCGAGTAATTCCTCTGGATCGACATAGCCCATAGCCGCCTCTGCCTGCTCTTCACCTTCGGCGTCCTCATCGATAATATAATCATGCAGCATATAACGAAATTTTTGCAATTCTGAACGATCTGCATTGGCCTCGGCATCGTAGTTGTTACTATTATTGAGTGGCATATCAATCGGATATGTGCCATTAAAGATTATATGCGGCTTGCGACAAAGATTGAATTGACTATGCTTGGTTAAGGATGATGAGGATGATGATGGTGTTGATGATGATGCAAGAGCCAAGCTATTTGCTTGTCGTTGCTGTTGCTGTTGCTGAAGTACCAATGGTTCATTTTCCATCTCTGTTTCTGTTTCATTTATTGTTGAGGGCAAGTCAAAATTTACTCGCTTTACTCCTGATGATGTTGATGTATTTGTTGTTGTTGTGGTTACTGATGTCGGCTTGGCTGCTATGAAACGTGTGGGCGTGGTTAGCGTTGTAGGCGTTAGCGATTTTTGATTGTATTTCTGGTGCTGGTGCGACTGTTGCTGTTGCTGCTGACGTTTATTAATGGTAGTTATGCTACTTACATCATTCAAATTGAATGCCTTGGCTGTAGTTGTTGTTGTTGTTGCTGTTGGTGGTGTCACTGTTGTTGTTGTTGTTGTGGACAATCTTATCTGTTGTTGCTTGCTAAATTGAAACTTTCGCACAAGTTCCACTTCAGTTACCGATTTATTCTTATTATTATTATCCCTCTCCAATGTACTTAAATTATTTAACTGTTTTAACGAGGCTTTCGGAGCAGGGGGCAGTTTTAATGCATTTGCCTTGAATCGCGGTGAGCTTATTTGTTGCTGTGTTTTTTCCTCTAATTGTTGCTGTTGCTGTGCTTGTCGCTCCACTACATCCTTGTTTGTTGCATCATTTACATTTTCATTGCTTTCCATATGCGATAGCTGCATTCCATTTGAAGTTAAATTTGAATTGAGTTCAATTGAAAATATTTGCATAATCAACAAACCAAAAAAAAATTGCACAAACTCATCAAATACAACTTTTAACTTATAAATAGACCACCGAAGAAAATGTTCAATATTTGCGTTTAGGAAACTAAATGCAATTAAATTCAAAGAGAATCACTTACTATAAAAATGTTGTCACGCTAGAAATATAAAAACCTTAGAATATTCTTTACAGCATGTGACTAAAACATTAAAATGTTATCCCACTTTTATAAATTTTGTTTTGATTTTTTAGATCGAAACAAGGTGACAACTTAAAATCAATTGACAAATTGGTCGAAGTCGAAATAGATAACTTTTTAGTTTTCGTTTCTATTAAATCTGACGATTGGTTGAATTTTAAGTCAACGCATTAACTAAAATTGTTAAATTGTATTTAATTTTGGCCTTTTCCTTAAGATTCTTTAAACTTAACTATGTATTTGGTTAAAATAAGATTGAGATGTCATCTGATTGATTGTGACTAATGAAGACTATTTAAATATATATAATCAGAGTGAAATCTTATAATCACAGATGTGTCATGTGGAATCCTCACTTACCTCATCACCATATGGAGGCTGTTGTGTTCCCGCCCAATAATCATAGGCGCCAGTTGTGGCTGGTGCTGGCTGCCCATAGAGAGATGGATCTTGCGGTTGTTGCTGATGATGCTGCTGCTGCTCAAGTGGCTGTCCACCATATGCTTCAACAGCTGGCTCAATGTGCCCATAATGTCCGCTGGCAGTTTGTTGTTGCACAGCATTTGGATCATAGAACATAGGAGGAGGCACCACTTGTGCCTGTTGTGGCTGCTGCTGCTGTAGTTGGCTATTAGGGTCGGTTAGCGTTTCCTGCTCTGGATTTGGTTGCTCATAATACTCCGGCTGCTGTACATTTGGCTGTTGCTGAAGATCAGTTGGTTGAGCTGCATCCTTGGCCACTTGTAATGTGTCATCATATTGCATATTCAGTTCACGAAACTGTTTGTTTACCTCCGCAAATTGCTGATCGATGTCGTTCTGCAGCTGTTGCTGTTGTTGTTGCTGTTGCTGAGGATACTGGACAAATATAGAACACTAGTTAGAGAGAATTCATAGAACGGTGTTGAGGAGAGTTTCACTTACAGTCGTTGTATCGGCTAATACACGCAACTGGCGCAACCAAGTCTTCTCCTCCGCTGATGTATCCTTGTTGTTGCTGCTGCCATTGGCAGCGGCATTCGGAGGACTGGCGAAGAATACTCGATTCATCAATATAGGATCATGATAGCGTAAACGTTCGGCCAGATTATAAACCTAAAATGAATTAATGTGATGAGCTAAAAACCAAATTGGATAAATCCGGTTAATGTTTACCCTCTGTATGAAATCGCTGTCATAGCTCTCCGGTTTGATCTCAATGTGTCTGGCAATTTGCTCTAAATAGTTAGTACAACGGAAATGCTGTCCATAATCAAGAATGCGTGTGGCCAATAGAAACTTATAATGCTGGAAATTGGCAATGCTGAACTTCTGATCGAAAAGCGAACGGGCATACTCGTAGATTTCGGTCATGATGATGGCCTCATTGCTGGCAAACTCATTGAAATGCTTGTAGTGTGAGGCACCCAGCAGTATCAACTTGGGCACATTGGCAGTGAGAGTTGTCTGCTCGGTGGCCGTACTATCATAGCGTCCGAATTCTTCCTGGGCCACCAGATAGCAGAAATGTGCCGCATAGATATCACCGCGTTGGAACAATGTGTCGCCCAGAGCCACTACCGAACTGCGATCGTATTCGGGCTGACGTGACTTGTTAGTGACCAGAATGGAAAGATGTGAACGCCAGTCGCCCCACTGTTCATCTTTCAGCTGGCTAACACAGGCCGGCGTATGGCAGCTTTTCATTTGGTATAGAGTCTGCAAGGGATCGTTCGCTTTGATGGCTTTGTTGAGAAACTTTTGGGCCACATCGGTCAGGGCATAGCGATCCTCGTATAGGGCCAAGAAGAATGCATGTGTCCAGAGATTGTTGTCGGTGGCCCATTGCAGGGCCTCCTCAACATTGCCACGCAAGACATAGCTACGAAATTGATCGATGGCTGCCTGCTCAGATACTGGTTGATTTCCACTGGGAGGACCCGAATGAGCATCATCTCCTTGATGTACTTGTTGCTGTTGTTGGGCTGCAGCAGCATCGCTGGCATCTATACTTTCACTGGCTTCCGTTGCTTGTAATTCCGTAGTGTCTCCTTCCACCTCGTTCTCTGTTTCCATTTCGTTGTCCACTTCCGTTGGCGAATATGGATACTCGTGTTGATTCTCCAGCAATAAATCACCCACATCGGTGTCAGCAATATACTAAAAGAAGATAGTCGTATACACTTTGCCCTCGTCTCTTTCTTTCTCTCTCTCTCAATTGGATACTTACCCCGTTCTGGCGCAATAGCAATATCAATAGATTCCACATCAAGGCATGAGATGCTCGATATTTATCCACATTTCCTTGCGGTTTCTTTTGTGTGGCATAGAGCACGGTACACTGACGCGTTGGTCCCAAACGTATTTGCTCCTTACAGAAACTAATTATCTTATCCTTGTGCAATTTACGGCCCTGCAATGGTCCCGGATAGGCGCGGAAAAGGCTGCTTGTGGCATCCTTAATGCGCGGTGCTGCCACCTCAACATCGTTGCGCAATCGACCCCGTCCAGCGTATTTGGGCTTCACTTTCAATAGCAAACTCATGGCATATGAGGCAACCAAATGGGGGCGATTGAATTGAAGCGGTGTACGACGTCTTGGTGGTCGAGCCACTTCCATTCCTCCTTGCAATGGTGTTGGTGTTGCTGCTGAGGCATATCCGGGAATTGTTGAGCTTACATCCCCAGCAATTCCAGCTCTATACAAACAAAATAAGATTCCATTAGTTACGGACAATAATCAGTAGTAAGATGAAGACTTTTAAAATAAAAAATTAAACAGTTTCCATGCAAGAAAAAAAAAATGAATGAAATTCATAAAAGGCATAGAGTGAAAAATTCACTTTGGGAACTTTGGAACTTTTGGGTTAAATAGATAGAGTCACAAGGCATGCGGCCTATAGGATTTGTTCTTAGTGACAGCCAGAAGGGGCGATAGGTAAAGCATGAGAAAAGAACTCGGGAATCACAAAACAAATTCTTGTCCCCTCATAAGAGAAAAGCCGAAGCAATGAAGTGTTAGAATCAGCAAATATATTCCCCAACTTGTTGGTCAATGCAAAAAGAATAGGAATAATAATGTATTAGACTTTGTACACTCTTTTTTTATTTATTCTGAACTAGAAATTAAACTTAAGTCGACTTATTCTGAACAAGTGTAAAAAAATCAAACCATTCAATGGGGTCATTTTTCGTTGGGACAATTTTTTCCAATTTCTTTTTTTTTGGCTAACATTTTTATACCCTTGCAGAGGGTATTATAAAATTGGTCAGATGTTTATGTATATTATGAGAATATTGTGCTAAAACCTTTTTATAATTCGAAATGCTATTTTGAAATTCGAAATGCTTCACTCCTGAAGTTTGACGTTTTGTTTTGAGGCAATGCTTCTGTCGGTTAAACAAACAAAAAAAGGGAAAACAAATCAGTTTAATTTGTTCTTAGAATTCGAATAACTCCTTTAGTTTTTAAATGAACTCAACACTTTTGGGGCCTAAACTAGTGAAAATGAATATAAACAAGCTATCAAAGGCAATCTCAAATCGGTTTTAAGATATTTTTGGCAAGCTCAAAACACGCTTTAAGAACAAACTAAATACATACATAGCTAAAATAAAGCCGACACCGAACTGAATATTTAACCTTAAGAATGACGTCCATGTCCTGCTCAAAGAATCCTTATGTTAGAAGAAGTTTCTAATGTTAGACACGAAAGTAAGCATTTTTTCCAAACCAAGTTTGAAGGGATTTCAAAGCTGTCGGAAAGTCCACCACTAGATAAAGGGAAAGTCTAATGAAGGGTCAATGGAGGCGAATAAGAAGAGCTTCCCCGCACATGTATATGTAACATATGTGAATAGAAAGGCATGGGTATGAATGATAAACAGAGAGACAAGTGAGAGAGAGAGAGAGCGAGCGAGCGATAAAGAGGAGATGAAAGACAGAAACAGAGGGTAAATTTTGAATGAACTTGTTTTTTGGTATTTCTTTTTGGATTGTTTTTTATTTTGGTTTTTTTTTGGAGAGACCACCTGATATCAAGGCCGCATTCGGAGCTAGCATATACGCCAGCATATGATAATCCACCGGCGCCTCCGACTCCGCCTCCGCCGCATCGTGAACTGCTGCGTCCGTTGAGTGCATCGCCACCGCCGATGCTGAGATTACTGAGAGATCGTGCACTTGAGAGGCTAATGCCATAGGCATTCGGTGTTATCAATCTTCGGCTGCTGTGCTGAGATTCATCGCCATAGAGGCTTGAAGCATCATCGATTAGGCTGGCGTTTAGCAGATCCGTATAGTTGTTGTTGTTGTTGAGATGATGTTGGTGATGGAGATGACGTTGATGGAGACGATGGAATTCATTGGCTTGGTTTATGTATGCATGTGTATACCTGGAGTGGGAAGGGTAAACACATTGCACAATTTATGTGTGTGTGTGTGTGTATGCGTGTTGATTGGTTTTCGATTTTTTTGTTTAGTTAGAGACGAGAACACACAAATTATTTTTTGTAGTCAGTGTGTTATTATTATTATTTTTTGTTCGCCAAGGATTCAAGGATCAATTATACAAAAACATTAGGAGAAGCTTTCAGCGAGCAAGCTCAGGACAAGGGTGTGTGAGAGAGAGCGAGAGAGATAGAGAGAGACAAAAGATAGATGGATGGCATATGAAAACAAAGAGAAAATGTGCATTGGAGACATTTTCCCATCTACAATTAGCTGAGGAGGATGCGGAATGGATGAGGGATTGAAATTGGATTTCGTTTTTTTGATGGTTAGAGCAAACTATTCTTTTGGTTTTTATATTAATTTCTATCATTTCTACCACACACCCAGAGAAACAATTCAGACAGCTGATGGAAGAGAAAGAGGAGAAAGGTGAAAGACAATGGAGCAGGAGGGAGGATTGGTTATACTCTACATGCCCAAAATCATTAAACAATATGTGATTGGGGGGTTGGGGGGGAAGGATTTAACAAAAGTGTGTTAATCAAAAAACAAAACGATAACAAAAGTTAATTAACCAAAAACCCTGCAGAGAGTGAGAGAGAGAGAGAACGACTCGCTCATCAAAAAATTTAAGTTGTTTAATATTTAGTTAATTTACTTTCAAGTACGTACTAACAATTAGTTAGAGTGATTTTTGGTTAATTGCAAAGACTTTTCTCTGCAAGGCTCTTCAGACAAACAACAAAATATCCTCAGAAAGTGGAATTTGGACTTACCGCTCACGTTCTCTTAGCAGAGCAGCTTCGCTTCCAGGAGCAATATTAGCCGCTGCAACTTGGGCTTGGGCAGCAGCCGCGGCCACAAATTGCTTTGCGGCAGCTGCATCTAAGCCATGAGGATGTTGTTGCTGCTGCTGCTGATGTTGTTGTTGGTGGGCAACAGCGGCAACATTATTTAGTAACATTTTATTAAACATTTGGCCATAGAATTTGGCATACATATCGGCATAGGCATGAGGATTTCTAGACATTTGCTCATACATTCCATATGGATCATAGGCCGATGGCGATGCCGTATAAGGATCATAATTGCTGCTGCTTGTGTTGTTGTTGTTACTGTTATTGTTGTTGTTGCTGCGTCGCTTAGAGCTACCAGAGCCACCGGTGGCATTGGAGCCACCACCATTATTGGTTCGTTCCTTTTCTAGATCACTGTTACGCGAAGATTTGCGACGATACTCCTCATAACCATCCCAATGCCGTTGATCGGGATGATGACGGCGTCGGCGATCACGCTCACGTTCCAAGGTACTATCATCCAGGCGACGCTCTCGTTGCTCGTAACTACGGCGTCCACTGCTGCGGGATTTATCCAGTACAGACTTTGGCCCACCACCACTGCGACCACCACGATAATGGCCACGCTGATGATCATAGTCATCATAGTCATCGTCAGCAGCCGCAGCTTGACTACGTCTTTGATTGCGACTACCTTTAGTGCTGCTGGCAGGACCGCTTCCAACATTGTTGTCCACATCCAGATCTCCCATATCTGGGCCATCGGATTCACCATCGTATAAGCTGCTATTGTTCCCGTATCCACGACGACTACTGCTATGCTCATATCGTTCCTGATCCTCACCCCCGCTATGGTATTTTTGTGAGCGTCTACGCCAATTACGTTCCCGTTCACGATCCTGATCAGCATCCAGGCCACGACGGCTACGCTGTTGATCATGACTGCGACGGTCCCGATCGCGGGATGGTTTACCCTCGGCACCACCATGGCTGGAGCCAGTAGCAGCACTGCCAGTGATGCCACCACCGCCTCCATTACCACCGCCACGTATCGAGTCTTCAGTTTCACCATCATAGTTATTATAATGGCTGCCACTACGGCGTCCCGACCGACGCTTTTGATGCTCCTCCGTTGGCAAGTCACGACGATGATCCGCTGCTGTAACTCTGTCCCTTTCCCGTTCGCTAAGGAGCAGCTCATCGGATTCATCCTCTGAATCGAGTTCCAATGAGTGTCCAGAACGTGGTTTGGGTCGAGTAGGCAGCTGCTGATTTCTTTGCTGTGACTGTGATGATGATGTTGGTACTGGTGGTTGAGGAATTGTGGTGATTTCTTCGCTGGATTGCTCTACCGAAATGGCAGAAGCTGCTGCTGCCAGTATTGAGGACTGGGCTGCACTGGGGAGGAGCACTCCTCCGACTGGCACTGCCGCTTCTTGATCCTCAAGATTTTCACCATCCAGAACGACTTCACGTTGCTCCCGTTGAAGGGGCAAAGATGGAAGAGTCGTCGTCTCCACACCAGTAACCACACGATGTGGTGGACTCCTCGACGCCAATTGCTCACCATCGGATGTGTCTTCACCATCGGCCTGACGTTCCGGCAAATGTACGGCCTGGACAGCGATTGGCTGTTCCGTGCCGGTTACCAAACGTTGTTGCCCCAACTCGGGTTGCCCAAGCACTAGCCGCGAGAGACCCGGTGGTGGCAACAATTGGTCATCATCATCATCTGCCTCCCAATTGGCTTCACCATCGTCGGCCGCATCGGTCGGCTGTTCGGATAGATGGCTGGTCTGCAAGTATTGAGCACGTTCATCATTTGGTGCAGCCAGAACTTCCTGATTTTCATAAACGCCAAATGAATGATTGAATGGCTTTGGCACATCAGATGGCTCAATTGCAGGCGCAGCATTTGAAACCCGTGGAGGAAGCGTTACTTGGTTATAAATGACCCCAGCAGTAGCAGCCGGAGTCGGAACCGGGGGAAGACTCGCAAGCGGTGCTGGAGCTGGAGGTAGCGACAATATGCTTGTGGTCTCCACATGCGGTGGAGGTTCCGTAAAAATGGGATCAATGGTGGATGTTGGTAGGGATGCTAATGATGATGCTTGTGGTTGAGGTGGTTGATTTGGTGGTGGTTGGGCGGCAGTTGCAGCCAATATATTCACCCTTTTACTGGGACCAGTTGAGCGCTTGAATGGATTTCCGCCACCAGCAGCGCCCATAGTTGGCGTTGCCCCGAAACTCTCCGGCAATGCCATTGGCGGAGCAACTGATATGGGTTGATTTTGAAAGGCTTGAGGTGGCACAATGGCATCAATGTCTGGTTCCTGGCCCAGTTCGAGTGGCACTGTAGGTGGTGCCGGTGGAGGCGGTTGATGGTGGAGTTCGACATTAATGCTATTATTGTTGTTGTTGTTGTTAGCAACGACAGATGTTTGACCAAAAGCTTGCCAACTGCCTTGGCCTTTGACATTGAAGGCATCCTCCACAATGTTGGCAGCTGCAGCTGTTGCCGCATTGGTTGGATGTTCACTTAGTGATTCATTTTGGATGTTGGAGTTGGAGTTATTGTTGCCGTTGTTGTTATTGGCGCCATCATTCCAATCACCCCAATCGCCCCAGCCATCATTGTTGCCATTATTATGTTCGAAAGAATCCAAAACTGGACCTGGCTGAGGTTGAGATTGAGCTGGTTGAGGCGGATAGAAAAATGGTTGAGTTGTCGCCGCCTGTTGCTGCTGCTGCAGTTGTTGTTGTTGTTGCTGATGATTAGGTGTAGGCACTGCAGTCTGAGTAGCCGCAAAATAATTATAGTTCATCGCCTGTGGCTGTAGCTGCTGCTGCGGCGGCTGCTGCTGTTGCAAATGATGTTGATGCACTTGCTCCTCTGACCAATATTGTGGCGGCTGTTGTTGAGCTGTTGGCTGGAACATTTGATTAGCATAAAGTTGTTGTTGTTGTTGCTGTTGCTGCTGCTGCGGGGGATGCGCTGGCAGCGGTAGTTGTTGTTGCTGCTGCTGCTGAGGAGCATGACTACCCAATGGTTGTTGCTGTTGCAACGGAGGTTGAGGCTGCTGTTCTGCCGGTTGCTGATGTGGTGGAAGCCATTGCGTATTATTGTACAACATGTTTGATTGTTGATTTAGCTAAAAGGAAAAGCAAAGGAGACAACATTCGTTTAATATTTTGCTATTTGGCTTAAAAAGTTTTAAGCTTTACATCTCACTACCCTCTCCATAACGTAAATATACATACTATAATCATTTAAAAGATTGAATAACATTAAGGTACAATATGTAGTATCCTTTAGATACTAACAATTAGTTGTTTTACCTTAATGTTATTCAATCTTTTAAATGATAACTTTAATGCGAAATCCATATTCGATTTTAAACAATCTTGCCATAGGCGTTTTAACTTGATTTTGAATACATTTCCATTTACACATATGTATACACATGTATGTATGTATGTATGTTCATAAGTTAATAATCTTTTATTACATATATAAAGTTGCAGATAAAAGAACACACAAAGACACACACACACACATATGTAGATGTAGAATTTGAGGGAGAGAGTGAGAGCTAAGAAAGAGGAGAAGATTAATCTCTACCTGGACCCTTGATCTTGGTCTTGCATAATTTCTATATGTTTCATCATATGTTTCATCTATTATCATATGCACTGTGGTTTCTTGCTGGTCCTGCTGTTTCTGTGTGTGTTCTTGTTTGTTTTTTGTTGATGTTGTTCCTGCACTCGTATTGTTCAAATTGCCATATTGTTTTTGATTCGCTCGATGTTTTAGCCAAGCCATTCAATTTAATGCTAAGGAGTCTGCAGGGGTTATTTGGCTAAGGGGTACATACACATACATACATACAAATATATCATGAAGGAGCCAGCTGGTGATTTCGCAGCTTTCAGCTGGTTCAATGAACTAGCGCTTTACCGTTATATGTATATATTTGAGGAGCCTGTTTCCTTTTAAATGTTGTAAAGTTGCCTAGCATACGTGCATACATATGTTCATAATACGATGTCGTTGAAAAAAAGAAAAAACAACAGCAGTAACAACAACAACAGCAAAAGTTGCCGAACGGCGAAAAAAAAGTTAAAAGTTTACGTGGACGTTTGTTCGTGTGTGTTGTTGTTGTTTTTTCTTTCTCTCTCTTTTCATATCTGCTGTTTGCCTCAACTACAGACACACACACATATATATACAATATAAATATTGGTTTTTTCTTTTACAATTTCTCCTATATCCCATTTTAGATACTTGTATTCCTTCAACCTTTATTATATATTTATTACAGTTGAGGGCGAAAAATAAAAACGAAAAAACAAAAAATAGAGCAGTGGTTGATTAGAAAGAGAGCGAAACATCAATAAATAGAGAGAGAGAGAGAGAGAGAGACAGAGTGAGAGAGGTTGAACTCCAGGGTTGCAAAGGCACCTTTCCATTTCTTTTACTCCTTAGCTTTTGCCTATAACAAGTGCCTTGTGTGGGACAAGGGGTTTGGGGTGGTGGTGTGTTTTGAAATATAAAACAATTATCAAACAACATTTGCTGTTGTCAGTTTTTGCATTTTATAAATAAAATACACGCTTACACACACACATAAACACTCAATTGCACCTCATCTCAATATTTTTAAAAGCAAGTATATACAAGTATTACTTCTCTCTTTCTCTCCCCTTATTGTTGCCCATATCATTCCATTGTCACTTTTTTCAGCCTAATTTCTAATTAGCAAGAGGAAAACTTACACAAACACACACGAAAAATAAACCGTTCTTTTGCAATTATACGCACTTAATATAATACACTTGCAATTTGGTTAACATATACATTTACTAGTCTTTTTTAGTATGCAGTCGTGTTGTCGTAGTCGTTGTATTCGGTTGAATGTAATATGAAAATTAATCTATGGAATTTCTCGTTTTTCGTGCTGCAAAATCCAAATGCCAACTCGACTTTGCAGAGAGAGAGGAAGAGTGTGACCGCAATATGTTTTTAATGTCATTTGCAACAGCAATCATAAGAAAACTAGCTAGTTTTAGCTATAAAAAGCCAAGTGTGACATCTCTCACCGACAATGACAGGTCTGTTTATAATCGGGGCCTTACAACTGAAATTTGAAAATTTAACTATTATTCCAATTAGTGTATTATTAATTATTTAAGACTTTTACTGTAATCTAAATACTTTTTGTTGATGCCAAACTCCACATGATTTTAATGTGAAAAGAGGTAAAACAAATATTTGACGGAACTACTTTGACAGAACAAGTGCAAGTTCTAAGGGTCAAAATATATCGATTTCCTGACAGATATCTGCCTTGGTTTGCAATCGCTCTCCTCCCCGACCTCTGTCACATCGTTTGCTTTACAAATAAATGAGAGGAGACGAGCCGAGGGCCAGATGCTGCGCTTACTCCTATACAACTGCAGTCGCGGTGATCTCAGGTAACTTACAGATGCGACAAATCTTAATGAGCAATTGATCGGAACTTTTGGCCCATAACCCACAACCACTATCCATTCAACATTTTCGCGCCGCCGTTTCCTATTAATGTTGTTATGTCACCGTCATCGCGCCAGAGTTTCATTTTGTTTATCAATTCTTATCACTTTTTAGCACCAGCACCAGTCGACATTTGCTGCAGCAATTACCACTGCCAAGAATAGGAGGACGCTCCCAAACGGGGACAAGCCGCCTACAAAATGCCACCCGCCTGATAAGACAGCACATGACCACAAGCCGACCACCACCTCCGCCAGCGTGTCCAGCACCCGCAAATGCCAGCCGCTTGTTACAGACCGGCCGAGCGCTCCTTTGGGTAGGCGGCAGTTTAACCATGGGCATGGGTTTGCGCAACTGGACCACTCATTGTGAGGGCAATCGGCTGGCTGGTTATAATCAGAACAAAGCAGAGGCGGCAGATGATACTGAATTAGATCATAAATTTGACTGGAAACGACTTTGGGGCTATTTGGAACCGCATCTGTGGGAGCTCATTGGCGCCGTCTTTGTGAGTAGGTTAAGACCTAAATTCTGTTCATCCAAGTTTATTGTTTCTGGTCTTTATATTTTCAGGCAGCTCTAATTGTGGCCTATATCAACATACGCATTCCCAATATGCTCGGCGATCTAGTTAATATGCTGGCTCGTTATGCCAACACATTTGTGACAAACAATTCCTTTGTTAAGGATGTAAGCAAACCCGCCAGCAATTTACTGAGCCTGTATATGTTACAATCAGGTTTTACCTTCATGTACATTTATCTGCTCAGTCGCATTGGCGAACAGATGGCGGCCAAGATGCGGCAGGATCTGTTCAAGCAGATTGTCGTACAGGATATTGCCTTCTTTGATGAGAATCGTACTGGGGAGCTGGTCAATCGCCTGACCGCTGATGTTCAGGATTTTAAGACATCGTTCAAACAGTTTGTGGCTCAGGGATTGAGAAGTACAGCCCAATTGCTCGGTGGCAGTATATCCCTCTTTATGATCTCACCTCACATGGCGGCCATTGCCCTGGCCAGTGTACCGTGTGTGGTGATGTTCATGTCGTATCTTGGACGCAAGCTTCGCGCTTTAAGTAAAAGTTCCCAGGCCCAGGCGGAAAGGGCCACCGGAGTGTGTGAAGAGGCCTTATCGAATATTCGAACTGTTCGCTCCAGTGCTTGTGAATATCGGGAGATGCAATTGTTCGAGGCGGAGACAAATGAGGCAGCCCGTTTAGCACAGGACTTGGGTTATGGCATAGCCATCTTCCAGGGTCTAACGAATTTCTTCCTCAACACTTTGGTTTTGTCCACCTTGTTCATGGGCGGCCATTTAATGTCTACCGAGAGTCTGACGCCAGGGTCATTGATGGCGTTCTTGGTTGCTTCGCAAGGTGTACAAAGATCACTATCCCAGGGATCCATATTGCTGGGTACCATGATTCGGGGCATGACAGCGGGAAGTCGTGTTTTCGAATTCCTTTCACTGCAGCCCAAAGTGGAGCTGTTGCGCGGCTATATTATACCCCAGGAAAGATTGCATGGCGAAATAAGATTTGAGAATGTCTCCTTTGCGTATCCTATGAGACCGGACCAGGTGAGTTGATCAGACAGTTATTCTTATCAGTGCCCCTAAAATCCTTCGAATTTCTTTCCAGATGGTGTTAAAGGACTTTAGTCTAACGTTGCGCCCTGGCCAAACCGTGGCTTTGGTGGGCGCCAGCGGATCAGGTAAATCCACAATAGCTTCCCTGGTGGAACGCTTCTATGAGCCTACGGGAGGAAATATCAAACTGGATGGCTATAAGCTCTCCGACATTTCGCCCTATTGGCTGCGGTCACATGTCCTCGGTTTCATTGAGCAGCAGCCTGTACTGTTTGGCACCACAATATTGGAGAATATACGGTATGGTCGGCCTGATGCCACCGTCGATGATGTCCATGATGCCTCAAGATTGTCGCAATCGCATGATTTTGTTGAGGCTTTGCCCGAGGGTTATAGCACTCATGTGGGCGAGCGCGGAACTCAGTTAAGTGGTGGACAACGTCAACGCATCGCTATTGCACGGGCATTACTTAAGAATCCCAGGATTCTGATACTAGACGAGGCTACCAGTGCTCTAGACGCAACTAGTGAATCGGAAGTGCAGAAGGCTCTCGATAAGGCTGTGCAGAATCGTACCACTTTGGTGATAGCGCATCGCTTATCCACCATACGTAAGGCCGATCTTATTGTTGTTTTAGATCAGGGACGCATTGTGGAGGTAGGTAAAATAGAATAGTCATTGAATGTTTATTAATCGACTTTTTCTTGCTCTTGATTGCCAGACGGGGAAACATGAGGAACTAATGGCCAAACGTGGCCTCTACTATGAGTTAGTGCGACAGCAGGAGCGACGCGATATCCAGGAACACGTTGAAGCCGTGGAGGAGGCAGCAGCGGCGAAAGCCGCCACTCATTCGAGCCTGCCACAAGGCTAACAAATAGATAATTAATAGAAAATATTTTCTTTTCCTTTCCTTACCCTCCTAGTCAACCTCTTTCTATGCAAACCCATTGTACAATTAATTTATACAATCGAACATTTTTATTTTTTCCCCGAATTATTTCATTCCTTTTCTATTTTATCAAAACGAAAATAGGAAAATTTGGTTACTCCTTTTTTTGTTCTCTTTTTCTATTTTTATGATAGTAAGTTTATACAATAAAGAAAACGCTGAAAACAGTATTGTTTTTGTTAAAGAAACTGTTGGTTTTATTCAAAGAAGCTGCCGTTAAAAATAGAATTGATATATGGAAAAATTAAATTTTTAAAATGGATTGTTCCAACAATGATATCGATACTTAAAGTCAATCGATGGCTAACAAAATGTCGCAGTGAATTACCACGGTCACACTGGTACTCACACGTGCAATCTTACATTAAGATTGTTTTTTTATTTTTATTTTTAATTTGTATATTTAACGAAAGTCAAATGGCTAATAGTGATAGGAAGCAAGTCCGTAAACTCAGCAAAGAGCGGCGTCGAGAATTTATCGAGGAGAATGACTATCATGAAGTGGATACAAAGCCATTTGGACGAAATTGCTGCGGTGCCGCTTTGCATGAATTCGATGCACAATCCCACGATGCCTGGATCCTGCAGTGCCCCCGTGACATGGATCCTGGGGAGCTTTTAACCAACAAGCGCATCAAAATACCTGGACGCCGCTATGTGGGTGACGTCCAGGTGCGGGCCACCAACTACAGTCAGCCGCTAAATGAAGCCATTGGCTACGTCAATCCCAAAGGAAAATATAGTCTACGAACCCTACCTCTAACTGGATATGTTGTGGTTAGTAAGCGTCTTAATTTGGAAAAAGAGCTACCAACTTGCGATGAAGGCGTGACATATATAGAGCCAACACCGCCGCCCCAATACAAATTGCCTGTACGACATCCGTTCTTCGGCAGGGACTACAAATCACGGATTGAGGTGCCCAAGAAAATAGCCAAAGTTTTGGCGGAAGCCGATCGCCATAGTTTAGAGACTTCGGCAAAGCTGAGGCAGACAGGCAACTACTATAAAATTAGAAGCAAAATGTTAAGTACCACTCAAACTCTAGAAGAGAAGGAGCGCGACGTACGTCAATCAGTCTTGACGGGTGTGAAGCCAACATTCATGGATAAAAGCGATCATCCCAACTATGTGGATCTCACTAATGGCGATGATGAAGGGAAAGTCAAGGTGGAGACCAAAAAGTCCAAGAAACATAAACTTAAAGGCGTTAAGCAAGAGGATGTGAAAGCTGAGATAGTCGAGACAAATGTGGATCTCACCAATGGCGATAATGAAGAGGAAGCGCAAGTGTTGACGAAAAAATCCAAGAAACGTAAATCAATTAAGCAAGAAGATGAGGGTGTAGAGTTAGTCAAGAAAAAACGCAGCAAAACTGCAAAATCAAATAACTAACAAATAACCTTTCATTTTAAGCATACATGTTAATAAAAAAAATAAAAAAATCCTTCAAAATCTTAGTATTAACTGTCATTTCCTATGGGGGAAAACGATGATTTCCCTTCGTTAGCTGTGATTGTTCACAGTGACAGGGAATGTTTTTGAATTTTTAAGAACTATCGTTGTTGAGGGCATTGAGTTGACATTTTTCTTAAATACTTACATATATCCAAAAATTTTTACATTTCATGGTGGCTAGCACTATGAGCATTATTACAGTCAAATCTACTGGCAGTTACTTTTCAGGTAAACATTCCATTTCATTGAAATTCATTGTTTGACTTCTTGAACAGGTTATGCTAGTGGTGTGAAAAAGATTTTTACGTATATATTGCTCATCTCTATTTTGTAGTTGGCCACAACAAAAAGGAAGACTAGCCTCGGAAATGTTGTCATTGAATTAATTAAAACCAGAAATAAACAAAGTATTTGATCTTTTCGATTACCAAATTGAAACACAACCCTTACCTCCAATTTTCGTACGTAACAAGGAGAAATACCGACGTGTTTGCCATGAGTTTACGGGCATATGTGAAAGAGAGCATTAATGTGGCCCTTATAATGGGATCTGGTGATATGATTGGCCAGTTTTTAATTGAAAAGCGTTCATTTAAGAATTGGGATGCTGCCCGCACGGCCCGTTTTAGTGCACTGGGTCTGGTTTATATCGGGCCAGCCCTTAAAAAGTGGTACGGCACATTGGATGGATTCGTGTCAAAGGATCAGTCTCATCTAAAGCGTGGCGTCAAGAAAATGCTAATGGACCAACTCCTTTTTGCGCCACCGTTTTCTTTAACTATCACATTCTTGGTGCCATTCATTAACGGCGAGAAAACGGACAAAATTGTTGAACGCATTAAAAGTGACTACTTTGATATACTCAAAAAAAATTATATGCTCTGGCCGGCAGCTCAAGTAATCAATTTTACATTTGTTCCCACTCAATACCAAGTGATATATGCTCAGTTCGTAGCTGTTTTATGGAATTGCTATCTTTCTGTGATGCTTAACAAGAACTGACAAAGGTAGTTGGTCCTATGCCATCGAATTTCATTGAAAAATAAATGAATTAGACATACTTTATTATACTGCATATTTGAATTGGGCGCCTATTTTAGCAGCTGATAGAGCTGCTGGACGGGTGCACTTGTTGCACGTGGTCAGAATTAGAGATGTGCTGGAGAGCAATACTTAATTCGCGACTTACAATAAATAATTGAATATACATAGTCAAATGCTTAGTTTTGTTTTAAGCTACGAATATATCAGAATGGTATCAAATTAAATAAATACTGTTTATCAAATTTGACAATACAATGTAATAATAATGTTTAAAATTAATTTGGTTCACCACTAGTTAAATAAAAGGTGTGTACACACTGAAAGCGCTTAGCTAAGTTTATAATTTAAAAAATTTCCGCATCTGGGCATCAGTAAAGACCAAACATGGAACACACACGCGAAATAATCACTTTTCAGCTGGGCACCTATGCTAACTATGTGGGTGCTCATTTTTGGAACCAACAGGTATGTCGTATTTGCTGAAGTAAATGAATCACCGCCAACTAGCAACTGGTTTATTTTTCGGCAGGAAGCGAATTTCGTTTATACTGGGCAAAATGAGAGCAAGTTGGAGGCAATTGAAGATCAATTACCAAACAATGACATACTGTATAGAGAAGGCCTCAATGATCACCACCAAACCACATACACGCCACGGCTATTATCGGTGGACTTAGCTGGCACCTTGGGCCATTTACCTTTGGCAGGCGAACTTTATGGCAATTATGTGCAACGAAATGCTGATGAAGATGTTCAGAAAACTCGGCGGCAGCTGGAGGAAAGTCAAATGTGTTCTGGTGATCAACTAGATGTGGTAGAACAGCCACTTGCCTCCATCTCAGAGTACCAGAAAGATTTGCTCAAGGGTTCAGTGGCTATGGATAAGGATTATCGGCTAACAGAGACGACAAACAGCTGGGTGGATTATCTGTACGCCAGATATCATCCACGAACTTTAAATATTATACAGGATGTACAACGAGACAGTAATATTCAGGCTTTGGGCCTGCACTCGGCGGGCACTGAAGTTTGGCAATCACCGGCATTTAATGAGGATTTCTGTGATCGCATCCGCCTTTATGTAGAGGAATGCGATGGTCTGCAAGGCTTTCACATGCTCTTCGATCTAGATGATGGTTTCAGTGGTCTGGCCAGCAAGTGTTTGGAGCACTTGAATGATGAGTACAATCGGGCTAGCTTTGTGATGCCTCTGCATTATCCAAGAATAACATCATATCCTCAAGCAGGTAAGTAATATATGAATATTGAAACTATGTATACATCGATCAATGAATAACAATGTTCAAACTTTCGCTCTCTCAGATACCCGGACAAGTCACAGTATTCGAGTGGTTAACACAGTCCTTGGCTATTACCACCTAAGTGAACAGGCCACCATGTTTACGCCTCTTTCGACGTTGGAAAGCATCTGGCGGAATAATACTTTGCAATCTCGTCATTTGCCTGGTCTACATTTTCAATCGTCAAATCTCTATCAGACATCAGCAGTACTTGCTGCTTACATGGATACAATCACTCTAAGCTATCGTCTTCGCCATACTCCAGAGTTGCTCAATCGATTCTGTTCGCGTGTCTTTTATTCGGGTAGAAAGATGACATCCGCTGGAATGGCTCTGCCAGTGGGTATGCAGCGAGATCAGGATCTGATAGAGTATTTGGATCAAATGGCAACCAGTGATAACAATTCCTCACTTCTGACTTCACTTACACCGAATTGTGGTGCCGGAACATCGTATGTAATGCAGTCGGTGATGGCTCGTGGCATTCCACTGTCTCGACTTAAGCGTCCCCAGGAGAAGGCTGGTCCTCAGCTGCAAATGTCTGCTTATAGCTGCAACAGCATCTCTCAAATGCTTCAATTGTACTATCAATGCTCTTTCCATGGCAGTATAACAAATGCTGCATCGACACCATTGCCCCTAAAGACACAACTGCCGTTTCCTTATGATTTGTTCGATGAGAATGTGGCTCCTAATGGTTATCTACAGGCTCAAACAAATAATGAAGATGTTCGTGTAGAATCGGCCCCTCTACTGGCAGCCATTCAAAGTTCTAGCAAATTGGGTGATCATCTGGATGCCTTGCACTCACAGACGCATCGCATACAATTGGCCAAATTGCAAGCATATTCACAATCCGGGCTTGAAAGAGATGAATATGAAACAGCGCTAGATCATTTGCTTGAATTCCGGGATAATTATGTAGATTCTCAGTTTCTATAGAAATGAAATTATCTTCTGATATTGTGATATAGAACTAAAATAAACATTAAAATATTTATATTCACAATACCTAGTTTTATTCTTGCAAATCTATCAATTTCTTTTGCTGACTGTAGTTTTCTTAGCCTTGGGTTTACAATAATAGAACATTATTTTAGGTAAAATTGTCATTTGTATTTCGTTTTTCTATCCCTAAATAAAGTGTTGATTTGAGGAAAATTTTGAAATTTGGAATGGAAGAAGCTTTAACACTTTGTTATTTCTGATTTATTTCTTAACCGAAACGAACCTTGTTGTTTTTTCCAACAAAAAGTGAGTTATGTTTATATTCTTTAAATATAATGCTTTATGATATAAAAAAGGAATTCTGGCAGAATTCCGAATAGCTCTTGGCTATCCGAATATACAAAGTCTAAGGGATTTGTGGCAAATCAATTTTGAGGTTATTGATATAAATCTCTTACCTGTATACGTATACTTGTGTGAATATACATATGTGTATTCCTATCAAATCTGTTGTAAGTTTATCGCTTTTAAGATCAATTAGCCCATGCCTAGTTTTTTATTGTTCCATTCTTTCATCATTTTATGCCTCACTCTAGGCAAGTTAAAGCCAAATTGTTTTTCGCAATTAAAATCGACTTTCCTGCCTCGAAAACTTAGAAGCTGTTGGCTAATAAGTCGATTAAGGCATAGGCTAATAATGTAAATCTAGTTTATGTTATTCTGGAGAAGTACGTCGAAGACAAATGTTTTCCATTTATTAGTATTTATTAGGGTATTGCTCAGTTAATAAAATGTTCGAAATATTCTTTATTAGGACGATTGTCCTAGCCCTCTGTCTTTAAAGTTTAAATCAAAGAAATTTTCAATGTTCTGCGTAATTATTGTGTGCTTGTAAAACTTTCGCATTTCCACTGACAGTTTATTAAGCACTATCTCCAGTTTTCTAAGCACTGATGAAATTCACTCTGCTTTAGTGTCAGTAATGTTTTATGGTTCATTTCGATGCAACTGATTAATAAACTGCTTACCTGTTAACAGTTTAGGAAAGGTTACAACATTTTTCACTTTTCATTCAATTTTATCATATGTTTGTTAGAATTTAGATTTATTAATTTTCTAGTGTGTTGATAATCGGCAAAGTAACAAAACCCAAACCAAAATTATTTTTATATTATTTTGGAGAAATGCACGCTGAAATTCACAACAGCCAAGGATCATTGCATTACAGAGCACAATTGCCTATCCAACTATAGATTTAACCCAGGTAAGGGAAAAAGAAAGGGCATGAAAGTCTTCTACTTTCAAGCCATCAACAACCACTTCCGCCCCCTCTATGGATACTGATGGATCACTTTTGGCCATACAAATCAGCGAGCCTTCAACCAACGCCTCGAATACGGCAAAGGGCCTTGAGGATGTCCGGGATATTAAGGAGACTCTCGATGATATCATGGATTTTTCACTTATTGTTAGTGTTATTTATCAAATCGAATGTTTTTGGAAAATAAGAAAATAATTTAATCTAAAATTAAATATCCGACCGAACAATCGCATGGGAACTACAATATGTAGTCACCTAAATGTGTTTACCAGATTTTTCGTGGATTTTTAGATACATAAGTATAAAATAAGATACGAAATATAAAACTAAAAAATGAGAGAAACAAGGACATGCGTATATCATCAAGGCAATAAATTTGTCTCCACATAAATATTACAGAAAACCATGCGCTTTTTAACTTTCTTTCTTTAGCTTTCTTCTACTACTTTTTTTGTCGCAATCGAAGGGAAATTGATTGCTCCTTTGACTTGTCCTTATGTTTGGCGGTGGCGGAAGCGACTTTCATATTATCATCAACTAAATTGACTGCTGGATTTTGCTTTCGACACATGTTTGAATTTGAGGTATCAATTGATGTTATAAAGGCAAACGAAGATGTTGACGACGGCATCAAAAAAAATCATGAGATTCAGCTCACTGAATCTCAATATCAATTTCAAAATCCGCATGAAACTTGGCTTTTAAGTTTTAAGATTTTGCCGAATTTTTAAAATTAAATATCTGTCAATTTATTTACCTTGCTCAGAACTACATATATTTTGGAAAGTGAATGATAACTTTTTAGCCTTGATTAGAATCCTTTTTACATAGTTTGCTATATGGCTAATCCAACACTGCAAAGCAAATACAAGATGTATTCAGAGATAGCATGAATATATATACCCATCTAATCTATCGGTCAAATAATAATTTCACCTACTTCTTGTCAATACATGATGAATCGATTAGCTCAGCTTGAACCATCAACACTTGTTTATTTGTTGTCTTTATAGTGTAGTTAACCCCTGAGAGTCCTTTTTTACCTTTTTGTTGTTGTTCCGTTTGGCTTCTTTTCCCACTCGCTTTTGTGCTACGTGCTATTGGATGGCTGGTTGCTTCTTTGCTTTGTTTAACCCGTTTTTCCTTTTTGGCCAGGTTGAAAGTTGACGATGCCGATGCCGTAGTGGCAGCTACTGCTGTTTTTGTTGTTGTAGTTGTGCCCAGCCTTTGCCTAATTTATATGAAAATTTATTGCCAATAAAGGCGGCAGTAATTGAAATCTCAATGGGAGTAAATCACAATTTTATGGACTTGCTAACTGGAAGGGAGAAACCGTCAACCGCCAGCCGGTAACCGGTAGTCGCCAGCCACCACTAGCTTTCAAATCCCTTCTTCTTCTTTTCCTTCTACCAATATGAGATGAGGTTAATAATTTTGTGTGTTTGGAGAAGGGGTAGGAAGCATCGGGTCGAGTCGGGTCGGGTTAGGTCAGTTGTTTTTTGAGGTCATTTCCTTTCCACCTCTCGACATTGTTGTTTAAATTAAATTTCAATTTGATTGGCGCACTTCTTCCTTTTGAGAGCTTCAAGCTGCTGCCTTGACGCTGGGCGTGCTACTCTGAACTGAACTGGGCTCCAGTCTCTTGCGTGTGAGTGAGCCAAACACACACACAAAAAAAGGGATCTGGAGAAATGAAAACCCGACTTGAAATTAAAATTACGCCCAACGACTTTAATGGAAGATGTGCGTGGAATTTGAAATTTTTGAAATTGAATTTCGCTTTTTTTCCTTCTATTTTTGTTTTAATTTCATTTACATTTTTGTTTTCGTTTTTCGTTTTCATTTGGTTTGCTTTGCTCCTACTGCATTTGAAATTGGGACAAACATTTTCTGCATTAAATATGCATATTTGGAAAACTGATCAGAGGACGGTAACAAAAAAAATGTTCTTCGCAATAAATTTATTGTGAATACTTAAATAGTTAGTCTAGCCAAATCTAAATTCGTTTCAGTTTAAACGTCTGATTCTGGCTAAATCTTATGTTTTCGTATGACCATTAGAGTAGCCTTCATAGGTTTTTGTAGTCAATGAAACGGGGAAAAAATGCCAAGGCAAATGATTGAAATGTGTGAATTGGTCGACGTAAACGTGATTCTTAGTGCCTCCAGCTACCCCACGAATGATGTTCTTTATCCTGGAAATATGTTCAAGCTAACTTCAAATCGCAGGCAAAAGACATTCAAGATTGTACAATTCGACTCAAAAGCGAAGTAGAAAAACAAAGTTTGGATAGAGAAAAATATTTTATCGCAAAATCTTGCAGGACTAGAGTTGTGCTATATACATACATATATGGAAAACAGACCTAACCAGCCCTCCACATCATTTAGCACTATCAGGTAAAGACTTGGTTGTCCTTGGAGAGTGTGAGCCTGGTTCCTATTTTTTGAAACATTGACAATTTTTTTTTTTTTCCTCCTCCAGGTTTATGTTTCTTGGATGTTTATCGGAAAATGGTTGTAGAAAATCAAGCAAAAAAAAAAAAAAGAAGGAAATTTACCCTAATAAAAACATGACTTTATCTACCCGAAACTGACAGCAGCTGCAACATAGATTTACACAGTCATAAAATGGTGGACATAAACACCTAAACAGAGCACCAAGTACGCAAAATTGGCTAGGACAATTTATAAGAATGGAGAACTCTATGCTGACAAAATTATGTTGAAATTGAAAAGAGTATAAAACACCTAAAGGATGTGGTTATTATTCATTGAGCTACTTGTCAATTGAGTTGTTTCTACTGCCGGAAATGCAGTCTTGGATTTCTGGTCTATTTGGTCACGTCATTTGGTCAAAAATAACGTATACGCATGGTATGCCATTCTTAAGTAATGTTAACAGTCCTTAATATTAAAGTATATAAATGATGATCAAACTCAAAAATAACTAATTTCTGCGTAGTTTTCCCGTCTATACGTTTATTTTTCCCGTTGAGATTGAAAACAATTATGGTAAATTGGTAAACAAGCTTTAAAAGTTTGATATAATGTCAAAATAAATACAATTTTCAGAATGAAATTTTTAAAAAATCGAGAACAATTCCATTAACTTTGGTTTAAACGTTTCCTCGTTTACATGTAAATCTATTTATTATTTATGGACCGCTTTAATATCTGTTTATAGGGTAAGTCCCCCACTTGTTGCTTCTTGTTTACATACTTAGATCACGTATATCTTAAATATTAACACATTTAGAGAAAACTGTTGACCCTTTATGTGATGAAGCCACTGTATAGTTATGTATGTATAGAGTGAGCAGAGTTTATAATTTCTTACGTTTTGTACTTAGGATGCTGCAAAGTATGCTATATTTTCCTACAAATAAACAAGTTGGTATCCTAAGTGTGCCTACTGCGAATTCAATTAAATTCACATATTTTGAAATGATCTTTCACGGGTACAAATTTTTGTTCATTAAATCCAGAAAATTAGGTTAAACTCGTGGGATTATTTCAATGGGTCAACTGCTTGTAATTTGACCATGACCCAAAAGTTTTCTCTAGGTTTCGTACTCTACTTCTAACTCTATGACTGTGTCGGCCTTCTTTTCTTTTATCTGTAATGAAATCACGCTCTAGCCGTTTAACAATTAGCACCGATAAAAAATTTATGTGGAGCAAATCGCAAGCATTTCACACGTAATAACAATTACAAATGCGCGCTCCATAAATCAAGCGAAGCCTTCAGAAAATGGACTACCGGGTTCGAGGTGGAGTAGCAGCAGCAGAAGTTGAGCCAGTGTAGAAAGGAGTCGGAGGTAAATATTCAGTCAGCCACTCTATCTCGCCATGTCCTGTTGCCTGGTCCTGGGCACTAATTACAATTCAGGACGCGTTGCACTCGCAAGTTGTTGTTTCTTCCAGCACTCACACACTTTGTTCATACTTTTGTTCCATTTCGTTCCATTCCATTCCATTCATTCATTCAATGGCAAGTGGGCAGCCCAGGCAGTGAAGCTGGGTGCGGGGAAGGTAAGTTTCTGAGCTCCTTGTAGTGTTTAACTTCAAACTAGCAACCGTTTCTTCAAACTCTCCTCATCCACCCCCACACTCCTCATCGTCTTTTGCACTAGGGGTAAAAGTGTTGTTGTAATTAAATTATGTGCCAAGTGACGTAGCCATTGGAGTTGTCCTCCTCCTTGTCCTTGTCCTCGTCCTCGTGCACGTCCACGTCTACATTGCCGTCGTCGGTGTTGTCGTTGTCGCCCTCCATCTGAGATATTGTGGGCAAATTAAGTTTGCTTTTGTTCTAGATTAAAAAGGCATTGAAATGTCTGCCAGAACTGAATGGGTGTGAGAGAAAAGAAGGCGTAGGTGGTGATAGCATGGTGCTAAGCGGCAGTTAAAATGACGCCTTTGGCTAAAATTTAGCAAACTTTGTTAAGTATTTTTTTGTTTTCTTTCTCTTGTTCCGCTTTTTCGTTTCTGCTTGTTGTTGTCTGTGAAGGTGGTATAATATATTTATTCCTACATAGATGAGAGTGAGAGAAATGGCAAAAAGTCACAAATTCTCCAATTTGCAGAGATCTTCTTATCTTCTCAGCTGGGGGAAAATTTCCATTCATTTGTATTAAATAAATCTATATAGATTTATTTGTCGACAAGCGTGTCCAAGATAAAGCCGAGTTTTGTCAGAGTTTTTTGGGGTCAAAGAGAAAACACGCAATGGCTGGAAACTTAACTTGACTGTTCTTATCCAAATTATAGAAAATTGTAAATCAAATACTTTTGTATTGAAATATTTATGAATCAAAATATTAACACAGTTTTTCTGTTTTAAACAATATTTACACATTCATATGAAATTAATTTCTATTTTACTGTTAGGCAAATAAAGGCTGGACAGCTGTTTCAGAGAGACAGGCAGACAGACAGAGAGAGGGAGAGAGACAAGGGCACAGTCAAAGAGTTGATCTTGGAAATGTCTGAATGGTGGGGAATTTATCTAACCGCCCACGAACTTCAATCAAATGACGTAAATTTGTTCAGCCATAACGACTTGTGCTTACTAGAGTCAATGTTTGAAGAAATGATTAGGGTATAAATGGGCTATCATCTCTGAAGTTAAAGTCAGTTTGGAGTTGTCTATCCAAAGTCAAGAACAAGAAATTGAAATGCGTGCTTACATAGTTGTTGCTCTTTTAGCCGTGGTTGCTGTTGCCGCCGCACAAGGTCCTCGAGGTGGCCGTGGAGGTCCTGGAGGCCCACGTGGAGGACCAGGAGGTCCTGGAGGACGTGGCGGTTTCGGTGGCCCACAAGGGGGTCCTGGCGGCCCCGGCGGTCCACAGAGAGGTCCTGGTGGCCCCGGCGGTCCACAAGGGGGTCCTGGCGGCCCCGGCGGTCCACAGGGAGGTCCTGGCGGTCCCGGCGGTCCACAGGGAGGTCCTGGCGGCCCCGGCGGTCCATGGGGACTTCCACCAAATGCCACATGGCCATCTAATTCAACAACAACGACTACCAGCACCACAGAAGCTTCCACATCCACTTCTTCAACTGAAGCTTCAACTGAAGCTTCAACCTCAACCACTGAGCCAAGCACCACTGGCACTGGTACCACTGTTTAGGAATAATTTGAAAATTATTTTTTGGTGGCTTATCCTTGAAAGAAAAGAAAAATATTTTAAATTTTAATTTAAAATAAAATAATGTATATACATATACTAAATCTATTTAGATTTATTTGACGACAAGTGTGTCCAAGATAAAGCCAAATTGTTAGAGTTTCCTGGGGTCAAAGAGAAAACACCCAATGACTAGAAAGATATAAATATGTCTAATAATAGATTTAATGGGGACTAATTTTGCTAATTTTGGTCAAAAGGTTTGGCTAACCAAAACATGGGCGTGACCATACAAACGATACATGGGACCTCATTTTCGTCCTGCTTTCATATGTTTGTACGTTGTTAAATGGCAAATTAACCTTATCAGAGAAAAGACATCCTTGATGGCCTCTTGGCTATGTCCATGCAAAGAAGAAATAATTAACACTTATGCATTCGTTTGTGTGTGAGTGTTTAGGGCAAGGGGAATATGAGCCACTAACCAATCTCGTGTCAGAGGATAAGTTTTCTTAGTTCTCTGCTCTTCAAAATGGGTATCACTATATGTAGCAAACATTTGAGATTAACTCGGGTATTCTACCTAGCATGGACAAATCCAGGGGGGTGTTATCCTCGGAAATGAATGTTTTTCATATGCCGAAAATCTTAAATTTTGATATATTTACTAAATCCTTTCATGCTGCCTAGTGAGCTTAAGTGTAGAACTAATACAATATCAGCTCCAAAGTCTTTAAGTGCATATAAAAGTTATCTACAAAGATCAAGCTTATTTTAATCCAAATAAAAACAAAACATAAGAAATAAAAGCGTTACGTTCCAGGACTTTTTATTGGTCAAAATTAACTGAGTGGAAATTAAATGAGTGGATGGATAATTTAAGTGTCATGGAGTTTATGTTATGTTGATTGCCTTGTAAGAAAAGGGGCTAAATGAAGTCCTGTTCTCGTTTCCAAGTCAATTTCAAACTGTTCTCAATTCCTTTTTAATTGTCAATTGTTATCGTTTTTGATCCTAAGTTCAAAACATTTGAAAAAAATTTGATACTAGTCCTGGCCACTGAATTTAATGTTTAACAATTTTAAACAGATATTTTACATCGAATGTAGTTGTCGTTTATTGGAAACCATAAAAAGTTGCATAACATTTCGTCAGTCAATTCACATTCAAATTTTTGGTTGCCTGCTTTGAATAATTCTTGTTAAATAATGGTTGGAAAGAAATTATCCACCAATAAATTGAATTGTTCTCAACACTGTTCTCAATTATTCAATGTTCTCAATTACTGATTAATATAAAAACATTTCAAAGAAGTAATTTTGATAAATTTATATGAGTTTGCAATAGCTTTTCATTTAACTGACTCAAAGGCAAACGATTTGAAAATGAATAGTTTAGCTTTGAATCGAATCGAATCGGTCGAAATTTGAGTTGGACACAAAACATTCGATATCGAAAACAAGAACAGGCCCGATAAACTATTGCACAAAAGCTAAAACCAATCGAAAATTTATTTTAACCACAATCATGTAAGACTAAGTTAATTCCAAAAGTGTATTCATGATTTATTTGGCCTAGAAAGAGACTTGAGTGCATTTATATAAAGCAAACTAATTAAAGATTGGGTGGACTATACTTCCACTTCCAAATTGGTCTTACTTCTATTTGTTTTCTCATACGTTCTATTTGTAATCGGATTTCCATAAGTTTTATTGTATCTATCTTCAGACATGCATTATTATCAGATAAATTAAACTTTTTATCTATGAATTTCAGTTTAGTTAGGCAAAAGAGTAAACTTCGTCTAATTTAAAGTTGGATTAAATATTTGATGTGAACAAAAAGAGCATCCAAAATTCCACACGAAAAGTTTTCCCTTTTATTCAATTTTCCTGTTGAGCTTTTCTTCTACTTGGTCAAGTTTCACTATGTGTGTGTGTGTGTGTGTATTTGTGTGTGTTGCTAAAACCATAATCTTGTTGTTTTATAACTTTTATTACGTTTGCTTCTTGTTGCTTGTTTCCTATTTGTTGTTGCTGGTTTTTGTACCAACAAGTTAACATGTTGTTTGCCGGAAATTGACCAAATAAAATTAAATACTCACAGAATTTTCGTTTGTTTGTTTTACTGTATGCGTGTGTGTATATTTATATACACATATATTGTATATATATATATAATGTGTGTGTGTGTGTGTGTGTGTGTGTGTGTGTGTGTGTTTGTGTCGATTGTAGAATGCATTGCCATGTTAGCATTTATGGCCATTTATGCAAATTGAGACATTTAGCATAAATTAATGGCTGCTAAATTGATAATTAAATATAACTATTCAAAATTGAATGAAATAAAATATTATTAAATGCTTAAGGAACAAACAAACTAAACAAATCGAAAGTGTTGCCAAATTTCACTACATTCCGATATTTATAAGCCAACTCTCAAGTCAATAAGTTAGCTGTCCAATGGCCAATTCAAATTGGTAAATTGCATTAATAATTAATAACTTTAAATTTCAATATACACAACACATAATTTTATTTTAAATTACAATTTAAAATATTTTTCTTTTCTATCAAGGATAAGCAACCAAAAAATCATTTTCAAATTATTGCGAAGTATTTGTACCATTTCCAGTGGTGCTTGGCTCAGTGGAAGAGGATGTAGCTTCAGTGCTTGAAGAAGTGGATGTGGAAGCTTCAGTTGAGGAGGTTGTGGAGCTTGTTGAGTTGGTCGAATTCGAAGGTGGACACCATGGACGGCCATGGCCACCAGAGCCTCCAGGGCCGCCTGGGCCCCCGAAACCACCTGGGCCGCCAAAACCGCCCGGGCCCCCGAAACCGCCAGGGCCCCCGAAACCACCTGGGCCTCCGAAACCACCTGGGCCGCCGAAACCACCTGGGCCCCCGAAACCGCCTGGGCCCCCGAAACCACCTGGGCCCCCGAAACCACCTTGGCCCCCGAAACCACCTGGGCCCCCGAAACCACCTGGGCCCCCGAAACCGCCTGGGCCCCCACGACCACCTCCAGGACCTCCTGGTCCTCCACGTGAACCTCCTGGACCACCACGCCCACCCCGAGGACCCTGTGCGGCGGCAACAGCAACCACGGCTAAAAGAGCAACAACTATGTAAGCACGCATTTCAATTTCTTGTTCTTGACTTTGGATAGACAACTCCAAACTGACTTTAACTTTAGAGATGATAGCCCATTTATACCTTAAACATTTCTTCAAACATTTACTCTAGTAAGCACAAGTCGTTATGGCTGAACAAATTTACGTCATTTGATTGAAGTTCGTGGGCGGTTAGATAAATTCCCCACCATTCAGACATTTCCAAGATCAACTCTTTGACTGTGCCCTTGTCTCTCTCTCTCTCTTTCTATCTTTCTGTACGCCTCTCTCCCTGAAACTTTGAAACAGCTGTCCAGCCTTTATTGCCTAACCGTAAAATAGAAATTAATTTCATATGAAATATGTAAATATTGTTTAAAACAGAAATACTGTGTTAATATTTTGATTCATAAATATTTCAATACAAAAATATTTGATTTAAAATTTCCTGTAATTGGGATAAGATCAGAAAATATTTGTAATAAAAACTAAATGTTAAATATTGTTAATCTTTATATATTGATATAGTAATATTCATTTATATTTTGTATGCAATTGGTAATTTTGGCATATGTGTGTTCACTCAGATCGATGAGACAATTCTACATATTGATCAAAGGAGAATTTGGGGAAAAGCAATTAAATAAACTTTCCCCTTAAAGAATCTTTATACACTCACTCAAAGTATTCACTGTTCATTCCTTTGGAAAGCACTGAACATTTTTGAGAGCTTAAGCTTTATAAAGCAGGCAAAGATGGTTTAAAAAAGGGGTAAAGGAAAGTGTTCAACGGGATATTGCATAATTAAGGGCATAAGGTTCCACCTGATGAATCTACTACAATTAATTTCCTTAAATAAGAGCATTTTAAAGAACAAATCTCTTTCTTTACCATGTAGGGTAATGGGCTGTTGTCAGGGTCGGGCATTCTGACGCCTTCAGATACATTAGGGGAGAAGCAACAAAAATATAGGGCTTCCACAGAAGAAATAAGTTCGGATCTGCATCAGTTTATCGTCGTAAAGTTGTTTTGTATCGTGTAGGTTGTTTTGTTCTTAATAAACTATTAACTAAGATGAAGCCACCAACTATTCAATAGTTGGTTTTTTATACTCCGTAGTAATCGAGCTTCGAAATATAAACCAACTAAAACTGAATCGAGAATGTAATATACTCAATAATACTCAATTCGACCATGCCAATGATTTGCTGTTCGAGTTTCAAATACTTTAATCTTTTTAATCCGTCTTGCATCCTTAAAAGTTTATTGGTTGTTTGTTCTTGTGCCTAATAATAAAACATAATAATAATTAAAAAATAGTGAAATAGTCAACGTGGCTATGATACTTATGTTTACATCCGGAATATTGGAATTGGTTTATAGTATGGATACGTGTAGGTAAGTTTAGCGTCTTTCTTTATATTTTTCATGTCATACCCTTATAGAGGGTATTATCAAATTGATCAGATGTTTGTAACGCATAAAAGTATGTATGCATGAAAATCTGAGTCAATATAGCCTTGCCCGTCTGTCCGTCCGTTGGTGGAGATCAACCTCATGCCTTCATTTGGAGAGCTATTGGAATGAAACTTAGGTACTTATAAACCGGGTGAGGTAAAGTATGAAAATCATCCGAATTGAACCACTATATTATTTAGTGAGATACGAAAAAGAGATAAAGGAGTTGGAGTATCCTTATGAAATTTACTAATACTTTTGCCTGTGCATTGATGAATTGAGTTACAGAAAAAGAGTATGGAAGATTTAAAAATATTATGAGAACTGCAAGGGTATGTAAAGTATTACTATTTTTTTTTTCTTGTTACAGGTCAAAGCAGATGCGACAGTTTGTGACACTGGGATTGGGTGGTAGGGGGAGGTCTTGAATGGCTCCTCCTATCTAGCTTTATTCAAATTGTTGTAATCCCTTTTATCAAACTTTCAACTTAATTACCATAGAATCTGTGTGTGTGTGTGTGTGTGTGCGTGTGTGTTACCTATTTTTCAATTTTAGATCTTTGTGCTGGATAAATGGAGAGGACAGAGCGGAAAGGTGGCGGAGAGGAAATTGAAGAAAACGGCTGCTTAAATAAGAAATCATTTTATTTGAAAAGTTTCTTTTTTCCATTTTTTGTTTTCGTTTATTTTTTTTTTTTTTTTGTTTTGTGTCACGCCCACCAAAAAAAGTCTCTTGCTTCTTTGGCTGTTACACCTACTCCTTACTCTCTTTCTCTCACTCTCGCAGTTCTTATATCTGTCTATCTCTTTTTCTATCTCCACCTCTCCTCCTCATACTAGCTCGCTTTTTCTCTTTGCCAAGCCATGGCGACAAACAATAACACAAAAAAAAGCAACAAAGTTAAACTGTAACAATAACCAAAGTCAAAGTTTGTCGGCAAAGTTTTTGCCCTGTTTGTGTGTGTGTGTGTGTGTGTGTGTATGAGTGTATATCTGTGTGTTTCGACTGTCAGAGTATCTACAGGATACAAATTCATTTCAATTGTTTACGAGTCTGTGTGTGTGTGTGTTTTGGCAAGGAGTTAGAGGTAAGAAGCTCTGTAAAATGGCATTTGGCTTTTTAAGATGAAACAACTTCCACTGCTTCCTTCTCCAGAGACTACAACCTCCAGTTTTTTGGTCCACAATCTCGATCATACCTGCAGACGACTTTCTTCACTTTCTTTTTCTTTAGTTTTCTTGTTGCTCGCTGTTGCTGTTGTTGTTGTTTTGGTTGAGCAAACAAAAGTAGCAGGCAGCGAAATGCCAAAGAAATGCAAATAAAACTTTTGCTTTTCCACCCACTCTCTCATCCATTCCGCCCGCCTGTCATACTCTTTCACTTACTATGTATATCGGAAAATGCTTTTGCCAGCTTAACCCTTTAGCCACCCACCCGCATTCCAACCAGCTCATCTCCCCTCACTTCATCCATTGGCACTCCCCACTCCCCACCTCCCTTAAGAAAAACACAGAAAATCAAACAAACAACTAACAAAAAGTGTAACAATTTTAATTTTACTTAAAATGCAACATTGAAAATGAAAGCTTAACAAAAATGGTAAACGAAATAACAAAAGAAACTTTTGATTATCTCTTTTATATACAAAGCAAATGTATAACATAGAGATAACTGTATGTACATATACATATATGTATTATATATATATAAATATTAGGTATTTATTGTCGATTTTCATATGAACAATTGTTAATGAAAGTGAAAGGAACATTTTTATATGAAATTTCAATTACTGGGGAGAGAGATTTCGAATCAGTTTCGCTTGTCTTTACGCCAAACTACGTAATCTTTGAAGTGTTTTAGGAAATTTTGTGAAATCGTCAATTTGACTTCAAAATTACCAAATTACCCAAGTCAAAAATCATAAAATTTTGCTCTGTCCATGCTGCAATTGTTGTCTCCTCTATTATTGGATTTGAAAATACCCTTTCTTATTCTAATTCCTTTTAAAACATTAGAAGATGACATTTCACTCAATTCAAATAAAGGGAATGCAGTTTTTGATATATGTATAAGAATTAAGTTTTAGACATTTTCAGGCATTGTTCAACATATCGTACCACAAATTTAGACTTATTTAAACAAATTTATTACAGAATTGTTAATACAAATCACAATTTAAGTTTGATTTTTTAGCTTGTAAGTTAGTTGAATTGGCTTTAGACCAAATTACTCCAGTTTAATGATTTTCCACTGAACTTTTTTAAACTGCTTCGAATATTATTTACAGCTGACCGAGTCAAAGGCCTTGTAGCTAGTACTCATTGTTTTTTTTCCTTTAGGTCTAGTATTAATTACTTTATCTAAAATTGTAAATAAATAAATAAATATTTACAGCTGAAGAATGAAGAACTAAATATTCTTTTTCCTATCAAGAGAAAGAAGCTAAATTGGTCTGAGTCGACATATATAACTTATGAGGTCGGAAACGTCTCCTTCTCTGTGTTACAAACATCTGACTTAAACATTAAATTTTTGCTGGCTTCTTTTTTCTTATTCAAATGGGCCGATTCAAACAGACTCACCAGTGCATAGTCAGGTCAAGTCATTGTATTCAAGTCTGGCTTAGATTTTGGTTATTGAATATTCGACTTTGACGATTTTCTGATCCCTATAATTGGATAACTTTTTAGAAAATTAAGGTGGTCAGCATTGCGAAGTGCTGGAGAGGCTCTATTGGTTCTTAGAACTCATATGATACAATTTCAAAACGCACTGATTCTTGGTAATAAAGTAAAACAAAACAGCTGTAGATAAACACTTGAACATGTTGCTCTTGGATTGTTATTATTTCAGCCAACTCATGGGTAATTATTGATTAATGCCGTTTAGATTATAAGATTGGTATAAATAGTGCCTGCAGTCTATGAGTGAATCAAGTCAGGTTTTTAAATTTGTTTGAGCAAGTCCAAGCAGTCCATTGAGTAAATAATTTTAAAATATGCGTTTCTCTGGCCTTATCGTTCTGTTTGCCTTGGTGGCTTTGGCTATGGCTCAAGGACCAATCAAGCGAGGACGTAGAGGAGCTCATGATGGCCAACATGATGTTGCCAAAGAAGCAAAACCACTTGATTCAGGATTGGCTCCAAATGGTACAACTTCCTCAAATTCGACCACTACTATTACTACTGCTACTGCTACTACCTTGACTACAATAACAACAGCAACTGATAACTCAACTTCCACAATAATTACCACAGAAGCTCCATCAGTTGCTAACTCCACAACAGTTTCATCATCTTAAATATTTTATATTTTTATATATTCTCCATTGTATTATCCCTTATGATCTTATATCTATCTATATAAATAAAGAAAGCATAATTTGAAAAAAAAAAAACGTCTATGACTCCTTAAAAATTGCCAACAATTTAACGAGATTGTTTGATAAGTTTTAATAGATACTTGTGTTTGGCATTCAATTCGATGTTATGCATTATACCTGGTTTTAAAGGAACATTATCACGACTTGATTAGGATTTTTTAGAAGTATTTGAATTTCCTTTTAGTGAACACCCAACATGAAAAATGAAAGTCTAACTCCAGGCGTGAAAAAGGACAAAGAAACATATTATATAACATCTCAAAATAGAATTGATGTTAGAGTTTTAGCTTTTTAACTCAATTCCCATTCCCATCTCTTTGTTTATTTTTCCTCTTTCCCTTTTGTAGTTGATATACTTATACATAGGTATGTAAATTATTTTCCAATCTCTTCTTTAAACTTATTTTTGCTATGAGTCAGAAGAAAAAATAAATAAGCTACATATAGATCATCATCATGATCACATAATTGTTAGTTTTGTTTTGTTCAAATATTTTCTCTGAGCTGCACATGAAAAAATATTTACAAACATTACCCAAAGTCTAGTCTAACTGCTGTCGACTCACGTAAACACAGATCGTCGGAAGCAGTGCAAAACAGCTGAACGGACATAATTTGTATGTGTTATGCCGACAACGTGTGTGTTAATTCAAGCTAAATATAATGAGAAATTTTCCTATCTTAATCATGGGTTTTTACTGGTCGTTTGATGACGTCAAGTCAGCTCAGCTATTGCAGCATTGGTAAAGTGGTCCAGAGACAAACTGGGTATAAATAGGGTCCGTTGTCCCATACTAAGATAAGTCAGTTTTTCGAATCGGTTCGAACAAGGCAAACACAAAAACAAAAACTTGAGAAAATGCGTTTCTACATCGTTGTCGTTTTGGTTGCCTTGATGGTTGCTGTTGTAGCTGCTCAAGGACGTGGAGGCCCCCGCGGTGGACGCGGTGGCCCACAAGGCGGTCCTGGCGGCCCCGGCGGTCCACAGGGCGGTCCTGGCGGTCCCGGTGGCCCACAGGGAGGTCCTGGCGGCCCCGGTGGTCCACAGGGAGGTCCTGGCGGCCCCGGCGGTCCATGGGGACTTCCACCAAATGCTACATTGCCATCCAATTCAACATCAACAACAACCACTACCAGCACCACAGAAGCTTCTACAGATGCCGATTCCACTACAGTTGCATCTTAATTTGATTTCATTCATTACATTAAACTTTGTATATTAAAGCATATTAACAAAATTCAATGGTCTTTAAGTGTTTTTTAATTAAGTCTAGGTCATTTATTGGTGATTAGGTGCTCTAAAAAGTTAAAAACAAACTGTAAAAGCCTTCTTCTGCCTGTTTCATACATTTTAAAGAATAAGCCATGAAAAATTATTGATTGGTGGTCACACAAACTTATGAATCTGTTTTTATGAACCTTAAATATTGTGCTAGTTTTCAAATATTGTCTGATATAGACCATCATATGTATGTACGTACATAGAAAAATATTGTAAAAGGCTTATAGTCACGTAATTGCAATTGCAAGGCTACTTTTAACCATTGCTCTGTACTAAAGAAAAACAATTGACTTGAAATATTACGCTTTGGGCTGGGATTTAGACTAGCTCGTGCAAGCTGAAAGTCCTTTCAATCCACTCCACTCCACATCACTTTAGTTTACTCCACACGCCATTGACACTTAGGGGAAGGAAACACTGGAATACTGAGAAAACTTATAAAAATTTCTACACATGATTTCGCTTTATTGCTTTATGACTCCAATGCAATGTGCTCTGGGCGCGTGAAACCCTTACTCACACATAGACACACACAGTCACACACACACACACATTGTAGTGGCTTATGAATATTTCAAAATACTTGACGCAAAAAAGGAATACCCACATACATATACAATCTCGCTTATAGAAGAGAAGTAGATGTTCAAAAAGGGGCTCAACTTTTGACATTCAGACCAAAGTTGCCATATCCTTGGTATCCGCGGGGAGACAACAGAGACTGCCAGGTAGGTTGGCATCTGCTTACCTGTCATCACCATATTTTATGAAATTCGCGATGACAGCGTGATACATATCGACTAGATGAGGCACTCAGTATATGGAAATTAGAAAAAAAATTGAATAAAAGGTTGAAAAATTTGACATTGTTTTTTTTTTTAATTATAACAAACTACATAACCAACGTGGAAAACAATTTTACAGCAGATCAAACTTTCACAAATATAACATTCAATGAATCTTAACTAGAACTATGTATATATTTCTGATTACATTTGACACCTGAATTTTATAAACACAATAACGGATCTTTCTCTCGTACTCTTTTGAGTCTGCAACTATTTAGAAATTACAAATCTTAAATCGGGGTAAAACAAAGGCTGCACACTTTAAGGCTGCATAATTCTGAATCGTGTAATTCGTCTCAGCGCTAATTTAAAGTTCACTTAATTTTTTCTTTGTAAATCTTCTTGTTTTTTTTTCGGAGTATTTATTCTGCTTTTTCTTTCTTTTTGCGTGTAAAATAAAATATTCACTCTTTATTTATGTATCTATTTACAACAACCGCAAGTACTTGGCAAACAATGCAACAAAAGACAGACAGTCGATGAGAGGGGGGAAAGAGCAAAGAGAGGGGTAAGAGAAACGAGGCCATAACCTTATCTATAATAACTTTTGATGATCTTTTTTTTTTCGTTGGCTTTTTTGTTTGGATTTTTTGCCTGGCGCGTGCTGTGAATTATCAATAAATAAACAATTTCAACGCTCTAAAAATGCTCATGAAATCTTTCTATGGGACTCCCCTTGGCTAGATATTTTCGTAAGAACTCATGCTGAGAGTTTAGTATGTAGACGTATAAATGTGTTAGTGTATGTCTGTGCGTGTGTGTGTGTGTGTGTGGAGACACTTGATGGAAGAAGTGATATGTGCACTTAAGAACCAAGAGTTAACTATGAATAAGATTTACAACATTTTTAGCCAAGTACAATACGATGACATATCATACACAATATTAAATAAAATTTTTAAATAATTTAGAATTTATATAACGTTTAGGCCGCTGTATTCATTCTTTTTTTTTTTATCAAATTTTATTCTTTAATATAATGATGTCGAAAAGGATATCTTATGATCCAGAATAAGGAGCAAAGTTTATCTGGTATTTCGGTATTTATTCAATTGCACAATTATGCAAACGGCTAATCAAATTTGATCTGTTAAAAAAGAAGACTTCTCTTATATTGGCTCTATTTATTCCATTCCCTTATGATTTGAATACTTATTTATGTGTGTGAGTGTATTCGGTATAGAGGGAGCGGAAATGTTATTATGCAAAATAATAACAACGCATCGCACTATGAAATTAAATTTCAAATCCCAGCAGTGAGTAAACTTAAAATGCAAGTTATTGCAACACCAGAAAGCATTCCACATATGCACACAAACAAATATATAGGTTTGTATGAAAGTGTGTGTGTGTGTGTGTTGCCACATGACTGGCTTTCACTCTGACTCCAACTCAAGTCCTTTGCTCTGCCAGTTATTTGGAAACCAACTTGTCCAATACACTTAAAAGCAAAAACTTCATTTTAGAATAATCATTGAAGCTGAAATATGTTGAAGTAAAATTGTACATTAAAATACGTGTAAAGAATTTCAGGTGATAATCCGCAAATGGCCATTTTCATTTAAATAATTGTTATACATAGCATACTTACGGGGGCATTCTTATCGCTTACGAGTTGCTACTTTTCGTTAGAGTATTTTTGGTATTGTACTTTGCTTTTCTTGTGTTTTTTTTTTTTCGTGTGCCTTATTATTTTTTGGCTATCCTTTTATTGTTCTCACTCCTTACTGATGTTTGGCCTGTTGTCTGTTCGTTACTTTTTTTTTTTTTGCATTGTATTTTTTCCATTCTTTTTTTGTTCTTTTTCTGTTGCTAGTATTGCCTCGTTTTCATTTTCGTGGGAGTTGGCAAGACAAATTGATTTCATGTCTGAAACTTCTTAAGCGCCTGCATCGAGGGAATCCTTGGCGTTGCACTTGCTTCTTTCATTCCTTTATACTAATATTGTGCCGTGCATGTGCTGTGTGTGTGTGTGTGTGTGGATTTTCAAATTTGATATTATACACATAAGAGAAAGCTCTCTTTGGGGAGTGTTTTCTATGTTGTTTTCTTATCCTTTTTTTTTTGTTCGTTTTTTCGTTTTTAATTTTTTTAGGTTTTTTGTTTAAAGTTGTCTAGAAAGAACAACAACATGTTGCAAACATAGTCCTTCCATAAACCTCACACCTTTTTCTTGTTGCTGCCATCGTTGCATGCATTTGGCGCATATTTTCTGCCACATTTGTGGCTGTTTCGCTGCTCCCTTTGTCATAGACATGAACAATAGAGGCGATATGTATGTATGTACGTACATTTATGTACATAGACTATGTAGTAAGTAGGTACTATGTATATGCATGTATCTGAATATATGGCTGAATATTTGCAATTCTTGTTATTAGTACTTTCTTGAATTCCCTCAAGTGTGGCCATAAATTGTTCTGCAATAGTTAGTCCAGCCCTCGTTTATCCTTGTTGTGGTTTCATATACATAGCCTTTTTGCATACGTATTTGCAATTTCTCCTCAACAAATTGGGTATATTAATCTCGATTTATTCTTATTATCTTGGATAGTTTCCTGACCGACAAACATTTTTTGGTTTATTAAAATGGTCTCTTAGTGCTCTGACCTTTAGACTAACTTGTACTAAATTTATACTTTCGATTTTTTCTGGACGTAGACGTAAAACTTATACATATATTTGGTGATGGGACTTTCATGGCATTTACAAGACTCTTTAAAATTACCAAACAAACTGAAGATATCAAACTTAAAGACTTCTGTTTAATACATTTCAAATTAAGTTAAGACACAAAATGGCATTTCAATGATGATATAAGTTAAAGTTCAGATAAGATGTGGAAGATTCTTGAGATACTATATTTATCTACTTGGGTACCCCATAAGATTGATCGGCTTAACATATTGTTTATATACAATGTTAAGACTCTTTAGTTGTCAGTTGTATATGTATTTATTGCCACAAATTACACAAAGATAAATTATAAACAAATTGTTCATCTATGGCACCTAATAATGTTTAGGAATCCTTTTTTAATCCTTCTTGTTTAATCCTTTTGTGACAATTTTCTTAGCCATTTGAATGCTGCAAACTGAGTTCAAGTATGCATAAATAGGAATGTGAGAAGTATTCAGGAATGACACAAAGGTCTCCGATTTGAATTAATAATGGCGTGGCTTAGATAATAAAATCAGTTAAATATGATTGATTCAAAACTAAATGCTTAAGGCTATTCTTTAAATTCGAATACACCTGTTGGTTGTCATTTTCCTACGTTTTGAAACCTTAGTTTCACGTTTTGTTGCTTTTTGGGGTTCGTATCTTTACTGTGGCTGAAAAAACGAACATGTAACCATAAATCAGTTGCAATGAAATAGCATTAGCGTCAGACAATAAAAAAGAAAGAAGAAAAAATGAACCTATGCTATTTGGGTTTGCCCAAAGAGTTGTGTTTTTTATTGGTTTTTTTTTGTCTTGAACGTGGCCCCCTTTGTTTGTGGGGGCTGTGAAAACTCTGGGAAATTGATTGAGCGCGTGAATAACAGCATGTGAAATGGGTAACAAGAGATCGTAAGAAGAGCGGTTAGCACAACGAAAATGAAGAAAAAAAGTAGGTACAAATGAAAAAAGGAGGGCAGTGTTGCTGGTGGGAGCAGCTGTACATACAAATGTATCTGCTTACAACTCTCGACTCGACAGAGGCAATAAAATGTACAACAGGCATAGAGAAACAGAGTGTGAGAGAGACGAAGGGGCAAAAAGTATAGATACTCCGGATTCGTAGGTGGGGGTCGGACCACCTACCAAGGAATTGCATTTTGCGCATTTGTATGCCAAAAAACTACAAGATATACATACATACCTACTTCTACATACAACAAAGACTAAGACCGAAAAAGGAACCAACTAAATTTTGTTCAGCATTATCGAAATGGAAATGCTCTCGTTGCAATATATAAAGAAATGAAGATGAGATTCAGAAATGAAAAAACCCTAGAAAAAAAAAAGAAAAATTACAGCTAAGCAGTTTATCCAAGTTTTAAAAATATAAAAATCGGATGACAAAAACGATAAAACCCAAATTAATTTTGAAAATGATGTATACAGATAAATACAAATCCATCCGATTGATTGCGAATGGATTTCAACAGGCTAATTGTAGTTGATTTGTAAAAAATATTCAAATACCAATTTTAAAAGTGACATTTTACAATATATAATATGCATATTTATGGAGCACTTTTCCATATTATTAGACCATACAAAGAGTCCACAAATATTTAAGCAAGCAATTTAATTGAAATCTTTCTTATTTTGGGACTGAAATATTTCAAATACTTTATTTATAAATCATGAAATAAAACTCGTTGTGTAAAAACTTGTTATCAGATAATTTCAAATGGCAAAAGATTTTATTTCTCTGTATTAATTGCTAGGCGAATAATTGTATAAATAACAAACAAATAAATCACTGAATCAACTCACAATCAGGAACAAATTTGCCAAGTATGTGGACCAGCGATAAGTGAAAAGCGTGTGAGTTCATTGTGATTCAATTCACATGAATAAGTGCAAAGTGTATTAGGAACTTCTTATACCCAAATACCTCAACTAGGGCATAACAAAGAAAAATAGTTGAGTGGCGTTAGCAGTAGTTCTTAGTTCTTTTGCCAAAAGGCAAAGACAGACAAACAGACTAGCAGACACATTTAGACAGTCGAACAGATATGGCAACAGTATCCTCTATGTACCCACTCCTCCAAAGCATTATGCTTTCTTCTTTCCCCCTGCCCCCGCTAGCCATCTTATTTACTTGACTTCGACTACGTCTCTGATTGTGCTCCGGCATAAACAGCACGTAGCTGAGAAGCTAAAACACCACGTAGCATTATCGATGTAATCACCGGATAAGCTAACAAGTTGCCAGGATTTTCACGCATACTCCGCTGCTGCTGGTGCTGGTTGCTTCTGCTGCAACTGCAACAACGAACAGAGTGTGGAAAACAAGCTAGAGAACAAAAAAAAAAAAAAACAAGAAAATGGAAAAGTGGAAACTTCGTTTTTCTCCTTTTTTTTTGTTGCTTTTGTTTTGTTTTTGCTTTAGCATTTTATAGTTTCACAGTCGATAGCAGTGAATTCCAGGGTTCAGTAGAGAGATATTGGAGCAGTAGAGTGTGGGCGTGAGTGGGCGGTGGCGGAGGCAGGGCAAAGGTTAAGTGTGTAAAGCCAGAGTATTGTACTTAGTATGGATAAACTGTTTTGATAACTAAAAACGTTCAAGTTATTGATATTGCAAATATTGTACGGCATTTCCTTGCATGCTGCTTTGTCTGCTTTTGATCCGTACCAAGGACACAAACTTTGAGGAATTGCACCAGAAACCAAATGAATGTGTTTCCCTGTGTCTGTGTGTGTGTGTGTGAGTGTGTCTGTTTGTGTAAGTGTGTCTACGAAAATCCTTTGATGTAAGACTTACATTGTAAGTTATGTAAATGTCTTACTCAGATTATAAGTTTAATGAAGAGAAAGTTTATTTGTCAATAAAATGCATATATAAAGATAGTTTTGTATTTCACCCGCTATTAACTATTTGCAGTGAAATAGTTAATATTTTGAATGTGTACTATGCTGAAAGATACCGTGAGAGAGGATAATGTTGCCGATTAGAAGATACCTTGTAACAACTAGCGGAGTACTCACTCAAATTCTTGAATCCTTTAACTTAAAACCTTCAAATCAATTGGCTCGATATCATTTTTCTTAAGCAAACTAAAAATATACAAAAAAGAACACTTATCAGCAGAGTTCAATAATTACTCTAAAATTGTAAAACTTCTTCACTAAAACTAGTTGGGAATTAAAGGCTTAAAAATATTTATAAAATTTGTTGTTGCATTACTCCAGTTGAAGTAATATATGTATTTCAATTGTAGAGTCTCGAGCAATTCTTGTGTTATCATTGTGACCACAGTTAACTTTAATACCTGAATTGATGCAGATGTGATGGCTAAGAAAACATAATAAGAAGGACATGTAACTACGCACTATTCATTCATCTTCATTGAACTTCAATTCTGACTGCAACTTTGGCTTCGACTCTATTTCCATCTTTAGTTTCGATCTTATGCAATTTATATAAATGTCGACTTGACTTCCACACCCATGTCAAGTGACAAAGCCAACAAAAACGCATGTCGAAGTCAAATGCACTCATGTGTATAATTCAATATTGAGAACAAATTGTTTTAAACATGTTTCATTAGACACACACACACACACACACAGCCACTCACACACGTGTACACACAAAGCCATAGACAATCAGGCACGAGCTTACCAAACATATAAATTCTAAACAACAACAACAAGTCAAACTAACTAACTGAAATGAACTGAATCCTTGCCTCTTGACTCTTGATTCTCCATATATGTATGTATATGCACATCTAAGGTATATATGTATATAGAAATTGCATATTGTTTTTGTCATTGACAACTGAAAGATTGAATTGAACTTTGCATTTTGGTGGAAGGTGGCATGTGGCATGTGGCATGTGGCATGTGTATTTGCCCGTCTGTTCGTGTGGGTATCGTCTACGTAATTGTAAATTGATTGCTCGAGTGTAACGAAAATTCACTAGCAGGATATACGAGGTTGTCTATGCCAGAAGGATGCGATCTATTTTTTTGTTTTCTTTATATATTTTTTGGCGAGTTGTTGCTCTTCCATTTTTTGTTTTTTCTTTTCGGTTTGATTTTTGGTGCCCGTTCAATACGATTTGTCTTGTGCCAGATTTGACTGACAGAGCAGTTTGTTTGTCTTCTGGTGTAGACGAAGTACATACACACACTAGCAAACATCCGCACGCACACTCGCGTATTCCTCGTGTTTATAGAGAAGCATGAATTGCATTTGAAACCGTTTAGCCAGGCGACAAAGTTCCAAAAGCCTCCAAATGAAAATTTTGAAAAGAACCTATTTGAGTGGAGACAAGCATTTATTTCGATATATTGAATACATATCCTTCATATATTCCTTATCCCAAATGAACTTCCGAGCCAAAGAACGTACAATGTTTAATATTTGAAATGGCTTAAACAAAACCTCATTTCAATTTTATGACATTTTTTGACAATAGCTTTCATTCATATCTTTAGATTTTAAGCTTCTTAAAATGTATCCAACTTTGGGGTTAGGCCAGCTGGAGTTCAAAAATTAGAAGATCGATCGATTTTCTATCAGCACTAGATATTTCTAAGGATCTTCAGAGCTATACGAGATCTTTACAGCGGAAACTCGTTGAGAATTATAACTTTTGGCATATCCTCAAATGGGGATGAGAGTTCATTTGCTGATATGAAGTAGATAACCATTTTTTTTCAGTGAAGTTCTTTGATAATATGTGTAAAATAATCCACACGCTTTAGAATCAGTCACACAAATTCAAATATTTTGAAATTTTTGTCGCACATTCAAAGAGCTCAGTTGTTCACATCGCATTGCTTAGGCTGATTTCCATGGATATTTACGGCACGTGAGTTTGTCGTTTAGAGAGAACCCACATATCCCCACACTCATACCCACATCCGTGGCAACATGCCATGAACCATGAACCATCAAGCATTCAAAAAACATCCCCGCATCGGGTTTTAGTTTGATTTTGTTTCGGCCTAACCAAGCTAACAAACCTCGCCTCAAGTGGCTCCTTAGCTAAATTTACTTCCCCATGGTTATAAAGTGAAGGCAGTAACTTGACATGACGCAAAATACACCAGCTCCTCTGTACATTCAGTGTTCTCTTTTTAGTCCGCGGGAGTGCATTAGAGGACGCACTACACTCACACTTCAGAGTTCTCTTCAGCCCATGGCCCACCGTGCTTTACCACTCTCCAATTCCTTTACTGTATCATCTTTGGGCTTGCTTCTTTTTTCTTCACGCCAAGTTTTTATACCCTGTAGTGTAAATATGTCACGTGGATATATGAGGATTCACATGACAGGAAACTTAATACATATACGTCTAGATCTTAACAACCGTCGATTTCTCTTGCATATCAATTACTTTTGATTTCGATTAGGATCTATATTAGGGGTCATACTATGTCCAAGTAACCTAAACAATTTCGTGTTCTACTCAATAATATGAGTGAGTGTTTGGCGAATGGATTTTTGTTTCCCTTGAAATCGACAGTACGACAAGGTCGACTACAAAAATTAATTGCCTAATATTTTTGGCAGTTCTGTTGTTTTTGTTCTTGTTGTTTGTCGGCTGGGTCCTTGGTTATTGTGCTTGGTACTGTCTGTTCCTGCTCCTTTTAATCCAAGAGTGGCTACCCTTGTTCTCTTGGTTTGCCGCTCGCTTGACGTCCTTCGTTGCGACTCATTATGCGCTTAATTTTCGCTTTTCATTTTCAATTGCCATAATTTAGTTTTATATTTCTTGCTTTTTTGCTGTTGTTGCTTTATTTTCCTGGAACTTACCTGAGAGGAAAAGTTTTCCCACCACAAAGAAAAAATAAAGAAAATGCTAAAAAAAAAATAAAAGAACTCATGGGGCGTGTGCGAAACGCTGCTGGGCCAAAGCCTGGGCTTGGTTGCTGAGCTGGAGAACGTATTTTCATTTGAAAAGCAAGCTGCGTCTGATTACATCATAAGAAATGCGTAATAATTGCGTTAACATAACGGTCTTCCAGAGAATCAGAAGCAGAATTTGAAGCTGGAGTTGCAAGAGCAACTTTTTCATACCTCAAACTCCCTTCCCCCCATCCTTAGCCAGCATCATCCCATCCCAATCAGCAATCCCAACATTAACAGCGGGCAAACACGCAAATAAAAACACAAGACATTGCCGCCACCATGAAACTTTATCAAATTGTTTTTTCTTCGTTTTTTTTTTTCACCGCCCCTTCCACCCTGCACCACAATTCATAAGTTGCGCTTTTCTTCTTTTTTTTTTTTTGCTGTGTTGTTTTTGGAAAATTTCATTTATGTGTTAATCTGGGCCTTAGGTTTCAATGAGAGATAAAAGATCTCTAAGAGTTGGCATTTATATTTAGCAAAGACATTTTAAAATTCATTTATAGTTTTGAAAAAACGTAAAATACTGCCTAGTCATCATATGAAGTCAAACTATTTTAAGAACAAATTTTTGAATTTGTATTTCGATCTATTTTTCAAATCTAACATATCGGTTTGTTCGTTTTTGGTAAATAAGTTCATTTTGGGGCCAAATGCAACAATTAGTTGGTAAATGAAGCCCCTTATGTAAGTTATAGACGAGTTGCTTAATTTCAGTATATGTTGGAAATTAACGAAAGGGTTAAAGTGGGTAAAGAACAGCAACAACAACAACAGCAAAAAAGGTACATTTTCCAACTGATTTAATCTATTTTTAATATGTGTTGAGGTTTTTTGCTCGCCTGCCCCCGAAAATAAAAAGCTCTCATAATAAAATTGAAACAGGAGGCGGCTTCAAATGGACAACAAAAACAATGTGTAAACACATGTAAGCCTTTCCTCGACGGTTGCTGTTGCTGCTACTGCCGTTGTCTGTCTGGTAAACCAAAATTGTTGCTCGTTTTCCGCATGAATCACTTGCATCATCATCAGCAGCAGTAGCAGCAGCATCCTCATCATCATCATTGTTCTATATGTGGGGAAACCACAACATTGCATACATATGTACATACATAAGTATTGTGTGTGTGTGTGTGTGGGTGTGACTGCACATACACAGACATTCAACCCGTTTGACTGTGCACTTTGTAAGTAGCTTTTAATATATTTTGCCACAAGCCAGGAGTAAAACAAAAAAGGAAACCAGAGATCCAATTCAATCTTGAATGTGCCAACACTTAAATACACTTCACTTTGTAATTGTTTAGTTACACAAGAACAATAGAAATAAGTGCTATTAAAATTCAATTCTAAAATCAATAAAATACGCCAACTTTGATTCAAAATCTACTAAAAGCCAAACATATGAAAAGTATAGCATACTTAATGGGTGACTAGGCTTTTTGTTTTTGTATTTAGTACTGGCCAAAATAAATAACTATACTCTCTGCTGCAATAGGGTATTAAAATCAGAAAATAAAAAATACATTCTTCTTCCTTTTTGTTTCTGTCTACTTTACTCTTTCCACTCTTTATACAAAAATTGAATTAAAATTAAAATAAAAATAAATAAAAACCCAAAGAGCCAGAAAATTAAATGAAATAAAATACATATATGTATATACAAAAACAAAAAAAATAAATAAATAAATAAGCAACAACAATAACAAGAACAACAAGCACAGATAACAATGTCGATGATGTTGATGGAATGAATACAAAATATCAAAGAAGCTAACTTCAGCTATACCGAAGTTTATATACCCTTGCAGTCATTGGCAATAATATCCTTACATGTTCAAAATTCTTTTCCTGCAATTCAATTCATCAATGCACAAACAAAACATTCAAATTATTACTCTTTTTACTACAATTTTTCTTTTTCTTCCATCATTCCCTAAGATTCAAGATTCAAATTTTGGGATCTAATATTTTATATATATATTGGTAAATTTCATTGAGATACTGCAATTTTTATTAAAAAATGTTTCTTCTAGAGCTATATGATATAGTGGTGATGCTTTTCATACTTTATCTTACCCGGGTATATAATAAGAAGCTCAAATACCAAGTTTCATCCCATTAGCTCTTAAGATGGCTGAGTAAAACGCATACGCATCGACGGACGGGCGGACAGACAGACAGAAAGACAGACAGACATGGCTATATCTCATGCTGATCAAGAATATATATACTTTATGGGGTCGGAAACGCCTCCTTCTGTGCGTTAGAAACATCTGACCAATTTTATAACACCCTCTGCAAGGGTATACAAAAAATCAAAAAAGAAGACAGCAACAAAAATATGTATTCAAATTGTTTACCTGGATTGTTATCTTTTTTCTTTGTTTCTTTCTACTACAGTAGGTGGTATATTGTACATATTTAATACCCTTAAATCGATCACCCAGAATTTCAATATGATGTTATTGTTGTTAGTGCTTAAGATGACGAATAAGCCTATTAGCCTGTAAGAGAAATATCGGATTACTGACTGTACACTGCACACTGGGCTAATTTTTTATACCATTCACCCCAAGATGAAATGGAGCCACCAAATTTGGTATGTAGACTCATATAATCTAATTAAATTTGGCAAACTAAAATCTGAAAATACCCAAGGTTTGCGAATAAGTTTTTTCCATTGATATTATGTAATCCATGCGAGCCTGCTCTTGGCCGATGACGGCGCTCTTAGCCCATGACTGTTATTGCTTAACTTAGTGCATGGTAAACCGAAGTCGGCGACACAAGTTTCTTATTTAACTTTTGCTTGATTTTGTTGTGGGTTAAGTTTTGAATACATTAGGCCATAGATTTGAACTAGACGCAAAGTATGTATCTAGCAATTTCATGAAAGCAGCTTACAGAATTTATTCCATCAATTATAGACTTCTTGAACGTCTAATTTAACAAGAAAAATAAGGCCGTTGACGCCCTGGAACGGGGGTTCCCCATAAGCGGCCGACCTCAACATTATAAAGAATGATTGAGAATGGTTAGATACAAAATTGTACAAATAAGGGAATTATTGTTAATCTCTAAAGGAACTTAGAGATGGAATTCTTTTTTCCAGGGATAGAATTTCCCTGAATAATATCCAAAAATGATATAAAATCCTCATATTGGGGGCAGAGTAGATTTTTGTATAAATTAATTCTTAAAAGCTCCAAAAAATTCCTATCAGTTGTATCTTTCAAATATTACGAATTCTTCTTTTTAAATTATTAAAAAGAATCAAGGAATTTCATATTATATGAGATGACAATAATCATAATTATAATGATGAACAGGTAGGTACATACACATACATATGTAGTAAGGTAATGGAATGAGTATTGAAGGGGGTTAAATGGTAAACATATTTACTTATGTTTGCTTAGCTTCGCATATTACATTATAATTATTATAATTCCGTTGCGTTTTGGTGTTTTGCTGACGTTTGCCTTAGAAAATTCGTTCGTATGATTCCCATTATTGGTCAATATTTATGTTGAAAGCAAATTCAAATGTCTTATTAAAACCGCTTTCAATTCTCTCTCTCTCTCTGTCTCTCTCTCTCTCTCTCTACTGAGCTGCCTTTGCCTGCTGTCAATTAACCAAGTTGACGTTTTCGAGGCATTTGATTTATGACCAAAGATATAAATTCATATACATATACATATGTATGTACATATATATATAGTTATTATCGCATATCCAATTCTATATGTATCTGCATTTGCATGGGCAGGCAAATGTTTGAGCGTTCGCTTCATTAATTTGTCATATGTAGCCGAGCATAAAATGAAGAGTTATTTAATATATGGTACAGAGGGTTCATTGTTAAATCGTTAAGCGCCAACAACAACAACAACAACAGCAATCATGGTTAAAATCCAAAAAATCAGAATACAAAAATTGAATTAATAAATCTCCCGTTTCCCATCTAATTGTAGTCGTTTTTTTTTTATTGTTTAATTAATCGATTAAATATATTGAATGTGTGTTTGCCGTTGCACTCATAACGAGATTTAAATTTATAATATACATAAGTATATCATATGCGAGGGCTGTTTCATAATTAACGACCATCCAGTTGAAGTAGCTTAAAAATTGATGAACTCTTTGATTGATTTCAATTTCATTTACATTTGATTTGATAAATTCATTTGATACTAATAATTATTTTGAAGTGTATGTAAATAATTTTGCTTTGAGTATTTAGATATGCCAGATCAAACAATAAATTCTGATTTACACAAAAAACAAAAATTAAAATAAATAGATACTTTGAAGTTTGAAAGACGAAATGATAAAGTGAATGAAATCAATTCGTAAGTCGAGAATCGGAACTGGAAATTTTCCCAATTCAAATACCCCTCCACCCATCCACCCACTTGATTTACCTTTTTATCCCTGCAGGAATATTCTTTATTTATTCTTCACCTTTTATTTTTAGCTGGCTTTCACCTTCTCTGTCTGTCTGTCTGTTTGTCTCTTTGTCTGTCGGTACGACACACCACAAGGTGTCGTCTGTCTGCTTGTCTGGTTGATCCAATTCAATTCCCCGCGGGTGAAAATTGAAATTATGGATTTTATGTGTCATAAGCTTTTATTGATGCAACAATCAAATATTTATGATGACAATTCCCGCTGACAATGATGGCAATAAAAATGCTTTCTCATGTCTTTGGCATCTTGTTCTTTCATTTTTTTCTTCTTCTTTTTGTTTTTGCTCTCTCTCTCTCTCTCTTTCTCTTTATCTCTTTCTCGGTAATATGATATGAGATTATCCATGGTTTCCAAGTCCTTTAGCCTACTTGTGCTTCAAAGTGATGGTAAAAATATGTTTTTTCTTCTATTCTATTTAGATAGCAGTCAAAAATAATTGTTGATTGGTAATTTATTCTACTAAGCTAGTTTCTATCTAGTTTCTAATGGCTGCTGAATTTTCTGCAAGTGGGATTCAACTTAAAAAAAAACCCTAAACAAAAACTGTTGTTGGCTTAGCTTTTGTAGGTAACATACATATATGAGACATATATTTTTAATATATGTATATGTATTTATAGACTATTTATATGGTACAATTTAACACAGAGTAAAGCTGCCAATTAAAGAAAGATTTTCCTTTGCTAACAAAAGGCTTCAAATCCTGTAAAAAAATATATATATACATATATATGTATGAAGTTTAGCTATAAGCCCATAGACAAAGGTCAGTGCAATGGAAATACGATTGGATGGGTTACCATTTATAGAGGATTGAAAGCGTAGAGAGAAGTGTTTGGGGTGGATAAGAGGGGTTTGTTGCTGAAGTATTAGTGTCAATATTAACACAGCTGCACTTTGAGCTTCGATAGGTAGATATTTGAGTGTGTGTGTATTCGGTTTAGTTTGAATCCCATGCTACTGTGTGTGTATGGTAGTAAAAGGAACTAAATAAACAATATATGTAGGTACACACATGCAACGCATCATGATAAAAAGTTCAACAACAAAAAATAGATGTATACATATATATATATATATATATGTACATACATATACATACATACATATATATGTAAAAAAAAATTTGCTGACCAACTTAAATATATCGTATATTTTTTGTTTTGCTGTCTCTTCTGTGTCTCCCCCCTTCTCCCGCATGACTTTGTTGCTTGCTCTCACCATCTCTCTATTTCCTTTTTTCATTCTTTACAGTTGGCGTAAATATTTGAGGATTTTAATTGTTTGTGTGTGTGTGTGCGTATGTGTGTTTGTGCGGGGGCTATTGGGGGCGTGGCTAAAAAATGTTGCAACAATATACATACATACAGACAGTCGGGCAAGAGCGTAAAAAATATTTGAACAATTCCAAAATGCGATAGTAAAGTGTTTTAAGCGGTTTTTGTTTGAATGCTGGAGAAAGGCGACTGGGGCAGAAGCGTTGCATACTTTTAGGCTGCAACTTGTTTGTTTGCTTGGCTGTTTACATCAAACACACATACACACACACACACACACACATACAGTTATATGCATTTTATTTACTGTGCGCATGTTTTATTGTTAACATTTAAAATATTTGCGCCTGCATAAAAATTTTGCTCTGACCTGCATTTTCTTTCGCTTTTCCTCCATTTTCCATTGTTGTTACTTTATTTTTCTGTTTTGAGTTTTTCCCTCTATTTATTTGTATTCTTTCCGTGTGTGTGTGTGTGTGTGTGTATGTTTGTTTGCCATATTTATTTAAGGTTTTTATATAAATATATATTTTTTTTTGCTTTTATACTTTAATTCAATTTACCCATCATTTTGGTATTTGGTTAAAGCATTTTTTTGTCATTTAGTTATTTGCACACTAATCTTAATTGTAAATTATTGATAAAACCAGCCCAAGTCAACCCATTTCTGCTCTACACGTCCCAGATTGGCTATCTTCAAATAGAGCTTAGCTTCCAAAAATTTACGTAAGGTCAAGTTGAAGTCTTACTGAAGGTTTCTTAGTGTTCTATGACTTCCGCCGATAAATGAACTTGACTCATCTTATTTAAACGTAAACGTAGGCTCAATCATAAGTTTTGTGTGTGTTATTCTTCAAACTATTGTTCTTGTTGTTTAAGATGGGGGCATATACGTTGCTGCCTTTAACGCGACGGTTGCCATTGCAATGCAAGGTACATAGGTAGTGAATATGAGCGGCATAGAGAGACAGACTGACAGATAGATAGACAGACCAAGACAGACAGGCGCAAAAACCTAAATTTCGAAGCAGCTTTACCAGTAATGTGGAGCACATTAGTGCACGTAAGTGTATTAAGGATAATGGATGCACTCATAGATATTTCGCCGTTTCGAATGTCTGGTTGGAACGGTGTTGCGGGGAAGACCGAATCGCAAAAAACACACAAAAATAAAGAAGAAAAGTTTGCCTTGAATAGAAAAACGAGTGAATGCCAAATGTGAGCCACCGAGTGGTTATGTGTGTGTGTTAGTTAGTTCTACATAAATTACAGTGCACAACATGCTGTCTGTTTGTCGGTTCGTCCTTTTGCCTCTGTCTGTCTGACTATCTATGTATGTGCGGGTCTATGGGTCTGCGCCATTCCAGTTCTCTGCAGTTATTTCTAGAGTTTCCACTCCGTTTTTTTACTCGTTTTATTTTGGTTAAATGTAATCTAAAGGATTTGACCTATCATCAACCTCTTAACATTTAGATTTAATAGCTTAAAATGTGAAAAGTTACGTATGTTTGACATAGATATTATTTCTGTATTTAAAGAGTTTATTCGAAATGAAAATCGAGCCTTTAAAGGCTTTAGGTATTGAAAATAATTTATTTTATATGCAGCTTTATTATTTATTAAATCAACAGATTGTTATAGATTTTGCATAATGGATGTGGTCATAATTTAGTGATTACGACTTGGCATCGGGCAAACACCTAACGAAATTTCAATTTCTATTTTATAATTTGCAACAATCAAGTTGCATGATTTCCTTTTGCAATAACACAGAACTAGAAATACAAATACAACATTGTTGCAAGTTCAAATAGACTGACTCTCCATCCAGTGAAAGGTTTACATTAGCCTGCCAGTCTTGCAGTCATCGTCACGTGGTTGCCTTTTGGATTCAGTGAAAAGATGACAACGAGAATGGGGTTGAGGATGAGGATAAGGATGCGGATAAGGATGCGGGGTGGCTTGGGTAGATTTTAGTGCAGCTGCTTCATGAGACAGCATCAAATCATTACCAGTGCATAAAGCGTGAAAACCAGAGCCACAGACATGCAGATGAATTTAAACTATTAGTAGAAGGCAAACGAATCAGGAGACGGCAATAGACAGATAAAAGTAGGTAGAGAGAAGAGGGAAACATAGAATGGGGGGCTCTCTCTCCCTTTCTCTACATTGTGTAAAAGTTCATCCGTTTCCAGGTGGAATCCACTGTTGAAGCTGCAGCTGAAGCAGGTGCATCGTTAGGTTCTAGTTGACATAACCCCAGCCAACACATTGTTATAAACGCAATCTTTCACCTACTCCGCCTACTCCGTTTTTAGCTCTCTCACTCTCCTCTCACTTTTCGTCCTGGCATTTTATTTCTGTCATGTGAATGCAAAAGATGCAAATGTAAAGATATTTTTTCCATTTTCATTTCAAAAAAAAAAAAATATATATAAAACGACAAAAACAACATGAAGAAAAATGAAAACAACACAGGATGTAGAATGTATGTAGTCTCTGGCCCAGGACCAGGACCAAAACCAGAACCAGAACCCAGGCCAAGGCAACATTGTCACACACAAATTATTCATTTTTGCACTTGTGTTCATGTGCATGTGTCTAAGTATATGTGTGTCTGTGTGTGTGGGTGTACATATTTTGTAACTACAACTTAAAATAAATACGAATTGTTAGTTTAGTTCTTGTTGCTGTTGTTGCATTTGACCAACAAAGCCCACACCGAAAAATATTTACACACATTTTCATAGTATTTATATTTATTCTTTTCGAAACAAATCGAGCTCAAATGGCGTTGGTCATGTCCTGATCCTTGCCGTGTTTATATATCTACATATACATACATATATATAAAAGTGTACATGTATTTATGTTGTGGTGTGTGTGTGTGAGTCTGCCCTCAGCATTTGTGGTTTTTGTTTTTCAATAATCAAGGCACGTTTTTGTCTGTCTGTTGTGTCTTTTGTATATGTATGCTTCTGCGTTTGTATGTGTGTGTGTGTGTGCATGTGTGGTTTGTCGCTGGCCACTTTTGGGTTTCCACTTTTCTATGCTTTGCTCTCATAAAGCACAAGCCAGCTCTGTAGTCATGGAATTATAAAGGATTTATTTACCTTTTATTTCTTAATTCAACGTTATTGAATTCCTATAATTTTGATAAAAGGTTCTCTAATCGAAAGCAGTCGGTCATCGATTTTCGTCTTCATATCTTTGAGTTAATTACAATATATGTATGTAGATAGGTATGTATACAAATATTTCTATTGAAAAGCAATCCAAAAGGGGAATGACATTGTAAACAAATACAATATACAAAATTTCGGGCCTCCCCGCCGGAGTTTGCATACCCTTGCATGTTTTTTTCGCTACTTTTCCTACTCGACGTATTGCCGTCAAAGTGAAAACGGTTTTATTAAAAAAGTCTAAAGTTTGCGAAAGAATAGCCTATAAGCTTAGGCTATAGAAATGACAATCCTGTCCAAAGTAACGAAGATATTAATAAAAGACACTGTTTTCGACCGATCGTTCCTCTGGGATATAGTCACCCGATCAGAATCAAATTTAGTACAGTCATTTATAGGTATACAAAACTAACAAATATTTAAGTTTAAATGGCAATAGCCCAAAAAACAACGAAAGTATTGAGAAAAGTCACAATTCGTGACTTTGCCATTTGTATGGGAGCTATATGAATCCGATCCGGCTGAATCCGAGATATACGACCTGTGCAGTATATACAAGCCTACATCCAAAATTTCAGACGAACGGACGTCTCGTCGTGCTGATCAACAATATATATACTTTATGTGGTCGGAGATAATGAGTCCCTTCTGAGTGCTTTTGTATGTAGTTTTTACATTGCCTACTTTTCAGGGCAAACGAAAATTTTAGGATTTTAGTTAAATTACATTAAAGCAATGGCGGATCTTGCTCCCAAAAGCTTGCAATAAGTAGTCGAAGAATTTTTGAAAGAAGTTTTTGAATATATGTATAAAAAAAAAAATGTTAAGGAAAGTACACTATATTTAAGTTACAAGGCAAACAAAAAGTTATCACTTTTGGGGTTCAAAGTTTTCAAATTTACAGTCTTAGATCCACCTTTAATTGAAGCCATAAATAGTTCAACCCAAATATTTGGATCCTCTTAAGGATCTAGGGCTTTAACTTTGAAAATAATGCCAAATATAGTCTTATCTTATCTGTTATCTAATTGATTGCTAAAGGCATCTATCTGGCATGCAATGACCTGTCTCACTTACCTGGTGTTTTTTTTGCATTCAGTTAAAACAAAACAAAAAATAACATTTTATTTAATTCATTTATGTTTCCATATGTATTTTACTTTATTTTGCATTTACTTTTCTTTTCAAGTTTTCGTTTTATTTTTTTTCTCGTTTTTATCTTCTTTGTTCTTCTTTACTTTACTTTTTTTTTTTATTTTGCTTAGTCGCGCACATCAAATATTCAGTTTCAGTTTTTCAAATCAGATTTTACAGTACAAACATGAGAGATTGTTATTATGTGGCTTTGTTTTATGTACATAAACTTAAATGAAACTATATTTCTGTATATAGTTAGTTATAGTAATTATATATTCATATTCTGAGCTGTTTCAATATCTTGTTTAAAACATATACATATGTAGTTACGTACATATATGTATATGTATTTGCCATTTGATTATCGATTAATCGACTTGTCTGTATTTTTGAGAATATGGGCTTGGGTTTTACTTAATATCCTTGCAAGGAGACGAAATGAAAGTGCAATTAAATGCAACAATCTAATGTTTTGGACATCAAATGAGCTATTACTCAGATCGGACTATAATACATATGTATTTATAGGAACCATAAGTCGCAACATTTTCCTATAGGGTTTGTACAAATCGTTAAAGTGCAAGGATATATGTATATAAACTTTGGCCTGCCAAAGTTGATTTCTCTAGGGACTTTTTCGATTTTCCTTTTTCTTTTTTGGTAGGTAATTTGCTTTTATTTGTATGTATGTATGTATGTACCTATGTATGGTTTTATGTAGCGTAGACATTGAATGCTTTACGAATCATTTCATCATCGAAGTATCTTCTTTTTGTAATGGATTTGTATTATTTCTGAACAACATGATCTGTATATATATATATATATATATTTTTTTTTTTTTTTTTTTTTTTGGTTTTGCTTATACCTTATTTTTATATACGATTAAACATAAATTTGATTTGCTATGCGATCTCATTTTAATTTTATTCTTTTTTTGTTCTTTCAAAAAAAAAAAAATGTACCTATATATAATTGATTTTATTCATTATACTTAAGATGTTTTTTTTTTGGTTTTTTATTTATTTTTTTTTTTTGGTTTCGCTCTCTGTGCCTTAGTATCCTCTTTTTGTTTTCCACTACCTCCGTTTTAGTTTCTGTTTTTAGTACGTATATAAGTCAGAGTACATCTGAGTAATCAGCTTTTTTAAGACATTTATTTTAGCGATTTGGGGTCTTAATGCGATTATTTTAGGGTGGGCCGGGATGGGGAAGGGATTCAAGTTCCGGGGAGGGGCAGTTAGTTCCGGGGAGTACACATACACATATGTAGATAAATCTCTTTGGTATTATTGTATACTGAACATGAAAACACACACACAGTTTTAGATATTTGTTGCATTTCTTCATTAATTTTTAGTTTTTGGTAGTTACCATTTTTATTTGTTTAGAGTTGTTTTGCTTTGAATGTTTTTGGCACATTTTTTTTTCTTTTGGTTTTCTTTTGCTTTATTTATTTTGATTTACATTGTTTCAAAACAAAAAAAAAAAATTATATGCATGTATGTGTGTGTATCTGCCTTTGTGTGTATGTGTGTGTGCGTGTGTTTTAAATGTTTGTTGTGGAATTTGAAATGATTTATAATTGAAATATATCAACTGATTCTATTTTACATAACAAAGCAACCGAAGAATAGCTTGAGAAATGTATGTAGGCTAGACTGTGTAATGGAACCAGTTGAACATCGTATCAGTAATTGGATACTAAAAACCCATTTGAAAGAAACTTGAGAAAACCCTTTATAGTAAACACTCGCTTTGGAACTAGTTTCCTATATCCTCGATTCCCAATCTGTGATCGCTTCGTGAGCTATGCATTAGTTGTCATAGTAATACTTAAATTTGGAACCAGTTTAAAACCAAGTTCTAAACAATTTTCCAAATTTCCAACTACTTAATTCCATTATATAAATGAAGCTTTTCAACATACATCACTATTGGCTATGGTATCAAGCTTTAAATAATGAATCTGATGGATTTTTTTGGGCTTAATCTTAACCTAAATACTTTTACTTAGTCTTTTTTGCTATGAAAAAAATAAATTTCAATGAAATATTGAATATGAAACACTAACAAAAACGAAATGTCTAATTGTTAGTCTCAAATAAATAACAAATATAGTTAACAATCTAGAATTAATTACGATGATCACTACAGGTGTAAGTATTTACAATTCTGTATGTTATTAAATAAATACATATGTATATTTATTTATATATCATATCGAGAACTTTGTTTGATTCATTTCGAGTCCTTTGGTTTTACATTCCCTTTATTATTTTAGTTTCTTAAAGTTTTGAGCAGACATTTCACATATATACAGAATCAGTTCAACAGAACCAAAATCAACAAAAATGTAAAAAAAACACAGATTTACTTTTACCATAGAAATGCATATCTCTTGACAATGCAGTCATCCTCTTGATTTTCTATATACCAAAGTCCCACAAATTTGACCTGAGAGTCGCAGATATAATTGAAACAAAATCGAAGTCGAAGCGAAGCTTAAGGCTTGACATACTTCTGTTTTTGGCAAAGTGTTCCGAGTTGAAGTCTTTACTAAATGGTCAATAGATGTAATTATACTCGCCTGATAGCCTTTTTTCGAACAGTTTGTTAACACTTTATTAACTTAAATACTTGACTGCCCAGTGGAAATAGTTGTTAGCAACTTTAACCCAGTCTGGTTGAAATTGAACTAGTAACCTTTCATTGTCTATTCTCAGATAGTTTTGACATGGACAACAGAAAAAAGTTTTACATCAGCGACTCTCATTTCTTTTATACTCTTCTCTTCATTTGTTTTTTTTTTTTTGGATTTTCTCTACTGTAATCATTATTTATTTTAATTTTACTTTAGTGTAGTTAGCTAGAACCATTTAATAATAATACAAAAAAAAAACCTAATACCATTTTTCTCAATACACATTTCATTCAATTTTCTTTATCTTATGGTTTTTTTCACTAACGAGGTAACATTTAAACGAATTTTCTTATCACTTAATTATGATTTCTGTTTTGTTTTTTTTTCCTTAGTTTGTTTTATCGTATTTCCGTATGCATTTTATTATTATGGTGGTTTTTTCTTTCTTTTCTTTCTTGATTAGCAATGTTTAAGTTTGATAATGATTTGAGTTCGAAATTGTTTTTTTCCCCAACTCTCTTTTTCTCTGTTTTAGGGATGACGATTACGATGAGCCGCCCATGTAGCCATTTCTCTAGGTTTCGCCCACTTTCTCTATATGTGTGTGTGTGTTTGTGTATGCGTTTTCTTTTTCAGTGGCTATAGTATAATTACAATTTAATTAAGCTATAATAATAATCGCCGTTTGTTATTACTATTCCGGCCAATTGCTACCACCTCATACCCATGTTGATGTTCATGTTCATGGGGCTCAACCGTCGCATCCGGCTTTATTGTTGTCCTTGATCTCATTGAGTTTTCATTCAACTTTGTTCTTGTGGCTGCCGGCGGCCTTTGTCTGCCATAACAATACATTGCCTTTGTTGTTGTCGCTCTTGTTGTTATGCTTCTTCTTGTACGCAATGTTGTTGCCATTAGTACCAATAAGGCTAATAGAAATGTCTTTATTAGTTGCATTGTTCTTGCTATTGTTGTTGTTGCCACTGGGTCAGCCCCGCTGCCAGTATCCGCATCTTGGTTGCGGTCCTTGTATAAACGCCCATTTTGATTGCGTGAACCATCCTCGTGACGATTCTCCTTAAGCACCACTTCGTTTTTCTGGATGAATCAAAATAGGTTTTGTGTATGTGTGTGTGTGTGCGTGTATGTTTATTTGAGTGCGAAAGTTGTTGTCATGTCATATAATTCATTGCATATTTTTGAGCTTCTATTGTAAACTTACCGTTACCTCATTTAAGTCATCATCGCGTAAATTTTTCTTGCCAGGACGCTCCATTTCTGTAAATCAAGATACACAAATTTCATTGCTTAGGGTTTGCTTGATTTTGTTTTCATTAAAGTTTAGGCGAGTTTCGAGTTATCCAATATGTTGCCAAAATATTTAAGTCAAGCCTTGCATTCAAGCCGGCTCGAGGTCAATCTTCCAGAAGAAGATTACTTCAAATGCAACACAAAAAGTTAAGTTAGCTATATGCTATTTCAAGACCACCAAGTTCTATCATCAGCATACTTAGCTTAAGAACTCCAGAATTGCAATAGCCATGTCATGTCTTCAACGATAAAACTAGTTGGGAATTGCAACTAACTGATGCGAAAAAAGATTACAATACCGAAGTCCACCTCTTTGTGCATATGCTTAGACATTATGAAAAACTAGCGATCGAGGCGTACTTAGGACAAAATGGGGAAAACTTGCTCCTTTAAGTATGCAATAGGCTAGAAAAATTTCACTATTTGAAGAAAATTGAATATGGCTAACAATCGTTCGTTTGCTTTGTAATAACTGTGAACAAGCGAAGTTTGCTTTGATGATTTCTTTATCCACAGAATAGTTTACAACTTCTTTAAATTTTTAAAAAATTCACGGATTCTTCGACTGCCTAATGCATACTTTTGGGCTCTAATTTCACTAATTCTTTCCCCCTAGATCCGCCTATTACTAAAGCTGTATATGGGTAACGCTTTCGACTTTGCATGGCTTTAATATAGTTCAATTTGTCTTTTTTCTTAACAGTTGTAAATTTAAAATAAAGAATATATAGATATGTTTGAAATATGGAAAACTAATGTTTTATCTAATTGCCAAGATTCTTTAATTAAGGCCGCCTTTTAGTCTAGTCGCAGGCATTCAGCTATTATCATAGTGTTAGTTAGCAATTGGAAATATATTTTAAAGTACATTCTCTTTTTACTGGACTTTAGATTCACGTTGAATGAATATTTCATTATTTTGCGCTGTAATTTAAACAAAAATTACAAGTGAAGTCCAGTGAAAGGAATTGTTATCATATTTACCTAAATTCAAATGTAAGGAATGTAGTGCATCAGTAATTACTGATGTTATTGGTAACCAGAGAGTTCTTTTTCATTGAGAAAAAATAAATTAGTTCAGTCCATTAGAAAATTGAATATGGCTAACAGTCGAATTCATTCAAGCATTTATGTATGTATGTATATTGAAAATTGTTCAATTTTGGTAATAAGATCTGTTTTATTTGACTTTCATAAATGTGCATAGTTGTTTCATGTTACAAATAGAAATTCCTCACATAATGCAAAATAAATTGCAATTGTAAAGAGGCAAGAGCAAAATGAATTTCATATGCAATTTTCTTGAATTTCCGTTCGACCGAAATCAAATGTATGCTAATCACCTAATAAATACATACATTGGTCAACTTTATTTCAAAAAGAAAACAATAATTAAAGAATTTGAGGTATGCCTTTTCGGACAGTAAATTCAATAAATTTTATTAACAATCTAGTTGAAAATTGCTTTTTTATTGCGATTTTGATTGACCCATACATTTTAGGCAATAGCAACATCTACCATATGACTAGAAATATTTAAGAATTAATATATTTCATCTTTATTTCCCATTTTCTTGATAAAGACTTAGATGCCTGATGTTGCCACAACAAAGTCGCACTAGTGATTCGATGGTTTAAGTTAAATTCTCAATATATGTTACAAAACTTTTCAACTTTTTGATAAACGAAACGAAATCTGGCCTAATTTTTTTCGTAATTGGCCAAAGATTCATACGTGACTCAATTTCATGTTATATACCTACCGTATAGTCGTATGGTGCCTTCAGTATCCCCAATGCTATTCTTTGATATACATTTATAGCCACCAAAATCGCTCGATTGTAATCGTTTGATATGTAAAATCATTTCAATGGCATACATATTGTTCTCCTTTTCCGTTAGGGCATAACGATCGCCAGCAATAATCATTTCACCTAAAAAAAAAATTAAACGAAACGAATTCAGTTTAGGTGATGGGATGAGATGAGAAATGAAGTCATGAATACGAAGCAGGAGAGCAGCATGAATGAGAATGCGGTAAAGAAGACGATGATGAAGATAAGGGGTCATATCCAGATGGAACAAAGAGAGAACCAAGAATGAGAGATGAAGAGTAGGTGTTGCCGTAGATGATGAAATTTCTGACGAAGTTCGCCACGTTTTCGTTGTCACGTTTGCAATATACGTCAAATGCAGTTGACAAAAGGCAACGACAACGGCAACGGCAACTACTCTTACATGCCACATCTCTAGAACACCTCATCGTCATCGTCATCGTCATCTTCGTCTCCATCTCCATCGCCATCGCCATCGCCATCTCTATTCTTGTTGCCGGTTTTCACTCTTATCCCATCAACCTCATCGCCATTCTTTGGCGCCAACTGAAAAATATTTTGGCTTCGAACACGAACCAAATAAAGACAAATTGCGGCATTGAAAGGTTTATAAAGTTTCCAACGAGCAGTTGAAAATGCTAAATGAAAAATTCAATTCGTTGCCACCCACACTATATTTTGGGTCCTCACACCCACTTCTGGTGCTCGCCAGGCAAACACAAACTTTTGGCTTACCATTCTCACGCTGCCAATAATTGATGGCCTTCGGCGATGCTTCGACATTGCAAATTAATGTGACATCCGTTAGGACCGGAGCGCCGACCAATTGATTTGGCACTTGCACCAAAGGATGAACTGCAAAGGGAAAGAAAGAAAGAAAGCAAGAAGAAATGAATGAATGAATGAGATATGTAGTGTGAGTAGAAAATAGCTAGAAAGTGAGCAAAGTCATCGTCTGGTTTGACCTTGCCCACAATCGACTGGCAATTAGTCGCCTCCCCTTCGTTCCAATGCCTCCTTACTCTAAGAGAGAGAGAGAGAGAGAAAGAAAAAAAAGAAACCGACTCAAAATCTCTGTAGCCGCTTACTATGGTTGTCAGACGGATTGCTTGGTTGGTTGCTCGGTTGTTCCTTCACCCGTTATTTGTTAATGGCAGCTGCAAACAGCAGCAACAACAACTGATACGATTTTAATTGAAAATGAATTATTTTGTTGTTAGACGGGAAAAGTGAACGACAACAGAAGGAACGAACCAACGAAACGAGACTAGGAAGGAACCAACCAATAACAACAACAATTCTGGTCACAAGTGGGAAAACAACAACAAAAACAAAAAATGCCATTTTGGTCTCTGTTACTAAAGCCTGCGGATAAATCCTTTTATTATACCTCGTCTCATTGACCTATTTGAAAGGGTATATTAGTTTTGCTTGACTTGCATTAAAAATATGGCATGATTAATCTTTCTATAGCTTCCAAATTTATAAAAAGACTTTTGATCTAAATTTTATAACTATGTTTTCAATTTTTTTATAAGAAAAGAGTATTGGCAATTTTTTAATAGCTTAGAGTTCCTCACATTTTTTCCTTCTGGTCATGTTGACTGGTTTTCATTTTTGCGTGTTCTTTTTTTGTTTTTTTTTTGTGTTATTTTTCGTGTTCTGTTGAGATTTTGTTGTGTTTTTTGTTGTTTTGCCCTGTCTTTGACCCCGCAGTCTTGGGTGTGTTGATGGTGCCCGGGTAAGCCACCAACTGACTGCAGGGCTGACCATCATTGTTTTTGGCTTTTCAACTTTGCCACGTTGTTTGACTATTTGGCTGTTTGCCCGGCTGTTGCCTTCGATTTTTTTTGACCTCCCCTTGACTCTCCGTGCCATTCATTCATTCATTCCTTTTCAAATTTTTTTTTCTCTCTCTGTCTTTCTGTCTCGCTTGTTTGTTTGTTTTTTGGCTGCATTCAAGCGTTCATTATTGGTCAATTTATTGGATTTGTGCATGCCACACTTACACCCACATTCAACCTCACCCTTCTGTGTGTGTGTGTGTTTGCAACATATGTCATGTGTTCATTCCCTTGTTGTGTAATTTCTCCAGCAAATAGTTGTTGCTGAAATTGCTGCACTGCCTATCACTTATTGAAAAATCAATTTGTTTTAATATAGTTTTGGCTTAGCACATGCCACTCAAGCTGTTGCCACACATTGCGTGTGTGTGTGTGTGTGTGTGTGTGTGCGTGTCTTTGTGTATGACAAAGAATTGTTGTAAAGATAAAATGCAAAAATTGTGTGTTCAAATTGAAGTTCTTGAAATGATATACAGAAAAACATGCAAGGATATGTGCACTTTGTATAACATTCGGTATACAATTTATACATAGCTTTTTTGTATAATTATAGAAGAGTGAAAGTGTTCTAATGAAATAAAATGCAATATGGAATTTTGCAACGAAAAGAAAAGAGTCGTTTATAAATCCGTTCATTATAACTTTCGATAATAGATCGAATGATCAACCTGCCTGTTTGGAATATTGCACTTTGGGCCCAATTGCCAATTGGACGCCGACCCTTACCACCCATATAAGATCACGTTGCGTATACGTAATTACGTAATTATAGAGTTGAGTTAATAAATAAACCGTCAAAGCCGAATAAAAACATATTACCAAATATTTACAGTTACAGGGTAACAGTTTGTTATCCTTTTCCAATAGCTTGATCTTATTTAGGCATCTTTGAGTTTTACTACAGCGACATTATAATCTTGTGTTTATGTGGTGATAGAGTCCAAATTCATAAGCAAACAAAATGTAAATTTCGTCATAGTCTTAATAACATTCCTACCAAATTCGATTCTTCTAGCTATTTAATTGTAGTTTATGCCTAAAAACCCAGACCGCGGCTAGTGTGCAGTGACCGGATTTCTTTATATGAATGAGATACATTTGGACATCAAATGAATTTCAATCACTAATTGTAAGCTCTGCCAATTTAAGTTTTTATCGTGCTATTTCTGAGTAGCTAAAAATTCTTTTGATGAACGGATCTACAAAATATTTTTGGAAAAAGGGTCGATCAAGTAATTTTCGTAAAGGCATTCTGTTAGTATCAGAATTTGCCAAAATTGCAGGACAGGTTGGTGGCTTAGAGAAGTGAAAAAAGTCAAAAACTATTCAAAATGTGGACACTTTGGAGGGAATGCAGACCTCCGCTCTTCTCCATTGGATCCGTCCATGGATTGTCGTGAAAGCAATACCGGTTTGAAAACTTTATGCTTGAGATTGAAGTGAAATTTACAGGTTTTTTCTCACCAAAAATGATGCGATATAATTTTCATAATTTTTATTCAAGAGTGAATCGATTGACGATGCTCCGCAAAGTATTTATATTTAACCCGATTCGGTGCTGGTAGCTTCAGTAGAAGAAGAGCTTGAGGTCGAAGAAGATACTGTGGAAGTACTGGTGGAGCTTTCAGTGGTTGTGCTACAGTTGTGGCGATGATGATGATGACCACCATGGCCACGTCCACCACGATGACGATGACGACGTCCGCTGTCTGAACTGTCGGCAGAGCGGGAACGTCTGCCGTTATAGCCAACTATACTACGTCTAGAACCACCGCCACCGCCGCCGCCGCCGCCACCACCTCGTACTCTAAAGCCCATGCCGCGGGAGTTACCGCCGCCACCTCTGCCACCTCTTCCACGTTGACCCTCGACCAGGACCACAGCGACCAGAATTAATAGAACAAGAGTTATATAGCCACGCATATCTCTAGTGGTTGGTTGCTTCAATCGCTTGTAGAAAAGAAACTGTCGCTTCTCATTGCATGTTTCACACCTTTTATAGGTACTTGTCATGTGAACGTCATTTGTGTGCTTAGCTGGAAAACGAAGACATCAATGTCATGGACAAGGCCATCTTTATTTTTTCTCCTTTTTTATTTCTCTACGTTTTGTTCTTCTATTTAGCCAAATTTAAATGTGCTTTTATATATTCTATACATTTTGTTATAAACAAAACAGCTGCTTAATATTTTTGAGCAAAATTGTATTCCAAATATTTGCAATTTATGGTGACGCTTTACGCCGCAAATTCTTAAACTGGAACTGGGACTCATCCAGCAATAGAACAGATATGTATTTTAATATGTGTATTAGTATAAATACATAAAAAATTATATAAATAGTTTGGTTTAAGTTCATAAGTATTAATATTTTGACTTAACTTTTCTATGAACTGAAAGCAAAATGCTCAGTCAATATTGGCATAAACTTTAATATTTATACCTTGCACTCTTAGGGTGGAATGGTATATTGATGACAATAAAATGTAGATGTCGGTCGAAGTTTTCGATAAACGATCAGCATTAACAGTGACTCATCCGTCAAAGGGGAAAAATGTTTTATCTGAAAAATTCAACTACCCACAAATTTAACCTGAAGAAATCAGCCGAATATACATGCCAATTTAACGGATGTTTGTATGTCGTCTATGTAAATAATACACGTAGATCTTTTATATTTATTATGTGGTTAAATTAATTATCTATTTTGTGGTTAATCGCATAAGAAACAAAAAAGTCTAACTGATCAAAATTATTGTTCGAGCGATCGTTTTTTATGGGGGTTGTCATCCGATCTTAATAGTCATTAATAAGTAAATAAAAGTAAAAAAATCAATTTCTACCGGTATTGTTAAGCTCTATCAAATAGACACAAAATTTGCCTTTAAATGTAAAATTTTGATTATGGATTTAATGGATTTGCCCTTACTCCCTGCTAAGAATTTGTCCTATCAACTGTGTTAGTAATTTTTTGGACTAACATGTTTTAGTTTATTTAATGAATAGAATTCGATTTGAGTGAATATTTTTATAAAAAAAAAACTTTCTTGGATTTCATTTAACGAAAAGGATGAATATTTGTCTAAACATTTTGTTGGTTCTTATTAAAAGAGTTTGTTATGGTTTTTGAATATCTATTTTTTTGAACTTTTATCTTATTGCCAAGTTTAACTAAATTTTTGTAAGTATTTAACGCTAATTTTCCTTATCTCGTCGCCGCGTCAATGAAACCCAAAGAGCCACTTAATTTTCTGATTAAAATCAATCAAGCAAAGCTCCGAAGCAACTTAAGAAGGCAGAAGGTTAAAAATGTAAGTACAAAATGTAAGTACAAAGGAAAAAGTAGGGAAAACGCAGTGAAAAAAGCGAGTGAGGAATAACCTAAGGAAAACTCCTCTCATTGCCAGCTTAGTTTGTTGTTTGGCGAGAAGGAATCACTTCAAGCATCAATGCACAATGCCAAGGGCAGGAAGCTGGGATGGGATGCGATGTAATGAAGGAGGAATAGACAAAGCGGACATACGATGAATTCCCATACATATGTAGGTACAATCTATATACATATGTATATGTACATATGTATGTTTGAATGCATGGCGGTTTCTAATTTTTTTTTATTTTCTTCTTGCTTTAAATTGAAATTGAGACGCAGCTCACAAAAGGCAAAAAGCTGATAGCAATAAAAGAGCTAGAAGTGGAGCCCACACTGACAGCTAGATTTCTCTTCTGCTTTTTTTGTGCAAATGGAAATGAAATGACAAAGGCAACAAAATTACGCACACACACACACCAAGACGGCTATATACACCTTCACATACACACTCGTTGGCTGAAAAAAAAATCAGAAAACACAACTCGGGATAGCAAAAAATGAAAGAGAAAGAAAAAAAGAAATAATGAAATGAAAATTAATTTTTGCGGCATCTCCCATGCACAGAGCGTACTTGCGTCCCCACCCCATCTTCATACCCTTACCCCCACATCTATCCCCCATTTCTATACTCACTTCCCCTCGTTACACCATTCTTAGCACATTTTCACACCCGTGTCAATATAATTTCTTGATAAGATCTTGCCATGCTTCGTTTCTAGTGGTAAGTACCTATTTCACCTCCATCGCCTGCATGTTGTTGTGCCAAATTCCATTAACTTTAATGTAAAAGAGCGGAAACTGCCCTTAACAATTACTTGTAGGTACCCACCAATCTAGCTAGCTAGGCTAGCCAGCTTTTCCACCTACCCTAACACCCTTGGCCCATCAGGCCACCGACTTTCGTCTTTTTCAGACCTCAACCTTTGGCAAAAAAAGAAAAGTTTACTCTTTCTGAAACGTGACGTTGGCTGTCTGAGTAATGCGTTTAGAAAGTTTGCTGGCCACGTGAAATAAAAACGGAAACACTTGCAGTTCAACTTTTTATGATACCTAAAGGAAGGCTAAAATCAATAATCATGTAAATCGTTCGATATCTCTATAGTCACAGTTTAGTTTCTCATAGGAAAGACAAAAAAGGTCATGATAAGGCACTGATCTAACTAGCCCAGCGTTTATTCTATTGTTTGCAATTTTTTATTAAATATTCGGCCATATAAAGGATGTAGCTTTTCTATTCGTCCTATGCTAGGTGTAGCCAGGTCAATTTTATTAATATGTTTTGCATAATGTACTCACAGTGCACCTGTAGCTTCATTCGTTTGCTCACTGTTGGCGGCACTCCATTCGAGGCGATGCACATATAGGCACCCATTTCGGATCGCGTGACTTTTGAAAGAGTTAACATTTCGCCCTCAACTGCTTGAGCTGTAAATAACAACAATAACAAGAATGACAAGAAGATTGACATGCGGTTGGTTATCCTGCTTTATGCAAAAAGCACAAAAATATGTATGTATGTATGCCTTACCACAATGTGTCACTCACCTTTCGTCTTTTGATGCACCCCATTGCGTGCTATAATCTCCCTGCCATCTTCGCGACGCCATGTGATCTTTGGCTTTGGATGTCCACGGGCACGGCATATTAGTTTGGCAGAGCCCCCTTCGGGCACCATCATATCGCCAGAGGTTTCCTCATTAATAATATCCGGTGGTATAACCACCTCCAGTGTGGCTGTCTAAGAACAAAACAAAAACGAGGGACAGACAAAATTTCATAAAAACTTTACATCAATTTCCAAAAGTCATTTAAACTAAAAAAAATGCAAAATTCTCCCACTTCTACTTTGAAAGGCAAGGTAAAGCATGAAAATACTCCATTTCCTAAATATGCAAAGAAAACTATTAGATTCTTTTTTCCATATCAGGATATATATTGCGTTCTTCTTTAGTACTACTAACTACTCACTGAATCAGTATAAAGCAATTCCCAAGCGAAGGGAAAATAACTTTTAAGGATGAAATTTAAAGAAGGTGAAAACGACAAAAGTTTGCCAGAAGGTATTGCTTTTGAAAAACATTAATTGATGATTATTTTAAAGAGGAAAAATTATTTTATTCAACATTTTTGATGACTCTTAAGAACCTTTGTTTACTTTGTTAACCACTTTTCGAGTACAGGATACAGGATGTAAATATTTCTCGAAAAAAAGTGTTATGTCCTTATTTGTTTTCAAGATTTGTTGAGTTTTACTGTTTGCCAGCATTTTACTGCAACGCTATCAATTTTAATTTTCCACACTTTGACTTCGACCGCGCCCAAGTTTGTGTACCCTTGCAAGTTGTTTGGTACTCTTTCCTCAAAGTGGAAGAACGTTTTATCTAAAAACCAGAGGGCCGGGGCTAACTTCGACCGCGTCAAAGTTTGTATACCCTTGCAAGTTTGTTAGTAACTCTTTTATCTAAACTAATTGTTTTATCTAAAAAGGGTAATGTTTGCGAAAGAACGGTCTTCAATCTTAGCATAGGATATAACGAACTTTCTGATGAAAGTCACTGTTTTCCACCGATCGTTCCTATGGGAGCTATATGATATAATTACCCGATCTTTACCAAATTCGGCACAGTCATTAACAGATATATTAAACTGACAAATGTTAAATTTGAAAGCAATCGCATCAAAAGTAACGAAGTTATTGACAAAAGTCACTGTTTTTGACCGATCGTTCCTATAGGAGCTATATGATATAGTCACCCGATCTTTATCAAATTTGGCACAGTGGTTTATAGTTACAATAAACTTACTTATATTAAATTTCACGACAATAGCTTAAAAAGTAACGAAGTTATTGAGAAAAGTCACTGTTCGTGACTTTGCCGTTTGTATGGGAGCTATATGATATAGTGGTCCGATCCGACTAAATCCGAGATATACAAACCCTGCAGTATATACAAGCCTACGTGCAAAATTTCAGCTCTGTAGCTCTTACGGTCTAGGATGAGTTCGCATCGATCCAGACGGACGGACAGACGGACGGACGGACGGACGGACGGACGGACGGACGGACGGACGGACGGACATGGTTATTTGAACTCGTCTCGTCGTGCTGATCAAGAATATATATACTTTATATGGTCGGAGATGCTTCCTTCTATGCGTTGCACACTTCTGACCAAAATTAATATACCCTTTTTGCAAGGGTATAAAAATAATGTTTGCGAAAGAATGGCCCACAATCTTAACATAGGAAAAAACGAAGTTATTGATCGAAGTCATTGTTTTCCACCGATCATTCCTATGGGAGCTATATGACATAGTTACCCAATCTTTATCAAATTCAGCACAGTCATTCACAGATATATATTACATTTACGTGTAAAATTGCAGCTCTGTAGCTCTTTCGGTCTAGGAGGAGTTTGCGTTGATCCAGACGGACGGACGGACGGACATGGCTATTTAAAATCGCCTTGTCATGCTGATCAAGAATATATATATTTTATATGGTCGGAGATGCTTCCTCCTATGCGTTGCACACTTCTGACCAAAATTAATATACCCTTTTTGCAAGGGTAAAACAACAAAAATAAAACAGTCAAAACGACAGCAAAAACAAAATGCGAATACGAGATCGAGAGAGAGAGAGAGAGAAAGTATAATGAAATTATTCTGTGAATGTTATGGAGCTGCAATTTGGCCCATATGTCTTTGACTTGTGGTGGCTCATCTCATGCTCAAACGATGCCAGAGGCAGCCTATCTATCCACCAGCACACAAATCTACGTATAGAACTGGAGGAAACAGAGATGTAGACAGCGGTGGGAGGCGACGGCGGCTGTGCGGTAGTGATGGGTGGTGGCGGTGGCGGCGGGTGGTGACATTTAAACACGATATATAAACAATGAAGCGCTTTAATGACAAAAATAAATAACAAACAATGCGGCATTGCAGCCAGTGTGAGAGAAGGACAAACAGACCCAGAGATGTTATGAGGGAGTAAGCCTGAGTCTCATGTGACGTTGGCATCGCTACTCGAGTCGAGTCGAGTTGAGTTGGCAGCGCCCTGCATGCGACATCCAGGCAACATACATACAACCATTTTTTTCTCCCTCCCCGCCGACCGACCTATTAAATGTTCTTCTTCTCTCTCCACTCTTCACATGTGCAAAACGATTGCGTTTTCAATTTCATTTCATGACAAGAAAGCATGGCCGGAAAGGGGGGACTGGGGGTGGGTAGGTGAATGTTTGGAAAATGGTTTTCCCAACGAAAACGCCACCAACGACGACGACGGCGACTTCGTGTAATAAAATCAACCTAACAAAGCGAATTGAGTGAAAAGCAAATATGAGACAAATAAAAAACAAACAGGCTTGACGTTGCTTTCAGCTTCATTCACCATGTTGCTCTTGTTCTTCTTAGTTGCGTTTTAAGCCTGTTGGTGTTTAGATTATATAAAATAAGAGAACATTAAGCCAATTATAATAGAGATGTATGTCAATGTTAAGTATGTAACCCGATTATAGATATCGATGGCTCATCAGTCATAAGTAGATCTGATATGGTCAGCAGTAAACAATAAAGACCTAGTTAATCAATAAAAACGTACTTTGCTGACCTAACACGATGTCGAACTATGCACTGGTGAGCTCGCTATTTTGTACTATAAAAGAAATGCATTATTCTTTGTAAGATCAGATACCAATTGTAGCTACATCGGGTGAGCATCGCTGTGTCTTTGGCCCCCATCTCTACCTTTGTAATCTCACTCCGAGGTCCACCCAATTTATGTGTTGGTTGCGACAACCTTTAGTCACTGGTTTATGTGCTAGTGCCTATATATATATATAAATAAATAAACATTTAATAACTTCAAGAAACACTAACGTCTTTCATTGAACATTTTGGTGACCCCGACATTGGCGGCTCCAAGTTAAAAGAATAACAGACTTGGTGAAACCGTCATCAAGCGAGAACATTTGGTCAACTCAGGCGACCAATCTCTCAACAAAAAGGAAACTGGTCAACTAGGCGACTACTTTCTTTGCACGCTTTGGACACGACAATCCTAAGCGAGGGCACAAATTGATGAACATCTCACATCAATCTGGGGTCCCGACTAAAAAACATCGCAATTGATTAACTTGGCAATCATTGCGTAGCCACCTTGGCGAATAAAAAAGATTATTGGAAAACTAGGAGTTGGTTTTCCGCAACGGGTAGCAGTGCATACCCATTGAATAAAAATTGATCAACTAGGCGATCACTTTATAAAAAACATTTAACAACGATTTGTGTCAACGAGGCGACCAAATCATAAAAAGTTATTGTATATAAAATAAAGTTTGGCTAAAAAAGTTATTTTATATAAAATAAAGTTTGATCAACTCAACTCTGTTGCACTCCCTGGCGTCAGCAATATCTGACCTAGTTAACTCGGTCAGTAACCCAGGTAGTACACACGAGTATAGATTTTGGCATTGATCAGCAATTTTTGAAACAAAGAAAAGAAACTCAAAAAATTTGTTTCACTGTCGTGGCAGTTATCAGTGTAAAAGAATAGGTATATTGGAAATAAAAATAAACCATTGTTAAAACACTAATCAAAAGGCGACTTCGAATTTTTTTTGTATTCTTATTTGTGCTACACTTGACCAATTCTAGGAACGAGTCGGAGCGTTCCCTGTCTTTGACAAAATAAATAAACTCCCATCGGGTCAAGTACTAGTACAGATAAGCAATTACATAAGAATATAAAAGAACATGGAGGAGTTTTATAAACAGCAGACAGAACGAGGAGAGGCAATCCAGGCCTTCATTCGGAATACCAAAAAAGATTCTTTCGCCAGGAAAACGAAGCCATCTTATTTCGAGGAAAAACTTGAGCTCCTGGAATACATGTGGGAGAACTTCGAGAAATGTCATCAGGAGTTGATGGACAAATTAAATAACGTACCAACTGAAGATGATTACTTTGTAACGGAGTATTTCAGCAAAATGAAGACGGTTGTATCTAATATAGTGGAAGAGTGGAAGGACCATTTGAAAAAAATAAAGCTAGAGAGACAAGCTCGCCAACGAGAGGAAGAGCGAGTCATGATCAAACCACTGGTTCGGAAGCAAAGTGCTCTGCTGGAGTCATTATCCAGGACATTAAGACAAATTGTGCCTGAAGATAAAATGACTTATAAATCGGTAGTCGACAAATTATGGATGCAAATTGAAGAAATCCATTATGAGATTCACCGGCTAGCTGAAAATCCAGCCGAAGCCGGATATAATATAGCTACGTTTGTGGCCGCAGAAAATACAATGCTGAAATTCTGTGTGGCACCAGCAGAAAATGTAGTGATACAATCACCACCTGTATTGCAATCGATACAATCATTGCAACTACCCAAAATTCCCATTCCAAAATTTGATGGGGATTATCTGAAATGGCAACAATTTCATGACATCTACAAAAAAGTGGTTCATGAGTCAAATGTATCCACGATAGAGAAAATGTGGTACTTAAAATCAAACCTTTCTGGAGAAGCAGAGAGATTGATACGGCACCTGGAATTAACAGAAGCCAATTACAACACTGCTTGGTCAGTGTTGCAGGAACGTTTTAATAACAAACGAGTTCTAGTAACAGCCATACTGACAAAGCTGTTTGATCACCCAAATGTGGGAAATGACGCAGCTTCTATAAAGAATTTGCATGATAACATTTTTGAATCATTGCAAGCCTTAAAAAATGTAGGCGTCAATATGGAATCGTCAGATGCTGTCATAATGTTTCATATGACAAGAAAATTGGATAGATTCAACCACGCACTATATGAGCAATCTCTTTCCAACACAAGGGATCTGCAGGAAGTAAAGGACTTCCTATCCTTCTTGGAACAGCGCTTCTTAACATTAGAGGCGATTGGGAAACCAAGAAACGAAAATCGCAGCATTGAAAAACCAAGTCCAAGAAAGACATGCGCAACAGCATCTGGGACAAACAGTACCCTGTGTGCTTTCTGCGAAAAAGCAAAGCACAAACTCTTCCAATGTGAAAAGTTCAAAACCAAATCCGCAGCAGAGCGGCTTAATTGGGTGCAGAGACACAAATTGTGTGTCAACTGCTTCAAGCCGGACCATATGGCAAAAAATTGCTCTTGGAGGGGATGCTTTAAATGCGATAAAAAACATAACACAATGTTGCATTTAGAAACAGGCAACCAAATTGCTACATCTGCTTCTGCAGCTTCTGCGTATGGAATTGGCAGAAAATACACCCTGTTGGCAACGGCCAAGGTAGTGGTAAAAGGGATCAATGAAAGGAAAGGAGAATTTCGAGCACTCCTGGATAGCGGCTCTCAAGTAAATCTTGTCTCAGAGAGACTGGTAAAGAAGTTATCGTTAAAAATTAGCGAGACTCATGTGCATATAAATGGAGTGGGTGGTCAACCACAGATAAGCAAGGCGCGAGTAAGCTTGGTTGTAAGGTCAAGATACAACAAGTTCGCAATGCTAGTTGAGGCATTTGTATTGCCACACATAATAGGTGACCAACCCACAGAACAAATAACGCAGAAAGTCACATTACCAGACAACATTCAATTAGCGGACCCAACATTTGATAAACCCGGAAAAATTGATATGCTGTTGGGAGCTGATGATCACTATGCTATACTGCTACCAGAAAGGAGACGGGGCAATCGAAACCGTCCAACATTACAAAACTCAGAGTTCGGATGGATTGTTGCTGGCAGAATTAATATGTCAACGTCAGCTTCAATCACATGTATGGTAGGCATGACGAATCCAGAGGAATCACTGGAAAGATTCTGGCAGCTAGACACACTAGAGCCAATAAAAAAGTACAGGAGTCCGGAGGAAGAGTATTGTGAAAAATTCTTCCTCGATAACCTACACACGGCGGCGGACAATCGACTAATTGTAAAGCTTCCATTTGCTGAAGAGGCGTCATCTCTTGGAGAATCTCGGGAAGTAGCCATAAGAAGATTCATGCCATTAGAGAGGCGAATGAACCCTGACATAAAAAAGGAGTATGTAAAATTTATGTCAGAATATGAACAGCTTGGACATATGAAGCAAGTAATGGTAGAACAAATTCCCAAGAACCATTACTTTATACCGCATCATTGTGTACTAAAACCAGAAAGTACCACCACCAAGCTAAGAGTGGTATTTGATGCATCATGCAAAACGTCATCAGGAAAATCACTGAACGACATTTTATATCCTGGACCAGTTGTACAGAGTCAACTCTTCTCAATTCTTCTGCGGTTCAGGACACACAAATATGTGTTCACGGCAGACATTGAAAAAATGTATCGTCAAGTTTGGATAAACCCTGCCGATCAATTCAATCAGATGATTGTGTGGAGAGAGGATCCAAGTCAAGAACTAAAGTTTTATCGTTTAAAAACGGTAACTTATGGAACCACGTCAGCCCCATATTTAGCGACGAAGTGTCTGGAATATTTGGCACTGAAAAACATTGAGAAATTGTCGTCTGGAGCATCAGCATTAAAAAATGACTTTTATGTTGATGATTGTCTCACAGGAGCAGACAGTTTACCAGAAGCCCTGCAAATAAGACAAGAGCTTCTAGAAATCTTGAGACCTAAGGGTTTCAACTTACGAAAATGGTGTTCAAATAGCAGTCAACTTCTAAAGGAAATTCCAAGGGAAGATACGATTGCTGACATCAATCTCGGTGACACACTGGAACAAACAAGTGTCAAAACATTGGGAATCATATGGGCACCCAAAGAAGACCAATTATGTGGAAAGGCTCAAAGACATACAAAAGGAATAACCAGACGAGTGGTGCTATCTGAAGTCGGTCAAATCTTTGATCCTCTAGGACTGTTCGCTCCGGTAGTGGTAAGAGCGAAAATGTTTCTTCAACATGTTGCTACCGAACGAATTGAGATGGATGGTGACCTACCGCCGTATTTGGAGAAGCAATGGGAAGCTTACCGAGAGGATGTACAGGCACTAAACCAGATGAAAATTCCAAGGCATATTTTTGATGGCAAGGTCCCCACTACAAAGGAATTGCATACATTTGTTGATGCATCAGAAAAGGCGTATGGTGCGGCAGTTTATGTCCGATCAACCTATAAAAATGGCCAAATTTCGGTCAGATTGTTGTGCGCCAAGTCAAGAGTGGCTCCCCTGGAAAAACAGACACTGCCCCGGCTGGAACTATGTGCAGCTGTACTTGGAGCTGAACTCACGGATAGAGTTCGACAGGATCTCCAATTCGGATCAGAAAGTGTGGAATCATTTCTCTGGTCAGACTCAACAGTGGTACTCTCTTGGATTAATTCACGAGCATCACATTTCCACACGTTTGTGGCTAATCGGTTGACAAAAATACACGCAGTATCACATCCAAGGCAATGGCGGCATGTGTCATCAGCGCTCAACGCAGCTGATGTTCTGTCTCGAGGCATATCAGCAGTTCAGCTTAGCACACATACATTATGGTTGTATGGACCACTATTTTTGCATGGACCACAACGTGGCTGGCCAGCACCATTTAAGCCTACAGAGCACACGATGGATACCGCTGAGAAGAAAACCAAGGTATTCAGCATGGTGACTGACACGGCAAACAACAAGAGTGAATGGATATATACGGTAAATCACAGAAATTCGTTTTACCGGCTACAGCGAATAGTGGCGTATGTGCTACGGTTTTGTCACAAGCAGAACAGGAAACCAACGGCTCAGTTAGAGGTGGAAGAGTTGGACCAAGCACGGAGAGTGATCATTAAGCAAATTCAAGAAACAGGATTTGCATATGAATTACGGCACTTAAAGAAACGACCTGATCAACCGCTAGATCGCAAAAGCACAGTGGCAACATTGCCACTAATACTGGATGAAGATTCAATCATACGAGTAGCAACTAGGCTACAACAAGCACCAGTATCAACGGAAACAAGGAATCCATATCTCTTGCCGTATAATGATCCGGTGGTAAAAATGATGCTACGAAAACTTCATGAAGAGAATCTTCATTGTGGACATGAGGCACTACGCGGAATAGCTCGGCAACAGTACCATATCATTAAGGTGAAACCGATGGTCCGGAATGTGATCCAGGGCTGCGTAGTATGCACCAAGTACCGGCCTCAGTTCTTTAAACAGGTCATGGGCGACTTACCTGAGCATCGGGTATCTCAGAATAGACCCTTTCTCAATGCCGGAGTAGACTATTGTGGACCATTCTGGATCCACCATAAGGTTCGAGGAAAACGTCCCGACAAAGCCTACATTGCAGTATTTGTATGCTTTGCAACCAAGGCAGTACACTTGGAGTTGGTCGGAGACCTGTCCACCTCCTCATTTGTGGGCGCGCTTCAGCGCTTTATTGGGCGCAGAGGAAGATGCCAGACATTATATTGCGATAATGCAACAAACTTTGTTGGAGCAAACAACCAACTTAAGGAACTGACCGATACAATACACTCAGAAACGGCAGCAGGTAGTATCAAGGAATTTTGCAATCAAAAAGGAGTGCAATTTAAGTTCATACCACCACGGTCTCCACATTTCGGAGGATTATGGGAAGCTGCGGTAAAGTCCGCTAAGCATTTACTATTAAAAAACGTATCGACAGCAAACTTAACGTTCGAACAACTGTCTACTATCATTGTCAATGTTGAAGCAGTGCTGAATTCTCGTCCGTTAACGCCAAACTCAGACGATCCCAACGACTTAACAGCTCTAACCCCAGGCCACCTATTGATTGGAGAACCATTAGTAGCCCAACCAGATGCAGAGCCAATAACACAGCGATCGATTCCAGAGCAATGGGAATTAGTGCAACGGCTTAAGCATACATTCTGGACGCAATGGTCTCAAGAGTACCTACAAGAATTGCAGGGCACATCCAAGTGGAAAAAACCATATAATAATGTCAAAGAAGGCATGATGGTAATTCTAAAGGAGGATAATGTGCCAATTTTGCAATGGCCAATTGGACGAATTGTTAAATTATATCCAGGCCTGGATGGATACGTCCGCGTGGTAGACGTTAAAACAGCCAGAGGCACCTACAAGCGGGCTATCCATAAATTGGCCCCCTTGCTTAGAGAGACAGCGACAAAACGTAAAATCGAGGCAGATGACACAGAATCGAATCCCCAAAAGGACTCTGGTATCGAGGACAACGCAGAACCAAAACCAAAAAGACGCTTATCGATCGGTCTGCCACCGTTGGCAATGACGATCTGCCTAATGCTGTTGTTATTGCCTATAGCATTTGCTCAAAGAACTAATATAACTCGATTCAACCCCAAACCAGGCATATACTATGAAAGTATTGGCACAGGAAGGATGGCAACATCTGACTGGACTATTGTGGCATTCTACGATCTCGAACCATATTGGGCCGACTTGAAGACATTTTCAGATGGAGTAGTAAAGGTTGGAGAAATATGCGTGTTAATGAAGGTTCCAGAGGCATGCACCGCAATGCAGAGGCACTTCGAGCATGTCAACTCAGAGCTACGGACAGGAAATGATCTCCTTCACATAGAACGCCAACGACGATCGCCTTTAGATATAATTGGGAACATTGCGAACGGCTTATTTGGTGTGCTGGACTCAAAGTATGCAACAGAGATGTCAGGCACCATACGAAAAGTTAAATCAAATGAAGAGTACCTATTGAACTTGCTGCAAAATCAGACATCTGTAATTGATTCAACGATAAATATCATTAAGCGAGATGAAGCCACAATTGAAAATCAGATGAAACTAATGGAACAACAAATGAACGACATGACCAAGGTCCAGGACAATGCGGTAAAGGCATTGCAATGGTATATCACGTTAACTACTCAGATGACAGTTATTGCAGGGAATTTGCAACGAATTCAAACCGAAATTTCCCGAGTATTTACAGATGCCCATCATAGCAAAATAAGCCCGTTACTACTATCACCAGGCCAGCTTCGGGAACATCTGAGCCAACTGAAGAGACATCTTCCGTTTGGTTTGGATTTGCCAGTTCCAGATAACGACGTCTTGCAATTATATGGCTTAATGAAAGCACAAGGCACAATCGCAAACAATCATGTGATATTTAAGGTCACATTTCCATTAGTGGCAACGCAGGCAGTGCAACTGTATAACCTGGTGCCCATTCCAGCAATTGGAACTCATGGGATTGTAATCATGAACATTAAAATTCCCATCATTGCTGTCAACAAGAAACAGAATCAATACATTGGGCTCTCAAGAGCCGATTTGGAACAATGCCATCAGCTCAACAACGAGCAATATATTTGTTTTGATAAACAGACGACGTTTTCGGCCAATAGCAACTGTGAGTTCCAGCTATTCAAAAACACAAAATCATCAACTTGCCAAATACAACACACAAACAGATCATTCGTGTGGTACGACATGTATCAAAAAAATCAGTGGATTTTTGCCACCATTAGACCAATTGAACTCGCAGTGACCTGTGACGACAATATACAAGGTGTCACTATTAAGAAGACTGGATTGTTGACTCTAGACCCGACGTGTACAGCTAGGAGTGCTGCTATACAAATAACAGGTCACCGTATAACGACGACAGACACAATGAAATTGTCATATGTCCGATTTGGCAACTTCAGCATTGGCCCAACAAAAGTAGCGCCAACAACAACACAATTTACAAAGATGCAGCTAAGCTACGACGAACTAAGCAACATTCAAGGAAAACTGGAAACTAAGCAAAACTGGAAATTGCCAGAAGACCCCAGCCAGCCAGCTCACCATGTTATAGTCTCCTACGTAGCGTTAACAATACCATTGGTTCTTGTGATGGTATATGGAATAAAAAGATGCTCACAACACCCAAGACACAATGGTCCAGAGCAGACAACCGTGAGGATCGTCAATCCCATACCGACTCCTGCTGCAGTAAGCCCAGCCCCCAGCAATTTTGCAGTCAACGTTGGATAACGTTGAACAGGTGTTCAACGGCCGGGAGTATGTTGGTGTTTAGATTATATAAAATAAGAGAACATTAAGCCAATTATAATAGAGATGTATGTCAATGTTAAGTATGTAACCCGATTATAGATATCGATGGCTCATCAGTCATAAGTAGATCTGATATGGTCAGCAGTAAACAATAAAGACCTAGTTAATCAATAAAAACGTACTTTGCTGACCTAACACGATGTCGAACTATGCACTGGTGAGCTCGCTATTTTGTACTATAAAAGAAATGCATTATTCTTTGTAAGATCAGATACCAATTGTAGCTACATCGGGTGAGCATCGCTGTGTCTTTGGCCCCCATCTCTACCTTTGTAATCTCACTCCGAGGTCCACCCAATTTATGTGTTGGTTGCGACAACCTTTAGTCACTGGTTTATGTGCTAGTGCCTATATATATATATAAATAAATAAACATTTAATAACTTCAAGAAACACTAACGTCTTTCATTGAACAAAGCCTTTTTGGATGCCCTGCCTACTGTACTGGGTATATCAGCTTAACTTGAAATCGACATATGTACATATAATAATAGAATTATTGTAGACTTGTTAAAATATGCAGTAACTTGTTCTTGATGTCCTCAATTGAAAAGCATACATTAATTCACGCCACCATCATCAGCATGAATGTAAAATGAAAGGGTATACAATATTTGGATAACCAGTTGTGAATTTTATGGCCATGAGTTTAAATGTATGAATATCGCAATGTGTCATGACTGTCAACTGCACTGAAACCGCAAAATATAAACCAAAAGAAACAAATTTAAAGATCATCAGCATTATTATCATTAACATCATTATTAAAGAACTTTTACGATATCATAAATATTGTGAGGAATGCAAATTACATTCAATTTACTTCTTTTATAGAATGCAACCTGAGTAATCAATACTTGTTTCCTCTCTAAGAGCCAAAATTTTTCTACTAACTGTCTCAATTCACTTAACAACTTCAGCGTCCTATTCATCAAACAACTTTTATACGAAGCACATTTATATCATCTATTGCAATCCAAATATCAACAATTAGTCACACATTTATACATATGTATGTATATGTACATAACTTCCACTATATCTTATCTATAATTCACAAGGTGGAATAATCTTGCTTAAGGCCTAGCATAAAGTCGAATGATGCTCTATTTTGTGTTTTTTATACTTCTATGTCGTTTTCCAACACTATTCAAGTCAGAGCACTCTGTTTCTTCAACCAAATATAAAAATTAAATACAGCGCTGAATGAGATATTACTCAATAAAAATAACCGACTGATGTATGTATGTATATATATATACATATAAATATTTGATTTATATATATGTATATTGTTGCTACTTCTATGACGTTTTCGAACACTAATCAATTTAGAGCACTCTATTTCTTCAACAACACGCATAATTAAATCAAATGAGATATCCCTGATTAGTGCTAATTGTAAGTACCAACTAAGGCAACCGAACCAATTCACTTTCACAAGGCAAAAGTGCTATAAGACAAGTGACCAAAATTAAAATGCCTCCTTTTTGCAAGTGTATAAAGAAAACAAGAAAAATAAACTAAAGTTAAATATTCGAGAGTGGCCTCAAACCTTCCACTTTCGCTTCTTGTCTCTCTCTGTTTGTCCACCTATGTATGTATCTAGGTTCTCTTGACTGACATTTTGCATCCGCTTCATTTAAAAGTTAACCACAGAAGCAGACGCCAGTGCTGAAGCCTCACATCATCCAATCTATGGGGCCATCGTTTCATTGTCGATATATCGTTATATAAACTATAGTAAATTGTACTTACTTGCATTTTCATGGGATCTGTGTTGACCTGACACATGTATTTGCCGGCATCCTCCATTTTGACGCTACGTATGTTCAATGTCCATGTGTTGTAGTCATTGTGTGTTACCGATAATCGATCATTGTTGGTTATCACATGCTCATGGATGGCCAGAATTGCCTTTGCATCGGCCTTAATCCAGGCAACCTGATGTTGGGTGTAGCCAATGGTAGATTGGGATTGGATGTGCAAGTGGGTATGGATAGTTGATGACAGGGGCATTTTGTATGGGTGTGTGTGTGTGTGTTGATGTTGGTGTTGATGATGATGACGATGAAGACGATGTTCCCAGTTGCATATCAAAGTGATTGCGTGTGTGTGTGTGTGTTCCAGATGTTTGGCAAAATTGCAGTTTGATATGTCAGCAGTTGGGTTGACCAATGGTTATTGTTAATGCCCATTATTGGCAACATTCGCGTCATTCATTGTCATTGTCATTTTCATTGTCATTGTCATTGTCATTGTCATTGTCATTGTCATTGTCATTGTCGTCGTCGTCATCAGCATCATCATCATCATCATCATCATTGTTCGTTAAAACCAGAGTATAGTTTCAGCAAATTTCCGGTTTGTTATCGCAGTGATTGTTGTTGTTAAAATCGATTTGCGGATGTATTAGAATTTTAGTTGCCAAGTTTTCGTGACCATTGTGGGTTAGTTAGATGCGATGACCGAGTAAAGGCATAAGAGTGCAAGGGGGTTTATATGCAGTATCGTTGAAAATGTTGGCATAGGAGTTGCAGTAGTTTTTGGGTTCGTTGGCGTTATCATTGTCGTTGTCGTTGTCGTCAGATGTCAGCGCAATTTGACGCCATTCAACCGTTTTTGTTGTCACAACAAGGCGCAGGCGTTTTTGCAAGTGGGTTTGGGTTTTTTGTCCCCATTTATAGAATGGTTTGAGATGGGATATTTCAAGTGCAATTAGTGGAATTGGGTTTGTGGTTTTGTTGTTTGGTTTGGTTTCGAGTTTGTATTTGTGTGTGTGTATGAGTGAATGGAAAAAAGAACATTCAGCAATTAGTTAACATTTCCAGCTTATGTCATAGCCTTATTCTTGCTTCCTTGTCGGAACTGACAAAAACAACCAAAACACAAAAATCCACAAAGTATAAAACACACAGACATTCAACGATTCTTTTTCTTTTTTTTTAACTTCTTTTGCATATTTGTTAGTCTGTGTACTGTGCCACATATGCATGTATGTACGTACAAACATATGGGGAGCCCAGTTTACACAAAATAAAAAACAAAAAATGGGCGGAAAATTCAAAAAAAATATCTTTATACATATGTATGAACAAATGGGTGCAGTTGGCGGTGCATTTTGAAGCGGCTAATCAGTTGGTATTAACAAGCAAACCATGCAAAAAAAAAAAACAAATGAAACGAAAGAAAAAACCAAACTAAAACCAAAAAAACAAAAAAAAAAAACAAGGGAAAACAAACCACAACAGCAACAACAATACGGGATAAGCAGGGGGGTACAACAAAAGTATAAAGTTTATGGTAGGAGGGGGGATAGGTAGGGTAAATATAAAAATCAACCGAATGTAACAATACAAGGAGAGAAAAAAATTGCATTGCCTACTTATGCGGGCATAATATTTTCTCTTGTGTTTATTTTCCTTTTTTACATTGCTGTTAGCTTTTCTGATCCCGTTGTAACTTTAGAGTTTTAATTAGCATTATGACAGCGTCATACTAAGCTCAGTTTTTCTCTATCTCTTTGTTTTTTAATTCTTCCTTTATGCTTTGCATTGCATTCTCTTGTAAAAAGTTATTTAAGCTGCTTTCCGTGGCACATGGAATTTTTCAATCTGATAGGGTGAAAATGAAAGGAATTGAAATGAAATATGGTAATTATAAGTGTAGCGTACAACTTTTTGAAACTGAATTTCCTCAAATAAATAATAGCAAATTGTGTAATTGACTACAAAGAGAACTAAAAGGAGAAAAAATGTTTAATAAGATTTGATTTTTAGGCGCCAGGTAACATTTCATTTAAAAGTTACAGTTTACGGTAGATTAGTTGTTTAAGGGTATGAAGATTTTTTTTAAGCCGATGGCTATGCAATAAATGGTTATCTTGATAGTTTATATATTTTATGCTTTTTTTTTGCCTAAGAGGTTTACATTCGAAGTGTTTCTCAATATATTGAATGTAATCTCTACGGCAAGTAGATGACACTTATAAAAAAGGTTCAAGACAAACCAGTTAATAGCTTGTTTCCTCAATTGGCTATAGAGTTTTGAATTTACGAATAACTGGACGTTTCAAAATAAAGGGATTAATTAAGCTCCTTTTTTTATCCATAGATAGGCACAAATATATTTAAAGAAAATACGAATTCAGTATTAAATTAAACAATATAAAGTTCTATCATTGATATACTTTCATTTTGTGAGTTTTTATCATTGGTTCACCTTTTTATGCTAAAATGCATTAATTTTTGATTATTTATGTTTTCAATCGAAGTAATCTGGACGATTTTTTGAACTGGCTTTCTTTCGGTTGTTGAAATTGTATTTTTTTTTTTTTTGCTGTCAGTCAATACGTAAATCCAGCTGGGACTGTGAAGTCGTTTCGCAATTTGCCAAAAAAAAAAAAGAAGAAAATGCAAAGAATCGATTCGAAAAGGAAAAATCAGAAAATAGCCAACACTTGCCCATAGAAGGACGACAATAAGCATGTTTGTCTGTTTGATGTTGTTGCCCTGCAATTCGCTCTTTATTTATTTACTCAATAAAGCAAATTTATTGAGTAATGCCAAGTGGGCGGAACGGATGGCAGCGCCCACTGATAGACAAAGGCAGAAAAGGATTGCGACTAAAAGCAAAAAAACAAAAAGTAACCGAAAAATTCAATGGAAAACCAGGGGATTAATGTGATTTTGCCCATGACGAATATTTGCATACCCTTTGCAGCTTAAATTGAAAAGTAAATAAATATGATTTATCTTTTTCTCCAAACGTTCATTGTTATTATTGTTAAAAAAGTATCAAGAAAACTTAACATTAATGTTTTCGAAATTGTTGAGTACCTATCAAGATTTCCTCATCTTCATCTTTTATGTGCACTAAGAAATAAATATTTATATGTGGCAAGCTTTCTGTTGAATTTAATGTACTCATTTTGTTAGGGAATCAAAAAAAAACGAAGGGGTGGGGCGACAAAAAACAGAAATGTGAAAAAGTTTTAAAAATGTAAATGCAAATAAAGCGGAAGAGCAAATGTCATAAAGTAAGGCTACAGTTACACAGAGAGGACTATATAAAGGACTACAAAAATATACATACAGACACTCACACTCACATACACACACACACACACACACGCACACACACACACATACACACACATCCATATGTAAATACAAATCAACATACACATACAGAATAAAATTTGGTGCAAAGTTTGTTTCGGTTTTAACTCGGTGCGCTTGAATTTATTTTTATATTCATATTTGTTCAACCAAACTAAAGAACAAAAAACTATATATATATATATATATATATATATATATATATATGTAGATATATGTATATATAGTTAAAATATATAATTTTAAACCGAAAATTGAAGAAGGTGGTGGAGAAGAGAAGAAGAGAGAAAATGAAAGCAACAATGCAACGACTATGCGACTATAGGTCGCATTTTATTTTTGTTGTTGTTGTTGTTGTTGTTATTGTTGTTGTTATTGTTGTTAAACATAAAAAGCAATTCCTCTTGATCGTTCATTTATAGTTTTATAGTTGATGTTGAGAACCTGAAAATGGAAATCTTTAATTATGCAAAAACCAATCGGCAGTTGGATCGGATTCATTAAGGAAAATGCTTTCGCATTATTGCATTTCTAAAGGTTGAGAAGAATTGAGGGGATTAAGGAGAATTGGGACGGGGTAAATAGGGAGGGGGGTTTGCACTTCGAGTCTTTTTGAGCTTTGGCTGTAGCAGCAACGTTTCGAATGCAATTTATTTGATTATATTGACAATATTTTCATACGTACATATATTTATTTATTGTTTAAATAAAATGCCATTCCCATTTTTCTCCCTTTCTCTTACATTCTCTCTCGCTCTATCTCTGTGTGTCTCTCTTTGTCATTCTCACTCGCTTATTCCATTATTGATTCGCCCCTGCTCAAGTGCTCCTGTGTTGCGCCCCTGTATTTTGGCCTTGTTTTTTGTTTGATTGAAACATCGAAGGATTTATATGAAATGGCGTTTTTATTTATGAGGCCATTTTGTTGATTAACTCTCTTTGACGTGCGTTGCAAATGGAGAGCAAGCAAGAGAGTATGATGTACAGGCAGACAGAGACAGAGACAGAGAAAAAGAAAAAGATAGTGCAAGGGGCATAGAGAGTGAGGACGGGTTATTAAGGGAGCAAAGTGACAGAAATGCATTCAAACCAAAACCAAGAAAACAAAACAGCAGGAATTTACTGAAAATTGCAGTAAAATGAAGCTTTTATTTTTGGTTTCTTGTGTCTGTCGCTATTTTAGAAAAAACCCGAGCATTCTACACTGAAAACGAATATTTTGAATAACAAAGGCTTTGAGTTTTTGTCCAATATGTGATCGTAGCTTTGATATCGATTAATCTACTTAAAGTATCCCTGACTCTATTATCAAAATTGCTTAGATTTGATAGATTTACTAACGTTATCTTGCCATTGCTTAACTTATTCAGAGTGAGTCCTCGTCCTCGATATTTGAATGAATTTCCTATCTTGTTGTTTTTTCGTTCAATTTGTTGTTAATTAATATTCTTCCATACAAATTAATGGTAGTCAAATTGAATTGTCAATTGTATAGACTTTTTTGTTCAGTGTAAAATGATTAACAATATTAATTCTGTATTTACATTTAATTTACGTTAAACCAATGACTGCATTCCCAACAGAATCAGCTATATATGCATATATGGGAAAAAATAAATCAAAAGGACGAGCACACACACTCACACACACACACACAAACAAATTTTGTTTCACAGTTTAAATGGTTTTGGATGCATTTTTTGCTTTTCGCCCCCTTCAATACCACTACTCCACTCCACACATTTTGCCACGGTTTTCTTCACACATTCGATGAATGTGCAAAAAGTGATATCCGAAACCTGAATAGACTGCCGTATATCCAATTATAAGTCATCTCGTTGCGAGTGGGGTTTACTGTTACTACAGCTGCTACAGGCACTTGATCGAATGACCATTGGTAGGCAATATATCTTGTAATCGATTTCGATTCGTTTGGATTCAGTGACATTTTGAATGTTCACTCTAATTTCCGGCGTATAAAAATCCTAGCTACCCATGTTTACTATATAAATAACATATATTGTTTTCGATTTTTTATAGGGAGCATGAATGACAGAATAGTCAACCGGTGTTAACAATATTCAAAACGAAATGAATATCCATTTATATTATAATCGGGTTTGAGTAAATAAAGTAATATGTTAAAGGTGGCTTAGTCAAACTAGACTAATCAAACATTACTAATACTATTCTTTTAGGGTTCAAAATATGAGCGGATCTAGAAAACATTTTAGGAAACGGGGATCTGATCTTAAAATCAAGATTTTCAGCTTAGTAATTTTAGTTATTTTTGATAAAAACATTTTGCTAGTATGGGGATTTATCGAAATTGCATGACCGCTTTAAAGATTCATTAGCTGGAGATAAAAAAAATGATGAAAAATGATTCGTCCGTATATTTTTGACAAAACTATTGTGTTGTTTGCCTCAAAATATCCCAAATGAAATAAGACATGTTCGAATATTCGAATTGATTCAAGAAGAAATAAAATTTTTAGCCTATGCTTGTTTTTTTTTAATTATTGCTCAAATTGCTTTTTGATTAACGAAAACTTGGGTTTAATCTTTTAGTTGTAGTTTGATTTAATTTGCAAAGAAAAAAAGACTTTATATTCGATTGTTTTAAATGTGAGTAGTGACTTAATATGCTTTATTCATTTTCATTATTCATTAATTGTAAATTGTAAGATTTGTTGTTGTTGTTGTTGTTGTTGCTTGGTTTTGTTAACAACAATTGATTACAATTGAGTGGCGTACTATCAAATCAAATTTTGTATAAATACTTTATGAATTGAAAAATTTCAATTCTAACCACCTCTTGCCGCCAATTCTCTGTCTATTTTGTTTTGTTCCCTTCTGCCATGCCCTGCATAGCCCCCTCACCTAGGCCATCCGTATTCTAGCCAATTGCCATTATTCATTTTTGATATTTCATTGCTCTCATCTATTTTGGCGGCCCCACAAATTTGCGGTATTTGGTCATAAATTAAGTGTTGTGAGTGCTAATAATAATATTATACCAGATGATAAAAACAATAAGCTGGGGCATAATTTTTCCGATTTTCGCCATTGTGAATAACAACGCATTTTTCGTTATGTTTATTTTAATTTGTATGTATGTATATATACATAAGTAGTTGCCATTGCAGCAGCAATTGTTGCTGCTGTTTTTGTTGTTGATAATGGTGTTGCTGCTGCTGTTGTTGTTATTGTTTTTGCAATTGTTGGTATTATTATTATTATAGTTGTTGTCATACATTTAAGTGGGTATGTAGTTATTATTATTATTATTGAAATTTTGTTTTTTTTTTTTTTTTTTTTGGGGTTGCTGTGCATTGGTGCGTTAAATATGCAGAGTGCTATTATAGTTATAAGTAAGTAAGTAGATATAATATACATATGTACTTATATATATGTATGTATATATATAGGTATACTGTATGATAATGGTTTTTAACTAGAGATATACATATATATATGTAGTTGAATAGTAGTAGTAGTAATTGTAGTAGGTGCGCTTAAAGATTACATAACTGATTATTATTAATTATTAGTTTTGTGCAGGTTTTGTTTTTTTTTTGTTTCTTATTGTTGGTGAGAAAAGGTTTTATTATATTATTATGGTATAGATTTTTGTTGTTTTAACTTTATTATTTTTTTTGCTTTTGTGTTATTTAGGGTGCACTTGAAATGGGGATATGAGAAACGGAAAAGTACAGATGACTCAAAATGAGAAGAAAATGGAACGGAAATGTAAACGAACATATATGTTAAATTCAAATATGTAAATTGAAACGCTGAGTGTTTTATAAAACCGATACATACCTTTGCTGGGGCTGACGCACCGTCACCACTCACCCGATGACCACCCAGATTGTTGACCACACAGGTAAAGGTTGCATCCCGTCCCTGGGCCACTGTCACATTCTCCAATGGTATGACAAAGTCCGGCTCGAAGGCGCCCACTGAAGAGATTTTGTTTGAAACGGAAAGATCTTCATTTCAAATTTGGAGAGAGATTTCCATGAAGATAAGAACATTAAAAATATATTGAACAATTAACGAATTGCGATTACAACAAATGCACGAATGTCAGCTGTTTATGTATGTGTGTGTGTGTGTGTGTGTGTGTGTGTGTGTATCTGTTTTGTGAAATGGAAACGGCATGTTAACGATTGGCAAATTAAATATGCTTAAGCTATACACTTATGATTAACGATATCGTTTAATTTGAATGAGGCAAGGCATTAAATTGTCGAAATAAAACCAAAGCAAAGCAAAATATATTCAAATGTTTAAGATAATTACAATAATCGATACTGATATATCGCCAAATCGATATGGTTATCGTTACGTACTTATTTGCCCAAACGTTTTATCCCACGCCAGAAATACTTTCACGCTTACCAATGCAGTTGCTGAGTAACATCAACAATATCAATTGCCAGCAATACGCAGATCCGGTTGCCACTCTGAGTCCTACTCCTCCTCCTCCTCGTCCGCCTCTTCGTCCTTCTCTAGCCAATGTTTTTGTGCCAACTCTTAGACATTGTCGATTTCCATTTGGAATCTCAAGACGCGCCAGTTTGGGACTGATATATTTCTGATGACGATTGCTTACCATGGGGCAATCTGTTTGGTTCGATAAGGAATTGAGTCTCTTGTTTTTAAGTTGATTGCCATTGACGGCGATATTTAGTTCGCCGATCATTTTGTGGTTCACCGTTATAGTCATCATAAAATTAATGTTTCAGTTGGCAATAACATGATCTTAATGAGGTGATTTGATTTGCTTGAAGGTTAATGATGCTGTTGGCAAACAAACAGAGAAACAGGGCACAATATGTACTTAAATATATTCGATATATGTATATGTATAATGATCTTAAAAGTGATATTTAAATGTAAAGAAAAACATCAATCTCAAAAGGTTTTTGATCAATTTATACACATGTAGCAGTCAATTGTCCTGGCAAGTTTGGTGACTTACTACTAGGTTGAGTCAATTCTAAATGGAATCAAGTTCTACAATACATAGAAACCATGGATGTAAAAGCTTAATTCACTTAGAAATAACTGATGAAAAACAAAAATATTTGAGAAATCGAAGATTTTGCAGGGTATAAAAATAAACTACAGTCCGCCCAAAATTAACTTTTTTGATTTCTTCTTTCTTTGTCATTTGTTTGTTTGTCAAATTGTTAACAAATTGCTTGACCACTAAGAGCAAGTAAAATATTAAGCAAATATATATTGCAACTGTGAATGAATATCTTGAAGATGCATTATCTATTGACAAAGCGTTGGATAGTAAAAGTGGAGCCACGACAGCGGCGGCAAAGACAACAAGGATTTGGCCCAGCCTTTGTTTGGCAAGGGCAACAACATTTTTATGGCCAAGTTGTTGGTAAAAGGCGAGAAACAAGCGGGTAGATGGTAAAGTTAAAGGAAACACCAAGCATTCTGTTGGGGTATTCATGTCGGGACCGGGGTATGGGGTCGGTGTCTCTAAAACTTCAAGAGCTGGGACAACTCTGCACGTGCCGCTATTTACATTTGCACGTAATAAATTCACAAGGACAGAGGACAAGACCAGATATGGGCGAAGGGAAGCGAATGGGGACATGGAGGCAGAGGTAAAGGAATGTAGTCGATTGGCAACAGGAAATGTGCAGGAACTGCATATGCCGGTTGTCGTTGTTGGTCTTTGGAATTGACTTTCCGTGAGTAGTGCCAACGTGTTGCATATCAGTGGTCCTTTTTGCAGGTCCTGGTTGGCTCTGGTTCTATACTTGTATCTAGCACTTGGACCAGTAGAGGACCGTACCAGTGCTAGTCACTTGACTCTACTCACATGTATTTACATTAGGAAAATTTAATGAGCCCACAAAAGCGACAACCAAATATTTGCCACACTCAGATCGAAGCCAGCACATTAGCCGTGAACAAGAGAATGAAAGCATGCGGAGGGGTTTTGAGAATGGAAACGCGTGCTAGGCGTTTTATTAGATACGTGTCCTATCTATAGACCAAGTCCATGTATTCCATACTCAAAGCCTTTCCCCTATACCCACTTTTATTCTCCTCGTCCTCTTACTATCATCATCAGCATTCACCATCATACATATAATCAACTCGTGCGCCTTTTGTGTGCACTTAAACACTTTCCACTTTTCACCAGCTGCTAGTTGGCCGAATGGCTGCTGGCTGTTGGCTTACTTGTCGCTAGTTGGTTGTTGCTTGTATTATGACTAAGAGTTGGCCCAGTTTTTACCAAAATACAATGAGATCTAGACTGAGATCCCTGTCAATGCATTACCTGTTAAGGGTACGAACTAAGATGAAATGAATTCAAGCCGAATTAAATCTTCTTAGCACAATTTATTTTCTCTACAAAAAGCTTTAAGTAAATGGTGAACGGCATGACTTTTTCTATAAATATACACATGTATATATACATACATATGTATACATATATGTGAATGTTGCTGACATTCAAAATTATACACTTGGGAATGTGCATAAGCTTTGCTTGAAAGTAAACAAAATTAAACAAAGACACACTACTAGGCTGGGGTCGTAAGGGGTTGGGGCTTAAATGACAACTGGCCATCGGAATGGAACGTGTCTCATGCTACTAGACTGCCCCTTCCCCACCTATCGTCATGCTTGCTGCTACAACAGAATTCCGCCCTCTTATTTCTCACGCCCCTGGTCATATACTACTTTTCTGGTCAATGTGGTCGTTGTCATGGTCAGCAAAAGTTACTTCTCGCGGGCATTTTGTTAGGAGGGCTAAGAAGAGGTGGAGATGGTTGGCATGCAGCTTTCTACTATAACTATATTTGTTTACTCTTCCCCCATTTACACAGGAAGTTGTGTCTGTGTGTGTGTGTGTGTGTATGTGTATGAAATGTACATAATGTGTATAAATACAAATAAGTTTGATTAGTTGGCAAGATCTAAACAATTTGATACCCTCTAACAATAAATTTGCAAATGCATAATTCGTTTCGAAAAGTAAACTTTTTTGTGTGTCATCAAATACTGAATTATTTCTCCCTTCATATTCTATAGCATACTTTTGTGGGATACATTAAAAACGTATGTATGTATATTCCAAATACAAATGTGTTTACTGCAGTTGACTATTTAAAATTTAAAGAAAAGTTTTCCAAAATAATCTATTTTTTCGTTTCAGCACGGAAACCGCATCGACCTAACTGTGTGTATATAGGAGATTTTGTATCTCGCTTAATATTAGTAAACGCAAGCGTTTGCTGACCCCACCACTATCACCAACACCATCACCATCGCCATCATTACCACCGCCAACACCACCATCACCACCACCTTTACTCGCGCACACTACACACACACACACACACACAGACACACGCACACGATTCTAGTTTGTTCTTTTAGCCTCCATTGGCCTTCACACTCCTATTGTCTGGCATTTGCTGCTGATGCGACAGATTTTCGAGACGGGTACTGTACATATGTGTGTGTGTGAGTTTGTCTCTGCCTGTGTGTAAGCAAAAGTGTAAATGAGCAGTCATGGCCGTGCTTGGACTAGCCAGCGGCACAATTGTCACACTTGCCCTCTCCAACTCCATATTTTCCTACTGCCTCCGGCACCATCCACGTTCATAACCTCCTGTCTCATCTGTTCATGCGCATGTATGTACATACATATGTAGGTATATTCATGAATATCAAGTCCAACTATGATGCCAACTGGTCCACAACAAACTTCTTCCTATACGGCATGTCATATTTTTATTATTTGCCTTTTATATTCCTTCATTTTCGTTAGCTAGCTAAAGGAAGAACCCCTACCAACTGCCACCCATACAGAATCCTAAATCCAGAATCCTAGACCAAAACATTGTTATTCACACCACTCGATCTGACTGCTGTTAACTCTAATTGAGCGCTTTTGGTTAAGCTTTTGGGGCCGTTGTTTATTTTGTTTTTTTTTTTTTTTTTTTAAAGCAAAAAATAGAGAAACTACTGTGGCTCATGGCATGGCAATGGTCCACTTGATCCTTAGTTATGCTGTGCATTGGAGTGGAAGTGGTAAAATGTTGTTCTACAAATCTGTAAAATAGAACTATTGATCTAAACGTTTAAGAAGAGAAAGGGCCACGAATGTCAATTGGATTGCGAGTGTGGACTAAGAGATGCTGAATTAAAATGGGAAAAAGGAATGAAATATTCACCGAGAGTTCACAGTTTTTTTTTTCTGTCATTCTTTGACTCCTTGATAAACCTTGGCGCGCCCTTTTACCTAATAACCGTCTATATCAATAGCCACAAGTCTAGAGTCAATAAGCTAACAGCAAAGAAGCTCAACCAGTCAAAGCCATTGCCATTAAGTGCCAAATAAAGGCATAACTTGATAGCCAGAAAAGACGGCCGGGGCCAAGACATTCAATGTCAACGCTTCAACCTTTATTCCCCACTCGGCATCTTACAATTTCCACAATTCTATGGCGTTTCCGAAAAATTCTCCCAAGTCAAAGGCATAAAGATTGAAACTTGTAAATGGGCAAATAAAATGGAAATGAATATAATAAAGCAGCAGCCACTCACACCACTCACCCACTCAACACACCCACCCATAGTCAACCGAAACCAGACAACCGTCACCCCTCGCCATGGCATCAGCTACGTTGCCGTCTTTGGTCTCGGCCCAGACCCCGGCGCCGAGACCGAACCCGACCCCGAATTTACCGCCTCCCCACGACGTTGAGGAGGACTAAGTGAAAAGCTGACAAGTAGCTTACGTAAATAATGTCAATGTAACAATAAAAATAATAAACGAATTAGCTGCTGCTTATTCAAGGACCATGACCCGGACGAAAAATGAAAATGAAAACAAGCTGGTTGTGGGAAAAAGCAACGCGTGTGGCGGGAGGGGGGTATAACGTAGGACGGTGTGCGGAAATGCTAAAAAAATAAAAAAAAAAAGAAAAGGGAAAGCATTCAAATTGACTTTGCGACTCTGTGACTCGGTTACAATTTCCAAAGTCCTTTTGGTCATGTCCTCTGACTTTAGTCTATTTGTCTGAGCTGGAAATACGGACACCAACTCCGTCCACGATGACGACAACGACAAGGACAACGAAGATGTTTATGGCTTGTCAAGGATTATTGTTATCACCAGCTAGCCAGGTATGCAAACAGAAAATGCTGCCACCGACTGTCATGTAATTGCTGTCTAACTGTGTGGCAAGATATAGACAAGGAATGGGACAAGGGAGTGAAGCGACAAGAAAAAGATGCAAAAATAAGTAAATGGATACGCAGACGGAACTGGAGCACCACCTGACATCAGTTTTAATCTTTTGCCCCAGGTAAAACAAAAAATAAAGGAAGGAATAAAACACGAAAAACCACAATTTAGAAATGTTATTAAAGATAGAGAGATACTTACAATTTAAAAACAGAGAAAAGAGAGGGAGAGAGAGAAATAGAAAGAGTGAGGGGTGTGAGGAGAGAAAGAAATAAGCATGTTAGACAATAATGGGCTACTATGAATTAGACGAGATTAGTTGTCATTTGAGCAAGCAAAAACAAGATTAAATCAATTGATCGGTTTATTTTTATCGATGAACATTAGCTAAGGACAACTACGAATTATAATCAGAGCGATTAATTTTTGAAAGGAGAATGGCAGGAAGTCATTTGTGGTATAGCAAGTATTAAAAAAAAACACATTTTACTCGATTTACATAACTATATTGAAATCCAGATATCCTATGGGGTAAACTGTTTATATGAACATTTATCAAATATATAATATATGTATACTCCGATAAGCATTTCAGCCGAATCTGGCAATCTTTATATCCACAGAAAAAAAGCCACAAAGAACGAAAAAACCAAAAAAAATAAAAAACGACATAAAAATAACCCCGAAACCTTTTGCTTTGTTTCTGTCTTTGGCACTGCTCTACCTACCAATTTAGCTCTATAAAACAGTAGGAAACGGAATTTATGAGTAGCAAACTGTGTATGTGTATGTTTGTGTATGTGTGTGTGTGTGTGTTCGCGGGGGGGAGGTGTATGTTACGCTCTTCCCTCTACCATGTTCACTTTCTATCATGTTCGTTGGGCTTTCCTTTTGCCGGATTTGCCCCTCTGCATGGCGAGGTGGCTCTTGGCGGGGCTTGACGAAGCGAGTGGCAACAACGCAAAAGCTGCAAAGTCATGAACTGTGACAAAAGGATTACAAGGGAGTTACTTCTGTCCTGAGCAAGCTATCGTGTCCTGTCTGCCATCCAACCATCTGCCATTGCAGTTTATAGGCTAAATAAGATTAATTTGGAGATTAAGCTTGGCTTGCTAACAATGGCCCTTTGTCGTACATTTGGCTAAAAGGATGCATTCACAATGTTTTACCAGCAGGCGAGAAGATACAAACACACAGACAGACAGTGAAAGGCAGAGAGGACACCTAGAGATCTGAACATCTCTTGAGTTGATTTCATTTCATTTGGCCTGTCGTCCATCGCTTTAGTCAGAGTTAGCAAAATGTATTAAATTAACAGCAAATATCAAATAGGAAATTACATGTCGTCTGGACAGGCGAGAAATCAAAAAGAGAGGGACTGATTGTGAGACAGAGAAATCAATTTGAATTTCACGTACCCAATGTTGCCTACTTTTTGGGGCATCAGGTGCAAAATTTAACTTGATGTAGAGAAAATAAAATTTGCAGTTATAAGCATAATTTGTGCAACAGCAAAAGCATCTTAACTTAAAAGAAGACCCACGTGAAAAAGAGGAAAATAGACAGAGAGCAATGAGCTTTTGGAGCAAGTGTCAGATGCCGAGTAGCAAGTGTCAAGCATGTGGAGAAGGCAGTGGGCAGATGAATTGGAATAATATGGCATATGGGACAAATAGTTGAATAGCATTCTCAACGGAAAGTGTCAAGAGTACGGGTTATGTGTAGCGTTTAGAGTGTCTAGGGTGTACGCTATATGTAAATATATGTATGTATGTACATATGTATGTATGTATGTATGTATAGGGATTGGCTGACTTGTTGCTGTTGCAATGAGTTAACGTTTTCCAGGACTCAGCCCTTTTCATGTCCAACCAAACCTCAAACGATAGCAAAGTTTCACATGTCTGTATATGTAAGTGTATGCGTGTGTATGCATGTGTACGTGTGAGTGTGTGTGTGTGTGCGGTTATGCGTGTGTGTGTAAAGTCCTCCTGATATTGTCAGTTGAAAAGGGTTGTGACAAATTTTTAAATTAATGACAAAAACGAACATCGCGAGGCTAAAGGAATTTTTGTTTGTTTCCCCCTCCCCCTCTCGCCACTCTTACACAATCGCTTCCTCTCTCTCTCTCTCTCTGATAACTTTTTTTTTGCGAAAAAAGCGGTTTTAATTAAATTTTCTGGCCAAAAACAAAAAACGAAATACGCTTCGTTTGCGAAATTGTTGTAGTTATTTATTTATAGACTATTGTTTCGTCCTTTCTTTCACTATTCCATTCATTGGTCGACAACAACAACAAATGATATTCAAATTTGTTTCCATGCTATAAATAGAAAAAAATTCTCACGTCAAGCATAAATACTATTTATTTTCAAACTCATTATGTGTTTAGAAATAAACTAATGCTCAATTGTTTAATACAGCTTACATCCATTTAGATTTAGTCAGCAGTATCTATCTGAATGTTATGCTAATAAATTCTATAAATACCGTCTATTGACCCAATTTTCCAATAGTCAAACCTGGTTTTAGGAGAAGTAATTCACTCCAGCTCATTTTGTGGACTTAAGAGTTTCATATTTCTCAGATTTTGGATTTACAAAAATTATTGTTTCAATGGCACCTAAAAAAAAGGTGGAATTTTGCTGTGTCTAAATTTATTGATTTCAATCGACTACACTAAAGAGATTCAAAAAATATGTAAATCAAGTGATTTCAAAATATACATATATACTCTTTCAGGGGTTCTTTTGTTCCTTTTGTTTGTTACATTTGTACATTTTGGCTTTAATATGCCACATTATCCTTCGAGTGCCTGTTATATTAATAATTGCGGGAAAACACATGGACAACACAAATTACGAACAAGGCACCCTTTGCCCACAAATAGGTGATATTAATTTAAATAATGACTATCTGACCACCTATCTACATACATATGTACATATGGTAACATGGCGTATACGTGATCATGAAGAAAACTTTTGGAAGCTCATACTTTAAAGGCAGTCGATATTTTTGTATTGTTTTGTATCGATATTATTAAACACAAATAATTGCTATAACACAAGTCTAAAGTAATGCAAAAGTCACAAATAGAATTATTATTAATATTTTATACTAGGAAGCCATAAACATACGGCTTTTCCTTTTTTCAAACAATGCACAAGAATTCCCATTTGTATACATGATTGTACATATGTACATAAAACACATTTTAACACAAAATGTTTTAGCTATAATCACTCTAGAAATTTATATAGCCGTGGGCTTTAAAATCCGCTTAGTTGACTATCGAATTTAGTGTTCAATGTTAGGCAAATAATTTGCAAAACATTTATAAATATAAACAAAAGTATTTGATTGCCTTTTCAAGGGCAAATGTCTCACTCATTGATTCAATCACTTGTTCCAAGTAATACCCGTACATTCTACATATAAAAATATATATACATATGTAAGTATGTTTATATATACATACCTACATAGGTAGATACTTAATATTCAGTGGGGGTCGCAACATTAAGTTGTTGTATTGCTTGTTTTTTGTTGTGTTTTGTTTTTGTTTTTTTTTTGTTTCTCTGGTGTTGTTGTTTATATTTAAATGCCTATTTGTTTATACGGCTTATAGTTTTTGTCTGCTTTACGACAAGGCTAATCAAAATTCAAAGAGCTACCAATCCTCTACCATGTGAGGAACATCAGGTTTATGTCTATCTCTAGAGTGTGCGTGTCTTATGTGTGTATGTATGTGTGTCACTGAGAGTACTTTATGCCTTATTTGCGTTTCCACTTGAGACTTGAACAAAGCTCAATGCAAATGTTGTGTAAATGATCCAGTTGAAGTTTCTGATTGCAACTAGACATGCTAAATAACGTGAAAGTAAAGACCCAAAAAATGGTGGGAGGCTTCATATGTGAAATAAGTAAAAGTAATACAGATGACTTATTTGAGACATAACCTGCAAACTCTATATCGAAAATTCTTAAATATTTTTCAATTGCCTACACACGTTATTTTATTTTTATTCGGAATCAAAATGAATATCCCAAGGAGTGAAATAGTATATTAATATGTAAAAATGTATGTATCAGGCAGACAAAAACGCAAAATTTGAACTATCAAACTTGACATATTCGATTTGATATTTCGCCCTAAAAATAACCAAGTTATGTTAGGGCTTTCTAGCCAAGTCCATCTGTCGGTCCATGATTTATAACAATTCAAATATATTCCCCAAATGAGTATCCAACTTAGAGGTACCAAACAATATGTCAGGTCCTGGTTTATTTGCTGGACTTCAAAATCTTAAGAAAATCTCGAGTACTTAATCGATCTGTGTAGACAATGCTTTGCTTGGTTCACATATAATTCATACGCCATGTATGGCAAATGGTTTTCTTTTGCCATATTTGAATTGGTTTGCAGTTAGTCTAGACACTTCTTAATGTGAAGGTTCTTTTATAACGAGCTATGGAAGTTAACTTCGGCCTTGCCGAAGTTTATATACCCTTGCAGTTCTTTATTATATTTAATTCGATAAGAAAAGTGAAATTTCATACATCAACAGCATTAGTTGTCGTATTATGAATATGCTCAAATATTTTTCAAACTACTGAATTCAAAACACATTTAATGATTATTAAACAATATATGATATAGTAGTCCGATCCCGATGATTTTCATACTTTATCTCACACAGGTAATAAAGAGTCTCCAAAAAAAATTTCAACCCGATATCTCTTAAGATGGCTGAGTAAAACGCATACGCACAGACGGACGGACAGACGGACAGACGGACAGACGGACATGGCTATATCGACTCAGCTTCTCAAGCTGATCAAGAATATATATACTTTATGGAGTCGGAAACGTCTCCTTCTGTGCGTTACAAACATCTGACCAATTTTATAATACCCTCTGCAAGGGTATAAAAATGATTTACTTGTTGTGTAAGCCCTAAGCCTGCTTAATTAAGGCTAACAAAAAAAAAAACACATTGAATTAAAAAGGATTAAAGGAAATAAACAACAGGCAAGTTTCATAAGATGCATAAAAGAAGAATTTATTATTATTTAATCTGTAACTTAAACACAAAAAGAACTGATAAGGATTATTGTCTTTAAAAGTTAAACATAATCCGAATTTAAGACAATTGCCTCACTACTTAAGTGGGAATCACTTGAGTTACTTTTAACAAGGCTTCACCTTTCCACCTGCCTCTACCCACAATTATCGACATCTATTTTTAATGGCTCACTTTTTTCTTCAGCCTGAGATAAATGCGGAATTATATGTTTTGCGTGTTTCATTTTAGATGAATTGTGAATTAAATATATATAAATTTACAATTGAATGCCGCGTGGCTATGGAATTAAAGATATTATTGATTTACGTGTCTTACTCAAATTCGATGAGGACTAAAATAAACACCCGGACATAAGCTCCCACCATCGTGGCTAATGGAAATATAAGATTCCATTTCAAAGAGTTGCAAATGAAATTAAATAAATAAAGCGAAAGTTCTGTATACCAAAATTGTATAAGTCAAATAATTGGCTGAAAATTATTTCAAATTTAAATTAGTTTCTTGTACATACATGTGTATGTATGAATGTTTATGTATCCTTGGCTATGTATGTATTGATATGAATATGACAGCGGATTTCCATTAAGTTTAATTTTTACATGATAATTGGAAATAGTCAGTTTTGCATTGAATATAAATTGCTTGCATTAGCAATGTGTGATGATTGGGTGAATAAATTTTCGCAATGTTAACGATATGTATTTGACACTTTATGCCTTTGACATTTTATTTTAAAGAGTTTCTAAGACTTTCAACCGCTCGGTCTTCTATTTAATTTTCTTTTTGTGGGGTTTTTCCCCTTTGACTTTTAGACCAATTTCACCCACTCACATGGAATTTTACTCGAAACGTTTTGCTAGAAATGTTTCTATTTACGTTATTATTTAATTTTTTTGCGTCTTTGTTGTTGATATTGTTTTCGCTTTGTTGGGCTTAGTTTTCCTTTTAATCTTTCACTTTTGAAGCATTTTCCATGGTCGCATGTGTAGGCAAGCAAACGTTTCTGGACTGCTGATGCATTTTTAATTGTATTTACTTCCGCTTCGCTATGACATGTCGTCATTTATTAGCTGCCACGCCCATGCATCATATGTAAAGTAAAGAACAAAAAAACCTGATCTGGCAAAGAGAATTGTAGGCCAAGCAATAATAAATTAAAGTACGAATTGCATCCTTTAAAGTAGATTATTTATTTTTAGTTTGTTTCTTGATTTTGATCAACTTTCTGTTATATTTTTGTTTGCTTTTTTTGTAATCCTGGACAATAGCCTTGCGACATAGTGTCATAGTGTAGTGGAGGTCTTTTGTTCTGTTGTGACAAACAAAAAGGCAAAACCAAAAAAGGAACACAAAAAAATCAAACCGAACACATGGGTCGTAGATTTTAACCATATTAAACACGCACAACCACACACATATGTACATACATATGTATCACATATGTATTTATATGTATGTATGTATAGACTGGGCATTTGGGACAAGACGGGAATATTGGGGACCAGGCAGTGTACAATACGTACCATCCTTACGTTTCATTTCGCTGAAGGTCCTTTGTGTGCCATTGTGCCAATTCCGTTGTCGTCATAATTACAGTTTCAATTTCTTTTGTTGTCCCATAATCTGAAAGTCCCCAACAATTGTGGCGTATTGGCAACTTGGGATATTTCTATTTGTCTACCTCGCCTACATCTCCTCCCACTGCCCACGGTTGACCCTTTCATTTGTTGGGTATTTAGGTAACTTTTATTTGCGCTGCATTAAACAATGCCAGTTAAACGTATGCAGATGGTTAAGGGTAGGCCACAAAATGCATGCTAATTCGTTTTTAATGCTTTGAGTTTCAACATAAAATGACCTGGCACTGCGTAACCTATCCAGCCTACGACCTGACCATCCAATTTGCGCTAATAAACCAAAATTCACGTAACATGAACTCTTGCCAATGCATTTGCATTATCCATCCATGATGATTTCGTTCAGGCAATTATTCATTTGTGCATCAACATCCTCTTGCATTTATTTCAGCCCTTCTTTCGCCACCTCCTGCCCTTATTCACTGTGAGCATTTGGTTTTAGATTCAGCAAAAGGATCATGGCGTGTAGATGCGGGTGAAAGTGGGGTAATTGCATGAGTGTGTGTGTGCTTGTGTGAAAATTATTCAGCATTGAATGACCAAATTGATATTTTCAGGCAATGCCAAGGACACAAATTTGAACCCATCATCCACGTTATAATTTTGAATTTCTAATTTGCTAAATATTTTTCTTCCCTTTTAATAACCCTTTGTTTATAATTTGTAGATGTTTGTTATGTTCTGGGTTTGACATTCATACTAAGCTGCATGAAATGCTAAGAAACATGCCAACAAGTTAGAGAAAACAATTTGTTCATCTATCTGTTAGTTAATCGACAATAAAATATCAGATAAGTGCTTATTAAAGTATCCTTTATTTTACGTTCTTTTTTTCAATGAATCATAGTTCCAGAAGAAACAATCGTATCTAAATTCCTTTGTGTTAGTTTTTTGCCAGATCCAATTACAACAAACACAGGTTTTTCTCTTAAGCAAGCGATTGTCGTTCTGTAATTTGCCTGTCTACTTTTGATTTAAGGAGTGGGCAAAATTAATGGGTTTTGGCCTACAATAAACTATAATCTGATATTAATTCACGGATGTTTTTTTAACAATTACAACTGATCAATGTAGCACACATGTCAATATTTGACTTTTTCAAAAAAGAAAACAAATTGTTTAGTAATGATCCATAAAAACTGGGAGTACAAAAAATATGGATAAATACTTTGATACTTCAGAAACACTCCACTTATTATCAAATCAAATATCTCAATTAGCTTCTTTTACTGTAAGCGGATCTTACTTCTTTCTTCGTTATATTTCGTAAGAGGTTTTCTAAATTTTTACCCAAACTACTAATCATGGCTAAAAATGAATAATATGTAGAGTATCTCTTTAAATTTGATTAACTTTGTTTATTCCCACGCATCATTTGAAAAATTGTTTTAACAGATTTCACCTTGAAGACTCTATTTCAGGGTTCTTGTTAATTAAAAAATGATAAGTCTCGAAAATAAAAGTATAAAGTACATAAAGAAATTCTACGGCTAACGCGGCGTATGATTAAAAATAAAAACTGTAAAAGTAGTCGAAATTGATTTCCAGAAAGAGTCTAAGAGAAAAAAGTCGTGACTAGGATATCATTTCCTCCTGGATATACAAGTTATTTGTGACCAGGAAAAGGGCTCATTTTAAATCAGAAAAGAGTCTCACGAGAAACTACTCCGTGACTTTTTAAAATGATCGATTCATTTAAAAACATTTTGCAAATAAGTTTGGTTTTTAAATATTTATACATAGTGTCAGTAGGCGGAGCAACGTCTCCTTTACTGCCTTACAAATATTTATTCGACTAATTATATAATGTCTTCTAGCATTTTATAATGTCTGTTAACAAAAAGACTCGCATATGATCAGAAATTAAATAAAATGCTGGTTGGGTTATTATAGAGATATTAATTAAATTGAATTGTTACCTACAAAAATAAGGGAATAAATGATCATATCATATTTTAGAACATATTTTGGTGGTTTTTGAATATTTTTTTTTGAACTAAAAGGCCAGCTTCTTGTTCGTGTCTCCAGTTTATTGGTTTATTCATGAATTTAAATTGGTCCAGACAAAGAAAAAACGGCAAGATTCCCAACTTTTTGTGTCGATAATTCTATAAATTGTCATTGTCAGACTGTTTAAAAATATATCAGATATTTGTATATACACTGAAAACAGGATTTATAACTAGTATTTCGTATGCAGTATTTTCAATGCCTGTCTGACATCTTCTGTTCATACTCTCCACTTGCTTCTGACATTTGTCCTTGGGTAGGGTAATTTTTTTTTTATTAGCTTTTTATTAGCTCTTTGGGTTAAAAATATATGAACAAAAACAATAAAAATCAAATGATTCTCTTGTTTAAAATAAAAACTAAATTTAATGGGTATTAGTTCGTGTTGAAATTGGAAAATCGTTCAATGTGCCAAATGAAAAGTTAATTGTGAAATATCTTTTTCAGTTTTTTCGATTCTATTTTCGATTTCTTTGTACATCAATATATTTTCCTAGAGATCCACCAATCTTGTACGCTCGATAAACAATTTTTGTATATTTTAGTAATTGAATTGAAAAACTTAAATACATTTTTTTTTCGTACACTTGGAATTATTTTTTTTGTTATTTTTAAGCACAGTTTTCACATATTTATTTTCAAATGCAATTCGAATTTAGTATATATATGAATCGGAAACATAATACTACTAATCAATTAACAAGAGTTGATACCCAAATATCCAATTCGGTTCACTGTATGGTGGGGGAAGAGTATGAAAGGAGGGGTTTTGAGGTAGCTTAAGGATAAATTTGAAATTGTACCACATAATTGATCTAAGTCTATGAATTAAAGGGCAATCAAATTGCAAGTACGAGTTAAATGTGTTTTTCGACCTCAAATTTTTGCTGCTTCTATCCATTTATACAACTCCCTCTCACTTTTTCACTCCCTCTCCCTAAGTCTACCTATCCAACTTCATTTGTCTCCCTCTTACGTCTGAGTGTGAAATTATGCACAGAAGAGGTACAAAAATGTGTTTAAGAAAGGTGACTAATGCGTGAAAATTTATTTAATTAATTAATTCTTATTACGAACAACAACCAAGAACCAAGAAAAAGATATGAAAAAGGCAAGGGAGAGAGAGATAGACAGTAAATGGTTTGGGTAAAGCTAGTGTCCATGTCTTGCAATGTCCAGAAACTGTTATCCCTGCTCCAGGACAGATGCTGTCTGCCGCCAACACACTCCTGGTTGCCAGCTTGCCCGCCCGTCACTTACAGTTTTAATCTCGTTGTGCAGTTTTAGCTTAAATGCCAGTTGTACCACTCCCCCTCCCCAGGGCCTGGGGCCATAGCTGGATAATGAGCATCAAGGCAGAAGGATATACTTTAGTGTAGGTATAATGGACACACTGCATCATCGTCATTCTTATCCTCATCCTCAACCTCCTCCTTTGTCCTTGGACCATAGTAATTAAACAGTTGCGCATGCACCCAAAAGCCTTTCACCTGCCCAGACCAAGTTTTGTGTTGTTAGAAAAATTTCATGGCTAATAAATCATTTTTAATATTAATAAAACATAAATCACCCCAACTTGAAAACCCACCATCTAACCACCCGCCACCCGCAGACCCATCGTCCATGAGCCTAAAGATAGCCGAGGAGCCGGCTTTTAAGGCTATTGCAGTTTTACAGTCATCTTTTGTCGTTTTGGCAAGGGGATAAAAAAAAATAAAAATAAAAATAAAAGATTAAGCAAAGTTTTTCACACGGCCAAAAAGAAGTAAAGGTAAGATATTCAGTTAAAATGCGGGCCTCAAGATGACGAGGTGGCCACCAAAACTGGCTGGGTGTATGAATAGACGATGGCAGAATGGGATGAAAGTGTGCTTGTGGCATGGTTGAAAGGGTGGCAGAGTGGGGGATGAGGGTTGGGTGATTCAGGAAGAAAGTTGGCAAGCAAACAAGCAACAAGAGACAAAGCAACCAATTGCAGGAGAAAGAGAATGAATGAAAGAAAATGAAATGAAATGAAATGAAATGAGAATGCATTGCCGCAAATGCACACATGGGGGCTGAGCGCGGTTTGTGGTGCTTGTTGCGGCAAGTGGAAACTCATTCGAATTTTCCAAGACAATTTTTCGCCGTCTTAATTTTGTTTAAGTTTATTTACCTTTCACGATTTATTTTCCCACCTTCTCTCCCTCGCACTCTTAAACACTGATTCTGTCTTTGGGTCTCTCGTATATCACTTTACAACACTTATTCAATACGATATTCGTTCAAAACTTTAATTGATAATCATTATTTGTAATAAAATTCACTAAGTTTTACATAATACCACAAAAAAAAAAAAAATTGACAATTGAAAAATACTTGATTCAATTATTGAAGTATCTCAAAAGCTTAAACTATTTCTATTTTCACTTTTGTGGAACACACATTTCCTTTCATTTGTTGTTTATCCTTTCATAATATTTATTTATTACAATACTTTCTTTTTTGTATCTTTTCGAAAACACTTTTGAAAACGTTTTGAATTTCTAACGACTTCGGTGCGACACTGACAGATGATGGTGAACCGACGCGCTAGGAAGTTGCCCGAGCACTGAATTTTGTTCTGACAGCGGCAACGTTCGCATTGGACCTAACACAACTAGCTCGAGCTTCGTGTCAGCCGACTGCCAAAGTCCCGTTACGACGAAGCCAAGCGTTGGCCAAACGAATTCAAGCACGAGCCATGTCAGCACGAAGGTATTCGCGTTTGCATCTAAAGCCTTGGCAACATGTTGCCGGCAATTCGCGCACTAGTCAAGGAAGCATTTCCACTTTTGTTGTCTTTAGATTTTTAATTGTAAAATTCTTCCATCTCTTTTTATTCAGTTCTATAGATACAATATTCTCTAAAATATGTCTCAAATTGCAATATGAGAGAAATATGCATTTTCTACTTGAATCATGAACATTTTTATTTGTCATATATCCATCGCATTTAATTGTGGATCGAATATGATTGAAGTTCTAATTCAATTTAAGCTGCACTTTTTCTGATGCTGGTTATTATAGCTTTACGTCCTTAAACTTAAACTGAAATTCTAACTAAGTTGAATGTATATGTATGTATAACCATATCATCTATGTACATCACATGAGAAAAAATATATTCCTGCAATTTCAATTCAATTCAATTATTTCAATTTGCAATCAAAGTCAAACATTGCCGTTGTTGTTGTCTTCTCTCTTTACTGAATCAACAGTTTCTGAGGAGTAGTTGATATTATTTTGTATTTAAAATGATTCGATGACCAAGAAGCTAAGTTGTACAAGTTAGCGAGTTTTTACCATGATCCTAGGGAATGAAGTAGACAGGTGACAATAGTTTACCATGACAGAGAATACAACCTAAGTGTTTAGTAAAGTTTAGCTGGATGTATGGGTTGCAAATACTTATACTTGAGCGATCGTTGTTTAATGATGATAACACGAGGTTAAGTAAGCTCATTAAGTGCGAGAATCACAAAATGGTTAAAATGCTAAGGTATGGTACATAAGTATGGTATTTGACTGCATACGTGGTATGTATGTGGTCTGTGTGACTACGCTGAAACCAGTGATAGTTCCCGGAACTCCTTGAGTATAGAATGTGATACGTTTCTTGTTCCAACATACATATTTGGCTGGTATGTGGGGAATGGTTTTGTGGAAGATGGCTTATTGCCCGAAGGCGCTTGACAAGTCAGTATGTAGTAATATTATTTTATAATTTAACAAATTAAATTAATTGTGTCCTGGTTAGTTGGATCTTTTATCTGATTTGAGGCAACTAAAAACCAAAATTTAATTAAAAAGGAAAAAAATAAATGGAAGAACCCAAAAGGTTCGTAAAGTAACTAAAATAACTGCGGCTTTTGCAATCAAAGTCACTTTGGCACTCTGGCAAATTTAGTTACAACAAAGTGAAACTCCATTTTCCCACACCAGTTTCTCAGACAGAGTCACTGTGCAATATATGTATGTATGTACATGCATTCCACCCAATCCCAATCCATTCTACCAGTTTCTAGCTTCATTGTGGCACATCACTTACGCAAATCAAGGAGACCAATAAAGGTAAAAAGGTGGGCAACACTTAGTCAACCGTTTCTGTTCTGGTTTTCGTTTCGTTACGTTCTTCTTGTGCCTATCATAAGTTGGGTCGAGTGTGTGTGTGTCTCCTCCTCTCAGCTGCCTCTCTGTATGCATGTAGGTCTCTTCTGCTGCTGCTGCTGTTGGTTGTCGTGTGTAAAAAGCACTTTTGGCTCTTGTTTTAATGAAATTCATTCCGTCGACGTTGACTTTGACTTCGACGTTTAAGCAACCTTTCACCAAATGAACACGAAAATTTTCATCAATGAAGGATGGCGGGGATGGAGTGGCGTGGGCTGCTGAGCGAAGCGAGCGTTCGCCCTTAAAGAGTAAGCCAAAGAAACCCACTTTCATGCTCCATAAGTAAATTCATTTGGCACGCCTCTCAGCCGCACAGCCAGCAACCAGCAACAACAACAGCAGCATCCTTCGTCTCCGACTCTTGCCACCTCTTTACGTTGATTTTTAATGAAATGTCATCAACTTTGAGGTGTTTATTGCGCTGACAAGATAGGGATGAGTGGTATACCGAGGGGCTAAAAAGAAGGCTCAGGGAGAGAGACAAGGGAGGACAAGGAGTGGGTAGAGAGATGGGAAAGGGTAGCACCTTAACTTGCCGCTTCGAGATGCAAGCGTGTCCTTCATACACATATACGTACTATATCTTAGGAGAATTCAAGTCCTACACCATTGTTATGCTAGATGAATAATAGTCGAAATTACTCAAAACGGCTTTAAACTTTCTAATCTAAGCTTTCTAAGCCGGAAATCACCGTTTTTGAATCGCTGATGATGTCTGTCAAGAAACATTCACTTTTCCTTTATTAGTATTATGATGAAATTATTCCAGCCCTACCATTAATATTGTAAGGAATTTCTGAAAATAAAAGCCTTAGACTGCTTGATTTGAGTGGGTTAGAATGGAATTTGATGGCTTAGTTCATAGACCTCTTGTCTTTACTACAATATTTGGGTCTAAACCGTTTTTCAGTTGAAAATTTATCAAATTTACATGAAACTAAAGTAAAGTTGAATTTCACAATATATTTAAAAAGCCAAGAACTTTTGATTTTTACCTATTGACTTTCGTGACACGCATCCATCTCTCCATGTTGGCACACACACAAATACCCACACACACACACTCACCCACAAACCCCCGCCCACACTCAGACCCATAGAGAATCAGGAAAACAAAACCCCTTTGAGCAAAAACCCGTTACCAAGCCAAAGTAATCTTTGAGTGTTACTGTCAACCTTCTCTCATCTTTGTGTGGACAAAAGGGGTAAAAGGAAGAGGGCGGCTGTGTTGTTGTTGTTGAGGGCAGGTGTGGATGGAAAACATTTTCATGTATCATAAATTGTCTAACACTTAAAAAGTGATTACGTGTGCGTTCGCTTACGCCAAGTCCCCAAAAATCTCCAACTCCTCGCCTCAACTTTTCCAAGTCTCTCAAATTTGAAGCAGAAACCCAAAGTTCTGTCACCATTTTCCCTGCCTTTTGGGTTAACCAATCAAATCGGTACATCAATTGATGGTTGTTGTTGTAGTAGTAGTAGAGCAACAGCAACAGCAACGCTTTCGGCACACTTTAGATAAACAATTTTGTGCAAGTTGTTAACTTTTACGATGACTCATTAATTTTGTAAATTCTCTTAGTTGAAGCTTCATATTTAAGGGTTCTGCTCTGTAGTTTTTGCTGAATTGTTGTTTGACGCAAGTTGTTTGTCGATTTTAATGATGTGACACAACACGACGACACTAAATACTATCTATACATACATATACATTCATATATATAGTGTATATATGTATGTATATGAATATATACAAATATCCCAAAATGGAGAGTTGGAGCCCATTCCATCCATCCATCTACGATATACAATTCATTTCGTGGCCTATGGCGTAGCACAAACTCATAACCAAACAAAGCTGTTATTTGGATCCTAATTATTATTGGTGAATGGTTCAGAATTGAACAATAGCATCATATTGTAGTCAAAAGTTTATATGTGATTACATATCCTCATTGTATGTATGTACATATTGTAGTATTATAATGAGATATTCCCACGTATTGGAATACCCTCGCAAAAATTAATTTTTTGGTCAAAATAAAATATATACATGTGTTCTTGATCAGCACGACGCGACGTCTTCAGACCCTAACAATGACTTATCTCACTAACTTTCTTAGCCATTGAATATTTGTCAGAATATAACTTCCATAAGATAGGATTATCTAAAAACTGTGACTTTTATCATTAACATCGTTATTTTTGTGGCAATTATTATAAATGAATTGTAAATGAATGTGCCAATTTTCATAAAGATCGTAGGACTATATGATATACATATGTATATAGTCCACTCTTTAGAATAATCGGTCGAAATATAGTTTCTGCTCTAGTGCGATTATCATCAAACTAGGTAATTAACTTACTGATATATTACTCTATAATTCTGGTAATTCTTATGTTTTAGGTAGATAAAATTCATGGGCAGAAAGTCGACTTTTTATCTAAAACGCCGCAGAAAGAGAAAGAGTAACAAAAAACTTGCAAGAGTATCCGACAGCGCCAAAGTTAGCCATGACCCTCTGGGCTCTGGTTAGAATTCGAATAGTTTTGATGGTTTTGAGTTTGCAGATCTATAGCCAGGAGTTATTTCACAATCCTATGTTTCATTTATAGATATAATAAAAGTAAAACTAAGCTACAGTTTCGATGAAATGGGAAGCAAAAACCTTTAAAATCAAGATACTCATATGCAATGTGAACCCATTTTGCGGGGTTAGGTGAACATAATGCAAATAAATTATAATTTTGTAAGCACAAAGATATCGATAAAAAATTAGGACGAAAGTACTTAAACTAAAAATGAAGATTTTAGCAATAATTAAAAAGTTAATTTTTTCGGGTATCTTTTGATTGTCTTTTTTCTCGTATTTATAATTTAAGTGAAGCCTTTCTCCTGCGTTGATTAACCAATTTGTTCCTTTACCGTTAACTTTGCATTGCTTAATTTGTTCGTGTTTTTTTTTTTATTTTTTATTTATATACGTTTTCGTTGCTGTTGTTTAACAAATCGTTACAAAATGTAACTACTTAACAGCGACAACATTGCCATAGGGCTGGAGTGTTGGGCTGATGGCGGCTCCGGTCTGGCAAATTAAGGAATTTCATTGAACACGAAACACCAGCAGCACCAACAACAACAACTTGCAAGTCACGCAACAATCATTTTGGCTGGTCAGAGAGCCAGACACGACTCTCGAATGCCTGCCTGCCTCCCTTTCTCCCTGCCGGCTTGTCCCCTTCGACCCTGTTCCATGGTTTGGCCTGTCCATCAATGAAATTATGTGAGCTGACTCCATGTCTCTGGTCTCTGGACTCTCTGACCTACCGGCATTGGCGTACTTTATTATTTCTTATTGAATAATTATGGGTCATTTGTGTGCGGTGACGTGGTGGGCGTGGCAAACGATACCATCAGCACATGCCGTCAGAAAGGTAGATGGTGGGTGATGGCGTGGTAGGTGGTAGGTGGATGAGTGGGGTGTCTTAGTACTCACAGTGGTGTTCAGTGCTTATCTCGTTTCCGTTGCTTCATTTAAAAGTTAATGACTACTTTTAATGTCCAACTCCGACACTGGCAGCGGTTCCAGTTTTAGCTCCAGCTGCTTCCCAATACCAGTACGCAACCCTCAAAAAAAAGGGAAAAAAAGGAAAAACACCAACCCCCCGAACCCCCGATTGGCACTTCAGCTTCCGTTGGCGGCTGGTCTTGTGTCACCAGACAGGCAAATTGATTAGGTTTAAAGAAAAAAATCATGGCATACATTAGGGCGTTAGAGTTGGAGGTGGGTGGCTATAGCGGGCATGGCAAGTAACGTGTCCGAGGCGAGTTGGCGGCATTAAAAGCGAAAATGTTTTACAAATGGAAAGTCACGCAACAATTGACCAGACCTCTAGGCCGATAGGCCAGACCCTGTCAGCTTGGGAGCAAGGTCTCTGGTAAAAGTATCTCGAAATAGAAAGTCCCAGGTGATGGGAGCGTGACTATAAACAGGTCACGACTATGTCCGTATAACAGTTGAAACAAGTTGATATAAGCATCGATTAATGCACTTTATGACAAAAATTTAAGATTTTTGAGTCAACAAAATTAACAAGAATTAAAAAACCACGCGCTCTTGTGGAAAACGTTTCAATTATGGTAGTTATTCTCTTGTGTAACAGGTTTTACTTGCTCTTGTTGGAAAGTTTTAATTTGTATGACACTTGTATAACAGTTATGACTTATATAACAGTTTTTAATTGTAGAGGGATTTAGCACTTTAACTTAAAACATAACTTTAGCTGATATAACAAGTATAACAATTTTTAATGACAAAATCAGTGGTGAGACATTGGTATAACAATTGTATAACAGATGTATAAACTTTTGATGTGACATTTCCACACTTTGCGGTCACGCGGCCCTCACCCTTATTGCTTATGGTGGTCCCCCACGTGGACTGCTTATTTAAGCAAATCGCATTAATGTGGGTTGTCTCGCCTGCTGGTCGGCTATTAAAGGCAAAATGTTATTGAATCATTAACACCTGGGTGGACTGACCCACCTCCCACTTTACCTGTTATTCATTCACTTGACTCTCCTACCATTTAACTCAAAAGCAAAAGCAAACGAAAGGAAAGGAAAGAAAAGGACGAAAAAAAAATGTACGAAGCGATGCCATAAAGTTTATTAGAAGTCACTTAATAGCAACGGATGTGCAAGTTTATTACAATTTGTAACGAGAGTGCTCAAAACTGTTGACTTACATACAGGATGGATGAGCTAAAGAAATAGGTGGGGCAGATGGAGAGACACCGGATGCCAGGACATACATTCATACACACCGTCGTTCCGGACAGAAAAAAAAGGATAGAAATAGCATTGGCAACAACCAGCCAAGGGGGATTCGTTAAGCATTTATAAAATATGCACTAGTCGCGTGTCTATTTTCAATAAATACACAACTTAAAGAGAAAGAGAGAGAGGGAGAGAGAGAGAAAGAAAGAAAGAAAGAAAGAGACGAAACAAGGTGGCAAATAAAAACCAAAACCCATACGAAACCATGGTCAAAAGGGCATGCATAGCTAGTCTGGTCTGATTCAACGTTAGTTAATAAGTTTATGTATCCCAGCATAAAGATGAGTGTGATAGGTAAGCAAAATAGTTTTTACTTTCATTCATTTAACATGTCATTTTATCTTAGTTAACCCAGTGAACTGGGTACCTGTCCCTGTCGCCATTTTTTGTATTGTGCACTACTTTCGGTTTAAGGGAATTCGTAATAGGAAAATGCCGCCAAACGATGACCGCAAAATGTGAGTTATTAAAATTGTGCACAATTTGTTTTCATTTTGCAATTCCGTTTGCCATTTGTTGCACGTTATTTCTTTTTTTTTATGCTGTTGTTGTTGGTGTTTTGCAGCTTCTGCCATTGCAAAATTTCCTTTACCCAGGCTCACTTCTACCGTAGCAATGCAGTAGACAAGCCTTAACGATTATCCTGTATGGTAAATACTCTAAAGCATTTGAGCTCTTTTTCGGATATGCTTTGACTTTAATAGAATTTAAAAAATGGGGTATTCATTGTAGCAGTATCAAACGCAATTCATATTGAAAATTCTTGTAAAATAGAAAAGTTTTTTTTTTCGGAAATAATCGTAACGAATCGAGATTAAAAATATTATGAAATATGCACTTTAATGGAATTTTTGACGGGGTATCTTAACTTCGATGCATGAAGGTTCGTTTTATGCCCGTTTTATTATTCTTATTTTTTGCATTTCTCATTTTTGCTTTTGTTGCAATGGCAGGACAAAAGAGAAATACCACTAAAGCAGTGGAGAACAAGGCCAACAGTCGGATATATAGTTGGCCCAGTTTTTGGTGTTGTTTTTCCACAACGCGGTGCGCCTAAATATGTTTTAGGTTTTTATATTTTTTTTTTTGTGTTCAAAACGAATCGGAACCAAATGAAATAAAAATTCCCATGCTGCCATGGACTCTATTATATTGGTAAATACTTACATTGGTGTCCAAGAAATAAATACACTTAAGTATTTCGAATTAGGTGTTTGTTGATTCCTAACAAATTTGTTCTATCTGTTTTTATCGACAACCCTTTTAGTTGCCATATTTTCTGGAGTGATCAAGTTGAAATACAAATAGAAGAATGTCATTTGAAATCAAAACAGGATCAGTTTTGCCAGAGTTTGTGATAATCTTCTTATTTTGGAGCTCTACTTTCTACTTTGTAGCTTTGCATATACAATGATGCCAAAGTTATTAGGACACACAGTTGTTCGTCTCTTAATTTTGATTTTGTACGATTTTCAAATAATGTCATTGAACAGTTTGCTCATTTCTGTTTATACCATTAAATTTATCATTGTATTTAGATATCGTACCGTACGTTTCGAGAGCTTAGCTTTAAACCGTGCACTTTTATACAATGCCCCGAATCTTAGCCCGGCAACTCAAACGGATAGAAAATAGATAGAATATGTTGCCTCGCAAAAAGAGGTACTTATATTTGCTATCTACTATCAGACAATTGGCCAATGTTTCCCTCAGTTTTCTGTTGTCGTTTCCTGATATTTTTTTTTTCAAGACATTTATAAGATATTTTCCATTGCATGATTTCATTTCGATCCTCTTGTAAGTTTTCAATGCGGTTTCTCTTGCCACAGCAACTAAAAAAACACTAAAAACCACACACACACACGCGCATGAATGGGAATGCAACAATTTTTATTTGGCCCCGGTTTAGCATGTCATGGAAAATGTTTTCGGTTGACGTGCCGTCTAGGTCTAGAACAAGCTGTCCATGGACGTAGGCCCAAGGGTCATAGAAGACCAAAGAAATGACTCAAGGGGAAGATCCCTCTACGTCTATTTCTATGGTCCATGTTGAGTATTTTGTGTTATGGCCTCCGGCTGACTTCTAATGGTCGCACACAAACACACGCAAACACACACACACACATACACACACACACATGTGCATTCACATGGTGGGCATTCATTATTGCTGCCGCTTCTTGCATCTCTTCCTTGCCTTTTACTTCTGCTGCATTGTGGCACTTATTAAAAATTTTGTGGTGTGTATTTTTTTCTCTCATCTTTCTCCTCTTTTCACTGGTTGGTTAAGATTTTTTTTTTTGTTTGCCTGTTTCCCTTGGATCTGGGGACCGCAGTTTTGCCTTTGTCTGAGCGGAGATGAGAGAAACTGCCTTTGTTTATTTATCTTTTCGCTCGGTTTCGAGAAACAAATCCTTTTTGGCTTTACACATATTATGCGGTGTCCTTTCCATTCGTTACCCATCCACAGATCCCAGATCCCAGATCCACAACCCACATCAACATCTAGCAATCTGCTTTATCCTGCTGCATTTGCTGCAGTTGACTCCACTTTTGTCAAACGTATTGTTCCAGTTCTGAGCAAGCCCGCTGAAGCCAACCATTTCCAGTGGTTTAGCTGGTTGGTTCTCTTTTGCTTTGGCCTTCTTTTTCTTCTCTCTCCACTGTTTTTTATATCGTTATTTTTTCTTTTTGTTCTGTCATAGATACAAATACAAGCGTAAGCGTTTGTTTTTTGTTCCTAGATACATTTTATTGTTTTTTCCTCGAGTTTCCTTGTTTTTTTTCCTTTTTTAGCTCTGAAGCTTTTTCATCAATCTTGGTTTGCCAGCATTTTATGGTCACACACACACACAGACAGATAGAAGGAGTGGGTAGAGTGAGTTAGAGGGGCTGGTAGGGCCCCGGGGGGTCACAGGAAAGGAGAAAAAGAAATGACGAAGGCGTAGGCAGAGATTTCTCTATTGTCATTGTGTGTCGCATTTCGCTTTGGCTCTTGCAACAATATTTTTGCAGTCATTTGCTATTGTTGTTGTGTCTAACTGCATAAATGTCAGCATCAGGCCATTGTCTCATCTTGCACATCTTTTGTCCCGGGCTCGATTTACATTTCGGTTCCTCCCAATCTACCTACCTCTAAGCCACACTCCGCCATCCCCTTCCCCATCAGCAACTGATGATGATTATCATCAGTTGAAAAATATTGCACAAATTTACAAATGGAAACGATTTTTCATTTGCCAAACACTTTTTTAGCCAACTAACTAAAACTATCCTTACTAAATTGCTAAAATTCAAAATTATCTACCATCCACACCAGGCACATTCGCAGATTATTGTGTATTGACCTATTTTCATATGACCTCGATCAGCGTTCGATAATAAACATTTCGAAAATGAATTATTGAATGTGCAGCTATTTCGTTATCTTACATTCAAGAAGTACAATTGGAATTAACAAGAATTGAAATTAAAATAATTTGAGGCTCGTTTTCATAGTCCTTACTTTCACTTAAGGAACAAAGTTTCGCAAAACGTGTAACCCAAAAGGTGAAAGCTTTAATTGCATGTAAGATTAGTTTCTGTGTTCACCAACGAAGCAGGGTCAAACTAAAATGACTTCTTTGCTTGTCTTTTTAGGGATGATCAGTTAAAATTTGAAGTGCTGAGAGGATACCTTAAAAGGTTAAATAGTTGCGATCTTTGGTAAATTTGTATCCAAATTATGCAAATACTTTCCAAGCTCGAAATCAGTGCAATTAGCTGAAACACTTCCATGGAACCGATCGATTAATATTTAGTCATTCATGGGCGGAGGCGAACTTTGGCTACTTTGCTACTTTTGCTGTCAAACTGTTGCACCTTTAAGATGTGGCAAGTATTATGTACTAGTTGTGCCTTTTGCCCTTGTCTAACCATGTTCGCTGTGTTCCCCGGAGTTGGAGCTGCTATTCTGGGCCTGTGTCAGGTTCTTATCGCGTCGCCAGGCTGCGCTTCACGCTCGAGAAACGAAACCGGATGTGACATCCTTTTAAAGTCGGAAGTACTTATGCTTAAGCGTGCGTCGACCACGGAGACGGAGACGCAAAACATAAAACCTGGTCGTCTCCTTGTCGAGCAACCTTGCCATCATGCCTCCACAATTCCTTCGCTACACTTTTACTCCTTTTGTCGGCTGTCTTGCGCTACTTAAAAATTGTTGGCAATATTAAAAACGAAAAAAGAACAAAAACAAAAAAAAAAAAAAACACACACAACGAAGCAGAAAGGACAAAATGTCCACCTGGAAGGCTGGGGCCAAATAAAAACGATGACGTTGGCTTAGGGCCAGGACTCGCCAATATGATGCCTCGTCTGAATATATAACCCTGCCTGGCAATGTGTCCGATATGGTTGCATACCTATCTGTCTCTGCCTGTGTCTGTGTGCTCAGATTATGGAATGTGGGTGAGGTTGACGGGCAATGATGATGTCATCATGTGGTGCAAGTGCAGACAAAAAACACCTCTTACGGCTTGGAAGGATTGGATTTTACAGAAAAAATCTGTGCACTTTATGCAAATAAGCAAATTAAATTCGAATTGTGAATAAAAGTTGAGTTAACTCGATAAATCCATGGCGTGTTTGTGCTGCGTATATGAAACAAATGTGTTATCACATAAATTTACATTTTGTTGATAGTTTCAAGTTGAATGAGAGGGAAAAATATAGATAAAATATCCTGCCAGGAGATAAGCAATGTGGAAATTTGTTTTTACCTATTTATAGTCGAATTTGATTAGACTCAATATCTAGAGAATCTTCAATTCAGGCAGGAACCGCCATGGCATGACACTATATAGTCATTAAAATGATTGAAATTTCCCTTAAGTTGTATCGTAAATGTTAAATGGAAATGTTTCGTTTTACACCAGTGGTAAATAAATTGAAACTTGATCATTAAAAAGTATAATTTTCTTGTTTACATTATTTATATAAATAATTAAGAATCTTTTTTTTTGGGTTTTTTTATTGTTAAATTAATAATACTTAAAATGCACTGAAATAACATTGTGATTAATGCATTCATCCACCCGCACACACACACACACACACACACACACACACACACACATACACACACACAGACACACACACATATACACACAGAGACAGGATCAGTAAGTAGCACCACAAACATATGTTAACTGTTTGGTTGGCAGATTTTTCAATTTCTGCTCGTTTGTATTTGTTTGTTTGTTCATTTTGTAAATTTATACAATTTAATTGCACAAGAGAGCCACAGACAGCAGGCAGACCGGACGCACAGTGGTCTGAAATTAATTAAATTAAGTCATCGTACGTGAGAAAAAAAATTCTACTTAAAGCCAAAAATGTCTATAATCTAAAGAGGTAGATCGGTAATCGATTTGTATTTCATTACAAAATCGTATAGAAATAACAAAAATTAAAGTAAAATTACGTTGCATTCTGATCCAAGTGAAAAAGTTAATTTAATTTTAGAAATCGGCAGGGTACCCATTATCGATAAATTGAATTGAAATGATCAATCTACAATCGAGTAGTAGTAGGCTAGTGCAATTTACGGGAATTGATTTGCAGCCACTGTGCAGTGTATGGAAGGACATTGGTAGGAATGGTAGAGAGAAATGGTCGACCGGTAAAGAGGGAGGTAGGCTGGTAGGCAGGGAGCGTGTTGTGTTATTGACCAACAAGTTTACCTTTTGCGGTGGCCAACCAACATCAGGCCAGCCATTATTCCCTTCGGTGCCACACTGGGCCATTGCAATGGCAACGGCAGCAGCCAGCAGCAACAGAAACGACAATAACAACAACAACACAATGTTCGCCATTAATTGTGTGGCTCTCTAATGATGCGAACTCTCTTTCATTCGCTTTAAATTTAATTAATGTGCAATTTTCGCTTTTAGCACAGTTGGCAAAAAATTTCATTTTTTTTGCTCCATGGTATAACTATCTTTTTCTCTCTCTCTCTCCATCTTTCTTACTTGGTATTGCCAACATTTTGTTTGATTTCGAAATTGATGAATTACGTTTAATTAGCTGCACGTAATTGCATCGCAGCGATAATGACGAGACGATGAGACATTAAGCGATAAGAGATCCGATTTATCAGATTTATTTGCTGCAGTTCTGGAATGCCTCTTTTGTTTAATTGTAGTTTACTTCTTTCAATTGATGATTTGCATTCTCTCTTTCAATCCTTATCTCGCTTTCATTTGGTCGCATTTCTAATTGCAGAATTGCCAACAACAACAATAACAACAACCAGCAGAAGAAATGACTACAACAAAAGTAACATCAATTTAAAATCATTTAATAAATTCGCACTAAATTTCAATTCCGTTTTCATTAAATGCCACATAAATTATACGCACTGTGGCCGGAGACGGAGGTGGCAAGCGGCGTATAGGCATATATACGTACATGTACATATATTGATGCCGGGAGGAGTGACAGAGGCGATGGGGTGGAAGTGGTGGATAGCGCGTTCATGGTTTCGGTAAAATCGCGTGTTACCATATTTCGTATTTTCGTTTTAAATACGAAATGCTTGAGCGCCATTTGCACATAAAATGCTTTTAATTTTTCGTTACATTTGCCGTTTACCAACTCCAACTGCTTCTCATCCTTCAGATCCCGGATACTCCCACTTCCACTTCTACTACACCTCCTACTCGGCATCATCTTTGCCTTCATCTGCTATCCAGCTCCCCCGTTACACTTTACACTCACTTGGCCACATTTTCAATTCGACCTCAATAAAATTTAAACAGAGCAATCATCCCCACCAAAACAGGCCAGAAGAAGGCACGAAGATAACCCAAAATGTATGGCAAAAGGCGAAGGAAAAGGACGGCAACTGGGAGTTTGGTTGGCTGGTTGATGTGTACGTAGGTTTTTTGGCATTCTCTCACGGTGGGAAAACAGAGTGTTTTTTTTTTGTTTTTCATTTGCTATCACATAATAAAGTTGTAAAATGAAGTTTGTGAGTGAAGAAAAACGTAAAAGGTATAAAGGACAAAGAAATAATGACTCACTGTTAATGAGTAGATGGCACGAGTGTCTGCCTACACCTATTGACTTATATTCTTCTCAATCTTTCACGTATTTCTCAAATACATTTTGTTCTTTCGCATTGTGTCAACCTCTTGATGAAGTAATGCGGTATATTATTTTAGTTAAGTTGTTTGGTAACTTTGTTTGTCCCTGATTCCGTACAAAATGTCTATATCCTTTGTTTTTGCTATTCACTAACAGCTTACAGTGTTTATTGGTTGATAGTAGCAAATGATTGTGAAATAAATTTATTGTTTTCTATTCAAAGAACATAGATAGTCCTGTATAATGTGGAGTTTGAAAGGACATTGTATCCATTAGATCATCAACATTTTGTATTGCATACTTCTGGGGTGCTTTTCCTAAAAATTTAAATATATTTAAAATAAGCAGGAATGTTTTTATTTTATATTATGAAACTAGCTAAATACTAAAGCTTTGGCTCTTAAATCTATTCATCATTTTTGAAAGGGCATTAGAGAGTCGCTGCTTATAATTGTGCCAATAGTTTTGTCGAGGCAGCTTGTTGTATATATTTATAGTAACTCCATTTCGCCCCATTGCCCAAAAAGTGTTCATTTCCTTTGTGGCACGTTATCATCGCCACTTCCGGCAAATGTTAAGAACGACAAGGACGAGCACGACATTGAATATCGCGGCCCGGTGTCTCTCTTATTTCTCTGCCTGTCTGTCTGTTTGTGTCTGTGTGTGTGTGTATGTTTCTGGGGCAAATAACTTAACTTAAATGAAACCTTTAACCTTTAAAGATCTTTAAATTAAATTGCAACCATTGTGGTTTTGTTTTTAACTTTTTAGTTAGTTTTATTTTTATATAGTTTTTTGTTCTTTGACCTTGCAAAAAAGACAAAAAAAAAAGAAAGAAAATTGGAGAGAGAAAACTTTGCCAGTCTTTTTCGTTTTTGCATGCCCGAATGCAAATACAATTTGAATGATGCGGCCGCTGGCATCAAATCGACTAGAAAAACATTCGCTTCACTTCTCTTGCTTTTCTCTTCTCTCTGCTTTGGTAGGTGATTTCAAAAGGAGGCAACAAGGCGGATCGGTTGAAGGCGTGGATAAAGTTTTCACTTAATCGCTTTTTCGTTGCGTTCAAAAGAAATACAAACACAGCTAATTTGACTTTATCTTCGAGTTAAACTTCACCCTTAAAAGAAAAATGCAAGACGGCTTTATTAACTTATTTACATTACAGCCATTCCAGCCATTCAGCCATTCATTTATTCATGCATTAGTTCATTCATTCTTTCACTTACTTGATTTGACACTAGTTTAAATGAGGGAACTTTTACGAAAATTAAATGAGAGTGGTTTGCTTAAACTTCTCAATTTAAAGTTAAACTGTGATCTCAATCTATTTATTTGTATTTATTGATTTGCATATGAAATATGCTGACCATTTCAATGCATTTGTATTGCCTACTTTTTGGGGTGGACAAGTTTGACAATCGCAGTAAGATTTTCTGTTTCTATAACAAACTTATAGAGAGAAATTTGACGTTGTAAGCCTCGCGGTAGTCGCCAGCTTCAGTAGAAGTTTCTTTTTGCACCTTTACACCCTTTCTACCATCCGACTCACTCTCTCCCTCCCACTCTTTTACCCCTTTCCTCCTGTAATGGTTGCATTTGGGATTTCTCTTCCTTGTTTTTCATCGCTTGTTTTTGCGCGTTTTTCAAATACACTTGCGACATTTGACAGCTCGGACTGTCAGTGCAATGTGTCTGCGTAGGTGTGTATGTGTGTGTGTGTGTGTGTGTGTGTGTGTACATTTTGTGTTGAATCTTGATTTTTTGCCGAGTTGTTCCATTGCCATTCATTCTCGTGGCCTCGTCATCTCTTGACCCTGACTGTATGCAGTTGTAAATAAATTTGCATTTTTGTCAATTTTGATAGCGACCACCCATTCAGATAGACCATATATGTACATACATACCATATATGTATGTACATACATATGTATACCTAAATGTGTGGAGTACATACCCTAGTTTTGTGTGCGTGTGTGCGTGGGTTAGCACTGCATGAATGCTTGCAAAGTATGTAAAGTTTATTCATGTGCGGTGAACAATATGTTGCATGTGTGGGTGTTTGTTTGATAAACCCAGGGCTGAATTCAAATTTGATCAAGTTTTATTAAAAACAACAATTGCTCCAATGGGAAATCATTTGTAAATAAATATTAAAAGATTTTCCTCAAGTGGAATGCAATTTTTAGAGTTCATATCTAAATTAGAAATCCAATAAAAATTTGAATTGACTAATGAACCCTGATATTTTGTGTGACTTCAATGCGTCCCACGTTTGTCAATTGAAAACGTTCAGTTCTGATGGATGTTGCTGCACCAAATATGTTGGACAATGCAGCATTTTTGGGCCAGGACACACAACAACAACAACAACCACAATCCTCGAACAGGACATTGACGAAAATGTTGTTTTGTTCAAATAGTCAAAAAGTTGCTGACTGCATTTTTTTTTCTTGTTTTTGGTCATCATTTTGTCGTCATTCTTGTGGTTTTGTTTATTGTTGTTGCTGCTGTTGTTTGGTCAAACACTATTATCGCTGTGTATGTATGTGTGTGTGTGTATGCGTAGGTGTTTGTTGATGTTACCCAAAAATTAATTTGCATAATGTCACACACTTATACACAGACACACACAGAGCCACACATGGTTGGCATTTTTGCGGCTCCAGAAATTATGTCAACCAAATCCAAACTTGTCATAGGGGAATTCTTTGTACCCCAAACGTAAGCATGGCCAAAAGATTTTTAGCTAGTCGGTTAATGGCTTGAACAATTGCAAAACTCGCAGTTTTCAACTTTCAATTAAAATTAACATTACCGATCAATTTTAATTTGAAATGGTTAAAATTTTGATAGAATAAAATCGGGGCACATACCAAAATTGTTTGAAGGTCTGTGGTACGCAGGGTTAAAAAAGTAAACTTGTAAATCGGTCGTAAGCGTCTTTAATCGCAATTACAATATTCCAAAAGGATTTGAGACACTTAGAAATTAGAAAAATGCGAATAATTTTAAATTTTGGGATTCACGGAGTAGATAAAAAGATCACAAAAATATTTAATATCTATGTACATATGTACAATATATATATTTTTAATGGGGTCGTACATTTCGCCGACTTTAATATACTTTTGCAACCGTCTGGGTGCATATCACAAAAAGAAAGGATAATAAAAAGTCAAATTTTTCACACAATCTCAAACCATGAATGTCATCTCTGTCACTTTGCCTGTTGTAGGCGTGTGCGTGTATGCATGTATGTATGTATGTATGTATGTATGTTGTGGCTACTATTTTTGTTGGGTTATTTATTAACATGACATGGCCGAAAAATGCGTTTTACATATTTGATTGCATCTCGTTTTTCTTTTGCCCCTTGTTTCAGTATTGGCCTGCATCGGCTCCGTTAGCCTCACATTGCGCACATACTCTGGGTTGGCAATCAATTAAAGCAATGCATGAATAATGTTTTTCAATTAGTTTCATTTGAAATTGTCATACATTTGTGCATATATACCGTTTCGTGCTGGCCTCAATGGTATGAACATATTCCATCAGGAAGTGCTTGAAATTCATTTAAATGGCAGCTACTTCAAACTTAAGTCAGTTGGCCAACTAGTTTTTTGAAACTTTCAGCCACATAAGCATAACAATAAAAACGGAAGCAAAAAAAAAAAAAAACAGAATCTATATATGTATGTAAGTTGGTATATATAGAATAGATAAAATGCCCCAAGAAAAAAGAAGAAAAACGCCAAATATCTTTTAACTGCAATAGAGACAAAACAAAAATTTTTTAAAAGTGTCAAAAAATGAACAGCTCTAAGATATCCTGCACAAAACCCGATGCGGGTTTTTAGGTGGGTGAAATTTTTTTATAAAAAGGGTTTAAATATTGAACAGGAGAACTAAAGTGAAGACAAATATTATTATCAATTTGCAATAAACAATGGCAAATGCAAAACTTAGAAGCCTTCGCTAAAAAAGATACATTTGTTCAAAATATGCAATGGTTTTACTTCTTACTTATTCGTCTACTATCATGTACATATGTATACAAGTAGGTATATAACAAAAAACGCTGACAAAAAGGATTATCATAGTCTTTTTAAACACAATTTTTTTAAAATCATCGCCTTGAATTGATTATATGAGCGGGTGGGCGGTTAGTTTCAAAAAGTGGTATAGAATTTTCTTTATTTATCCATTTTTATCGCCATTTTTTGTCCATTAGGTTGTATGAATCCTTAACAAATGTTTTCAATTTCATAGAGTCCTTTAATCCACATATATTACTTGTAATATTTGAAAATATAAGGAATGTCGCATTATCTTAAAGGACATTATCAGAAAATCCTACAAAATCCTACAATTGAAATGGGATAACACCATAAAATATGTATAAGGTGTAACTTAGTTATGCAAAAACCTTTGTTAATTTGTTAATCATTCTATTTTCGATAATAATAAATAAAATAAACTTTTTATCTTTCCAAGTCAGAGAAATGTTAACCAAAACTTTATAAATGTATCGTATAAAACACAACTGAGCCAATTGAACTTTTGCTGGTTATATTTTTAAAACTTTCTAGTTCCGAGTTATTTTCATACATTTACATTTCTAATAATAGAGCTAATGAATTGATCTTGATTTCCTCGTCACTCAACTTGGCATTTCTTCTTACATCTATGGATGTCTAGCTTTTAATAAAAATTCCCTAAAATATATCTAAGAATCAGACATACCCGCTTGGTTACTTTAATACAGGGTATGGTAAAAACCGGAGGAAACAAAATCTTTGGCAAAAGATTTGAAATTACTTAACAAAAGTTTTGTGGATTGTGTGAAGATAGGCGGGGCTGTCCCTATGGTGAAGGTGGCGACGTCTGTCGTTGATGGTGGTGGAGGTGGAGTTGGGGTTGGACTGGAAAGGGCGGTGTATAGATGGGTTGTTACACTTTTAATCACAGACAACAAGAATTTTCTGTTTCGTGTGGTGTTGTTGTTGTTGTTGTTGTTGTTGCTGTTTTGTTATAGCACTGCTTTGTTCTGTTGTTGTTAACTGTCATGTTAATTCCCTTGTAATACGCGTGTTCATTATGTTAAACACTTGATGTGCATGCATGTGTGTGTGTGCGTTTGTGTGTGAGGCAGACAGCCCGATGACTATATTCTATTTTGCCTCCCCCTGAACAATAAATGAAAATGTAACACACTAATTAGTCTTGTATGCGATTCATAATGATAACAGTAATTATCATGTGTACGTGTAAATGTATATCCTTTTTGTACAGTGGTTGTGGGTGTGCATGTGGGTGTGTTTGCGGTGCTCCACAACGTGCAGTGGCTGTCTCCGCTCACTCCTTTGAGTAGCCCAAAGCTTAGTTTTCATTTTTATTAAGCCAATACGCTACACAAAAACTCATGATCTTAACCTCTTTTTATTTTGACGCTTCACTCTTACCTCAGCTGGTTTCTATCTACCGTAATTAGCACTTCGGTTTAATTCTAGAAAAAAGCTGACATTTTTAATTCATACATTTTGGTTCGGCATAAACATTGTATTCTTGTATTATTTATTTGCCTCGTAGCTGGTTGTGCTTTTTGACGGATGTTGCTGGTGTTACTCCCGTGATAATATTGACATGGGTTTTCTCCTCTGCTACGGTACAAACATATATGCATACACATGTACATACATGTTGCATAGGTATCTTCTGTGATGCTAAACCACCGTATTTCCCACCCACACCAACAAGCAACGTACCTGACTATTTATGTACTTGTGGGGTGCCATCAGCAGGTGACTGACTTTCCCAACGGGAGATTGGTCTTCCCTTTAACTAGGCCGCCTTTGGCGTTGGTTTAATGCTCAAGTGTTGCGAAGAACCAACATACAACACACTCACACCCACTCACAAACACACAAATAAGCATTTACACATCAGCACACACACACACACACACACAGTCACTGGTTGGCATACAATTTGGATCCTCGCAGGATGCCATGTCATGTTTTCATTATGCTCATGTGTCTAAACAATTATCCTGCAGGCATAATTATGCCTGACGTTTATAAGCTTTGACACTTTCGGTTTTCGGTAACATCATGTTGAGCACACCCACACACACATAAGTATATACAAGCATAAGTACACACCCAGACTCACATGCAGCAGAGCCACGGAATTCTACTCCTTTCGTATTCTGCCTTTCTCCCCCTTTTCGCTGTTTTTGCCCGCGCACCAGAAAGGAGTTCGGCTTTAAAATGTTTGTTTTTATTGTGAAATGATTAGAACTAATTACTCTGCACTTAGTCCTTGTAGGCCATACCCACTGCCGCTCATCCACCTCATCACCCTTTTCTGCCCCACACCCGCATTTACGTCCTCTTGCCACAACTATCCTATTGTTTTACCATTCGCTTTGTTGTGGGTGAAAAATTACTGGCATGGCCGAAACTTATTTTGGCGTAAAATTGAAAAATTCTTTTGTATAAAGAATTAAGAGTAAGTTGATTCTTTCTCGTTTTATTTTGCTTTCTTCCCTGGTCCCTCATCGCTCATCCCACCTCCTCGGACAGGCATCTTCTACATCGTCTCTTCGTCTTCGTCGTCGAAGTCGTTGTCGTCGTCAAGCGTCTCTTGTATTTACGTTATTTTATTATGCAAGAAACAAAAGTTTCATTTGTTTGTCCCGTTTCTTCGTTAAGAAAAACCATCAATCATTTGCCGTGTTGTGCGATGTCCTCCAGGACGACAACGACAACGACGAAAAATAACCAAAGAAAACGCAACACCGACAAGAGCAAAAACCTAAGCAAGATTCAACGCAAGGAAGCAGGAACCAGAAAAGTAAAAGAACGAAAAAAAAAACAAGAGGAAGTGAAATAGCGACTACAAAAATGTTTCATTTTCACACACTAAACAAATTGCATGCCGGCAGAGTGAAGTATTCGTCGTCACCGACGTACAGTCAACCAAACCATCAACCTCAAACCCAATCCCAACCAGGACTCTTCCATCCGCACCTCTCCAAACTCTAACTGCCGTCGCATTCCAACACTAGGTGGCATATAGTTTCCATAATGTGCAGTTCCACTTGCCAATCTTCATCTTCTGTCCCACTCTCACCATTTGTCTGGTTGACTTCACTCACGTCTCGCAGTCAACATATTCTGGGAACGATATACGGAATACTTTGAATACTTTTTTCAAAATTGCAAACATTACAAAACAAATAAAGCATAGACCAAAATAGATAGAAAAAAGATATAACTAAAATAATAATACTTGATTAGCTTTTTTATTGGCTAAACACAAATTAGGTATACACAGGTTAACTACTCTACTTGGTTCCAATCCATTTGTATACCCTTGCAAAAGTTGAGTTGAGTTGCAGAAAAAGAATTTTGAACATGTAAAAATATTTGTGCCAAGGACTGTAAGGGTATATAAACTTCGTCATAGGCGAAGTAAGCTTCTTTGATATTTTTAATTTAATAAACTTGAGTTAATAGAGAACGATTTTGTAAATTTTGTCAATGTATTTTAGTAAATGAAAATACTGTTGCCTACTTACAAGGGCAAGTATTATAATTTTGAACATTTGCACAATGGGCTCAATCCTTCAGTTTTTGGTAAAAATTGTATGTTATCGAGTTCAAACTTGGTATATAAGTATAGGTAAAAAACGTGAAACAAATCCGTTCTTTTTGACCACGCCTACCACTACACCCATATGGGAACACATTGCGTATACGTAATTGTAGAGTGGCGTTTGAGCGTTTACAATCACTTTCGAGTTAGTAGGATAGAAAGCTATTAGCAAACAACTCGACACGGGTTCTACTTTAGTTTAATATATGTATATTGAATGTGACGCACCTTGCGACAAAGTATTTATGGTCTACAAAAGACAATCACTTTGGTTAATTGTTTTCTGTAATTTTTTTTCATGCGATAACCTCAATATTCAATATTATTTTACTTCAGTAGTTCTTTTAGTCAACAACAAATTTTCGCCAAAACTGCTGACTTCAAAATACACTAAAAATTGCTGGGGACGTTGATTGATTCCTTAACAATAAACTCCTTTTCTTTAACATTTAAAGTATTCTCAAAAAGCGAATACTTGGGCTGCCCTTTGGGGCAAATTCTTTCCGTTATATAGTCCTAGATCCTGAATGAATTCTTACTACTGTTCAATGGGACAGGCTCTTCTCTTATACTCATGTTTGTTTTTTCACACTTTGTGCCACTCATTCTAATTTGCACTTATTTTTCTGAATCCTTTACGTTATGGTCCTTTTAAAAAAGAAAAACGATATGGTTATGTGAAGGTATGTGAGGTTTTTCTTGCTTTTAAGAGACCAATGAAAGTTGTTGAAATAATATCAATTGACGAAAACTTGCCATTCAAATGTTTAAAATAGCCTAAGGGGATATAACAGAAAGGTGTTTCACACATACGAATAATTTTTTTTTTACACACTCACACGCACACACACATACATATGCGCACCCACACAAACAAATAATTACGACTATAGTTGAAATAGAAATGTGTTTTTGCGGGAGGCCCAAAAACAAATTGCGTTGCTCGTTATTATCACACAAACACAACATACAACACACAACACACACACACACCCACAGAAGTACTTTGAGAAACTGGAGCGTGAGGCACTTGTGTCATTTGTAATTGAAAATGAAAATGCAAAAACAACAAAAGAAACAAAAAAATAAGGGGGGAGGGGGGTTGGGAAATGTTGGAGAGAGCGAGAAAAATACTTTGACGTAAATGTTGAAAGACAGGAACTCAGAATGGGACAACACAGGACAAGCAAGTAAGAGAGAGAGGGAATTAAAGAGGGAAGAGTGAGACAGCCACTGATAGTCGCATACACACACACAACACGCGAATAACTGTCAATTTATATGCCGTTAGCGTGCTGTCAATGAGCATGAATATGAAGTGCTGCCAGACCAGGCCGACATATTCCTGTTGCACCTCCCTCAAACTGCCTTTTTTGCCAACAGCAAACCAATACTCACCGCCACACCAGCCCACCACATTTCCCGCCCCGCCCCGCTGGTACCACTCTTTCATGTAGAAACGGAAACGCATTCGTCAGCTGCGATGTCTCGTGCCTCGTTGTTTCTGTTGTTGGCATCGAAAGGCACTAAAAACTAAGGACAACACTAATCAACAAACATTTACGCCGACATTGCGTGCATATTAAACAGTTAAAACCATACAGACAAAGACAGAAGACTGTACAATAGACAGAGGTAGATAGAAGGGGATGAGAGATGAGCACGTGAGAAACATGAGCTATATTATTTCAATGACAATTAGGAAACAAAACTCTTTTTGCATATCTACTAAGTATCTATGAACATGTATTTAGTAAACTACTTATTTTAGTTTACAGAGATTAAGGCAGCTTGGACTGAAATTCTATATTTTAACAGCTCAAACCGAGTCCAATGACATACTTTAACTTCAAAAATGATCCATTTACATGACAAAACGGTTTCGATTTGATAAATGTTATCGATAATCGATTTTTAATATATGCTTCTCACGTTGGCATCACTGAAAACGAAATGCTGCTTGCCCCTTCCCATAGCCAATACCAAAAGAGTTATTAACTGGGCCTGCCACGAGACGTCAACTGAAAAACCTCTCTCCTCTCGCCAATGTTTCTTTTCTCTGTCCTCTCGCTCCTCCCCTGTCTGTCTCTTTCTGGTACACGTCTAACCCATTGCTCGCTCATTTGACTTGGGGGAACGTAAATTATATTCAGCAATTTATCATTTAAAAGTTTAATGTGCTTCTATAAATTTAAGTTGCATGACTTAAGTGTCGAGCCAAGGAAAACATAGCGGGATGGGGTTCGAAGTTGGTATTGGGATCACTGTAGAGGGGCGAAAAAGTGAGGTATGTTGTAGTTGGGGAAGTGAGTGTAGCTACTGCTATTAGTTGCAAAATAAATTGCTTTTAACCCAACCAACCAGCCAACCAACTAGGCGGCCAGGCAGGAAGGAAGGAAGCCAACAGGAGGCAGCAGTAAACCAGAAACCAAGTTCCATGTGCCCATGAATATTTTGTGGCTTATCGGCAAAAAGAAAGCCAACACTAAGCCAACTTGAAGGTCAAATGTAAGCTACAAAATTGTTAGGTGAAAATTGGTTAAATGCCTGCGAAACAATTTTCAAAATTAACATGTATTTACGATATTAAGATCCATTTATTTGTGATGGAATTGCATTGAATTTTCAATGACAATGCTTTAAAGAAAAATAACTCTGGCAATTGAATGTTTTACATACATATATGCAAGTACATAAAGCTTTAACACAAAAGGACGAAAAAAAATTTGAAAATCTGCAAATTGAAAAGTAGCGTAAGCGAATGAGACAAAAAAGAAAAGAAGAAGCCAAAAAAAAAAAAAAATAGAAAAGGAAAATCCGTAAGCGAGTCAAAGGCAAAGGCAGAAAGATGATGATGTGACGGAAAGAGAAGGCATGCCGAAAATTTTCCCTATTACGTATGCCAAACACGAATCGAAACTTAAAAACTTTTGCACGATAAGCCCAGTCAAACAGTGTGGGTGACTGGAGCGGTGGGGGTTAAAGGATGGAAGGGGTAATGCGGAGCTGCTGAATAGAGGAACTCATTCAGTTCTCGGTGTCAACTCTGTGGATGGGCTTAGGCTTAGGCAAAAGAAAAACGCGCTAAACTAGAAGAGGAAAGGCAAAGTAGAGATTGACAGTGCAAGAAAGAGACACCAAAAGAGAGAGAGAGAGATAGATGGAAAGACTGGTATTGGTGACCCCGTCGAAGAGGGTGCCAAATTGTCAACTAAAAAGAAAAAACGAGAGAGAGCACACACAAAAAAAAAAAGAAGAAAACGTGACATTAAGGCAGAAAATCACGTACGCCGGATTTCTCTTGTATTTCTATGTCAACCGAAGTTCAACCGAAGAAAATGATGACGACCATGACAAAGCGTTGGATGCGAATTGAAATGAAATTGAAAATCACACGAGTGTGTTGGTGTACTATTTCTTTCTCTTTCCCTCTGTATACAGTGGCGGATACTCGAAAAGGGGAAACGAAGCTCTGAGACTGATCAATTTTGCCTTCGATTTGCCCCTCGCAATTGCTCAAAATCCTCCTCCGTCCTGCCACTGCTTGTGTCTGTGTGTTTGTGTGCGGTTATATCTGTCTCTGTAGCTGACAATCGACTTGATGAAGTTGACTTGATGATGAAGTTTTTGTAACCCTGGCAAAATGATAAAGTTGTTAAGTGAATTGGCTGGACTGCTGACTGAACTAAACTGAGTGCTAGCTGCTGCTTTAGTTCGTTAGAGGCTTATTTAGGCTCAAGTCAAAAGCGGATGACCACGCCCAAGGCTCCGCCTCTATGCTTCGCTTTTGCTCTTGCTGCAATGTCTTGGTTGCATTGTTCACACAGCACACAGAGAAACAGAGGGAGAATGCGAAATACTTTCGACACAATTTTGGCAAGTGCCACGCCTTAAACTCCTCTGCCCTCCTCGACTCTTTTAGCTGGCCCACTGCATCTTGATGCCATGGTCGCTTGTTTCCAATTGCCAAGTGTTCAGCGGTTTACTTTAACCTCCCTCCCCACCCCCACCCCCACACCCTTCTCACCGACCATGTCCAAAATGCTTGCCATAGTTTAGTTTTTCCTTCTGCTGCAGCTGCATTTTCTTTCCACTTGTTCGATTTTTTTTCTTTCTTTTTTTTTTTTTTTTTTTTTTTTTTTTGTTATTTTTCCTTCGGTTTGGTTCGTTTGTTGGTTTCAGCTAACAAAAATTTTATTACAAGTTTTCTATAATCGACTTGCGGCTGTTGTGGTCGCCAAGAGGAGCATCCCATGTACATATAACCATCGCCTCCTTTTAGCGAAGCAACGCTTATCGCTAATATCGTAAAATTGTTGGCCAAAAAGCAGTTGATGCCAATGGCAATGCCTTGCTTGGCGGGATGGCAAGGGAATAGCAAAGGGGACGGGAGTCATTTGTTTGCCATGGCATCTGAGAGTGTTTGCATTTTCGTTTCCCAACGCCATTTTTATTAAATGAGATTTAAGACAACTGCAAAATATGTACTTACATATTTTCAAGAATAAATCGGTTTTCAACTAAAATATCTTCGATCTTCGGCCACAGTTTGCCACAGTTTTTGTTAAACTAGCCACTGGATTATGTTCAACTGCAAGAATTTTGCAAAAACATTTTATGAGTAAATTTATATTCCAATTCAAATTTAAATTGAGGCTCGTTTCGCCAATCCCATTGAACAAAGGAAGAGTTGAAATTAATTATAATGCGAGTGGAATTTACAAAAGTTGCCTCTAATGACAGTTGCCAAGATATTTGCATTGTGTAAGAGTGTGAGATAGGATTCTACTGGATTGAAAATCGAAAATCAAGTCTAAAAGCAAACAATCCAAATGAGTCGAAAATCAAATGGCTCACACGGACACAGGCACAGACACAAAAAGAGGCAGAGGCAAATGTCTGGCCAGCTGTGCTCTGCATGTGTGCAACAATCACTGGTCACTGGAAAAGTGGCAAGGGAGTCGAGGGCAACAAGCAGACAAATGCGAAATCAAAAAGTCGCGCACACAATTAACAAAACCAGACATTAAGGGGCGTGATGTAAGGAGCGAGTTTACAGAGTAGAAAGAAAGAGAAAAAGAGAGCAAGAGAGAGGGCCAGTGGAGAGGTCGACCCCCTGAGACATCGAAATGGCCAACAATGAAAAAGTTGTCCAAGCTATTTGTTTGGCCGTTGTTGTAGTCAAAGCAGCTGTTTACAACAGACAACACAAAAAGCGGCAATACGACAGGAGATGGTGGACTGAGGGACGAGTGGAAGCCTCTAGAGGAGTGAGGTGGCAAAAAGGAGCATTAAGAAGCTGGCTTTAGGCCTCCTGCCAGCTCCCTATTCACCCAGCTACTGGGGAAGTTTTTCGATTATGCGCTCGTAAAAGTTGCCTCGTTTTTGTTTCTCTCTCCACCCAGACACACACACAGAACAACCTTCCCCTTCTCCCACCGCAACAACCATACATCGTTCACCAGGCTGATAAATATCCTTTGTCCATACACACACACACACACACACACACACACACACACACACACAAGTAAAAACAAAAGGCATATGTTGACAACGCAGCATAAGGCAAGAGCCAAGCCAACACACAGTCAGGTGGTTGGGGATCCTGGGCCGAGAAGCGGGGGGCAGATGGCAATGTCATAAACAAGCAATAAAAAAATGTAAAAGGCTACGCGGAATGGCGCTGTGATTACCATGTGATCAACATCAGTGTCAGGGTCTGCCTTTTATTTTAGCCCCATGACAAAGTCAAAATCAGAAAAGGTTTCATACCTCGTAATAGAGGGTATATTCATTTCTATATAATATAACAAAAACAGACGAATTATATATCTGTCTATATTTCCGATTGTGTTCATGTGAAGCTGCATCATTATAAACTCATCCTTAGCAAAAAGAGAATCTAAGCATTAGTTACTTTTTTCTATTACAAGATATTACATAGTCGATAACTTTTTGCGAAAATTCTATGAGCTAAACGAATAATAAAACGAATTTAAAAAGGATGAACAAAGAGGAAAACAGAAACGATTTGTGACTGATGACTAAATGCATTACAAATAGATAACATTTTCCAATCACTTGTTTAATAATAACCCTAAATAAATAAAATTTGGAAAATTAATTATGAATTTATTTACATTTCGAAAATCTCTGTGAATGGATATCGATTGAACCGATTATTATATAAAATTTGAACTTGCAGTTTCCCATGAATTTAAAGTAAGTGATTTACACAGACAGAATAGAAAATTTGTTCAAAAATGTATGTTTAAATCGTTTTAGATTTCATAAAAAAACGTTGGCCAAATGCTCTTGGCTAATCTAAAGAGAATGCACTTTGACTACTGTGTTTAAGGCACGTTTTCGGTTGAATTTTGTCGCCACTCTGATCTGATCTGACCTGACCTGACCCGCCCTAACCCAACCATTAAACTTCTCAGCATCTTCTTCTTGAGGATTTATTGTGGGCTTGAGGTTTCATTTGCGCTTTTCATTTTCATGCATGGGTGTGTGTGTGTGTGTGTGTTTACATATGTGTATGCATACTTTAAAGCCATTTCAGCCACTCTTTTGGCCCACTTGATCCCATTCCCTTGGTATTCTTTGGCTCATGTCTTTCGAACGCTTCATGCCTACACAAACAAGTCATTTTTAATGCAAATATTTTTCATTTCTTTTCGTTTTGTTATTTTCTTCTTCGGCTTGCTTTCTTTTTTATTTTCGTTTTCGCCGTCTTCTTGCGCTTCTTTTTCTTATGGTTGGTTGTTCCACTTGTGCAAAGCAGGTGGCAAATGTCGACACACAGAGGCCCGATCAAAGGTTAAAATAAACTGGAGCACGTCATGTAAATGTTTACACATCATCACCAACATTCAGCTAAGCAAACATATCGACCTCATCGGGGCAAGGACATGCAGGCAGGACCGGGACCCGGTACATCATCCCCCTCTTTGCCATCTCTGTCTATATTTGCGACGGGTAAGTGCTGCTCTCCTCTATATCCCGCCCTCGTACGGATGGATGCATGGATGGATGGATAAATGGATGAAGAGGCTGGCGGGATGGGATGAGGGGAGTGGAATGCCGAAACATTATTGGCGCATATGTTCAACACAAATTCCACAGATTGATGTTGGAATTTTTTTATTAGCATTTCTATTTGCCTTCCGCCCGACACACAAACACACACTCGCATAAAAAATAAAAAAAAATACTGCTTGTGTGTGTGTGTTTTGTTTTGCTGTTGCTGGAGTTTGTCTTGTGTCCTTTGCCTGAACTGTTCCATCACACAAAGGCATTTTTAAATTGTGCGTTGTTTTCCTTTTAACAACAATCGGGCCAACAAAAAGGCATAAGAACAAAAACAATAACAACATCAGCCCCAAAATGGCAAAAGCAAAAATCGAACTCGAAATATTTCAAGAAACAAGGCAAAATACTCAAATCGATTTATTTTGATTTCAAGTTGATTACCTTGTTATTGCCGGTTAAGGCACTTGGCTTAACATTCTCGTCTAAGCCGCTTAAAATGTTGACTTAAAAACGGAGATTTCTACAGGATTCCTATGATGTGATCTGTTTAAAATTGGTCGTCGACGGACTATCAAGGTTTTATATAAGGTCTTTGGTTACAACTTCATAACATTAATCTTTATTTAAGTTTATCTAATCTATTTGATTGAAATAAGAAACTATTTTTAATGAACCATAAATACGCAATGACTAAGTTTGATCGTGTAGACGGCTAATATACCCTTTCATGATTTTATGTGAGTTTTACTTGGACCAAAAGTGTCAAAGCTACAAAAATAAAGTTAACGTATGTATGTATATATTTATTTGTTCATAGGTTTATATTGCAGAGAGTGGCGGTGCCCTCAAAACTAATATATAGGGAAAAAATGGTAACATTGCGACCGGTTTCCTCTTCCAAAATAAATAAACCTTTTTGGAAGCGTAGATAAAAAAGTACAGCTACATATATACATATATAATTATTCAGGTATTTATAAATTATAAACTATATGTCACGTTTGTCAAGCAAATAACAGAGGCCGTTATCCCGTTAGCCCAGATTTTTTTCAGATTTTGTGAAATTAGGTAATCTGAGGTTGTAAAATATGGACCCAAAAATATGCTATAAAGAGCCGAAGTTTCTTTTTTTTTACATTTAAAGCAGATTGTAGAATGTCCTGTTATAAGATGGGTCTTTCTTCAAACATTATTGATAAATAATAAATGCAACAGATAACAAAAATCCATTACATAAAAAAAAAAAATCTTCGACTTAGTGTAGCATGCTTTTAGGTGCAAATTTTCCACATTTTAGAACCCTAGCCAAAGGGTGATATATTATTAATTAAAGAAGTACCTCTTTGATAACTAGTAAATGTTTTTATTTCACAGCTTATATATTTTCAGGTTGAAATAATAAAACTTTAATAGGCAAAAAAAAAGTTTTTCGTTGCACTTAGAAATCGGATGATTTGGCAAACAGAAAGAGTATATAGAGACAGCATTACGGAAAAAATTGAAGCAATACACTGCTTGTGTTTTTGTTTTTCGGCGAAAATTGAAACTAGAAATTATATTTAGTATGTTGCAACTTAGTTGCTGCTTCTGCTGCTGCAGGACTTCACTTGACTTGGCTTGGCTTGGCTTTCTTTTCCTTGGCAAGTTTATAAGCACTGACATCAAGAAAACCCTTGTGCAAGTCACCATGTTGACATGAACGGCACAAAAGTTTCGCCTGCGTCTCATATTTATCATATTTAATTAGTCAGCCAGCCAAGCAGCTCAGTTCTACTCAGCTCAGCCAGCCAGCCAGCCAGCTAGCGAATGCAACAAAATATGTCCAAAGCAACGGGTATAAGCTATATAAAGATGGGCAGATGAGGCAGATGGGAGATAGCAGATAGAAGATATAGGAGATGATGGAAGCAACCGATATCTGCACATGCAAGAGCATCTCTCTGGTCGGGGAAGTTGATAAAGTAATTTTGCAACATTTGGTCGCAAAACAAAGTCAACAACAATGTTGTCCACACTAACACACTTACACATGTGTGAATGTGTATACATACATATGTCTGTTTGTTTGTATGTATATACAAATGTATATGTGCATGTAGTTAACGCGTTGATTACACAACGTTGTGTGTTGTCAACAAATATTTGTTGCTATATTGCATTATTAGTTTAGATGAGTTATGAAAAGTTAAATAATTGCACACAAAACTTGAAATTGTCAGTGAACTGACGGCCAAATAAATGGCAAAATGGAGTTTGGGGGGGGCAATGGGAAACAGGGAATGTTAGTGCTATACTTGGGACTGGGGTCGATGTCGGTGTCGGGGTCGGGTGGTTGGAGATGCGAGTGACTTGCTTTTTGCTGACGCACACAGGTTTTGCTGCCAATCCTTCTTGATTGCCGAAACGCGAAACAAACTTATAGCAAAAAGTCTTGACAAGTTTTTTTTCCTTTCGATATAATTTTTTTCTTTTTTTTCCCCTTGATACTCTTTACTTAGAATACTTGCCTTATATAGCAGCTTCTTACATTTCTTAAAAAAGGTTTAAAAAGGTTATTTTAATTTTTTAAAATAATTTAATTTGTTTCACTAATTGTAAGATAAAGCTATGCAACAGACAAAAAGATAGGGTATTCAATAAGCTTCTGTTTGCCAGTAAAACTTTTTCATACATATTTTTTTATTTATTTATTTCATTTCCTTCACAGACTCACACACACACACACACACGGCGAAAGATATACGTTTGTGTTTGGGCGGAGGTCATGTTGGTTGCTCCCCAGATAGTAATTATCAGTGGATTGTTGGCCCAAACAACTTTGACAAGTTTTTTTTCTCATGTTATTGCGTTATATTTTTTTAATCGAAATCGAGCAGCCAATGAATAAACTTGAGATTCATCTATCTGGTAAGCCATTTTCCTTCCCATATTTCCCACATTTGGCAGTTTTTTTGACTTAACTTAAACTTTTCGTCACAACTGAAATAATCTTAAGTAAAGTTTTTGTACATATATTCAAATTGTGCAGTAACTGATAAAATGTTATAATATAGTAACAAAAACGGAAATTGTTTCATCATCATTAAAAATGTGTCAAATGCAATCACATAAAATCAGTTTTCTTATCTTTTTCTTTTGTATTAAGCAAGTTCAAAGAAAGTCAGAAAATTCAGTTTTTCCATCATATCTAATTAAAGAGAAACACCAAATCAGCTTGGATCAGTTGTTTCATTAATAAAGATTTAAAAAGATAAACTAAGTGATTCGGTATGAGTCAAACAAAGCCTCTCTGACTGACCTGATTAGACTTTTAAGCCAAATAGTACCATAATTAGCAAGGATTTCTCTAATAAACCGTATTATTTAAGTATGTAAATCATCTCATTGGTCAAAAGTCTTTTTAATTAACAGATTTACAAAATAAGTAAAGCAAATTGAATAAAAAAGTCTGATTTAATCTAAACAATTTATCTGTTCTACACTCATTTCATCCATCCATCTTCCAATTTTATGTCCTATACATTTCATACATTTCTATTCATTAGGTAAATTATATAGAAATGAAATGACTGGAACCTTGAGTTTATCCTGCCTTTAAAGAATGAGAGCTTCTCAATGTCGTCTACGATTTTATATCAATTTTTCCTTAAAAAGTGAGTATTCCAAGGCAATTCTTCCATATATGTAAAGATGAGATGGGTTCACTGCTCTCTGATTCCTACTTTAACACTGCACTTTGATTATTGTACTGAGAGAGGCATGTGGCAGCTAAGAAAGAGCCACTCTTAACTCAGTGATGGACAATTGGGCAGTAGACTTCGTAGAGGCCGTGCAACAAGAAGAGAAGTGAAGATGGCGTTCGGTAGTTTTTATACCATACACCCATAGGGTGAAATGGTATATTAAAGTCGCCAAAATGTATGTAACAGGCAGAAGGAAGCTTTTCCGACCCCATAAAGTATATATATTCTTGATCAGTATCAACAGCCGAGTCGATATAGACATGTCCGTCCGTCCGTCCGTCCGTCCGTCCGTCCGTCCGTCTGTCCGTATGAACACGTAGATCTCAGAGACTATAAGAGCTAGAGTCACCAAATTTGGTACGTAGACTCGTGTATTACCTACGGTGATCAAGTTTATTTCAAATTTTTGCCACGCCCCCCTCCGCCCACGAAATTTAAACAAATTTGATTTTCTTAAAGACTATAATAGCTAAAGACATCAAATTTAGTATGATTAATCCTTTAGTAAGCGCGCACAAATTTGTTGCAAGAAAAATTTGCCACGCCCCCCTCCGCCCACGAAATTTAAACAAATTTAATTTTCTTAAAGACTATAATAGCTTGAGGCACCAAAATTTGGTATGTGTATTTGTTTAATAAATGCGCTCATATTGTATATGCAACGATTTTGCCACGCCCCTTTCCGCCCCCGTAATTTAGAAAAACTCGATTATCTCACGTAATTTTCTACCTTTTGTAATCAAATTTGGCACACTTGAATTTGATACTAATACCCAGCAAAACACCAAATTTGATCAAAATCGGACAAAAAACAACCAAGTTATGCATATAAACGTTTTTCCATAAGGCCGAAGTTGGTCGTTGGCTGGTGGGGGCGCTAGGGTGCTCGTATACTTGAGTGAGGGAGATTCTTAGATATGCTTGTAATAAAAAGCATGTGAAAATGCATCTGTTTAATAAATTTAAAATATTTGCTTTACTGGTGTATGGTATACCTAAGTCGGCGAGACGACTTACTTACTTAATTTAAATTAAACATTGACTTATAAGAATCACATGTATTTCACCTCAATTCTACATATTTAGTTAACCTTGTTAACTAAATCAAATCAAACTATCTAACTAAAAATAGTTTAAACAAATAGTGTTCAATTAACGTAAAGGTATATTTAAAAATCAATTCATTTGATTAACAAATATAGACCTACCATTAAATATCTTTTAATCAATTGATAAAATCATTTCACATATTTCTTTGCTCTCTCACAGCAGAAAATAATTTCAAAGTTTCTTCATATATACATATTAAGTTATACGTATATAAGTTATAAATGTTAGTACACATATGTACACGTAAGTTTGTATATATTTGTAACCTTATATATTTAGTTATCTCTCCAACTGACCAATATCCGCCTCTCAATATTGTCATCAGTGGATTGGTTGGGACAGGACACATCATTGGTTCTCAATACCAGAATGACAATGTGTGGGAAAGCAATGTGGGAAGAAGGGGCAGGAATTGGATAGTTGGGTCGTGTTGTTGTTGTTCATGATGCTGCTGCTGATGTGCTTGCCTGTAAGCATCATCCAGTGCTCCACCCTTGTCACACACACACACACACACACACACACACACACACACACACACACACACACACACACAAACACAAACACAATGTTAAGGAAATGAAAAATTCTTACTAAAATTCCCATCAACCCTTATTGTGCTCTAGGGCTTTTCGCCTTTACTTTTTTCGCATTGCCTTTTTTTATGCCCTCTTTTTAGTTTTGTATACCCTTGCAGAGGTTATTATATAATTAATCAGCTGTTTGTTACGGAAAAGAGGAAGAATTTTAACTATATATAATTTTGATTACTAACATGAGCGCTTCTTGTTTGTTTCAACCAAAAGTAAGTTAGACTCTTCAAACATTTGTTTTCGGATCACAAAATTCTCAATATATTTATATTCTAGGGATAATAACAAAATATTTAAATAAATTTGTATATTTAAAGGTCCTTTATTTGGAAGCTAAAAGCGTATGAGAATTTCAGACAAGCTTTCATCTAATGGTCAAAAAATCAAAGGTCATTTAAACTTCGGCTTTGCCTCAGTTTGCTTCTTTTAAGATTTTTTTATATTTTTTTTTGCCTTTTTCGCAGTTTGCTTCTTTTGTTGTTGTACTTTAGCTACTCTCTTTCTATATTTTTAACGAAATTGCCATATTGTGTGGACACACATGGAGTGTCCATATGTGTCTGGGTGTGTGTGTGTGTGTGTGTGTGTGCGGTGACAATAAACACACAATATGTAATAAAATCGGATGCGTTATAGAAAACGCCGCGGGCGCCATCAACTAGCGTAGATAATGACAATGACGATGACGTAGACGATAACGATGATGATGACAATGGCGATGATGACGTAGAAGAGGAGGAGGTTACAATGTAATGGACTAACTTACATAAAGTTGAAAAAAAAGACACGACTAAAGAATGGGACAGATGTATAAGCGAAGTACATCTTGTATTTATATACATATTTTATTTTAAACAAAAAATCTTTGTTTAAATCTAACAAGAATAGCTACTTTAATATAGAAGAAATTACCACATTTATACATATATCCCACTTAATTAATTGATCTAATATATGATTAATAAATTTCAATAACATAAATTTACTGCGCCGAAGTCCATATATCCTTGTAGTGCAGGCGGTTTTATGATCGCTAATTCCTTCATTAAATTTCCTTGCTTAAATTTCGATTTTAAAATATTTTCTCAAAATATCAAGCTTGATTCAATTAGGGCAATAAAAGGCTTGAATGACATATTTGGTGTCCCTGAAAGTTAAAGTGGTTTTTAATGAGGCTTATCCGCAAAATGACCGAGTTATGAGCATTTTTCTGTTTTTTGGACTTGTAATTTTTCCAAGATATCCTTGATATCTCGGCTCTCCGCAAGACTACCACGATGTCCTTTGCACCGCCTATAGTCCTTGATGATTCGAAACTTTTAACACGTCCTGATTCTTCAAAGGACTTACGAGATATTTGCTATTTTTTCTCCAACAGAAATGTCTTTTTATCTCAGCTTCCCCAAGGAAATTCCAGGATCTGTTAGTGTCAGTCGATGCAATTCATCAAGGACTACCATCTGACATCCTGCTCGTCCTTGAAATGGCTGAGTAATAAGGACATTTATTGTTTTTTTGCAATTAATAGCCATTTTTCTGACTAACCCCTTACAAAACTTCAAGTAATATTTTTGGAAGGCTATTGGAAGTCCTTGGATGCATATCGATAGTCCTGGTCCTGGAGGATTATTTATTCTGCTTATCTATAAAATATAAATATTAACAATAAACTCCACAAATTTTACAAACAAATAAAATAATCAAACTTTGAGCTACATTCCCCAGGCTTTAATACAATAATATTTAATATTGAAACTCCTAGAGTCAACATTTTTTAGATTTTTCAGATGTCCAAAAACTCTGATATCTCAGTCCACGCAATTCGGATCTATTAAACGATTTGCAAAATATTTTTTGAAGCGAAATAGTCTCTTTTTTAAGCTTTCTGCAGAAGTTTCCAGGATGTGATAATCTCACACAATTTGAATTACTAGCGACAAGTCTCTGGTAAATAAACCAAAGGAATTTATATAGAATTTACATTTATTTATAAATCTATTAAAAGTACTCTTTTGATTACGAAATTCGAAACACAATTCGGGTTGTTTGATATTTTGCATAACCAAAAAATATAAATCGTTTCCTGTGCGGATACTATGAATGTAGTAAACGATGCTTAAGTTAGAGAAAAATTTCTGTATGAATCCGTAAAATTTGGACATATTCAGCTTATCCTTTTCTCCATGTCTGTCGCTCATTTTGCAAAATTTTCTTTCCTTAATTTTTGCCATGCATAATTGATTCCTTTTTTTTTTTTTGTATCTGCTTGTGTTCTTCTATTCATTCATTTACATATTTATGTGTCTTGTTGGGCATTAAAGAGCCGTGTTGTTGTTGCTGTTGTTGTCGAAGAAACTATTTCTGGGGAAAAACTAATTAAAATGTTTAACAGTTTTTTGGCCAAATGTCGAAAAGGAAAGACTTTCCGGACAAAACTCATGACAACTAAAGTCAAATAGACTTAAATGCATTCTGGACAGCTTGGTAAACAAAACAGCTTAGACCGGAGAGATGGAGAGACAGATAGACAAACAGACAGACCGAAAGACTGGGTAGGCCAAACAGCCGTAGAGTGGCAGAAACAGCCTAGTAAAATCAAGAACTAGAACTGCAAATAGGCAAACAAGAAAACGAATGTCAAATAAATAAATATTAAGTATTTGCAATTTGTTTTCGATATTTGCTAACTAAAAACTGTAAAAGCTAAATAAGAATGGGCAGAGAGGGAGAGAAAGAGAGAGAATAAGAGAAGATGTATTAAATGATTAGAGACATCATTGTTGATTTTAAAATAAAGAGACTAAAAAGTGTATATACGACTTACATTAGATATGGCAATTCGTTAAAGAGGCAAAAACTTTAGCTGCCACTTCTTGTTCCACTTAGCTCACATTTCATGAACGAGTCGGTGGCGGAGGGTTAGCATACAAAAGACAAACTTAATTTGCCCCCCGCCCCGTGGAATGGTTAGCATCGTTCTCCTTATCCTGGCATTCTCGCAGCTGCACATAATTTAATTACCGCAAGTCGAAGGCATCTCTAACCAACTTCAGCCACTCTCTCTTCCTTTATCCTGTTGCTTCTGCTGTGTTTGTGTCTGTGTGTGGCAACAATGAAGTGCAACATGTTTGGAATAGCAATTAAGTCGATGAAGCCAAATCCCTTTCAAGTAAAAGACAAACTCTATCTGACACTTTTCTGTCTTTGCTAGCCTAATTTTCTTCTTTTTTTTCCTTGGGTCGCATACACATTTTGTGAGCCTGCCGTGGGGCTAAGATCTTATGTGACCTTACGTTGTCCCTAACGTTGGGCGCCAATTTTGATTAGACCATCGCAAAATTGTCGGTCTTCCATCTGTGCGGCATCTGTTTTAACATCTAAAGGCAAACCCCTTGACCAAATGTCTGTGCATAGCTAGAAGGAAGATCAACCTTTAGACATCAATTCACTGAAATCCATTCACTCATTCATTCGTTCACTCGTTCGTTCATTCGTTGTCCCCTTTTGCATACGCATGCCTTTCTGCAACATTTGGCTGCATGGCATTGGATTGCCTCCTAATCTAGCTTGTTGGTTTGGTGTGTGTTTGCCTGCTAGATGTTGCATTCGCTTCATTACCCCATGCTACGTCCTGCAATTGTGGCACCGCAAACAGAAACACACGCCAGAGCGATTCCCCTTCCCAGATCATTGAATGATGCGTTTGATAATTTACAGCTTTTACTGATTGCACACATGCCTCCTCCACATGGTTACCTTCAGTCATCATCATCATCATCAGCAGGAGCAAGAGTAGCAGCAGCAGCAGCAGCAGCAGCAGCAGCAGCAGCAGAAGCATCATCAGCCAGCAGTCAACACATCACATCGTTACCTTCCCTGCCCACATCACAGAATTAATTCTGCATTAATTTGCTTTAATTGCAGCAGCCGGAGCGAAAAACTTTAACGGCCACTTCCGCTTAATTTCACCGCATGTAAACATAACCATGACATTTAGTGTGTGTGTGTTTTTTTTCCTTCTATTTTTTTCTGTTTATTTTTTTTTTTTGTGTTTTTTTTTTTTTGGTGGGTGGGTGGCTATGATTTGCTTTGTTGAAGGGTTTGTTGCTTGGTGTGGGTTAGTTACTTTCGGCAACGGGAATGAAAATGGAAAATGTGTATGAGAAAGAGAGAGAGAGAGAGATTCGCGTCGTCCATTGCAATTCCGGGTCGCCCCATTTAAGGCCACACTCGGTTGCGCCAGTTGCCAACGCCATTTTCCATTATCCGTTAGTTTTGCGCATTTCCGGTTCATGCGATTGCCGTCGCCGCCATTGCCAGCGCTGCTGCAGCAGTTGGAGGTTTCGCAGTTTTCAGTTTTCAACTTTTAGTTGTTGTTGATTTTTGTTGTTTTCTGTATTGTCGTCTCGATGTCTTGCGGAAAGGCCCAAAAAGAGACGTAGTCACACAGCATTTGAATTGGGTTCGCCGTGAATACCACAATTTCGTCTCATCAAAGGCATTACCTTTCTGGCCACTCTATTCACTTACGAATTAAAGGCGAGCGTCTTGATCAAAGGGGAAAACTTGAAAATTGAAAGTGTGTACTTACTTTTTTAACTATTTAGAAAACTTTAATGTTCTGAATTAAAAAATCATTCTAAGGTCATGACCATCTTATAAAGTCATTATGATAAATAAAGATAGACAATGCAATTTCTAAAAATATGAACAATTTTTACTGTTAAAGGTCGTCCTGAAAATTGGGATTATTTATTAACTCTCTAAGGCTCGAAAGTTTTGGAAATTTTTTAAACTTCGAAATAAACAAAAGTAACCCTAAACCTAAAATAATTTTCTAAATAGTTAAAAAAATGCATTTTATAAAATATCAATAAAAGTGCCTCAAAGCACAATCTTAAGTCTTAGAGGTTTAAAATTTCCATATATTTTTTTTAAATATGATAAAAGATTCTATTGTAACTTGACTACGCCACTGGCGGCACAAATAATTTTCACAGGAGTAGCAGCAGGAACAGGAGACGATGCAGCAGCCTTGCCGCCTAGCATGACCTCCAATTGGACCCAAACACAATTGCTGTTGAATTTTTAATGCGTTTCGAGTGTTGCTGCGGTGTCCGATTCCTGGGCAGTTGTTGTTGCACCGGGATGCAGGCTGAACGCAACATATATACATAGATCTATATACATATGTATATATATATATATATATATATATATGTATAGGTATCCAGACACATACATATATTTTTATATATATGTATGTAAAAGGAGCTGAAAAGGCGGAGAAATGGATGGGAGAATTGTGTTAACCAAGCTAGTTTCATTTTGGTAGTTGTAGAAATCAAGCAATTGTAGTTTTTAATTAAATTTTTATACCAGTTTCTGTTTCTTGTTCGTTACGCTCTCCTATAATTTCTTCCACCCATATATATATATATATATGTATACACACATATGTATATAGCATTCATAGATTTACCTATGTATATTGGTTAACTCAGTCAGGCAACCAAAAGCTAAAGTTTAAAGCTTCTACTCTTAGGAGACTGTGTTTTTTTTTTCTTTGTGGGGCAAAAGTCAAGGTTTCTAACCCCCTACCTCCACCTGTTATCTTACCTACTCGTTTCACGTATGTATATTGCCACACGCCGCTTTCGAGGCAATACAACACACTGAACTTTGTTATGCCCCATTTTATAGGGAATATGTATGTGTGTGTGTGTGTTTGTGTGCTTGTGTGTATGTCGTCTACATTCTCAGATATATATCAGTGGCGTGAACAAAGCCTTATCCCCTCTACCTAACTCCTTCTCCTGCCCAAGAGCTACTTGTTGGGTAAAATTGGGTTGCTCTGGTCTGGTCTGGACTGGTCGGGCTTGGTTTGGTTTGGTCTGGTCTGGTCTCCTTGGCAGCAAGAACAATAACAACGACAACAACAACAAGAAGCCAGCATTAACACCATCAAAGTTGGTAAACAAAGATACAGCACGTATCTAATAAAAGGCCACAACGTGATGCCAGCGGTGGTCGCGACAATCGGTGGACGCGAAACTTACAATTAGAGATGCGTAAGCTCCAACCATCTGGTAGGAAGTATGAAAAACAACAGTAAGATACATGTTATCTATTTATGATCTAAGGATCATTATCTTAATTCGCTTAATTTACTGCAAACTGTTACCAGTAATTAAGTATTTTGAATCATCGATCGATAGTTATTTTTCTAACCAGTTGTCGGTGTATAATACATATGTTTATGGTTAACATACTCTCATCTCTATTGTCTATGCGAGTTTGTAACTGAGATTTCCTGTCAGTGGTTGCAATGTTGTCGCCGTTGATGTTGCTCTTGCTGTTGTTGCTCGACTCATACAATTTTATGCGTTTGGCTGTAAGACAAACTGGTTGAAAACAGACAGAGGCAGAGACACTGAAACGAAGACGGAGATGGAGACACCGAGTTGTTGGTCCTTTCAGCGCTCTTGCCAGTTGATATCCTGCTTAAGGATGCGCTCAAGTACTTTCAAGTCACTTGGCAGCTGCTTAAGTTAACTTTTACTTGGCTTTGTGCTATGCGCGGAAAGGGACAAATATAAGTTATGGCAAAGGCGAAAGAGGGGAAAAGCAAAGAGACAGATACGGACACAGACACTGAGGCGGAGAAAACAGAACGAGATCCAGCAATGAAGTCAGAGGCGGCGGATAAAGATTGCCGTGAATGTGTTTCAATGTTGACGCAACGACGGAAACGACGCAACACACCTTTCTACCAAAAACATACCCAGGACAACTGTCAACAACTCTTGGCTGCTTGCTGCCTGCTGACTGCTGACTGTAGCCTGTTGCCTGTTGCCCGTTGCCAGTTGCTCTGAACTGCACTTGACTCAAGTGGCATTCTCTACTTCAAAGCAGCAAAAGTGTCGCCGCAACAGTTGTGGTTGTCTGTACAACACAACTGGCACAACCATATGCTACTCCTAACAACAACAACAACAACAACAAACAATGATGCTGATGCTGATGCCAATGCCACAAATCCATTGGCCAATGCCGCATTAGATTACACTTGAAGAAATAATGGAAATAATGAACCATAGTAACCTTTACACTTCAGTTAAAATTCTTTAGTATGACAAATAGCGCATTTTTAGACATAAATCTTTTTACATTAGAAAAGACAATAGGAACCGAATAATACTATTTGTATAAAACTTTTGTATGTCACACCACAAAGATAGAAAATAATACGACAAAATTTCAAATTTCAAGAAACAAAAAAAAAAATAAAACAAAAAACAACAAAGAAAGCGAAATGGCAACAACCAAGTTTTGGCCAAACTGTTGGAAATGTAATTAAGAAAAAAGCTTGAGACTCTATTATTAATTACTTTACTTAGCATTGTTTAATTTCACCTTCAAATATTTGTACGTCTGAACTGGTGGGGACAAAGAAGAGAAAGAGAGATTCTCACTCTTTCAGGTGAATGGTAAATGAATTCTTTAAGTTTAGTTTAAAATATGCTTTGATTTAAAACAGGTTTAGTTCACTATTGAGTTAACGATTTAATCAGTATTAAACAAGTTAGTTCACTAATCTCAGCCATTACTAACTATATAAAGGGCAATTATCAAATTGCAATTTAAAAAAATTGCCATTACCATTATTATTATTATGCTTTGCCCTTTTTCTGTTGGCTATTTATTTCGGTTTGAGATTTCATTTAATTTCAATGCCAGCCAAGATATGGCACTTGGCTAACCGCATTGTTTTGGCCATTTACTTCCTGGGTGTTTCATATCCTGCTGTTGGCTTTAAGAAATCCCCAAAAACGAAGACACTGATGCACAGTTTCGCAAACGGAAGAGACGAAACAGTGGTAAATGCGGTTATAAAGGTTAAGTTAAACTTCATTTGAGCTGCTTCTGCTGCTGCTGTTGCTTTTGTCTTTCATTGCGTTTCGTTTCGTTTCGGTTGGCTTTGGGTTTTTGCTCCTTCAAAGTGCCTTAACGTATTTTTGGCTACGTTTCGCTTTGCGTGTCGAGCAATGCGCGGAATGCAAAAAAGCAATACACAGGGACGACGGCTCTTGGTATAAATGCTTTCTCTCACTGGCCTGACTCTGACTCCGACTCTGACTGTGTGACTGGCTTCTGCTACCGGAAATACTTGAAATTTTTTTGGGCATTCAACTCGAAAAGAAAAAAATGAAGAAGGAAACAAAAACCAAAAACCAAAAAATAAAGAAACTTAAAGGAAAACAACAACAATCAAGAAGAAGAAAAAATATAGAGAAAACAATTTAAAGAAAAAGTAAAAACGGAACTTTTGCCTTTAAGTGAAGAAGAATATGGGCAAAATTTCGACATTCGGATCACTTTGATAATGTCCTGCGGACTTTGTTGTCGGACTTCCAATTGCCTTTGCCACCGATGCGACTCGTTGCCGCACGAACACTGATGGCAAGGCCGGAAGCCAGAACCAGGACTCGTTGCTAGAGTCGTTTACGAACGAGACATGCACACACGCACACATACACAAAGACACACCAACAGAGAAAAAGACACACGAAATGAAAATGAGCCAATTGAGACGAAGCAGATGGCAACATGTTGCTAGCAACATTATGAATGTTGCACTGAAGTGGGCGCTTTGGCAACAAATGGATTGCCCATTACTAATTATTAACGCAATTATGTATTACTATTGCAGGACGGCAAGTGAATAATCATGACAATGAGTTGGGAAACATGAATCCAGTTAGCACATTCTAATACAGGAAATGATGAGTCGAATGTAATATTCTGCGCCTTGTCACGTCCCTCTATTAATTCGTAACGATGCAAATTAGCTAACAGAATTATGAAAAGAACAGGCACGCGCCATTCTTTGCTGCACTTTCGCTCATTGTCATCGTTGCCATCATAATTATTACTATTATTATGCTCATCATCATCATAATCATCAGCATCGTCATGAGGATTGAATGGAGAAGTTTGCCCTGTGTCAGTGCCCTTCTTCTACATCCTTCGGGTTAATTATAGTTTCTTCTTGCAGTTAATTAAGTGAAAACTTAAGCTTATCCCATTCAAGCATCTCGGTTTCTCTCCGTGTCGCTACTCGCTATTCATCACTTTGGCCAGTTTTGCGCAGACTGCAAAACTTCTGTTTTAATTTATGCACAAAAACTCATTACGCCAGTTGGTTCTGCTGATGTCTGTGTCTGTCAAAGCATTGACAATCCTTCAGCAAGATCCTCTCGTACTCTCTCTCTCTCCTTCTCTCTCTGTCATTGTCTCTCTGTTGCTCTACTTCTCTTGTTTCATGCAGTTTAACCATCTCTTCGTTAATGGGATTTTCGTTCCGATTTCCTATCCTGTCAATCGGCATCACTATCGGCAAGGAAATGCAAACTGCCAATCGTGAAACAAACAACAACAAAAAGAACCTTATAAAACAATTCCTTGAGTTCCAGATCTTTCAAAGAACTGCAATGCAATTGTCGGAAATTAAAATCAGCGCTCAAAAAGGAAATTGAATTCGCAACAACAAAAAAAAGCACCGAATGAAGTCAATCTTAACGTACTTTCAAAGGCGTAATCTATAATCCCATTACAAAACCAGATTGATGTAATAAGGACAAGAGTTTCAGTTTGTCCTTTGACAACTTCAGGATTTACGATCAGAATTCATTGTGCGAGCAGGTTACATATATTCTATGGCATATTTGGTAATCAACATCTTTATCTCCCCCGTCGAAGGGCGTTCAATTGGTCAACTCTTGTACACATACTTATCCCTTATCTCTATCTCTCTGTATCCATTGTAACTGTGATTTTGTCCCCAATGCCATAAAGTATGCAATACTCGATGTATATCGTGCTGAATTCAGAATTCCCACCTATAATCATCATAATGGCAAATTATATATAATAATAAAATATTTCGTGTTTGAACTAACAAACTTCAGAAACACTAACACATGTTTGTATCTGTGTCTGAGTGTGTGTGTGTGTGTGCGTGTCTGCGTTTGTTTGTTTGTTTGTATATTCTTCGTACGTGTTAGTCTCATTCAGATAGATTTACAGATAGATTCCAGTAGTAGAAGAAAAAAAAATTATTGAAAAAGAATTCCTTTTGCTTTACTTTCATCTCTCTAAGTAAGAAATAGATATACGAGTTGAGAGAAGGTTAAAATCCTTTTTACTGCCACTAAATAAGTCTGGCGGGGTGAATTTTTTTTGACACCCCCCTCCCCGACAAGTACATATACTCCCACATACATACAGATATCGACGGCGTGACAATGGCCCGTTTCCAAATCAATCGTCTGCGTGACTCCTTTTTCTTTCAACCCCCCTATTACCCACCGTATTCGCTCCCCGTAGCCCCTTGATGCTTCTATCAATCCTGGCTACTGCCTTTGTGAGCTGCATGCAAAATTAGTTCAAGCGGATGGCAAAATCAAATGTTTGGAGACCTTGAGTTCGAGGTGCCGACCATTCCTATTCTTATACTCATTCAGATGCCCTCACTTTCCCCTCCCTTTCTATTCCTTCTCCTGGCTCAATTGCCACGACGTTGTCCGCTATCAACGCTGGCCAACCGTGGCCATTCCACGCTGCTCGTTCGTTCTCGATATCCATTTCCGGCACTCAACCAAAAAATCGCTTTCAATGCAATGCGTGTATTATCCCATATCCATATCGATTTCTATATATTTCATTTCATTTGATTTAATTTTTGTTCGTTTTTCCTTTCTTTATTTGTTTCCCCCAGCCTCCGATCCGCTTTTTGCAAATTAAGAAATATATAAATTACTTTATAGAAATATCGAAAGAGGAAATCCATGGTTATCTCGCAGTCAGAGAGGCATTGCGTGATTTCCAATAATTTTGCGATGCACAAAGTTAAAAGGTTTTTCTTTCCTTCTTTTTTTTTTCTTCTCTCCATATTGCCACTCTCCACCTCTCCACCTCACCTTAGTCAGACAATTTGCAACAACTTTTCTCCGTTGGTTTCTTTTTTTCTACCCTTTTTTTTGGCGGCCGGTGAAGCGACCACAAGGCAGTTGCCTCAAACTTTGGCTTCAGCTTCGGCTTTGCCTGCCTCTTTTATATGGTAAAGTGTTTCATTTCCTTTGTGCCATGCACATACTTTCATACACACATACACACCGGGGTAAGGAGCAAAGGCTGGGCCAGGAGGTTGGGCTTACCTCTTAAAGTGTGGCTAGCGCGGTTTCATTCTCCACCTCCACTTCCACTCGAACGACTCCCGCAAAGTTCAAAGCGAACATTTTCGATTTCACCATTAATTAACGTTAGTAAATTAGCGAGGCAACATTTTGCAATGGATAGCATAAAGTTCAGATTCCAAACTGGCTTATTAACCGATCGCATTCTATAGAAACTCCTATGCATATATATGTGCAGTCACAGAAACTTAAGCCCCAAATCAAAATATAGGAACTCTTTGAATTTCTCTAGAATATGACGTTTACTTAAAAATGCTTTCAAAATATGTTTAAAGCGAAATCGACTTCTGAGAAATAAGTGATAGGTTGGTTGTTTCAAACATTTCTAAAATGAATACGGAATAATAAGTGCAGGATAATATATGTTTGAAATATTTTGAAAACTCTTAAAAACTCGTGAATGTGTAACTTTGACAAATTTTAACAGCTTTTAAACTAAATTCTGAATTCAAACTGGCAAAAGAAGGCAAATTGACCAAATATTTATGGTGAAAATAGCTGAAACGAATTAGCCTTCTAAATGATTAGGGAACTATTTCTCTACTTCCCACCTTCCTATGCTATGATAGATTTGGCAAAAATAAATTCGACTTCCTAAAAACTTTCATAACATATTGTTTTGTTTTATTTTTCTTTTTTGCAATAAAAATCGCCATTGATAAGTAATTTTATTCGAAAAAAAGAAGGAGAGTGTAGCGAGAAGGAAAAAAGCGAAACTCATCAGCCAAAAAATCTCTCTACTTAGGACAACAAGAAATCAACACAACTTACAGAAACAACAGCTGGCAGAAGGCTGATAATACCCAGAAATACAGAAGCATTGAGAGAAGGTGGAAATAGAAGAGGTGGGTGGGAACGAGGGGAACATGATGTTGGAATCAAGTGACATTAAAGACACATCAGAATTTATCAAAATCGAAACTAATAGAAAAAGTTATATGACAACAGTTTGTGGCGGCAACAGCAGTAGCAAGGGAAGAAGATTTTTTTTTGTTCTTGTCACATTTTTGATTCTGATTTTTATTAAATTTAAGGAATTTTGAGTAGAACTTTAATGGTAGCAAAGCTATTTCTATGTCTGTTGCACATAAAAATGATTTAACTGCATTATGGAGTGACAAGTCCAACAGTAAGTGGGTGGTTTGCTTGACTCAATCACCTCACCATTTCTAACCTGGTCCAATGCTTTGGTCCATGCTCATGGCCATGTATCAAAATGATGACTGCCTGGTGGGCAATGGCAACTTTCATTTCAGTTGCAACTTCGTTATGACCGTAAGCATCTCACTCTCTCTCTCTCTCTCTCTTTCACTCTTTCTCTCTCTATCTCTCATTCTCTTGCGTTTTATTTGCCCAAGACTAAGTAGAATTCACAGACCAAGACAAAAGTCCAAATCCCGAGTCCAGGTCCGAGTTCGAGTCCGAGTCTAACTTCAACTTGTACTCTGGACAATGGCAATAGCAACTGCATCTGCATACTTAATGCATTTTCATTTTATTTCATTGCCCTCGTCTTGTTCGACGTCTTCATCTACTTACTTACTCTATGCTGTCTTCTCCCCCTCGCCCAACCAATCCCCCTTTCATTCACTCTGTTTCTGTCTATCGCTCTTTGGCTATTTGCTCTATGGCTTGTCTTGTGTTTGCTTACTTTCATTTGTTTACTTGTGTTTCATTCGGTTAAGTGCTTCCTTGATTGTTTCGCCCGCCGCGCAATCTTACGTTTTCCAGTTCTTTTGGATTTCTTTTTATACCCTGGACAAATTATCAAGACGATGGCAAAGGCATATTTAAATCTCCAAAATTGAAAAAACTCAAGAAATCCTATATAGAACATCTGAAAAGACGATATTTTTCGGAGTTTGTTCCTATCCTAATCTTTTTTTCAATGTCAATCAATTTCTTAAGTTTTGAAAGTCGATAAACATCAATACCATCTTAGCCGAAGGTCCTGTCAACTAGTGCTAGTCTAACAATAAGATTGATTTCGATGCCAACAAATGTTTTTCAATTTGAACCCGACATAACAATAATCAAATGAAATCGAAGTCGCCTATTGGATCGAATTTTTGAATCAATACTTTGTTGAAAAACAGTATCTTACTGTCGATAAACTGTTAATTAAAGGCATCAATCATATATATGTACATATTCTGGTATGTATCTTGAGCAAGATTGTTGCTCGAAGTTATCATCTGCTGCTAACTAGAGTTTAAGCCAGATAATCAGCTTGGCCTGTTAACTTTACTTACATACATACATGCAGTATATACATATATACTTATATTGTTGTTTTGGTTTTGTTGATGTTATTGTTACAATGTGTTGGTTGCAAAAGACCCTTTTTGACACCAATTGGTTATTTATGCATGTATATCGGACCCGATTTGCATAGTTTATCCTCTTCGTTATTGTTGTTGCTATTGTTGCTGCTATTGTTGCTGCCTGTTATCGCCCTATAGGCAATGGCCATAAATATGCAGCCTTTATGCATACATTATTTTAATGAATTATTGATTTCGTTCAATTGTCAGGATTCGCTCAACGAATACTGCCCAATAGTGTATGCATATATAAGCTCAAGTATATGTACATACATATATGCATAAATAAATAGTATACATAGATCGGAGGCATAAATTTTCAATGTTTGTAAAGTGTAAGCTGGAAAAGTGAAGTAAGTAAATTGTCGCCACGACTTTGGTTTACCATGCACATAGTAAAAATAGCAATTGTAGCTCTAGAACTAGAAGTTACTTATTAGATTCTGCCGACTTTAATATACCATTTCATACTCTGTACATACATGGTATGAGAAAAAATTCATAAAATAAAATATAAGGCAAAGATAACTATTTTTCATATTCCACAGTTGCCTATATCCTTTGTTCTGAAAGTATCTCTGACCTATAAAATTGATAAACACGGGTATAAAAATGTTAACATTAAGCGATAGATTCATTAGACTTTCAAATGATTTAATGACATGACAAAAGAAACAAATTTAATGACTTTCAACTTTTAGACAGGAGAGTAAAATAGTTACAAAATCAAATTATAGAAAAATCCTTATTCTAGATTAACGCTAAAAAAAAAATTATGAGCTACCCAAGAGAAGATTGCAAGCTGGTGCTAAAATTTTGCTCGTTAGTGTAATAAAACTTTAAGCCATTTCTATACAGAAAATGTTAATTGCTTTAAAGAAGATATTTGAAAATGTATTGGAAGAAAAGTGACAATACAATCAAATTTCACAGAAGTATATTTGTTTTTTTATTATTTTTCAAAAGAAGTTTTTTTCTGTCACTTGAAAGTGCGACCTTCCTATTTTGTGAAGGAGTCAAAAAGTGCATCGTTTTATCACTAACCATAGAATATTCTATGGTTAGTGGTTTTATGCTTTCAAATGTTTCACTTTGCCATCTTTTGGAAAATGTGTTGCTATCTAAAAAATAGAGAAGAAATTATGTTCTGAAAGTTTCTCTGATCACTTCGGTAATTGTACTTGGGTGCTTGCCTCTGACGTGTAATAAGAGCCCAAGAGCAGAATAAGGCAATTGAAAATAATGCAGAATATTCAGCAGTCCACATGAAAACTCCCCCCTACCCCCGTTGAGTGTATCAAATAGTTCAATTTGATGTATGTATATATGTATGTATATAAATCTTTATGTATCTGCTTATGTGCGTAGTGAATTGTATGTGTATTTGTATCTATGGGCTAATGTGTTTTCTGGTTATTATTGTTCTTGTTGCTGCTTTTACTTGTAGATCCATGTAATTTATAATACTTATAATGCTTTATATGCATATCCACATATCTACACACATAAATATACCTATGTATGTATTTTTTTATTTCCTGGATGAATGAATATCTTAGGTATTGATAACTAACTAGCTGGCCAAACAACGGCCATCAGCCTTTTACTCCAGCTCTATAGCTAAAATTTCATATACAATTGGTGGGAGATGGGGAAAGGCCTGAAACTTTCATGTGGTTTTTGTGGCCTAAAATAGCACTTTGTCTGGCTATGGGTATGTGTATGTGTATGTGTGTGGGTGTGTGTGTGTGTGATTGTGTGTGCCAAAAGGAGACAGCTTCTGCCGAACCCATTAATGGAAATAATGGTGTATCTATTCAATTATTTCAATGCCTTTACTGTACGAACAGAGTGCGTGTGTGTGAGGAAGGGGTAAAGGATATGTATATTCCTTGCTTTGGACAAAGGTAAAGGTAATTGCGGGCGGTAGAAGACTACAAGGGGTTGTCAACTCTAATGGAAGGCAAGAAACCTTTTTTATGGACACAGGCCACATACTATACAAGAAAGATGATAGAAAATTTCATTTCATGTTCGTGATATGCCTGTCCCTGGCGTCACGCTGACATCGCTATCCATTCTCCGCACACACACACATACACACCCACACACACACACACACACACCGAGAGATAGACACAATTACGTAGATAGTCCTATTATTTATTATATTAAAAATCCATTAGTGATTTTTGAAACTTGTGGTCGCTGCCATCTTTCATTTTCATTTTCCATTTACATTTTTGCTGTTTTTTTTTATAATACATATATATTTTTTTTCTATAGCTTTTGCCCGAAAAAGCCAAAGTGACGTCAATAAAACTGTCGAATGTCGCCATATTGTGGCCACTAATTGCATTTTGGTTGAGCCAGCTATCGATGGATATGGATGGCTGCCTAAAGCTGGCTAGCTAGCCGGTTGGTTGGTTGGTTGGTCGGTTTGAAGGTTTGGCTGACAATGGGCATCGTTTAGATGCTGCAACTGAAGCTGCGTTCCCTTTTTTCGTCTCTCTCACCCCTGTTTTTTAAGAAGGAAATGTTTTCACAGTTAGTTGCAGCATTTTTCGACTGCACTCGATTAAAGCTAACTCTATCTTTCTATTTCTCTCACTCTCTCTCTCTCTCTCTTTCTCTGGCCACGCCTACTGTTGCCCTCCGCTTGCATGCTCACTTCATTTTTTACGCGCTCATCAACAAAATGAGATAAAGCGTCAGCGACACAAACTCGCGCCATTAATGCATAAAGTGGCTGTAGATAAGTGCGAAAACAGGGCAAAAATAAATGAGAGAGGGTTGGGGTGGGATGGGGAGGGGAGGAGAGAGGATGGATAGTATGGAGGGTAGAGCTTCAAGTACTAATGCATACATACATATATCTCTTAGTGCTATCTCTTTCGCCTTGTGCCGGGGATTAAAGTTTGCTTGCATAATTCCAGGCGCATAATGAAGCAGCCAACAGGACGGCAAGGACAACGAAGACACCAACGACAACATAAGGATATGGCATCTTAAGGAAACTTCAATTGCAACTGCATTGAAGCTTGGCAAAGTAAAATCTTTCAAATTTACACCAAATTTGAATATTCTCTTAGTTAAATGGATTAAAAAAAAAGAAGAAAAACAAAAAAAATTAACTAATTCTATCTGATTGGGCTCATTATGAGAGAAAAAAGAAATTGAAAAGCATTCACGACATGCTTTTGCTATTGTTGTTTTTGCTGTTATTGTCATTGTTGATTCTCTTCTTCAAACATCACAAAGGCTGCTCAAGTGTGTCTTTGATTTGGTCGAAACGTATCGAAATTGTTATCCTTTCTGAAGAGATTCCCCCCATTCAATCTTTTAACGTGATAAACTGCTTAATGCACTGAAACAGACTGAGAAAGCCAACGGGCTGGACCAAGGGCGAATGTGAATGGCCAAATGGTCGAATGAGCTGTGTGAAAATCGTGTAAGCGGTGGGGGGGGGGTATAAATGATGACCAGGGCCAGGATTGTGGGCGGCTTGGCCGAATGACCCTTACCTTCTCAGCTAAATTCAAAAGCCCACTTCGGACTGCCTTTCTTTCCAATCTTGTTGTGTCAATGTGAATGAGATTTACTAAGTAAATTGGACTTGAAATGCTTCGGCCAAAGGCACACAAAAGATACCCATCATACGAAAACACCCACACACACATCAGATGAAAGGAAAGCCAAATATTATATACTTTGAACTTAATGTGTATTAAAATCGAATTTAAAAGATTTCCATCATCTTGTGTTTTCAGGGAACATTGCCAAGTTTATTATAATAATAAATAAGATTGATCTAGGCAAAAAAAATAATCGAAATAACAATCTCATAACAAATGAACATTCATACTAGTTTCTAGGCCTAAACATCTAATAGAAACCTTTCCTACATGAAACTGATTGAAGATATTGATCAGCAATAGGAGACTTAATAAAAAATTGAAAGGAATCATAGTTTGTCATTATTCGTTTTTGTTTTTAGTTAGTTATGCGCTTTTAAATTGATATAAAATAAACAGAGATTCCAAATTAGTTCAACTAAATTGTCTGTTGATCAATTTTTCTGTAATTTTTCATACACAATATTTTTAAGAAATAATAATTAAAATCCAACTTGAACCCTTGATAAGAATTATTGGCTGTTATTGTTTATTAAATAGGTTTCATAATGCTATAAAACACTTAAGATGAAGAAACTGTTGTAGTATCCGTATCGGTGGAAGCTTCAGTGGTTGTTGTTGTAGTAGATGTAGAATTGGATAGTGTGCAATTTGGTGGAAGACCCCAAGGATTTCCTGGGCCGCCTTGTGGACCGCCCTGTGGACCGCCCTGTGGACCACCCTGTGGACCACTTTGTTGTCCATTCTGAGAACCTCGACGTCCACCACGGAAGGGTCCTTGAGCAGCAGCCACAGCCACCAAGGCAATAAGTACGAGAACAATATAAAAGCGCATATTCTTTGATTTTTTTCACTTAATATGTTTAAGTACTTTAATTTGGTTAACAAGAAACTGACTTATTTCAATGAGCTAACACGAAGCCTATTTATACTGATTCTGATGCAAAAGTTTGTGCGCGCAATTAAAAAACAAAAATAAAAAATAGAAACAGAAAATTCCCCCTACCTGCGTGCTAACTTTGTCTGCTCTGACGTCATTAACTATTCTAAAATTTCCCATGAATAATTTTTCAACAAGCTATCGTCATGCATATACATACATTTGTATGTGTTCAGCTGGTGCTTTGGTGAACCTCCAAAGAACTGACTACAATGGCAAAATAATACAAATCAGCAACTTTTGACTTTATGTACATAGGTACTTCAATTTGGTGGTTCAACATTCCGAAATAAATATTTAAACAAAATACTAAACGCCAACAAATTTTAATATTTGAACAACGTTTATTTATTGTTTACATATATTACAATATGAGTCTTTATTTGTTTATTCACCGTTTCAACAAAAAACACATAAACAGATAGTGTAACTACCAAAAGACAGCTTTGTTTTAAGTAATGGTGCCTAAAAATTGATCAAAAAGTAGTTAAAGTATCACAGCGAAAGCCTCGCCTTCTTAAGCTTTAAATATTAGTTCTCAGTTGTCGCTTTTATCGGTTCGCTGATTCAATTGTTAGCTTTCTTCGTTTCGAAGGCGCTGATTTATTTTGCCTTTTTAAGAACGATTTTCACCTTTATCATTATCGATAATTTACCCCAATAAACACTACTAATGACAATCGGTAGAAAAAAAGGGTACGGGTTTTATCAATAAACCAAAATATGAGTCCTTATCCAAATTAGAAAATCACTTTTCAATGCGAAACTTAAGACACTAAAGAAAATAGGTTAAAATCGTCTTTTTAGAAACTTTTGGTCAATCTAGTGGATTGAATCTTCTTAATTTTTGAAGCAAGAAGTATTTTAATCAAACAGCAGTTTATCGTATTTTCAAATTGTAGACATCAAACACTTGAGTATTTAGAAAAATAGTTTGAAAGCTCGAAAGCTCTCTTTCAACACTCAAAGAAGAAATTAATTCATTTTTTTCTGAACTTTGAAAAAAAAAGTATTCGAATTTTTTGTTTTTTAACTAAGGCCTTAATAATATTAAGCTTTTTTGGAACATTATGCTGTTCTCTGACATTTTTTACTCCCGAAAATATAATAAGCCATATTTCAATTTAAAACGGGATTTAAAAGCATTAAAAAGAGATATCACTTTCGAAACTGTTTTCAAATTTGGAAACGATTGTCAAAGTTAAAAGTTATTGTACATTTTTCAGAATTTTTCGACTTCAATTTTTGTCAATTTATTTAGACTGTATTTTCGTGTATGAATAAACAATTAATCAACCTTTCAGCGATCACAAATATTGGTTTAGAGTGCGGGGCCTTCAAAAATCGACGGCCTCTAGCATTTGGAAGCCTGCTATATAGCCACTTCTACACTAGCTTTTTTTTATAGAATGTTTTGTACTGGAAATACGACCTTTCAGTATTGCTTAATCAAGGAAGAAACGCCACCTGCGACGGAGCTCAAACCCGAGATGAACTGGATTATAGTTTGAAATAAATGATCGTGAGTTTGCTGCTAAAGTAAATGATTGAAAGGGACTTAGTGAAGGATATAAACAAGTCGACGACATACTTTATTTAGGAGAGTTGATTTATGTAACGCGCTTTAGCTCTTTTTGTTGTAAGTTATTTTTAACAAGCAAAAAAAATGTAGGTTTCTAATATATAGTTTTATTACAGTTTAGGTCTAAGATCGTTTTCTCTTTTTGTTGTTACGAGCTGAACCAGGATATAGTCAACAAAAAAGATTAGTTTCGTATCTAATTTATGGCATAACTAAAACGGATGTATTCTTTGTTAAGTATCCTAGAACGGTCATCTTGCCTTTGAGATATCACGTTGACCAGTTTAAGAAAAATGGGTTTTGAAAGTATCTACGCACTCTACGTCCAACATGGAACCTCAAAAAATCGCTTTAAGCATCATTACTACTTAAGATTTATGTAGAAATACGCGATTTATGAATCGATATTTTCACATGGGTGTAGCCACTTAAAACCGATGCCTCTTTTTTCGACAGGCACTGATCGTTTGGCATCTTAATCCTATGGCCGATGGCTATAAGGTACAACCGATTTCGATGGAATAGTCAGGTCTAATATTACTCAAAAGCTTGCTATATTTTTTTTTTTTTTTTTTACAATTTATTTGCTGTTGGCTCCATTTGTCATTGCTCCTATTTGTCCCACATGCCAAATGAAGAGGATGTAAAGCTAATTGAGACATCTGTCAGGTCACAGCAATTGCAATTCATATTGAGTGCCAACCGGGGAGTCATTTTCCAGCATAAGCATTTGATTTTAAGAAGCTATCCCCCTTTGCCACCCAACCATTTCTTTGACTCCAATGCCTTCATATCCTCGAAATTTGGCAACATCTGGCATGCAGCAAGCAGTCCTTTAAGCGGTATTAGTTTACACGTGGACGGCAAAGCCAACTGCGACGACGACGACGTCAACGACGATTCTGAGAAAATGAAGGTTTTTTAATTGAAAACAAACAACACTTTCACTGAACTTTTTGCCAGCACTTTCCCCAGCTTTGGCGCCGTTTCGATGGCCCCTCTTCGCGTCCCTCCTGTGTCTTCCACTCGCACTCTAGCAAACTGTTGTTTGCATGCGTGTCGTTGACGTTGACATTGGCGGTGGCAGTGGCAGCGGTTGCAAAGAAGACTTTGGAGTGGGAAGGTATAGGGTACCGGGGTTAGGAATAGGGATTGGGATTGCGGGTAGCCCGAAGTGGCCATTGAAAGTGAAAAACAATTGAACCCTTGGGCAAAATTGGTTTTGACAATGTAAATAAATAAAACACAAGCATAAATATTTACTGCTGACGGCATTTTCGGCATTTTCCTATACTACATAAAAAATAAATAAATAAAAAAAAAAACAAGAACAACGGCAAGGCGGAAGTGAAAGTAAAGCGGGAGAGATTACAGAGGCTCAGGCCAAAGTAAATTTTCAAATGGCTTGTTTCCTTTGACCTTCGGCCAGAAGGTGTAGGCGGATTGGAAAGCTCTATGGCTTAGAGGATGGTAGATGGGTAAAGGGCGGGGGGCTTGTTTTGGAAAATGTTGCCAAAAGGATTTGCAGCTCATTTCATGCCAAACGCACTTGATTGTGTGTGTGTGTGTGTGTGTTGGTGGGTGGGAGTTGATGTTTCGGTGTGTGTCCGTGCCAAAGTATTCAAGTCGAAGAGGTCACAACCCTTTAACTTTAACCCCCTAGCTAACCCTTGTGCTAATATTTGATTGTGCTACTTGGGTGTATATGTGTTTTACAGGGAATGGAGGAATGATGGTGACAGAGGGGAGATGTGGGTTCTTAGGGGTCTTGCAGATAAAATGGTCAGCACACAACCTTCAATTCCATCGGTCAATGTGGAGTCAAAAAAGATAAATTTACAATAAAAACTTTAGTACGGCAAACTCCACATTTGCAGTGTTAAGTTCGGGTTGGTTGACCAATGCAGTTTGCCTGATGCAGGGTCACCCTTAAGAGTATAAAAAGCTTGACAGAAGAAGCTTAACAAACTTAAAATTAAAGACCTTAAAAGGTGGGATTTACTTTCACAGTCTTACGAAATTTTTTCAACACCCCACATCATGTTTACTTAAAAATTAATGTCTTTATATAAAAGATATCTGATTGATATTAACCATTGAATTAGGCATTCTGTCGAATTTCTATTTAAGTTACTGTTAGTTCAAATATTTATTTCAAACGCTCTAAAAATTATCTGCCAATCATTGTGCTCCAAAATCCAAGAAATGTTTTCTTTATATCTTTTTTGTAATACATAAACGAAAAATACAGCTTAGACATTTTGTATCCAATATTTACTCCAAATATTTCATTTGAGGGATAATCATCTATACATGCTTTTACAAACAATTCCATATAAATTATAGTGGTAAAATGGCGAAGTTAATTAAACTCAATTTCAAAAGCCTTATTCTAATTCCAAATTATTTTTTGTTTTGAAAATTTAATAAATAAAACTATTAATCTAACAGATCCGATCAATTTAAATGGAATACTCAGGAAGGTAGGTTTAGAATTCCCCTTGGGATCTTCTTTTAATTTTGTCATAATTCTATATAAAACATATACATATGTAAAAATTTAGGTATGTATATTAATGCTTTGATTTCTAATTCTTAAGCATATAGGCCACTTCATTGTCTGCATTTTACTTATGCTGCCATATTTCGACGCCGTAATCCCCCTGTTTAGCAGCAGCTGCATTAATTTTACATTACTATTATTATCACAAGAAGTGCCCTGTGTTAGTCTCTGTTTAGCTAGCAAAAAAAAGAAGCCAGGGGCAAGGCATAGGCGGGAAGGGGATGGGGATGGAACCCATCGAGAACTCGGCCATAATAATTTTCCGCGTAATTTATTTGAGCGCCGTAATATCATATTTCACATGCACTGGGCTAGAGAGTGAGAGTGAGTGCGCTTGTGAGAGTTGGAGCTGGGAGTTTGGAGTTTTGGAGCAACTTCCGTTGAATAATTTAAGCGCACACATGTGCGCCACAAAAAAAAAAAAAAGTACAGACAGAGAGAGAATGAGAGAAAGAACGAAGCTTAAGCGAAGAAAGGGGCCCGGACACGGGGCACGTTAAAATAGGCGGAAGACGATTATCAGACAGTTTGCACACAATGTTGTCGTTGCCGTTGTCGTTGTGGGGGATTGGGGATGGGTATGTGGTGCGAGGTGCGGTGTGCGGGTTGCGGGGTTGGAAGGCGGTTAGCTGGTGGCAGGCGTGGCACATTTATTGCCAAAATTAAATGACAATGTAGTTGTAGCCGCGAGAGCTGAAAGTCGGAGACCAAGTTTGTTGTCAACGTTGGGAGATAGATGTGGATATAAAATGGCTGTGTATGCTTGTGTGTGTGTGTGTGTGTGTTTGGAAGGGAGAGACGCACAGGTTTTCTGCGAAGGAAACGGAAATAGGTCGGTGACGAGGACGGGTAGTCACCCAGCAGAGATAACTTCTTGTCGCTCTCATATGCTATATTCCATGAAGCGAAGACCAGACGCAAGTAATTTTTCAACAAGTTTTATACAATTTTTGGTGCCCTCATCCCGTTTTCTTACCTCCCCCACACCCCCCCCGTCCACTCACTCTCTTTCCCTGCGCCCATCAGCCACCATTCAGCATCCTGCATCCACATCCGTATCCGCATCCACATCCACATCCTTCATACGAAGCATCAGTCCAAGTGTAAAGGAATTTTAACGCTTCGCCGTAAATGCCGCTCCGGCAGATTGTTTGATGGTGACAGAACAGGGGGGGCTGCGGGGTGCGTAGAGTTTGGGGCGTTCAAGGGATAAGGAACAAGTATTGCATAAGGAGAGAGGGACTGGGTTGGATTGGGTTGGGTTCAGGTGGCATAAAGGTTTGGGTCATGTGGTTCGGAGTAAAGTGCGCGCTCTGCCTTTTGTTGAACTTTTGCGTAAGATTGCGCAGTAAATTGTCGAAAATTAATTTTCATGTTGAAAAGCTGCAAATTGCAAGACAGAGATAGGAACTGAGCAACCGAGTTGGTGAGAATGTCTCTACCTTTTACTCCCACACTCCTTCTCCACTGTGTCTGTGTGTGTGTGTGTGTGTGTGTCGAAGCAAAGAGAAAACTCAAGGAGAAGGTTTGTCAATTAATTTCTTGAATGGTTTGCCTAATTGAAATTTTATGGCTTTCGCATGTATTTCCTTGTCTGCTTATTGTAGTCAGACTTTACATATATATTTACATGCATATATATTTATTAATACGTGTATCTCTTTCTCTCTCTGTGTGTGTGTGCGTTTGGCATTCCTTTGCCAACTATTTCGTTTTGGTCTTAGGCCGGATATATTTCAATTTCGCCCAAAGCTTTCTCTTATCGAACTAGGCATACCAAAAATTTACCCATTTTACTTTCATATTTGGTTATTGTTGGCAAAAAACAATTAGTTCATATTTGAGATTATTATTAACCTGGCTACTGTAACTCTTGAAACTCTATTGTTCAACATAACCATCCCTGCTTTGGCCTGCCCTGCACCACACACAAAATCATTTGATTATGCTTTAAGCTTCCGATTCGTTTGCGATAATTTATTATGCAATCATTTTAATGAACTCTAATTGAATTATGTATTTCATATGGATGATTTAGCTGGTGTTATTGCACGGCTATGATTACAACGGACCACAGATATACAATTTTTCCCCCGTTTTTTTTGTATTTCATTAATTCGTCTTGTGTAATTCAGGTAGAAAGGACTGCTCTCTATGGCGTTATGTTGAGTTAATTTGCTGAAATTTTCTTGTAAAATCGAGTTGATTAGTATTGCAATCTTTAATTAGTTGGCTTCACACATTTTGAAGTCAAAACGGACAAGTACACAACCTTTTAGAAGATATATTGATACAAGAACCATTTTTTTTAAATCTATGTAGGTTTCTAGACTAGGCGATAAAGCAAATCTGTTGCTAACTGAAAACGTGTCCAATATTCCCATGACTTATTTATGCAGCCCTGTCTTTGGCTATATACACTTGCTTATATGTTTGCATCCCTTGGTTTCTGGCTGGGATTAGCTGCATAGTCTACAGCAACAGACACCATCATCTCTCTCTCTCGCTCTCTTTCTGTTTTTTTCCCAGTCTACCTTTATCTCTTATACCCTCCACTCAGTTGTTACGAGTATATTAAGATCCCCCAAAATGTAAAAACAAGCAAAAATTCGAGAGATATATAGATAATATAGACAAAAAATATTCAATAAATTTCAGTATCCAAAAATGAGTTTGTTTTTTTAATAACTATTACCAAATAAGTTTTTTTTGTTGGTTTTATTCGAGAAGAAAACATTTTACTAGAATATATTTAAAATGCATTTTTTAAACAAATGGGGAAACTTTTAAAATATGTCCACATAAGTCTTGATAACAGGCAATTATGAAACTATAGTAACTGTCTTTTTGGCAGCCTAATATATATTTTCCCCCACTTGATATCGCCAGATTCGCCTTTGCTAGAATTGCTCATTATTTAATTAGCCAACTTATTAGCCAATTTTGCAAATTTATATGTATTGGGAACTGTTGTTGGGTAGCATAATACTGTCACGCTTTAATTCTTCTAATTTTACCGTGACAACAAAATCTTTCTCTAGAGAATTTCAAACCAAGTTCTCGAAGAAATCAATGCTCTATCACTTGTCTTTTCAGAGATATTATTATAAGCTGCGTTAGCTAAATTAAGGTGATTTTGGCCAGTGAACTCAATTCCAAAATTCAACATCTTGATTAGCACATTGTTTGAATGACAACTTGAAAGTACAAATCAATATCATGTTTAGAAGCTAACAAGGCGGCATTTGAATTTAATTCGTTGAAAAACATATTGATTATATACATAAATACTTTCTGATCTTCATTTAAATTATTCGTTAATAAATATATTAATGTCTTGTAATGCTAAGACTTGTTAATTTTAATAGGATATAACAAGTTCGTTGCCCGAAATTTAAGCTAGAAAATGTGCCTTTTTTCTATGTGTGTGTGTGTGTGTTTTGTTTTTGTTGACATGGTCGCCTAATCCTTAGATGAGGTGTGTTTGGTGTATGAGAAAGGCATGTGGTAAATGAATAGGCGGTAGTGTGGGTGTGGGTGTGTTTGTGTGTGTGGGTTGACTGTTGTTCGCGTTTTGTTAATTACAATTATGATAATGAATCTTACAAAAGACTAATTAGTATGTTAAAAATGTTGGCTGAGCTAGGCGCAAAAGCTCTACAAAATGTATACACACACACACACAAATACATACATACATATACATACACATATATGTATCTAGCTCATATATTCATACAGATTCATACCTGTCGCGATAATGTATCCATGCAGTGGATTTGAATGTGCAAAACCTTTGCTTTTAAGTAGACCTACTGCACTCTAACTCGGTGAAATTCTGAATGGACTGCTGCTTTCCACTCGACGTAAAGGCCGCCACTTTATAGTTATTTAATCAAAATTTCACTCGTCAAATTAAAGTTCATAATTTAAATATCTAGGAGTAGTCTATGAGGAGCCAACAACAACAATTGCCAAATGAAATTGGCAATTTGAATGCAATTGAATAAAATTATCCCAATTGGTGGCCAACAAGTGTATCTATTTATACTAGATTGTGTGGTAATGTGGAGAAACTCCCAAAAAACAATAAAATAAAACAAGTATACCCCAAATTAAGTATTAGGTGAGTTCTGATGATAATTTCAATTGCTATAGATCGTGCGTTGCTGTTGCGTTTTTGAAGTTAAATTATAAGTTCATATATCTCCAATTTAATGTTGTATTCGTTTCTGATTACTATAGGGTCAGATAACATTTTATGGATAATTCCGGCAACAGTTTTTGTCCCTTGAGCCACCCTAATGCAGGCAAATAAATTAAATAGTCGGATTACAATTAAGCCATATACATAAGTCATATTATAGATGATGGCCAATCGTCAATTAATTTAATTATGACATATACATATTATTTTCTGTTGGCGTCTCCATATACTTGGCATATTGATTTCGATTCAATTATTGCGGTTTATTTAATGCAATTGCCATGGATTTCGATCAATGCGTTTTTAGTTACATTAGTTTAAATTGGAATGGTCTGAAGGCCAATTAACATTTCCCATCTCTAATTTCCAAAGAGGGAGTTGTGTGTAAATAGATAATAGAAGAGATGCCTGTCTGCTGTTGATTTACCCTAGTCACTAGATGGCTTATTTTAATCGATTTAGAGCCACTGGCAACAGCCTCTTCATAGCTCTCTTAACCATCCTTTTTAGCCTTATTTTTTGCCCACAGTTCAATTGCTGCAGTCGACACATGAATTAGCCTGACAATAGGTTCAGAATTTCTTTTTCCTTCGTGTTTCTATATACTTGGAGTTTTTATTTATTTATTTTTTTTTTCTTTTTTTTTTGCCTCATATTTTTTGCTGGTTTTTCTGGATTTTCATTTTGATTTCGATTTGCGATTCGCCGACGCCCTTTATGCATACCACGACACAAATTGGCAAAGCATTTACATAGGTATGTCTATTCGATTTGGAATCGGAATGATGATGGTGCTTCGAATTGGTGTCGTTGTCCTTGTCCCTCTGGTATGCATACATACAAACATATATACCCGATGCCTGTGCGCGACATGCACTCCAAAATGAAATCGATAAACAGTTTGGCATTTAATAAAATCAACATCAAACCATTTCAATTCGTTATTTCGTTTTTTTTCCTTCCTTCTTCATTCCATTCTCGAAAAATGTTCACAGTTTTCGGGAGAAACTTTTAAGAAATCTATTTCCATACTATTAGGCAATGCAATTCTTTAAGAAAGTGCATTATATAGTCACGTTATTTGGAAATGCTGCCTAATGCGAACTCGTTAAACTTATCTTTGTGAGATTTATTAATTGATACAGAAAATTGTTTCCCAATGATGAGTGCTGAATCTTAAACAAGTCAAATATCACAGGAAGTTATATGTTTATATTTTTGCCAAGTAAAAACTAGTTCATTTCGTTTGTGTTGACGTTTATGGCATTTGCGGCATGCAGGCAATGACCTTTAGCCGCTTAGCCAAACAGCAGAACAGTTTTGTGGCATCCTAGACAATCGCCCACTGGGCAAATTCAATCCGCCCATTTTACGTGTCCAACCGGGCAACCAGCCAGCCAGCTGGCCATCCAGCCAGCCACTGGCACGCCGGAGATAGCAGGTTGAAATCTACGTTTTGGCCATTTGGCTAACTCGCATTAAATTCGTACGAATTTCAACATTTAGCATATTAAGCGGGCACTGAAGTCGAACCGGTTGCAAAGTGGACTCTGGCTACAGTTGTAGCTTCAGGACTCAGGACTCTGGACTGTGGACTCTGGACTCCCGGACTTTTGCTACGTCTCGCTGTCGTGCATTTCTGTATTCAGCATGTAGATCGTATGTATGAGTGTCTATACAAACATATACATATGTAAGTATGTGTGTGTGTGTGTATATGGATATACAGAGGCTAGTGGACATGCGGATGTTGTGCGATGCTGTTTATGCCTTTTACATTTTCCGTCCTAATGAATTCCACGTATACGGAGTTGGAGTTGAGGCTAAAGACTGAACCTAAAGGAGAGAGAGACTCGGTTGGTTGTTCGTCGGTCGGTCAGTCGGCAGCGCACTGTGAAATTTCTAACTTCCGCTTTTTGCAAAGTTGACAACATGTTGTCTGTCCGTCTCATGTCCTGTGACTGGGCTTTAAACTGAATCATGCAAGTTCTTAACTTAAATTCAATATTATCCGTTTCACATATCAAACATGGAAGTCTGGTTAGCGGGGTCTAGGAAAGAAATAAGGTATTAATGAGTATTGCCTTTGACTTTGACATAGTTAACCTGTGTAAAGGTGAGCTTTGCCAAGTTGTGCTTACTAGTTTAAGCGTTTAAGTCCTGGTTTAACCATTAAGATTATCAGTAAAATCTGCTGATTAGACAACATGATGCTTCTTGAAATCGATTACTTGTTTGGGCTAATCTTCTTAGTGAAATTAGTCCCCAAACCGTCCAATTAACGGTTAGTTTCGACACTTAACTCAGTCGTAGTCCATTTGACTGAAAATTAAAACACATTTCGAAATAGTATGCCAACACAAAATGTCAATTTTAAAGCAACTCAAACACTTGTGTTGAAATTGTCAATTGGACAAACAAAATTTGTTTCTACTCCAATATACATTCTATATATATATATAAATATATATATATACATATATTATACATAACAATTAAATTCAAGATACATTACGCGCCACACAGGAAGAGAAGAAACATAATCAAACACCTTAAGACAACACTAAAAACAATCTACAAATTTGGTTCGCTTCGATCCATCATCGATAATACGAGGTCAATAGTTCAACTCTTTTTTCCTTTATTTTCCTTTTTGTAATTTCTATAATTTGTTTTTTCAACGTTTTTCTAATTATAATCACCATTTCAAGTCACACACCCACACACACACACACACACATACGCGCAGACACACACACTTACACACACATTTGAACAAGGCTGTTCATTGGAATTCGTCGTGGTAAGTGCAAATTATAATCGAGAATATTAGTATGTTAGTCTGTCTGCATGGTTAAATATGATAAAAAGTATTACTCATGGCCATAACCGCAAAAAAGGAGAAGGAAAAAAAAAGAAAAGGGGAGCGAAACGAAAATGGAGAATAAAAAAATATTAAAATAAATTTGAATAAAAATGTCTGCAAAGATTAAATCGCTATTGCCCACGAGCATGAGCTCTCCGACAGTCTCGTCGCCTGCAATTCCCAGACGTTTCCGTAACTTCTACCCCCTCTCCATCCCGCTTCCCATTCAATCCTGTACCGTTGCAACCTGCTGCCTGCGCCTCTTTGGCTTATTGTTATGGCAGTGACTGCTGCTCCGGCTGCTCGCTGTTGTGGCACGAACAGAGACAGAGACAGAGACAGAGATGTGGATGGAAATTAAGATGGAGATGCCAAGGGAAGGAGAAGGTAGGGAGCAAAGGACCAGACAACAACAACAACAACAACAATAATAATGCGTATCCGTTGCGGATTTTATACTGCTGCCTCTCTCTCTCTCTGCCTTTTTCACTCTTTCTCCCCCCGCTCCCTATCATTTCTTTCTCCAATTGTGCCTTTTATTTTGTGTGTTTCTTCTCTCTTTTTTGCAGCAACTTCTTAATTTGTTTATTTGTTGCCATTCCACCTTTAAACAATTCGCATTTACAAGCGGCGACAAATTTCAGTTTTTATTACTTTCGTTGTCAACTTTTCCCTTTCCTCGTTGCTTTTTATACCCTTGCAGAGGGTATTATAAAATTGGTCAGATGTTTGTAACGCACAGAAGGAGACGTTTCCGACCCCATAAAGTATATATATTCTTGATCAGCTTGAGAAGCTGAGTCGATATAGCCATGTCCGTCTGTCCGTCTGTCCGTCCGTCTGTGCGTATGCGTTTTACTCAGCCATCTTAAGAGATATCGGGTTGAAATTTTTTTTGGAGACTCTTTATTACCTGTGTGAGATAAAGTATGAAAATCATCGGGATCGGACTACTATATCATATATTGTTTAATAATCATTAAATGTGTTTTGAATTCAGTAGTTTGAAAAATATTTGAGCATATTCATAATACGACAACTAATGCTGTTGATGTATGAAATTTCACTTTTCTTATCGAATTAAATATAATAAAGAACTGCAAGGGTATATAAACTTCGGCAAGGCCGAAGTTAACTTCCATAGCTCGTTTTTTGTTTATTTTTGATAAGGGGGAGGGGATCATTTTTGCCTGCCGCCGCAGCAACAATAACAACAATAAATAAGTTAATTTAAATACAATAAACACAATTGTGATTGTAGTCAGAAATAAGGACACAAAATGACTCAATTTCAGATTCTTTTTTTTAATTTAAATATACATCCTTACTCTAAAGTAAATTCTTTGGGAAACCACATGTAAATAGATTCTACTAATTATGATATCCAAATTGACTTGTTTTTAGTTTTGGCGCTGTAATGGATCCAAATCAAACAAATATGAATTTTGTCGACTCCATGAGGTATCTGAGACAGCTAAATGAAAATATTGTTTTGGAGACTTTCGTAAATATTGATAAATTGCTGCCCGATTGGAAGCCACGTTCATTTGTAATAAATGTGGCCGTTTCTATTATACGTACCGATCTATTGCCCTTCATATTCGATTGGCCATTAATACAGGACCTGATGGCACAGGAGCAGAGGGACGGTACTTGTTTGCTTCAAAAAAAGGTGAACGATCTCGAGCTATTGTATAAATTGTCCAATTCAATGCAACGCATTCAAATAACCGAAAAACCGGAAAATAATTTCCATGTCAAGATGATCATTTTACCGCCCAGTTATGAAACGAAATTACTTGATAATGGCACAATAATGATCAATCGTTTGCCCTCTCTGTTGATTGAATTGGCCGCGCATGATTTTCGAATGACCGATGATGTCAAGTCGATGGCATTGCCAGATGTCAATCCAATTCAAGTCGAGGAGCAGCATGTGATTCAATTGACTGACAATTTAAATTCAGATGAATATGAATATGAAAGCGATAATGAATACAATTATGAATATGAATATGACAATGAACTTTATGATATGCATTATCGAATGGACACAGGTTTAAGTTCGATATCAACAGAACTATTCACCATCGAGGAATTAGATGAGGAGAATTACGAAGAGGATGAAGCTAAAGATGATGATAACGATTTTCAACGATTTTTCCCATTGGCAGCACAATCAAAATTATCTCTAGTCCAACACAGCGAATACGAAGACCATAATGAAGATGATGATGATGATGATGGACAGGGTCATTCAACGACACAGCAGACACCGCGAATGCATCGTCTTTGTAATGATCTTCCCATATGGGGTCGCTTAAACTATTGGATGCGTAAGACACTACTTCGACTAATAATGATACGCTAATTAAATTATGGAGTCAATGCAAAATTATCAATCATGTTGATGGCAGTGTTCATAATCTCAGTAAAAATAATAAAAATCTCCAAAATTAAAACCAGTCTATACTTTTTCTTCTACATTTTCTTCCATTCAATGAAATGTGTAAGCAAACGTAAAAGAAAACTTTAAAAAAATAATACCTTCTTGTGCTCTCTCAACCGATTTGGCAAGTCAAATAAATGTAATCAGGCGGAAAGTCAATGATTTTTGGAAGCAAAAATTAAAAACTACTGCAAGTATTTGACAATAAGTGAAGCATTTAAATCATAAAACAAAACTAAAAGAAAAAAGAAAATTTTAAAAGTTCAATTTTTTTGTAGAAATGTAAAACACAAAAGAATATGACGGACAACAGGCCCATGAACTAAATGACGTAGCTTGTGGCAATTCAATGCAAAATATAATAAATAAGAAAATTTGAAACGAAATTTTTAGGACATATTTAATATCTAAGAATAAGTGTTAATTATGTGCTTTTTTATCGACATTTTAGAACTTAGTCTGGTAATCTTTTTTTTCTCCTTCAAGCTATTTGCTTTTGGCCTTTAATAGTTATGATGAACAGAATCTTACATCATTCTTAAAGTGAATAAATGGTATGGAAATACCTAATATGGTTTAATTTATATTTAAACTCACTTTCATTGGAAAACAAACTTAAAAAAAGAAAAGACTCAAAAAGGGAGAGGGGAAAACCAGTAAACACCGTGACTGAGCCAACGAACAGCAAAAAAAAAGAGCAAAACTCAACAAAAAAAAAAACTACAAATATGTGCATGAGAATAAATAGAGCACAAAACGCTTTGAGGCAACATTAAAAGGCAACGATGCAGTGGCATGCTGCACGCTGGAGGATGCTGAATGTCTCTGTCTGTTCGGGGAAATGGCACTGGCACTGAGTTGCCACCTGTCCGCTGTCTCACCCCACGACTACGTAGTGGCAGCAACAAGGAGGCATAAAAATTCATTCACTAATGGCTGCTACTGTTGGTTTGAGGGTTTTTTTTTTCGACCACGCCCACAAAATGTCCAACGCTTCTAAAAGTATCCCATACTATATACATATATATATTTTCTTCTTTTTTTGCAGCCATTTGTATTTGCAGTGCTATTGGCAACATGTGGCGCTTTTATTAAAAATTCATTTGCTCATAATATACAGGAAAGGTTGGGTGCCAGACTCGATAGGAACCAAACCAGAGCAGAGCAGACCAAACCAGACCAGACCAGGCAATGGCTCGGCTGTGATGTCTGGCTCGAACCTATCTTGGCGACGTCAGTGTGTTTGTTCCTTCTCCTTTGACCTTCAACAGCTGCCACATTTTCAGGCGCATCTCTTTTATTTTCCTGTGGCCTTTTTTTATGTGGATGGGGGCAGCCCGCATGCCTCTTCATAAAACTCCATTTTCGTGATGGATTGCCTGAAAAGTGGGCTTTAAACTGTGAACATTCACTATAAGACCTCTTGTTAATTTGAATCGAATAAAATCTACATTCACACACGACATTGCTTTCTTAAGCAAAAGCTCCAAAAACGCATATACATTAGTTTATCCACTTTCTTCATTCATTTAGTAATGAACCCTCGAAAACTTTACTGCGATTTAATAAGTTGTGGTAATTTTAAGAGGTGGTCACGAATTCATGACATTTTCAGTTTTCAGACTTTAGTGAGAAAAAATGAATTGGGAAATTCATATGTGACATTTTTTATTAAAATCGGATAAAAAGATAGATATTTTCTTTCATTGTATTTTTAAGCAAGTTTTTCGAAAGCCAAGAAAATCAGAACTAAAATCTAAAAACGTCATAAAGTTTTCAGGAAATATATGAAGCGTTTACATTTCAAAATCGATCCTCCAAATCAAACAAAAAGACAGACAACTCTTATTTTATCATCATTTTCTTGAGCACTTAATGTAAAATGAAAGCCCAACTTGATCACCAGAACCAAATGTGTTAACTGAAAGTGTTTTCAGATTTCCATGCAAAAGTAAAATTTAAAAATACTTTGACCTCATTTTGACCTTTAAATTCTCTTTCAAATAGTGTAGGTTCTCCTCTGTTTGCTCGGCTTCTTTATAGTCTATTAAAAAGTCTTTTTTCTTAGAACAATATTTCGTTCTGTTTTAAAGTTGCACACACTGTAAATAAGTAACGACTTTTAAATACCCTATTTATCATCAAGTAGTATAATTAAGAGCTAATAAAATTTGTTCTGCTTTTTTTTTTAGCACATTTATTATTTATTAATTCCTCTTTGTAAAATAAGAACAATTGATTATCATTATAATATTCAAGTTAAATAGGAAGGGTCAATTTACCTCATTTTTTTAACAATTTGATTTAATTTTCCAATCCTTTGCTAGCTTTTTTCCACTGGCCAATTTGTCATTATACCTTAAGGTAGCCCTGTGCATTTGCAGGGTATATACGCATAGCATAAAGGTGCAAATAATGAAATTCTTGAAAGTAGCCAACGTGGGAGCGGGGGCTTCATGTAACTTGCGCTTTGAATACCAAATAAATAAATTAAATGAATAGTACTACAAAACCAACAAAGCAAAAATAAAAAAAAAACAAAAAAATTAAACAAGTGGGTTTTTGCCAATTGGAAAAAAAGGTGGGCCCCCAGAGGCTTGAGTCAGCAGTGTAAGTTGCCGTTGTTGTTGGTAAAGGTGCGGGTGTTGGCGGTGGTTACGGTGGTGGTGGTGGTTGGTTGTGGCGGTGACGGTGACGGTGACGGTGACGGTGGTGAAGGAGGATGTTCAATTTTTAGCAGCCACAATTTGAAATATTTTCTCTAGCATACTTGACAGACAGCTAAAGTTGCGGTGGGGCAAGAGATCTAGTACACACACACACACCGTCAAACCGACACACACACACTTACATACTAGCAAACACATAAACATTGCAATGGTCAGAACTTGACTCGACTCGACACCAAACTGCTGAAGCCTGGATGCTTATCTCCCAGTTGGTTCCGCTCCGCATTCCCTTTTGTTTATGTTGGAAAGTGTGAAAAGAGAATGTGAAGGACAACAAATGAAATGTGTGTTGTCCTGGCCCTGTACATACCACAAGAATACCACCCCCCTAGATGGCCACCGAATCCCCAGCTATGTTTGCCGCTCTGTTCATCTCTTATTGTTGCCGTGTTACGACGTGTTGTCCTAGAGTCCAATGGTGCACAATCGAGCGTAATAATGAAGTACGTTTTGATGCCTGGCCCAAAAGGGCAAGTGGACTAAAAAACCAGGTGGCATCTCACCATGCGGATGGGAAATTTCATCTTTCTCTCTCTCTCTCTCTCTCTCTTCTCACATTCTCCCTTCTCCACAACTCATGCTGTTTTAGCTCATGTGATTTTCGAGTTAAAAACAAAATTCTTACAGCAAAACAATACGACTTGCATGACATTCCCCTCCAGGTCCCAGTTCATTTTTTTTACCACTGCTTTGCCTTTTTGTTAGTGGCATACCGGAATGCTTTTTTCTTTTTATACCATTTTCTCGACTGATTTTTATTGTTAACTGTAGTTTCATCCATCTGGTTGCCTCGCACTATGTATGAATTTCTTCAAGCCTTCTTATTCCGATGCCATTCACAAATATTTGGCTACATAATACCCTTTATCTTTCTCGTTCTTTCCGTGTCTCACTGCCTCTTTCACTTTTCCGGTTACAAACTTACGCATGGCTTACCATAATATAACAGTCTATTTATAGCCATTTTATTTACGACTGCATATCCAAACAGTTTTAAAAATTATAAAATCTACATGAATATTTCATAAATTTTTAAAATCACAATATGGTAATATTTTATTGAATGGATAGCCAATTAAACCTTTTGTGTTTTTAAATAATTCTGTCTTGATTTTTTTAAGTTGCATCTATATAATGATAAATTAAATATACCCCTTACTGTCAAACGTGAAATAGATGTCGAATTTACCTTGTTGTACGACAAATATTTCGCATATTTTCATATAAGGTGAGCAAAAATGTAAAGATTCAACAAATTTTTCACCCGACATACCGACAAATAATCTAGCACAAAACAATTCTCTATGGAAAAATACTTTCATGATAAACGGTACGAATGAGGTTGCTTAGAGGTAGATTCTTTTATTCTATTTACATAGTTAACTATTTAGGTGCCAATTTTGAAATGAATAAATGTTAGTTCAACCGCCATTTATTTTTGATCTCGTTTATGATGAGGTTTAAATCATTTTATTAGCGAGATTGGATTGATGACCAAATAATTGAACTTGCATATAAACAGTAGCTGCGAGGCCTCTGGGAGAGTTGCAGAATTGCAAGGGTCATCTTGTTATTTTAAGGCATTGGTGAAAACTTAGATCAGCCATACTCACCAATCTGATTTAAGGTAAAGTCGACTGATTAGGCGATAATTTAGCTATAATGGATGGCCTGAATAGATAAACGTGGGTTCTTTGGTTACTCTAGACAGTTGAGTGTAAGGCGACTTCGAATCTTATTGACGGCAAGCTTTAATTACTTTTTTCAGGGTCAATCATTAAAGAGAATACATTATAGTTAACGTTTTCCCATGGGATTAATGGGATTACATTTCTGGAGCTAGAATTACCGCAGAATTTTGAAACTATATGATTGTTATTAATTTGTATATTCCATTTCTTAAAAAATGAGTCAAGTAATTTTTATAGCTTGAACAAGGTTCAATGTAATTTTGGTGCCAAGAAAATGAAAAGCGAGAAAAGTCATTTGAAGAGATCAAGTCACATACATATACTACTCAAATTATGGAGCTCCGAACTGGGCAGAATAAATTTTACCATAGCGCCAAAATTAAATAAATTAATTAGTTTGAGCGTCTCCACGCGAAATTTGGTAATAAATGTTTGTACTCAACGTATTCACATATGTATGTATATCCTTGCATAATATCCATACATCCTTCTCAAGTAAAATCTGTTATTTATAGTATATTATTTTATATTTAAGTAAAAAAGGTGTGAACTCTTTACAGTTGAGAAGGACGCCTCAAAATTGGACATAGGAAAGGCCTTTTAATTGTAGTAAACCATGACCCACATCTTTGGGCTATCAAACAATCCTGGGCAATGGATCACATCGACAATATTATCCAAAAATTGTCTTAACCTTTGGTGTATTCAATTGAAATATAATATAGGTAAGCCTCAAGCGATTGTTTAAATCGGGTGACATATTGAATTGCAGTATTTTGAGAATATTTCAAATTAGCGACAATTAATTAACTAATCTAAAAGAAAGTCTTACATGTTGAGGACAAGAGTATACAAATTTATTAAGAAGCCCTCGTGAAAAGTGAAACGAAAGCCTTTGTATTAATTTGTCTAAGTGACCGCACTCGATGAAAGTGAAATGCATTCAAGCTTGTGGAGTTTTCCATTTACATAATGAATTAATATCCCTTATTGATAAGTATATAATCTACTATACATATATAGCTTCCATATATGTACATAGGTATGTCTATATACTTATGTATATATTTTTGGTATTTTTTTTTTTTTTTATTTGGGCGTAAAATCAATTTAAGTCAAAATTAGATTTGCAAAATCAACAACACACACTAAAACACACACACACATACACATACAAAGAAAGACACACACATGATGGAGGGCAAAAGTTTAAATATGAGTTTGGCACACATACACAACAACAAGAGCAACAAGAACCAGGACTTAAGCAATTAAGGAGCCGACTTTTGCTTTCTCTGTAAGATTTGATCCATAACTAATTCTAGTAGATATACCGAACACCCACATCTAATCGGTTTAATAGTTTAATAACTAATTTAATATGTTTACTTGATTTAATGGAAATGGAGCAATGATCCTAAACTACCATATGGATATAGGGTATTCAAAAATAAAAGAAAAAAAAAGCGAAAAGTTTTCTGAGGCGTAAATATTTTGTGGCAGCCTGTGTTCACAGGACCCGTTTATCCTTTTCTTTACTTCTTTTTGATTTTGTTTTTTTTTTTTTTTTTTGTTTTGTTGTGTTGTTGTTGTGGAGGCAAAGCACGAAAATTGCCATCCCCCTAGTGTTTGATTTATGCCGGTTGAATTTTAAAATTTTCCCTTTTTTCTGTCGCGGAGGCGGGCGGGGAAAGGCAACAGCAACAAAAAAAACACCAGGCGCACGCCAAATCCGATTAAGTTTTCAGAGTCAGAACCCCTATGCCATATGTATGTATGTGTATATGTGCGTGTGTGAGTTTGTGTGTAAAGAGTTTTTAAAAGATCAAAAAAAAATGGAAGAAAATAAGGAGAAAACATCAGGAACAACAAAAATAAAGAAACTTGCACAGTTTTCAATCTCAGTACAACATCGCGGGTTTTCCCCTCATCACGCTTACGCAAAGGATTCAATTTGCTTCGTATAAATAAAGCACACAGACACACATACACACAAGTTCACACGTACGCACGCACACATCAACAAATCAAATCCTTTGAAGTGTACAATCTTGTGTGGGTGTGTGTGTGTGTGAATGAGTGAGCAATAGGCGTGGCCCGTACTAAATAAGCCAAAAAGCCGGCCTAAATAGTTGACATCAAGCCGAAAATAAAAAAAAACTACAACAATTGGGGCATTTCCTTATGTTGAATACCCTAGCAAATGGTAAATACTTAACTCACACAAAGCAAGAACGAAAATTGTGTCTTTAGATCCCGTTAATGCATTGATCAACTTGTACCTATATATGTACATATATAGTGGTTCCATTCCATTTCATGGACTGAAGAAAAATGATTTAGAATAATTAATAATTTTCTAAACAACTTTTTAAAGAATTTTTCACATTTTTTAGAACTTTATTAAAAAAAAATAACTTGGTAAAAATACTCAACTCTTTAAATTAAAGACAAAGAAATAAAGAGTATACAAAATTCAATGTATCATATAACTTTGTGTTTGAGGTTTTCTTTTCTTTTTCTTTTTGTTTTCGGTCTTGGTTTTTTCCTTGGTATTGATATTTTTACGATTGTTTGCCTTGTTGATTTTTATATAGAGAGTGCGTAAACTAGCAATAAGCCACCAGAGGGAAATAGGGATGAGGGTCTAATCATTAATGACTTTCGTCAACTTGTCAGAAAATGTCATAATAGATTTCTTCGCGCGTTTTTGTTTGCCTTTAATTGTTCGCACAGCCCACAGTCCCTTCTCACTCTCTCTCTCTCTCTCTCCACTCTTGTTTAATTCATGACTTCATAAGCCGATAAGTAAGTCGTACAAAATCTTTGCCTAGCCAGCTAATTACCAAAAAATACATATATAATTTATTAACGCTAATTAGCAAAGTGAAAATATCAACTTAAAATCGTGATAAATTTGATTAATCGGACTCGAATTCGTTGCTCCCAAAGATGTCCATGTAATTGTTCCATCTAAAGGATGGTCATCTTTTTAGGCCTTTGGGAATTATTCTACAATGTTCTTGACGTCTCTTTGAATAATTATTTTGTATTCGACTTGTAACACCAACTCTAAATTCTTTTGCTATATATAAAAGCTCCACATTAAAATCTGCTACACAAGAGAGATTTGATAAATGCCACAGACCAACGCTCAAACAATATACTTAATATAATAATCAATAAAAATTTATAAGTAAAATCAACATATATAAGTAAAATCTATTAAAGTGAATTCCTTACTTTAATCGAAGGGCAAATACAACTTTTGAGCTATTTGAAAACATTTCAAATACGGACACTGACCGATCTAAAGCTTAAGTTGATTACATTTTTTATTTTTTGTTTATTAAATTTTATTTTATGGGAAAAATGACTTTTCTTGTCAAAACAATCGATTTTAAAGGATAATATTTTAATCCATACATATCACAATATTATTTCTTTATCGACTTGATTGATTTGGCCATTTATGCTGAGTTATGCAGCCTATTTACATATGAACACTTAAGGCGAAATATTTCGGTGTCGATTTATAAATAAAACATCAACGAAAAAGAAAATTAGGCTGCAGTATGTGGAGCTACTGGATGCAGGAGCAAGTTGGGGAGAATGTAAGCTATATTTGATTTTCTTAAAAAGTATGCAAAAGCTTAAGCGAATTGGTATGGTAATCGTGATTATGATATTGACCAATCTTAATAACATTTTGTAAATTTTCCTGTGAATCTTGATCTTAAGATTGAAGAAAATTTCGAACATCGCAACGATTACATAAAAAATACTATGTATATCAATTTCTTTAGCATACTTATTTGGGCAAAATACGGTTTCTTTATCGAGAGGCAAGCCACCACGTTCAATTCGTGTCGAAAACATTTCCAAAATATATTTATAACTTAAAACCAGAAGGCCGGGGCTAACTTCGACCGCGTCAAAGTTTTTATACCCTTGCAACTGTAACTCTTACCTTACCGATAGCCATCAAAGTGGAGAAACGTTTTATCTAAGAAGTCTAATGTTTGCGAAAGAGCGGCCTACCATCTTAGTTTAAGTCATTTAAATTAGTCTGCGGCATTTTAGAATATATCCGCATAATAATTTACCAATTATGTGCAATATATGTATGTATAAATATAAATAAGTGAAACAGGCGTTTTGGTAATTTGAGCTATATATGTAGATATAAGCGTTTGTTATGCAGCACATAGAAAAAGTGTAGAATAAAAACAACAAAAAAATGAAAACCGCGAACAAAGCGTGGAAGTGAAAGAAGTAATAAAATTATTTTTGCCAAAAGCTAAGGGAAAATTCTTAAACAAAGCTATAAAGCCTCAGTCCCAAAACGCTAGATAAAGTTTTAAATGCCGCTGCAGACCAAGCGCAAGGCAAAAGAAAAATGGAGAAAAAGTGAGTGTAAAATAGACTGGGAGAGAGAAGTCGGGGTGTTTGAAAATTTGAGAAAAAAAAAAAACATAACACCGAAAGAAAAAACTACAGGCAACTTAAAACTAACATAAAAACCCAAAAATCTTGGCGTACTTCAAGACTTCAAGCCAAAGATAAAGTTTACGCTCGATTTTTCAGAAGAGCGGTGGATTCAAAAGTTAAGGGTATCAGCGCCTGGCTATAGTTAGAGGGGCAAGGAGTTCGAATGGTGGGTTTAAAACATATTTCCAGAGCTGCTCCCAGTTTGCACTCACTCTCAGTGATTTCTGTGCCAAGCTGGCTTGAAGTTGGTCCTGGAGGCTGCGGCGCTCTCGGTCTGTGGATTGTCGACTGTACATAGTGTATATGTAGTGTCTCAAGGCGAGAATGCGTGGAAAGTTGTAATTAAAACCTTGAAGCTAAAGTCGCGACAAAGCCAACAAGCTTTAGCTGGGCCACCCTACCAGATCTTCAAGACCAATTCAAAATTAAAAAAAAGCAGAAACCAAAGAGAGCCCCAAAAACGCACATTCAGAAATTGATGGGAGACGACGACGCTGAGATACTCTTAGATTTTTAGCTACAACTATAAGGAATTTGTTTATTATTTCAGAAATATTAATAGGTTATTCCAACGTTTCAATCCTACTCATATGTATGAAAATGTTTTTGAATTAGTTTCTCAATTGATTATATACATAAATAGGGTAAATGACAAATAAATTTTTGAATAACCCTTTAATACATAGCTGGCAAAGCATCATAGAAAAGTGTTGTATAATTGAAACAGAGTATTTCAATGAGGTTTTAAAAAAATGTATTTCAATACTTCTTCTTGTCGGCACCAGCAGCAAAAACCAATTGAGGTACGAAAATTGCAAACTTTGTCTACATAGACACATGCCAAAAGATGTGGGTGTGGACTGTATCCACTCACCCGCTAAATGCCCTACGGAAATATTGATTCTTGTCTGCTCGACTTCGTCTTGAAGTTGTTTTCATCGTCCTCCGACGACCGGAGGGTGAAGTCGAAATCTCTTCACTCTGCTCTGCTCTGCTCTACTTTCCCCCGCCTAGTCATCCCCAATCGAAAGTCGAGGCCAAAGTTTGCATTTTTGCGCCAGTTTTCATGCTTGCAGTTTTTGCAGTTTTTTGGAGTGGGTGTCATGCTAATTATAAATCGAAACTTCCGGCGACACTTTGTCAACTGCAAAAGTTGCTACCACTTCACATTGCCGCTTCAGCTCTGCACCTTCCACATTCATCATTTGGCATACCCCGCACATACCACCCCCCAAACAGCTCCCCAATATGGCCGACATGTCTGCAGTTCTGACAGTTTTTGACACTTTCAGTGATTTTATCTTTCGCCCATGTCTAAGGAAGTAAATTAACTTGAAGTCAAAAATGCAAGTTAAACGCTTTCAATAAGTAAATTAAATTTTCAATCATTTTTCCACCGAATTTGTTCATTCTTTTTTTTATTTTTTGCATTTTTATTTCTATATTTCATGATGTAGCATTAAAATTCAGACGACTCTGTGGTCATAAATGAGTGGTGGTGGTCGTGGTGGTGCTGGTGGTGATGTTGGAAATCAAATTACATGCCACTGTCACTGAGGCAGTTCAGTAGACTCATCTGTAGCGAGCCCCAAAAACCACCCACCCACAGTAAAACCACCCACCCACAGCAAAACCACCCACGCCAATTGCGGCCAGTCGTGACGTTGATTGCTTTTAGTCGAACTGCGGTTCACGTTGACGGAATGAGGTTTTTTTGGTTAGCCTTCACTCCCCGTGTCACTTTTCTCTCTTTAGGTTGGTCGCTGTCAGCTTTTATGATTTTAAAATATTTCATTAATTGAATTAATTATACATTTTTGCGGTGCAGGTGTTTCATGTAATCAACTCAGCAGAAATAACGAAAAAGCAACGAAACGCAAATTATGATAGTTAGTAACTACCAAACCTATCTATCTACCTACCAACCTACTTACCTTTAGTAACTAGTAGTTTAATATCACTTTTATTCAATTTCCCATTCCCAAATTTGTTTGTTAGCATCGTGTTTATCTGGGCATATTCCATTTTATCTCCATCGCAATAATATAATGGCCATTTGATGGCTATTTCCTAGAGATTCTTGTATTTTATATTCAAAGAGTTCAGAGAGACAAAATCACAAACTTTCGTTTGATGAGTAATGCCTTTCATCACATGATGTTGACTTGATTGACTCAATTGACATTCGTTGTAATTGGCTAATAATTATTGGTTTTCTGATAGCTTTTCCTAACAAAAGGTGTTCATTATGATGACCGAATCATTTATCCCTTTCGATAAAAGGAGAGCAAAAATAAGAAAGGGAAAGAATTACTGGTATATTAACCGACATTCTGATTAAAATATTATTTACTTTTATGCCAATAAAAGCACAGCACACACATGGACACACACTCAGTAGTCATCATATGAAACGTATGAAGAAAGGATCCGTAAAGCTATGCTGCGGTGTCTGTTGTTATGTGCGATAAGGCAAGAAAACACTTTTAATAAAAGTTCGACATCAACGGATAGGGCAGCACAGTGAGTCAATTCAGAAATAAGTTCTATGAAATCAATTTTATATTATAGACATTCTTGAATCGTGAACACATTAATGGGAAACATCTCGACATAAGAAGCAGTATAAATATAGCTTGACCAAATCTTGGATGCTTAACCTTGACCCAAAAGCAAATAGGTTTCACCATTATATATTGAATTTTGACCGAATAAAGGTACACTGTGCCAGTAGCTTAACATTACCTTGTTGGCCTGCATTGTGATGTGTTGTGACTGCCCTTCACCTTAAACCGACCCTTTCAGAAAACCCAATGCGAAAGGGAAAACTATCGAAACAAGGATGCTGGGGCCAAAGTGCGTGCATGTGTGTGTGTGTGTGTCTGTTGAGTAAGTGAATGTATCTGTATGGGTATCCTCTGACAATGCCAATTGGTTGCAAACGCTTGCTGTTGTCCTTTTACTTTTTCATCCTTTTCGGTTTGTTTCAATTTTTTTTTTCTTTGTTTCTTTTCGTTTTTGGAACAATTTTATTGCTTGTTTACGAGCTGCTTTTTCGGTTCGCCTCTCTCTCTCATCGCCTCTTGTTCCCTTTACCAAACTCTGCCACTAGCGAAATGAGAAGTCCATGGTTGTTGTTGTAGTTGTGCGGTTAAATTTGCGGTTTGGAGCATATACCCACACACACATAAACAGACACACAGTGAAACTTTTACGAGCATATAATCGAAAAAGTTTCCACTAACCAAAAGTTGAAGGAGTCGAAGAAGTGTTGACATCGACAACGACTATGCCACATAATGGCTGCCAATGATTTTGGTTTTATTTGATTCTCGTTTGAAATTTGGAAATTAAACACTTGTAAGTACACATTGATTTATATGTATGTACAGTATATGTTAGTTATGTTATATTATATTATATATAGAACAATATTTACAGGGTTAAATGGATCCAGTTTCGTCTTTTGCCTACAGTTCCATTTAGATTATTGTCGTCAATCGTTTTGAGAACTAAGGAAACATTCGCATAGCTGCATAAGATACCTAATAAGATGTGCAACTCTGGCAAAAAGTGGCAAAATAAGGAATTTCTTATGCTATTACCCTTTCTCCTGACTACATTACCATTAAAGAACAGAGTTCTGTCTTGTTATACTTATTTTCATTTCAATTTGATTTTCAATTGGTTTGTAATGGTTTTTTAACATTGCAATAGTTCTAAAAATTGTATTACCATGGGCAGTTAAATTGATTTATATACACATAACCGCTTCTACTCGCTCTCTCTCTCTCTCCAATTAAATCTAATAATTAATATAATTAGAGAAAAATACTTTAATAATTATCAAGTAATTTACTAACTGAATGTGGCTTTTCTTATTATAAATACCTAATTGGCGTATTAATGTAATATTTATTCATTAATGGCTTCAATACATTTTAATGGGCTTGAAGAAGCCAGTCTTACTATGTCATTGGAATTGGGCAAATTCAAAAATATTTCAAACCATCTTATTTACTGCTAATTAAGTCAAGTAACTTTGTTTTGATCCTGACCTAAATAAAGACCCTAATGGACTGAATGAATGGAATAGAATGCCATCAACTGAATGCAAGCGAATACAGTGAAAAGTTTACCACAAGTTTTTCTACATTTTTGCATTCATGTATGTTTGTATAAATGTACGAGGGACGTTTGCAAAATTAACAAAATCGGTTGAAGCATATGGAAGACATAACACAACGTCTTCTCAAATGCCTCTAGAAGGGGCAAATGAAGCATCTTTTGACTTATTTTATTTGTTGAATGCAAAACAAAAACCATTCTAACTATCAACAAAACGATTTAAAATTTAGATGCCCTTTAATCTATTTACGAAACCCTTAAACAAACTTTTAGAACTATTTTCACTGAGAATATAAAAGATTTTACAATTTTACTTCGATCAAAGCTATTACGAAAAACAAATGATTACAAAGCTTTTCAAGCTTTTTTGTCCTGAATACCATACTTTTTATCACAAAATGATCATTTCAGGATCCTAGCATCCTATACTTCGTATCGTTTCGAAAGTTTCTTGGCTGAAAATGGAAATTGAAAAGTTTGAAATTTGAATCTTTTATCTTTAGGCTTCAGTTTTATAATGAAATTATTCTATTAAACTTGTTTTGATGGCATGTATTGTGATATAATAACCGAAGCCAAATGAAACAAACGCATATAATAAACTTATATTCTTACATATAAATGCACACATATGTGCATAGTTATACACATATACACACTTGCACATTTGTGTACATACATATATGTACATATAGATACAACAACTGAGATGACAAATGACTTTTGCTTTTGCTCTACTTGCTGCTGCTGCTGCTGTTGTTGTTGTTGTTGTTGCGTTTGCTTCAACTTAAGTTAAGCCAACAAGAAAGTTAAACACTGACAATGAGATTTATGAGAACACAGACAGAGAGACAGAGCAATAGAGCAGCAAAAGGCAGAGGGGTTAAGTGAAGTTAAGAGGAAAGCAAAACGAATGTCCTGCCTGGCTGCACGTATGTTGATGTGCATTAAAGCATGACTAACCTAATTCAATTGTGCTCCAGGATATGCACAGGACAGAACTTCTGTCTATATATGTAAATATATATATTTATTTATGCGTGTCTGTGTGTGTGCTTGTGTGCATATTGTTTAAATAATGGGCAAGCCCAATCATATTTAGCACCCAGTTATTTGGCTTCAGCCTTCATCTGTTGCCCACTAAACGCCGCAAGTGTGTTAAACACATTAACCCTCCTTCAATTTGAATGAATTATGTTGAGAATAATGATATTATAAATTAAAATGCACCTATGTATGTATGTATATCTCTAAGTTATGTTACTCCCACAAGAAAACACTTTAAGCTTGAAGATTTAGAAAAACCGTGCACAAATAACCCTATTGATGGCATACAACTGAGCTGGATTTCGGATATTCACCTACAAAAATAATAGACACTTTTTGAGAAATGCTTACTTGAAAAAAGGAATTTTGTTAGACCCAATTTTGTTAGTATCGGTTACCTTTATATTCACAAAATTCCATTATAACCCATATACAAATTGGGCTTCGATTTGTATTCAATTTTTACTATTTTAAATGTGCGCAATTGTTAGTGTCAGTTTTATAGTTAAGTTAATTAGTTGTATTAGTCAAGGTGTTGAATCGTTTATTGTAGTGCCGCTCATGTCCTATGATCTTCGTGTCGTTGGAATAAGGAGAGTGTCCACTATTGGCACATTTGTAGTGCGATTTTTGTTGTAAAAGTCTAGGTTTTCACTTAAATTGTGTGGTCCCTATAGAGACTTTGTCACACTTATATGTGTCGTCTCCATCACAAAGGATTTTAATATTAATATATGTTGTTACCCAGTTTTGATTAACCTCACTAACTCTGATGGCACCGAAGGGTATGACGTTCTTTTCATTTCCTTTATGTAGTATGAATTTTCAACTACTTTTAGCGTTAAAGACATGTCATGGTCATTACAACTCTGGATTCTTTAGCAAATCTCGGTGGTTCTTGAATTACATATACGGGCAACCTGCTCACTTTTTCTGCTGCCTATGATTAAAAATCTGAATACTTGACCTGAAGCCAGCTAAAATACAGTTCTTAAACGATTTGCCCATCTGTGCTTGGAACACCAGCTCAGCAAGAACTTAAACAATTTTATATTCTACGATGGATAGAATAATTTATATTTGATCACTTCTTAGCCATGTCGATTTTTTGTAGGTCAGATATTTTAAGTCTTCTTCTTGCTGTCTTTCAATGGCTTGAACTCTATCTTGTTTTATCAGCATCCACAGTTATTCAATGATTTGTTCAATCATATTTTCTACATAATACCCAATGGACTTTCAAATAATCGACTTCATTTAACTGAAAAGAGTGTAGCTCGTAGTTTGGTATTTGGTTGCTTTTGTTTTTCATTTATTTATTTATTACTTTTCTTGTTTTTTTTTTTTTTGTTTTTGCTCTTATTTGAAAACGCAGCTGAGCGGCCACTGGATAATATATAGAGCGAATTGGAGTTGAAGGGACTATAATATTGCATTATATGTATGTTTGTATGATAGATTTATTCCCAGCACAATTTTAACTGCCACTTTTGCTTCATGCTGTTGGGTTTATTCCCATCTCTCTAGTCCGTTGTCGTTTATTCTTTCTTATAGTTTTGGCCCATCCTTTTTGGCAGTTTACAACGTCCGTTTTTGGCCGATTATGTCCTTGGGGTGCCTTTTGGCGAACTCGTTTCGCCAGTTTGATTATTTCTCTCTCACTCAGGCTCCACTCCCTTCCGTCTGCTCTACCGCACAGTGTACGTCTTTCTACCACTTTATCTACATGCGAAATCTGTATGCAGAAAATATTTTTCCATCAGTATCAGTTGGGTTGGCCGAAAAATAGGGAAGGGAGATGGGGTTCGGGGTTTGGGGTTCAATGGGCGGTTTGAGGGATGTAACTTTCGAAGTGAAAATGATAAACATCTTTGTGAAAATTCTGTGATTTTCGTTTCTTTTTTTTTTTTTTTTTTAATGCTTTGAGCAGCTGACACAGTTTTCTTTCAGTTTTTCCTTCTTCTTTTGGCGCACATACGTCCATACGTCCATGTTCTTGGCCATTCTGTGGTTTGTTCGGTTTTTTTTTTTTTGTTTTTTTTTCCTGGGTTCCTTTTTTTCTGTGGTTTAATGGCCACATCAATGTGTGTTTGGGGATAGGGTAGTGGAGGAGTGTGAAATGTAACAGCCACTTATTTTGATTGTAAGAAAGTTTCCTTGCATACTTCTCTCTCGCTTTCTCTCCCCCTTTAGCCACAATTCTCAGTAAGCAGATGATGATGATGATAGTGATAATGATGAGTTTTCCTCTCTCTCTTCTCTCCCCCTTGGTCTATAGCAATTTTTTCTTCATTTCTTGTGTCCTTCTGGTGCGATTGGAACATCATTTACACGCCATACTGTATTTATCAATCAAATTGAAATCTGTTTGTTGTTGCTTTGTTATCCTTCTGCTTTGTTAAATAATTGAAATGAAAACACAAGGCCTTCTTGGCATATCAAGAAACGCCACAATGTGACAACTTGCTGGTTGGCGATTGGTCTCTTTGGGGCCTGTGAGGCGTATACGTAATAAAGTATACGGAAATGAAATGGAAACTCTTTGAATGGAGAAAAAAGGCAAGAATTTTTGAGTGCATTTATTTATATATGTTTCTTATTTAAATGATAAGAAAAACGCTCAAATAAATGGGCAACATTTTATGACAAAAATCCAATTTATGCCTGGCCCTGCATGTAGTGGACTGACATCAAAGCATCTTTCATTGAATTAGGCATTTTAGACAAAGAAACTTACTTAAATGCGCTTCGAACTAAGAATTCGCACTATACACATAATTTACACAAGACTTAAACTGTATTTAAGTAAATGTTTTGCTTTCGATGCTGTCTCTGACCATTCATTAGTCTAAGTAAATTAGTCAGTTTGAATTTGAACTGCCCGAATAAGTAGGCAACATTTTTAATGACAAATGCCATAAAAGAGATTAAAGAAAAATGAAATACCAAACAAGTTTCATTACAAAATATGTAACCATAATTGGTTTCTTTCCACATTTTATTTCAAACAAATGTTCCACATGCATACACACACACACATGTCTACGGCTTATCCATTTATCTATCTGTTTTTATTTTATATACACACACACACACACGCATATATATACATATTTATTTATGCACTGTTTTTATTTGATTTATATTTCTGGCTTTTGTGTGTTTAATGCCCCAACCCAAGCCCATTCCCAACACCATCCGCTAGTCCCCTTCGACGTGTGTGTGTGTGTGCTCTCATTTGATTTTCCAAGCTGGCGCTTTCAGTTTTCATTTCTTTGTCAAACACGTTACACAAATATTGTCACAGCTACCCACAGTGAATACGACAGGGCCAACGATGACGGCGACGACGATGACTAGCGATAGCCATGCAAACATCTGGCTCTTATGCCCTCTACCTGGCCAAACGAACCACCGGACTAGCGACCGGCCTATGCCATTTGTTTACCAAAACCAAAAAGAAAGAAAAAAAAATAAATAAATGAGGAAAAAAGACACCAAGAAAAACGAAAAACAAAAAAGAAATATTCTGTCTGCTCTGTGTGACCATATCAATGATGGCCAACTGTCAGCGTAGGTGTGGCTATGCTTTTTATCGTTAGACAAACAATAAAATAATATAAACCAACAGAAACAAAGGAAAGCAAACAAATGCAGTTTCTCGGAATTGTTTGGCATAGTTCGAAAAATTGACTTTAGCTGGGCAATTTTCATTAGATTCAAATACGAGGGCAGGTATTTATATTCCAGGAAATAGGCAAATAAGAATATTCCCCCTAATGATCAATATACTTTTGCATTGGTCAAAGCTGTTTTTTCATTCCAAAACCTCAAAAACATGATCTTTCGACTCGTTGACAAGGCAGCTTGCTCCAATAGACGCGAGCGATAAGTTAGGGTATTCAACGAAAACAACTATAAGTGCTTGTCTACAACGGAAGCATTATTTAAAAATCGAAAAAATCTGAATTGATGAATGAGAAGTGGATGACTTTTAGTCGCCACTGATAAACTCATGAAGCTAAGGTGAAGAAAAAAGAGATTTTTGAGGACGAATCTCTTTTACTTATTTTAATTTTTAAACTTTTTATAGCCTCCAAAAAAAGGGAATACTCATTTTGGTCAGAAGTGTAACGCATAGAAGAAAGCATCACCAGTACAAACAGATCATATAGCCATTTCCGTCAATTCATCTGAATCATATTTCTTCTGGACCTTTAAAGCTATAGTGCTGACATTTAGTAAGTTATATGTATTAAATATCATATAGCTTGAATAGGAGAAATCGACACCATTCAAAATGGTGGTCAAAAATTGGTCAGAAAGACAATCGTTTAACTAAGTAGGTTATTATTTTATGCACATAATTCTATGTATAATTCGGACACTTTCATCAAATGACTATATCGCTCGATAGACAAACTTTCGTTAGATTAAGTTGTAATTTCTAACAAGTATTATCGTTGAATTTATAATATGGGATGGATATAAGATATATTCATCTTGATCATTGCGAGAATCAACGAGAATCCTTGCCACACTTTGATATCTTGGCTCTCAACAAAATGCACAAAACAATATTTATACTATAGAGTCTATTGAATGGAAGATTGAAGTGATTAGTAACAGAAGTCCATGATTATTGGAATAAGCAATTTGGTTTCTCAGATATTTTGTTTTTAGGGTTTAGCTCCATTTTTGCTAATATGCATTTATGTAACAGTTTTGCAAATTGTTTCTTAAAATGTTCGCTTATTCCTAGAGCATTTGTGGCATATAGCAAATATGCCTATTCCACAGATGCCTGGCAAAAACAACGAGAAGCAGAAAATCACAAAAAAACACTCACACACACACACCCAGACGCACACACTCAGAGACAGACTGGCAGGTGCAGTGGCCCCCATCCCTCTTAAACCCCTTAACCATTATCTACTCGCCCCTTGCACTTATTTTGCCACAACGCGGTTTTTCAGCACGTTCCTCTCTCGCGCTTTACGCTTGACCCCCTCTCCGCCTTCAACTCCCCCAGGACACTTTTTGCCTTTTAACTTCTCGTTCGCTTACCCATTTCATTCCCCTCAGTTGTATAGTCCCTCTTGCCCTTGCAATCGTGTGTAGAAATGCCCAATGGCATTTTTCTTTTTGGTTTTTCTGGTCCCCCCCTCTCTCACTCTTCTTTTTCCTGCTATGTAACTTGTTGTTGTTTTTGTTGTTTTGTCTGCTCGTCCTGCTCCCGCTGTTGTCCATAAATTATTCGAGTGCTCCAAATTAAGCGTACGTCATCGCCTTTTGATGGCTGAGGGTCGTCGACGTCCTCATCGTCCTCTCTGCATCGCCACGTCGTCTGTATGTTATTTTTTCTTTTCTTTTTTTTTGCTGTTTTTGCAGCGCCCATTCAACAATTCATTCATTTTTTTTCTCCCGCTCTCTCTTTCTCTCAATACCCTGTATATAACCAACAGAGGAGTAGGACTGATTTAATTGTACTATTCTATTCTACTATACATATATCATAAATAACCCCCAATCGTCTTTAATCTGTGATTAGGTGGAACTAACAAAATTTGAAGCTTACCAGAATTTAGTATTTCAAGAAGTCTTATAGATATCACGAAGTTTAAATGTAAGTCCAAAGTGATTTCAAACTAAGTAGCTTACTTGTTGTAGTTACAATACAATATAATACATACATTTTCATTTTTGTTACAGGGTATCTAGAAATTGGCAATCCACCCCTCAAAGTTAATGATTGGGTAAATTTTTTTTTTTTTTTTTTGGCCTTCTGTTTCTTTTTTCCTGTTTGGTATGTTCCTTGCCCATTGATTTTACATGTTGTGAATAAATAATGAATGCCCATGATGTGGTAAATTGAATATGGCGTGAAATTAGCTTAAGTAAATGGAATTAAGTGGATTTCACAGACGAACGAGTATTTACCAAAAAAAAGATGCAAAGAACAACTACGCGAAAGACGGCAAAATGATTGGCACTCTGCTTCCAATTGGCAGAATGGTAGCTTTCCGCAATCTGTTGCTCTCTCTCTGAAAGTCAGAGTCAGAGCCAGAGAAAATTGATTTAGTGGCCTATAAAACTGGCAAACTGACTAAAGTTCATGCAGTTGAGAATGCAGAGTTCAGTTCAGTTCATAAAAAAAATACCAAAAATAAACCAAAATAAAAAAAAAAAACCCCTTCCTTTCTCTTTTGCCTTCTCCTTGCCAATTCTAATCCGTTTGGGGACTCATAAAACGTTGCCAGCCAGGCAAAAATCGAAAACGAAAGCAAAAGCAAAAGCACATGAATACACATCCTCGTGTCAGTTGTCGTGTCATGTCATGACCTCCTGCTGAGAGGGCAAGAGCAGTGCTTGAAGACTTAAAATCCGCCCAGGCAAATCGCATCGTATTAACCTTCAACATTTTCATTTTCATTTTGTACATTCTCAGCGACAGGAATTCAATTCCATGCTTAAGGCGAATTCCACTCTTCCATATTCTCTTCCTACTCCCCATAACCAATCCCTGGTTTTTTTTTATTTTTGTCCCCTTTGTATAACCAAGTTGATCCGCATTTGATTTGTCAAATGCCCAGACATACATAAGCGACGATAACTGGAGACGTCAGCAGTAGGTCTTTGAGGAACTCCTTTCCACCTCTTATCGAAAGATTAAAGGCCAATAAGCACAGATGTATAAATGTTTGTTCGTACATGTGAAAATCGGCCAATAATCGGCTTAAATTTTAGAAATTACAACAACTTGCTCTTGAAATCCATAGACAGGATAAGCAATTTATTCACATAAAATAAAACTTTGCACACTATTCAAAACTACTGATCTTTAGTTAAAGGAGTGGCCCAAAAATGTATATTAGGTACATTTTGATTAAGTTACTCCTATGCTGTTAGATCACTTAATGTTTAACAAAAAATCAACAGCAATACATTGAAATTGCAAAAGAGCATTCATCCACAATTCGAAATGAAATGGAACCAATTCCTTCATTCGTGATTCTTGCCCTTTCTGCCCTTTCTTTCCAAGACCAAGCGAAGCCAAGTTAAGCCAGAGATAAGCTGTATGTGTGGAAAAAAGGGATTGATGGGGTTGGGGTTGGAGTTGGGGTTGAGGATGGGGGACAAGGCAACTGGCGGAAAGTGACTTGGGTTGGATTGCTCTCAAGATTGGGGTTTGGTTGGCGGGGGCGCTGTTGAGAGGATTCACAACTGGGAGATGAAATGACATTTCACTGACACTGAGCATTCGTCGCCGGGGAGAAGACTTGGCAATAAAAATAAAACGTTTTTCAAATAAGCGCACGGGGAGTTCAACTGAGACGATGTCTTTTCATTGCATTCAACAAACGCACACCCACATTGACACAAACAAACAGACAAATGTGTGAGGAGTATTTTGGGGAAAAATTTTGTGAAATGAAGATAAATGTTTAATATTAGATGGATATATGTATGTAGGATAAAAGCAAGCATCGTATGCCTAAACTTATTCGTTTTGTTTTACTCATTGCATTTTGCATGTTCTTAGCCGGTTTTCTTGCCACTAATTGCACCATCTAGACAAGCAGCAACATACTCACAGGAGAGAAAGAGAGAGAAAATGAATGGGTAAGCTTATAAGCTTAACTTAGAGTCGGGTACCGCTTAAAATGCTAATTATTAAAACAATTTTCATCTTTAGAACATGGATCTCGTTGCTATGCATGCGATTTTATGCTTTTAACAAGTTTTCTTTTGCTAATTTGTCAAACACTTTGCATAATTTGGCCTAGCCTGGCCTGGCCTGTCTTCGCCTTTCTTCCCTTGCCTTGCCTGTTCTGCACTGCCTTGGCCCGTTCTGTCTTGACTGTAGCTCCGTCTGGCATAAAGGCATAGAATGAAGATGAAGATGGAAATGGAGATGAAGACTGAAGGCTAAGGCTGGGACTAGAACTGGCGCTGGGAATGGCAATACGAGTAAGCAAGTGCGTGTCGATGATGCTGATAATGAGATGGCAACGGGGAATACATAATTATGAGGCACTAGTAAAGTAGAAGGAAAAGCATGAACAAATGGTTGCCCAATGTTTATTTTGCTGCAATACGGCTGCGTCATGTTTGCCAACTATTTGGTTATTAATTAATTTTAAGTTTACTATATTTAAAAAAAGGAAAAACGATCAATTTCATTTATGTTGATATTGAATGGCAACACTGCCAACTGAGAAGTGTGGATAAAAAAGTTCACAAATTGAAATCTTAAACCTTAACATAGGGTATTATAAAACTGCTCAGAAGACGTTAAAAAATATTTATATTCTTGATCAGCATGAGAAGCCATGCCCGTCTGTCCTTCTGTCAGTCGGTGTAAATCAATTTGAAAGCTATTGATATAAGACTTGTAATTAAAGCTTTCTATCACCTGTGTGAGATAAAGATCGGACCGCCATATCTTTTAGTACTATACGAAAAGTCGAAGAAGGAATTGGAATATAGTAATTAATTAATAAGATAGTTTTTCCTGTGACATAGCATATCCCCAAATTTCAATACGATCGGGTAAATAGACCAGAAGTTAGAGTCAATCTAAATCGGTTCCGCTTAAATGCTTAGAAAACTGTCGAATCAGCCAGCAGTCTTTATGTAGTTGCTCTAAATGAGAGCAGGAAGTAGGAAGCAGGAAGCAGGAAGTGTTACACACACACACACACACACATATCGGTACATAAGGAAAGGGCAAAGATGATAAAGTGAGAATTTGAATGTGAACTCATCTAGAGCCTGGATTCTAGGCATTAAGATACAGTTTATTAATTGGTTTTCCATATCTTGATTAATCTGAAATTTAAAATTTTCTATGTCAAACAAATAAACAAAGTATTAGAAAATGTTACTTTTGGAATCGAAGACATTACTAAGAACCTTTTAAATTTCGTCGTAGTCGAAATGAAGAATAATCCCCTTAAAACGATGACCATTGAAAAATACAGATATTTTAAATATTTTTAATGTTCCAGTGTTCTGTTAAAAGATTCCGTTGAGGATTTCAAAAAGTGTAATGAATAAATAAATGAAATCAAAATGAGTCTTAGCAACTTATCTACTAAACAGGATATATGCATACACACACACACACACACACACACACACACACACATATGTATTTAATCAATTATGCTAAATGGCCTTCCACATTCATGCCAATCACACACCTGTCCGTTGTCGAGGCAAATCGTTTCCAATTTGACCAATTAATAAAAATGTGAGCAGTAATTCGTATCATAAAATTTCATATTTATTTGCATGGAGTGCCTTAGCTTTATATTTACTCCAAGCATATACGATAATTAACTCTTGGAACAACAAACCCCCACAACGCGCGCGCATTACGTATACGACACGTTGTAAGGCCAAAAACAAACAGGAAAGAAAGCAGACAGACCAAAAAAAGAAAGGGGCGAATGAGAAAAAAGAAACAACACACACACAAATGGGCGGCTTAGGTGCTTCAAGGGCTAAGGTTAAGCAGACATGGCACTTATTTTGTAATTTTCTTACCTGCCCTTTTAAAGACAAGGAAAGGAATGGAAAAGAATGGGATGGAAACAAGACACTCCATACTCCATACTCCAATTCTCATTCTCCATATTCCATTCTCCACACAGTTGTCAGAAGTCAAGTTTTGTTTATTTTAAAATTCGTAGCGAATCATTTTGTTGGAAAATGTTGCACATAATTCTTGTTTAAGTATCTTGTAAATTGCTTAATAACGCCAAAGGGAATATACCCTTACACTTCACACCACACACACACACACACACACACACACACACCAATACTCACACAACTCGCTATATCCACCATTTGGCAATTACCCCTTTTCACTTGACTTTGTATTCAACTGCGAGACGTTGTTGGAGTAAAGCTATACAAAGGAAACGAGCTGGAAACAAAAAAAAAACACGAGAAAGAAAAAACGAAAAGTTTCCAGCATTGAAGGAACGTAGGTAATGGTATGATGAAGGAAAAGCTGAGCAACTGCAAATTAATAACAGAATATAAGTGTGAGTATGCAAATGTGTGCGTAAGGCGTTTTGCTGCTCAACAACGGGCAGAGAGGGGCACTTGTTAAATTTAATAACAAAATAAATGTTCGCGCCCAAGTTAATTTATGAGTTGAGAATGTTTTTTACATACACACACGCACACAAATTAACACGTACACAACATACACCCTGCTACAAAAATAAAAAAAACAAAACATTTACTCCGGAACCCTCGCACAGACACAGATCAACAATTGGTAACCTTGAAAAATGTTTGTTTCTTTCAACATCAAATTGAAAAATGATTGATTATTGACATCGTCATGAAAAACTTGTAAGTATATTTAAATTTTGGGAATAGTTTTCAAGCAAGGTCCATATTAAACCAGTCTAAGACTCATGCATAGAATTTAGTAGCATTTCTAATTTTAACTTAAATGCAATCATTATTAAAATAAAAAAAACATCTGACCAATTTTATACCAATTACCCTCTGCAAGGGTTTGCTTTTGCTCTTGTCCAAATAAGTATGCTATCTAAATTGGTATATGTATATCCCGTTGCAACATTCGATATTTTCTTACATTTCAAGGCCAATATTGAAAATAATCTTTAAAAATGTTCTACAAACCACGAGGTATCAATTAAACTGTTTTCTTCACATATAAGTTAAAAATATGTCATCCTTGATGTGCTCAATAGATCTAGCCATCAGGGCAGGTCTAGACTTTTCAAAAATTTACAAATTTGGGAGCCTTAAACTGTGGGTAAGTAAATTTTTTACGATTTTTTGAATTTAATGCTCTCCATGAAGAGCATTTTTAGAAGCTTTTACGATTAGGTTAGATTATAATCTGAAATCAAGTTGTTAATTCATTTTTTCAAAACCATTTCCATCCAGTTTCAAAATTCCAAAACGAATGAGCACATTATTACAGGAAATTAAATAGTATGAAAATTACTTTTTATAAGACGAACAAAATCCTAGTGCTTCCAAAACATTCAACAGATCTGGAGAAAATGTCTCTATATATAGTTAATATTTATTATAGTGCAATCCACTTTTAGTTCAAGAGGATATATAAACCTGGGAGCTTTTTAAAAAAACATATGGAAAAACTGGGTAAGAAAACCGCGTTTAAACCTTTAGCAGACCCTGACGAACACTTTCAAGTATATACTGCAGGGGTTGTATATCTCGGATTCAGCCGGATCGGACCACTATATCATATAGCTCCCATACAAACGGCAATAACTCAATAACTTCGTTATTTTCTGAGCTATTGTCGTGAAATTTAATATTAATGAGTTCTATGCCAAGATCGGGTGACTATATCATATAGCTCCCATAGGAACGATCGGTCAAAAACAGTGACTTTTATCAATAACTTCGCTACTTTTTAGGCGATGGTTTTCAAATTAAAAATTTTTGGTTTAATATATCTGTTAATAACTGTGCCGAATTTAATAAAGCTCGAGTGACTATATCATATAGCTCCCATAGGAACGATCGGGAGAAACCAGTGGCTTTGATTAAAACTTTATTTCCTATGCTAAGATTGTAGACCATTCTTTCGCATACATTAGCCTTTTCAGATAAAACGTTTTTGCGTTTTGATGGCTATAGGTAAGAAAAGAGTTAACACAGAAGTTGCAAGGGTATACAAACTTTGACGCGGTCGAAAACAACCCCGGCTCTCTGGTTTTCATCCATTCCGAAACCATAAAGATTCATAGTCATTTTCCCTGTAACCCTCCTCTTAGTTGGATGGTTCGATTCGTTGCGTTTCTTTTTTTTTTTTTTTTTTGCTTTTTTTGTCGTCCACTTGCCGCTTTATTGTGTCTGTCAGCGCCAAAGGCAAATCTTTTAAGTGCGCTTACCATTTTCATCGTTGCACAATAAATCAATTAAATTACTATACAGTCCAGATCATACAAACATATACATACATACATATATGTATAAGCTTGCACTCATCCATATACATGTGTGTAAATATGTGTGTTTATCACAACTCGTAAAGCCATAAAAATTGCGTGACAAAGACCGGCAAAATTTCATCGCTCTCTCTCGCTCTCTAGGGCATCCTTTTTTTCCGTCTTCCTCTATCCCTCTCGGTCTTGTACATCTTTCTTGCTTTATAATCCAACTTCAGGGCCAATTGAGAATTCAAAAACATGGAAATCGTTTGGATTTTATTTTTATTAAATGAATGTAAAGGGGAATTCAGTTAAAGGGTGAAGGCAAAGGGCACAAGTCTTGATTACTAGCATAAATATGCAACAAATTGTTGCATTATACCAATTAGTTTTTAGTTTTCGTTTAGGGGTTTTATGTAGTTTTCAGATATTAAATCGATTCAGATCCTCTCTCTCCTCCTCTCTCTCCTCCTCTCTCTCCTCATCTCTCTCTCTCTCTCTTCCTCTGTCCTTGTCTCTGTCATTCTGTCTTTCTTTTGTACAGACATACAAGTACTGTGCTTCGTTCGATATCGACTTTTTTTTATTGGCTACTCCTTCTTAATGAAGCTCAATATATAATATATTGCACATACGACATGTTGTGTGTCAACTTAAAGTTACATTTACGCCGTCTTTTGCAATCTTCCTACCCTCTTCTTTTTAACCATCTCTTCAATAACTACCTATCCCTTCGCTCCACAACATTTTTTTAACGTCTCGCCACGCCCTTTGACAAAGTGCAGTAAAATGTGCAAATTCAATTTTCTGTCAATTTCGTTGCCAATGAAGCAAAGGTTGAGTTGGGGTGGTGAATGGGTATTTTTTGGGGGAGGGGGTTTTGAGTTGCTGAGTTTTTGGCAAGGTGCAGACACTGTCAGCAAGTGGGTGACTGTCATCAGACAAGGCCATAACTCACATGAAATCAGTAAGGACATACGCATCAGCAGCGGCAGTGGCACCAACAGCGACATTAACCCGAAATGAACTTTGCCTTTTCTTGCCTCAAATCACGCGAAACATCTTTTGCCTTGGCTTAACTCTGGGCTGGATAAACATTATGCTTCAACTCTGATTCCGGCTTGCGTTTTTTCTTTTCGCTCTCGTGAATGGTGGGTAAAGGAGCAAAAGAGTGGGAAAGGTGGGGGGAAGTGGGCGGTCTTGACATGTTTGCTTATGCATAAAACGAAACGCTAGCTTGCCACTTGAGGCAACAGTCACGACGGCCAAGTTATCATCTCAAGCGCAGGCATCTCTCTCCACAGCCGCTGGTATGGGATGTCTATATGGGTAGAGGAGTGCGGCGTATATTCTTTCTTCATGGTGGTAGGAGGTAGGTGCGGAAGAAAAACACCAGTAGTCAGTTTATTACATGTCGCCACGTTGTTTGGCTTTCAATTTTTATTTTTAGTTTTATTTATTTTTGTTGAAAGTGGAAAACGACGTCAGGCCATGAGAAGCAAGCGATAAGCAAAGTATATACTTTTCAACATACCTCCCTTCGCTTCCCTTCCCTTCCTTTCACTTCCCACCCATTCCTCTTCCTATCTATCGCTGGCCGCGTATTCGTTTGCCTTTTACTGCTTTAGTATCCTTTCTCAACACTCTAGCCCAGGCAATTTTTTGAAAAGTTTCGCTAACTGTCATTAAATATTTCCATCAAACACACTCTTTCCCTTCCCCCCATCATCACAACTCATTCCCCCTTTTGGATACACTATCGCAATTAATTATCTAACGGTCAACTGAAACAACTTTCAATAAATATTATTGTACAATTTACCTTTTGGATTCGAAGGCACATCAAAGTGCTAGATAAATATAATGAACTGGAATGATGTGGCTCTTGACTTGAACAAATATTGAATATTGGTTAGATGGATGCAAAGAAAGATAGATATTCAAGTGCTGTCCTGCTGTCCTGTTGTCCTCGTGCAGGAGTCGAGTCATTGGTTACGTTACTCTCTCACTATGCAATTTATACTCCAAGAACGAGAGATAGAAAATAATGAAAGTAAAATATCAAAGAAATAAACATACAAATATAGTTTTGTTGATGAAAACGCGAGAAGATAACATTAGCTGCTATAATCTTTGATACAATGTTGGTATATTAGTTGAAAAATGATCTGTAGCAAAAAATTCAATTTTCTTTATTTTTATGACTCTAAGACAAATAGACAGAAGCAAATTATGTGCGTTTAGAATAAATCAAGTCATGACTTGAGGGCGTATTATACAAATTGATTTTTATCAGATTTTGATGAATATATGTTGTAGGTACATATTGAATGTATATTATTCAACGAGGTTTATCAATTCGGAGTAATTTAATTTACTTTCTTTCCCAATTTAGGAAAAACCAGTGGGCCGGGGCTAACTTCGACCGCGTCAAAGTTTGTATTCTCTAGCAAGTAGAAAAACGTTTTATTCAAAGAGTCTAATAATTTAATACACCCTTTTTGCAAGGTTATAGAAATCTCAGACTTGGCTAAAACACTCAATAATTAAATACAAAAATCAGAATTTCAATATTTGTGGAGTGTAGTTTATTTTACCATTCGTGAATCCTGGCTATAACTGTCTTCCCTTCGGAGATCGGGGTCTTAAATACACCCCAAGACGGCTAATCAATGGCTATTGATCGTTGGTCGCCCTTCCGGTGAAAACAACGAGTTGGTTACAAAGGTTGATAGAATAGAATAGCTTGTTGTGATGGCGTCAAGCGTGAAATTGCTTACTCTAAGTATAGGATTTCAATAATGAAACAAGTGGCTAGTGTGGATTAAAATGGGTCACAATATACTTAAGGTTATATGGGATGTTGTGTTGTTATAATGAGGGCGGGTATCCTACCCGAAACTCACAGCGCGCCATTTGCGTCTTGCTGCATTATAGTTGGTCGGGTTGGCAAGGATTGTGGCTAACTTATATGCATTTTAAAGGTTTGAAAAAGCTTTCCTCTGCTTGTTGCATATATTTTGGCGACTTTAATATACAATTTGACCGTATTGGTGTGGTATAAGAACTGTCGAGATAAAAACCAAAACTGGAATTAAGATTAATTAATTACAAATTCAACTAACTCTGTTTTTATTTTCTGAAGAGAATCCCAAATATCAAAGCTATATCTATTCATTCACTATGAACGAATACTTTTTCGTCTTGAAAAAGTTCATAGTCTCGAAGTATCACTTTAATCCGACTAATTCGAAAGTGTCTTAAGTATTATTTAAAATCCTATTATTTAAATATACTTTTACATCTACATCTACATACATATACTATGTCCATGAGTGAGAGTGTGCGTGTGAGTGTATGTGTGTGTGTTTTATATTGAATGCAATGTCAGCAATAGAACAAATGTCAACGGCAAAGCCTTGTCGCCCATTATTTTCAGAAACTGGAAAGAGAGAGTTGGGCCGATAGCTTTTAGATGGCCAGACCAGCCCAAACCAGACTAAACCATACCATGACCGGGAGCAAACCAAAATGGTATGGAACATGTTAGATATCTATGTATGTATGTATGCCAGTGGAATGATATGGGATCTGGGAAATGTGATGTTGGCTTTTTGGTGCGTCCGTGGCTTAGAAATTATGTGCGTCATGCTCAGCAGCTGTAGTAGTAGTATGTAGGTACATTGTGTCAACTACAATTACAACATACAGTAACTGCAAATGGTAAATGCATACATACATAGGTACCATGAAGAAAACAAATTGGGAGTGTGAATGGGCTTAGTGAAGTAAAGCTAACTAAATTGTAGGAATACTTTTGGGCAGGATGAACAAAAAAACCTACAAGATCTATTGTGAATCATTTGAAATTTTCCAATCTTTTTAAAAGTACAAACACAAGTAAGAAGTAGGCGTAATTATTTGCATCACTGTGGTGTAAGAGTTTCTATCTGCCTTCTCAGACACCCTGACACATAGCACACGATACCAAAGAGCGAGTCCATTGGATGACTGACTGCGGGTAGGATTGGACTGGCTGACTGACTGACTGGCAGACTGAGTGACTAACTGACGACAGCAGCACTTGGCTGACTTGCTGACTGTCAAGTTAAGTGCGGGGCATGCACACACGTACAACCGATACCAGGAAGGAGAACTTGCCCCAGTCAACTGTAAGTGTGTGTGTGTGTCTGCCGCCTTGCATGTTGTTTAGTGGGATTTTAGTTTCGGGCGAATCTGCCGCAAAACACAGTAAAACGCGCGCATATTTATAACGAAATGCTCAATTTAAATTCCCATCAATCTTGGTCGAATGCCACACACACACACACAGATATACACTCACACAGACATAAGCACGTCCTACTCTGAAAGAGAATTTGGATATGGATTCGCTTCGCTTTTTTGGCCAACTTTTGGAAGAAGGGGAATTGGAGCATTCTGCCATTGTCTGCATATAAAGTACATACATACATACACACATACATACATATATAGTTAGTTTTTGGGTTGGTTAAGGAAGATTGCAGGCAGGACTTTTCTTTCCTCTCCTCCGGTCTCAGTTACAGACCCAGATCCAGTCATTCGTTCTTCTTTTAGTCAGCACAAAAAAATTACGCGTGTATATCCAAAAAAACACAAAAAGTATATATACATATGTACATATATACTACTAAAGGAAACGCGGCTAAAGCTTATTGAGCGTTAAATTAAAAAATTCTTATGAAAATACAAAAAGTGGCTAAAAAAAAAACACACATACACACAAATACAAACCCAAAAAAACCGCTCAAATGCATAATAAGAGAAATTGTTTCAGCCATAAATGGAGCTGAAAGAAATTTGCAAAAATAGCCGATCATTTGTTTTTAGATTTTTGGTTTTGAATGTTGCATTTGCCATATAAAGACTATTACAAATCGATTTCTAATGCATTCTATGTGAGGTACGAAAGGTCTTCGATTTATTCACACCAATGTTTCGCATCTAATGGATAAATATACCTTTGTAGTTTCACATAATGGAGATTAGATTTCAATCCTTTTCTTTCTTTTTCAAAGTACCATGTATTTTTGGGTAGAAACTTAACTCAAAATATTTCATATACACTTACTGAATTTTTTCTTTCAATTCAAAATCAAACTTTCATTTAACCCGATCTGATGATGGCTAAAATAAATAGGGCGAAACTGTTCAAAGAATTCAATGTAAATATTATTAGTTGTATAGTGTGGAAATTGAAAAGTGGACAGGAACAGTGCCATGTTAGCTTATGGTGGTGGCTTAGCAATTGAAATTAAAAATGAAATTGCAGTAGCTACATTAAACAAAAAAAAAAGAGACAAAATAAAAGAAAATTGAGTCAGAGTGCTCACGCACACATAGTCATATCACATACATACACATCGCGTATATCGCGTTTTTCATTACGAACCCACGGACACAAGAGTGCCTGGCACTTGACCAGTGGACAAGTGGACATGGCGGTGGGCGTCTCGGGACAAGGATTGCTGGTTGCAATTCGTTGTGGGGCGACTGTCACTTTGATCTGTGATGCAGGTGCAAATAGACATAGTGCCATTCCCGCGACCGTTTCCAGTTCCCCCTTTCCATTTGCCGAGCATAGAGCCAGGACAAACACCAGAGTCAGCAAGTCAAAGTTTATTGTTTCACTCTTTTTTTTATTTCTTTTTGTTGCTTTGTTCAAGCTTCTATGTTGCATTTGTTTACTTTTAATTGAAGCTCCTTTTTACTTTGCTTTAGTTGCTTATATAAAATTTAATAAAATGTATATTCACACACATACAAACATTTACTCAATTAAAAAACCAACTAAGCAAACTAATCAATTTTACAATCTTTTATAATAATCTAAGCTTAAGAATAAAGATATACAAGCCCGTTTTGGGTATCGAGTCAATTTCAAACGTTTTCCATCTTACTGTTCATCACTCCAAGTGAAATATCAATTGTTTTCGAATTTCGAAACACTTTTGTTTCGCTTACTATATCAGCTTACAGGGCTGCCGAGCTGTTAAAATGCTTAGGTATACATTTTTTAGTGCAATTCCTGACAAAAATAACACAGGTTTCACTTGTGAGTGGTTTTCAAACTAATTTGATTTTGATCCTGGCAAATAAATTTAATTTTGACACAGTTTTGAGCACATATATCACATCCAAATTTATTTGTCGCTTATTGGTAACCATAAAAAGTATCGTAAGCTTTTCGATTAACATTAACTCAACAAACCATAACTTTTTTCAACCTATAAGATAATTTGCAATAATTTTTCACTCCACTAACTCAAAGGCAAACGATTAAAAACCAAATCATTCAGTTCGGAATCGATATTAAAGAAAACAGGTCTCTAATCCGATTCCACCAACAAGATTCGTAATCGGAAGCGAGAACATTCCTAAATCCTAAAAAGCTTTCTAAGGAATTTTTCGAGTCCTCACTGCATAGTCTAAAGGATGAATTTCCCTCATTTTACATACTTAGATGCGCCTGTGTGCTGCATCGAATGCACTGCGGTTTGTACAGCCTTTCAAAATTTTATTTTTAATAATACTTTTTACTTTCATTATATGGCCTAAAGAACCAAATATATTCTGAAAATGCTATTCGAGAAAATAGGCGTGGCATCCGGCCCATACGGTCAAGAAACCTGATTTTGCTAAAGAAATTGATATGCATAGTAGTTTTTATGTAGCCGTTGCCACATTCGATATTTTCTTCAAAGATTGCCCAATATCATCATCATCATTCTTTTTATGGACAACTTAAGGCAAGCAACTCGCTTCCGTTGTCTATGGAATTCGCCTATGCAATTGCATACATTTAAAAACAAATCAAGTTATCCAAAGCATCTATTTTTCTGTTTCAGGTGTCTTTAAATATTACTCCCCACTATTTTTAATAGTTGACCTGCTTCTATTATTGTAAGTTATTTGAGTCACTTAGTCCATTTTTGTGCTATCATTGATTCTTTGGCCAATTTTCCTAAAGGTTGCTTGCTGTAGCCAGTTTTGATATTTTACCTTGAAAAAAAAACAAATGACGAGGTTATTGCAATGAGAATTACACAAATACATACCGAATCCTGAAAGATTAAGACAATTTAATATGATGTGTAAATTCTAAATACAAACTCCGTAAAGGCATTAATATAATAGATACGCAACTATGTATGTATATACAGATGTACAAGAACTATCTATTCTTACTGTCGTAAAACGTGCAGAAATCATCATCACCTTTAGCCATGCTATTCTTCTCCAGGCTATGGCCAGGAATTGTTCTGTGCAAGCCAAAGTAGGCTAGCCAGATTGTTCCATATTTTGACAAATGGCAAGTGAAACAATCGACTGTGGACTCTGTCTCCATTTCAAGAGCATTCACATTAGATCAATTGGCCCATAGTTACGATGCGTTTGCCACTGCAAGCTTATCGAATGCACTTGGTTAATGAATAAATTACACTTGTCCGTTTGTCATTTTTCCTCTGACCACCAACTGGCGGTCATCATCAATAATGGTGAAATCGAGAAAGGTTGGCAAGAGGATAATGACAGTGGGAATGGGAATGGGAAACAGCCTACTATCTGGTTTATGGCATCAGCACATTTGGCTAATCATCTTTGCAGTGCGAAACATTATTATCATCATCATCGGTATCATCCTGAAATTAATTTAATAATATCTACAATTCTCATTTGGCTAAAACCAGGTGAAGCAGCCAAATACAACTAAAGGAGGAGAAATTCATAAAAAACGAATCTAATGTCACTCATAAAAGGGGACAAAAGAAAATTATAATTTACGATTTTTTGCATTTTCGTTAGATTAAGAGACCTTGTGTAAGGGAAACTAAAAGCTCAGCTAATTTTCTAATTTTCTAATGTGCCCCTGGCAAAACAAAAAAAAGAAGTGTGGTAGTTGTGGTGGTGGTAAAAAGAGAGGAGGAGAATGTGTGAAAAGGGACTGTAGGGGGTAAGTTGAAAATTGGAAAAGCAGAAAAGCCAATGGTGGCCCAAGGATGTTGTTGTTGCTGCTGTCTACTCCTTTTCTCGCTAGCAAAATTCTTGCACTCTGCATTAAAAATAATTATGCTTATGCTTCTGGAAAATTTGCTGAGTTACATACGAACATAAATCCGTATACATATAGTATAGTATAGTATAGTATAGTATATACATATATAGAGATTTGTATCCATGTAAGTTTGTATATGAACAGACAACAAATGACCACATAGCAACAACAGCTGCACAAAAATATTTACAACATTCTTAAGCTCAACTGAAACGTAGCAAAAAGTTATGAATAATTTTATGAGAATTTTCCCTACCACCATCCATTGTCTCCCCTAAACTTTCCTACCCCTCTGGCCATCAAAAGCATATACGTACTTGAAGGGGAAAAATGCCTTCATGTTGGCCACATTTTAATTGAAAACCTACCAAAAACTCCTAAGAAGCACACCGAACTTTCAAAGATATAAACTTAAAATAATGTAATTTCATAAATAAAAATTAAAACTTTTCAAAGACAATTGATGCAATTTAAATATTTAGAATTCGACTTATTCACAAAATTAAATTAAAAAAAGGTTAAAATTATTAACGTTGTGACATAATTACAGTATCCAATATCTACAAGTGTATAACTTAACTTTTTGGAAATAAAGTGTGAAAGCAACTAAAGAAGAAAACAAAAAATAAATAAAATACATTCGGATATGAATACTTAGGAATATATTGAAAATTTAAAGTGAAATAATGGTAAAGAATCATGTGAATTACCCATCAAATTACTTTTTCATTGATCTATCATCTTGAGTAAATAACTAGTCAACAATACAGTCATTTACGTCTTTATTAATCTGGTTTTTAATACAAAACTTATTTTATTTTTAATATAAAATGTTAGATTAATCGGTTAAGTTGCCAAATTTACAGTTTAAGAGATCAATTAGAACAAACACTTATATAGAATAATTGTAAATGTAAATTTTATTAACGCTCTGCTGTTTTTTTCTTGGACTTTGTTTTGACGAATTTCTAACCAATTTTAAAAAGCAACATTAATTCATTATATTATCACTTCCCATTCTGAAAGTTAATACAAGAATAAGCAGAGGGCCGGGACTAACTTTGACCGAGTCAAAGTTTGTATACCCTTTTAATTTGAAACGAGTCGCGTCAAAAGTAAAAGTCACTGTCTTCGACCGATCCTATGGGAGCTATACGATATAGTCACCCGATCTTTTAGTGCATAGTACAATACTTTGCATTATTGTAAAATTTCAAAAAACTTGTTTAAATCAGCGAAAGTTTAAAACATTACATAAGCAAACGTTTTCTAAATGTTTTTGAATAACTTCAGTATTGAAATTGAAACAGTTTTTTGATTCTTTAAAGCTACTAAAAGAAAATACAGTTACCGTTTCTCTTCAGTTATATTGAACAGTAAAAAAATGTTATATGGGTATCGATTACATGGTATGTAAGACATCAGAGACTAAGAATGATTCCTATGGTAAAATATATTCTAAAATGGGTTAAAGGAAAGGAAATAGAAAGCATCAGTTGAATGTCGGTCAAAATTTCTTAAATTTTCGCACCTATATATTCTCCCTCTTCCAACTCTGGCTCATCCATCACCGCAGCTTCCGCTTCCAGTTTCACTTCTGGTAGTAGTTCTGGTTGTCGTGGTGGTTGTGGTTCAGGTTCTCGTTCAGGTCCACGCTCTGGTTCTTGCTCTAGGTCTGGCTCTGACTCTGGCTCTGGCTCGTCATCAAAATCTAATTCAGGCATACGTCCAAACTCTTCGCTATCATCGTTTTCATCATCGCTAAAAGTAAATGATATTGGCGACAAAAGGCCCGGTATGGGTGTCTCAAAATGGACGATATCCATGGGATAAGAGACTATTAGATCGACGAAATACTCATCAATCTCCATATTCTCCCACAGCATGGCCTTGTTGCACACTGGACATAGCCATTCGCCAGTCTCATAGGCGCGATTGAGAAATTCCAATGCGTCAAAACAATTCAAATGGGCGCAAGTGGTTGCTCGGCAAGGATACTGCATGCGCTGCAAAGTAATGGGACAAATTAGTATCAAATTGATGCTGCGAAAGCAATGATTCTCATGTGGATTGCGTTTTAAGCCAAGCACCGTCTCGATCAAACTATTGGTAACCTGCTTCGGGCGCACTTGCATTTGAATGCGCTTCAGCATATCCGAGACATTCAGGCGACGGATTAACTCCACACTGAAGCACGATTGAACATTAAAATCGGGCACCCAATTCAAATGGACCACTGATGTCATGTTGCGAGACAACAACACTTGGCTGGAGATATTTATTGGTCCCTGGACCACAGCGCTCGGCAATGCTTCATTGTTCACAGAAATACTAATATTGATCGGATCTGGAAGACTATCCATTTGCGGTTGATGACGTTTCATTTCACCGAAACGAAATACAACTCCAACCTGTTCGGCGGCCAATTCTAGTCCTTGAATTGGAGTTAGCTCAAACACGAAGCTAAAATGATGCAATCCCTGTCTTGATTGTGGTTTAATCATACGTGTGGGACGCACAAGTTCAGCCACAACACGAACAAATGGTGGCTCACGGAATTGCATATAGGTAGCATCGCCGAGTTCCGAATTATCAAAATTGATATTCAAGCCAAGGGGCAAACGATTCCAATAACTGGAGAACTTCCTGAAATCCGGCAATACAATTGAACCGCCAGCAACCGCGTCGTCCTCATCCTCCTCCTCGTCGAAATCGATGTCCGCCTCCGCTTCGTCATCGTCGCAACTCTCATCAGCGCTTTCAGTTGACGAAGTTGGCGTACCGGCTGACTTTGTGTCCATTTCCGAATCACTTTCGTCGCTGCTTACCATCATAGTTGTTCCAGATGATACAGATGAATTGTCACTATCGCTGCTGGGAACTGGTAAATTGTTTTCCAAATTATGCGACATTTTTACTTTGAAGCCAAATGGAAAAAAAAGAAAAAAACCAAAAATCGAATGACCAACACAAGAAAAATTAAAGAAAAATTCTTTTTGTCAGACGAAACGAAATTTACAAGCCGGTAGCTGAATCACATATGACTCTGAATGGTATATGTATATACCTACATCTACCTTGACACTTATGAATCGGGCTACTTTGGTAAACAGAAAGACACAGTTTTCATCGTTTTTTTTTTTTTTTTGAAAGAAACTGCTTGTTTCTCTTTTTTCTAAACTTTATTTGCTAAGCAAAGTGATATTGACAACGAACAAAAAAAAACAGAAATCGATAGGAATGAAAAGGTTAAGAGAGAATTGGGTAAAATTGAGGAATCAGGATCACTCAAACACTTTTATATGAATTTCTAGGTAATGGAATATTTGTTCGATTCCATTGATATATCTATTTCTATTTATCATATATATATAACTATTATTTATTTTATCGCAATTTCAATGTGTAGTAAGTTTAATGGAATAATACGAAAACATCTCTAATAGTTCAATTTGATAGCGAAATCTACATTCATTTTGATGCCCGGTTTGCGCACAATAACAGCATGATCCTGCTGCAACACCTCCAATTGCTGACTGACACCATTCACCGTAATTGTGGCACTTTGTGGCACGGTCGAGAGGCCGGCGATAACGACACGTTCGATCCAGGAATCTGACTTGTACTTTGGTTTGCCAATAAAACGATTTGTCAACTGATTGTGGGCAAACTCGTAATTAACATATATGTATTGACCTTGACGATAGTCATAGGATTTCTCATCATCCAAATAGAGTGTGCCCTCGGCCTTGCCCTGACGATCCAGACAGACAATCAATGTGTATGGATCGTGCAACATTAGAGTCGAGGCTCGGCGGTGGCGTTCCTTTTTGGGCAATATGCTGCCACCACGTTGCCATACTGGAATCTATATACAAACAAAAAACGAAATGGTTAGATGAGTCTTGTATTCATATCCTTCTCTTCTTATTTACCTTGTACTCTGTTACAGGCACACTCTCGTAACCGGCACGTTCTTGACGCTGATATGTATCGACATCATACCAATAGTCTCCATTTTTCTTATCGTCAATGGCTGGGAAATAGACATCAACCTTGCTGACTCCCTGTTGCATTACCGGTCGGACTAACAAACGATCCTGTACAAGCAGTTGGTTATCAATGCCAAAGCATTCCTTATCCGCTGGATAATGGGTCAAGAGTGGACGAATTACAGGCTCGTTTTTCAACTCCAATTCATAGAAGGAAGTGTACCACAGTGGCAGATAACTATACCGCTTGATCAAAGCATCTCGTATAACGAGACGAGTGCGCTCTGGAAAGAGCCAGGGCTCACGACGCTTCGTATCTATATGGGCATGGCCACGGAAGAAGGGCAAAAAGGCAGCTGTCTGATACCAACGTTCAAGCAACTCAGATTCAGGGTTGCCAAAGAAACCGCCGACATCGGCACCACAGAATGAGAATCCGGCCACAGCCTCAGTCAAACACATTTTAATGGAATGCTGCAAATGCGACCACTCTGCCGCATTATCACCTGTCCAGATGGCTGCGTATCTTTGTGAGCCAGCAAAATGCGCACGTGTCAATATAAATGGACGCTGCTTGGGATCACGCTGCTCGAGGCCCGCAAATGTGCCCATCAAATGCATATGACCATAAAGATTGTGAACATCGCGATGTTCCCAATTGCCATAATGCACCAGATCTTTGGGAGCCGTCACCTCGGGACCATTGAATACCGATGGTTCATTCATATCGTTCCAGATCATTGTGTTTTCACTCACAGTATTGAATTTCGACAAAGCATATTGCCCGGCATAATAGTCACGGACAACCGGATTAAAGAAATCCGGATAACTTGAGGATCCTGGCCAGCACCAGCCCTCATAGTCGTTGCCTTCGCGCGTCTTTACATAATAGCCACGCTCTGTGCAATCATTATGGAAGAAATAGCCAGTATCTCGTTTGATATGTGGATCGATAATGATTATCAAATGGCGACCCACATCAGTTAGATTCTTAATCATGGTCAACGGTTCAGGGAACTTGAATTTATCCCATGTGAAATAACGTTTGCCATCAGTATACTCAATATCCAACCACATTGTATCCATGGGTATATCGTGTTCATCAAATTTCGAGGACACTGATGCCACATCCCGTTCATCATTGTAATTCCAGCGCGACTGATGATAGCCCAGCGAGAAAAGCTGTGGCAATGGATGTGTTCCAGTTAAGGCAGCATATTGTTTAAACACATCAATTGGCTTCGGACCTAACACTATAAAAGCATCCACTATGCCAGATTCGGAGATGAAATGAGCAGCAGGAGATGGTGATTTACGAGACCCAGATACGAAATTCACCAAAGAGGATACCACATTGGTTTCCGCCGTATAAATGTCTACCCAAGTTTCGGCCACATTTTGCCAATAGACACCAGCGGTACGTCGGGGTCTAAAAGGAATATGATCAATTAGGATTCCGATGGAATGATTGATTAAGATTCCGAAAGAATACTCACCCATGACCATAGAGGACTGGTACTGAGCCATATAACGCCATTTTGCTCTCTACGACATATTCGAAGACATCCAAATTGTATAAACGATACGGATCAGTGCCCGATGTAGATCTCAAAACAAAATTGTCAGCATGCTCGGGTATGCCGAATAGCACTTCAGCTTCGGGGAATGAGAAATCCAAAGCTACAGCCTCTGGTCCATTAGGTTTTGAGTCATGATGCGATTTGAAATTCTCTTCCCATGCACCAGGATCGTCGATAGCTTCTCCAGGGACTTTGGGAGCCTCTGCTTGCTGTTGATCATCATCAGCGGCAGCATTTCCAGCACCAGCTTCACCATCAGCATGGGCGTCGGACGAAGCAGCATCTGCAGGTTTCTGACGCAAATGCTCAAAGTAAAGCCAGTTTTTGGCATTTGCCGTAACAACCAAAACATCGTTCTCATAGAAGTCAATGCGGAATGGATCACCATGTATGACAGCCTTGTTTTTATGATCATCCGTACTGATGGTTATCTCACCATCGGTCTCTTTCTGTACACTTATGCGTGCAGTTTTAGGTTCCTCCTTGAGAGCATGCTCAACGCGATAACGCGGATGTAATGGCTGCTTCTCATCGATTTGGAGGCGGAAAGTACTGCCCACAAGGCCCTCCAATTTGAAAGTGAACTGATGATGGTTCTCTTTATTTATTAAATCAGCAGTCAGTGAATCGGCATAAGTGTTTAGAGTTCCGGGTATTATCGCATATTTGCTGCCCGAGCTCTGAATCTTGCGTGAACGTCTGTGAAATTGAAAATTGAAGGTCAATCAAAGATCATTTAGGCATTAGATGGTTTCACCAGACCTGCAGAAACTGCTTTGCTCACAGGTTTTGAAATTATTTGGATCGACGCCAGTCACCGAGGTGAGCATTAGCGATCCAATTATGGCCAAAATGATGCCCAATGTCAAATGCATTTTAGCTATGCTTTGTACGTCCGCCTCCTTTCCCCGTCTTCCTATCCTGTTAGCGGGCTGTATCTGCAAAATTGTTTATATTTAGAAACAAAATTAATTACATGTTGTTTGTTGTTGCCGCCATTGCAAATCAAAATCCACGTCAGACGTTGTCAACAAAACAAACAAAACCAATCATTTGATATATTTATACTTTTTCCCTATTTAAAATAATCTTTAATACTTTAATATATCTTTTTCCTTCCGGCATTTACAATTTTAGCCATTAATTATTTTAATAATTTACATTTATTCAATTTTTTTAGGGTTACCGATGCAATTTTCACCGGTTGGTAATGCATTTTTATGCAATTTAAAAGCAATTCCCCAAAAGCATTTAACGCCAAGCAACTCATTAAACAATTATTTGGTCTACAAACCTTTGAAATTCTGTTGAATTCGTTAAGCTTTGTTTTTCTTTTCTTTTTAGAAAATAATTAAATAACTCAATCCTCAACCGTCTATGTATGAGTGTGGCGGTGGCTTAGCCAGTGTTGTAAAATTTCATTAAAAAACAAATTGACAGCACTGAATAAAATTTTGCCATATCACACTACAGTGTGGCCAAATCTCAAACATTTTTAATATTGTGGTAAATTTAATTGCATTTTTTCGAATATACGGCTTTCATATCAATGGAATTTATAGTAAGCACTTTTAAATGATGAACAACTTGTGAATTGCTTGGACTCCCAAGTAAAATTCTTTTTGACAACGATTGTTTCATTGGAATTAAAATTTGTAACAATGCAATTTTCGCGGTACCTGGTTCAAAAACATATTGTATATCGATAGTTAGAAGAAACAATCGGCAATCGATAGTATCGATATCGTTGTTGATTAGTTTGTAAAAACTGGTCCTGATATCTCGTTAGCAATTGGTTTGTTTTGGACGCACTTGTGGACCGGCAGCCGGGAGAAGCAATGACCAGCAGTGTCATTGGCTGCAAGCGCGTCCACAGCATAATCGTTGAACAACTCGAGGACTTGGATCAAGTGGAGCACAGTTTGTTGCTGATCAAAGGACGACTGCAGCCGAAATGCACAAACGCTCGCCAATTGAAGGCAACCTTGGATTGGCCGGCACGGGATAAGTCTGAAGAGCAACTAACTCAATTGTCGACAACAGGAGAGTTCAAACTACTTTACGATTTAGACAGCGAAAAGGAGAGTAGTCAAAATAGGGAGGTAGAGCAACTGCACCTACATTTACGCTGCTGCAGCGGATCGCGACTGATTAACTTTACGTATAGACCCAGACGTAGTCACTATCGGGTCCAGCCTTTATATCTGGTGTGCAAGGACGAAAATGAATTCGGAGAACTGGCCACTGCACGTTGTTCCTTAATTGATCTCAATTTACGCTTAGTCCAGTGCATCTATGCCCATAAACTGAATGCTGCTGGATTCCCTAATAGATTTTTCACCTTAAATGATGACTGCCAGATATTTCAATCGAGTTTAACGCAATCTGAAGTTCTTGAGAGAAGCGAAGACGAGTTGTGGCAACATTTTGCTAGCGAAATACTTGCCAGCTCAGAGTGGGGACAACAAGTGAATCTGAAATTCTGTGCATTTGTGGGCTGCACTCGTTATAATGGAGCTGCTGTAACGTCCAGCGGGGATTTCACATACGAGAATATACGGCGCCATCTACACGGACACGCAGCCTTGGGTGGTGGTGGCTTGGCCCTTTTTGGCAGTGGCCACTTCTATGCATGGCCCCAGCGCTTCACTGAAATCGGTGACTGTATCAGAAGCAAGGAGCGCGTGGATATTGGACGATTGCCGGACGAAAGCAACTATAGACGGACATATGGTGGTGTCTATGCCAGCACTTTGGGTGCAGTGTGCCACGAATTGGGTCATTGTTTTGATCTCGGTCACACACGTGATGGTGTAATGGGTCACGGATTTGATTATCTAAATCGTGTTCTCACAGTTGATCAGCTCACAGAGCATTTGCCACAACGAATTGTGGCCGTTAAAGGTAATAACAAGACGCCATCCCCATCTCAATCAGCAGCTGCTCCATCCACATCAGCGACACGCCTTCGTTTAACCCAGTTAAAGAAGCCAATCAATCAACACTTGGACAATTATCACACACAACGACTTACCGATAGTTTCTATTTCACGCGAAACTGTGCAGTGATATTGGCCCAACATCGATGGCTAAGAGATTCAAATTCGGAAGAGGAGCAACAGAAACAGGATCCGTCGAGTGCTAATATTTCCCTGGATCTTGCGGCTGAGGCAATTATCTCAACCATACCATTACGACTCATTGAGCTGCGGTGTAATCTCGATAGTCTGGTGGCTCACTACGAAGAGTTTGCAGAGGATAAGCTTTCAGCTCCAGTTTATCAATTTCCATTGCCTGGAGCATTGTGGCATCTGTTGGCCAAGCAACGTACCCATTACGTGTTTGTTTTGACCAGAAGTGGAGATACCAAACGTTTGGCCTGTGATTAGGTGAGACACATTTCGACACATTTGAGAACCACATTCAACCATATCAAAAGCTGACCACTAATTAACTAAATACTATCTAAACAATCAGAGTTTTATATTATTAGAAGGGTTTTATTTAGAATTGCCATCCAATCTACTCACATAAATCTCAGTGGCTTTCAAACTGTAATTGAAATACGATGTTCCCGACTTTCAATTTGAGCTTGTAGTTTGAAACTAGAAACTGGAAATCACACACACACACACCACAAGTTGACTTCGCTTCGTATATGACTTTGGAATTCGCATACCCTTTCCTTAACAACGAGACTATCGACTAGCTCTTAAAGCTTCAAAAACTGTTATGTGTGATTTCTTTTCGACAGAATAGTTTTCAATTTATTGAGTGGGAGGAGGGCGTGGCAAAAATTTGAAATAAATTTAACCACCGTAGGTAATACACTAGTCTACGTACCAAATTTGGTGATTCTAGCTTTTATAGTCTCTGAGATCTAAGTGTTCATACGGACAGACGGACGGACATGGCTATATCGACTCGGCTGTTAATACTGATCAACAAAATATATATACTTTATGGGGTCGGAAAAGCTTCCTTCTGCCTGTTACATACATTTTGGCGACTTTAATATACCATTTCACCCTATGGGTGGATGGTATAAAAACTTTTTCTCATCTTACAAGAAACCAACTGAACTAATTAAAAACTCGTTTTAACTTCTTCACATTGCAAGTGATGATGAAGCCCTTTAGAATCCCTTACCTTCAGGTAAGGAATCTGCCGAAGACAATGAACAACAAAAGGCTTAACAAATTCAATTGTTTATTCCAGTTCATATCTTCATTCCACATATGTATGTATGTAATTATCATGATTCAGTTCACTATAGTTTAGGTTTTCTTGAAATTTGTAATCTATTTCAAAGCTTAGGGTATACACAATCAATAGAAGCATTCGAAAACTGTATTAAGAATGTTTTATGGAAGCCACAAACAAATCCAACACGAAGATCGTCGACGTCGTCGTAATCATCTCAACTGATATTCACTAGTTACTCACTCTCTGTGATTGGCTCTCTCTCCCCGAGACCCGGAACCAGATGAAGCCCAAGCGCGATCTCACACATATGTTTTCTGTTTTCTTTGCCCATGTCAAAATGGGTTAAAGTCTCTCAGTGAGCAGAGCAGTCAATCGCATTTAGCAATCGGGGATTTGTAGTTTTAAGTGTTTTATTTACTTTTCTGTGCGTGTAAGTGTGTGTGTGTGTGTGTCTCCGTGTTTGGTTCGATAATGAAAAATGCTGTTTTTTTTTTTTTTTTGTATTTTGATGGAACGCACACCCAAAATTCAGTAACAAACTAACCACAGGTGATAAGATAAATGAAATGCGCCTCATGCCTGCAAAATTGATAATCGAACTGAGAACTGTAAGGAAAATAATCAAAATGAAAAACAAAACACAAAAAACAAAAGCAAGTGGCCAAGCATTGATTCTATGACATTTCTATTTCAGACCTCAACATGGACGGATCATCATCATCATCAACAACAACAACAGCAGCACCCCCATCAAAGTCATCATCCTCATCATCATCATCATCAGCAGTAGCACGAATTCAATTCAAAACCTTGAAGGGATTTCCGGCAAGCACAGTTGATAAAGTGGAAACTCAAGCATTCCTAAATGCGGCCAAGGAGATTGTAACCGTTATAGGTATCACAAAGCAAATCCATTCAAATTCAAATTTATACGTAGCTATCTATCTCTATGTATATATTTATATGTGTATATAAATATTCTGAACTTTTCCATTCGCAGAAAGCTTTGGCAAACTTTTTACGCCCGTGATCAGTGATATGAATGGCAATATAAATGTAAGTGAGTTGGCCAAAACCCGCAAAAGAAAAGAAATGAAAAAAAAGTCATTGACACGTGTCAGGCAAGATGCATTTTTCAAATATAAACTTCTGGTTCAATTCGAAACTTGAAAAAATTGGCCATAGGTTGGCTAAATAGTTTTTTTTTTAATAATCTTGTAAAACGTTAAGTTTTCTATTCACCGGAAGTACTTATATTTTGACATCACTTATCGTATAAGAACAAGAAAATAAGCAAACATGTTAACTTATTTGAAAGCTATATCTACATATAAATCCGACTTGATTTAAGATTTAAGCGAAAGCTAGATAGAAAATTCAGTTGATGCTTAAAAAGTTAATGATTATTTCAAACTTTAGTTGAACTGATGAAAGTATTTTGGTTACAATAAATGTTTTGTGTCGTTTGCTTTTCAGAAACTAACAAAAGCTTATGGTGCTGATGTAATTAAATATCAATATTTGGAGGATTTAATTGTGCTTAATGTGAATATTGATGATTTTGCCGCAAATGCCTTGCTCTGGCTAAAACGTGGCCTGCAATTGATATGTACATTCTTTGAGAATATCTATGCTGATGCACAGAATACGGAGGTATTGAAACAGCATCTTCAAGATGCCTATGAGCGTACATTGAAGCCATATCATGGTTTCATTGTACAGAATACAATTAAGGTAAATGAATCCAGCTGAGATTTGTATAACTTTATATATTTAATCAATGTTGGTATTACAGATTATATACAGTTGGGTTCCAACGCGTAGTCAACTATTAGGACAAGGTGCTTACCATGACGAAAATATTGAGGTGCTAACCCAATACTTGCCTACAATGCGTGCCCATTTGGATAAGATTGATGCTCTGCTAAGAGCGCACAATTTGGACGATAAACGCAAAGTGTAATGAAATGCAGAATGGAAGGAAATGGATTGCTACTTAGCTTAATTTTACTTATTATCATCTAAAATTTAATAATACTATTATTTATGAGGTAAAAAAATAAACAAAGAAAACTTTAAATTTACTATTCGTCACTAGGATTCATATGTCCTATGTGAACTTTGCTCCTGTGACACTAAATCCATAGAATTGTCATCAATGGGATATTCCTTGGCCTGGCATTTCGTTTTATCCGTCGGCTTGCAGCAGATGAAGTGTAAAATGACTACCAAAATCTCCAAGGCAATCATTAGGAATAAAATATTTGACAAGATGCTCAAATAGATAGCATGACCAAAGGTTAAAAGACGCAGATACACCATAGCCGGCAACAGAATGCAGGGTGTTAGAGTCAACACTAACCACTGTGCTGTGGCTCCAGTGCAGAGATTAATCGAATAGCCAGCATATAAACGCACCATCTCGCTTATTACAGCCACCACATAGGCTGCCAATGTGCCCAAGCCATTTGCATTATATAGATCATTGACCTGTCCAAAAAATGATCGTTAGTAGTAGACACATAACCTGCTTTGGTTTTTTGTTATTGCTTACATAGATGAGCATGTTCAATAGATAGCTAGAGCTCCATAGTATAGACAACACACAATTTGCCTGCAACAGCATTTGTAGTATCAAATTAGATCTATGCGGAATAATGGCATAGAAAGGATGGTATGTGCCCAACGAAGCGTCGTAAGGATTACTTAATGATTCGAATCGATTTGTTGGTAAATCAAAATTATACTGCGATATTCCTAGTAGAGTCATTTTATTTGTTGTGTGTCTTCGAATGAGTGCAGTGTGGAGTGTGTGGTTGATTGGGTTTTCGGTTTGGTTGCCCAGGACAACCTTTGCCCTATGGCCTTTGTGTGGGGGTGTTACATATCTTGGGCTTGCTTAGTGTGGCCAGTCCAACCCAAAAACGATCATAGTGAATTTTCTATAATTTCAAATCGGCATAACAAATCCAATTATAGCAATTTGTAGCACTATGTAAACTCAGACACTCAAAAAACGTTGTCCATTTAGTAACAGCAGCAGACGCATGACGGTCTATCATATAAGCTTTCCTCTACTCCCCATTCTAATCGTCAGTCTGTTGGCTAACGTTTATGATCTTTGTGTTGGCTTCACCAATGAGGAGCGTCATCTTAAGTGCTTTCAATCCCGCATGATGGGCCAGAGGAATTGTTCGCCCTGCATTGATTTGTATGTCTTCAATCGAGACATCGGATATCGCCGCTGTGAACATGTGAATGGGCGATGCTTTCCTTTTCGTACCGTCTTTAATACAGCGCGCCAATGCGAGGACACATGTCGTCCCTTTTTACAACGCAACACATTGGGAAAACAGACAACGGTGGCTCCCAAAATACTACTACCCGACCAGAGTGACGAGGACTACGATTTCTAGGCTACCAATCAATTTAACATATTTGTTTGCTTTTATTACAATGAAGAGTGAAGATGATGATGATGATGATGATGGTAACGATGATAAATATAATGACTATGATGATGTGTTTAACAATTCGATACGATTCGATTCAATTTAATAGGGTACACTGCTATTAATGACCACTTCCAAGGCACTCACTGGAATAGATAGAGATGGAGAATGGCTGTCGATTAAAAAGGGAGAGATAGATAATTGTTTTACTTACAGAATCCATGTTCTTGCTTATGAACCAAATTTTGCAATATGTCAGCCAATGTCTGATGACACTTAATATAAGTGTTCTCGATTTCGACTACCTGATTTAGGGCCAAATACTCTAAGCCATCCTTATTTTCATCATTGTCTGTCTCTGCGGTGAGATCCAGATCCAGGCTCAGGGCATGAGATTCACCAACATAACGTCTACAACTCCCCCATTCCATATCGAGGACGAATATCAAGTGCAACAGCTGTTCCAGGGCCACACGAAACTTGACAAAATCATCACTAAGCAGACAATGCTTGGCCAGAAGATCGAGATACTCATTGTGCAGGGTATATAGTTTGCCAATGGTAGGGCATTTATGCAACTGACGCTCGAATTGCTCGCCAATTGCCTGCATCACATGCGTACAGAGATGTGTGTGTAGGCTATTGATAAGATAGTTGAGCCAAAAGCGTAAGATCTCCAAACGGCGGACAGTCAAGCCAAGCAAATCAAGTGGAGCATATGGATCGGAACGGCGAATGAAACGTAAATTCTCCAATTTCCAAGCTGCCCATTTCACTTTAAGCATAAGACGCCAAATGGAATTGTATATGGACATCATTCGGGGTGTGAGAATCTTTTGTAGTGATATCGGCATATCATAGACCAGTTGAATGGCATCCAATGCCACATAGATTTTACGCGATTTGGCCCGCACTTGTGAGACCAACTCTACATGCAATTGCCCAGCCATATCTGGATATCGGGTAACTATAATATCATATAATTCAATTGTCAGGACAGCACTATTAGCCCATTGTTCACCAGATTCGATATTTCGAAAAAGTTGAGTATAGAATGGATACAATAAATAGTCCGCCTCCAATAACATTATGTGCCGGAGGAAACGCACATGTTCGGCCAAATTGAGATGCTCGCGATAGTATTGCATGGCAAAGACACTGGCATGGTTGCGACGATCGCGGAGTATATTGTCGAAACAACGAGGCAGATCATAGATTAATTGCAATTTAGTGCATTTCTCCAGGGCAGCAAAGATTTGACAGACTTCAGCTTGCGGAATTTCTTTACTCGTTTCCTCTTCAGTTTCATCGCTTAAATTCTGTGTGAGTAGGCCCACCATTTCCTGATCTTGTATCATGGAGCACGACTGCATTAGTTCACGATCATATTTCTTGATTTCCTCTTCCGTTTGGATTAGTTGCTTGTCCGGCTCCAGTCCAAGAAATTCTGCATTATCACCACAATAGCTGCCAATGCCCGAGAATAGGCGGGCTGTTAGCTCGGCATGCAGAGATTGATTTTGATTGCCAGCGGTGCTTAACATATCACTCAGCAGATTGACACTGGCCAATAGATCTTGGGTCTCACCAGATTCCAGGGCGTGACCCAGTAGAAGGCGATAGAAGGGGCAAGTTTTCAATCGCTTGTAGATCTTCGTATTCTGCTCATTGCGATCTGCTAAAGGCAGACCACGAGTTTGTATTTTACCCCACAAGCCATCATTTTTGTCAGGTCGACGTTCCACAACAAATTCCTGGCGCCAATCCTCTAGGTGAGCACGTTGCCACCATGCATCCATAATGCCACAGTAACGTTTCAATGAGAACAAAAGCAATGCGGTGGCCAATTTCTGATGGGGAACATAGAGCTTGGTATTGCCATACAATTGCGACAGCAGATAGGCACTCTTGAGATGTGGCGGAGCTGTGTCCACTATGCATGTTGTGCCCAAATGATGCAGCAGTTGTAGCATTTCAAAGTCCTTTTTCATGTGCCAAATGAACGAAATAAGCGATGTTGTTTCATTGCTATCCTTGACTTTCCCTTCGTAGGCGATTAAACGCTGCTCAATTGGCTGGATGAGATCACGCAAAGCAACGGCAAAGCATTCCATAGTGCCAGTTCTTACAACTGAGCTGTTTGTCATTATCATATATTCCGATATGATATGACGTAGCTGCATCATTGATATCAAAGCTGGAAGCACATCCACTTCTAATACGCCCGTCATGGTCGTCTGGAAGAGATCACATATGTATGTAGATACGCATATTTCAAAAGGACGATGACTTACCGCTGTCACACTGCAAATGGTCACATTGCTGCGGAGTTTAATACTACGTCGCTGATTAGTTTGCTCCACCTCGAAGAAGCAACAACTCGTGGGTTTGAAGAACATAAAGATTATCTCCCGTAGCAGGCATTTCTCTGAGGTTGTAGTTGGCAATGGATAATGTAGCATGCCATATGATCTTTTATTTAAAAACTCTGTGTAGAGTATGGCAAAATTGGACAAAGGATTGGTACTCTGAGGTTTCGAAACTATCTTAATGTCGCTGCGCCACCAATGTGAATGGATGGACCGTGGCACCAGATTCTTGTCGCGAATATGAATTTCATATTGCGAAAACATACGCGGCGGTTCCAGCGGCGAAAGTTTGGCCAATTTGGACCAAAACGAATCGTCTCGTCCGATAGATAAACCTAATGGCTGACTAGTTGATGGCAGGGTATTGGAGGGGGGAACTACAGCAAGTTTGCTTCTGGGACGCTCTTGATTCGATCCATCGGATACTGCATCGTCCGACCATTCCTGCAAGCATTGAAAATGTATTTATCATAATCCGCCTCCATTCTTAATTAAAACTGTCTTACACTCAAGCTCTCTGAACTATTGCCCTTTAACCTGGAAATTGGCGTAACAAATTCATCACTGTCCTCGTCGTCCTCCTCCTCCCAGACTCTGACTGGGTCCGATCTGTGAGTCATCATCTTTACTGCCTGCAGTATAGCCAGACGCTTCTCATTCATTTCCAAGCGATTCCTGCGCACATTTTGTATGGGTTCTGTGGTCATGGCCAAGAGAAAATCTAACATAGACCATTCCAGATCGACTTCGGTATTCTCCTCCTTCCACTTGGGTTGCTCAAGCAATAAACAATACAGATGGCGCAGTGCATCGCCAAAAATGGCCATACTCTCATTATGGAAGCGCTCAACCAATGCCTCCAGTGTACGTCGCACAGCATGGCCATTGGTGCTTAAATAGCGATGGTTTCGTATTTTGTTCCATGCGAGCTCCTCGTAGATGCGAACTTCCTCTGGCGTTATCTTTTGAAATCCGATACAAGACTGAAATTGGTTTAGCAAACATTTGGATACCAATGGAAAGACCATCTACCTCTGGTCGCTGGGATATTATCAAGGGAATAAGCTTTTGCAAGCCCTCAGAGATTAAGGCATTGCGTCCTGCCGCCTCCGACATCCTTGGCGCTAGAGCTGACAAACCATAGATTCTATCGATTTTCGAATGGATATCGATATTGATGGGTTTATAACAATTTCAAAAATTTCTCTGAGATAAATTCCGAGTATTTTACAAAATAAACACAAGAAACGAAAGCTTTTTGTTTTTGATTTGAATTAATTTAAATAATCAACATTTTAGCAGTCTTTTAAAAAGTCGATGGTAAGTATCGATAACTTGTACTATCGATTGGCAATTGTTTGTTTTTTTAAATTCTGGAGAGGATTAGAACGCAAACTATGCCACTCACATATGTCATCTTGGGCTCTGGCGGACACACAGCCGAAATGTGTAAAATCAATCAAGCCATGTTGGACACTGCCAATGAGGAGAATGCCGCTTTATACCAACCAATTCGGTACATTGTCGCCAACAGCGATGACACCTCCCAACAACATCTGCTCACCCAGCTGCCTCAAGCAAGGCCGGATGATTTTATTACAGTTCCCCGTAGTCGAAGCGTAGGACAGAGTTGGATCTCTAGCATTTTCACTACCCTATGGGCGCTAGCCTGGAGCTGTTGGCTCATTTGGCGGGATCAGCCGCAATTGCTGCTCTGTAACGGACCCGGCACATGTGTGCCCTATTGCTATGCGGCTTACTTTTGGCGTCTCCTTGGCCGCTTACCTCGCCACACACGAATTGTGTTCGTCGAGAGTTTTTGCCGGGTGGAGAGTCTGTCGCTAAGCGGACGCCTACTGATGCCCATAGCGGATATGTTTGTTGTGCATTGGCCAGCATTGGCGAAGCGTTACGAAAATAAACAAAATTTGCGTTACTTCGGTCGCATATTCTAAAGGTTTATTCTTAAATCTAGAAACAAAAAAAAAAAAAAAATTACGCATAAATAAAATACTAACATAAAAATATATTCAAACACATTTTCTTTTCATATTCTTAACCATGGAAATGATTGATGAATCTGCTGCCATGATAGAGAAACAATATGGGTGGGATCCAGCCTATTTAAATCTACGTCGTTTGTTAGTGCAAAGTTTGCCATGAGCCTCCAATTGATGACCCATCAACTCCTGTCCGCACCGAGGACATGTTGTTGTCTTTTTAAATAGATTGCGTTGACGACGCTGTCGCGGAGTTAACTGCTGGTCCTCATCGCTGAAACTAGTGTTGGCGGATGAGCTGCTCAGATTCAATTCGGCAATCTCTTGGTCGGTATAGCCCGACTGCTTGAGGATTTCCTTTTTCAATGATTGCCGTGTCATGCGTTTTTCAGGACTTGACAGCAGGGTCACTGAACGGGTTCGAGGACGAATACTATCGTTGGCTTTTTGAGCTTCTATGTTATCTCTGGCTTTGGCACTGGTTCCACTAGAGCGGGATTTAGTTTTGGTTGATTGATTGGCTTTGCTGCTATTGTTTTTGGTGGAGGAGGTGGAGGTGGAGGAGGTGTTAATGGTGGTGTTGGTATTGGCTTGCTTCACTATTGTCTTTGGCTTGAATGAAGGTGGCTCTATGCGTATGGTTATGCTGCAGCCCTCCAAATGATTCGACAGCTGGGAACGTTTCATTTTCTCAAAGCATATGGGACATGAGACAATGTCATTGTTCACATTATGATGGTAACGGGATCCACTTGGTATCACATCGTTCTCCCGTTGATATTCCTGAATTAAAGTGTCTTCGCCAAAAAATTCATCAATTATGGACTGATCGGCAAGTTCAGTGGCGGCCAATAGATTCTCATCATCGCGATCTACAGCATCATCGTATTCATCATCAATCATAAAAATGTCTTCATCGCTGAAGCGCAAAGACTCATCGGCCATGACCTCGCGTTTTATGTTGCGCGTTCGCTCTTGGCTACTAATTGGCAGATTACGAGAGATGGGCGAATATGATCGCTCCTCGCTGGGTTTCTCTTTTTTTACCTTCACATCATTCGCATTCCCATTCCCATTTCCATTCCTATCATCATCATCATCGTCGCTGTCGGAGATGTTTATCACAGTCGCAACCACATTACGCACCATTATATCATCATCGTAGGATTCCCAGCCTACAATCTCATTATCGTCCTCGTTTGACTCACGCTGACGCTTCTTGCTAGCTGGTTTAGAGCTCTCTTTTGGCTGAGATTCGGTCATCTTCTTGCTAATATCGGGTACTGGGGGATCTTTGCCAAAGCGTCGTAAATAAAGTTGACGTAGATGTGAACGATCGGGGGTCTTACCATTGTCAATGTCGGCCGCACTGTTGGCCAATGTGTAACCCTGACCAGACATCTCACGGGGCGGGGATCTTATGCCGAAAACTCCGTTACCCAGTTTTCCGCCACGTACTTCTGTCGGCGAGCGATCATTGGTAAAGTCACTAAAGCTAAAAACTTTGGGTGCAGCTGCCGTTTGCTTTGGCAGAGCAAATGGATCTGAAGACAGACCAGGGTAGGATGTGGGTGGCACTATACTAGCCAATTGGCTAACTGGCTTTGCACTGGACGACGTCATTCCAAGAGCTGGTTTTTTCGCCGGCGGTTTCTCAAAATAGTTGCGTATATCATCGGATGATGATGTGGCAGGCAGATTATTAATGGGCTTCTTTGCCTTTGACGATTTGGCTAGCTCCTTGGCCGGTTTGCTTGGCTGCGGCTGGCTGACTTTCATGAATGTGCCACCACATTCACGCTGATGCTTCTCCCACCATTGGTCACTGGGTCCGGGTGCCCGATTCGAAGTGCGCTTGACCCAACCCTGAAAGGGTGTGTGATTCTGACAGATGCCAGTGCAGCGCCAGATATGGGTACGATATGCATCGACTTCATCATGAAATGTATGGTAAACAGTGATATTCGTGCCGGCCACCTTGTTAATGGTGTTCATAATGCGCTTAAAGTTGGGTCCATGGCCACCATTACCTTCGCGAATGTTGAGCACAAAGCAATAGGCATGGATCATTTCGTGCTACAAATCAAAAGGGGAAACAACTAAGCAAATGGCAAATTGGCAATGAGAAACGACATGGGCGACTAACTAACCAGCATTGTTTCGACCAGATCCTTGCGTGGCCGCAGCTTCAGCAGTGGCTCACTCAGACGTATTATAATCTCCTTGAAATAGCGATTGCCTCGCTGATAGCAGATGCCAGCACAAGAATACATGCGTTTGCTCCACTCTATGACCACAGCTCCCAAACGCTTTTGAAAGAACTTGTCATCGAATTGGACAAACATTGATGAAATATCTGGGGTAGGGTCTATAAGCTCCCATTCGGGGTGCACAAGATTTTGTGTCTGATTCAAATAGTCACTCTCCCTTGATGTTGATGGCTTGGCCGCCTTGGCCATCTGCAAGTAATCAAGATTACCAAAGGTTTCTCCCTTAGTTGGTGTCACTTACCGCCTTTGTCTGGCCGGAATAAACAAACTGAATACTTGAGTCCAAGTCACTGGCACCGCTTGCGCCTGGCAACCCCTTGAAGCCACCTCCGTCTTCTGAATCAGCATCGGACTCTGCATTCAGCTGAGCCTGCAATCGAACTGCCATTTCGAAGTCCGCTTGGCTAATGTTTGTCTCCTCGTTTGTCATCTAGAAATGTGAATACATATGTAATAGGAAACGAAGAGAGAAATAAATTATTTGTTGTTATTGCCATCTTACACGCTTTTTGCTGGCTTGGTTCGCGGTGTTGTTGTTTTCCGGCGATTCTTCATTTAATTGCTGCTGCAGTTTTAGGGCAAACAGATAGTCGTCGTTGTCGGACATTGTGGAGCTCAATATTCAACCAATCCGCGCTTCTGGCAGCCAACACGCACCAAAAAATGGGCTAATTCTTTAAAATTGACTTCTTATTCGCGCTTCTGGGCAGTATAACAGAACAATAGCGGGACAATCGGGTTTTTTAATCCGAAAAACCGATATTTTTTTATCCGACCTATGATGTTTTTTTCGAATCTGATTATTTTTATCCGGCTATCACTATTTGAAATACTCGGAATAGAATAGTGGGAGGCGAGTAAAAGCTGGATCTAGCTGGAAATAAGCAAAACGTCAACACTGTCCAGCGATGGAATTTAGAGCTGGAAAAACATCGATGTTTGCTACCATCGATGTTTCGATGTTTGCGCGGTATTTTCAAAATTATTCATTTATTTCGCAAAATTTTCAAAATTATTCATTAATCTCAGTGTTTTCAAATTCTTCGTGCATATGCAACGCTGGAATAAAGCGAAATAGCAACAATAGTTAAAGCAATATTAAATAAAAACATAGCGACTAAGCAATATTTGTGTTTATATTTTAATTATATACTTTGATTTAGTATAAAATAACAATTCATTAATTTTTATAACTAATTGAAACTAATGAAATAGTCATTCAAAAAACATAATGTTAACTGTAAAGAAGTAAAATCTACTTTCCAAATTAAATTGCAAAATACAAAACAGAAAACTTTTCCTTAATTGCTTTTCCCTTAAAAGAAAGAAAACCGATAGTGCTGGCCAAACATCGATGTTTTATAAAAATACAAAACCAGCGATGTATCGATAGTACCATCGATGTTTTTTCCTCCTTTGCTCGAATTCGACTCTTTTGCTCGACTCGATGGTCGGAGTTCGACTCCTTTGCTCGAGTTCGACTCTTTTGTTGGACTCATTTGCTCAAGTTCGATGAGTTGCGTTGCGTGTTGGATGCAGCATGTTGGTCGCGACGTCAAACATATTGAACTGAACTCGAACGCAACTGTAATTCTGACTAGATTTTGAAGAAAAATTGCAAAAAAAATTTTTAAAAGTTTTGTCGCGCGCCCGAAAGCACGCATTCAACGGATACTTCATGGTCGTGGTCGATGTGGGTTAATTGGAATATTTATATTTCAAACACCACAAAAAGAAGAAAGAAAACAAAATAGAGAGAAAAAGCTGCAAAAACAAAAAATAAAAAAAACATTTTTGCAGATTTAATTGCATATTGTTCGTGTGTGTGTGAGCTTGTTTTTTTTGGGTTTTTTTTTTACACTAAGCTCGAAAGGTACCGTTAGTGCGTTGATCGTTGTGTATATTTGCTTATATGCATAGAGTATGTACATACATACATATATTTGCCAACAATAACATATAACACAATTTAATATCTTGTGCATGCAACTCTGCCTAAAGCAGAGCATCCGAGTGTCTGCTGCATCTCCGCATAGAACACAAAAAAAAACATTAATAAAAGCTCCAAACGACGCCTACAACAACAGGAGCGAGAAAATTTGAAGGAAAACAGGTAACTTGCTTGTCAAATTCATTCCTATTTGCAGCACATATCTACATACATATGTATGTATGTATATGTATTGTATTGTATTTTATGAAATTAGTTTTGTCCAGCAGCGGTCCAAGCTAACAAAATCCAGTTGGAACACACACAAACACAAATACTCACCCACACACTGATACATTCATACCTACATACATATGTATGTACATATTTTCAAACGGCATGAAGAGAAAAAAAATGCCGTTTGAAAATATGTATGTACATACCATACTCTCGTATATGTACAATGGTAGGGAAAAGTATTTTGACAAAGCTTTGTTTCTAATCATTTCGCGTGATGTAATGATGAAATTTACATTCCTCCTACGAAGTGGGATAACAAAAATCAAAGTATTAATAATTTAGATTGTTAATCAAATTTCTATAATTATCAAAGTTGAAGGATTCTAAGCAAAAACACTGTAAATATTTCAAGCTCGAAACTGAGAGACCTAAAAAAAATATATACATATAATATATAAATGCTTTATTTTGGTCTTGTCTGCAGATTTTTCGATTCGAAAGCAATTTGTTGCATTAACAGTTATAATGACTAGCATAACTTTGATAAAATACGTTTCATTACTACTGTGAATGTGTGTGTGTGTGTGTGTGTATGTGAAAGGGATGTTCTGCAACAACAAGTGCAAACAAATTTAAACCGTAAAACCTGCAAAATATTTGCCAAATTAAACGAGAATAAACCTTTCGCACTGTATGTATGTATGTATGTGTGTTGGTGTGTGTCTGTGTGGCAAAGATTTTCATTTAGAGAGTCGGCCACGACTTCTCATACTTCTTTTTTTCCTCCTTTTTTTCGGCATAATTTTTGTTGTCTTCTCCTGGCGCTGCGCAGTCGTTGAGCTCTGCCAGCTGTGGCAGTGACGCACCGTGTCCCATAGCATTTTGAAATTTGTTTGTCCCACATACACGCACAAAGCGAGAGAGAAAAGGAAAGGGAGAGAGCGCGCGAGAGAGAGCGGTTGAGAGGCAGAGAGTGAGAGAAATTTTGTGTGCTTTCTCTCATTCTCTTTCTTGTTGTCCTTGGGCCTCGCATTCCCCGCACATCCCTTCAATTGATGGGGGCGAAGGCTACCATTGACTTCATAAAACTCCAGGGCTAAACGCATTTTTCATGGACATATCTTGTCAAGGTTTTTCTGGCACAAGGATACAAGGATACACTCATACATCTACACATACATACATATGTACATACATATGTTTGTATGCATATTTTGTATAAATATCAAATATAATAAAGTATAAAGCTACATACACACTAGACAGCTGCATGACTTCATTCACTTAATAAGTAAAATAGAGTATACTCGGATAGAATTGAATAGAGTGAGTGTGTATGAGTATTAGTATATTTTGGTACTCATACAAAGCAAATTGAATGACACTGAGTACTGAGTAAAACGGAGTGACATATTTATCGTGCACTGTGCATTATGTAAAGGAAGGAGTACTTGTTGATAGACTCATGGCCATGAAATCAATGAAAGGAATGTCCTGCACAGGTGTGTTAAATTAATGAACGAGTGTACATGATTTTAATAAATTTTTTTATAACTAGGTGCAAATATTCGGGCAAAAATAGGCGATATCTTGAATTGGACAACCCCGTAATCGTTACTGATCGTGGGTCAAATATGATAAAAGCCTTCCACGATGAAAAGTTTGAAAAGATGAAAATTATCCCCAAATTTAAACAAATTAATGAAAACCTGTCTGTCCGATTCCAATGATATTGTCATTATTCAAAAATGCTGTGTCGGCATCTGTCATTCGAATACATTCGAAACATACTCACCTATACTCACCTATACTCACTTATACTCTCTGTTTTAACATTGTGCGGCCGAGTATAAAGCAAGCCTATCCTATCATACTTATTCCGTTTCGCACTCATATTCGAACTCAATTTGAGAGTAGTATATCCGAATGTCACTTTTTTGACATTCATGCAGATGTCTAACACACACACACACACACATGATGCATGCAAATTTCATAATTCTCTTTATTTTTGTTGTTTGTAATATAATTAGTTTGGTGGGCGAGCAAAAATAAAGGTAAGCATGAACATACATGTTCAACCGATTCCAATTGCATACACAAATGTCCTGTAGCAACGAATCTACATGCATACATACATATGTATGTACATATGTATATGTATGACAATTCAATTAGAAATTGGACTAACTGCTTGCCAATTCAACAAGAACAGAGAGAGAGAGAGAGAGCGCAAACAGCAAAACGCAAAAAATATACATATATAAAGAGAAGAGAAAAGGCAACATCAGGATCAATTTTTTTCTCTCAGTAAAGCCACGTTAAACCTGCTCCGTTTGACTTTGCTAACGGTTTACGAAGCGCGAAACGTCTCAATCACAAGACGACGAGTAGAGATACGTGGGAGAAGGCACTGCAGCGGCAGAGCTATCCCTATATCCGGGTAATGGATATTTGTCATCTACCGTTCTAAAGCCTTATTGAGTTGAGACTGAGAAACCTAAGCATGAGTGAAGCCAGTGCCGCATTTACGGGGGGAGAGACAGAGATATATTTGTGGAGTAACTGCTCTGCTTCTTGCCTTACCCCCAAATCCGGCCTGAATGCAGTCAGTCATAGAGAACTGATTTGTTTACCGGATTTGCTGGGAATATTATTTTATGTTGTATGAAGCTTTTCAAAGGACACAAACACGAAAACAAACCGTCTCTACTGGACGACGAGTGAAATCTTTTATGATTCTCTATAATTGAGCGACTAAAAAGACACACATACACGCACAGCCACCAATACAGTGACACGTATTGGCATTAAAGGAAATTCAATACCATAGAGAAGAGAAGTAAATCTCTCAATTAGCCTGCCTGTCATTTTGCCTAATACAGCAATTAAGGCCAAGACTTTTCACACACACACACACACACACACAGAGTGTAAGAGAAAGAACGAGAGACGTGCTCACAATCATCGTGTGCTCTATGTGTGTGTGTGTGTGTTGCTCATGGAAATTGCATACTTTAACAGTTGCCTGCACCTTTAATTGCACATTAAACATTTGCAGGTGCTAAAGCTGCATGCATATTTTGTAAAATTAGCACTCGTATGACACAATTTTCCAAGATGTGTACGTACAGTAAGAAGAAGACAAAGAAGGGAGAGAGATGGTTGCTTCGTTGGTAATTGAGGAGAAGAAGAAGAGGGTATGCGTGGGCGAGCATGAGACAAAAGAAAACAGAGAGCGCGCGAGCATTGAAAAAAAAGGCATGACAACAAAAACAACTTAAAAAAACAACAACAATAGAAACAATTGCGCGACGTCGGCATAGAGAACTACAACAACAACAGCAACAACAAAATACGTACAATACAAAATAAAATTAAAACTACCGTGTGGCAGCGGTCTGTTGCTTTTCTTTCCTTGCGCTAATAATAGCGGAAGCAGCCGCAGCAACCGTAAGAAGTACAGGGAGAGTTTCGCTTAATAGAATATCATCATCATTGCAAAGCAAAAATAACTTAAGACCGACTGTGTGTGTGTGTGTGTGTGAGTGTGCGTGTGTATGCGTATTGGCAAGTGAGAATATTCAAAGTAAAATGGCAAATCTGTCGGATGCTGCTGATGCTGCAACTGTTACCCTGTTTGCCCTGGACCATATAAGATATAAACATTGAGATATATTTGTATATACATATGTACAAATCAGATACACCATTTTCGGGTCAATTGACTTTTAGTGTAGTGCACACACATACAGAGACATGTATAAGCAAAGGCAAACAAAACTCACTCACACAGGGATAGAAGCAAAAGCATGCTGGCTTTGGGCTCTGGGACTCTATTCACCAAGTAACCAGCGAACGAACTAAAATCCCCCCAAAAACAAAAAAAAAAAAGAATAACCCCACGCCCTTTCGTTAGCACCAACCCAACCATTCACCTTTTCTTATTGTTGTTGTTGTTGTTGCTGTTCGCTTCGTCACCGCACAGTGGGTTTTTCGGTTTATATAACTTTTATTAAGTTCAAGTTTAACTAATTACATTTCGAGCCAAAACTTCTAAAAAATAAATCTACATTTTTCCAAGGACTTTTCATTTCGTTTCCGAAACAATTACAAATCCTTTTTAGAATTCGAATAAGAAATGAGTAAAAATTTAACAATTTGAAAGCAAATTTTCAAAGGAAACGCACCACGTATAAAACATAGGCGTATACGTAATATTTTTGTTTTAACTAATGACTAAAGCATAAGAGTTAGTTACTTTTCTAATCTTTTTGTATAAATGTCGTTGAAGAAGATGTTCATCTATTCATCTATTCCATAGATTTATATACAAATATTGATTTGTTATGAAACTTATGAAAACCCGATAAATATTTATCAAGAAATGACCAAATTCGTAAGGCCACATAAAAGTCATTGAAGGTTTTCAAATCTCTCTTTCAAAAATTGGTTTAAAGTTGGGTTAATATAGTAAATCGCCATAAAACTAAGATAAAACCTTTTGAAATCAATTAGAAATGGGTAAAAATACAAACTGAGGAAAACAAAAACACTTAACCTTACGAATCTGTAATTTTGTCACTTTTGTCATCTTTCACATTGGAAAACGTTCTTTTAATTCACATTAAAACTAGCTTCTTTGTTATTTTTCAAATCAAAATTCAATTCAAAATAAGTAAGGGTAATTTTCAAATAAGGTTTTCATTACATATCTAATTCTTAAATCAAAACTCTCTTACAATGCATTTTGGCCCACCGTTTATGCAGATTAAACTATGCGGCTTATAGCTTTGTTCTGCTTCTGATGCTGGCTTGGGGAATAAGTGTTGTGTGTGTGTGCGTGTGTGTGTGTTTGCACGTTGCAGTTGACGTTGGCAAAACAAAAAAAGAAATAAGTTGGCCGCGATTTTCATTCATACATATGTACATATGTATGTATGTATGTAGATGGAATTCTTACTCCAGCGCGTTTTCATTTGCTTTCATCTTTCGCGAATGACAGCAGACGCTGTTGTCCATTGCTGATGCTTGCTTTTGGGTTGCGTTGTGTTGTGTCAGCAACAGGACACTCGGCACGAGGCAGGCTCACACACACAGACAGACACACACACATACACAGTCGACACAGAAAACAATAATAACAAGAACAGTCCGACAGTCGTCTTCGTTCCTCGTAATGACTGACTAACTGACTGAAATTGTGCGTTTATACACTGCCGCTCAATTGTATAGGTACAACTGTTTCTATTTAACAAGTTTATTGTAAGTAGTCCTCATTATATAGGCAGGAGACCAATTATCTCGACAAGTGACATCCAAGAAGATAATGATCTAGAAATTGATCTCCAAGCCAATTCGATTGTATAGCGTATCTAATTAACAAATTCCCCAGAACTTGGTAAAATCGGCTCATTAAAGGGAAAAACATGCTGCCTACTGTAGGCAATAAGTTAGAAATCTGAATAATAGACCTTCAAAAAGTTTCTTATAAATTTCAAAAAGGGATTTATTTAACCAGAATTCACATCTCTGGACTAAATATGAAATGAACTCCACAAATAAAAGGTAAAGTTCTCGAACCTTTTGCACAGGAGTTGGAGAATTTCTTTCTAAGAAAGGGAAATTGAGGTTTCTGTTACTTTTTCCCAACATCAAACACATTGTGAAGAGAATATATATCGTTAAACCTATTCAGTTAAACCTTAGTGTAAGGACGTGTACCGATGTATGTACTTGCATATGTATATATACATACGTACGTACGTATGTATGTAACTCTGTTCTCGTGCATGCGCCTCAACAGTGGTCAGGGTTGACTTTTGCGAGGAGGCTAGCCAAGACTCTGGCAACAGACTCAGACTCAGGCTCCGGCTACCAACACCAACACCAACACCAAGACCGAGACCGAGACCAATACCAATGCCAATCTACACAAAATGAAGGCAAAAAATGTAGCGCAACACAGCAACAAAATGAAGTGCGCTAGAGAACTGAACTGAGCCAGAAGAGCCACCAGAAGCGTGAACCGTGTACCGCGTGCCGTTACTTCGTTTTTATCCTTATTGGATTTTTGTGTGTGTGAGAGAAAGAAGCCCTGTCTCCGCTGTGGTCATGGCCGCCTTTTGTGTGTGTGTGTGTGCGTTAGGAATCGATAAAGCATACTTATTTGGATTTTTGGTGCAACATGCTTTAAAAAGTATATACATATACATATATGTATGTATGTGTGTGTGTTTGTGTGTACATAGGTACAGGTTTTGTTGGTATGTATGCCCAGTTCAGTTCATCGCTACTGTTGAATGTATGTATGTATGTATGTATGTATAAGTGTGTCATATTTTACCGTTATACGCCCTACCGCGCATAACCTCAACCGCCATAGCGTTCCGCCATCAAAAGCTCTTTTCTCTGCGTTAGTACGTGTGTTCGAGTTAGACCAACTCGAGATTAGCTTCCGGTGGGGATACAAATCATCTCTCAGTTCGTTGCTCAAGTTATAAATATTAAATATTCAAAAGCGAATATTCAGCTCAGTTCGTTCGTTCGCTCGTTTGCTCGTTCGTGTTCCCCCCCACCCTTCGCCCCCGTCAGAATCAACCAGACCATAACCCAAACAACCAACCCGACCACCCCTCCTGCTGCCCTCTCTGGTGTGCTGTGTGCTGTCCGTGGTCTAAGTTCGCCTTTTGTCCCAGCCCTCCATTCACCCAATCATTATTCTGCTCGCGCCCTTTCGCTTTCCACATCGCGCTTTAAAACAGATGCTCGCTCCCCTCCTCCCGCCTGCCACTCCCCCCAAACTCTCTTCAAAGTTGCCATTTGGAAAAATTTTCAGGACCACATTAGAGCACATTGGAGCATTTTTGTTTTAAGGGACAAAATACTTGTAAATACATATACATATGAATGTATGTATGTACATGGTACATACATAAGTATTTGTATAAGACCTCATTAAACATGCTAATTTAAACGGTTTTAATTGTTTATTCGCTTAAAAGAAGGATTAAGAACGCGTAAAGGTTTATTTACGCTTTTTATATGTTTTAAAATCGTATTTAAATTTTGAGGAATTGTTAAAAAGAAATTAAACTCGGTTTTTCGATTTGTCAGAAATTGTCCCATTGATGATTGATAAATAAAAACCAGAGGGCCGGGGCTAACTTCGACCACGTCGAAGTTTGTATACCCTTGCAAATGTTTTGGTAATTCTTTCCTTACCCATAGCCATAAAAGTGTAAAAACGTTTTATCCAAAAAGTCTAATGTCTGCGAAAGAAGGGCCTTCAATCTTAGCATAGGATATAACGAACTTTTTGATGAAAGTCACTGTTTTCCACCGATCGTTCCTATGGGAGCTATATGATATAGTCAACCGATCTCGACCACATTAGGCACAGTCGTTTATAGCTATAATGAATATTAATTTCATAATAATATTAAATTTCACGACAATAGCTCAGAAAATAACCAAGTTATTGAGAAAAGTCACTGTTTGTGACTTTGCCGTTTGTATGGCAGCTATATGATATAGTGGTCCGATCCGGCTGAATCCGAGATTTACAACCGGTGCACTATATACAAGCTTACGTGTAAAATTTCAGCTCTGTAGCTCTTACGGTCTATTTAATATATTATACAAAATAATATTCGCAAATCCATCATATACACGATAGATCTACCTTTTAATATTACTTCACTAGTTGAAAAAAAAATGCATCTCTATCTCTGTAGGGGGTTTGAAACCGATAACAACAGTATTAAAGTTTGGGTAGGTCCCCACTGAACCACCGACCACGCTAGTTTTGCCGTATAGTAATCACATATAGTTAAAAAATATACAATACAAATAAATACTAAATACTAAAATCGGAACTGAAATTCGAATGCATTCGAATCATAGGAACTCATTGTCTCACTTTCTAACTTATTCAATTCGTTTTGTTTCGACTGATATTTACGTCGCACACTCATTTACTTGAAGTTGATTTTCAAAGTCATGCAATTCATTTATTTGGTTTTGAATGTTGTTAACTCGAATTGATTTTTCTATCATTCATGCAGCTCTCTAATTTATATATATGTATAATATATTTTTTTTAAATTTGCCCTAATTTTAAACTGTTTTGTTTTTTACATGCTTTGCGTCAAAATTATGCTTATAAACAAACATAAAAACAAAAAACAATAAAATATTTAATACTTTTTTTGTTTTTTACATTTATGCAAGGTTTATGCTGCTCAATATAAATAAAAATAATAAAAGATAATACGAAACATTTCCAAATTTATGGTTGAAGCGCACAATTATTTGAAATAACAAAATAAAGGACAATTTTAACAACAACAACAAAAGTGGAGTACGTAAGTCGTCTCGCCGATTTCGGTATACCATGCACCAAGTAAAACAAATATTTCAAGTTGCTAATAAAAAATGTAAATTTAAATGTTGTTTACATGCTGCATAAAATGCCTGCCTGTCTCGCTCACTCTTACAAGCACAGGATAACCATAGAGCCTGATAAAGTGTATATGCATATTTTGATCAAATTTGGTACGTTGCTGGATATTAATGAGGGGTTTTAGTGTGTCAAAAGTAAATTGCATTAGTTGAAATATCAAAGAAGCTAACTTCGCCTATGTTTATATACTCTCACAGTCCTTGGCACAAATATTTTGACATGTTCAAAATTCTTTTTCTGCAACTCAATTGATCAATGCACAAACAAAACATTCAATTCATTACATTGCATAGAGTTTATGTAACATAGCGCCTCTGTGTGTGAGTGTGTGTGTGTGTGGTCTGCTACTCTGTTCATTTCGACCAATGACGTAGTAGGCAGCAGGCAGCACTTGAGCAGAGCCGATTTATATTGACTGTAATTTGCGTCTGCTTATCCGATCAGATTGAAATTTTGGGATCCGATGTTTTATATCCAATACTATCACATTTGTAAATTTCATAGCGATACTCCAACTGCTTCAGCTACTTTTCGTATATAACTATATGATACAGTAGTCCGATCCAAGAGATTTTCATATTTGATCTGACCCAAGTAATAAGAAGCACAGCACAGTTAAGATGGCTGAGTAAAACGCATCCTCACCGACGGACATGGCTATACCGACTCAGCTTCTCATGCTGATCAACATTATACATATATACTTATATATGGAGTCGGAAACGTCTCCTTCTGTGCGTTACAAACATCTGACCGATTTTATACCACAGCTCAAGGAAGAAACAAAAAGGACCAAAATGGTCCAAAATGTGTTCAAAAAATGTGGCATTCGCTCGCCGTGCCTTTCCTTTTCCTTCTTGTATATTGGTCTCTGTCGCACTTGCATTGAAATGTCGTTACTGTTATCTTACGCATACAACACACTGGCGGCCATAAAAACCACAACAGCAACAACAAGAACAACAACTTTTCGTTATATTTTTTATTCTTTTCCGCCGAAAATTATATATATATATTTTTTTTTGGGTTTATAAAAAGTTTTGCCTACTCCCTCCCTCCCTTCCTTGCCATCCAGCCCCCAACCCCCCCACCCACGTTGCTTTTGAGCAAGTTTTGCGCTTGTGTGCTACTTAACCTTTTTTCTTTTGGCTTTTGTTGTTGTTTGTTTGTTGGTTTTTACAATGTAAAAGTTGTTGGCAAAGAATTTAACGTTGTTGTTGGTTTTGTTACGATTGCTTTTGTTGCTGCTGTTGTTTTTGTTTTAAGTCATGCCGCTTGATTTTGTACAACTTCGCCAAGCTCTTCTTTCTCCCTCTCTCTCTCTTTCTGCCTCTCTCTGCTATCGAAATGCGTCCGTTAGAGCTACTTTTTCATTTCCCTTTTTGTTTTTGCCTTTTGCTTTTGCTTTGATTGTTTAAGTGCACTCTGCTTGCAAACAATAGTCTTCCCTTCTTCCCATAAGGGGCAATTTGGGGGGGGGGGGCAAGGAAAGAAAAGCTTTGCATAAATTTCAAACAATGTTGAACCAAAAAAAAAAAACAAAAAAACAACAACAATAACAAGGATGTCGTTGGTAATGCTGGTTGCATTTTTTATGACCGCCACTGTACGACTCCCTCAAACACACATACATAAATATATACATGTATATGTGGTGTATTATGTGTGCGTGTGGGTTTTCAAGCTTGTTACATTTTCGCTTTCAGCCACGGGATATAGAGGATGGAGAACCATGATGATGATGATGATGTGTGTGTGTATATCCCATATAGCCGGGATGTGGGAGCGTGTATGTGTCTGTATATGTGGGTCGAATGTTACAGGGGTTTTTGTCAATGACATGACCCTCCTCTACAACTCCTCTTCCATCTCCTTCTATTCGGAGTACTTTTCTGCTCCCTACTTTACTTCTACGTTATATATACATATATGTATGTATAACGCGCGTGCGTGTGAGTGTTGCGTATGTTATAGTGCACTTCATCGTTACACGTTACAGTTAATGCTTTTAAATAGTTTATAAGTAATTTGTTGTTGTCGTTGACACCTACGCCAACCATTTTACAAGATTTGCTTTGTGTATGCGTGTTCCATCGTTGTATTGGTATCTGTGTGTGTATGTGTGTGTGTGCGCGCGTGTGTGCAAAATGCTGTCATGACACGCACATCAGCTGTTTGGCACCCATTAACCGTTACAACCACCCGCAAAAGGCATATAAAACCATAAAAAAAACATTGTAGGCAAAAATGTTGTTAATGACTTGGTGAGCCAAAATAGTTAAGCGCACTAAAAATGCAACAAAGAAATGCTAAAATGAAATCACATTAAATCCTTAATGTCCACAAATTATATTCAAATCTTGTTTTAATTAGTTGACAAAAACAAAAACTAAAACTCAAATAAACTAACTATGCCTTTGCCCAAGTTTGTAGACCCTTGCCCTTGTATTAGGACATATTTCTCATAGACTGTTCGATCGTTGGTTTCCATGTGAGCTATACGTTATAGTCGTCCGATCCGACAAATAGCGAAACTTGATCTTAATTAGACAATATAAAGCTTAAGTGCCAAGTTTCATTCAAGTAAATTTCAAAATGAGGTGAGACGAACAGACGGACATGGCTATATCCTGTTGGCTTTCATGTTGATCAAGTTAGATATACCCCTAAAGTTTAAATTTAGTATACGAAAATAGCTAAAATTGGTCAGATGGCTTTAACACAGAGAATGAGACGCTTCCAACACAATGAAGGATATACATTCTTGATCAACATGAGGAGATGAGTTAATACATAAAGCAATGTCCGTCTGTCTCTTAGGATGCAACTTGGTATTTAAGCTATTTATAACCTGGATGAGATAGAGTATGAAAATCGTTCAGATCGGACCACTATATCATTTAGTATTATACAAAAAATCGGTAAAACGAGTGGCAGTATCATTTGCAAATTTACTAATGTCTTGGTTTTTAATGTAAAACATCATATCCCCAATATTAAATAAGATCAGGTAAATGGAACACAAGTTATAGTCAATACAAATCGGCTTTCGATGTCATTATTCAAAAAGTGTGCATATGGGGTCGGAAATGTCCCCTTTTTTATGTTATTAACATTTCACGGATTTCGTAATGCCCTTTATAAGGGTGTGAAAGAAAAAAATACTCCAACTTTTATTCGGATGGCGGTTCTAGATGAAAATTGGAGACATTGTCGGGCTGGAAAACTTTATAAAATGTAAAATACGGCTAAAATTTGCCCTTGTACTCCCCTCTGAGGATCCGCCACTGTCTTTGACGACGGGGTCATGCAAAGCGTTTTATTTTACTGTTGTTGATCCCGTCTGTGTGTGTGTGTGTGTTTGTATATGTTTATTTGATAATTGTGAAGCAACAGCAGCATCAGCGGCAGTGAGAGACTGTGAAAATGAACCAGAAATTAGGTCGCCCGCATCGGACCTCCCAAACACCCCACACCCCGCACCTCGTTCGCTGTCCCACACACAGTGTAAAATACAATTTGCCAAAAATAATTTCACTTTGCGACAATTTTCATGCAATATAACAAAATGTATACAAATACATACATGATATACATACATACATACATACATATGCATGTATGTATATGTATACATACACATGATGAAAAATCACTTTAAGTAAAAAAACTATTTGACTTATTGGAGCAGACAGCTGAACGCAAGAGGCGGAGGAAGAGGAGGTGGGTAAGGGGGCAAAATAAACATAGACAACAGCGTAGAGAGAGGCGTAGCGAGGGGAGTTCAAGCTGTCAGTCAAAGTGGCGGTACCAGAAAAACGCGAGGCGTTCATTTGTATTTTCGAAACCAAGCGACAATATACAATTCAATATACATACATACATAAAAAATACTAAAATTGAAACAATTTAGAATTTTAAAGCATTCGATTCTTACCCTATAATATTCTATCGAATTGTCAACTTATTATAGCTATGTAATATCTGAAATTTTTAATTTTCGTTTCGAATTTGTTATTTTTCTTAAAAATATTGTTATAATTCCCAACTAGTTAATACCCAATTTACCTCTACGTAAATGCTTTTTCTATGAAGTATTAGGATTCTATTGTGTTTATTTTGACATCAGTTTGTAAGTAATATCTTAACATTCACATTCTCGTTTCAAATTTGTCTTTTTTGTTTTGCCATAATATGTATTGTTATAATTCTCAACTGGTTTAAACCCAACTTATCTCCATGTGAAAGCTAACTAAATGTCATGTGAGGGATTTTCTCTACTAAATATTACGATTCTAGACTATTACTTTTATATTTCTCTTAATGTATGAATATATTAGAATATACATATACCCTACAATCTACCCTATGTTGGTGTAGAGGGAAGAAAAACATTAAGTTTTAAATTCACTTAAAATAAGTGAATAAAGTGGCGGCGGGTGTCGTCGTCTCTGTGTGTACATGTATGGATGCGTTTGTGTGTGTATGTGCCGGTAACTGTACACTTTGTTTGCAGCCTAACGGTAAAAATTGGCCAACATGACACAGAGCCAAAAAGCTAGTGAGAGAAAACGAAGCGACAATTTCGCTTCAAATTTCGTACGAAATATTTGAAAACAAAAAATGTTGTTGTTGCTGTTATTGTTTGTGTACTCGCTTGCTCGCTAGCTCTCTGGCCGCTCTGCTGTCTGTTGTGGTCGGCTGGTGAGGGGGCAGGGACGTGCTGTGGGGCGCCGTCAGTGTGCTAGATGTAGGTTAGGTCGTAGGTGGGGCCTTTTGTGGTTGACATGTGTGTGCATGTGAGGACATTTTTTGTTTTTCTCTCCCTCTCTTTGTATTTTTGTTTTGTAGTTTGAGTTGAGTTTTTTTTCATGTTTGTTTTTCTTTTTTGCTTTGTGTGTGTTTGGCATCGAAAATTTCATCATCATTTAATGCGTAGCAAAACCAATTGCATGAATATTTATGTGTGTGTGTGTATGTGTGTATAGAGGAGCATGTGACTTGGTGCGCTGTGCTTTTGCTTGTCTATGCCATAAAATACCCATCTACCCATGCACACACACACACACACACACACATACACAAACAGTGGAGTATCTTCAACAGTCCAAAGTCAAAGGATTGCCCGGAAAATTGTGTGGCCCCGGCCGTAAAATGCGTTTGCGTGTATAGAGAGACGACCACCCCGTTTGCCACATTTTTGTTCTCCCTGCGAACCTTTTCCCTTCCCCTTTTCCCCGTGTAAGCCCTATATTGTTTGAGCTATGTTGTTGTTGTTGCCTTTATTGCTGGCATAATTGTTGTTGCTTTGGCTTGCCTTGTGCTGCTTAATATTATTGTGTGTGTGTGTGTTTGTTGTTGCTTAGTCGCAACGCATTTCGAACTTAATTATTATAATTAATTGGCAAGAAAATGACGACGACGCCGCCACCGCAACCGCCGTCGCCATAATAAAAAAAAGAAGAAAAACAAGAGGCCCCAAAACGCCAAGTAAAAAGCGAATACACTTGGACACGCAACAAATATTTGAGTCCTTAGAAAAGCAACTAGCCATAGTTTGTATATATGTACACCGGTATGATTGTGTGCGTGTATATATACTATATATATACATTCATTCAGGTGCTTCAGCTCAACAGGCTGGCAACGCTGCACTAACCATTAAATACATTATTACAAAAGAGAAAGAGGGAAAGAGAGAGAGAGAGAGAGAGGGAGAGGGAGAGAATTTACATAAGAATTCGAAATATAAATATGTTAATATAGGTGCCTATATGCATATTCTAATCAGTTGAAAACAAAAAGTCACCGACTTAATGCCAATCTTGGCAATAGAGTTATACTGCGACCACCGACGAATGCGCACCAAAGACATATTCAAAGTGGGCAATTATGATAATCCAAAACAACCTACATATGCCAGATACAGGGCAAAAGAAGTGCCCCAAAACGTTCTTTATTCTTTTTAAATTTGTTTTCTTTTGTTTCATTGAAATATATTTGAAACTTTGTAATTTAACCCAACATATTAAGTATATATGTAGATTTCGTGTCTCGTCATTTTAGGTAACTGATGGATCCGAATCGCATCGGATCGAATGGATGTTATGATATTTTGAATTCAAATCAGATAACTTTACATCGCCTCTTCAAATATTTGGTCTCTTTCGTTAATTATGCGAATAATATTACTACGACTGATATTATTCATTTTGAAATGGTTTGTCTATCTAAAATCCATGTCAGATATCCTAAGTTCACTTGGTTCTACTGTGCGTATACGCAATATGGCTCTTTGTTACATACGCCCTGTATGCAAATGATAAGAACAAACGCCTACGCATCGTCACTCTGTAACTGTTAAGAGAGTTTCATAGCAGGCAGCTTCATTGTGGCCTGGCGTACATACATACATACACACATATGCAGGCTTGCATATATGGGAACAGATAGAGACAAACAAAGAAGACGTGGCATGCAAATCGAACATAAATATTGTTTCGATGCCATACACACACACACACATGCTCACTGAAGAGAGAGAGAGAAAGATACATACATACATACATAGATGTCTGAAGAAAGAGAAAGACACATATTTGTGTCATCAATTGTTCATAAATGCAAACAACAAGTGTTATTCTTGTTCTTTCCCTTTGCCACACGAAAGTAAACATACACGCATACATACATACATACACATACATACATGTTTGTCTATATGTATGTGTGTGCGTGGGTGTGTGTGTGGGTGAGCACATACAAACAAACAAACAAACAAACAACTAGCAGCTGTTGCTCCTAATGCCATCCCTTTCTCTCATGATTGCCTAACGGTTTCGGTTTCGGTTTCGCCTTTTGTTCTTGCCATTGGCATTCGACACACTTTTTAATTAGTTTTGCCACATTTCGCAAATAGTTGAATCCAAATAGATTCTCTCCTCACATTAATTAAACGCATTGTTTTGTTAGCATCATCAACAATATCAAAAACAACAACAACAGCAACAGCTAAAAGCAATAAATATTTGTTAAATGTTTAATTAACTTAAGCATATCGAGACAAGGTTACCAGACCGAGCGCACGCTTGCACACTCAGGTAACAAAACAATTCAAAATTTTAAAGACCATCCAACCAGATCCGTACAGACCCGACTGGGCCAGACCCCAGACCCAGACCCGGACACCGACGCGGACACGGACCATAGACCACCCGCATATGAAATTGCTTTTCAATTGCTGCTCACAAGAAATGTAAAATGCATATGTAAACGATTTACAGAAAATTAGGCCCCTGGCCATGTGTACTCACTCCATTCTGAGGATATAAACACTCGCAAAATTTCCATTCGTCAGTCTTTTGAGGTCATAATCGCAAATTATGGATTTCAAGAAACACACACACAGAAACAATCATTTATTCCCATTGACTTTCTCTCTGATTGATTATATATAGGTATGTATATATGTATGTATTTGCATGAAAGTATGTCTAGGACACTATGCGATTCTAAGATGCATGTATGTATGTATGTAAGTGGCCCTGGTCAGTTGAGTAGATAAGTAATTGGCAATTAAATACCAAATTAATTGATTCAACTATTAAATTGTTTTGCCAAAGCCAATATATATACTCCTTAGGGTATTTCAGAGAGAAAAAAAGAGAGAGAGAGAATAGGTTGCAGGATGAGTAGATTTAAATATTGGGAGGAAATGAATCTTAATTGAAGGCGCCCTATAAATGAGCTCTTAGAGGCCCAGTGTGAACAGATACCGATGATCCTTACTCTCTCAGAAGGAATTTGTTTGATATCCCAAATATCCCAAAACTTGATCAGCTATATGTTGGTCCGATCCGCCGAATTGTTGAACGATTAGACAATAAAAGGTAATTTGGACTGGCAGACACGGCTATATCGTGTCGCCTTCGCATTCTGATCAAGAATATACTCACATACATATATACCTTATGGGATTGAAATTGTTTTCTTCTCTGGTAGGAGTATATATGTAGTAGGGTAAAGCTTAGTTACTCTTTAGGTAAGCACTAATCAGAGTGAGCGAGATGTCATCAAACTGCAAACTTGAGCCCAAAGTTATTACCAATTCAATTGAATTTGGCATTTGGGAAATGTTAAATTGCTGAAAATATTATCGCCATGATGTATTATCAATTTTCTATTAACTTTATCTTTTATTTATATAATTTACAGCATTCTATAAACAATTTTAACATAAATATCCATATCCATTGGTGTTACAAACTAGACTCTGATCTGATGGTTATTGAATCTATTATCATTGTCGTAACATAACTGAACGTAATCGTAGTTTGCTTTTAGAGAGTTAGTATTTGTATTTGTTAAGACTTTTGCTAATTAACATTGGAGATTGGGTAACCTAACTAATGCCAAGTCGGACAGGTTATAAACTGTCAAACAGAGTCTATTATATCGAACAAAAAGTAACAAATAACAAATGCATCATAAACATGACAACAAAAACTGGTTACCTAAACTTTAACTTAGGCAACTAGTGAATTTTTTCTATACCCTTTCACTTAAGAAATAAACAATGATCTAAGCTTGAGCAAAAGTTTACAAATAGAAAGCTAGACTCAAAATCAAAGGATGAAATGGAATCGATTCTTGATTAGCCTAAGATGGACTGATACAGCTATGTCCTTTGATCTGTCTAGCTGATTGCAAACTCCTAATAGACCATTAAAGTTAGGCAAATAGGGGAAATTTGTCCCCTGAAGTTTTCTATACTAATTACAGAAAAATACAAAAAGTGATACTTTTTGTCTGCTTAGCCTTTAAAGTTTAAATATAAATAAATTTCAAGTAATATATTATAGTTACTGCACCTGAATATGATTAGTTTCCGAATTTATAGTGTAATAGATGTCGTCTCTTAATATCTTGGCTAAATATTATAAACATTGTACTATTATATTTAATTTATTAACTAGGTAATTAAAAAGTCTAAATAAACGGCTATAACAACTAAATATGAGAAAAATGCTTGCCAGACTTTGGCTTTGGCAGAAAATAAACATTGTAGATATAAGATAATCTATTATGACACCACTAAATAGGTAACACTAACTATCTATCTGTTTAGTCATCTATTAGGCAGTGAGAGAACAAAACAAGAAAATTTGTAGGGTAAATAAACTTCGTCAAGGCCGAAGTTAGACCGGTTCTCTGGTTAATTTGTTCATTCTATATTCTTAGATAGATGTTGCCGTCTCGTGTGTAGAGTATGTATCGAGTATGTATATATACATATGTACTATATAGTTGTGGTCGTTAATGTGGTCAAAGTGTTTTTCATTTGCATTAAAATTGAGGTTAATAACCATAGCGTTAAAATTTATTACAATAACTGTCAAATGTATAATCATTAAAATGCGCTTTACGTGGATTCATTTTCTATTTTTGCTATTACGCAGTTGTTGTCAATGTGAAATTGAGCCGATTGGATTGTCAATTGATGATTGTCAAGTTTGCCAAGCAAAACCCCTCAATTTGTAACCAACCAACCTTCTTTCAGCCAATTGTATTATGACACGGACTTCATTTGACATAATAATTTGAATGCAAGCCAAATGTCAAAGTGTAGACCGAGTTTCGTTTGCTGTTGGTTAGCTTGTCGGTATGGGGTTTTGGGCTTCTGACACAGTCTTTGGCCACAATTTAATTAGCATATACACATTTCTATCTACCATTCCCCCGACAAGTATGTATGTATGTATGTGTATGTATCTATGCGTCATGTTCGCATTGTATATTAGTTATTGTACACATGAGATTTAATATGAAAGAAATGTTTGTGACTTTTATACACTAGAGGCGAGCCCCCTTTTTGTTTGCATCTCTGACTATGGCCGTAATTACTACGCCCATGCAAATGGAAGCTAGCAAAATAAATGGTATAATCTAGTATATGATCAATTTTTAAGCCAATATCTCGTTTCTTGTATTTACCACCATTAATAGAATTGATAGAAAACAACAAAAAAAAGCAAAGTGTAAACAACAAGAGAATTCTCTTCAATTTTATCCATAAATTTAACTAAAAAACGCTCAAGGGACTCTTCAAAGAAACATGTGTGCAATTTCCTGAGAAATAAATGAAAAAGGAATCGTCAAAGAAATTACCAACTAAATTACTCCACGTTTTGTCTAGTCAGCATACTTAAAAACCTAAAGGCTGCATACGTATGTAAGCCATGACAAATTCAATTTTCATATTTGATTTAATCAGGTCAATTAATCTTACTAATTTATAACATTTTAAGTCAAGGGCAGCACAAAAAAAGTTGATAAATTAGTAAGATTTATTGATCTGAAGTCGGCTGAAAACCCAGTTTAAAAAATCTGAGATCTACGTGTTCATACGGACAGACGGACGGACGGACATGTCTATATCGACTCGGCTGTTGATCCTGATCAAGAATATATATAGTTTATGGGGTCGGAAAAGCTTCATTCTGCCTGTTATTTTGGCGACTTTAATATACCATTTCACCCTATTGGTGTATGGTATAACAACCAAATAATCAAATTCTATGCTTCATTTCTTGTACTTATTATACCCTTGCAGAGGGTATTATAAAATTGGTTAGATGTTTGTAACGCACAGAAGGAGACGTTTCCGAACCCATAAAGTATATATATACTTAATCAGCATGAGAAGCTGAGTCGATATAGCCATGTCCGTCTGTCCGTCCGTCTGTGCGTACGCGTTTTACTCATCCATCTTAAGAGCTATCGGGATGAAATTTTTTTTGGGGGCTTTTTATTACCCGGGTGAGATAAAGTATGAAAATCTTTGGGATCGGACTACTAAATAACTGGAGTATCCCCATGAAATTTACCAATATAATAGTATTTGATATAAAATCTCAGATCCCAAAATTTGAATCTGATCGGATAAATAGAACACAAGTTACAGTCAATATAAATCGGTTCAAGCGCTGCCGGCAGCGCTGCTTGCTGCACACACACAGACGCAACGCTACATGAATTGCATGTGTATGCGTGCGGTACTTTGCTTATAGCATGATGGAAGAAGAAGAAAAATTGTAGTAAAAAGAGAAATAATTTGAATGTTTTGTGTGTGTGTTGATGAATTGAGTTGCAGGGAAAGAAATTTCAAAATGTAAGAATATTATTGCCAAGGACTGCAAGGGTATAAAAACTTCGGCATTGCCGAATTAGTAATTTCCCTTTAAATTGGAAATCTAAAAGTTGAAACAATATAAAAATTACAATTATTTTTGATGACATCAACGGGACTTCTTGTCGTATGCGTAATGCAAATAAAATGGGGGGGGAACACTTGTCGTATGAGCAATGCGATAGAAAACTGCATAAGATACGCATTACGCATACGACAAGTGCTCCCATTTGATGACAATGAAAGACATTTTAGCAATTTTGTTGGCATTGTTGGTTATTTTATTGACAGAAAATCACTTTTTATGCCGACAACAACATATAAACATAGTTTCTCAATGAGTATATACTATTGACTTTTTTGTTTTCCGAAAGAATTTCCAATCGATTTCAATAGAAATAATAATTAGCTGCCAGCGTCAGCTGTTCAAGGATTTTAATTACATAGTATATATATTTATTAGGCAACAGATCTATTAAGTGCAAATGGATCAGTATCCATTATGCCAGAAAATCTATACAAACATATATACATATGTAATGTTTCCACTTAAAGTGGTAGTGGTAGAACTTTAAGCATGCAACTTTTCGACATTCGCAAATATTATTTTGCTATCGTGGAAAAGCACAGAAATATTAAAAATCCATTCGTCGTGGTGTTTAATATAGATATTTATGTATGTATATATACTTATTTATACATATTTCTCTTTCTTTTTTTTTGTTGTTTTTTTGGCTATCTGTAAGAATGAATATTGTATGCATAATTGCTTTTTAATTACCAGGTATATACTATACGTATGTTAATATAAATACTGACATACTACCAAATACACATGTGTGTGTGTATATGTGTAAATCTCTCTTTATATGTATGTATTTCTTGTATCTCTCTTTGAATATTGCAATAGTTAGAACAGACACCACAGAAACTGTAAACAAATTTCATTATTTCTAGCTGGCTTCTATTCGCTTGTCGCTCTCCCTTTATCCTCCTCCTGCTCTCTTGGCATACACCTGGAAATGTTAAAAATTTACTTATTCGGTGTGTGTGCGTGTGTGTGTGTGTGAGCATTGTAAAGGCAAAAATATGCGCAAAGCAATAAAAACTTAACAATGAACAAACAAATGGAATATGCCGTCTATATGCTTGTATGTATGTACACACATGCGTATGTGTTTGTATATGCATGGAAATTAGCAAGAATTGTTGGTGGGTTGCTCTGGTCGGTCTGTCGTATGGTTGTTTGGTCTGTTGGTCGGTCGGTCTGCCATATAAACGGCAGTGTGATAAAATGTTGTTTTCACTTGCCGCTCGCTTGCTCCCTTTTGCTTGCTGCCACCGCCGCCGCTGCCTCCTGAAACTTGTTTAATAATTAAAAAATCACCACAGAACGAAACGGAACAGAACAGAATTGAAATGACGAAGCTCAAAAGCATACAGCACACGCACACGCTCACACACACACTCGCACACTTCAAAAGCATATCAATTTGCATACGAAAAAGTTTGTTCTTTCACCATTTAATTAAGATGATAATACACCATGCTCCCTTTCACATATATTTAACGGAATTTGGACTCATTTTCTTTGTTTTTAACTTCTTGCCTTATTCTTTTCACAATAATATGTCATCAAAAGAATCTAATAAGAGAGCTCAAATCGAAAAGTCAAAGATGGAAAGTGTAATATAGAATGATGATAGCTTATTGTTAGGTTATTGAGTCGATTGATAATCCATTTCTTTCCTATTCTCAATTGTTTCTATAGGAAATATATGTAGGTACATACATATATGATAGAGTTATCCGAACTTTGTTTCACAGTCATTAATGAGACTAACGATGAATAATTTGTACGGCGTTTGCTTGAAAGATAGCAAACTTATTGACCGATCGGTATAATGGGAGATATATAATATGATATGATTTGTATATGATAGTGTCCTGATCCAGCAGGGATATACAAATGATGATCGAAGGTGTGATTATTTGAAGAAAAATTAAAAAAATCGATTTATCAAGCTATTGTGAGGCTAAAAATGTGATTTGAATGCAACAGCAAACAGAAAAGAACACTTGTAACCACCAAAATTATGCACCATGGGACCAGCATATGCTTTGGAAAAACGCTAGTCTGCTTCTACGGAAGTTCCAATCAGGGAGCAAGATAGAAACTTCCGTAGAAGCAGACAAGTTAAAACCTTAAGCTCGACCAGAATTTGTGAAGTAGGTGAAACGTCTTTGGATCTTTCTTTCTTATGTCGCTTATAAATGAAACTAAAACAGTACTAAAAATCGGTTACAGCTTACTATGACTAGTTGAAACCGAAACTTCGCCGATTCCGGCTTAGTGTAAGAGAGAGTGGAGAGAGTATGGGCGACATCTCTATTGTCGTTCCCTCTCGCTCGCACCCTTATGATCTAATGAAACCGGACACATTTTATTACATCTTAGGCCGTGTCATCGCTATCACGAAGACAAATTGAATGTTCTAACACCAATGGGGAAGCCATTTTGGAAAAGTGGTGGAGAATAATTTCATAGTTTATTAACTAAGATCAACCTTCGTATTATATGTTAGAATTAATGAGCCTAATTGAATCCTGTATCCTGGATACTATATAAATAATCCCTTCATTATTGGTCGTCAACGTTGAAGTAGCGCACCACATGCCTTCGCCTAACCTTTTCTGATGTGTGCGTGTGTGTGAGTCTGTTTATAATTGTTGAAATTTTGCATGTGAAAGTTTTTAGGTCGTCGTCGTCGCAGGGCACATCACGAATATTGTATTTAAATCAATTTTCAAATACCACTAGGGCAAAAGGGTCCTGGCCTCATTCTACCACCCACTTAATTATTGCTCTAACTGGTGCTATTGCTAACACACCTAAAACTAGTTTTTCACCAAGTTAGTGGATTAAAGACGCTGCCGCTATCGGCTGGTGGCGGCGGCGGCATATGGAAAACAGCAAAAAGTAATAGAACCAACCCACCCACCCATTCACTAGCCAAAGGGCCACTAGTCAAAGAGCCATCAACCAACCAGCCATCTAACCAAAAACTACAAGATGGCACCCCCTACCCAGTTATAAATTGCAAATTGGTTATTTATGAGAAAAAAATCGAGATGCCACAACAAATTCTGAATTCGTTAACAGAATGAGCACCGTTCGCCTAAATACTCTATTTCCGTTCCGTTAACTTCACTAAAAGTATTAAGCTAAATTAATTGCGACAACTAACGCTAAAATGTTCATGGTAGTCGAATGAGGAACGCATTCTTATGCTGAGAAGACGGAGTGGATCCGAAACCGTGGAAAACAAGGTAAAACATAACAATAATCCAAAGTATAGTTGGATTTTCTGCATAGATGGTCTGCTGCTGCCCTAGATTATCAGAAGAACCCGAAAAACATGGCGTAAAACATTCAAAAACGGCTTCAGATGAATGGCACATTGTTATATACAGCAGTTTCAATCAGTTTGCATCTTCTAATTTACACATGTCGGCAAGGGGTGTCACTCCTAGAGCTAAAATCGCAAAGTCGAAAGTCGGAAAGTCTCACTCTTGACTTCGAAGCCTGTAAAGCACGTTTGTATTTTGACAAAACTCCAAAACTCCGGGCCTGACGTCCGCAAAGTCGTCTTGTTTGGTGGTGCAGGGTCTAAACGGAATACCACCCAAAGGACACGCTGAAACACTTAAGCAATGTGGTATGATTCGGGTTTGATTTTCATATAGAGGACTTGGTCTAATTCACAGGATTCATAGAAATATGAATCGAAATGTCTACGTGAACATCATGAAGAAGGTTAATCTCTCTCTTATGTCATAAAATGAACATATCACCAGGACAGCGACCCAACGAATTACCAATTAATTACCCCTATTATGTCGAAAAGCACGGGAATCTATCTATATTCTATTTATCTATTAGATGGCTCCCTCAATGCTTCATATATATGTACAGCGTAAACTTACAACTATCTAAGTGTAGGATCTTTGGACAAGGATGTTAGAGAGTTTAGCTGTGGATCTGTTAAATGCCAATGTTCAATTAGCCAACATTTTTGACTTGCAGTAAGTTAGCCGCCCTCTGTAGGGTAATGGGCCATGGGAAGGCAAGGCAGTGTGGTAATTGTGCTGCAGTTGTCAGTCAATACGTCACTTCCACTTGTCTCTCTGTCACAGTGTGTGTGTGTGTGTGTGTGTTTGGTCTATGGGTTGTGCTTTACATTTTGTGCAGAACACAAAAAAAAATAAATAATAATAATTCTACTGACGGGGGATAAAGAAGAAGACGGCAACATTGTTTTAACATTTATTATTACGAAACTGTTGTGCAATTAATCAAGTGCAACAAGCCAAACCAACAACAAGAACAAAACATTAGAGGGCGCTTCTACATATATGAATCAAGAAAAATAAGTCTAACTGAACTGAACGGAACTTTTTACTACCCTCTAGAAAATGTTAAGTCTAAAAAAGGATAACAGACTTTTTGAAGCGGAAAACATCCTATCGACAGACGCCTTCTTGACTGATTTCTAGAGCTCTACATTATTATATATTTGAACTTATATTTCAGACCTAATGAATTAACAAATAAATGCTGTTTAATTCTCGAAAATTCAAAAAGTAATTCGAATTTGTCAAAGTACTTAACTTTAATAGACCAAATTAAATAAATAGAATTATAATATGATAGGAAATTTCACCGACCGAGCTTCATTTGAAACAAGTTCTATGAATCTCTAGATTTTAGATTATATAGTCTATACAATATATTTATAATTTAGCAAAGAGAGACACTTAAAAGTCAAAATACGGTCAAAATGCTCATGGGGAGGGAAGTGAGTCAGTCCAAATGATGACTGAATGACGAACGGATTGCGGTGCCGGAACCGACCGAAAAATGAACGGAATTTGCTGTGATCCTAACTATAGTAATTTGATGATCGGACAATCTTCATCTGATTCGTGCTGCAGCTGCTAATGGTGTTATTTATAAATTGTTGGTGTATGTGTTTGTGTGTGTGTGTGTGTTTTGCTTATTATTTCAATTAAAAACAGAACTGCCAAAATTTTCGTGGGTCCATTGTTTAAAAATTCTGTGAAATTGTGTGCAGTACTAGGTTAGATACACCACATGTGGGTGTCATATATTTACATAAATGTCTGATATATATAGGTATATATATATATATATAGATATATTCTATAATGAATAACTAGCTGTGTTTGTTTTCCTCTTCTTTGCAGGTCGCCAACACTTTGACTTGTAACTTGGTGGTTGCAGCAGTTGCAGTTGCCTTTTTTTCAAAAACGAGCTGCTGTGCGCTTGCACCCCCCACTGCAGGTGGAGCTACGTGGTGCTTGGTGGCAGGATACGAAAATAGACACGATTAATTGCCAAAATGTCGTCGCCAATTGCACAAAGTAACAGCAGCAACAGCAGCAATCAGCAATCGCAGCAGAAGAGCAATGCCGTCGGATCAAATTCGGCATCTTCTGGTGGGGTAAATAATACAACACACGATAGCAACAAGAATGTCTCAGGAACGACGACGACAGCAGCAGGAGCAGCAGCGGGTAGCAACAACACAGCAGCAGCAGCAACAACTGCAGCAACAACAGCAACATCAGGATCTGCCTCATCCGGAGGCGGAGGTGGAGGAGGAGCACCACAGAGCCCGACAAAACGTAGCACAATGTCGACTAAGGAGCGTGTCATCGATAGTGTACCATTTCCGCCAAGCCGCAAACTTACCTGCGCCGATGTATTTGATGCCCGCAGCGGAAAACCGCAACACGATGTACTTAAACAGCACTTTATACTGGAGGGCAGGATCGAGGAGAGTGCCGCCCTGCGTATCATACAGGAGGGTGCGACATTGTTGCGCCAAGAGAAGACAATGATCGATATTGAGGCCCCAGTGACCGTGTGCGGCGACATTCATGGTCAGTTCTATGATTTGATGAAACTTTTTGAAATTGGCGGCTCACCGGCCACAACAAAATATTTGTTTTTGGGCGATTATGTGGATCGAGGCTATTTTAGCATTGAATGCGTTCTATATCTGTGGTCACTGAAGATCACATATCCGCAGACATTGTTCCTGCTGCGCGGTAATCATGAGTGCCGGCATCTTACCGAGTATTTTACCTTCAAGCAGGAGTGTAAAATCAAATATTCGGAACGAGTCTACGATGCCTGTATGGATGCATTCGATTGCCTGCCACTTGCTGCGCTAATGAATCAACAATTCCTATGCGTACATGGTGGTCTGTCGCCGGAAATACATGAATTGGAGGATATACGACGTTTGGATCGCTTTAAAGAGCCACCGGCATTTGGGCCAATGTGCGATCTGTTGTGGTCCGATCCGTTGGAAGATTTTGGTAATGAGAAAAACTCCGATTTCTATACGCACAATTCAGTGCGAGGCTGTTCATATTTCTACAGCTATGCGGCTTGCTGTGACTTCCTGCAGAACAATAATCTGCTATCGATCATTCGGGCGCATGAGGCACAGGATGCCGGGTATCGAATGTATCGCAAGAGCCAGACCACCGGTTTCCCATCGCTGATTACCATATTCTCGGCGCCAAATTATCTCGACGTTTATAATAATAAGGCCGCTGTGCTTAAATATGAGAACAATGTGATGAACATTAGGCAATTCAATTGCTCTCCCCATCCATATTGGTTACCCAATTTCATGGATGTATTCACCTGGTCGCTGCCATTTGTCGGCGAAAAGGTCACCGAGATGCTAGTGAATGTCCTCAACATTTGCTCCGACGACGAGCTAATGACCGAGGAGAGCGAGGAGCCCCTATCGGACGATGAGGCAGCCTTACGCAAAGAGGTTATCCGCAATAAGATTCGTGCCATTGGCAAAATGGCACGCGTTTTCTCCGTACTGCGCGAGGAATCGGAATCGGTGTTGCAATTGAAGGGTCTCACGCCGACGGGCGCTTTACCCTTGGGCGCATTGTCCGGTGGCAAGCAATCGCTTAAGAACGCCATGCAGGGCTTCTCGCCCAATCACAAAATAACCTCATTTGCGGAGGCCAAGGGACTGGATGCGGTGAATGAACGAATGCCACCACGTCGAGATGCCACTCCATCGCCGGCGGAAGAGGGACAGAAATCACTTTCAGCGGCAGCGGCAGCAGCGGCCAATGCAAATGCGAATTCAATCAATGGATAATTTTAAGACAGAGTGGCAAATGAAACAAAACAACAAACAAAAATTATAAATTAATAAAAAGAGAAACTTAGTCAGTTAGTAGGCAGTCAGTCAGTCGGTCAGTCAGTCAGTTAGTCAGTCAGTCAGTCAGTCGATCAATCGATCACCATGATTGGATGGAGCAAACAGAATAGGGATAGGAGCGAGGAGCTACTCCTTAGTAGCGTTTTTTGATAGTCCAAGCAAGACAAGATGAAGACAAAAGCAACAAAATTTGTTTAGTAAATGCGGCATACACACACACACACACACACACTTACTCACTCACACACCAACACATCTACAACTGAAGCCGCCAAAGAAAAATGAAAAATGCCCCCCTACCCCAGGCAACAACAAACAAGCAAAGAAAGAAAAAAAAACAAAATTTAAAGCAAAAATGAAAACAAAAAATATACAATTTATTGGTATTATACAATTTAAAGAAAACAAAAACACAAAAAGAAAGAATAAAGCAAAATGCTAATTATTAAAAAAAAAAAACAAAAACAGTTACAAAAACGATATACTTATATATGATTATATATATATATATTATATATCAAAATTTTGTGCAACATTATATCAAAAAAGAAAAACTAAACTAAAAAACAAATAAGGAATTCATAAAAGAAAAACAAGTTGAAAAAGATGAAGAGAAAAACAACAAGAAATTTTTAGGTAAATTTAATTACTTTGCTAATTCAAAACAAAACAAAAGTCTCGTCTCTACTATATACATCTCTATATATACATATACACACACAAAAAAAAGGGAAATTAAAAACAAAAAAAAAAAAAAACATACACCAATAAATGCAAAGTGAAAAGAAAAAACTTCCTAAAGAAAAAAAGAAAAAAAAAACACAATCGGCATTATTCTCAATACCGATTCGTAATTCTCTCAAAAAATCGAAAACTTTCAATTATGCAATTAATTTGATAAAAACACAAATTAAGCAAAGACAACTGCATGCAACTTTTTCCCCATCTTGGTGTCAGATTCCGGTTGAGCCCCACTACGTTGATCGTAGTTTTGCTTTTGTTGTCACTTAACGTCAAAACCTAATCTGATCTGTTGTACTATACCTTTTTTTTGTTTGGTTTCTAAACTGTTTCCTTTATATATACATTGTATGTATAGTTTATTTTTTGAATTGTGACATTGTGCCGGAATTACGAATCGAAATTCGGAATAATCCAAAATATTTTACTACTATATTTTTAAAAAATGAAAAACAAAACTAAAAACGAAAAAAGAAAACCAAAAAAACGACTGAATCTTTCTCTATATCTTTTTCTCACACAAACACAAGATACACCCTCTCACTAACACACACTCACACACACACACACACACTCACCTTATATAGTATACACATGAAGCATAAACTCAAAGTTTATCGTTTGTCGCCATAATTCGCCTCACACTCTCTCATCTGGTGATTGTGTATGTGGTCTTTATATACGTGCCATCTATGTCGTAGTCAATAGCTGAATACATACATATATATGTATCTATATATATACTTATATATATATATATTTAATATACAATTGTATATACACATACACACACACAAACACCCGCACTTACGCACATACACGCAGGAGCATTAAATATGTCCACAGGATCCTTCTCATTTTCTATTTCTATATTATGAATCTCATTGTTGGGCTGCGCCTGTTGGTTAGGCTATACAATTTTCTACTGCGCTAACTGCTAGTCTGGCTGTGTGTCTATGTATATGTATGCATATAAGTGCGTGTGTGTGTGTGTGTGTGTGTGCCCAAATCCTTTCTCCTTGTATACTTAAAACAAAAATTGAATTTTTGATTATATTTTAAACAAACAACAAAATGATGTGAATCATGCATAGGAACTATTTTTGATCATATTTCTATTTTCCAGCAATTTATATGAATTTTGTTAACTTGTTAATTATAATTTATTGTAAACTACTTTTAACCAAACACGTACACCCACTCACACACACACACACACACACACACAAATGTACACATACTAAATTGTTGTTTCTACTTCATTATTGTATATTTATATTGTTTACTACACTTTTTTCTCTATGCATTAAGTAAAATAAATTTAAATGAATTTAAATAATAAATGAAAAAAAAAACAAACAAACAAAAAAACAACAAAAAGCAACAAAACAAAAAAAAAACCAAGTTTTCTTAAACAAAATTATATTATATGCGATATATATCTTAAAAACAAACAAAAAAAGAAATATAAAAAAAAACGAAGGAAAAAAACCATGTGAATCTAACTATTAAGTTTAAAGAAACTAAAACACAATAGAATGATGATATGAATGAAAGATTTGTTTAAATTTCGAATAGCAACAGCAGCAACAACAAGAATTGCAAATAAATCCAAAAGTTAAGCGGAAAATGTAATACAAAATGCAAACATATAGCAATTTTAAAGTACTTTATAAAACAAATATACATGCATACATACATACATAAATATATATATATATATATAACTAATAAGCAGATTATATATATATATACACTTGAGATAAATGCGGGTCGATTCGATTTGAAGGCGAACGAGAAACAAAGAATAAAAATAGTTAAACGAAGCAGCGCCAGCAGCAGCAGCAGCAACAGAGAGAGACAGGTTAGAGCAAAAATTAGAGAAGAATTAAGTTTACACCCACACACAAATACATACATAGATAAACAGCCGAGATGATGGTACTTAAATGCAACATGGGTACTCCTAGTAGCGGCGGCAACAATTACATTTTACCTCTAGCACCTAAAAGCAGGCAAATAAAATTATTCATCTCGAAATATCGTTACAACTGAGATATATGTATCTATATTGTTGATGAGGTTTGTTTATTCGAACGGATGGAACGTGGAAACGTTTAACTAGACATCACGATTTGCAATCTATTATTTAAAGTGATAAAGAAACCAAAAAGACATTCAAGCAAACATCATTTCAAAGATGATAACGAAAACCAACTCAATCCTGAAATGTTTGGATGACACATTTCCTCTCGTCGATTGATTGGACTCTAATTTGGCAAATGGATAGAAACTTTGGCCATGCCAATTTTAGCTTCTGGTATTATGTCTTTAGTTGTTCCTCAATTGCCTTTTGTAATCGAGAGAGAGACTGGTAGTGCCCATGCGTAGCCAGAGAACGAAGAACAAGAAGAACAGAATATTATTATACATAATATAAACCATAACACAAAATGAAAGAAAACAAAATTTAAATATATATATACAAATATAAATTTAAGCGTTCGTAATACACTCTCTACATAAAAAACAAAAAACAAAGTATTCAAACAACCCAAGCAAAGTAAAAAACAAAAACAAATGTTTACAAAAGTTTATGCATTTCAAATTCCAAAATAAAATAATACAAAAATTAAATCAACAATACTACAAAACTAACAAAAAAAATATATTCTTTTAAATCCAATGAATTTTATGCCGAATAAAGCCCATATATAAACTATATACCTAAATATATAGTAAATAAAATGAAAATGTATACTTTTTCCTCCAACTACCAAAAAAACAAAACAAAAAATCAAATAATTAAATAAAAGTCAACAAAAAAGCGCTAAAAACACACACACACACACACAAAAAGGGAATTAAAAGTATAATATATATATACCGAAAAATCAAACAATACTTTTATACTATATACACACATACACATGCAAAAAACATGTATGTATATGTTATTATTCCACCTAAGCTCTTTCCCGCTCAGCTCCACTCTTCTCGCTTTCTCTCTCTCACTCTCTCTCTCTCTCTCTCTGTCTTTCGCTCTCATCTCCCCTACTCAAACACACATTTTCTAATGGTAAATTTTCTACTACAAGCAAACCAATATTAATAATTAATAAACATATTAAAAATAAAAACAAAAGTCAAACAAGAACAAAACTTGTTACGTGGCAAAGCAAAAACAAAACAAACTTTTCCCAAATAACAATTCGAATTGTGTTTGATTTTGAATTAATTTGTTGTTGTTGTCCACCTGATGTACAATCAAATCTCTCTATTTTTTGTTGTTTTCCTAACCTTTAATAATTTATATTAATAGTTGAATTAAGTTAAGTTGCCTGTTTTTTCGCCCTTAAATATAGCAAAAATAACTATGAAAGATAAACCCCTTTCCCTTCCCATAGGAAAGTAAATGGTATTAGAAAGCTGCATCGATTTTTCTATAGCCTTGCAGGTCAACGACTAAAATAATGTAGGGTATATCTTTTTGTCTGTATTTGAATATCTTTATTACATTTCCTCTAAACTGAACTTTCTAAATTATATAGTGGTCCGATTTGCATAGACGCGACGGGAAACTTTGCCCTTTAAAGTATGCAATACGCTGAAAAAGTATAATAACTTAAAACTTGTCTACAAGCAATGATTGCTTTGAGAATTTGTTGTATCCATGTTTCGAAAAGCATATTGCATACTTTCCGGAGCAAATTGCCTATGGTTTTGGGTGAACAACTATGTCTATGAAAAAAATATCCATATCCTATTACTTTCAATTCATTTATTGGCATATTTGAGCGAAGCTCCGATCCAATTTCCATATACATGTGCACTATTAGTCCGTTTTGTCTGATCCCGACAAGAATTTTCGTTTGGAAGGCTACAAAATATCGTGTGTTCTGTGAGGTCATAGAAAAACTTTGATGAGAAGAACATAGGAAACAAAGCGAATGAGAAACATTTTCTATATACCAATATATGTATGTATTTATAATGTATGATATATATGTGCATATATATATGTATATTTACATATATGTATTTGTATAGTTTTTACCTTAATTGTTTTGATACATGTATTTTTCAACATCTACTTCCTGCCCTCGAATGCTTTAAAAATAATAAATAAAATTAACAAAACTTTACACAAAATAAAAATTATATATATATAATATATGCATACATACAAATTTGTGTATACATATATCTGTATAAAAGAAGAAAAACCACAAATAAATTAAACAAATTACAACAAAAAAACAAAATAAAAATTTATATACTTATATTAAAACGGACAAAACGTAAATAACATTTAAAAGGCAAAATAACAAATTAATAAATTATAATGAAAACAAGACACACAAGACACAAACAAACAAACAAACAAACAAAACATCACACACATCTAGATAAATCTCTTAAAAATTTTCAATTTTATTATTAAACCGAAAACAAATAAAAATAAATTAACAAATTTAAACAGTGAAAGCATTATTATTATATAAAAATTTATAAAAGCAAAAATGCAAAGAAAACAAACATAATAACAACAAAACAAAAGACGAAAGGCATTGCAAAACAATAAACAACAACAAATATTGTCTATGCAAAAACATTAATTTACAAAAACCAAAAAGTTGATAAAACAACAACAAAAGAAAAGAAGAAGCAAAGGCAAGGAAGAAATGCCGTAGCAGACAAAAGCGTTTTAACATTAAGTGAAAACAAACAAAAATGATTATCAATGTTATTAACATAATTAATATTAACAAGAAGAAAAAAAACCATAAACAAAACACAATACAAACAAAAACAAAAAAAAAACAACATAAAAAAATATACAAGTACCTATCCTGAGAATAAAATGAGCGCACGTTTATTATTTCCTCTAACAAACACGTTTTCAGTGGGGGATGACTCCTTTTCTGTATGTATTATTACGGGGGACGGGGAAATTGGGGGAGAAAACACCAAAGAGAAGAACACAAAGTTTAAATGTTTCAACCGCAACTCGACGGCTACTATTTTTTATTAAATTTCATAGATGCTCCAATTTCTTCAACTATGATATGATATATTGGTCCGATCCTGACAATTTTCATAATTTATCTTACCCGGATTTTAAGTAGCTCAAATATCAAATTTCATCCAAATTGCTCTTAAGATGGCTGAGTAAAACGGATACGACCGCACCGACGACTCAACTTCTACTGCTGATCAAGAATACATATATATACTTCCATACATATATACTTACATCCATACGACATCCAAATGTATCCAAGAGTACATTTTCTTAAATGTGCCCGCCCAGTCAATATGACTCACCCTTAGGACTTCCGGCTGAGCCTTAGGACTTCTTATTCCGCCTTAGGACTTTTTACTCAGACCTTAGGACTTTCGACAAATATTAGACAACAGCTGTTAATTAACATCATTCGTCGCAGCAGTTGGCAGCACTGAATGTTAACGGGGTTCGCTAACATTTATGTGCGTAAAGTTAGCCACACTGTTAATGTCGAGTTATCCACAACCCACATACATACATATGTACATATATTCTAAAAAATTTGTTAACATAATTATTATACAAAATATACATACGTACATACATATGTATAAAGGTACAGATGATATATGTATTTATGTACAATGTACATATATATGCATATGTACATACATATGTATTTATATGTTTGTGCACACTTGGCCTTGAAAACGCATGCGTACACACATATGTACATATATGTATGTACATATGTACATTTTCGGCCGGCAAGTGTGCATGCATATACATACATACATATGTATACATACATAAGTACGCTTTTTGTATACATTTTTTTTTTTATTTTTCAAACATATTTATATTCATACATACGTATATATACGAATTATTTGGTTTATTTATTATTTTTTTTTAGATTTACATGCATATATGCATTTGTACATGCAGATATTTAAATATTTCACACCAAATTCATGTTCTAGTTGTGGGGTAAATATTTGCCCATAAATCCCCTTTGGTGAGCACATGGATATACCCCTTAACTACGCCCTGTTCCAAACTACAATTCTAGTGAGGGCAGCCAATTCGATGAAATACATCGATCAACGTGCCTTTTCGTATCGATATGCACCAACTGCCATCTTCAAAATTTTGCAATTTTCTTTTGCGAATTTCTCAAAAACTGCTCAGCAGATTTTGATTAAACTTCGCCCATATATAGCCTAGTTTATGCCCAATCGAATGAGATACCGTGCATTGCTTGATGGTCGCTGGGAGAGATAACGACGAAATTTGAGCCCTTAAAACTTGGAAGTGTTAAGTTTACTGGTTCATTGGTTCCGAAAACTGGTTCCGGTTCTGGAGTTCGCGCCAGCCTTATCAATGAATTTGCACACAAAAAGGTACCTACACTGTTAAGCCTTTTTCTCAAAAACTGCTCAGCAGAAGTTGATAAAACTTTTATACGACACTCTTGAAATATCCCCCAATCGAACAAGCTACCGTGCATTGCTTGATGGTGGCTCTGAGCTGAGATATTCGAGCTCAAATTCGAATGCAATTTTTTTTACGATTTTTGTATGGAGCGAAATCATAGGTTGCGATTTTCTAGTAAGCGATTTTCTCAAAAACTGCTCAGTAGACTTTGATAAAACTGGAGACACTCTTGAATATGTAGCGCTCATTTTGGCGTATCGTGCATTGCTTGATGGTGACCCTGAGTGGAGCTATGCTCCAAAATGTGGGGAGCCGATTTTTCCAGTGCAAATTTTTAATACTAGGAACGTTTAAAACCCCTCAAAAACTAGTTAAATCAATAGATTTTGATTTTCTTAACAAAATAAAACATTATTTCATCCAAAAAGTTAATAAATAACGAAAAAATTAAAAATTGCAAAAAAGTTAACAGAGGGTTAACAGAGGACCGTCGCTAACTCAAACTTAACAGCGTCGCTAACTTTACGGACATAGGAAAATGAAATTAGTGTATCTAGGCGAAATCAATTGACAGCAGTATATCCAGAGGATCATGTCATTTGCAAGTCCCCAAGATCAACTTGAAATCTTATTAGAAACTATAACAGACCTTGACACATTCAATTGGTACTTTTTTCAAATTTTTACAACGCTTGCATCAAAAATTGATGAAGGGGAAGGTTAAAGTGAGTGTGTCAAAATATGGGGGCAATATGTTATTTAGGAGAATTTTAAATATTTTCTCGCTCATCGTATGCGCCAGAGTTAATCATCGATATGTATTTATCGAAATATCGATAATTGAGCAGCAATAGGCGATGTGAGCCGGAAGTGCTAAGGTCTGAGTAAAAAGTGAGCCGAAAGTGCTAAGGTCTGAGTAAAAAGTGAGCATTGCCATCTCTAGTTGAGCACTGCCATCTCTAGTTGAGCATTGCCATCTCTAGTTGAGCAAAAAACACTTAAGCGACACCTAGCGTATTTCTATTATGATTTGTTTCCTTACCATGGTTCAAATATTTGCTTAAAACTCATTTTATTGGAATCCAATCATTTTCTTTTTCGAATTAATTAAAGAATTTCAAAACCAAAATTGTTAAAAATAAGGCAAAGTTGTCTAATTTTTCTATCGAACATTGTCATTGAAAGGTAAACAAAATTACAAAAATATTTTTGTTTTTGTTTCTATTTGCTTTTTGCTGAAAAGTGTGCCTAATGGGATCATATTATAAACAAATCAATCGGATCATCAGGTTCTATATCATCATCATCGAACATCTGTTTGAAAAGTTGAGCAAAACGAAGGGGCGTAACCCATCCTCCTTTTTTAATTGTCTAATTTATTTTGGAAAACTCTTAAACTGCTCGACAGATTGCGCAATAGGCAAACGGATCAGGAGGCGGCATCGGCCTCGGCGGCCGTCGGTCGGTCGGTCGGTCGGTCAATAGCCTTTCCAAAGAAATTTTTGTTTTAATCGTGCGGCAATGATGCAAAAAACAACAAGAGAAAAATATAACCAATAGCAATAAATTTCAATTTCAATAATAAATAGAATACAGAAAAATAAGAAAGAGAGAGAGAGAGAGGGAGATAGAACATGAGAACACAATGATGATGAAGAAGACGGCGATCCGAGGGATCCGCGAACCAACATATTCGATATGAAATTGAAATCTTTAAAATCTTCGTTTCCCCCATGCATTTTGCACTAGAAAATGTCATCAGCCTAAGATCTGGATAGATAGACGAACAGAAGACCGTGGACAGGGCACAGGGGACAGGGGACAGGGGAGGAGGCCGCAAAACTGTGTGCCGAAACAAGAGTAATTCTAACACTTCTCTGGAAATCACTTAACAGAACTGTAGCGCACACTTGTTCTCGAACAGGAGCAGACCAAAAGGACGAAAGAAGAGAAGGGCCGACATACAACCCATAAATGGGGTGTCGAAATGATCATCAGTTGGGCGCCCCGTGGCGGTGGCTTCTTCTGATCTTGCCCTCACCCTGTAACCCGCACGCCCCGCTGTGCGAGGAAAACGAAACCAACATAAAAACAGTGGCAAGTTGATGCTATGGGAAAATTGTCATTCTCTCTCTCTCTCTCTCTCTCTCCCACACTTTAGTTGTAATATTTTATTTGTTATTTTGCGAAATACTTTGTGTAGTCTAGCGAGGCGACAAAGGAACTTTGCTCCATAACAAAAGAGCCTTAATTAGTACAAAAACTACAACAAAAATTGCAAATCAAAAAACGAACATAGAGAGAGCGAGAGAGTGAGAGAGTGAGAGGGAGGGAGAGAGAGTAGTAAAACTACAGACCGATCCGTTCCGATCCGATCCGCACTATACGCACTCCCCACCGCTGTTCTTTTCAGTGGCAAAAAGGTTTTTGAACCTTGCCGCCCCTGACGATCGTTCGCTGATCTTTTGTTTGTCGCCTTTTGTCGATTGCCGCTGACAAAAATTCAGGTGGATTTATTTTTTTCATACCCTCAAAAATTGTCTTAATAAAACAAAATTGATTATTATTATTACAGTTATTAGAGGAACTTTGTCTTCTTCACCTAAGGACTAGACGCTTTTGAACTATCACTAACAAAGACAGTCAAGTTTTTTGTTTACACAAAATCTTAACTTATTGTTGGGAAATATTGGGAAAAGGAATTCATTTTGCTACCCTAGAAGGGTATATAACTTTGCTATTTCTAATCCGATTTTAAAGAAATTGGGTGATCAGATAGATATTGAAAGAAAGCCTTAAGGTATCAAATTTGGGAAAATATTCAAATCGTATGTTTAAATTACATAAATATCCAAGCAAAAATTGAATGTTGGCAGTGTGATTTTCGAGTGATTTTCGATTTTGTATATTTTGGGTAAGTTCTTAACTTTCTTTCCAGATTTTGAGATATTTCTGCATATGATCTTTGAGTTTAATTTCTATATTTACGCAAGATTCAAAAGAAATCTTTAGAAATCTATCTCTTAAGATTTTAGAGCCAGTTAGAGAATATTGAAGTATATCCTTGTAGAACTATAAGGATGAACCAAAGGAAATTGTTATTTCCGAATATGATCCTAGTTCGATCTACTTTGGTGTCAACTTTGGTGTAAGTAACAGATTAGTTAGTTTACAGACAGTTACAGGCTCTATTTCAATTCTATAAACTGGATTAGGTCCTTATACATCTAATAATTGATTCCGGTTCCGGTTCAATCCGTTTGTTTCCCAAATGATAAACAACCGCCTCCGTGTTTGGTAAACTAGATCCGGATTGAATTCTCAATCCCATCCCCCAAAAGGTTGATTATCCCCGTACGTGCCCACCAAACACACACCTATCTAAATCTCCATCTCCGTCTCATTCTGTTGCCCGGTCGATGGTTGATTCTACCTGATCCCAGATAGGAATATAGATTCACTCGGCCAAGGGTAGATCAGGGCAAGAGTTTGACTTCTGTGCCATTTAGCACAAACAAATGAGCAAAGCTTGGATTGGAAAACGATTTATTTTTTCCTCATCTTCTCATCTCTTTTTTTGGTGTTTGGTGTTACGGCTTTCTCGGGGATTTCTGGGCAAAATGATATGCTAATCCTGGCAAAAAGGATTTACATACTTTCGCAGTACTGAGAGCTGTGACCAAGAGCTAAGATCGACACTGACCTGAAGGGTATAATTTATGTCCAACTGAGCAGATTAAACTATGATCTCTTGGTGGTCTCGGATTAAACCGCACCTCGAAACCCGAATGGTTGGCCAGGATGGGCCATGGGCCATAGGTTGAGGGACTCGGTGTGGGGGCCATAAATGCATAATCCAAATTTTATGATCGCTTAGCAGGAAAAGTCAAAGGATCGTCTGCGGTAATCCGCAAGCAAAGACCAAGTTGTGCATCAATCTATGTTATCAGGTAGTAAATTTCAATTAAAGTTTCCGCACTATCGTCCTATCTCACACACACACACACACACATGTGTATATATATCGATTGTCTATCTTCTTCTCTTACTGGGTTAATCCGCAACCCGTTCGCAACATTCGCCTCGGTCATACTGTAACCCTTAACCTGGTAACCGTTATGCAGCTTTATTTTAATTGGATTTATGGGGGATTTTCGCATCTAAATCCTTTCACTGTCTGCAAATATTTTGGCCGCTCTTCTAGTGGCTTTCCAAGATTACCCCTTCTAATCTGTGGGTTTTTTCGCCAATTGACTTTGTCTCATCTCTGAGAGAAGTCAATATGGATTTGTTTTCGACTTTTGCCGACTGACTTTTCCCCTTTTCAAATACAAATAATCGCAATACTTAAATGCTTCCTACGCCTTTTCATAAATCCCAAAAATCAACGAAGCTTTGATAAAGATAGTTTAATGATAAAAAGTGAATTGTTTTAGAATTTTAGTAAAATTGACATGAGAATTCCTTTGTTATTCTCCCTACATAAATATGTTTAAGCCCCAAAAAATCATCTTGGGTTAGTCCCTTGTAAGCTTAAGCTTAAGACAAGTTGACTTTCATATTTAGTACATTATTTTTGTAAATTACTTAGTAAATTACTTTTGCTTACTTAGTAAATTACTTTTGCGAATGAGCTAAGCATTTTTTGTTTAGTTCTGTTTGTCGTAAAATATCAAACAAATTTAAGTCAGATATTTTCCATTGGTTTTTGTGATTTTGATTGAACTAATCTGAAATGTTTTACTTTAAATGAAAGACTTGTTTAACTACTTATTATTTTGATAAGTGTGTTTACTTATATTTATATCTATAATATCTAAAATAGTCTATATTCCTACTTAAGTTCCATCTTATATAGCCGTTTAAAGGGCAGATACCAAAATTAAGTTGCTAAATTTGACTTTAGTCCTTTTAGTTCTTAGTTTAAGTTACAAGTTTGTGTTCGGTATTTAATGTATAATTCGATATTAAAGTCTTTAGCTGAAAATGAATTATACTTTACATTCAATGAATTCAGTTTTTATCGCTTGTGTTATTCAAATGGAAAGAAAATTTTTCAAGAGTATGAAGCTGGAGAAGACAAATTCGATTGAAAAATCGGTTTCAAAATGTTTCAGGAAACTTTAAATTCTCAGCAATTTGTCCCTCGCTAGCTCACTCTATGTCTTTCAGCTTCAATTCATACGGATTAAGTCCCTGACATGAGTTTGTCCACCATATCCGAATTGGGTGAACGCATATCCTTATACTGAAGCATTAATGAAAAGCCTAAAATTTGGCATTTTGAAAGGATTCGAAGTCTTCAAAATTGTAAAGAAGTCTTAAATGGTTTACAGAAAACGGTTATCTCAAAATTTCTGCAGTTTCAAAATGTCTAAAAGGGATTTAAGAATACTTTAAATGTCTTAAATATATGGCCGATCTTGAGTTTATTTATGACTTTGATACAGCAAGAAAAAGTAGTGATAGAACTTCAATTGGCAATCAGTCTGAAATCCTTTTTATACCCTTGCAAAAAGGGTATATTAATCTTGGTCCGACCATATAAAGTATATATATTCTAGATCAGCACGACGAGATGAGTTCATATAGCCAAGTCCGACCGTCCGTCTGGATCAACGCGAACTCCTCTTAGACCGTAAGAGCTACAGAGCTGAAATTTTGCATGTATATACTGCACAGTTTGTATATCTCGGATTCAGCCGGATCGGACCACTATATCGTATAGCTCCCATACAAACGCCAAGTCACGAGCAGCGACTTTTCTCAATAACTTCGTTATTTTCTAAGCTATTCTATTATATTACACATATGTATAAACGACTGTGTCAAATTTAATAAAGATCGGGTTACTATATCATATAGCTCCCAAAGGAACGATCAATCCAAAAAAAGTGACTTTTGTCTATAATTTTGTTACTTTTTATGCAATTGTCAAAAAGTTTTATATTGCTCAGTTTAACATAATTTCTTAGTTAACTTAATGACTCTGCTGAACTTGATCAAGATCAGGTGACTATATCTTGTAGCTCCCATAGACACAGCGATTTCGGTTAATAGTTTCGTATGGTAAGATTGCAGAACATTCTTTCGCAAGAGGAAAGATTAACACAATAAACTTGCAAGGGTATACAATCTTCGGCGCGGTCGAAGTTAGCTACGGCCCTCTGGTTTTTGTTTAACAACAATAGGATAGAACATAACACACGAATGAGAAACGTTAACAGAACAAATATAATGATCTTTATTGTAAATATGAAAACAGAATTATAATAAAATCTTAACTAGAAAATCTATTGATTTGGCTTTTAGAATAATATTTCGTTTAACATTTCCTAATGATAATGACGAAATTTCTAGTTAATTTTTACTTGACATCATTTAATGTGGATATATACAAACATACATATATGTACATACATATGTAAGGGTGAATGTATGAATCTCAATCAATTTGGTTGGCCTATAAAGTTTAAGAACAAGAATAGTTGAATTTTCATAGACTTTAATGATCGGGATAAATGCTGGAAAAGTGGGCAAAAAAGTTCGAGAGAGAGAGAGAAGAACAAGTCAGCAAAACAAAAAATGCAATCACTTGGCCTATCTGTTGGCTTACACTTTTGATTTTATTACTTTGGCCCAAGAAGTGTTTGACCTAGTCAGTTGTAAAAGTAGGCGTATTTTGCTGCCAAATGGGCGTAGGGAGGAGCACATGGCTTGTTGCTGGGTGGTTGGCCCTTCTTAATGCTCTTGCTGCTGTTGTTGCTAATTGATTTTGGCCAAGGACAATGCATGTAGAGAAGCTTCACTAGACAAGGGTAAGGATAATTCACATGCTGCAGGGGCAGACAGACCAACAGTCAGACAAGTCATAAATCTTTTGGATCCAAAACAAAGACAAGAAACCAAAAATATAAAACCAAAATACATTCAAACATCTATGAGTATCTATCGTGAGCAGACTTGTTGTTGGTCTTAGGGATCCTTAGGGTTTTGGATAAGATATATATAATATATATGTACATATATCAAGTAATCAATTCCATCTCACTCATGCCCTTGCTGTTTGTCTGTCTGTCTCGCTCAGTCCCATTAGTCATAAAGAAATGTCAGTTTTACATTGCGTATGCGTAATACAATGATAAAAAACTACAAAAAAAACACAAAAATTGTGGAACTCAAACTCGGCTCAGCGCTTTAGTTCTTTGTCTCTCTTTTACATCTTGCTTCTTGCTTCTTGTTGTCGCTGTTGTTGTTGTTGTTGTTGCTGCTGCTGCTTTGTGGTGGTGTTTGGTTGACGCCCCTTTAAATACAGTTATTTCATTGGACCGCCAGCACAAAAACAAAAATCCAAAATTTATTACTTATCATTGTATTTTATTGTATTTAATATTGAAATGATTTTTCATTGGAAATTGCAATTCAGATATTATTAAAAATGAATAAAGAATTCAAAATACCCTTTAAAGTTTACAGCTGACTTCTAGTTAAAGACATTGTGGTAATCTTTTTGTTTAGAATTAGTGCAAATACTTAAACCAACATTGTAAAAGTCTCTAACTTATGGCCAAATGACATTTTGCTCATAAATTTAGTTATAGCAAGTCATAAATTACAATTGTTTTTTTATTTACACTAATTTCACTTTAGGAAAATCACACAAAAATTACATAAATACGCAAAATTTCTAAACTACTTTTTTAGTCATACAATTTTCAATTGATTTGTATATTTAATTGAATATATTATGATCCAAGTTGAGGAAAAAAATGAAGAAAAACTTGTTTATCCTATTTATGGCATATTTGTGAGACTTGAACTTGATTTGAAGGGCCCAGTAACGTCAAGCCAAAGGACCAATGCGAGCGACAGAGAAAGGGGCACACACACATAATACAGCAATGAGAGAGAGCAAACAAATAGCAATGAGAGAAAAGTAGACAGAGCTAAAACAGGCCAGAACGAGATGAATTGTGATGAGTGAGCGCCCTCAAGGCACACGCACACACACTAAAACCACCACCAAAAGTCGCTCACTGGCCTGGCCGTAGGTTAAAAGAGTGCAACACTATTGAGCCAAATGCCTCTCTGCTTGCTTACCACCAACACCAAACGCCGCATCTACCACCACCACCACCACCACCGTCGCTGTCGTCGTCGTCGTCGTCGCTGTCGTCGTCGTCGTCGTCGTTCAGTGATTCGTTTTGTACGTTGCTAGACTCTCTCGCTGCGTTTTGGAATTCAGTCGACAACGATAATTACCGGTGGTTGTATCACATCACGCGCAGGCAGCAGCAGCAGCAACAGCAGCCATACAGCCCAACAGCAACAACATCAACAACAAAAACAATAACAGCAGAAGCAGCAGCAGCCTCCTCTCCTCGGCAATTTTGTTTTTGGGACTATACGAAAATTACGTAGTTTTTTTTTTGTTTTCTGTTTTGTTGTGGTGTGTGTGTGTTTATTTTTTGTTGTTTCGTCTTATTTTTGTTTTCGTTGTTTTTGCTTTGCTCTCTCTTGCTCTCTGTGTGTTTCGAAAAAGACTATAATTATAAAACTAAAGTGAAAAGCGTGCCATAATTACAAGAAGAAATATCAATAAGTGCGAGCAATGTGCGAAAATTGCTAAAAAGAGTTCAAACAAAACAAAAGTGGAGAGAGAAAGAAGAAAATAAGACAAAGAAACAAGTCGACAAAAAAAAAAAAAGAAGTGAAATTATACCTAAAGAAGTTTTGTAATTGAAAAATCAGCCAAAATGATTGAATCAGCCTGCAATTATTTGAATCCGTATCAGCAACAGCAATTGCAGCATCATGTACAGCAGCAACAGCATATGCAACAGCAACAGCAGCAGCAGCAGCAGCAACAACAACATTTACAACAGCAACATGTACAACAGCAACATGTACTGCAGCAACAGCAACAGCAGCAGCAGCAACAACAACAACAACAGTCACATGTCACCGCACACGATTTCATTACCGACAGTTTGCTATCATCTGCCTCATCGGTGTCATCAACATCATCATCATCAACAACATCCTCATCCGCCGCATCGACACCAGCAACACCCGCATCAATGAAGTTGGAAATGCAATATCCGCCGCAGGCATCATCAACGGGAACAGCATCACCCAACTCTAGCATACAATCGGCCCCATCATCGGCCTCAGTGTCACCTAGTATATTCCCATCGCCAGCCCAATCTTTTGCCAGCAGTCCGCCTGCAATTTCATCATCATCGTTATCCACATCATCGACATCAACATCAACAGCATCCTTGTCAGCGGCAGCCGCAGCAGCAGCAGCGGCAACAACAGCAACATCATCGGCAGCAGCAGCCGCAGCGGCAGCGGCAGCAGCAGCAGCAGCCGATTTAGGAGCCGCTGCTGTGGCAAGTGCAGCTTATGGCTGGAATACAGCAGCAGCATATACAGGATTGCCAGCAAGGTAAGTTTTAAGAGAATCAATGCAATTTCCTTTCCCATCAAACCTGGCCATAATGTGGTTAGGCATAATTCTGAGTCCTAGAATCTATGGAAAGCAGAGTAAAAGTCTTTTTGATGAAATTAATTTTGGTTTTCTTCGTTTTTCTTGTCTTTGGTTTTTGTAGAACCCAATTTCCATATGCGCAATATGCCTCTGATTATTATGGAAATGCGTCGGCTGCCACCGCTTGGTTCTCACACCATCAGGCAGCGGAGCGTCTCTATCAGCCATGGTCATCGCAAAGTTATCCCAGTTTCAATTTCGACGATATTGCCTTTCAAACGCAATTGCAACGCCGTTCGGTGCGTTGCACTTGCCCCAATTGCACCAACGAGATGAGTGGCCTGCCACCAATTGTGGGGCCCGATGAGCGCGGCAGAAAGCAACACATTTGCCATATACCCGGCTGTGAGCGTCTCTATGGCAAGGCATCGCACTTGAAGACCCATCTGCGTTGGCATACTGGTGAACGGCCATTCTTGTGTCTGACCTGCGGCAAACGTTTCTCTCGTTCCGATGAGCTCCAGCGACATGGACGTACACATACAAATTATCGGCCCTACGCTTGTCCCATTTGCTCTAAGAAATTCTCACGTAGCGATCATTTGAGTAAGCACAAGAAAACACATTTCAAGGATAAGAAAAGTAAGAAAGCTCTTGCCGCTGAGGCCAAAGAGCAACAGCAGCAACAGCAGCAGCAGCAACAACATCAACACCAGCCACATCAAACAGGAATGACAGCGTCCATAAAGCTAGAGAAATCGGATAAAAGTAGTGTGAAAAAAACAAGTAGAATCTCAGAAAGAACGCCCCTCATGGAATTTAAACAAGAGCAATTGGATAGTAATGCTCTAGGATCAGTTTCAGTATCGCCATCATCTGCCGCAGTATTTAACTATGCCCCGTATGCAAATGTGGCAACAGCAACAGCAGCAGCAGCAGCAGCAACATCCTCATCAGCGGCATCATCACCATCATTATCCTCATCCACAGCAGGAGTCCCACCACCGCCACCGCTATTCCAGCAGACTAATGGTAGCGGTGTTTATGAACCTTGGAATACTAATAATCGTGCCATAGAACCATCATCTACCTCAGTTACAGTAACAAATAGCAATAGCAACAACAACAACAACAACAGCAATCCCTCTTCCTCAGCATCTTCCACACCAAGACAAACGGATACATCGGTGCAACATCATTATGCCGCATTGGCAATGCAAAGTGAAACACAATTGGCTGCCGAATACGGTTTAACCATGTCAAGTTTGGCCAGTGGTGCTGCTAGTGATAGCAGCAGTAGTCCAGCTATCGCAGTAGCAGCAGCAACTAACAACATCAACAACAACAGCAACAACAACAGCAGCAGCAATAACAACGTGATAAACTCGATAACCGGCGGCGGCGGCAATGGTTATACAAGTCTTATTGGTCACATGAAATCAGAATATGCAGCTGCAGCTGCTGTTAGTTATCCAACTGAATTTCCATCATCCAGCTATGGCTATCATCCGCATCCGCATCCGCATTCGCATCATCATCATCACCATCATCATCCGCATCATACGCATTCGCATCCGCATCATCATCCGCATCATCATAATGCCTGGGCAGCTGCCTATCATCCGCATGCCACAGCCTAAGGACAAACTTCCCATAAAATACATAAAAAAGGAAAAAAATTTTTAAAAATTTGTTGTTGAGAAGTCGGTTGAAACCGCCATATGCATATATATCAATATATATACATATATATATACATATATATACTTACTATATGTAAAGCCATGATTCCCTCTCCCATCTCTCTCATAAAAAAAAAACGAATCCAAAATTTCCCTCAGATCCTTTATTTTTTTTTCTGTTGAAATTGTTGCAAAAAAAACAAAATAATACTAATAATAAGACACAAATAACAAACAATCTCTAAGTAAGATACATTTATAATCCTATACATATATAAGAAATCGATTTTTGTCAAATTTTTTTTTCATAGACTTAAGATTGAACGTTTTTTTTTTGGCAAGTATGTACATACACATAATATATATAAATATATAATAATTTGTTAATTGTCTTTAAGATAAATTATCCAAACACACACCCCACACACACAGACACACACACACACACACATATACACACACAAAATTCAAATAAAACAAAAAAAAAAAAACAAAATAATATTGAACAAAAACCAAATTGAATTCTCATTTTCATTTAGAACTTTCTGTGATCTGGCAAATATTTCGGGTTTTCTTGATTTTTAGGGACATCACAATAATCGATTTAGCGTTTCGATTTCAATTTGAAATAAATCGTAACGACTATTTCAAAATGATAAGACCAAATGATCATGCATTAGGGTTTTTCTTTGCCCCATTTTCATTTGGAGAGAAAAATGAAAATGTTTTTTTTGTCTAAAGAGGAGACGATTTAAAAAGAACGAAATGTATTCGAAATTGTACCGAAATTTAAGTTAATTGTATATTAAACTGGTGGCGTTTCCACCCCCCCTCGATAAAGGGGCAAATATGACACGCTTCTTAGTCCAAGCCAAAGAAATGCCCGTAACTATGCTAATTTTGAACGGATTTAAATGAAATTTATCATACCGATAGATAATGTTACCAAACATTAGTGTGTTAGTTTTGAATAATATGCCACTTACATTATGGAAAATATCTCTCTGAGAGACTTGCCGAAATTTTCAATGGGCCTAGATTCTACAAGAGTTTTCATACTTCAATTTATCATAAATGTATCTGAGATCTAGGTATTCATTCAGGTAGATTGACTCAAGAATAAAGAATATGGACGGAAAAGGAACAATAGAGGGATCGTAAGCTTTTTTTTTCTTTAGTTTTCTATTTTTTTGCAAACCATAGAAACTTTTTGAAGTAAAAAAAACTCAAGTGGCTTTGTCCCTTTAATCGGTAAATCGGTTGGTTTTCTGTCAAGTTTTATTTTTGTTGTATCTTTTCTAATTAACCAACAATGTTGTAATGCACAGTGAGTAATGATGGCGCGAAGATAGTAAATATCGATCGTAAGTTGCTGATTTTTCATATATAGCATATAGTATGTATGTATGTATGCATGGATGTGTGTATACACCGAGAGCCAATATAAAATATTGATTTATGTTGGCTGGCATCAATCAATTTTCAAGTTGAGTGAGCGCCAAGCCTCTTACCAAAAGCCCACGCCTCCAAAAACGAGACAGAGATAGATAAAAAAGGAAAAAGACAAAAAATAGAGAGGAGAGAAGGAGATAAAGAGATATAGAGAGAGATAGAAAATTTATTGTTATACCTATGTATGCATATATATATTTGTATATGCAATGCTTATACATTTGTCCAAGACAAGACATCAAAAAATTTCAATTCGAAAGTTTCGACGATTGCACATTGTTCAAGTTGGGATAGGGGGCGTGGCAAGGCCGCCTGGGTTGACAACCTAAGCATTTAAATTTTGATATCCCATAGCCAGAAAAAAAAGCGGTTAATTATATTAAACTGATCATCTTCTATTCTTTATTTGTGATTGATTAGCTTAACTAGAGAAGAGCAAACAAAATGTATTACAGGGTATTTGAGTCGTCGATTTGATGTTAGGAAATGAATTGGTGTTTCGTTTTTTTGGACTAGGTGTGATTGGGCAGCGGCCACAAAACTTCACACGCACGTTAATCATACGCCGTGTGGCCCGGGTCTCCCGCTCTAAATGGCAAAACAGAAAAATCTGATTGATTTATAACTGAAGTTTGCGGTCAGTCCGGACAGCTCGAGAGCTCTCAGGCTATGGGCATTGGCTCTTGTTGCTATGACTCTGGCTCAGTCGGCTTAATGATGATAAATGATGATGTTATGATTTGTTAATTTTTCTTCAAGTCTTTTTCAGATTTTTATTGCGTGTAACAGCAAAAAAAAAACAGAAAAAAAACCCCAAAGAAAGAGAAAAGATGAAAAAAGGAGAAAAAAATAACAACAAACGAACTTTGAGGAGTTTACCTAACATTTTATACATATATTTTTTATTTTTTTTGGGGTTTTTAATGTCTGTTTCTTGGGTTTGACCAACTAATGGCCTAACTCTTTTCTATCGATTTTACGGACATGGCGAAAGTGTAATTTTAAGTATGGGTTACAGAGCCACTAAAAATTAGTGAAAAGACAAATTATAAATAGTATTGGAACTATTAATGTCTTTGTTGCTAATGCGAATAACAAAAAGAAACTTGTTATTGTAAACAGGATAAATTTCTTATACATCCTCAAACACAAATCTCTGTCAATGTCTCAGGCATGGACAATTGTCTCAAGACAGACAGCGTGAAGAATCGACACTTGCAAACATATAACATTTGAATTTTAGTATGTCAACTAAACGAAACATGCCTGAAGAACCTACACAAAAAATATTGCTGATTTGACAGAGACAGAGATAGATAGATGGAAAAAGAGACAGAAAAAAAGTATGAAGAGAAGGCGAGAGAGAAGGGCACACCTCAAGGCATCATCAAAATTCTCACAACTTCTCTAATTATTCAGATATATGTATCTTCCTATATCTTCCTCAAATATTGCAACTTTTGAAAGTATGGAAATTTCTGCCTGCTTTCAATCATCATTTGATCATATTAAATATCTCAAGATCATAAAATTATTAAAGACTTTATTGCTATGCGATAAGACATTTGTTCAAATTTTCCAAAAAAAGGTCATAAAAATTTGTGAAATCTTTAATTATTGCTTTCTCATGTCTTATGAGAAAGCAATAATTATACATAGGTTAAAATTCAATAAACTTTAGAAAACTTTTGTGCTGCCTATGATTTAAAATCGTACAAATAAATTAGTAAGATTTAGTCCTCCACTTAATAAATTATAAGTTGATAATTATACGGTTTGTCCATACTATGGCTAGAACCATTCTCTTTATACTCATCGTTATTCCATAGATAACAGTGCAATTCGATTAGTCGATTCTCTTAATCAAACACATTCCTATCCTATCCTACATATGATATTTAGAGATCATGTACATATGTAGCATTATATATAAGATTTACTGACCTGAAGCTCAGCTAATACTCAGTTTTGATTAACTTCAATACGGTCGAAATCTAGACAAATTAGTAAAAACTTTAGTTATCAAAAAGACAATTTCGCAACAAATTACAAGTACCTACTTTTTGAAATATCTAAGAGAGATTACAAAGTAAAACCACAAAATATTCGTTTAGAAGGTTAATTGACTTTCATTAAACAGATCCACATTAAAGAAAAAAACGAAATCACCTTAAGTTCTCTTATTTGAATTGGTCTTATAAGAAGTGAGGATCAGCATGCTAAACTAAACTTCATTTCAATCAATTCACATTAAGCAAAGGTTAGTAAAGACTAAAGTTCTCTTGACACAATGATCAATCTTTGCTTAGCTACTTATTGGACTTCCACTTTGAAGCATCGATACCCCTTATTAAGTCTTCTCAATGTGTGTTAAACCTTACGTTATCAATTTGTGTTCAATATTTAAGTTCTGCATTTTATTATACTAGACTAACACACATTTCTTGAGATAACTAACCAAAAAAAAATAACGTTTCTCTAGGAACATTGGCTCTCCATGTGAGTTAATGAGCCAAACTAACCTTTCTAAGCCATGTAGAAGGATTTGCCATGACAATGCGAACCTTTGCGTATCCTGTGCAAAGAGTAATAATTAAAGAATTATCATTCCAGCTAGGAAAACTGAAACAGTATCTATTGCCCCCAGGATAAGAGAGGGTATAGATGCTAAATATTTAGTTTGCTCATAACAAGCCCAGCTCCCAAAAGGCTCTAGCTACATATATGCCATTTCTTGATCAGATTTATAAAATAGGTTTGCGAATCTACAATTTTGGAATTATAGATTTTAGGATCGTTTTGTATTCTTTCTAATCTTCTTAAATCTGCTAGGTTTCTGTAAATGTATAGTCTTATGCCACATGTCTTTATGACTCTTGTCTGCATCTCTTTGGGCAATCTTTAACAAGCAAAGAGAAAAAACTAAGCCATATGTTGCAATAATAATTTTCTAATAAACAATCAACCGGGCAAACTAAGCGAGTAGGCTAGCAAGCAGCAAGGCAGTGGAACAACAGCCACAAAAGGATCAGAAATTTATAATCACCGATGACCATGTCATACACGCCCCTCGCCCCCGACCATTGTACCCCCTACCAGAGGCAGGAGACCGCAAAAAACAAAGGGAAAACTAATAAATATTGAGTGGCAGTGGCAGGCATCAGGCGACGAAACATTAAACATTTTCTAGTTAAGTCATGTTGGACTCAACGAACGCAATGATGATCTCTCGCTTCCACCCACACACTGACCTCTCCTTCTATCTCTCTCTTACTAAGTGTGTGTGTCTCTTTCTTGGTCTCTGGGACTGTGGCAACCTTTTTTGTTTTTTTGGACACGCTTGCTTAGCACAGAGAGAAGAAGAATCGCCCCTTAAGCAGCGATAATCTCAACTCAATTTGCTGTATGTGTCCTTTGTGTCCTTTTCGAAGGAGATCGCGTAACTTCAAAAAACGTAGCCAGTGTTTCCATGGAAAAAAGTCGGCTCTGTGTAAAATGAAACATACCTAGCTAGTCACTCTCTCTCTCTCTCTCCCTCTCTAGTGAGTCAAGTGTGCAACATTCCATATTATTTACAACATTTGATCAAAATTAGAGCATAAATCTAAAATTAACATGACCAAAGTGTATAGTAAAGAGAGAGAGAGAGAGAGAGAGAGAGAGAACGATCTTGAGTATGTGTGACAACACTTTTTGGTATCATTTAGCGCCAAATTCTGAGAAGTTACTATATATTTCTTTTAGCCAGTGCCTCTGTCAAAGTCCTTTCTATCCATTTTTGATATATATGTATGTAGGTATTTGGTTTTGTTTTATTTTTGGGTTTTCCTCGATTTGGGTTTCACTTTTCCAAGTGGCCAACACTTGTCTTAGAACCACTCGAGAGTTAGTAAGTACTGTAAGTAGTTGCAATCATAACCTGTTAGAGTGTCACTTGTAGTGGGGCACGATGATGAAATTATGATGTAAAGGCCGCATCACTAAAAGGTTTTTTTGGCATTGGAATCTTGGTGGCAAATTTTTGTAGTTCTAATATGACAAAGGCAGAAGAGCAAGAGGGATAGCCGGTTCCGATTCATCTCTCCTTCATAAAGTTCATATAGACATGTCCGTCTGTTTAAATTAATCGCATGCTTAAAGTTTAAGAGTTATTTGCACAAAAAAAGAAACTTGTTTTTTAAGCTTTTTTAATTTTAGTTTTTGTGCAAGCTGGATCGGCCGACTATAACAGAAGAAAGTCTTTGCTTTCTCTCTCAAGTACCAAACTTTGAGTGTTTGCACCTTTTGTTCAGATTGTACTTAGGTATATGATATAGAAATCAATGCAAAAATAAACTAATTTTAAGTTTCAATAACATTTAAACTGATTAATGATACGCTTGTCTAAGTAATTGATAATTTGCCCCCCCTCCCCCCTAACGATTTCGATTTGCCCATCGATAATCAAGTAATTAAAATAAAATAGAAACGATTAGTTCTTTGGAATCTGTCTAAATATATCTCTCTATACGTGTACATATATGTATGTACATATAAAACGCATTCAATTGTATTTCTATAGTTGAATGGGGGAGAATGGGGATGAATGGAAGGCATTCCAAGCAACCCTCATCTCCAAATGGCGCGTGACTCAATCAATGCTATACATATTTAGGCATAACAATCGTTAAAGCGGTTACCCTTTTTAGAGGGGGCGGTGGTAGTGAAGAGTCCTGGGGGTTTGAGGATTCACCCACTTACAGGATAAATACAAGTACAAGCAGCAAATGGCCAAATGAACGACAACAGCTCAATTGTATTGGATTGTTGGCATTTGGGGCATAGAAAATTAAAATATTTATATTATTGGCATTTCGAATACTTAATGTGTGTGTGTATACATACAACTTTATTAGGGACAACAACCTCGAAAAGTGAATGGTAAAAGTGCGACATATGTGCAGTCAATAAATTTTCCACTTTTCATGCTGACAGCACAGAAAAAAAACTCGAAAATGTGGCAAGAAAAACTAGAAAGGACTAAGAAAAGAGCGCGAGCTAATGGCTCCACAATGACCAGGCATAATACACACACACACACACACACACACATATAAACAGGATTCACTTGAACAGTTTTTGTTTTTCACAAATTTTCTTTGGGTTTGTGTCGCATTTAATTTGATTTTATTGTTCGCGCTTCGCTTATTTGTTTAAGTATGTATATATAACAAAAGAAAATGGGAAAAACTAGAATAAGAAATGAATAGAAACGCTGGCTTCGATTTAGTTTATCGATATGCCACGCCTACACACACACACCACCCACACTGTATATGCTTTGTTTCCTGTTTCCTGTCATTTTTCTTGTTTCTGCTCACCTTAAACACACTCGCACACACACATACGAAACAAAAGTCTATTAAAATGCATTTAAATGTCTGCACCGTGTCGCCTCACCGAAAAGAAGGAAAAAATACGCCCACTGTGAGGCTGAGACGTGATAAACATACATTTACTATATAAATATATATACTATACATATATATGTACATATGCATGGTGGTATAAGTTTTATATAAGAATTTCTAAACTCCCTGTCCTCTAGCGCCGCCCTTGCTCCCCATTCTCGATTTCCATTTCCCACTTTTTTGTTTGATTATTATTATGACCAAAAAAAAGCGTTAAGAATTGATTAGGTTTTCCTCTTTTTTCTTTTTTTGTTGTCTGAGCAAATCGATTTGTTGCGCCTGCTTTTCTTTCTTGATTCCATTGTTTTGTGCACTGCGTGACCCCCTTCTGGTTCTCGATTAAAAAGGGTGGTCAGGACTTAAAGGGTATCAATAAACACCCATCTAAATAGCCATCTCATCTCCAAAATCGTACACAAAAGGTACTCGAAGTAAAAGGAATTTCAAGAAATCATAGTGTAAAATGAAAACATTTCAAATCTTTCATAAAAATAAAGAGCCATAAAGCCCAAAGAGAGTAAAGTTTGGCTTACGACTTTTAAGTAAAATTCTAATAGAGGGCTGAATAGATTGTAGAAAGTTGGAAAGGTAAAAGCCTACTTTGATAATAATCGCAGACGAAATATTGCTTTTCGAAGGGCTATATGATATGATACGTATATAGTATCATTACCGCCGGTTGTTCCTATGGAAACTATATGATATAGTCACCCGATCTTTATCAAATTTGGTACAGTCGTTTATAGGTGTAAAGAACTCACCAATATTTAAATTCATGACAATAGCTCAGAAAATAATGAAGTTATTGAGTTATTGCCGTTTTTATGGGGTCGTGATCCGATACGTCTGAATCCGAGCCAACTCTGTAGCTCTTACGATCTAAGAAGAGTTTGCGTTGATCCAGACGGACGAATGAACGGACATGGCTTGTCTCGTCCTGCTGATCAAGAATATATATGCTTTATATGGTTATAGACCCTTCATTCTATGCGTTGAAAACCCTATTTGCAAGAGTATAAATTTATAACTAACCAGTTATATAGTTGAGTGGATATATTAAATGCATGGGCGGATCAAGAAAACTTATCAACGGACTTAAACGGATCATTTTCGAAAACTTATCAAGAGATGAAAAAAGTTAAAAATTCTTTGAAATATTCAAAGTTTGAGACCACCCAGACTACCCCCTGAACAATTGATATTCAAACACTCTTGACATTATCACAGTCTTCATTCTATTTTGATCTAATAATATTTCGAACGTTCAAGACTAATAAAAATCATCATACATACATACATGTATGGCTCAGATATTAGGGATAAAGGAAACACAACAAACAAAAACAAATGTGTGTAGAAAGATTTTATTGTTATTTTCAATATTCCTGCAGGGTATTGGGTTAATACTTAATGGTAGCCAAGTGAATTGTATTTCGTTAGATTTGCTTTTGGGTTCAAGTGGCGCCATGTAGTTAGTTGGCATTATTGTTGGTTTTTGTGGTTGCCTACGATGATTTGGTATCCGATTCCGTTTGTTAGATTGCCTAGTCTGGCGTTGACGTGTGCGCCGACAATAACGTGTGACCCCCCAGCCCCCATCCACCTTACCCCACACCCCTTAACACCATCAATGTCAAAAAGAGCCCACATGGAGAGTGACAGAGACCGATAGAGCCTACTTTTTTGGTCTTACTCATGCCGTAAGCTAAAGCCCAAGTTAGTTGACATGTTGTGGCCGACAGTTGTTAAGTTTGTGTTTTCCCTGTCTTCACCACCTCTTGTCGCCCCTTTCTTTTCACCTAAATTTGAGTGAGTGTTTTTGCAATTATTATAAATCAAACATTTGATTTATGCCAAGTAACAAACATCAACAAAAACGACTTTGCGATGAAGTCAAATTTATGACCGCAACTCAATAGTGTGTGTGTGTGTGTGTGTGTGTTCCTGTATGTGTGTGGTCTAACTGCGTCGAGTTATGCCGTTTTGTCTACGGCCTCGCCCACTTTAGCTTACCTTACCCTTCCCTACTCTACCCCACTGTAGCCTATCCTATCTTACCAACAATGTGTGAAATGACTTTGTCGTATTATTTCGCCAAATATTTATTTAAGGGCTCTCAAAATAACGAAAAAACTTTGCAAAGGAAAACTACAACGAAATGCAAAACGGAAAACTCTTTAAAGAATATTGAAGTCGTATAAATTTATAACCTCTATTCTCAATGGGGCGGCAAAAAGTCGTGAAAATTAAAAAAAAAAACCCCTATAATTCATATATTCTATGTCTCTCTCTCAGTGTCTCGTCTCAGTGTTAATTTCCTATTGATGGAAGTTGATGTACAATTCTTTTTATTGTCTTTGGGTTGTAACTCTGCTTTAATAGACCTTCCTAGGGAAAAAGAGGGGAAAAAAGCCAATAAAAATGCTCATACAACCCTTTTGTTTTTCCTTTCAGTTATAAGGAACCTCAATGAGCCTAATTAGTTAATAAACATATTTACTCTTTGCCAATTAAAACTCATATTTATGAAAATTCCCTTTTTTCATATCGGTATTGAGATGATTAAGTTATTAGAATAGAGAATCAAAGTTTTCATTTCTAGTTTTGCCAATTCCATTAGAACTTTTTGTTTATTCTATTTAATTCATGACCTTTTCAAAAGAAGAACAACAAAATACAAATACTTGACATATTTTAATGAAATTTGCATAAACTTTTTTTACAAGCGAACGGAATGGGGAAAAAAGAAGCAGCAACAAATAATACATATAGAGAGACAGAACAATATAGAAAACACAACGAAACTTATGGCCAGCGGAAACGGAAATGGATGCCGCACGGTCAGCGTGTTTGATAGCCAAACTGGTCAGGATTTTGGAACCAAAAAAAAAAAAAATATATATATAAAAAACGCCAACGACAATAACAACAAAAACAACGAGTGGCTCTCTTCATAAGTGATAAATCACTAAGAGGGGAAATCAACATTTCAGTTGAAGCAGCGTGTTTGCATTTTTTATGAACTTGTTGTACAACCAAACACAATCTGTACTCGATATACATAAAAAATGCATAAAATTAGGGCAGGGGGGGGGGCGACGAAAAACTCCATATATTTATGCCAAACAATGAAAGTCAAGCACCAACGACCAAGGACCAAGGACCAGGACAAATACATTGGCTTATTGGACAGTCAATGAAGAGCGAAATGCGTAAAAAGTCTGCAGTTTTTTTCTTCCTCCTCCCGCTAAATACTCTTACATAATGGAATATATGTGAGCTTATTTAAGGACTTTCATGGGTTAATCATTAGAGATTTTCAAGATATGCCTACAGGAATCGCCCCAAAAAGTAGTTTAATTTCTAAAAGGACATTTGGGGATGTGATTATGTTTAATTTATTAAGAAATTGTTTCAAAATTTTGAGACCTAGGAGAAGGTGTTTACCTAGGACAATTTCTTGAACTTGGGCAAATTCTTGAACTAGTCTTTTTTAAAATTTAACAAACATTTAATAAGTAACCCTCAATTTATTTTGAAATGGACAACGTTTTTCGATCAACTATTTATTTCAATCGTTTGTGAATATTGCCCATTCTGCAAAAGAGAATTCATGAGTCGTTAAACTTATGTGAATCAATTATTGTTATTTCTGTTTTTCTTTTTTGTGTTGTATATTTTGGTATTACCCCTTATCGAACAGGACGTTTCATGTGTCAAGCTCGGTCTTCCTGAATGGCAACACCTCCACCTTCTCTTCCTGCATCATCATCTCCAGTTCCATTTCCATTGCAATGTAGAAATACTTACAATGTTGGGAGACGAAACGCATTTATCATTTTGGGTAAAGCGGAAAAATTAAATACAAACATTTGTTATTTGCCAAATATGAGAAACTTATGCGGCAAACGGATATCCTTGACATATCCTGGGGAGGATAATAATGCCATATAACATATTGTCAAAATGAAAATGAAACAACTAAAACTCATATATGTATACACACACACACACATTGAAGATATAAGAAACATTTGATGCGATCTCTTATCGCATTTTGCATTGATTAGCCTGCAATTTTTCGTTGTGACTACTCGAATTACATTTTGCGACACCTGACGGGAAGTCCTTCTTGCTTCAAACCCTCCTTCACCCCCACCTCCTTCATCGCTCTACTTCAATAGGTGTGTGTGTGTGTGTGTGTGTGTGTGTTTGTGCCCCTTCTTCATGATGCTTTAGTTTAGTTTTTTCTCATTCTTTTTCTTAATTTTTCGTTATATTTCATATCAATTGACATGGCACTTTTGGCCCAGCTGCCTAAACGTCTGCCATCCAAACATACATCTGTAGATATATACAGATATTTATGTATATATACATACATACATATATGAAATGCCATTTTATGCTTTATGCTGCCTGTTAACTGTAGTCTATAATTATCGGCCAACAAAACGAACTAAAAACGAAAAAAAAAAAGAACAGAGAAGGAACATTTATACATATAGAAAAAAGAAAAAAGAGCAGAGAAATATCAAGTTGAAATATTTTTATGCCTTTAGGCTGACTTCTTGGCCTGCCGCATATGTAATGGCATCTGATTTATTGTATTTGAAATATTTTCAACATTACTTTACCTTTTTCCTTATACGAATCCTCTACCCAGCTAGGATTAGTCAGCGAGTCGTCGTCTCCTTCAGCATAAAGGATGGCATTTTGGCAGAGAGTGAAAACGATCGCTTAAACGGCAGTGTCTAAGAAAGCATTTGATAGTCCTTTGAACAATATTGACGATCAGCTTAAATAGACGACTGGAGACATACATATAGGCTGATCTGGGCTTTTAAAAATTTACATCTCATTTTTGCCAATCGAAATCTATTGGTCTATCCAATTTCATAAAAATCGGAATACAACTATGCAATAAAACTATACAAATTATAACTTTTCCATGCAAATAGATATAGAATAGATTTGAAATGAAATTCCATGAAAAAAAAGAAGTACTTTGGCACATTTTTTTGTTTTGCTCTAAAGTGGCATGGATAACTTGTTTCTATAGCGTTATGGTATGGAAATCACATTGTCTTATAGTTCAACTAATTTGTGACCTTTGACTTTGGTATCGTTGGAATTTTTTGCACAAACACTTTGCACTTTGTACGCCCAGGCCTAAACAAGGCGTATGAGAAATTTAATAGTACCCTTTGTATAGATGCCCCCCCCCCCACTCTCTCCGCCATCAATGCCAATTCAAATGGGACAAATGCCAACTAAATTAACTAGATGCCGACTGGCTGGCTGGCAATATGCCTTTAATCAAGCCGCAAAAGACAAAGTAATTTCAATTTTCAAATTATTTCCACAAAAGCTACCGCTTGACGTTGACGACAGAGACGATGCTGATGCTGATGCTAATGCTGATGAGGATGATGACGATGTTGCTGATTGGAGGGAGATGAAGATGCTAATGGTTTGAAAAGAGAAGGCAGAAGCGAGAGTTGGAGATGTAGGTTTGAGTTGATTTGGATTGGGTGGGCTATGACGATAAGGATATGATCGGTGGAGGGGGGGGATTGAGGTGGGGGCGGGGGTGTTCTGTATGAGGTTGAACAGTCAAAGTGAACAAGAGCGCGTGTATTTAAATTAGGCGCACATAATAAAGCCAATGAGCGATTTAGTTGAGTTGCCAACAATTGAATAAATTTTCCAATTGCCTGCATCTTTTGCTCGCATTAGCATTAGAGCGCGGAGGACTCTCTCACTGACTAACTCTATGGATGTGTGGATGTGCCTTCAATTCAGTTGTCGTTTTCATCAGCTCACGCACATCCTGACGACGCACACAAAACGCAAAATCAGTCGTCGTCGTCGTCTGTTCCTTTCCCCTGGCTGGGGCATTCATTCAAATGACGACGACGTTGTCGCCCAACAATTTTGTGAACCCTTTCGTGCGGCACAAAACGTGCGACTCTGTCAACGTACAGAAAGAGAGAGAGAGAGAGAGAGAGAGAAAGAGAGCGAGAGCGAGAGAGAGGGAGAGATAGAGTTCAAAATGAATTTGAGGTTGGGCATTGGGGTCTGGGCTTGGGGTTACACTTTTGGGTTGGGTCTATATTTGAGTTGCGTTTTGGTTAAAGTCTTTGAAGTTTATTCGTTGACTCTTTTTCTACCATTATTTTCTTTTTCATTTTTTGTACACACACACACACACACACACATACACGTACACAAACAAAATGAGTGTTTGTTGCGTTTCATGCGTTAACACCCATTCGGGGTTTTTATTTTTATCCATTCTGTGTTTTTTTTTCTGTTGTGCAAAGGATCTCATAAAGGGTTTTTTTTCAATCGTTAAAGGATTTAAATGATTGTTTTAAAGTTTATACATGAATGTTTCTAGTTGGTAAAGAAAATAAATACGTATATACATATCATGTTTTATATCAAATTTTATCGTTCATTGATTATTCACATAAAAGCTTAGTGAAAATAATCGTTGTTATATTTTGAAGTTAAACTTGAATTATATTAAATTTCTAATATAATAATGAAAGCGAAAGCAGAGCTTAAACCACCGTGCGAACCTGTGCCAAACACCCTCCCCCCCTCACATTTTCTACATCAACGGAATACACTCCCTTTTTTATTTTTTTTTGCTTCGTTCATCCAAGTGCGTAAGCAGTCATTTCATTTGAAAGGGTTGCGCATTTGTGTTCCCACTGATTTGTGGCCAGAAGAAGAACAAGAAGAAGAAAAAAAAAACCAAAGCAAAATAATGTTTGTTGTGTGCGTTGCCAAAATGAACAGCCAAAACAAAAAAAAAACGAAACCGAATTTTTTTTGAAAAAGTGGGTGTTTTATTGAAAGTGGCGCGCATGAGTGCCAAAGGGCCAACAGGCCTGTCAAAGAGTAAGAGCTCCGGCTCCCTCTCAACCCTCCTACCACCCTCCTAACCCCACCGCACACACACACACACACACACACTCACTCACACACCCAATTCGCTCCTCGCAAAAGTCGATCCTGGTTGGGACTCTGAATTTTGATTCCTTGATTTTCTGATTCTGGGGCGGTTCAGGCGGAGGGGGACACGCCCAAACGGTTTTTATTTCTTAGAAATAAGTAGCTGGCGGTTGCTTTTTTTTCTTCTTTCTCCTCCTCCTTCTCTCTTTCTTAGTTTGCCATTTTACGCACAGCCGTTTCTTCTACATGTTCTTGTGTTTGATATTTTGTTCCTTTGGGTTTTTTTTTGATTTTAGGCTCAAGTTTATTTTACTTTTTTTTTTTGGTTTTCGCTGAGCTGTTGACAAAGGCGTGGCTCTATTTTGACAATTTGCTTGCCAGTCACAGATAGAGAGAGGCAGAGAGGGAGAGAAATAGGAGGAGGTAAGTCATATGGCTAAATATAAAGTTAATATATAACTTTAGCTCTTAATTAAGCAAACGATACTCACTTTTTTCAACAAATTTCAACATACCTTGGACATTAGCTAGTTGAAGGTCCATCTTTAGCTCACTTCATTCGGTTGCGATTCTCAACTAGTTTTGGTGTTGCAATTCTGGATCTTTAAACTTGGAAGTTCTTGAAATAACCATACAGACTACATCCACTGTCTCTAACCCTTTGGATTAGTTCATTGTCTGATGAACACGACATACTCACCTTTTCAGCATAATCTTACCCTTTGGATTAATTAAACGTTCGACAATCATTTAGTTTAGCCAAAGAGTTGAAGAATCTCTAAATATTTTATGTTTCTATGCTTTCTTTGGATTTATATGTAGAAAATGTGAGACAAATACATAGATAATTAAAAAGTTATGATTGCTAGGCAAAAATCTAGCGTAAGAAGTAATGGTTATTTCTTCGTTCCTTCTTTTTTTAGCTTCAATGTAAAGTCAGTCCAACAATGTTACCTTTTATCCTATATCATGAAAAACTAGGTTCAATGTGCTTGAAAGAAAAATAAACTGGCTTTAAAATTTGTGGGCAATATTTTCGCTACTATTCATCTAAATACTGGGCACTTAGTTGGCTTAGTGAAATTTTGATTGATTCGATTAACAAAAGTGAATGTTAATGAATTTTAATCCATTGATTGGTTTTCCCCTAACCCTCCCCCCCTTTGATCCCACCCTTTTCGTTTTTTATTGAGATTTTTTTTTATCTTTATCTGCCAAATCTGCTGGCGACCTTGACTCTCACTGTTGAGTGGTTGAAAAGATATGCCGACATAATGACTATGCTTGATCCTTCAACGATAAGGAAGACCCTTCCCATATAACAACAACTTTTGCTATTTAACTTGACATCAATCAACAGTGAAGAGGTAAAGACACCGTGAATGAGAAAAAGGAGAAGGAGTAGTAGGGTTTGTCCAATATGAGCAGCTTCTGTTAAAGACGCACTCAAAATGCTTTTAAGTTTTGCGAATTCGGCTTACAAACAAAAAAAAAAAAAAAACCCGAAGACAACAAAAAGAGAAGAAAACTGCTGATGTAAAGATGACCAAACATATATTTGAGGATCTCTCTTAAAAATCCGTTGTTACGATATTGTGGCTGTTAATTTGATTTCAAAAGCCGCCGCCGCCGCCGCAGCCGTTTTCGACACTGCCGCCATGAATAGGCAAATTATGTACACAGGTGCAATGAGCCACTGAACATCATCGAATGAACCACTGAAGTGCAACACCCACCGAAAACCACAAAACAAAAGATGTTATGCAAGTGAACCGACTTACCTAATGACCTATACCAATAGTAATTGAATATATGTACATATAAATATGATCTAGATGAAACTTAACCTATTGTAATATATTTTGTAAGGGCTCTTTTCTTTCCTCTTGAAGACTTATGGAACATTAAAACGTTACTAATATTTAATTCCTTCACTGATTTAGCCAATATACCCTGTTTGACCATTTAAATATAGGGTATAAAACGATCTTTAAGATCGACGAGTGATGAAAATTGCAGTCAGGCCGGCGCTTTCTTTTGGTTTCTTTTCATGTGGCTTAATTGAATGTCAGGCGAGTGGCGGTGCTACGTTTAGTTCATAAAAATATCGGATAAGCCGAACAACTATTTAGATACCACGCTTTAAAATGATAAAAAAATGATCAAATTTACAAAAGTATTGTAAAATGGTGACCCCGACGTTTGGCGTTCATCCATCTAGCTTACTGTTTAGTTTGTTTTGTTTCTACCCATTGGTTTAACATAATTTCTTTACATATTATGCCTATTGTAGCAATCTGGTGACCCCTGGTGTCTTTTATCTCGCTCCGAGTGCCTATATACCCAATATATGATTTACATTCTCATAAATACCTCCTAGAGAAAAGCATCAGTAACTACTGTTCCAGCTGTATTGGAATAGTCTGAAAGCCAAAGCCAAAGAAAAATAAAGAAAAAACCAAAAAACGAAGAAAGAAAAAAAAAAACAGACTTCTCTTTGTGGGCGTTTGGGGCGTGCGCATTGATTGAATGCTCAATTGAGCGCATGAACCGGCGATCATTTTGTTCAATGCCCGACCCTCCTCCAGCCACCTCAGTTCGGTATTCGGTATTCGAGTGTATAGCAGGCTCGATTTGTGCTTGATGCTTTGATTGATGGGTGTCAGCAAATTGGATGAGTCGTAGATTATGTAGGCCTTGCTTTTTTATGTCAAAACTCAAATGTCAGCAATTGCTGATATACCTAACCTAAAACATAAGAATAAGAAAGTTTATACAGTTTCAGTTTATTCTAATTACAAAAATTTTAAGTGAATAAATTTAAACTATACAAAAATGTAATATAATAAGTAAATAAAAAAAGAGTAACGTAACAAAAATAAAAATTTTAATAAAAGTATTTTAGATGGCTTGCTGTACGGTTATTGGTGCAGTGATTTTAGCTGCTCTGCGGGAGAAGAGGCAACCCATGACGTATGGTGATCTGCTGAAGTATATCTGTTGCAAACTTCATGTGCCCAATTCTTACATAAAGTCCAGCTTCAGTGTGGCATTGGATATGGCTACTGACCGAGGATTTATCTACAAGGAGGGTTATCGTTATCGCCTGAGAACCGATTTTCGTGGTATACCTCTAAAACGGACAGTTGAATATGTCTTACATAAGAGGAACGAGGAACCGAATCAAGACAATGATGCTCAGTGCTTCAACCAGCAAATAGAGGTTGACTCTCCTGATGGGTCTGCTTTTGATCCCATTGTGCAAATGATTGAACCTCATTCAATAAGCGGGAGTCAGTGCTTCAATCAGCAAATACAGATTGACGCTCCTGAAGGGTCTGCGTTGGATCCCATTGTGCCAAATATTGAACCTCCGTCAATAAGCGGGAGTCAGTGCTTCAATCAGCAAATACAGGTTGACGCTCCTGAAGGGTCTGCGTTGGATCCCATTGTGCCAAATATTGAACCTCCGTCAATAAGCGGGAGTCAGTGCTTCAATCAGCAAATACAGGTTGACGCTCCTGAAGGATCTGGGTTGGATCCCATTGTGCCAATTATTGAACCTCCCTCAATAAGCGTGAGTCAGTGCTTCAATCAGCAAATACAGGTTGACGCTCCTGAAAGGACTGTGGTTGATCCCAGTGTGCATATTATAGAGCCTCTTTCAATAAGCGTGAGTCAGTGCTTCAATCAGAAAATAAAGCTTGACGCTCCTGAAGGGTCTTCGTCTCATCCCAGTGTGCAAATTATTGAACATCCCTCAATAAGCGTGATATCTGTATCTTCGGCGGAGACACTTCGACCATGTACCAGTTCTGTGATTTATATGGGAACGACCCATATCACAGAATCGGATCGTATGGAGCTCATGGAATATGGTAATCATCGCCGCGATTATCCCGTAAAACGCAAATGCCATTGTTGGTGCAATATACGCTAGAGATCCGACCAGTACAGCCCTGCCTCGATTTTTGGAGTCCTTTTAAGCGAAATTTCAATATGTATGCAAATCATTATATCAGGTAAACGAACTCTTATAAACTATTGTTGAATTATTTCAAGCCATATGAAAATTAGTTAACTTCGAAGTCCTGATAGAGTTTAGCCCCATACTTTGGGCCCAGAAATGGGTGCGACTCTAGAAATTTGCTCAGTATAATAGAGCATTCAATATGTTGCCACTGATTGATCAATCCTTTACAAGGTTCGAGACGTGAATGTTAAAACATTCAAAGAATCCAACCTTGGCCCATTTCTATGTGGGGGAAACAATCTCTAGAATTCATGTATTGTCTAAAGACACGGGAATATGTGTCTATACTGTAGTTGAAAAATGTCACTCGGATGTTTGCGATAGTCAGCACCATCATGATCAAGTCCACAATATGACCAAAGTTTTAGTTTTGAACTGTGAGTAAGTTCAGTAATTGTTAAAAACAGTTTGTCTTTTCCTCTTTAGAAAACAATACTTGACAAGTGCTGCTGGTAGTCGAAACGAGAAACATAGAAGACGCTAAACGGTGCCGGAGGACCCTCATTCCTGAAAAAATGTTTTTTTAAAATTCACTGTTAAATGTTGACCAATATATGTCGTTATTAATGTTTAATGTAACTTTTGTTTTCTTTTCGTTGCTTTGATTTTTCCCTCGATCACCGAGAAATTCTGTCGTTTTGCTGTTGTTGGGCACATACCAAAAGACCACTCAAGTAATTTTTAAACATGGGGTCGATAAAAATCTAAGAATGCATGCGGGACGGGCACAGACAGGGAGGGGAGGGTAGTGAAAATTGGTTTATACGTAGTTTCCGATATCTATTCAATACTTGGCTAACAAAATGAACTCGTGTAAACGGCATACTTGTTGTTATTGTTGTTACCTGGCATTAAAGCAATTTCTGGAAATTATTTTTTAATAAATTTTTTTTTTTTTAACTTGATTTCTCGATTTTGTTGTAGTTGTTCTTGCTGCTGCTGCTGCTTTATGTATGTAGGTTTGCGGCACACTTTGCACTATCGAATTGTGTGGATCTGAACGTCGCCGTCGACAAAGTCTTCAGCTTCGACTATAGCCCTGACACCACTTTTGCAGGTGTGCCTTTTGCTAGGAGGAGATCGAAGTAGGCGAAACAGAAAACAAGACTTGTACAGACAGAGAGAGAGAGAGAGAGAGAGAGAGAGGAGAGCGAGAGCGAGAAGGATGACGCTTGGTGGGGGATGTGTGGAAAATTGAGGTGCAGATGTGCAATGCGAAACGCGCGCAAAATTAATTTCATGTTTAAAGAATTTTTAATTAACTTACATGGCGTATGAGTAATTTTAAATCACTGACCGAAAAGAGATAGATAAACAAAGCGACAGAGACAGAGTTAAATGTGGTTACTGCCAAGAGGAAGCACACAAAACTAGTTGAACTCTTATCATGACTTTCCGATTGGCTTATTGATATATGTCTTCAAAAGATTTTCCTCTTAATTTTTATGAATAGTTAAGACAATTAGCTAATGCAACAACCCACTTTTCATTCGATTTGGTATTGCATTATTTTGTGATGAAAACTAAATTGAAAATTTTGTTTTTATTTAAGAGGGCTTTCACATTAACTCGATATATAAGATTTTATTAGGTCGTTGGGTATTAACTTTTTGCTGGATATCTGCAGTAAATTTGTGTTTATGCCTCATTTTTTTTTCATACTCTATATTTCAAATTGTGTACAGCAACTGTATGGGAAATCATCAAAAGTAAAGTTAAAACTAAAATCAAAACCGGTTCTTAACTAATTGGTTGGGCATTCATTGAGCTTCAACCACTAAAATTTGAAATCTGGTTGAAATTGAAGAAATTGTCAATGGTTTTCCTGGTCTCGGTGGGTCACGTGACTTTCAAACCAAATGATGTCCTTCCTAGATCGCTTTACAGGACCCAAAAAAGGCTGGCAACAGGCATGGCATGCCTTGGGGTGCGGAGGAGGTAAACAATTTGTGCTCGTTACGCGGTTCAAAATGAATGGCAACAGCAACCCTCGAAAATCTCAACAGTTTTAAAATCCATATCAAACCAGCAGCCACCCACACAAGAAATTTCATCAACTTTACCCACCCACCTTATGTGTTTTGTCATTAGTTTCATTTTATAATTTATTAACGTCAACATTGTTGTTGGCGAATTTCCCATCTCCCTTGGCATTAACTGTTTTTGAGAAGCGTACATGATGCGTTGCCTCATTATATGGGTCCAGCAGTTGAGGCATTGAGTGGAAACGGGAGGGGGCAATAGAGCAACTTTTGGCTTTAAATGACCAACGAAGCGGATGCACTTTAATTTGACAACAATTGCGTAAATTGCCTCGTCGTGCTGTTTGTCCTTTGACTCGCTCTACTTTCCATTTTTAAAACCAAAACACACACAGACACACAGAGAAATAGAGATAGACATAGACGGAGGAAGAAACAACTGACACTAATGTGTCAAAGGTCACGTGGCATTCGTTTGCGACATTTGTAAATTTATCTTTCAGCTTAAAAGTTTTCAAAAGTGTGAGACCCTAAGCCAACGAAATACAGAACTCAAGGCACTGCCTTGAGACGAGATGAGATGAGATGCGATGAGATGAGTCGAGTGAATGAATGCCTGGGTGGGCATATGGGTGTGGATGTGGGTGGATATGGGTGTGGCTCATTCCCATTCACAATCCACCCCCCCTGGTGCCTCAACATACCCCTCCGCGACAGAATGTGCGAACTGAAGTCAGTGCATAGTCAGTGTCATACATTGTCACACATTGTCATTGAGCATAAAGAGATTGCATAAGAGTTGAGTTTAAATCTGGGCGGACCCTTCTAATTGAATGGGAAATATTTTTGCGGGAAGGGGGGAAACTCTTAAAATTTCATTGGTCATTTGTTAGTTTTACTATTTGCAAAAAATGTACACTAACAATTGAATATATTATGTATGTAGTTACAAGCCCATCTCTTAAATTTAGCTAAATACTTTTTCTAAAAATTACTAATTCTTTATAATACATGTAAGAAAGCAATAAAATTTTAGGAAATTCTGATTTATATATTAGTATACTAAAAGTAAATATGACAAAAAGTAGATTTTTTTAAAGTAAATATTTTAAATATTGCGTAAAACAAGCTTAACATATAATTTGTAGTTTCAATTGATTATAATTCACAATTAGTTTTGGTAAATTATTGAATTGAGGCTATTATTTTATTGCTAAAGGTTTTATTTTTACATTTAAAGTTAAGAACGTATCGATATTGGAAAATATCTAAATGTAATGTAGATGATGGGAGAAGATTACAATTGTATAGGCTAAGGTGTTTGTTAACTGTTGTTCTTGTTCTATAGCATTATTTTATTTCAAAAGATTTCACTTTTCAAAATTGGCCTCATCAATTTTTGTAATAGTAAATTGGTTAGAGTTATCTAGGTTCTCTTGCTAACTAAAGCTAATAAAGGTAATTTCTTGTCCATCTTTTTTAACTTATTCAAAATCTTATATAATAAATTATGCAGAAAATTGTTCAGATAAACAGTTAAATTAGAAATTTTGAGCCAAAGATAAAGCATACATACATATGAATGTGTTTGTTCTTTTGTTAATTGTATGCGACTTTGAATATATGTATGTGTGTATATATCTTTATACGTATATATGTACCTATATTTAAATAACTCCATTGTTAACTCTCCATTATTCATGTGGTGAATATATCCATATGCTCGCTTTACAAATTTACTATCCACACCTTGTTAATATGAAATTAATGACTGCATTAGATAAATTACCTTTCCCAGGTGCTTGTTTGTCTCATTCTACCTTAGCTCTGTCTTTCCAACTCTCTCTCTCTCTCTCTCTACAACTTTCTGTATCTCTCTCCTTCTGCTGTTTGCCTTTTCATATGACTTAGTTGTAGTGCTTTGTGGTTTGTGCTATTCTATTATTAAGTGACAAGAGCAGGACATGTGGAAGGACCCCCAAGAACTAAGGCCACGACAAATTGCCACTAAACCATTGATGGTAATCGAAGCCGATGGCAACAGGAACAGTACCAACCAGGCCGACCAGGCCAACCAGGCCATCCAGACCATTTGCATCCCATTCTACCAACCATTTGCTAATGACACCCGAGGAGTTTGCCTTTAGCTTTTTGTTACTTTTTTTTGTTATTGTTATTAACCTTTCCACTGCTTGTGACCTCTTTAGCCCATTTTCAGCAGCATATTGTGGGTGGGTGTGGGAGGTTCGAGGCGACTTGCTGGGAGGGAGGGGTTGGAGCATTAAAATATGATTAACTTTTTGGTTCGTGCCATTGTTGTGTGTGTGTGTTGTGTGTCTATTTAATTAGATATTTGAAGCCTTGTTCTTTGGTCTTGACGTGTTCCCCATATCCCTCGGCCTCGGCTAATGACACTTGAAAGGTGCTTTCTAGGATTGGATGGCTTGTATTCGTTTGGTGGTGTTGGGTGGGTGGTGGATGGCTGGCGTTGGCTGTCAGGTGGATGACAAAAGGCGCTAATCTATGTTTTACGTGTTCAAAAATTTTACGCTCTTTACATCATATGGGACCAAGGACTGCCTAGAGTGCGGCCACTTGGTTTGATGGATAACTTTATACACAGGACTGTGTAAGTAATGGATTTTCATAAGCTTTATTTTCTTTGTTTTTAGGGTATTGAGTAGTTCATCATATGAAGTGTTAACTAGTTCACCTTTGCTTTTAGTCTTTTGCGTAGAGTCTATCTGTACGATCTAATCATAATTATGTGATTCCCCTCACACACAAACACACACACACACCCTCCCCTTAGGGCAAATGCTTTGTACTATAATTGGTATCAAAATGACCGCCAGCAGCTGATATAGCCAGTGCATTTTGTTAAAAGGTGACAATTAATTTGTCAATAATGAAAATTGTCACCATTTTTGTTGCCCATTTTTACGCTTCGGTTTCGTGCTTGTGCCTCTTTTTTATACCATACACCCATAGGGTGAAATGGTATATTAAAGTCGCCAAAATGTATGTAACAGGCACAAGGAAGCTATATATATTCTTAATCAGGATCAGCTATATATATTCTTGATCAGGATCAACAACCGAGTTGATCTAGACATGTCCGTCCGTCTGTCCGTCCGTATGAACACGTACATAGATCCCGGGGACTATATGAGCTAGAGTCACCAAATTTGGTACGTAGACTCGTGTATTACCTACGGTGGTAAAGTTTTTTTTAAATTTTTGCCACGCCCCCCTCCGCCCACGCAATTGAAACAAAACCGACTTTCTTAAAGACTATAATAGCTGGAGACACCAAATTTGTTATGCATGTTATGTTATGTTATGTTATACCAAATTTGATCAAAATCGGACTAAAAATAGCCAAGTTATGCATATAAACGTTTTTCCATAAGGCCGGAGATGGCCGTGGGCTGGTGGGGGCGCTAGGGTGCTTGTAAGCTTGAGTGAGCGAGATACTGAGATATGCTTGTAAAAAGCATGTGATCAGAATTTAATATTTGCTTTACTGGTGTATGGTATACCTAAGTCGGCGAGACGACTTACTTCATTTTTTTTGTTCTTGCTGTTGTTGTTGTTATTGTAGTTGTCGATAGCCCATGTTTCACTAATGATATATAGCCTAGTTGACGTCCAACTTTGCTCAGGTTGGTAATTTTAATTATTTTGTCATTTGTATAAATTAAAATATTTTGTTGCAGGCCAAAACGAATAAACCAAAAACCAATATAAAATATGAAGAAATATGAACTTAAAGGGTTGCCCTTTCCATATGTACATACACTGCAAAGAAAAATGGTTAACTCTTTGAAATTGCGAACATCTAAATGATAAACGAAGATAATCTCATGAAGTACTTATATATATTTTAAATAATTGACTGTGACACTTCATCTTTTGTAATAAGTATATGCTAAATCATCTGCCCGATTGTAGTTGATTCATAAAAACATTTCTTCACGTGTACATTTCCAATTTCCCTTTCTCTCTCTCTTTCTCCCTCTCTTTGTCGATGTATGGCCTATTGATTAATGATTATTTTGGCCCTCGGTTTCCTTTAACCAATTTCCCCATGTACATATGTAAAACTATATACATATGCCGTGACAACTCAATCAACTGGACATAGTATGGTCTCTTGATTTTTTCCTCTTAATTTACATTTCGATTGGAAACCCCCCTTATTATATGGCCATACGCTAGTGGACAATTATAAATGAACCCTTAAAGGGTTGAGACCCAAGCAAATTAAAATAATTGTACTCAATATTTCAATTGATATAAAGTCACAGTCTTACCAGAATTTGGAATTGACATAAAGACAAGTGCCCAACAGGCGAAAAATAATATTATTCCCATAAAAACATTAGCCCCATGGCTCCTTGACTTCTTTAAGACATAGCGACAAATGCAATTACCTATGGATATGGTCAGGGATTTTTCATTTTATATGTATGTATGTACATAATTAGGTTATGAACTCATGAAGTGTTTCGTTTAGTACTTATTACTTGTAGCATCCTTTGATTGGATCTCGTAGTTTGTGATCTTCTCAAGAAGAGTTTTTTTTTATCCATCCTTCGATTGATGATCCGGAATTTAGTAACTGTTTCTGTTTCCGTGCAGTTCTAACTTAAACAACAAATTTTTAATGTTATCCTTTTTGGGTATATAGTTGAGTTAGCGTCCAATCGAAATAGTTTTCTTGCTGTCATTGGCGTTTTTCATCTAGTTAAAGTTATCTAACAATAAGAAGTAAAAGAAGAGAATCAAATGCAAATAAAGCCGCTTGAACTGGCAACTTGGAGTCAACTTATATTGGTACTATTTATACGGTCAATCCTTACTTATGTACATACATACATAAGTATGTATGTATGTAGGTATATATATGGAAAGTATACTTATACACACATATATCATTTCTGGTCCTCATGTTGTCGTTGCTGTTAGGCCTGCTGCGATTGTTGTTGTTGGCAGCCTGTAATTAGCCGCAGACGTTGTTTGGCATTGCCATTTGCCTTCTTCTTGGTCTTTAGCTTCTGCTCTTTTCCTTAACATTTCTGTGTTTTTTTTTTAAGTTTTTGCCTTTTACATTTGTGCCTTTTGGCATCTTCAGCTGCTGCTGCTGTTACTGGTGGCTGCCGGCGCAAGTTTCTAAGTTTTCAAATCCAAGGCAAGAATCCAAAGGGAAAGGAAAGACCAAGTCAAGTCAAGTCCATGGCCAAAAAGTTGGCTTTTTCTTTCATTCTTTAGGTTTCATTTGGTTTATTTCAGACTTTTGACGTTGTCCGTTTGACCTGCCAGGCTTCAGGTTCTCTCTGTGCAGTTTTTTATACTTTTTTTTTTTGTCTTTTAATACAAAAAAAAGTTGCTCTTTTTCTTTTTTTTATTTTTTATTTTTTTGGTATTCTGATATATTCTTGTTGTTTTGTTGTTTTGTAGGCGCAACTCGTAAAAGTCTAGACGTGATTGTATCACGATTTCTATCGGCCATTTTGGAGTCTGTGTCTTATTCTTTCTTGGCCATCTTTTGAGGTCTCCTTTAAGCTCCTTCATGCTTAATGTGAAAAATTCCTGGGAATTTTTTGTTTCTTCTTCTGTTTTACCGCATCACCTGGGCAAAAATACAAGAAACGGATCAAAGTGCGTGGGCCCTTCACACAGAAGAGAAAGATGATAGGAAAGCTTGCTAAAAAGGATGAGAAGAGCATCCCTTCAGTAGTCTGATGATAATGAGTTTGGGACCTAATATACGTTAAATCCATAGTGTTGGGTATTGAATATTAAGAAGCTGAGATGAGAAAATCTATGTTGCTTAGTTGGATTGGATTCTTGAAAATTTTTAACTAATTTTTTGAATTGAGTTTTTTTATACCATTTACCCTACCCTAAATAACAGTTTTCGAATTAATTGAGTGGAAGAAAATAACACAGAAGCTAAATTTAACTCGAACGTTGGGCTCAGCTTACATTACTTGTAATTCTCAACTAGTTTTAGCCATTGGCAAGGCAAAACCAAAAATTGGACTGTTTAAAATACATATGTAATACAAAATTTGATATGAATAAGAAATATTGAAATATCTTTGCTTGGTAAATGTAATCATTATTACTCGATTATTTTTTTATTATAGGTCCACAATCTTTTCTCTAATTGGTTGAAATTTTATACTGCCAAACAAAAATTTTAGAAAAAAAAGATCAAGCAAGTGCCAGTTAAACTATTTTACATGCTCACCTTAATTAAAAATTTTTCATGGTTCTTTATAATTTTTCTGCGCTTTTTTCGATTCAAAGGAAGTCCATAAAAATGCATAATTAATAAATGATCCATTCATAATTTTAATGAATGGTGGAGGGGTGGGGGGGTTAAGCTCTCACCGCATTGATTTCATTTCCGAGGGGGTTCCCTCCTTCCCCTATTAAAAACTATCTTCTAATTATAATTGATTTTCGTTGCAACCTCTTTTTTTTTTTCTTCAACTGTGTTGGTTTATTTTTTTCTTCTTTTTTATTTTTTTGGTGAAAATCGATTAATATGAAGGCAAAGAGAAAAATGAATGCGCCGTAAATTAATAAATTTGTGAACAAGGCAAAAGTCGAGTTCGATTTTTGGAGTTTGTGTGAATAACCAATAACCAATTCAGGGAGAGAACTGGCGCCAGGGCCAGGGCCAGGGCCTGGGCATAATTAACCAAACAAAGAGCCGCAAAGAGCCGCACATAAGCCGTTAAAGTGTCGAAGTTGAAGTTAAACTCAAAAGTCAGACACAGGCAACAACAACAACTATTCTGAGAGTCCAAAAACCAAATCAAAAATGCGGCAAAGTACAAAGCAAAAGATGAGCGAATGGAAACTGTAACGAAAGAAGAGTTCGAGTTCATCTTTCAGAGTGCTTCTTGTGTATGGCTTTGGATGTGTATGTGTGTAAGTGTGTGTGCCACCTACACGTAGAAGACAACAACAACAATAAAAAAAGGGTAGTTTGCTTGGCCAAAAAATTAAAGAAAGAAGGGCAACATGAGACGCTAAAGGAGCAGAAGCAGCAAAAATCATTAGGCATGATTAAAATGCACGAAAGGATGAAATGTTTTCCATCAATATACATTTTTCACTTTTTTGTTTTTGGAAGAGTAAAAGTAATTATAAGAAACTGACAGACAGATATATATAAAGGACAGACAGTTAGACAGACATACGGTCCATTAGAGCTGTGGGAATTATAAAACAGAGAACGAAAGTTAAAAGAAAGAAAACTATTTATGATTCCCAAACAGTTTGAGTTTTACAACTAGTTCCAGGCTGACTGACAAAAGTAATACATAGTTGAGTCCTTTAGTCCTTTACGTCCTTTTGTTGTCATAGATCGCGTGTGGCATCACCTTGACCACAAAAGGGACTTTTGATCGCCGACAAATAGAGTAAACCCACACGAGAGTAAACTGCGACATATTGGCAATAAATTTATCACGAAACAAAATAACTATTAAAGTCCTTTTGAATGCCGAATTATATTTGAAAATTTTAGATTTTACCTGCTCGATTATTGATAACTTTTGGCAAAAATAATTAAGACTTATAACTAACACTCTTTCTATTTCTCTTCTATTGATAGCTCAGCTTTATAATTTGATTAAGCTTTTTGTATTAGACACAATAACAAGAAGAAACGAAGGCGAAACTATTAAAACTTGTGAAGTATACGATCCGGAACCCCATTTTTATTTTTAATTTCTGTAATTTTCTATAGGTGTTCTCTAAAAATCTATCCATCGGGTTTGTTCATAAGTAAAATCACCTAACTCCTGCATCTCTATTAAAAACATAAGACCCTGCAATCAAAAGTAAAATCAAATTATATAAACACCTCGTGAATAGTGTATTATGTTGTATTCCAAAAATGAGTTCAATAAAGTTTTTCAAACTTGGCAAATTCTATAGAAAACTATAAACTTTTGTATCACTCTTTTTTCTAACCAATGTCCCTGTCACATTTAGGTACTGATCTGTTGTGGCTTGTTATATACTTGAGTTTTTAAAATCCCAGTACGCCTGAAAGCCTGAAGTCTGTTTCCTTTCCAGTTTGGTCCGTCTGCAGCAGACAGCTGTCGGAGAAGTCTAGATGAGTTGTGCCCCCTCGAGTCAAATGTGTAACAGCAACCACAACCACAACGAAAAACAAAAACAAAAACAAAACCTATGTACATACAACCCAATTGCACCTGTACTGTAAGAAATTTGTCTTGTGACTCGACTCAAGTCAACTCGTTCAGTCGTATTTTTGTTGATGTTTTATGTTTTTCCTGTTTTCTTTTACGGTTTTACAGTGATATGTTGTGGCATGGCCATATCCTTGAGCCACAACAGTGATATATGTATCTAGAAAATTCTGTGAATTTTTTGGATCAGCAGCCTTTAGTTAGTTTGGGTCAAAGACGCATAATTATGGGTTAGCGAGCAATGAAGAACAGAGAATGGAGATCACAGAGAACTAAATGAAAAAAAAAGAAAGAAAAGAAACAAAACGAAACGTAACGAAACGAAGAAGAAATCATTTTTTATGAAAGATGAGGAAAGTGAAGTTGTTGTTTGCAAAAAGGAGTCAGGCATTCCCCCAAATGTATGTAGGTATATACATATACATACATACATACATACATATATGTCCGATATGGGGTCAGAGATGGAGACAGGCAGTCAGTAAGAAGGAAGACCAAATGATGAATGATTTGTAGACAGTTTTGTGGCTATGGTAGTGATGATAATGGCTATTGCAATGTACCTGAACAGGTGAAAATGTGGCCAACAAAGCAACTAACTAAATTTTAATAACCAAATAATAAATAATTGTTGATTTTAGTCGTTGTATGCATACCACAAATAATAAATATTGAAAATAAAATTAATATTTTCACATACCAAGAAATAATGAATTTGTTAAGTACTTTAAGTACGGCAAAGTGGACTTAATTTGTGGCAATGATTTCCACATTTAAGTTTACAATTTCTTGTTGACAAATCTCGAGAATTAATTAGTGCGCCAATACAAATAGTAGAATCATTCCTGGCCCTATTTGTCTATAGTGTAAGACCGCTAGTTGCCATCAAACAAGAGAATCTTTTTCTTAGCCAAATGAGAATGATTTCCCTGCATCATTGTCGAATTATAGTTCATGTATATTATCTTCATCATCTTCTTTGGAGCTCATTTCCGTGCAAAGTCCAATGTTTTGGCAGTTTCTTGGGCTTTGATATGTCCTCAAACCGTTGCATTCATTGCCCCCAATGCGAAGCTTAGGAATTATATATTTTAAAAGAAATTGTATAAGAGATTTTTTTGCATTAAAAACGTTACCAAATTGATTGAATTTAAAACCTTTTTCATTCAAAAACCATGTAAAATCTTATTTTTAAAAAGTTTCTGGACCAGAAACCTCAACAAGCTTAAATTGTGTCTCTGAACAAGGCTTGAAATGTAACAAATTGATTTAAAATTATGTAAAACACAATAAAATTAGTTACAGGCTTACATAAAGAAATAAACTTTACAAGATGCTCTTTACTTATGTTACTGCATTCACGTGCCCATCTTCCACTTTGCGATGCATGTTTTGGCCATGTTGCCTCTGAAGACCTCATGACAAACAGGTGTCAAAAGGCAGCTCGCAGGCAAACGGAATGGCCGAAGCTTCTCTTAATGTCTGGCTAACTAATTGCCAACAAAAAAAAAAGGTTCTCTTCTGACCATTTTCAACCTATACATATATGCTTTTGTATACTTACATATGTATATAGGGGGGGGAAAAAAAAAACATTTATTAGATTTTCATTTTGGGGCGTTGACCAAATTGGAGCAATCCCATACCCATCCGATGGCCGATGTTCAATTAATTTCATTACAAAATTGTTTCTTGTTGCAGCAAATTGCAGCCAGGCTCTCACAATTTGTCATAGGCCAAAAAGGAGTCAGTACACAGACTGGCAACGAGACTGAGAGGCCAAGACCGATCAGAGGCTGAGGGCGGTACTTAGGCGGGTCGGTAAGGGTTTTTCCTCTCTTCCTTTTCTTTGGTTTTTGTTATTTTTTTTTTATTTTTATTTTTTTGGTGGGGGTGGAGAGGCGGTAAGGGGAAAGGCGCAAACCAAAAACCCAAAGTGGACCTTATATTTTCGTCCTGGTGCAATTTTGAGCTGCAGCTACCGCATCGCTCTCTTTTGCTCTCGTTTTGAGGCTAATTAAACACAGCAGGTGGGCATGTCGGGCAGTCGGGTACTCCGCAGGGGCAGGCGTCCGGATTGAGGTCCAAGACCCGAGTGATAAATGATTCGTATACGGACTATGAATGAATGGTTTTTGGTTGCACACACAAGGTACCGAGCTGAACCGAATCGGACCGTGCTGGACCAACCTTCAAGCCTTGCCTTGCAATTCGAGACGATTGTTTCTTTAGTTTGAATACCCTGTTCAAGTGAAGTACATTGCTTTATAAATATAAGCTATTCAAATTGAATAAGTGGGTAAAAAATAATAAACCCAAATTTAAAGCTTTATCTTACAAATCGATTGTCTATATAATTATTCGAGTCTGGCACTTAAATCATAAAAGAAACCTTCATAAGTAATTAAATAGAATTAAAGGCAGGGTATAGACACTTCGTTCTGGACATTGTTAACATCATACATACATCTCTCCCAGTGGTCTCCTTTTGCACTTGAATGTGTAATTAGTGCAATTGGTGAATGAATTCGGTTTTTTGTTTTTGCTCGTGCAATTCTTGGAAATGCCGCCAAAATGTATTTTCAAACTAATGAGTTGCCCTTTTTTTCGGCAAATATAAGACAAACCGTTTAAGTCACCTGCAGAGTTAGACGAGCAGCTGTATAGTCAGGGAAGGGAACATTAGACTAATGATGTCAAGTCTGGGGCGAAGAAACTAGAGCAATTTTTTGTAGGATAAATTATAATTTAGGCGCCAAATCTCTCTTTCATGATTTGTTACTTTCCGCACGCTTTCCGACAATTTCAGTTTTTTTTTTTCTTTCTTTCTTGTTGTAGTTGTTGATTTTTGCCTTATTATTATGCATTAAAAAAATGTTTATCGCGTGGTTAAACAAACGATTTTCCTCAACAAGATTTCGCCTTCAGTTTGGGTGTGGGTAGGAATGGCCGAAGCAGCGAAAAAGTTAAGAGAAACAGAGAAGGATGAACACATTACGAAGTGGGAACTAAAAACAGAGTCTTTGTCTTAAATTGTCTTTAACGCTTTTTTGGTTATTAAAATAATTAAATGAGACTAATTTTTAGCTTAGTATTTAATAGTTTTCCTAAGTATTCCTTTGTAGTTGATTTTATATATCTGGAGACTTGAAAGGTTAAAAGGTGCGCCAAATTTGATTTGGCAAGTGGCATGATCCCCCATTTCTTCGCCCCTTTCCCTACACATACGGCGTCCTCTGAATCTGGAGGCGTGATGGCAGCAAAACCCAGCCGAAAGGGGCAGAGAAGTGGAGGATTTTAAAAGCAAAGGAAAAATAAAGGAAAAAATAATTCACAAATTATGCGAATAAAATTTTTAATAATTCTCATGGCAACGTTAAATAAATGAGCGCAAAAAGAAGGCAAATGCTTTTGGCCTGGTCTGGTCTGGTCTGGCCAATGTCTGACACACAAATCTTCAGCTCTGGTTCCAGCATATTCGACTTTATTCCGAGCTCGCTTGGCTCTGTTGGCCAAGAAAAAGTGGGTTGGCACAAAATCTTCAACGCGTCGGTATCTCAGGCCCGTGGGCCAGAAAACACAACCCAGCTAAAAGGAAAAAAAATAAAAAGAAAACAACCCAAAAACCAACTAACTCTGGCGCAGCCATAACAAAAGTCAAAGTCGTCAAGTCGTCGAGGTTAAAGATGCAGATGCTTTGGGGATTGAGGATTGCGGATTGAGGCAGGTGATCCCTCCCCCTCTCCACTCCACCACTTCACCACTTCTCTCTCTTTCACCTACTCTTCCAGCAACTATCCATGAAAGAGGTGAGACGGACATTGGATAATGCTTGGCTCTGGCCTCAGACTTGAAGTTTTTCGAGAGCGTTGCAAAAATGTTTTTGGTTGTTTTCTGTCGTTGTTGTTGGTATTCTTTTTTTTTTTTAGCATATTTTCAACTTAACTCTACTTTTTATACACTATATACATTAAATATGCAATTAGTCCATTTGACTTTTGATATAGATAGTGACACATTAAGAGCCTAAAATCTAGAAAAAATTTGAGGTTAGTTTGTAATTGACAATTTCTTCTGCCATTCTTTGCTGGATCATGTAATCTGTCTATGTTGGATAATTTTTCACTTAATCTAACCATAATATACTACTTTTTTTTCTAAGATTGGGTTAAAGTAAAAGTCTTTTAAGCCATCTGCTGCACCTCCAGGTAGGTAATGAATTTGTCTAACAAAAAAGATGTTGGAAACTTGAGGTTCTCCATTAAATGAAACTTGAAGAGATTTTAAAAAATAGCAATCAATATATACATATGTACCTATATATATTAAAACAATATATCTAAACAATGAACAACAGTAGAGAAAAAGGCTTCAACATTTTAGCAATATTTGTGTGGGTCCAAATCTATATTTATATACATACAAATGGTTAGAAAACAAATAAGAAGTGTATAGATTCTTCGTTGAAAGTGTAGTAATTTATTAGGGCTCTATGGTATTTTTACAGTGTGTCGGCATTTTTCGTTTTGAAGTTTCTTTTTTCAACGTTTTGGTGTTTTTTTTTTTTTTTTTTCTCTTGGTTTTCTCTGTTGTATTTGACTTTCGCAGCATCACGAAAATTTAGCATGGCCAATGGGGTGAAGCGGGTTAAAAACAAAGCAAAACATTATCAAAGAAGCAACAGCAACAACAGCAAACTCTCTTAAAATCAAATTTCACTGACAATACTCACTAGTTTTATGTTCATTAATGGTTTAGGCAAAAATTTCATATATTTTTGTGTTTTTGCTGTTGTTTAACATTTGCTTTTTGTTTTTTGGTATACGCCCACTTTTTGTACATTTATGTGTAAAATTTTTTGTAATTGTTGTGCAAAATCGTTTTGTTGAGGCAAACTGTGGCTCATTAGGCACCACCAATGCGGCGGCTGTGTAAAATGAGAGAGTTGTACAACATTTTCCAAATGATGTTTTGAAAAACAAAAAACATTTGGTATAAAAAATGAGTTTTATTAGACGGACTCTACTAAACAAGATCATTTACATAATCACAAATCACACAACAAGTGGATTATAATAATGGGGGTAAAGAATTAACTAATTTAAGACTAATCGCTATTGCCAAGGGGACTTTAGTGGTTTGCCCTTAAGTTAGAATTCTATTTCAGATAGACTTCAGATTAAATACTATTTCAAAATTTATTTAGCAATATAAAATGTCAAAGATTCTATAGGTTTGCCAGTGTTGTTCTCGCTTTTTAAAGTCGGTTATGCAATACAATTTTCCAACACTTTTTTTGTAGTCTATGAAACCGATAACATTTAACATTTAGAAACCAATTTAAATAAGAGAATAGCAAACACTATAGTTTAGGTATCTCCACGAGATCTAACGGTATTTAGAATTTAAATATTAGTATTATGGATTAAAATATATAGAATGTATTTTCTCACACAAAACACAACTGTACATGATTTTGGTTTGAAAATCGACATGCATATTAATCAAAAGGCATGCGATTTTCGTTTCAACTAATTAATTAGCTTAGACGCTAATTAAAATCAATTTGCTCAACACTAGAAACCGGTGATTAGTGTGGGAAAGAGATGGGTATCAAAGTGCCGACAAAAATAAAAAAAACCAACTGAGAAGAAAAAAAAAGTGACCGAGAGAGGGAGAGAGAGTGCGCAAGGGGTAGAGTGAGTTGAGTACGATTATCATTTTACAGCTTATCTGTCAATCATTTGATGTTTGTTCGTGCCATAGCTCTTTCATTTTTGACACGTGCACTGATTTTTTTGGTTCAAATCTGTCAAAGAAACTGTCACAATAAGTCATCAAATGTCATTCCACTTGTTCGCTTCACCCTTAAGAGTGTGGTTGTTGTGTTTTGTTGTCATCTCTTGTGCGTTTAATTAGCCTCTGTGACACTTTTATGAGCAGCCAGAAAGGAGTAAACACAATTTACACTGCGAGAAATAAAATAATTCTATGAAAAATGAGATGTGTTTAGCTTTTTACCTAGCAGTTCAAGTTCTTAGACCTTCATAGAGCTTCTTAGAGGGATTAACAATTATTTGTGACTTGTGTAGCTAATACTCATTGATTAAATGGATTTTTTGTGCTTGAAGTGTAGAGACACAGAATATGGCAAAGGGATAGAGGAGCGAGAAAAAACGAGATTTGTCTTGCTGCATGAAGTTTAGCCTTAGCCTGATGACAGCGCAATAAAAACTAATTGAGTGGCAGGCTCGAAGAGAACTCTTATCCTCCTATACCCTGCACCATTAGTGCTCCAGATCCAGGACCACCACTTGCATCTCCCACTCCCGTTCCCCTTCTCACTGTTTCTCTTTCGCTTGATGGCTTGATGGGACATCCCTTGTTGGCTTGTTTGCTACCCCATTCTTTGCAGCTTGTTGTTTGTTGCTTGTTGTTTTTGTATGTTTGTTTGTTTATTGCTACTCATCGGCGGTTGCCCCGCTTCTTTATCCTTTGTTGCTACCAGCCACAAATCCCACACCTAAAGATGTAGTGCCCTTCCAACTCCCAATCCCCCCGGCCCGCTCCACCATATGGCCTAACCGTTTCTTTTCATCCTCCCACTCCCTTGGTGTTGTCAACGTCAAGGGCCACGCCTTTTTTGCGTTAATTTCAATCGAGGTTTGGGGCATAAAACGGGGAAAATTGCATTGCAACTCATTCATGTATCTCCCTCTCTCTCTTTTTTTTTGCTTCTCTGTATCAAGCTCTCTCTCTCTTTCACTTCCACCTTCTTGTCTCTTGCCACCCTCAACTTTTTATACATTTTGTTTTTTTTTTTTTTTATCATTGTGCTGTTTTTTGCTTTTTTTTTGTTGTCATTCTTGTTGGTTGATTTCTTTATTTGTTTTTTTATTTTCTTGTTGATTGGAACTTCATTAAATGTTGCCTTTTGTTGTTACGTTGCAAACAGACAATAACCAACATCAACAAACGGAGCCAGTCAGCGAATAACGAAGTGCTATTTCCATGGCCCAAAGTCACGCCCACAAATTGCAAATAACAAGAGTAGAAGGTGATAAACCCAACTAAGGATATAAACAACATGGCGTATGGGTAATTTGGAAAACTCTTGTAGAAGAATAATCATTGTGATTATTAATATTATTTTAATTAGCAAACATTTTTAATTGCCTATTAATTTTATGACATAATCAAGAGAATGGACCATGTATAGAGGTCTAGGTCTATCATTTACGATCATTTTTATTCAAATTCAATAACATTTATAGTCATCTTCTGACTTCTTGGGATTATTCTATACTTTAGGAACAGGTAAAGGAACATTATGCTAGTAAATCTTAATAATTGGACATCTGATCAATCGAAGCTCAAGCAATGCAGTTATCGAAAATGTGTCATCACTTTTTGGGGTGAAATTACAAACGTCAATGTCTATTAGTTCAATATTTTAAAAGTTTTTTAATATAATACAAATTTGAATAAGTAACAAAGTGTTTTCGAGTTGTTAATTATAAAATTGATTTCTATTGGATTATTTCGGAAGAAAAAGTGACAAGTGATAAATAAATTATTGTAAGGTTTGTAGAAAGCGAGGAAAATGTTACATACATATGTATATGGAAGACTTTTCGTCCAACAGTAGCTGGAAAATGTCATGGTGAAATAATGGAAATTGCTAGAGCTGAAAAGCTGGTCAATCTAAAAACTTGTTTCACCATTTTTATCGTATGCCAGAGAGAAAAAGCAGAAGAAGATAAAACCCATATAAAACTACTGCAACTACTTACTGGCCCGGCTTTATACCACATTCAAGTGTGTCTGTTTCGTTTTCTTTTTCTGCCAGTCGCGTCCACACAATTAATTACACAAAAAAAAAAAGGAAAAAAAACAACACGGATAAAAAAACTGGAAAAAAGTCTGAAAATGTCTGGCTAAAGGGGAAGGGAGAAAGGTAGCAAAGCCAAGTGATGAAGAGGATGGGAAGGACGGGGCGAGGGGAGTAAGTCTGTCGAAGGAAACTTGGGTAACCGAAACATTTTTCTTCTTACAGCCACAACCTGTAATTATCGTTCGATACAAATCGAAAACGAAAGACACAAAAATTTATTATTGCGAATTAATAAATTTTATTTCTTGTTTTTTTCTTTTTCTCTCCGTTTTTTTCCCCCATCTTTAGTAGCTGCTGCTGTTGTTGTTATTTCTTTGCATCTTTCCAACAATTTGTGAAATAATTTTTATTAGCAACGATCTACAATGGTAATAAAATGATGAGCATATCAATTTTAAGCATTAGTTGGTCGACCATAAGAGATGGTATAACTTAGCTTTGTTATCGAAATGTTATCGCCCTAGTGTTTGAAAAGATCGATACTCGGAATGGATCTCGGTCTCATGGAAAGTTTTACAATTTCCATAGTTTTTATACACCTTTGTAATATTTGAATTGGAACTTATGTTCTTTTATACTTGCAACGGGAATTTTCTTATATTTTTCTAATAAGTAATAGTGATAATCAAAAATGAGGGAACCTAAAGCATTGAAATATTGATCATTTTTGTTGTAATTTTTCTTAACACCTGTTCTTCACCTGTTCTCGTTTCTCAACGTCTTAGATGCAAATGCTTATGCCTCTCTTTATGGTAACCAATAAAATGTATAATCAAAATTAATTTAATTTCCTTAGGACTCGAATCAAATTACTTGAAAACCATTCAGAAATTAATGCTCTGTTATTTTTGGCAGGATGCAAATACTCAAATTTGTGTCTAAATTATTATAACTTTGGCAGCCCTCTTAACTGACGTAGTAGGGGAAATAAATATGTATATTTTAAACTTGGTTTAGAATTTGAAACAAATTGACTTTTTACTCCGAATTGAGAAGAGTGAGAGAGTTTGAAAACGCTTTATGTACGTTTGAAGAAGACTCGAAAATTTTAAATAATTCAAAAATGATTCATTGATTTTCGTATGAATTATCAGGCGTTAGTTCATTACATTTCTTATTTCTTAAATTATTCATAGCAACTTGAGAGTCCTTTGACTAGATTCTAGTTTAATTTAAACAGGTGTAGGGTATTGATAAAATATCATAACCGAGTCTCTTTTTATTTTTGCTTCTGCTGCTTCATGTAGCATATATCTTGAACATTATCTTGTCAAACAATCTTTATTTTCACAAAAAAAAAAAGAAGAAAAGACACAAAAAAATTGAGGATTTCAGGATCTTGTTTTCTATATGTATATATCTGTACATATATACTTTAAAAGTTATTTTTTCCGAATTCTCTGATTAAATTGTACATTAAAAAAAGTCCTTTTTTATATTGCCTCTACCAATTGGTTTTTCTGCTAACGTTTAATTGCTCAATCCTTTTGACTATTTATTCAATTGCAATTCATTTCACTTGGCCATATAATTATGGCTAATTATGCAATTAAAACTGCCTACCCCAATGGGCCCCACCCTCTTCAGAAGAGGAAAGAAGCAAAACAAAAAAAGTGTCAAAGACAAATTGTGCAACAAATGCAAATAGCCGGGCGCCATCAATAAAATCTGCTTCATTTGTATAAGTGTGTGTGTGTGTGTGTGTTTGGTGGGAGGAGTGGGGTATATTGCAGAAAGAGTGAGACGCTTAAAAGGCCAGTAGCCAAGTAGCGAGGCCTTTTTGTTTAAGCATTTAGTCTAATTATGATAATTTTGCGTTTTAAACGCCTTGGGCCTGCAATCGATCAATTACACTACGTTGCGTATCCTCACACCTTGGTTGGTTGGTTGGTCTGTCTGTCGGTCGGTCAGTTGATTTAAACAATTTGCAAATTCGACATTTCGTCAACATGTTGTTGGAACATCTCATCAAAACAATATAAAAATAATAAATAACAATAATTAAGTGCAATGAAGCCAGTCTGCGGTGGCGTTGGCACGCAGCAAAAGACTCTAAAGACTGAGACTCAGTGCACTGAGTATATATATATTATATATATATATATATATAGCGCGAGAGAAAGAGAGAGATATTTGTGTGAATGTGGGTAACCATGTTGGCACCCTCTTCAGCTTAAACACAGGTTTTCGGGCAGAAGCAGCAACAGCAGCAGCTTAAGCCACAACCGGCAGCAGCAACACCCTCAACATGGAGGAGCATTGAAAAGATTGGACAACAACATTGGATGACGTCGAAGATGGGAGAGAAACGATGAGGATGTAGTGTGTAATCAAGGTAGGTAGTCATTATATGGTAAGTTGGTACCTCAACCTGGAATTTATGTACAGTATTGTGCCGGGCAAAATGTGTGCCTGGCGTTGATTCGTAATTTCAATTTGATAACTCTATTCAATAGTTGAATTACGCGATCAAGAGTCTGTAAATAAACAGATATACAAACATACATGTGGAAGACTGATAACTGATCTCTGTTATTTCTTGATAGCCATTAACACTTGGAAACAGATCCTTCCAGCTAAAGTATATATATGTATATGGTCGATCTAAAAGGTCGATACAGTCTTGACATAACCATACATACATACATACATATATATTTTTGGAGTTTCAGTTTTGCGTGAGACTTAATATACTTTTTTACCCATATATAATTATTGTCATTAGTTGATGAAAGACAAAGGCTTTGCCCAGTGATGAGAGGGCTATAACGACAGCAACGAGAAACAACATCGATAAAAATTTGTTGATTGATTTACCCTATAGTTTTATGGTTTTCAGTCGATCAATCTTGCCAAAAAGGTTCTTGCCATATATGTATGTATGTGCATCTATATATATATATGTATAAGATGTGTATGTATATATACTATATATGTATATTTGGTTTTTGTTTTAGCTTAGACACTTAACGGCTACCGTGTGTCAGGATAAGCAGCTTTGGCAGCGCCTAGCGTGCTTTTTCCTGTCGCTGCGGGGCATCCAAGAATTGTATGTGTGTGTGTGTTGAAGATGGCCAAATGTAAGGCAAAAGGGAGAATATGTAGAATATGGGGAGCAAAGTGTCTGTTTTCTGCTGTTTCTGTTGCCGCTGCTGCTCTTGCTGTTGCTGTTGCTGTGGCTGTTGTCTCGAACGTCGCTCGGACGTCTACGACCCACTTCAAAGTGATTTACGATTTTGTGACACGCCCTCGCCTAGCAATTTAGAGGAACGAACTTGGACTCGAACTGCTGCTTTTTTGCTGGTTTTGCTGTTTTGACGCATAACTTGTACTTTTACTTTAACGTGCGATTCCCATATATAGTGGAAGTGGAAGTAGTAAAAGAAAAATAACAAGAAGAAGAACTTGAAACGCCGACCAAAAAGAAGAAGAAGACGAAAAAAACATTTACATTCGCATTCATGAGCCATGTGCCATGTGGCGTGGTGGGGAGGTGGAAAGGGGCGCAAATATATGTAGCTTCTGTCTCTGAAATTCTCTTGTATGGTTTTTTGATATCCGTAAAATAGCCTTTCGAGTAGTTTCCCTTGCTTTTCATTCATTCATTCATTCTTTCATTTATTCGGAAGGGGGAAAAAAAGAGTGTCCTTCTGGGTTAAGACGTGGCATTGTCATCATACACATGACACTTTAACCAAGGGAAATTGTCTAACACCTAAGAGTGCTTCGAGAAACTTATCGATATTTTATTAAATCATTAATAAAATGTTATTTAACATTTGTGTAAAAAAATTCAATTTCCAAAATTCGAAACAGCTTTTAGGCTTAGAAGGTTAAATAAGACAAGATGTCAAGCTAATTAGACATCTGCAGTATTTAAGTCGTTAGACTTTTCGGGGACTGTAAGTTACGTAACAATTTCCTAGCAGGGACTGTAAGTTACTTAACATTTTCCTATCAGGGACTGTAAGTTACTTCAAATGTTTCTTAGTAGGCCTTGACTTTTAAATTTCAGAGACTGTTATTTACTTCTCAGATTCAATTTCAATTTTCAGCATTTCTGTTTGGTTCGTCCAAGCAGCAACATCATAAATTTTCCTTATTCTTGAGTTCTAATTAAACTTTTAAGTCCAAAGCGATAATCATTTATTTCGAACGCATATCACACTTGTTTAAAGTTTATATATTTTCCTTAATAATTAGAATAAATCTTTAAACTTATAAGATAGCCTGTTTTTCCGCTTTCATCTCCTATGTTAAGCAAAGAGTAACAGATTAACTTGGCACCTTATAAATAAATAAATAAATAAATAAAACATTAAATGATATTCATTTAAAATATCAAAGAAGCTAACTTCGGCAATGCCGAAGTATTTATACCCTTGCAGTCCTTGGCAATAGTTGTTTTACATTTTGAAATAGTTTCCCTGGAACTCACACAAACATCTTACAACATTCCCCAAGCAAAGCACCGAACGCATACACATACAGTTCATGCTGATCAAGAATATATATACTTTATGGGGTCGGAAACGTCTCCTTCTGTGCGTTACAAACATCTGAACAATTTTCTAATACCTTCTGCTAGGGTATAAAAAGATCTGAGCGTGTTAATTACATTTTTAAAATAGCTTGTTTAGAAATTTTTCTAACAGATTCTAAATTCTAATCCAAGTAATTAAGAATATAGAAAAATCCCTCAATGACATCATTTCTAAATAATATTGAGAGTTCATTTGATCACAAAAAAAAAAAACAAATTTCAGATGAGCCAAGTTATTTTCAATTAAAGAAATTGGAGTGTTTTTATACCCTTGCAAAAAGGGTATATTAATTTTAATAATTAATTAATATTATATTATTACACCTATAAACCACTGTGCTAAATTTGATCAAGATCGGGTGACTATATCATATAGCTCCCATGGGAACGATCGGAGGAAAACAGTGAGTTTAGTTAATAACTTCGTTATTTCCTATGCTAAGATTGTAGCCGTTCTTTCGCAAACATTTGTCTTTGTAGATAAAACGTTTTTCCACTTTGATGGCTATAGGAAAGGAGAGAGCTACCAAAAAAGTTGCAAGGGTATACAAACTTTGACACGATCGAAGTTAGCCCCGGCCCTCTGTTTTTTTTATATACTCTATGTAGAAAATGGTGGATCGAAATTTAAATTTCAGTATAATTCTGCTGGCATAATAATAAAAAGTAGAGGCGTTTCCCTTCGGTATGTGTTGGCAGTTGGCAAAAGAAATTGGCCCACAATTGAAATTAATATACTTTAGAGTGATTATATCATCCATTGCATTTGGACAATGGGAGAGTTTACTAATCAACTTGTCCTGCTTAAAATGTATAATTAAGGCACCTATACACATACATGTGTAATATATACATACATATGTTAATTGTTAAACATATGTATCATAGGGCAATAAGACAAAGTCATCAACTAATTGTAAGAAGCCATTTTCATTTGTGGGTCGCCTTGGCAACAGCAACAGAAACAGCAACTAAATAACTCACTAAAACTAATTTTCTAACCCCAAATCCCCCGTCGTCCTTATCGTGATAATCATTTCATGGTGTGTCCCTGTCGTCGGCTGTCGCTTTTATGAAGGCGGGAGGGCAAATGGGTTGTGTAGGTTTGTGAAGTACAAAACAATTTAATTAAAAATCAAACGGAAAAAGTTGCAATTAAAAATTAAATTTTGCAATTAAGTGACTCTCAATGGAAATGGTATGAAACTCGGTTTTAATGGCGCTACTCGCAATAATCTTCAAGTGGCTCATGGACGTTGTGGTGGGCGTGGAACAAGGTGACGACAACAGGGAACAATGCCGACGAGCCATGGCGCACAAGTGCAATAATAATGGTGCTTGGTTTGGTTTGCATTCGGGTTGGGGGTGCAAAAACTTTAACAAAATTGCAAAATGGTTTAATTAAGCGAAGCAAAGTCTCAAATGGCTGACAATAAGAGTGTCATTATAATTGTCGGCAGGGCAAGGGGAATGCAAATCATCGTCAGGATAGTAAAGGACTCCTTGCCCTTCGTACGTTCTATGCCGAACCATGGAATATGAACGTAAATCGAGCAACGGGCAACGCCCAATATAATGCAAGTGGTGTTGAGTTGAGTTTTTGGGGAGGCGCCCAACGTGGGGCCCGATAATGGGGCGAAAGAGATGGCCATAGAGTGAGACGGCGTAAAGTGAAATGAAGTCGAGACATCGAATGACGAAGTCGATAACTTCGTCGTGCAGTGCGTGCATCGAATTAATGAAATCGTAAATAAAGTCGTGCCCCCCAAAAGCATCGTCAACAGAGATACATATGTATGTACATATATGTTTGTGTGTGTGTTTGAGTGTGGATGAGGGATGAAGGTCTAAATAATCTTGCCACTTGCCTTTGCGGTTGCAAATTTTGGCAACTTGACCGATAGATATACATACCTACATATATAAATCTTCCACAATACAAGCTTAAATTCAAATATTTGCTTTAAAAGTCATCCATTTCTCACACAGGCATGTTACCCTTTGTCGTTTCTTTTTGAAAATGAAATATCTTAACTTTGCTTTAATAAAATAATTAAGAGAAATGCAAGAAACTTTTATTCTTATTTCTTTAACTTAAGAAATTTAAAAGAACTTGGACAATTAGTTAGTCATTCAATACACCATCGTCAAGTTTTCAGATGCTTTAAAAGTGTATACAGTATTAAGTTGATGTGTGCAGGGCCACTCAACAAAAACAGGATAGCCTGACCATGACGATGGGATAGAGGAAAGGGGCGTTAAGGAAACCACCCACTCGAAACCCACCCAGATGGGCATATGCCACTGATATAAGAGATTGAGGGAGATGAAGAGAGAAAGCGCAAACAAGAAAGTTTGAGAGGGAGATAGTAAGCAAGTGCACAACGCTGATTCGCCCACTCACATAACTTAATGGTTAGCGAAAGAGAGACCGAGAGAGAGACACACTGACTGGAGGCAGACTGCAATCAGTCAACAGAAAGCAAAAAGCATCCTCTTGTCCTCTTATCAACTTGGTTAGTCCCAACTACCATGATGAATACTGCCAACAATGCGGCAGGAAGTGCACGTTGGCCTTGGACTCTTAGGCATACTTTTGAATTGGGAAGGAGGAGGACACAACCACAGCCACAGCCACAGTCTTTGGTCTCTGGTCTTTGGTGCCCGGTCTCTTGTATCTGGTATCTTTAACTCAGCCTGGCGCTAAAAGTGTTGCACTTTGTGTGTCCTGAAGCAATGTCGTGAGGTATGCTCAACCGACATTGTCGGCAAACGGGCTCAGAGTTTTGCACTGAGAAAATTATTGTAATTGCAAGTAAATTAATTGTATTTCATTTCGTGAGGCTTTAAATTTACATTTACAACTTTTCACCACTCTATACTAGTTATTACTTTACAGTAAGTACTTTTTTATTAACTACCTTGGTGTAACTGCTTTGTAGCAATACTTTCCAGTAAGTGTTTTTCAGCAAATACTTTCTAGTATGTAAGGTACTGGCAGGGGACGGCAGCTGTAAGGCTGCTTCCCTTTTGTCTTTTTATACCCTTGCAAAAAGGGTATATTAATTTTGGTCAGAAGTGTGCAACGCATAGAAGGAAGCATCTCCGACCATATAAAGTATATATATTCTTGATCAGCACGACGAGACGAGTTCAAATAACCATGTCCGTCCGTCCGTCCGTCCGTCCGTCCGTCCGTCCGTCCGTCCGTCCGTCCGTCTGGATCGATGCGAACTCCTCCTAGACCGTAAGAGCTACAGAGCTGAAATTTTGCACGTAGGCTTGTATATACTGCAGGGTTTGTATATCTCGGATTCAGTCGGATCGGACCACTATATCATATAGCTCCCATACAAACGGCAAAGTCACGAACAGTGACTTCGTTATTTTATCAGCAATTGCCATCAAAGTTGGTATTGGTCAGTTTTGTGTTCTTATTAATAATTGTGCCAAATTTGATCAAGATCGGGTGACTATATCATATAGCTCCCATACAAACGGCAAAGTCACGAACAGTGACTTTTCTCAATAACTTCGTTACTTTTTAAGCTATTGCCGTGAAATTGAACATAAGTAAGTTTATTGCAACTATAAACCACTGTGCCAAATTTGATCAAGATCGGGTGACTATATCATATAGCTCCCATAAGAACGATCGGTCAAAAACAGTGACTTTTGTCAATAACTTCGTTACTTTTGATGCGATTGCTTTCAAATTTAACATTTGTCAGTTTAATATATCTGTTAATGACTGTGCCGAATTTGGTAAAGATCGGGTAACTATATCATATAGCTCCCATAGGAAGGATCGGTGGAAAACAGTGACTTTCATCAGAAAGTTCGTTATATCCTATGCTAAGATTGAAGGCCGTTCTTTCGCAAACATTACCCTTTTTAGATAAAACAGTTAGTTTAGATAAAAGAGTTACTAACAAACTTGCAAGGGTATACAAACTTTGACGCGGTCGAAGTTAGCCCCGGCCCTCTGGTTTATACTTTTCTTCAAGTACTTTCCAATAAGCACATTCCAGTAAATACTTTCATTTATTCAGTTTACTATTTTCCCATTCCTACTTTTGATTAAGTACTTTACAGTACACTCCTCCCTTTAGTAATATTCCGGTAAACATTCTTCATTAGGTCAGTTTTAATGCTTAATTTTCAGTGACTTCTCTTCAATGCTTACTTTCCAGTGTCTTTAATTGAACAATTACTTTTCCTTTACTTCCTTAAATTTCAATTTGATCTTTTACTTCTCAAAGTTTACATTTCAATTAACTTCATTACTTTCGAATTAATTGGCAGTACTCATTAAGTATTTTCTGGTTACCACTTGCTCTGTGACCTACAACATTTCTCTTGTTTATTTTTCCAGTGTATAGTTGTAGATAGTTTTCCTGATTTGCTCACAGGGCAGGCACCGGCATGCGCTCTGCACACTTTTGCCTGTTGGCTCTTTGGGATTTTCCCTAGTTTACTTAGTTATTTGAAAATTTTTGTTTTAGTTTTTTCCTTTCGTTGTATTTTTTTGTTGTTTTTTGATGTTGTGGCCTGGCGTTTGTGGGCGTTTTGTTTGCATTGAACGGCCGGGGTGCGGGGCGTATTGGGGCGGTTGGTGCGGTCGTTGGGCAATGCAGAGCAGCAGCTGCCATTCCGGGGTGTGGTTCAATAAGCTTAGTTTAACTTGAAGCCAAAAAATCAACTGATGCAACATTTCTTCTTTCTTCTTCCTCTTGACTGTGCACTGCTATTTCTCTCTTTGTTTTTCTTTCTTTTCGTTCAGAGAAATCCGCAAAAACAATTGACAACGGAAATGAAAACATGAATTAAGTAAAAGTGCTTTCCATTCAGGGATTAAAATTTGTTATTTTAGTTGAAATATTTAATATTAATATAGGGAAATTTAGTCTCTAACTTTATTTCTTAAATTTTTAGCCTAGACTATTTATCCTGTTGATATGAGTCCGTCTAGTTTAGGAGTAGAACATATTTCGAAGGATGTGACCAACCCAAGACAAAAAATTAAAAATAATAACAAAATAAAAGCATTATCTTTAATCCAATCAAACTTTCCACCTAAACTTGCCTCAAACTAATTTTAATCAATATATTCTCAGAACAGAAAACACAAAAGAAGCAAAACAAAAAATAAGGAGGTGGAATACATCCCACAAAACTTTCTATTGGAATACATTTACGTTTTTTGTTTATCTACAATGACGCAAATAATAAAAAAAAATATATACATATATATGCAAAGGAAACGGTGGGGTAAAAAAGTCGAAACAATTTCATTTACAAGATAAAAAACCAAGCGCAACATTTTTGCGTCAGGCTCACGCGATGAAATTCAACTGAAATGAAAAACAAACGCAGAGAGTCAGCGAAGGATACACAGGGATAGAGAAAAAGAGAGAGAGACAGTGCGGGACAGCATACGCATGAGAGCGAGAGAGGTCAAGAGACCTAGACAATGTATATGCATCTCTTTCGCACAGCGGCCATCGCTATAATTATAGGTTAGCGAACGTTAAGCCAAATACAACTCTCCGATTGGCCAACGATTCACAGCGGGAGGGCGTAACCAAAACCGAAACGAAACTTGTTTCGGTCGGAGCGTGCGCCGACGCTCGTTCATGAATGAAAATACCAATCCCAATATATATATACGTATATATATATGGATATTAGAATACCCCCACCCACTTGCCCACCCCCCTACTCATAGTACAGTGATCGATGTTGGTGCTGCTGCTGCTGCTGCTGCTCATGTTAGTGGTGGATGCTAGTATAAGGCCATCTCACTTGCACTTTTGAGCGTGCCCTGAATTGCGTCACATTGTGTGCGCGCGGATATCGAGAAGGAAGGAAGGAAGGTTGCTAGTAGCGTTGGCGTTGCTCCTCGTCGTAGTCTTCATTGTGAACGCACAGAGTGTTGTGTGCAAAAAAAAAGAGAGAAGAAACAAAAAAACACAAGTTAGTCTCTCGCTATGCCGCTCTCTCTCTCTTTCGCTCGTGCGAGACACACATTGTCTCGCTCTCTCTCTGAGTTACGCCCCTACGTGCGGCTAAACTAAAGTGAAGTGAGCTAACCAAGCTTTTTGTGAAACAGTTGCAAGCCTTTGAACGATCAGCGACGACGACGAAAACTTTTGCGCGGATATCACAAGAATAACAAAAAAAAAAAAACAAAAACACAAAATACAATAGAAAAGCAAAAAACACAAATAAACAACAATTGAATTGAACAAAACCAAATGAAACTAAGAAAAGAAAAGGAAACAAAATATACAAAAAATATAAACCAAAACCAACTAAAAATAAATAATTAAATCAAAAAATTCAACAAAAGTGCAAGTGCGAAATATAAAAACAAAAAGTTATTTTTTTTTTTTGTAAAACAAAATAATATATGTATAAATATATTTAGTTTAATACATATATGTATGTACATATCTTAAATGTTACTGAGTCTGGCTTTCAAACGGCCATATATACCGTATATACGACAATTGGCCGATTTTAGTCTTGTGTAGGCAACTACCAAGGCCAGTTAGCGCCCAAGAAAAGGAGCTAACACGATATCGGACCGACGGCAAAAACGAAACAAACGAAGTGAAACTGAAAAGATCAAAAGTGCAAAGCGAAGGGCAAACGAAACAAAAAACTACACGAGGATAAAGTTGAGAATAAAGTGCAAAGCGAAAATCGAATAGGAAACCCAAGAAATCAAGAGAAAAAGAGAAAGAGAGAGAGAGAAAGAGAATAGAAAATCCTTTTTTTTTGTTGTTGCTATATTGATTGTTGGATCTTTGCGTACTATTCCGTTCCGTTTATCATTTTCTTATTTGTTGTTGGTTTTTTTTTTTATTGTTTTTGTCTATGTGTGTGTATGCGTATGTGTGTGAGTGGGTGTGTGTGTGTGTGTGTGTGCATTCGTCCATATGTCCGTTTATGCCAAGAGCCAACAACTAAATCTATAACAAAACCGATTTTCCTCTTTTGTGCTTTGTGCTATAGAAGATACAAGATACAATCATTGTGCGCCTTAAATTGACAACAACAACAATAGCGACGACGACGCTAGAAGCAGAGGCAGAGGCAGAGCCAACGCTAGCAGCAACAGCAGCAGCACCAACAACAACAACAACAGCAGCAACAACAACAAAAGCAACAACAGTTAAAATGCTAACAGACATGACACCGACGGCCGGTCAATTGTATGGCTCACAAATACCGGCCATGGGAATGAATATCACAAATATTGCCACACATTTGCAGAAGCCACAAGTTAATCCGGTAAGTTTCTATATCTAAATCTATATCTCAAACTCATATCAGCTTGGATCTTGGACATTCTTTTCTACATTGATGATGTTCAGATCTAGATCTGGGTAATTGGGTTTTCTTTTCTTGTTTATCAGGGTTTTTCCTTGGTCATCCAATGGACATTTGAGCTGATCTCGAAATGAAAATCTCAACTACATAGATTTTTACCGATTTTCATGGCAAATTTGGTCAGATTATTGAGATGTCAAGTCCAATAAACTTTAACATTTTATCGTATCATTTTTATGAGGAATGCTTATTAATATAGGTTTTTAAGTAACAATTCGATAGGCTAATGGTTAAATGGTTTAGAGTCTGATCAAAACAAAACCAGATTTTCGGTTCAGTTATTTTCGATAAAGGCATTTTTTCAGTATCAGGATAACAATTGCAATGACTTAATTTTTGGGGTCTTAAAGGGTGTTCAGACCGCAAGGACTCTCCCCATCCAAGGATTTAATCATGGATCAATTGAAGTTGAATAGATATTTTCAATAGATCTACATTTGAATTCAAGTCGAAAGCGTTTTCAGAAGAAGTATCCATATAGGGACTGCATAAAAAGTATCTTTGCATGCTTTTTTAAACAAAGCTTTAGATTGCACAATATCTGATACATTTCTGTAGTATGAAATGTCGATTGTTTTGTCAAATGATCAAACACCTAGTATAAAGCACTTATACGGCATTAGGCAAAACAATAGGACCAAATAACAGTCAAGAGCTGCGGCAACAGCAACGGCAGCAAAACAAACAACAAAACAATAAACAAGCAACAATCGCAAATCGACAACAATGGCCGTAGCGATATAATAACACCGCTAGACGCCGTAAAATATATGTATGTACATATGAGTACTGTGTGGATATTGTATCTGGATCTGGGCAGTAGCTGAAATAAAGCTGAATAGTATGTACCTATGCCTTTTCGCAGGCCAAATGAACAAAAACAACAACAACAGCAACAAAAAATACCTTCCATCCTCCCGGTTATTCTCTCTGTTGCTCAGCTGGACTCCTTTTGTTTGCCAGCCGAGTCGATGATTGAGCCAAATGTATCTAAGGTTGCTGCTAAATCGATTAGATGCGGCTTGTTTAACATTCTGTGGCCCCTGTGTGCAAAAGAAATTTCACGCTACGGCTTAACCGTAGTGGTACAGAGATATGACCCGGCCACAGATACAGATACGGATACCAAAATACCAGATAGCAGTACTTACTCTCAGGTAAGCGCCGCTTTCAAATCAATTAGTCGGGCTCACTTGAGGTGTGAAGCTAACGATGAAATGATTCTTTTTTTTCTGTTTTGTTTTTGGTTTCTTTCAATTGCAAAAACTGATTCCACCTATGATATCCATACATACATACATACATACATATATGCCTGCCGATATCGGATTACAATAATTTCATTGTACTATTACGTTTCTGTTGGCTAATTGACTTTTCGCATCTCTATGCTATAGCGGAAGCAAACACTTAAATCACCAACAAAAACTAAAAAAACTCATAACCTTTAATGATTTTACCTCGACCAGTTTCAATATTCGCACAATTTTTCTTTGATCTTTGGCCGAGTGAAGCGAAAAATAAAAAAAAAAACAAAATTGAAAACTAAACTAAAGCATTTTGAGCACTAATGATAATGATAATGATGACCTGATGATTCGACCTAAAGCCAAAACTGAGCATTATGCAAATGAAGTGCGGCTGAGCGCAATGGAATATTGATGAAATAAAACAAGAATTTATGGAAAAAACAAGAAATTAAAAGTTCCCATTTAACATCAGTTGGAGAATTTCTTAATGTAAAATTGAACGATTTGTGTGTGTTTAATGTGTTTAACTAATTAAATTATACATATATCTATTATATGCATGCATACAGATTGATCGTTAAAGAAAATTGCCAGATCATACAATATATTTTCATTGTATAATTGCCACAATTTATTTCTTATGTGGCACCTCAAATGCTGGTCAGGGTCTCTTACTTGGGCATGCATTTCTTGATCTTGTTGAAATTTGCATTGAAATTTATGAAATATTGCGTATACGCAATATATGCATAAAAGACTGACTAAGTAAGTGAGTGAGTGAGTGAGTGAGTGACTGGTTGACTAACTGACTGAATGGCAGGCGGACCAATTAAATGCAAAAAACTGCAAGTCAGAAGCACGCACAACAATTTTTCTACTCTACTCTGTTTGGTGCGTGGTCTTTGTAATTGAAAAACGGTCTAAGGGAAAAACCCCAATTGAAAAATGCTTTTCAAAGTCGGCACTTTTGAACCATCAGCAAGCATCAGCCATAGCGCGACCTTGTCTCGCTATCTTTCTCTTTTTCTCTCCCTCTCTCTCTCTCACTTGCTCTCTTTGGTGGCTTCTTTTCAATTTTGCCCTGCTTTTCTGCAGCATCATGCCAACTAATTTTCCAAATGACGCAAGTTAATTGCATCAGTTCGTAGCCGCATAGTCTTTTGTCAAAGGTGAAAAGAAAAAAATGTACAGAAAGAAGGCGCATTCATTAAGCTAAATTATATATATTAAATATCTGTATATGTGTGTTTATGTATGTAAGTCAAGCAGACCCAAAAAAAAGAGACAAAAAAAAGGTCCAATTCGATGCCAAAATTAAGCAAAGTTCATGCTCTTGCTGAAGAGTTGTTAAGATATAAGTATTAGTCATAGATATAGAATATTTAATAGAAAAAACTTTAGCAAATATTCCTTTCAGTGTATAAAGTTGCCCTAAACAGTGGGGAATATGAGGGACGGCCTGTCAGGGCTACTGAAGGGTCTTAAGTCGGCGCTCTGGCGCCTATAATACAATGTCTGCACCTAAAATGTGTGAGACAATGAGATGGAGAGAGAGAGAGAGAGAGAGAGAGAGAGAGAGAGCGAGATAGAAGGAGAGGAATATAAACGAGTAGAGTGAGATCAAGAACCACAACAAATTAGTCAATGACGCGGCGATCTTTCTCACATATGTGAATAGGTATATTGCCCTACCTCACTCTTTTAACTGTCTACCACATATTTCCCTCTTTCTCTCTCTATCTAGCTGTCTCTCTCTCACACTCTTTCACACTCTATCATATTCATATTCTTTTTTTTCTTCTGTATTTTCATTAATATTTTATTGCTTAATTCCTTTTGTTATGCTGATTATGCCGACCGACGAACGGTTGAACAAATGAGGCTGAGAGCTGGAACTCTGGACCGATGAAAAAGAGAAGTTTTGTGTTTTGTGTTCATGGGAAAAACAGCAACCGATGTTGCATGATTTTCAATAATTTAACAGAGTCTTTCGAACCATACATATGTACATATATAAATGTTGGTATATAATTTCTCTTTGGCAGAGCTTTACCCCCACCATATCTCTCCACAGAGAGAGAGAGAGAGAGAGAGAGAGAGAGAGATACAAACACATTACAGAAAATGTTAATTTCAGTTTTGTCTTGGTAATTTATCATATTTTTTGTGTTTGCTGTTGTTGGTGGCTTTAAACGCTTTTAATTAAAACGAATGCGCATGTGTAACTTTCTTAAGCAGACCTCTCCTGACTCTATAGTCTAGGCTTAAGAATCAATATACAATATACAATATGTGTGTGTGAGTATGTATAGTCATGTCTATCTAGTCTCGGGTGTTTTATTTCTACTTTGAACTTGGCCGACAGCGCGTTTGTTAAATGATTGATGTGGTATTAATTTTAATAAACGCTTTTCTTGGTCCCAAGCAACAAACCCCATCAATATGCATATTATATTGAACAAGAGAGTTGGACTTGAAGTCGGTTAGCTGCTGGCTGGCTGCTGGAGTTGCTCTTTCTCCCATACAGATTGAGACTCGGACCCGTTTTGGACTTGGTTTTTATTCTGCGGTTATTTATTTACATTTTGTTTATGGTCGCACGCAGTTGCGTGGCGTCTGCACTTTGCGCTTATGGCATTTCATACATGCATATGTAGGGGGAGTGCGGGGAGAGAGAGAGAGAGAGGGAGCTGCAGCAAGTTACCTTCCAATCATTTTGCGCCTATTTGTGGCAAGCTGGTTTATGCAACATGGCACTTATTGGCCCTGGTAACTCTATTAAAATGTGTCATGCAATTGTTATAACATGCAAAACCAAATAGAGTTAGCAGCAAACAGCAAATAAACGCAAGATCTACAAAAAGTACTTAAAGGAAAAACTATCATATAGAAAATTCATTTAAAGGGAAATTCAAATAGACTTCTAGACAGTATCTTGTCTGGATTTGAAAAAAGTTAAGATATCATTTGACTTGAAACAAAAACCATTTAGATAGATATTTGTTAAAAGGCCACCCGGAATGAGTTTACCTTAGTTTCTAAGAAGTAATCTTTTGTTATTATGTTCTTTAAAGAACTATATAGGTACATTATAAACTAAACTCATTCGATTTTTAAAGAACCATTTGAACGAGTTCATATAACAAACTATTGGATATTCAAAAAGCGAATAGAGTTACGTTTTGAATTTGTGTCTTCTCACAATTCAAAGAATTATTTGAATATTGGGTAAGAAAAACAAACTAAATCGAATAGTTAGGTATGTGTTAGAATGTAGTCATTACTTACCTTTAAGTAGGTTCGATTATAAAAAAGATTATGTCTATTTAACCACGAAGATCTAACTTTAGTTTTTTCACACTCCTGGACCCTAACACTAGTTGAGAATTACAACTTTATCACTTCTTTATGTATTATTACTTAATACATATTAATCTTATTTTTTTGTATTATAAAAGTTTCTTCTCCTTACGTTTTGTTGAACTTTGGCTTAAAACTTTTAAAATATAATAAATTGAATACTACTTGATCAGTTCATTTGCCTGTCTCGAAAGAGAGACTTCATATACGATGTCTTAAACAGTTCAATCAGTTAATTCAAAATCAAATGACCAATTTAGTTAACATCTACTAAAAGTACTATTAATTTACCTATTACCTTGACTTTATATCAATTTATTGAACCGAATTAACTTTACATCGTCATATATGTATGTATATGTAGGTGGAATAAACTTAATTGTATGGCGATCTGGCAATAAATCAATCAAAAATTCATATGCATATTATTGGGTTCTCACATTAAATTCAAATCAAATGGTCACAGATCTGATATCATTTGTGGCAATATAAATGTAAAACTAAATGTGGGGTTGGACTCTGATGGGGTGTGGGGGGGCGTGTCATATATTTCCTCCCTCATATTATCATTTTATCATTCCCATGCCTACCGATTGTCAGCAGTTGTCACCTGCAACATATTTGATGTCGGGTCAAATTAGTTCTGAATAATAGAATAGAATTCAACAGTGCCAACAGCGGGAAGCTAATGAGAGACAGATACCAAAGCCTCTCGTATTTCTACCTAGAATAGTAACTAGACACACACATATACACATTTATACCTGTATACCAATTGTAAGTACGTCCAAAGTGTAAGGTGTAAAGCGCATATGCTCATTAGAAGCGCATTCAGGCCGTTCACTATGCAGCTAGGTTGCTGGCTGGTTTGCTACCAGGTAATTGCCTTGCACTCATGCATTCTAACTCATTAAAAAACACACACACACACACACACTCGCACACATACATACTAAATTCCAATTGAAATGCAAATACAACTAAATAATGTAGGAAAATATTATTAAAGAAAAACATATTCCATTTGCATTAGCATTTTTTAAACATTTTCATTTAGAAAACAGTTAACAATTTGCATAAAATATATCCAAGTACATATACATATGTCTGTACATACGTACTTAGTAAGTATTTCAACACGTGTTGCCATTTACGACATGTAAACCTTTAATATTCATTGGAAAGTTTAAGACAACTAACTTGTTCCACCGACTAACCTGTCTAGCTTGATGAAGTGATGAGGATTTAAGTGAACTAAAGAATGAAACTGTTGAATAATAATTAATAAGTCTGAGGAATGGATTAATTCTAAAACCATTTTCATGTTATGAAGTTGAAATAACTAAAACAATGAATGAAATATAGGAAAAAAACTTAATAACAGAGTTTCTAGCAATGTCTGTTGATCAGCGGAAATTTTGAAATCTCCAGTTCTCCACCATCAATCTTGGCCCTTTTAAGTCAATCATTTAGATTAAGTTACAAACTAGATTAAGTTAGAACCTTCTCGAAATAGATAACAATCCCAAAAGCATAAGCAAAATTATATTAAACAGCTGCAACTTTTTGATAAAACCACACTAAGCTACATAAATGTGATATAAATAAAGCTATAATTATTTAAACAAAATCGATATGTAGTCAAAACGATGAGAAAATCAACTTCACCAGATTAAATTTAAAGAAGTACCAACAAAAAAAAAAACAAAGAACTTGTAATTTTGAAAGTGACTTAAATCCATAGTTAAGTTCTGTGAAAATTACGTGCATTGGCTTATTCGCTTTGAATATAAGATTAAATCTTTAACTGAGTGGGATATTTGGTAAGAAAATATCCAATTCATTTTGAAAGAGAAATTTTTGTGGTAATAAAAACCGTGTTGATTAGTGTAAAGGCCTTGTATTACATTTAGGAGGTATTTAACCAACTATCACACCTTGTTTTTTTTTCTTGTTTAACCCTTTTTCCATTTATGTTGATCGCATCCCGCATTTGGCCAAAATTAAACACAAAACGCAGCTGCCATATTGGCATTTCATTTTTTTTTTTAGGAGCCAATTTTACCATTTAGTTGGTTATTTGGCCAAGAGTGTAAAACCGATGATTGCATAAGCAACAATATAGATACATACATATATATAACTTGTTATAAATTTTGTTGACACGAAGTCAAAGCGTTTTGTGGGGAGCGTTGATTTGAATGCAAGTTCATGAGTTAATCAATTTTAATGCATTGGCAGCAGCCAGGCAATGGCCAAGACAACGGCAAAGGCAACTGGCAACTGGCAACTGGCAACTGGCTAAGTCTGGGCACGTCTACACATCGATCGATCGAAGTGATCGCAGCGATTGAAGCGATCCAGCGAAACGATCGACTGGTGATCAGTTTTCCTTAACCCCCTAAACTACACCACCCGCCCCGCCGCTAACCATCGCACTTTCCTCCTTCGACCCCCTTGAAGCAATCAATCCACAGCCTTGTCTCGCCATAGAGTAGACTGACTTTGCGAATTATTTGATCGTGTTGTAAAGTTTTTCATGTTGTTGTTGTGGTTGTTGGTGACGGCAATGGCGATGGCGACGTGCCTTATATGGCAACTGGCAATTCTATCCCTATCTCACTCTCTCGCTCTCTGTCTATCTTATGGTTGAACATTATTTATTTATATGTATTTTTTATAAAGCGTTGTATAACTTGATAAAAACCCAGCAACAATAACACAACAAGAGCCAAGCTTCAAGATTGGGTTACGTTTAAAACAAAAAAATAATAATAATAATAACAAAAACAAAAAAAAAAACCTTCCAAAGCCGAAAATTTAGTTTGACTAGACCGCACTCTCTATTCCCTCATAAAACTATATACATTTCTTTTAAATACTTTAAACAACTTTGTATACAACAAAAAACTATTTGTCTCTATTTAAATGAAATTTGAAAGAATTTAGTTCTTAATGATGGAAGTAATTAGAATGATACGAAAGGATATTAAAAGGATATACAAATCGAGTCAAAATAACTTGAACAGCGTAAAATAGTTCAAATTAGAAATGGTTTCTTCACACGATCTTTCTAATGGGCTATACTCGATTCTGAGGAGTTGTTTTGGCTTACACTTCTAGGAGATTTCGAAAGTGAAGATTAGAAAATTAGTGTTATTTTAGGTTTATTAATTTGAAATGAAGTGACTAAAATTATTGAAGAAAACTCATAAAACCTATAAAGGTAAAAATTGTTAACAAGAAACCTGATAGAGTAATGAAGTTTTTAGCAAATGAATAAAGGGGATTTTAAGAGGACTAAATGCCGCATATCAAAAGGGTATAAACTGCATATACCCCTCTACACGTCAGGGTAGAGAAGTAAAACGAACAAAACAAAAGAGTTTTGTGCGCTTGCAGAATGAAATGATTTATGGTCTGAATTACAGATAATTGTGATAATCATACCGAAAAGACCCAAAGCTCAGACTCCGGTTCAGTCGCAGTTTGCAGTTCGCATTTGCAGATATTTTGTGTATACACTTTTTGTTTTTGTTCTTCTTTTTGGTGTCTGAAATCGATATAAAAATCAAGTAAAAGAGCCTATATCGAAATGTGTGAGAGAAAGGGAGCGAAAAAGAAGGAAATCATATTAGTTTTTTGGGCAACTAAGATGCGTGCTTGAAATCCATAAAAGTTGAGTTATTAAAGGGCTATAGATCGAGGTTGAATTTTATTTCATTTCAAGGACAAAATGCTTTAACCGGACTGTTAGTTAACAGTTATAAATATTGTTTATACAAATTATTTAAACGATTCCATGGAAGTATTTAGTTGGCATTGGGAATTAGTCTTTATGCAATTCAGTTCGATTTGCTTTGAGATAATACATATTTAACTAATTAAAATTAGAAAAAAGGTAACCTAATCAAACAGTTTTTCCTTCTATCTATGTATCTATTAAGAATACAATATATGTTTGGCGCACAAAATTAAGGATGAGATACTTAAGCAAAATATAGAAATATTTTAAGATAATTGCACTTTGAGATGTCTGAAGATATGATAAACTTCCAAATTCCAAAAGGAAATTTCTAATCGATTTAAGTTGCAATTTTTTTTCTACATTCCCAGAGGTTTTTTTTGTGCGGGAAAATGTTGTTTATGCAAAATCATCTTGGGCATTAGTTAAGATTAAGGAACACACACACACACACACACAGAAAGGTGTGTAATAAAAGGTGGCTCTAAGTGGAAAAAATGTTTGCTCATTTTTGAAAATAATAGCAAGGCCAAAAATTATGTTGAAAGAGGGCGAAATTGTGAACAAGGGACACAAAATGTATAGATCATAATGGAACAATAGATTGTATATATACACATGTATATACATACATATGTAGATGGATGCTCTCAATTCTATGTATCTGTAAGATTCAGTTTGTTTTCGTTACGGCTATTTAGTGCTTTGGCTTTGGCTACGGTTTTCTTCGGCTTTAACGTGAACAAAGTGTGGGCTAAAGCGCCTCGGTTTATTTGCTTAGGCGGCTTAACGAGTGGAAGAACAACAGAGAAAAGAAAAGAAAAAGAACAGAAAACAAATGTGCCTAAATGTGGGATGCCGTTGTCCTATGTCTTCTAAAGGCTCTCTGACAGTTTTTGCCACTCAGTGAGAGAAGAGCAATTGTTTTGTGTGAGTGTTTATGTGAATTTGGATTTATTTGATGTGGCTCCTCTGGTCTGTCCTTCTTTGCATTTCATGGTTCTTTCTGTTTTTTTTTTTTTCGTTTTATGTGGTCGTATATCTTACAAGTGTTGAAGTGTGCCTGACTGACTGACTGACTGACTAACTCGTCTCTCCTCTATGTCTCTCTTTTGCTATCTTTCTCACTCTAGTTCCCATGTCTATGTGTGAAGAAGGGATAGATGTGATTTAGGACCCATGGGGGAAGAGGGAGGCAGTGGGGCTACGTAGGAAGTATGCAAGTTCTTTAGACAGGAAGCCGTAAAAGTTTTCAACTCTTTTAATTGCACCAAAGTTTTTATATGCCCACAGATTTTTCTTTGGACTGCAAAAAAAAAATCAGAAAATATTTCACAAAATGTTCGTAAAGACAACACAACTTATATATATATATATACATATACAAACTAACATATATCATCTGTCATGTCAATATGTGAAAAGTGTTGAATGATTTATTAAGAGGAAAATGCTTAGAATAAAATTTGAAATATTTAATGTTGCCATTTTCTTACCTTCTTTTCTATAAATATAAATTCTTAAAAATTGTTCGTAAATCAAAATGTAGAATTTTTTAAAAAAATGTTTAATGGTTCTTTCCATAAAAGTAAATTAGCTTGGATAAGTCTGAGCCAAACGGAGTCATCAGGCATTTATTTTACTTAACATTACTTGTACTTGTTTTAAGTAGTTGGATTAGTAGTCTTCCGCCTTTTGATATTTTCTTTACCTCTCTAAGCCCTGTGGCCGTATTTAAGCTTTGGGTTAAGCAAATTACTGCAGGGGAAAACACACAAAAAATCGCTTAAGGTGCATTGGTAATAAAATCAGCGACATAGTAGAAGGAAAGATCGAGTGACAGAGAGTTGTTCATAGTCTAGCCTCTTTTAACCATTTGCATATGACTAGAGGGGAAAGGGAGGAGATGTCATGTGATGTGGGTAGGAGGGGGCTTGTGTTAAACATTAAATGAAGTCGTTAAAATCATTTAATGATGCACTCGTTAGTCACTCGCTTGTTGACAAGTGAAGCGATGCGCTGATGCATTGCATTCTAGCGAGGCGAGAGCCAAAGTCATGTGGCATGACATTCATTCCATATGTCGTCGGTGTCGATCTGTGTTGCTGCTGCTGGTGTCACTTCGTGTCGGCAAACTGTAAAAGAGACCATTCAAAAAGGATGTTTGATGGCATGCTAAATTGACAAATGCATGCAAAACAAAAAAGAAAAAAAAGGGCTGTTGGCTGCCGCTTCTGTTTTGGAATACGCATTTCGCCTCATTATTCATAGTCCAAGTAGTTAAAAATTGCATGAAATGTGAAATTTGCAACAAGTGCCAACAAGTGTTGTCGGGTGGGGGTAAAAATGGGTGGGGCTCAAAACGTAAAGGCCATGCCATAAGGTCAAATTGTTAGGAATTATTATCAATGACCACCAAAAAGGACAGCAGCAATATTGCACGCCAGCAACATGGCACGGCAGCAACATTGAAGCCATGCTGGGTCTATAAGCGTTTCGTGCTTCAAAAGCGCGCGCGACACACACACTAACACACAGAGGGAGAGGTAGAGATATATATATATATATATAGAGAGAGAGAGAGAGAGAGAGAGAGAGAGAGACAGAGAGACACACAGCAAAACATTGTTGCTGTTGTTAAGGCCGCCGCTGTTGCCGTTGCCGTTGCCGCCAGCAGCTACATCGAGTTGCAAGTTGCTGCTATGTTGCCATGTTGCCTGCTTAAGATGTATCTGCTGTGATTACCACCAGGCGAGCGTGTACTTAAGCATTTTATATGCTTTTTTTATGCCATGATGTTGTCCTTGTGCAAGAGTCGACTTGACTCGACTCCACTCGAGATGGCTTGACTTGACTTTAGTTGAATCGCGTCGCGTCGCGTCGCGTCTTGGGGCTCTCGATTCCAAAATTGGGTTTATAACTTTTCGCCAAGGCGCGCGTTGAAATGGCGTTGATGATGTTCATGTTTCATGTTTGTGGCTTGATGAAGCGCAACGATTATCCCAACAGCAAACGGCCACAAAACAACAGCAACAACAGCAACAACAGCAACAGCAACAACACTGAAAAATATGCCACAAATTGATTGATTTGCCACGGCACGAAGTAAGACGGTTGTTGCTGTTGCACTGAGGCTGCGCAAAACTCGTTTCAATTTCAATTTCATTTTTAAAGCCTTTTTTTGTTTTTGTTGTGTGTTTTTTTCTCTCGATTTTATACTTACCTCTTGTTTTTTATTTCGCCGTCTTGAAGTGGGCGTTTTTGGCGTTTCAAAAATCTATCTGTGGCGACAAAATATGCAAGAAAAAAATAAGAAAAAAAAAAAAAACAGAAAATGAAAATTGTGCTACGCCTACTTGAGCTGCAAAAGTATTTCCCAGTTTTTATTCAAGACTTTTGTTGTTGCTGCTGCATTTTCATTGCGGAACTGCCACACAACAATTTCCCAATTGAAATGTGTATGCGAAAATTGTGTTCACCAAGTTGCAGTTGCCGAGTTGCCTATTTGACAAATAAGTTGCATGCAAATGGCAAACCAGCAGCAATTGCCACTGCAGCAGCAGCAACAGTCGATGAACAGCAGCAATTTGTATGCAATGCAATTGAATTCCAAGACAAATCCAACTAAATTTCGCCTAGCTCTCTCTCTTTTCCACTTACTCACTTCACTTTTTTGAGTGTTCTTTGTTTCTCAATGGCAAAACTTTAGTTTCATTGATGAAAATCAGCACCAGCAGCCGCATTTGACCTTTGACCAATTTGGTTATTTGTCAAGAGTGAGCGAAGACGCAACAACTTGACAGACCGCCCATTTTACGCCTCTATTTCATCTACTCCTCGCATTGCCAGCTACATACATTCTTGTCGTTTAAAATCAAACAGAATGGCAACTTCTCCAGCACAGTGGTTCAAACTTAGAGTAAAATGCAATTTATATTTATGGAGAATTCATTTTATTTTTTTTATGGAGAATTCAATTCCCTTTCTTAGAAGTCTAAAATTATTTAATGACTCAATTTAAAGCAATTAAAACTCAAATCAAATCAAAATTAAAGTACGAAAAACTAGGCGGCTTAAATTTCTGACCTCCACAGTGCTTCTCAGGCTGTATGTTGGTGAATTATGTCTCAATCTTATTCTATCTTATAGGAATAAATGGTATTTTCGATGTCCTTCGGAGGTAATTTTCAAGAGCTATAACAATTGGATTAATTTTGGAATGAAACAATGACAAATTTGTTAAGATCAAAATGCAATTAGTTTTGAAGTGAAATAAAACGAGAAAAAAAAAACAAGAAAATATTTCAAATAAATTTATAGACAGTTTTAACTGGTTTTTGTTTTTTTTTTTTTTTTTTTTGTGGTGGTTAATCAAATTTGTGCGGTTTTGGTTACGATTCGGTTCGGTTCCCACATTCGTCAGAGTTGCTTGGGCCAAGTGAAAATGCCTCTTAGAAAGCTGAGAAAATGGCCCTGAGGGACTGAACTGACTTTAAACGTTTTGTAGCCAGTTGAAAATTGTGGGTAATTTTCGGTGGTCTCCTCCCGAACCGTCAAGCTGAGGCAAACCGACACCATGGCCGCCTCCGCTCTTCTGCTTACATTAGCGTTAGCGTGTGTGCAGGTTGTAATTTTCTACTTTGCGCCCAAAAAAAAAAAAAAAAAATAAAAATCAACCACAACATAAAGAAGTGAGACAAAGATAGCGAGAGAGAGAGAGAGAGAGAAAGGGTAAGAAAGAAAAATCCAATAGAAAAGCCAAGTCTGATCACTCACGATCATTATCGAGACGGGACAAGGCTTATAATTATGGCAGAACTTGTTAACTGTTCATAAAAAATAACAAAAATCACAACAACAATAAGATGAAACATTATCAAATGTTTAGCATTGGTGTAATGAAATGATCTATACACGAATTGTTGCCATTGTGTTTGTACATTTCGTGTTCGAAATTCAATCAGAGAAGCAATCATTGCCGGCGCCTTTTTATTACTTGTTTTGCACTTTCTGCAACTCTTTCCCCCTACCAGTTACCCAGTACCCCCCCTCTCTTTCTCTTTCTGACTGGGCTATCAACTATTCCAAATGATGGCTAAAACTACCACAAAACCATCTAATCCGTGTTGTCTATCGCGCTTTTATTATTATTGTTTTGTTTTTGTTTGTTGGTTAATTAGCCATTTAATGCTCAACAGCAACAAGCATCTTTTTTGTGATTTATTGAGTCATTAAATAATAATCATAATTTTTGCTTGTTTAGTAGCGTTTTTCAGTGATAAATTTGCTGTTGATTATGCCGTGTGGATTTCAGACTTGAATAACACGTATCGGACATATGGACAGTACAAAAAACAAACGCACAAATCTCTTTAGGGGACAGCAGCACTGTTTGGTTGATGGACAATCGATTAAAAACGATCGATAGGGCCGATTGGTTTCAAGAATTCTCAAGCTTCCGTAAACGAATCGTGAATTGAGTATTGAATAAAGTAAACCATTACGAAAATACAGTTAAACATTAGACGAAGTTATTAAAATCGATATATTTATGTATATAATCCGTTTATAGATTTCGTAAACAAATACACACTTTTATGAATAGTGTTGAATATTCTACATCGCGAGAGAGATGAAACTCCTGTCGCAATGTTACGTCGCTTTACGCTTAAACCAGTTGCGAATCATAAGCTAATTATGTGCTGAACGAAAGAAATTTCACAGCAATTCGTTGCCCAATTATGACATTCAAAGGTAATCGAGACTAAAATTAATCATACATATAAATTTGTATGATGGCAAGTCTTTGAACTATTTGCTTGCCTTGATCTTAGAACTGTTGACTATTTGCCCCCATCCATTTTACTATTGGGCACTATGAAAAATAGTTATTTATCACAACTTTGGTTTTTGATCTCTGTTAGGTTTTACACCTTTTATTTTTGGGGGTAGAGAATATTATTGAAATATATAAATTTGTAGTTAAGCCAAATCAATTTATCAAATGAGAGACTCCATCATCTTTTGATAGCCCCAAGTTGGTTTTTCTTTCTAAATACAAAACAAAAAAGAAACAAAAAAATTATGAAATTATAAAGTCTAGACTCACTGAAATCGATAGACACGCTATCCATATGCAGATATATTCACATCTATATGTGCTTACTAATGGGTCATTAATCAAAGTCAACCCTACGGGTGCAATCTTCATTTTAGTAGTAGGCTTTGTGTCAACGTTTTCTTAACTTTATTTCATTCTAGCTAAAACAACACACACACACTTACACAATCAGATAGACAGCGATGGAGAGAGAGAGAGAGAGAGAGAGAGAGAGAGAGAGAGAAACAGAAGAAGAGCACAATAAAGAAATCAATAAGTCAAATTGCCAACTTTACGCTCTGGCCATTTCATTATTTATTATTAAACGAATTGGTGCAACCTTAACTGCCAAGGCAATTGGCTACTGGTGTTCTCGTATTCGCATTCGTATTCCCCATTCACAATCACATTTGCATTCGTATTCGCATTCGCATTTGTATTCGCATTCATGTTCATTCGTTTACCATCAAAAAGCCACTGCCAACTGGCAACTGCCAACTCGAAATGAATATGCAAAAGAGGCAACCGCAAGTGGCAGAGTCAACACGGCACAGTAGGATAACTTTAAAGAAAGGGTTACGACGATGACGACGACGGGAATGGGCGGTTAGCTTAGGTCGAACAAAACCGGCAGCATTTTGGGAGTTGGAGCCCAGACAGCTGGACAAGCCCTTTTCACAGCGGGGACACAGCAGCAGCAGCCAGATTTAGAGTCCAAGCCCGAGTCCCCAGTCTCAGTTGGAGTTAAACTAAAAAGAAGACAAAAAAAAAGGGTGGCCCAAACCCCCAGCCCCAAAACTTCATGGTCTCTTTTATATGGCTAATTTAAATGAGCTACAAACAAGAAGAACAGGCATATATTATGTGTGTATGTATATCTGACCGAAGTATATATACTCTTTCTATTATTTTGAGGAGTTTTTGTTTTGGCCTAAGCAAGATCTTGGAAATCATAACGCTGTTTCCATTATTATTTAAATATATTGAAATTTTATCGTTAGCAATGTGTTTCATTGTTCATGTAAATATACATATACATATAGGTCATTTTTGTTGATTTGGCTCAGATTAACCGATATATCAACATATATACATATAATGGCCATGTAAGGGTATCCAAATGCGGTGTTTTAGATTGATTTTGGAAATGGGTCTTTGCAATTTATTAGTCTCTACCCCTTTGGCTTTTATTTTATTTTCTCTGTCTCAGACACACACACACACACACACGCAGAGACTTTCTGGCTGTCTCTTTCTCTCATTGTGTCTATCGCATTCGCACAACCCAGTTGCTATGTAGTGTGTTGATTTGCATATCCAATTATAAACACATTCTGAATGAAAAGAAGATTTCTCGGCATTTTGGGGCACTTTGTTGGCTGCTGCTGCTGCTGTCTGCCTCTTTTGTTTAACACAAATTGTCGCACTTTAGCAGCCCAACAAGAAAGACAGAGAACAGGACAACAGCAAAATGACCGACAGACCGACAGTAACAGAAAAGAAGCCAAGATATAATATATGTACCTATGTATATTGGTAGGGAGTACTTATTTATATGCCATTGACACGATATGCATTTCTGCTTATTTGCTTTGCAAAACTGACCGCGTCTCTGTAACACGAAATAAAATCTGATTTCATATATAACCCAACATTGGTAAAGTCACGCAAACTGTTTCAAATTGGAAATCGTCAAAGTGCCTATATGTTTTGTATGTATGTTTGTATTTGCTAAATGGGTATTAGGTTTGTACATGATAAAAAGGCATTAAGCACACAGTGAAATACATAAACATTCCCACCTCCATCAGGTGTGCATTATGATGGTCGACAGCAAATTTAGTCCAAATTTTGCAGCAGTAATAAAACAAAAATATACAATAAATATATATAAAGAGTTTTATAAACACTTTTCAATTGCGTTCATTTCATTTTTATCCGCGAGTACTTAAAGTTAGAGCCATTTAGGATGCTATCAAAGTTAAGTACCAGAAATTGCTTTTAACTGAAACTAATAGTAAATGAAGTACCAGATAAGCAACAAATGAGCCCTTCAACGGATTTTCAGCTCTTCAATGAAGGCCAAACTCAAATTTGAAATTGCCTTTGGTAAAGACTTAACTTAAAAATGATATTTGGGTATATGAATAATTGTTATAAAAGAATTTAAGATTTCTCAACTATCAAAAGAAATATTCTATTATATGATTTTCATTTTTATGGCAATTTCCTAATGAAATGCCTTTTTTAAATTGAACAATTGTTTATTAAATTTATAAATTGTTTACATTTGAAGATATCAAACGTAGGGCAACTGTACTTGCACCCTCTTTAAATGCAATTTTTGTCAACTATTCAACTAAATGCTGTTAAATGCTTTAAATGGCCCAGTAGGAGACTAAGGTCAAGGGGCAAGGCCGCAAAGAGAAAGAGAGAGTGAGAGAGAAAGAGAGAGAGAGACAACCCAAAAAAAGAAAAAAAATAATAATAACTGAATGAAACGAAGAGGAAACTGCCACATGGCTGGGCCATTTGATGGATGAGGGATCGTTCGTACTGTGACCGAGTAGACTGTGGGATGGATGCTGTGAGAATGAAAATGCTAATAGAAATAGTTTGTATTACCTTCTCGATCCCCTTTTTCAGAATTTACCCCATGTTGAGATCTCGCGCGCCAGCCAAATGTGCAATTTTTGTAACAAATTAGCAAACACAAAAAGATTGAATGTGTGTGAGAGAGAGAGAGAGCGGGCATCAGGGTGATTATCGCTGCTGGAATGGAAATGGCCTGTCATATAGAGTAGAGTAGAATATGTGAGTGTGTGTGTGCATGTGTGCGTGTGTTTGAGCAAATCCCTAGTGCTCATCCGTTAAATCCTTTAATGCATCTCAGCGCCTATGCGCCATTTTGGTTAGCCTTCGCATTCGCACTAACTCTCTGCTCTAAATCTCAGTTGTAATGAGCAGATCTACTCTCTGTTCTATTCTCTGCTCTCAACGAAATCCCTAAAACACACAGTGATCCTCTTTTGTGTGCGCTAGAAAACACTTGACCAGAATAGCATTGAATAGAGAACAGACAATGCAATAGCGAACACACAATGGAACAGATATGTCTTAAATAAACAAACTGCCACTTGATTTTAGTATGCCAAAAACTAGCCAAAACCTGGCCTAAAACAACACTCACAACACCATGAATTCCGACAAAACGGTGAATTGCCAAAACCAAAACCAGAAAATCGGCAAAAAAATATAGAGAAAAACTAAACCACAAGTGAAATGGAAATATATCATTTAAGCATTTTACAACATCGACTTGACAATACCCTGGCAAGTTTAGTAAGAGTAGAAGAGCTCACATTTACAGTTATACATACATATATGCCAAAATTGCTGATTGAGATTGGGAATATACTTGAAGGTTTTTTTTCACTTACGACCAGTTTCAATATGCCCTTTAAAGTCAATTAACATTTTTAGGGGGTATAGCAGAAGCCGTTAACCGTTTTTTCATAGGACACAAATTTCGCCGTTTGGTGAATGCGCAGATACACTTAAAAGCTAGTTTCCTGTCACGCCCACTGCGCCACATATGTATGAACATACATGTGTGTGTATGTGTTTGTTTTTTGGAGCTGGACTCCACCGCCTCGTCGCCGATTTTGTTATCATTAAAACCACGCGAAAAGTGTTCTAATTGCAAAACTTTTGCCATGTTGTTGGTGTTGCCGTTGCCGCGTGTTTGTGGTAATTGCAAATTGCAGTGGCATGCAGCTGTAGCCACCATACCCGCCACCACTTTACTCCACTCCACTCCACTCTACTTCACTTCACTTTACTTCAGTTCACTCGACTCCAGTTTAACTGAATGAAAGGAAACAGCCTGGCCAATCGCCGGGGAATAGCTGGCTAACTCTTTTGAACAGGCGGCGGGGCTTTTAATTAAAAGTGACGAGTGTTTAATAAGTGGTGGAATAGTGCAATCCTACCCTCTCCCCCCCCCACCACACACACACAATATCCCCCCTCCAACCAAGCCATATCCTTGTTGTGGCAACATGCAAATTCAATGTGTTTTTGGAGTTGTGGTATGAATTATTATGGCATTCAATATACGGCTAAATGTGAGTCACAAAAATTGACAAGAAATTAATTTCATAAATGCTTTGATTCGTGATATAATAAAAAAAAAAAACTAATTCATTCAATTTTTTAAGTGAAAAGAGAGATAGATAGAGCAAAAGAAGGAAAAGATAGCTAATATATAGTCATTTCCTAGCTTAATTTGTATTTCTACCTTTCTCTTTTTTTTTATAGAACGTTGAAACTCAAGATAAATGAAACTTTCCTTTCTGAAAAATGTTGATTTTTTAAAACTGTCCAATGCGAATAGAATTTCATGTGTCTTAGAGATTGAAAAGTCGATTCAGGAAATTCATTGTATATCACATGGTGTTAAGTTTCGTTTTGATCTCATTCGATCAATGAGTTATGATACAAGATAGTTTACCCCAATTGTCCATTTATGATCTACCTCATATGTGGATCTAGGACTGTGAAATGAAGCAGTTTTGCCCCATAAAGTATGCAATAGGCGGGAAAGTGTTCATTATTTGCAACAAATTTATAAATTTTCATATGACTAATAACTTAAAAACTGTCTGCAAGCAATACAGAATACATCAAAACTTTTTCTTCGAATTCTTGGATTACTTATTGCATACTTTTGGGAGCAAATTTCCATCGTTTCCTCTCTCTAGATAGATATGTCTTCTGTATCCGCTAAGTATTGTAAAATGATATTCCAACAAAACTATTTATATGAAATTGAGTTAGTGAAAACGACAAAAAAGACAATTGATAGATGACTAATTAAGTGCAAGGGAATGTAAATTAATTGAAATTCAATTTGATTAAATTGATGTAAGGTAAATTGGAATATTCATTACTTGAATGAAGAACTCGTTTAGTTGCGCCAAGAGACACAGAGAGCGAGAGAGAGAGAGAAAAAAAACATAAAAATCAATCAATTGCCCCACCAATAAATATCAATATCAACTTGCCTTTCAATCAAACTCATTATGCTAATGAAGACACACAGCTGCACACGCCTACACATAGACTTATACACACACACACACACACACACACACAAACACACAATTGCAGTTGTATACTTTACCCCCTTCAACCATTAACTCCCCTTGTCAGAGTTACTAAGTAAGTAAGTGACTTGACTTGACGGAACTCAAAACTTAACTCAATTCGACTCGACTCGACTTGACCAACTTGTCGAGTTGTGGTTGTTGTGGCCAAAAAGACCAAAGACCCTGTCTTTCCACCTTCTACTTCTCTTTTGGCCTGTCTGTCTCCCTATTGCTATTCTCTTTCTCCTCCTCCTCCTCCTCCATCTTTTACTCCGCACCCCTTTAGCACATATATACCTGAGCATGATCATGATCACGATGAACATCGACAGCTTGCGGCGACGTTTAAATTTGTTCATACTATAAACAAAATGAGCTAAAGATTCTATCTGTTCGTGTAAATATTTGTTAAAATTAAGCTTTCAACTGAAAAGCCTCAAAAATGTAAAAGAGAAACAACAATTTTGTTTTCTCTCAATTCATTTAAGTCGTATCGATTTGTTTTCAACTTTGCAAATTTTGTGTGGCATCTGATTGATTTGTTTTTGGAGAGAGCTCACAACTTCAATATGTTTGGTAGATGTATATAGTTATTTGTTAGATCAAATGTGATATAACATTAGTGTGTTAGAAATCCTTTGAACGATTTATTATCTTTAAATTTCAATAAAGTTCAAAGCTTAAGTTATTACAACAATTAAAAGTGACTTGTGGGCTTTGGCTCATTGAAAGAGCATTTTATATTCGTTTCAAAAAGTTGTTTTATAATATTCATATTACCATATGTTTTTTGTGTTTTTTTTTTTATTGTATGTGTGTGTGTTAACTTTGTTTGCATTTTTAATGTGGTGTTTTTTGTTGTATAGTATTTAGCTTGAGGCAAATGTTTTTGTCTTTAGTTTGTCGTGTGTGTTGGGCTTGGATAATGTTTTATTTTGTTGTTGTTGTTGTTGATGTTTTAGTTATTTTTGTAATATTTTCTCAAATTAGCCCGCAGACATTGTGGGACATGCAAACTTTCCGTTTTTAAGTTAACTCTTTTGAGTGACGGTCGTCAGTCAGTTAGTCAGTTAGCCATCAGTCGACAGTAGCCAACACCATGGCTACGAGAGTTTGCACACATAATTCAATTAATTTGATTTAATTGCCGCAATGAAAGCGGCCCATAAATGCATAAATTATATTTTCTAAGTGAACTCAGTTCTGACGCCAGGTGGTGGCAAAATTCAACACACAAAAATCAAAGTTCTCGGTAACTCGTAACGTTTTTCACATTTTCAAATGGCATTCCACCATTTTACAACAACCCTTTTGCAATTTTCATTCACAGAGGGGTTAAAATCCATAGATGAAACTGTGTAAGGTGAGAGACAGAGACAGAAATGAGTTGCCCTGCCTTCAACCACATTGGCAAATGGCCTAATGACGTTGTGAATTTGTGGTTGTTGCTGTTGTTGTTGTTGTTGGGTGTACAGTGTTGCCTGTCAACGTGTCTTGAAAGTTGTGAGTATTTTTTGTTTTTATGAAGTTTTAAGCAGGTACTAAGTGTAATGGCAGTTTAACACGTCAACGGGAATAAATTTGACAGGAATAAAGAACTTATAGGGTCAGGGGTAAACAGACTAAGTAATACTAAGTCAAAAGGGTGAAAGTGAAGTTACGTAATGGAAGTGTTTTTGCACAAAACTCATCAATCTGAAGCAAATGAATCAGAGACCTTTAATTTTTTACCCCAAATCACCCTAGCCCTAGCTTTAAGGCACAAATGAGACTTTTGTTTTAGATAAGCAATTAAAAAATGAATTCGAAATTAGAAATTAAAGAAATTTTTTTCAAGCCTTTAGATTTAACTCGAAACCTCCACCAGATCATCTCTCTGTCTTTCCTTCACAGTCAAGGGGTTTGTGGAAGACTAATCAACCCCAATTATAGCCAAAAGCAGGGAATCAGAGACCAGGCACCAGGCCAAGCACTTACCAAAGTTCGAGTTCAAATTAATTGCAATATGAGGCACATTAAATGTGACCCGTTTTTGTTTTTTGGTTCCAACTCACATTTGTGGGGTCGAAACGAATCTTTCGAGGGTTGGCCTAATAAACTGCTTACCATAGAAAATGTCATGTGGTCCTAATGAGCGGTCAGTTAATCATGATATTTTAGACCAGACCATAAGGACTTGGCCATGGAACAGTACAAAGTGGGCGTGAGTGTCTGCTTTTGATACTGTGTATCTAATTGAAGTTGAAAATTGTGACTCTGGTTGCGTTTTAAGCATTTTATAAATTAAAACCATAAATACATAAATTTGATATCTTGTGTACGGTTTGCTTTTGATTTTTGCTTCCATTTTTGTGTTGTTGCCATTACACATTAAAGACACATTTAATGCACTTCATCAATTTGGTTTTGGCTTCTTCAATCTTATATACTTAGTCGTAATTATGTTTCGAGTCCTCACATGGCAAGGCATAACTTGGGCATACTGGAATATTTTGGTGGTTCTTTTACGTTTTAGGAGTTGAAATGATCCTGACCTTGATCTTTATAATATCTATATAATCATATTCCTAGCTCAGTTTCAAATAGTCCATAATTGGTAATAGTTAAAAGCTAACACAAAAAAAATTGAATGTAAAATGTTGGACGTAATACAGAGTCTATCTTTCGTCGATCAATTGATGGGTTTTATTTTTTTTTGCAGATTTCGCAAAAATAATAAATAATACAAGGAAAAAAAAACAGAGAGTCTCTGCAGATAAGGCTGAAAGAACAGAAGAAAAGGAGAGAAAGAGAATATATATGTATGTATATATAAAAATTATGATGAAAAAGTCTGGAGCTTTGGAAACTTCATTAATTTTTGCCTCTGCTGTTGATGCTTCTTCATTTTGTTCTTAATTTTTTTTTTTGAGCGTCATTGTTAATGAGTTTTCGTGTATGGCTTACTTATAAGAACGCAGGAGGAGAAAAGGGAACTTCAATCTCAGCCCAATGGACCAGTTCCAAGGAACTCTGTCCCTAAGACAAAGTTGGTTAAACAAAAAAAAAAAAAAATTAAAACGACCAAGACAGAGACCTGGCTACTTAATATTGCAGCTCTCTTTCTGTCTCTGTCTGGCTGTATCTTTTGCTCTTTCGCTCAGTGAGCGGTGATTCTTTTTAAATTTTTAATAAACTTCTGGTCGAAACAAACTCCTTTCGCCTTTGGGTCCTCTCTCTCTCGGTGTGGTTCCCACGCTGCTTTTAATTTCTGAAACTCTCAGGCAAACGAACAAAAATCAAAGCCATTAGTTTACACTTTACATGCTAATGGAAGGATGAGGATGAGGACGAAGTGGCATCCTTCCAGTCTTTGCCACATTGCCTTAAGGCTCTGGCTCTGTCTCTGGATCTGACTCTGGCTTTGACTCTGACTCTCTTTATGCTCTTTGCCTCTGCCGGCTTCTGGACAACCAATGAACTTTTTTAATTGCCTATGAAAATTGCGCCTGAGTCTCAGCGTATTTGGGTAGCCTTCATCGTTCATTCTGCATCTTCCACACAAATTCCGCTCCCGTTTCAGCTCCCACTCCCCCATTCTGAACTCCAATTCCAACTTTGACTCCTACTTGCTGCTGCCTCATCTTTGGAGTTTAGTTTTGTCTGGCATTTCGCGCCGTTTGGCGTAATTTAAAAGTTTCTTTTCGTTTTTCTTTTTTTTTTTTTGGTCTTTTCTTGGTTTTTGTTTTTATTTGCACTCTGGCGCCGGAGTTTTAAAAGTTGCAGTAAAACTTTTTGTTGGAACATTTGACGGGTTTTTTGGTACACTGATTGGATGGATGCTGATGCTGATGCTGATGATGATGATGGAATGAAAGAAACCCAAATGCAAGTCGGTGCTTTTTGTGGCTTTCATACACTGTGATACAAAGTTCTTGCCATATGCGGATTAGCAAACGAAAAATTGAAAGTAAAGGCATGGTTTATGGCCCTATGAATTGAAGGATTTTGCAACTTACCTATCATAAATATTCCTAGCACCCGTGAAAACGTCATTTCGAGAAAGAGTTAAGTGAGAGTTACGACACTCTATCCTACCCTGATCTCTTGTTACAGTTTGAACTCTATAAAAATCGATTCGAATGTTTTGGGGAGGGGGCAAAAATTAGTTCTCTTTTGGGGTGCCCCATTTTAGCCTAATTAAAACGGTTCGAAATGACATTGCGGCATAGAACAAAGGTAGCAAAACCGACAAAAGACGACACGCGAGCTAAACAAATTTGGTCAACTCAGCGGGGAGGTGGAATTACGATGGACTACTACTACTACCTCAATGTCTTTAGGCCAAGATGCTGGCTGATGTCGAGTTGGGTTGCACAGCAGGCGCTATCAGCGAATGGCGCTGTAGGTTCAGCACCTTTTTTTGTTTGTTGATTTCTTTCCTTCCTCCATCTACAGTTTTCGGGTTTCTCTCCTCTCTCTCTCTCTCTATCATTCTCGTAGGCATTGGAGGCAACAAGTTGTTCACTTCAATCAGAGGCGGTGTCATAATTTTCACAGCAGGTGTCGTTGCTAATGATTTACAATGAGACAAAAGTGGAAAACAAGAAAGAAGAGTGTGTGCATCACCTTCTCGATGGAGATGAAGTGGAGGATGCAACAAAGTGCAGTGTCTCTCCCGCTCTTACTCCCTCACAGTCTTTCTTTCTCTCTCTCTGTGTCTGTCGGCAAACAACAATAAAACGTGAAAAATCTAAATTCGTTGTGGCAGACGATGTCGGCTTTAAGTCTATATGCTTTTGAAGTTCTGTTAAAAATGAAAAAAGTATAAGAAGTAACCAACGATATTCGAAAAACAATTCATTATTCAGATTGTCTATATGGTCAAAAGCAACAAAAGAAACAACAACACGAACATTTCAAATGGTTAAAAGGCGGAGCTATGGGGCGTTGCAGGGGCTCGCCGCGCTAATTTGGGTTTTTGAGAAGGCAAGAAAATGATTAGCAGAAGTTGTCGACGATGATGACAATGTGGCGCCAAAGGGCGCCCCCTAGGGAGCATAAATGCCAAACAAATTGTTAAACACTATTGTAAACGATTCGATTTGGATATACCTACTATATGTACATATATTGTGCACAGTAAATGGAACAGTTCTCTAAGTCTAAATCGATTTGACTTTGTATATTGTATTGATGTATATTGTATATCAAGTGGGCTTTGCTTTAATTAAATCTAAACATCTATCTAATAGTAGGTAAAGTCATCTGACTTACATTCTTAAGGGAGGGTTACAATTTACAGTAAGCTGCATATTTATAGAAGCACACGAAATTCTTAAGCTTTATAAAGGAAAAACATATATATATACTAAATACAATGATACTAAACGAAGTATATTCACTTAAAAATTATCTTATAAATATGGACTCGATTGTAGTTGTCTTTTCCTTAATGTCTCTTGGTTTTTAATCAAATTCAAATGTTTATTTTTATACCAACTGATTAAACCCACTAACCCACTCCCTACCTGCCCCACTCACACACACACACACACACAAGAAACCGCTCTGGATAAAAACAAAGAAGAAGAAAAAAAGAGCCTGATCGATTAATCAAATCAACTTGCATTTTAATTTACTTTAACTTGACTGACTGACTAACTAACTGACTGACTTGCCTGCCTCGATATCATTTTGTATAATTTCCATGCCATACAATATACACACACACACACACACACGAGCGCCTTATGTGTGTGTATGTTTGAACACACATACAGACAAAGCCATTACTCATACGCGCAGTTGCACGACGTTGAAATTGCTCCAATTAAGTGGATATTTTTTTTTTTGGTTTTTTATACTGTGTGTCTGCAGAGAGGCCAAAGCAGTTCGGTGGCTCAAATGTTGCAGATTGTCCGTCTGTCTGTTTGTCCGTCTATCTGTCTGTCTGACTGTTCTGCACGATTTCGAGGCTGGGTTTTTTGGTTTTTTTTTTGTTTTTTTGGGGTGATGTCATTAGACTGCCAAAGCACCTGTCTGTATTCATATTGCACCAGAGCTGAGGCCGAGGCTTGCTCTTTGCCTCGCCCTCTAACTGCAAATGCGGAAACTCTTGTAGAAATGCACATGGACATGATAGTTTTGGCCATGGACTTTTGGTGGGAAGTTGTAGGGCGGACTATTTTAGCCAATTACTTGCCAAATAGCAGCTTCCGCGGATCTCTGATCGCTTTTACGCTCCCTCCCTCTCTCTCTTTCTGATCTCAATTCCTAATCATTGCCTGATTGCGGGTTGCCAACATTGACTAGCTTCCTCTGTCCTCCCTCTATCCAGGCACCGTTTGTCCGTTTTTCTTTTGTAAGCCAATTTTTGTTGTTTCTATTGCACTCAACGGTAAAAATCTCAAACTAGACAACTGTAAATCGTTCAACAAAACAACAAAAAAAAGAGGGGCACACAAAAAAAAAAGAAAAAAACTATTAACTTAATCTCTTTGGACAGGCAGCCACTTGGCTTTTCTGATGTTGACTACTGGGCGATTGCACTGAGAGAAGACAGAATAGACTAAAACACTTAACGAAAATATATGAAATATTTCAAAAATGTGCTAAAACTTTGCGACACAACAAAGAAGTAACGAATGAATTGAATGATAAAGCTGATAAAGAAAGTGAATACATGAGGAAGCGAATTAATTAATGATAGAGCTAATGTTCTTTTATAATTGAAATGATATATTATGTTTAGATACTTAATCTGAGCAACAACAGCTGATGTACAGATCTAAATATATCTACTGATTATACACATGCATTATGACCTTAACCTGTTCAATTCATGAAACTTTATACCAAAAAAAAAAGAAACCAATGAAAATATGAACCGTTAAGGTGCCTTATCCTACATTGCTTACTCATCATTGCTGTGTATCTTTCTCTTACAATAATCTCTCCTTCTCGCTCTCTCATTGATGCTGTGTCTCATTCTCTTAACATCTGAAGGCATATTAGATTGAAAAAGTGTTTCCCCTGTGAAATGTGTTTGATGAGGATACCAAATGATTGAGAATACATTCCCATTTTCGACCGTCGTCAATCAGTCAGTAATTAGTGTGAGAAAGGGAGAGAAGGAGTGAGAGAGAGAGAGAGAGAGAGGGAGAGAAAGAGATGAATGGATTGTAGTAGTTGAGTTTTATAAGGGACAAGTGTTGGAATTTCAGAGAGATGCCGCTAGACAAAAGCGGAATTGAAAATTAGTTTTGGTCCCTACCAAAAAACCGAAAGAAAAAAAATACATTTCAAATAAAATGAAATGTATATAAACTGCAAAACACTTCCTTTTTCTGCATTTCAGTTAAGACGAACTCGTAATGCACTTACCAAAATTTTTATAATTTTCTTTAGATTAGATTGTTAGATTGTCCCACATACTCAAGATACTTTTATCCCTTAAATTAGTGTAGGATACAATGGCCAAAATGAAATTTTTAATTCTGTTTTTGGTTTCGCATTCTGTTTGGTTTGCCCCCTTTTTTTGTGTGTGTTTTTTTTTGTTTTCGGGTTTTATTTTGTTTTGTTTTTTTTCTTTTTTTTTGTGTTGGAGATTTGATTTACGTAGCGAATTAATTTTGTGGGTCGGCGGCGGCGGCGGCGGCATTAGAAACCAACGGAGACGTCTCCGTTGTCGACAGGAAGCAAAATTGAGCAGAACAAATTTGTATTTAAATAATTTAATCGTTTTCGCGCGAACTTGGAGCCTTTAAGTTCAATTAAGAGAATTGTTTTCGAATTGGATATTTTCTCACGCCACAAACTGAATGCCTAACTTTGTTGTTGTCTTTTGCAGGATCATCCCAGTTTGCGTGGCACACCGTTGGCCATGCTGGCCGCCCAATGCAATAAGCTGTCGAACAAATCACCACCTCCATTGGCCGATGCAGCTGTCGGCAAGGGTTTCCACCCATGGAAGAAGAGTCCCAGTTCTCCGGTAGCTGGTAGCAGTGGTAGTGGCGGATCGGGCGGTGGTGGTGGCGGAGGCGGCGGAGGAGGAGGTGGAGGTACAACTAGTGGTGGTCAACATTCACCCTGCGCCATCTCAGCGGCCAGTTCATCCAGTTCCAGTGGCAGCACTAGTGGCGGTGGTGGTGGTGGCAATGGCGGAGGAGCATCCCGAAGCTCGGGCAGTAATAGCAATAGCAGCACCATGGTCAATATCACAGCTAGGTAAGCATCTAAATGGCGCACAGTGGTCCACAAAATGGTCCCAATCCACTTTCCATTGTGGACCATAGTGCGTTTTGTATGCCGTGGCGGCCAATCCCCCCCCATTGATTTGCTTCCTATTATACAACTTGTGAGTAATTTCAGCATCTATCCTTACAGTCGCCCCCTGGCCTCATCGTGCGCGGCTGTTAGTGGCACGGCGGCGGCAGCGGCCTCCGCTTATGGCGGCGATTTGTATTTCCCAAACACATCGTCATCGTCAGCCAGCATGGCCAGCATGGCGGACAATCATCATATGCATCAGGGCCTGCTGGGCAAAGTGGAGGCTGGAGCTGCCGCCTTTGGATCGGTATATTCGCGCCATCACTACGATTGGCCCTTTAATGCCGTCTCGCACAAGGCCGTCGAGGCTGCCAGCGTGAATACTGGCTGGTGGGATATGCATAGTGCGGCTGCTGCCGGAAGTTGGCTGGATATGGGCAGTGCGGCAGCAGCGGGCATGCACTCGACCATGGCGAACTATGCTAGTGCTGCGGCTGCCGGCAGTGATTATTCATCGGCATTAACCCATTCACTGTCAAATACGGCACATTTGTTAAGCTCCAATCAGCATCTGTTACAGGATACATACAAGAGCATGTTGCCCGGCCAGGGTGTGGGTGTGGGCGTTGGTGTTGGTGTTGGTGTGGGTGTTGGGGGATTCTCGTTGCCGCATAGCTCACCATCGGCAGCGGCAACAGCGGCCTCGCCACAGGCGTCAACCCCGTCGACACCGTCGCCGCGATCGCAACGCCGTTATGCGGGCCGGGCCACATGCGATTGCCCCAATTGCCAGGAGGCCGAACGCTTGGGTCCAGCTGGCGTCCACTTGAGGAAAAAGAATATCCATTCATGTCATATACCCGGCTGCGGTAAGGTTTATGGGAAAACTTCACATCTGAAAGCCCATCTGAGGTGGCACACCGGCGAGCGTCCCTTTGTGTGCAATTGGTTGTTCTGCGGCAAACGTTTCACACGATCCGATGAACTGCAACGACACTTGCGAACGCATACCGGCGAGAAACGCTTTGCTTGCCCAGTGTGCAACAAGCGTTTTATGCGCAGCGACCATCTGGCCAAGCACGTGAAGACCCATAATGGCACAACGCCCAATGGCATTAAGAAGGGCTCCTCGGAGTCGTGCAGCGACTCGGAGGAGGCCACCAATCAGTCGGGTGAGTCAAACGGGCTAAGCGGCGCGACCAGTGGCCAGCAGCAACAGCAACAACAGCAACAGCAGCAACAGACGGGCGGAGGCGGTGGCGGCGGGGGTGGCTCCGCCGGAGCGGCAGCCAATGGTGCAAGTGGCAGTGTGACGGCTTCGGCCAGTGGCAGCTCTGGCAGCCATCCCGGCACCCCGACTTCGCTGCATGGCCTAAATGCCACAAGCACGCCCAGCAGCACTAGTTTGCTGGTGGGTGGCGGTCTGCACCTGGCCTCGCCGCACCAGATGGTCGCCGCGGGCGGCTCGCCGGTGATGCTTCATCAGCACCAACAGCAGCAGCAACAACAACAGCAACAACAACAGCAGCAGCAGCAACAGCAACAACATCATCAGCACCAAACCCAACACCAACAACAGCAACAGCAACAACAGCAGCAACAGCAACATCAACAATTCTCACAGCAGCAACATGCCCATCTGCATCATCATCATCACCATCATTTGGCCGGCAGTCCTGGCCTCGATCATCGGCTAGACCACAGTGCGCTAGTTGATATCAAGCCACCCATGGTTTGAGGGTCGCTGGGACCCTTTCTGTTCACCAACTAAACTGGCACGAACAGGAATGGGGCCCACAGCTAGACGACTAGATTCATCTATGGAATGAATTTAATTTCTTCTTGTAAATATTAAACATAGCTCTACATATTAGTTTTGTTTTTTTTTTTCATGTGTGTGTCTAAATATCTACGCCTATGAAAGTATATACATATATACATATATACCTATATATATCGAAGATGGTGTATATGTATATATGCATATTTATGTGTTTTATAAATATATATAACAAATTTATGGCTAATAATATTACAAGAAAAGCAAACAAAAACATAATTTTTTTTCTATCGTAATTAAATTTTTTTTTTTCATAGATTTTAAGTAAAATAATGGAAATATTACAATGGCTTAATGAATTAATCAATGCTTACAAAATTAATCTCTATATATAAATTATGAAGAATCAAAGTGGAAAACAGTTTATAAGGGAATAAAAAATTGATTGTTGAACATAAAACAAAAGAGAGAAATAAAATAAAAATAATAATAAAAATATATTTCTAGTCCAATTAAAAAAAACAAAAAAGCAAACATAAACGACAAAAAGAAAGTAAAACCAAAATTGTAAAAACAAAACAAGCAAAACAAACAAACAAACAAAAAAAAACACACACAAATCCAAGGCAAAGTTATTAAATTCTTAAACACTTTTTGTAAATTAGCCCATTTCTTTACAAAACTTTATAATAATAGTAATAATAAAAAAAAAATATATATATATATTAATAATAATACAAATTTATTGCATAAAACCATCAAATTTTCTAGCTGTTAGCGCTTTGAAAAAAAAAATATATGAAACATGTTTTTTTTTTTGTTGTTTTTTATTTAATTTATCTTTTTTTTCGTGGTTTAAGCTTACAAAATAATTAAACATAAACATTTACATACTTTAAATCAAGCTTGAAAACAAACAAAAAAAAAAAAAAACAAAACAAAAGCAAAACAAAATACAAATAAAATAAAAATGAAACTACAAATACAATATATATTTTTTTTTTAAATAAAATGTAAATTAATTATTTAAAAAACAGCAAAACAAAATACAAATATTTAAATTTCATTAAAAATAAATGTAAAAAACCCAAAAATTAATTTGCAAAACTGTAAAAACTTATGTACATAAAACTGAATTATTTTTCCCCCCTCTTCCCCCTTCCTTTCTATCCCCTTCTATTCATTCAATTTTTATGAAACAAAAAAAATTGCTTTTGGTGACGAGTTAATTTAATTTGATATACTTGATATAAATATTATTTCCACAATCTCCGTAAAGAGGAGCATCATTTGGGCCGTTTGCACAGTCGAATCGGAGGAGTAATGGTGTGGGGAGCCATCTCGTATTACGGAACCTTCGAGTTGCAGTTCTTGACATCGCGAATGAATGCGGAGAACTACAATGACGTGCTAAAAACAGCATTTCCCCAAATAAAAAATACATTTTGGAATTTGCAGTGGTATTTCCAGCACGACAATGCCTCAATGCACACCGCCAGGACTGTCAAAATGTGGATGCAGAGCCAAAATCTAGAAGTACTTGGATGGCCCATGGGGGCCATGGGGGCGAGTATGGACTCGCCGGACCTAAATATTATAGAGAATGTTTGGGGATGGTTAGCTAGGAAGGTCTACGAGTCCGGAAAGCAATATAATTCAAAATCGGACCTTATAAAAGGCATTAAAGACGTTTGGTCGTTAATTTCATTTAATTACATTCCTAAATTGTATGATTCGATGCCAAATCGAATTTTCGAAGTTATAACAATCAAAGGCGGGACCACCCATTATTAATTTGTTAAAAATATCAAGTATTTTAGTTATAAACTAAAAAAAGTGTCTTACATTTCACTAAGATTTATATTTTTTGACCTATCTCTGATGGCGCTAACCTGATGAACAAATTTTCAACACCCTTTTTTCATACTTCTTTGAAAAAAAATGATAATAAATTAATCTCATAACTTTCAATATTTAAATTTGTCTTAATTTAAAGAGAATTCACTGAATTATGGTGTAAAAATATTTCAGTCAATTATTCCAAACGGTTTGGAAAATATTTAACATTTACGGTGAGCGCTAACCTGATGACGCGCAGTGTATGTATTCGAGGGTGGTCTAATAATAAGGCAAATAAGAAGAGGACTTGTCTGAAGATGTAGAATTTGTTTCCTTTTTTTTATTGGAAGCGATTGATTTTTAATGAGTTCACAGAACATAATCTAAACCTAAATCGAAAACCTAAAGGTGCCCCAGTAGTTATCTAAGGCATCTTCAAAGACCGTGTGAGTTAAATTTTGGAGGAAAGGAAAATCCTAAAACGACTTATTAACCGAGCTGCCCTCGTATGGCCTTTTGTCTGTGTAATAGACAAATTAATGCAGGCAGCAGCTAATCCTAGAACTCAAAATGAATACAAATTCTTTTCAGATAGTTACAAAATCATGACTTGATTTGAGATTTTACTGTCTACACTGCAGTTGCAACTTGGACGTATTGGAAGTATGGGAATTATTTTATCATTTAGAAAAAAAATAAACACTATTCTTTCTCTTTTAAAATAAATTCGAATTTTTAACCTTGACAATCATTTTATTAACTTGAATTTTTAAATTCTCAATCATGCTTAATTGTAATTTGTAGAGTAATTGCAATCATTCTCAAATAGGATATACAAATGCGTGGACTGGAGATAGTAAATCATAGAGATTTACTGTATCTGCATTGAAACAATGAATCCTGCAACGCTTCAAGGAATGTCTGCTGGTCAGCACTGAGCAAGGATATCAAGGACCTTCCATTGACAGACTAACTATCCTGGTCCATATCATTCAAAATCCAGAAAAGCTGCTAAAATGGAAACAATTAATTTAATTTTTTAACAAATTATCTAAATAGTTTATAAAAATAAGAAACCAAATATATACATACATACATATAATCAAATTTTTGGGAAACTCAATTAAAGATTATAAAATAGCAAAAGTGAAATTATATATTTTTATATGGATGGACTTAGACACCTCTGATGTCCCTAAAGCAGTTGTAAACTAGAGAGCTGCATGAATGATAGAAAAATCAATTCGAGTTAACAACATTCAAAACCAAATGAATGAATTTGAAAATTGACTTCAACTGAAACTCAGTCGCACAACATTCAAACGAAACAAAACGAATTGAATGAGTTAGAAAGTGAGACAATGAGTTGCTATGATTAGAATGCATTCGAATCCCAATTCTGATTTTAGTATTTAGTATTTATTTGTATTGTATATTTTTGAATTGTGATTACTGTGTGACTAAACTACTGTGGTCGGTGGCTCATTCGTCATTATTTTTGATAAAATAATTAGTTGTTGGTGCTTTAAAACATCCCAATAAAAATGAGACAATTCGAATAATTCGAATGATTCGCGTGCCTTAGTACAATTCGATGCTTTGACACTCAATTCATTGCCTTTCATTAAACAGAACTAAGTATTTTTAGAGATTTGACAAGTACTAACATTCACACTCATTCATTTTATTGTGTAGTTGTCGTTTTCGATTTCTAATAATTTCGTGGGAATATTGATATTTTCATTTGCTTAGTTTCCAAATACATTTATCTGCTTATATTCATATTCAAATTCTTTGATAGATGAACTCGTTTTTAGAGATAAGAACAGGCCAAATAGATGTATGTTTTAAACTAAAATCACTGGGTAATGCCTAATCTATAGCTTTATTGCTTAGAGGGTACTTCAAGGTCGTTGCTTTGTCTAAAGGATATCTATTTTCCTATATTTTATGTTGTCTAAGGGTGGCTATAGAAAGACGAGAGAAAAAAAAACAGATTTCCTGCTTTTTCACATCCTTATACAATCCTAACACCCCAACTTCAAGACCAACTCTGATTTCAAAATTCTGCCTGCCCCCTGAGTAAATCATGCTAGCTGGTCTTGTGTATCTCTCTCTCTCTCTCTGTGTGTGTGTGTGTTTATATGTGGGTGTTGTGGGTGATTTAAATTTTATTACCATCTGGATGGTTGGGTGGCACACACAGATTGAAATTGAAGTGTGTGCAGATTGTTTCTGTTGAGTAGATTAAGCTGCGCAGTTATTTTTACGCTTATGTTTTGACATTCGCCAAAATTGGGGGCGGCAACGGCCGTAATCATGAGGAGGAGGTCTTGAAAAGGGGAAGTTGGCAGTGGGTAAGGAGAGCTGCCAAGGGTCTTTGGATAGATAGAAGATCTACGACCAGAACATTCACTCACTCAGTGGGAATTATTGGGGTTCGGTTTTGAATGGACAAACGGCAAAAACAATTTGCCAGGGTAATGAATTGAAGATTCACTTGGTAAATGGTAAATGGTAAATGGTAAATGCTAAATGAAATGGGATGAGATATTAAATGCTGGCGCTGTGATGGTTGATTCCGATTGAAATGCCCCACCACCTTATCAACCACAGTATAAACATTTTCACAATTACTCGACTTGAATTGAAGAAAAATAAGATAGTAATTGCTATGTCTGGTTTAAATTTTTGCATTAAGCCCAAATAGTTTTATATGGAACACACATGCTTTTAGTTATAATATAAGATCTGAAACTCTTTCTGTCAAGTTTTCCATAAATCATTCTGATTTTTGTTACTCCCAGAAATATATAAGAAATGGGAAATTAGTTGGCTACATCTTGGTTATCTTCCATAGAAAAGTTGGCGAAAATCTTTTGCATAGCAACAAAAACATATTCCTGATTTGACTGAGAAACTTTAGTTGAGAAACTAAGTATACCATTTACTGGGCCGGCTTAAATGCAAGGTTTGACTTAAATATCAAAAAAGGAGGTTATCTAAATATGTAGATGTATCTAGTTTTGCGAAGTTTAATCGAGATGATTCTTCGCTCAGTTTAAATAAAAGTTATTTCCTTATTTTAACCTAGCAAGTTGCCTTAAACATTCTACAAGAATTACTGGAAAAATCAATTCAAAAATTACTTTTATTAGGACATATTTTTATGTATTGTAAGTGAAATTTCAATGAAACGAAAGCGATAACAAAATATTAAAATAGTTGTGACTTTTAGGTTGAAATTTAGAAACAAGCAAATTATTATACATACATATGCAGGTTGGTAGGGTCTTTTTTAACGTATTCTTCAAGCTAAGTACCTACAATAAATTTCAACGAATCCATGTAATAACTATTTTAAATTGATAAAACCAACTCTGGATATATAAGTCTATTTCGCATACTTTTGCCTACAATCAAAAAAAAATCTTACACGATTGTTGGTTAAATCTTACAATTAGTCTAAGACGATTCCATATATCGATTTTGGTGGCAATAAATTTTCAAATTGTTTTGGCTTAGGTGGAATTTTTTATGGTTTTTGTATTCTATGTGTTATTTTTTAATCGACAGATTGTAAACTCCTTGACATGATCATATTCACTCATTTAGTGAATAGTTGACAGATCAAGCAGTTGAATATATCCAAGATAATAAGAATTTGTTGACAACAAAGAGATGAATTTATAAAATTAATAGCCCTAAATAGGCAATAAAAAGTTTTCTTTAGCCTCTGTGGAAGTCTTGCAAGTAGACTCCCTTTGTTTTTGTGTCGCTTAACACGGTGTTTCCTTGGAATATAATCCCCAATGTCAGGTGAGGGTCAGGTGTGCTGTATGGGATCGGGAAAGCCTTCCCTCTGGCCATGACATAAATTTTAACTACTTCAAATTGCGCTTAAAGAGTCCTCTAACTTTGGATTTAAACTTCGTGCACTGCATATCCTGCTGTGATTGTCCTGATACACACACGCACACACACACGCACACACACTCTCTCAACCCGTATGCAATAGTCAAATTTCAAAAGGGAATCCGAACAAGTTGTAAATTAAAATAATGGAAAATACTTGCTTTCAGACGAGCATAGACAGGGATACATAGTTAGAAAGATACACAAAGAGAGTGAGAGAGGGAGAGAGAGAGAGAGAGATGAAACGAAAAAAGCAAAGACATGCGTTTGGCATCAGTTTGCAAAGGAAGGACTCAATGGAAGTAGTGCGAGTAGGATGATAAATGAGCGTCACAACGGCGCTGACAAAATCATTAGCAGCAAATTTTAATTAAAATATAGTATTTTATGATTTTTTTTTTTTTTTTCGTTCTTTTCACACATTCGAACGGAGTTAGGCGCCACAGCAGTCGGTCTCTTGCTCTGTCTTTATCTCTTCCTTTTGCTCTCTCCCTGTCTCTCTTACTCATCTCCAGCTGCTTTCAAAAGTGTCAACACTTTATTATTATAAATTTTTCTTCTTTTTTTTGTTGTTGTTTGTTTAGAAAGACAGAGAAAGTGAGAGGCAGAAAAGGGAGACAGAGAGTGAGACAGTGTCGTCGCTCGAGGCATTTCAAGAATTTTTTAATGGTAGCCACGCCTCTTTCGCTCTGCATGCTCCCCCAATATCTTGTTCACACATTGTTTTCATTAAGCAACCAAAGCAAAAAAAAATAGAAATATTTTCGAATATGTTCTGTCAATGAAAAAAGGGTAAATCTGGGTATATATCCACACAAACACATACAACAATATTTTTCTATTCTATTTAAATGTTCAACAACTCTATTTAAATATATTCCGATTAATCATGTAAAGGATTACTATAAATAATCGAACTGATTTATTGCATTAGTCGTTTTGGCATGGTGAAATTACGATAACTATTACAAATATCCCTTTTTGATTTGAGTATTATTGAATTAGAAATCATAAGTTTAGAGTAAAAGTTCGTTAGGTAGATATTGAAAAACACTTTGAATTGAAGCCCATTTTGGATATTTTACTAACAAAGTGAACTTAAAGTCGAAAATGATGGCAAGAAGTTCGAGAAGTCCTAAGCCCTAATAGTAGGGTATACATATAGCCGACTATACATGTAGATTAATATATGAGATATATCTGCGTAAGTGGAAGAAATTCTCAACGATTTCTTGACTACCAATCTCATTGCCATGTATCTTCAAAACTCGAACTGAATGGAGTGTCTGTGATTTGTTGTTGTTGGTGTTGTTGGTGTTGTTTGGCTGTCATCTTATTGTGGCTTGTTTGGCTTTGCGACATCTGTTTGCATTTGACACGATTATTTATGTTTATCGCGCGTTAAATGCGCGCTATTATCAGCATAATAATCGTAATTAAAAGCCAACTAATTTATGGCAGTGATTTATGTCAGCCCCATTCTTTGCATTCCTCGAATTGTTTTTTACTTTTTGTTTCTCCTGTAGCCCGTATCTCCGTAGTGTTCCCTTTAGCAAATTCCGTGAATGAGTTTGTCGCTCTCGTTTCTCGTTTGCTGTCTCTGTTTTGAGTTTCTGACTTTTGCCACTGCGCATAATGCCCCGCTGGGCAAGGATAAGAAGCGTTTCAAGGACTACCCACTGTGTGTTTTAATCTCATTAACTGTCGACGCTATATATGTACATACAAATGTACATCCATATATATTTATATTTTCTCATTTTTCAATTTACATTGTTGTTGTTGTCGGTGGTTTTTGTTGTTGTGGTTGCAATAACATTTAAGCAAATTGCATTTGCTATCCTGCGGCGTATCAAAACAGCGAAAAACTCGAGGGAAATTGAACGATGGGCAGGGGAAATGGGGAATCGCATCGAGTCGCGTGCGTTTGGATAATGAAATTTGAAGCAATTTGTCAATAGAAATGTTGTTACATATGTACATATACACAAATACACACACATATATATATATACATATCTTTAAAAGATAGATAAATGAAATGAAATGGAAACCTCTTGATTTATGCATAACAAAAATGTTATTTGTGTTATTATAATTACTTCTTTTATAGCAAGTATACATAAATCCACATAAATCTTACATATTGATTTTAAAATTAAAAATTATATAAAATATGTGAGATATATTAATAAGAAATCTTTCACATCCTAATCGCTTAATGTGTTAATGTGAATGTTTAATAAATCGTTTTTATACCCTTGCAAAAAGGGTATATTAATTTTGGTCAGAAGTGTGCAACGCATAGAACGAAGCATCTCCGACCATATAAAGTATATATATTCTTGATCAGCACGACGAGACGAGTTCAAATAACCATGTCCGTCCGTCCGTCCGTCCGTCCGTCCGTCCGTCTGGATCGATGCGAACTCCTCCTAGACCGTAAGAGCTACAGAGCTGAAATTTTGCACGTAGGCTTGTATATACTGCAGGGTTTGTATATCTCGGATTCAGTCGGATCGGACCACTATATCATATAGCTCCCATACAAACGGCAAAGTCACGAACAGTGACTTTTCTCAATAACTTCGTTATTTTATCAGCAATTGCCATAAAAGTTGGTATTGGTTAGTTTTGTGTTCTTATTAATAATTGTGCCAAATTTGATCAAGATCGAGTGACTATATCATATAGCTCCCATACAAACGGCAAAGTCACGAACAGTGACTTTTCTCAATAACTTCGTTACTTTTTAAGCTATTGTCGTGAAATTTAATATAAGTAAGTTTATTGTAACTATAAACGAATGTGCCAAATTTGATCAAGATCGGGTGACTATATCATATAGCTCCCATAGGAACGATCGGTCAAAAACAGTGACTTTTGTCAATAACTTCGTTACTTTTGATGCGATTGCTTTCAAATTAAACATTTGACAGTTAAATATATCTTTTAATGACTGTGCCGGATTTGGTAAACATCGGGTAACTATATCATATAGCTCCCATAGGAACGATCGGTGGAAAACAGTGACTTTCATCAGAAAGTTCGTTATATCCTATGCTAAGATTGAAGGCCGTTCTTTCGCAAACATTACCCTTTTTAGATAAAACAGTTTGTTTAGATAAAAGAGTTACTAACAAACTTGCAAGGGTATACAAACTTTGACGCGGTCGAAGTTAGCCCCGGCCCTCTGGTTTTTAATCATTTCTTAGTTTAAAATTTCGTTGAGTTTCCAAAAAAGATATATGCAAAATGTTTTGCCTACCATCAGGATTAAAAATCACCAGATTCAAACAAAAATTGTTTGCATGAAGGCATTTTTTTTTTGTTAATTTGAATTTCAAAAGTTTTATTTAGAACCCAAAATATACTACAAATAACAATTTTAACGTTTCAAAGGTTGAAAACAACGTTGATGAAAGATTGTTCGATTTTTAAGGAACAAACAATTGAAAGCAAATTATTAAACGATTTCAAATAAATTGAAACAATATTAAAATAAGGAAAGGAAAATGACATAAGAAGAATTTACTTGTAAGTAAATATTTAGCAAAAAATCTTAGCATCCTTAGTGTCTTTTCCCATTCAACGTATCGTCGACTACTTATATCTGTAAGCGAATTTGAAGATAAATAACTCTCGATACTAATTGAAACATCAGATTGGCTTAGGATTAAAATTTTGTAAAAAAGTTGGAGACATTTTTTTTTTAAATTCTGTAGAAAAAACTCCATGACGAAAGTTAATTTAAAACTAAATAAAAAACGGGAACTGTGTGCAACTCATTCCACAACTGAACAAAATATGTAGCTTAGTTGCTTAAAAGCTTCTTCTATACAATTTGAGGTCATTAAGAATTCCCCGCAGGTCTGTCTCTCTCAGCAGAAGGTCTCAGCCCACTAATAGCTCAATTAGGTGGACCACATGACATGGCGCAATGGCAACACACAAGAACCAAGAGCAAGTGGAATGAATAACTCCTCCCCTCTATACGGCAAGCAACCAGCAGCAACAAAAACGAAGCAATTATTTTGATGTACCTACTTATATTCCCAGGTCTGTTCCGGGTTTGGTTTCTATTACTATTACAAATTCTATTATTATAACTAAATATATGCCACGCTTAATAAGTTCGTTAACAAGTCTTCAATCGACATTGAAACTGAAACTGGACATTTTCGTGCATTATGATTAACAAATATTAAAATGCCCCCCCCCCACCCCATAGAAAAGGGTTAGGCGGGAAAAGGAGAACAAGAAAAGTTTTGTGTTTGTTGGTTCAAAAGTTGTGTTAGCCAAATGTCATTTAATTGTAGGGACCAGCTATCCGTCGGTGCACGCAATCGATAGTGGAGAAGTTGCATTTAATTAGATTTGGATCTTGAACGCTCCATTGCAGCCAACTGGCGGAACTGAGGACACGCAAGGATAATATGAGCGTACCAAAAACAACACAAACACAAAAAAAAAATATATGTATATATATGAACGAGTGGGTAAAAAAAGGAAAAGAAAAGGCAAACGCAGCAAAGAGTTAAAGAGCAAGGTTCCTTGAACCTCAGTAATGAAGGACACTTGTCAGGATATATTCAGGCAGCGTCAAGTATCTTTTCTTTTGCTCTGGGTTGAGAGATGATTATCTGCTAGAGTTAAATTCGATACCGTCTATTAGCCTCGTTATTATCCCTTCTTTTTTGTTGTTGCTGTAGTTGCTGTTGCGCTGACGAATGTGTGTCCTGCCAAGGCATTTGAAGTGGTATCGTGTGTCTCAAATGGCCCAGCAGCAGCAGCAAAAAAGAAACCCCGAAAAATAAGAAGAAAGCCGAGGGACCTCTTCTTTCATTCGCTTCAATTGGGTGCGCTCTCTGACAATGAAATCTAAATGAAAATTTCGCAGTTCGCTATACCTGTACAGGTTCTAAAGGTCCTGCCCAAAACGCGGGAGCTCCCACGCTGAGCGCAAAAAAAACACTAAAATAGTTTCCATTGATGAAATGGGAGACAGCAGTCGAGATGGTGAAGACAGAGGCACAGGAAGTTGAGCTGTGGAACTATTGTCGGCTTATCATTCATCATCCTCACATTAGATTCAACTGGGCTCTCTGACCCGGCTTCTTCTGCTCCTACTCCAACTCATGTTCTCTGCTTCTTGGCTAATATGTGTCTTGGGTTTCAGCGGCACCATGTGTTAGAGACATCCCAGTTCACGTTTTGGGTTCACTTTGGCATTTCATCGTTTTTCCTTTTCTTTAATTTTTTTTATTTTTTTTTATTTTTTGTTTTATCAGATTTACCCAAACACAATTTGCTTAGTTTCTCACAATTAGCCTTTGGACAAATCGGAAGCGTTTATGTTTAGCCGCTGCAACGACTCCGAAAATACCCTGTAACAGTCAAGTCTTTGAAAATGGCACTAATTAAAGTCCTTTTTCTATTTGTTCTATTTCAACTTAATAGAAAGTATTCCCCCATTTGATCCTAAGTCAATCATACTTTCTTTTGCAAATACAAGGTGATTTTTCTTTAACATTTCTCGTCTCTACTTTTTTTTTTAAACAACGCCCCTTGTCAATAATTCCAACTAAAAAGTTGGAAAAAATGAAACCACTTTAGCGATAGAAATTTTCCATAGTTTGTAATTAATATTTTTCAAATGAAAGGTATTACAATTAGTTCTCTTTCCCCTACACCAAATTATATCCTTCTCTCAGCCTTCCTCCAGTGTGTTTCCTCTCCTCCCCATCGCCTCTCACACTCCGACCATATTTTGCGGTTTCACGCTGCTGTCGTGAAGCTTGTTAAATATAAAAAAGAAAAATATAATACCAAAAGTATTGCCAACAAGTAGGACAAACATTCTCATGGTGTAAAAAGTTGACTTTTTCATTTCTTCTCTCTCTCCCACTCTTTCATTTATCCTGTATTAAAATGCAACACGAATTCTGAATGCCTTAAAAAAAAGGTGTATATTCAATAAGTGTTATACGAATACTAGTTTTAATCATCGGGTATGTGAAATTTCACAACATTTCTGCTCTATTGTTTCTGTTTTTTGAAATCTTCTTGTTTGAATCATTGCAATTTAAAACCTTTTAATCAAATGCATATTCAAATTTAAAATAGTTGCACTTGTTTTGCAGTGCAATGAGAAAATGTGAATCCTTGTCCATATGCTGGCCACAAATACCCCCAACATTCACAGGGATATGAATTATTTAGCACCGGACAGAAACGTATATTCCATTAACTAGGTGCTACAAAAAAAATATTGAAAAAACGCACACAAACAGCAAGGAAAAAAAACATATCAACGTTAAGGCTATTATTAATTGTATTTCCCACATAGGTTTTTTTTCCATTTTCCATTTGTGTTTTGTTTAACTGAAAATTATAGAGGTATGTAAAAGTTTTCAGCTCCTTGTCAATTGGTCGGTCATAAGGTATGTAAATAAGTATATGAGTATGAGAACAAATGCCAGTTGTTCCCCATCCATTTTGTCAACAGATGTATGGGGTTCGAAATGCCATTGAGGCAACCTCAATATTGCGTGTGTCCGTTGGAGTGCAGTCAACGGATCTGCTAACATAAACAAAAGTCAAAAAAAAAAGAAGAAAAGGGGCTGAAAATGTTGCAAAATATATTCCAAAATATTGTCATTATCTAAGGCCAGCATAAAGAATGATTTCAAAAATTTGAAAATTAATTGATTAGACATCTATGCTCTTGCTGTGGTAAATTATTCATGAATATTTAATTCTATAATCGCAACGAGCTTAGGAATCGAGTTTGTTCTTAGATTTTACCTTCCAAAATCCACAGTGAGATCTACATATTTGAGAAGACCCGCCAAAGAACTACGCAAAATCCTTTTCTATGTTCTTAGAAAGACAGAGAGATATAATTTTTTATAGATACAGCTACAACTGTCCATAATCTTGATAAATTCTTAAATCAAATTCCTTCCTAGAACTTACAAATTGTTTTTGAAATATTAAACTTCTTTTCTAAATACTATACACAAATTCTTAGTATTCTTAGCTTGACAAAAAATATCTGCATATAAGCTCTATTCTCATAAAGAACACTAGAGCAAGTTGGCAAAAGTCAAATTCGTCTATAAACGAAAACTCCTGCAAGTCCTTCCTAAGGCATCGTTAATGAAAATCAATTGTTCATACTCAGTCGATTGGAATAATTTGGCAAAAATGTCAAGTCAAGATACGCTAGCAAAAACGGCAAACAGCAATCACAGTAGGAAAAATAAAATCTGTGATCTGATTGTTAAACATTAAGGCATTATATTTGTATGTGTGCTAATTTGAAGATTTTCAACAACATTTTGTTCATCATGTTGTTGCTATTGGGATCTCTGGCCCTCGCCTAATTCAATTTGCCACGCATACTCTAAAAAAACAAGTAAACCAAGCAGTCAGCAGAAAGGTAAGAACATTTGACATTTACGCAATTTGACATAATCCATTTAACATTAATCAAAAGTCAAACAAAAGAACTTACACACAAAAATTGAATACCTGGCAACCATTCTTGCTCTTTCTCCACCCCAGTTTGGCAATGAGTCAGCAAATTTTATGCACACATATGTACATATATGTACATATATCAGCAGTTTATCTGTATCGTGTCCTTTATTGTCTTTTCTGTTGTTGTTGTTGAAAAAAGGGGTTAACTTTGTAAAAGAGTTAACTTTTCTTTCTGTAGCACAATCATTTTAATTGCATGCTCAATGACAATTCTAATGCCAATTTCAATTCGAATAACACTAAAAACCTGTTATTAAAATTAATGATTTAATTTGAAAATTTGAAAATCGATTGAATACTTGCATACACATTTGTAATCTTGACCCGATAATTGCATTAAATACCTTGTACGATTACATTGCATATGTATAGGCAAAAGGAAACCGGATTTATTTATATAAACTTTGTCTTGAAAGTGATTAAACTGATATGTATGTCGGATGGTGTTGATTAATTGACTGATAGGTCGAAGCCTACTGGTTAGTTTCAATTGATTGACAGGTGTGCCAGTTGTAGCTCAGAATGACAATTTGAGGGTAGAGTTTGCAGGATGATTAATTTCTTTGCCTAAACAACATGTTTAGGGACAAATATTGAGAACTGTCATCAGGTGAGGTCCTAGAAAGCTCAGAAACTAAATCCGATTGGAACAATTTCTCCGATTAAAAGTGAAAACTAAACAGTAAAAAGTACCAGTAAACTAAAAGTGAAAAGTAAAAGTAAAGTAATGACAATAAAGACAAAACAATGAGTGACTAGAACGAAAACATTTTATAGGACTCTCTGACATGTGCATATGTATGTATGTACATTAAGTTATTAGTATGTTAATAATTATCAAAGAAATTAATTAAAATTTTTCCCTTCCTAAAGCCGCTAAAAGGTTATTTGCCGTAAGAAAAAAGCTAAGTCTAGTCCAATTGGAATTTATTTCGATCAATTTTTCTAAAGAGTTCCAAAGTTCCTATAGGTCAACTAAACTTCATTGTGATTGAACTTGGATAAGAACTATAACGGTTTCAATTAGACAAAAGGACTGAGTATGAGATTGATATCTGAGTGAGGAATACTTGAAACATTTTCAATATTATTTCTGAATTTAGATTTAAACCAAACCTTGATTTCGTAGAGCACAAACTAATACAATTATCTAGCTAAGTACAGAATAACGAGCAAAAGGATCTTTTACTTTTTGACGTATATAATTAAACTTAGAGAAAAGTAGTTAAAGTAGACTTTAATTGTATGTGTTTACATTTCAATGAAATCAAATCCTTTAAAACTTACCCAACTAATTAACAATTATCGCTTACTTAGATACTTTTGTTCTATCAAAAGTCCCTTAAAAACATTCTGCATTTCACATTAGCTAATACATAAATAAAACTCAATCGATTAACCATTTCGTGTATATTATACTAGGAAAGTGTTTGAGACCAAAAGATGCCGCTCTATCTATATGAATAATAGCCATTTCGATATAATAAAGATTTCCAGGAAGTTGTTAATAAAAAATAGCGTAAAGAAATAAAATGAAACGAGAAAAAACGGACAAAATCAAACAGCAGCCAATTTTAGATGTCGTGTATTCTGTATGAGTAGACAAAAACGTGCCATAAATTGGCAAAAATTTGCCATAACAATGGGGCACAGCACAGGACACACATTGTATACACAAAAGTCAACAGTGGCCACAGGACATTTGGCCAGGATAACAATTGCGGACAGCAAAAAGCAACAGAAAAACGAAAGAAAAAAAAAAACTGAAATCAACTGAATTGAAATGAAAGGAAGACGAGCAAGAAAAAAAGTTGATTGTTTGCCCAAGTAATTGATACGCTCTCAATAGAGTATATGCACATACATACATACATATATGTGGTACGTGGTAGGGAGGGCAGGGCAGGGCAGGGTAGAGTAGGGTAGGGTGGGGTGGGGGTTAGCATTAATGTCAACCTTATGTAACTGCCAAGTCAAAGAATCGACAGAGGGATGCGGTCTGGCCGTAAAGGACCTAAAGGAAGGACACAGCATGCGACACACACACACACTATTGATGAAAAGAGCTGAAGAATTTGTGAATTTATGTCGCATTTTTGTCTATCTGTGTGTGTGTGTGTGTGTGTTTTTAGAACCTTCCTAATTACGCGACATGCGCTGACAAATTTTATGAAAAAAAAGAAAAGAAAAACAAAATCCTCCATCTGTGTCCCTTACCATTGCTCCCTTGCCCCTGTCCCTATGCATGGTGTGAATGGCATTTGAAGGACAATGGCAAACAGAGGACTCATCGTAAATCCCCATAAATGATAATGATAATAATAGTTGTCACTTTTTGTGCGGCTGATCGATGGATGAATTTGTGAAACGATCGTCCCGATTTCTCCGATCAACAAGACCCATACCCCCCACCACACCCGAACTCAGGCTGGAATGAATCACAATCCAGACGACAATGATCGTTGATATTGGGCTGCTACTGCTACTGGACCTAACTCAACTGGCTAACCACAAAAACCATTCTCATCCTGACTTTAACCCCCAGTGTCGTGTTGTTTTTGCATCAACAAAAGGGCCGATGGAGAGTGTTAGAGGCGGAGAGGGAGAGAAAGAGTGGCCACAGCATGTGGTCCCCACATGTCCTGTATGGAAAAACATTTAAATTGAAAATCGCGCCTGATGTGTTTGAGCGTTAATTTTGAAATCCAAATCATACTCACGTATGTATGTAGGAGCTTTGTGTTTTGGTGGAAACTTTTTAATTGCTTAACTTTCAAGTTTACCATGCAGGACAATTGGCATTTTGATCCTTTATTGTGCAGTGAGGCGGTTTCAATCGCCTTACCTCCTCCCCATTGGCATTAGCCACACTTCAGTGAACATCATCAGCATTATAATTCGATTATTCGTGCTTTCTTTTTATGCAAATATTTTGCTGGCAAATGCTGCAATTGATTAATTTTTAAAAAAATTTTTTTTTTTGATTTTTAGTTTTTTGCTGTACTTTACTTTAGGAGAGGTAATTTAAAAAGTAAAGGATCTATTGCAATGCAGACTTCAATGGGCAGTTGGATGTAGTCAATTTAGAGAAAAAGTGGTTATTCTTTCATTAAAGATCCAACTGCAAGGAACATTTGAATGGATAAAAAATATCTGTTGCCAGGGTGATAGTTCAAGGCGAAAGCCTTAAAGATACAATCGATGTAACTAGGCCAGATACTCTACGAAATGCAAATAATAACCCAATTTAGACGAGCAAGTCTAGCTGTATTCTGGTGTTACTCAGTCAAAAGATCCCTATGATCAACTCAACCCACTGAGGGGGAAAAGACCAAGAAGAGAGAAAATCTCTTTGAATGAAAGTTGTATCGTTATCTTAAGCTTCTTCTAAAGCGAATACTTAATTGAAATGATATTAAAGGTAAGTGGTATTTAAGCAAGTTGCTGATGCATTCACAAACATTGCGTGTATGATGAATTAAATCAAAAACAATCACTGTATGCCCATATATGTATAGGGTCAATGCATCGACCCTGTGATACTCTGTTAAGATCTCTCCAAATTGTTATCATATATATAAGTAGTTGCATTCTCTCTCTTGGCACATGTTTAAAAGTTATCCTCGGATAACGACACAACGTTCTCACAACATATTGAACTCAGTTGAAGATGTGCTTAAGTGCGTTTCACTGAATAATAGTATATAAAAAGGCTTAACATGTGCGTGACTGTCAAGATGATGATAATAATGTTTTGGGTTGAGGTTGGCATTGGGAATGCTGACAATTCTAGGGTGTCTTCCTTTTTTTTGTTTTTTGAACTGGCAGACAATGCCTGGTGACGTTTTGTAATAGTTGCACGCATGATGCTGGGTTTTTTTTTTCTTTACCCCCCTCTTAAAAATTTTTATACCCTTGCAAGGGTATATTAAAATTGATTACATGCTTGCTTGGAATATCTAAAAAGTGCTTAGAGGATCTCAAAATCATTGTTTATTCCCAATGGTGAAATTCAAGTTACAATATCATAAAGTTAACATTGTAAAAATAGGTTTTTGGTAAGCAAAAAACTTGGCTAACACTTTTCTAATTGTTATTTCAGCGTGTGGTTAATATTCTTGTCCAGATAGATTTTTTATGGCCGAAAGGGTATTGAGACATCGGCGCAATTGAACTCGTTTTGACATCTTTTGTTTTTTGTTTTATTGTATTCCAATTTCAATTTACAATTTTGCAGTCTAAATGGCAGTTAGAAAAATGCACGCAATGCCTTTTGTGTGTGTGGGCTACCTTTTTTTTACTAGTTTTTTTTTTTTGGTTGACCGCAAAACCGATTAGCAAGGTCTATGAAGCATGGCATCACAGATGGCCAAGAGGGAGATAGAGAGAGAGAGAGAAAGATTTTTCCTAGTCTTGAGCTTGGGCCACGTTAAGATGTTGGCCAATCGCAGTTAGCCATAGCAAAAACTTGCTATGGATCAAAGCAACAACTAAGAAGAGAGGGTTGAATAGAGAGGGGAAGGACAGAGGGTTGCCTTGCTCCTAACTCTCGCTCTCTCTCTCTCTCTCAGTCTGTCTCTCTTTATTTCTGTTTCATTTAATTGGTTGCCAACTGTGCGTACCATCTAAACAACAATTTCTATATGCATATATATTATTAACTTTAACCGCGTAATTACAGTGAAAAATATTAAATGAACAACAACAAATTTAAGTTCAGTTAGGCGGAGAAGTTGGGCGTGGACATTCATTGGTTGGTTCGTTTGTTAGCCGTTTGTTCCGTTGACAGTCGGCCATTGTTAGGTTGTATCACATTTTCATTCATTTTTATGAAATTTTCTTTTTATACTCAGTAATAAGCCAAATGCTGTCAAAAGGGTATATTAGCACCCACTTAAGGTAGTAAGCTGATCTAGTAGTAAGCGGTCATTTAGCCAGGTTAAAGTGGTGCTTGGTTTCTTAGACTAAGCCCATTCAATGTCGGAAAATAACTCTCCAGGACTTTAAACAATCATCAACATTTTTCTTGTTGAGTGTTTCCCCCCACCAAAATTTAGGAAAATTTAACAAATCTACTTAATACTAGGGCGTTTGTTAGTCGTTTCTCTTTGTTTGACTTCTGTTTTTTTCTTCTCTACAATTTGTTTGCCAATAATCACATACGAGGACCAGCGAGCATGTTTGTTTAATTTTTTGTTTATTTTGTCGCGTTTTTTCCTCTTCATTGTTGTCTGTTTATAGCACATACATATGAGTATTATTTACCCCATTTGACGATTTTTTTTCTCTTTGTTCTATTATTATTATTATTATCATCATCATCATTATCGTCGTCGTCGTCGTCGTCGTCATGATTCGCATTGTCCGTATTGTAATCAGTAGAGGGGCTTAAATACGCCCATTTTTGGTCTAAGCGTTTTGTTTAACAATTTTTAGCACAAAACGCCACAAAAATTATAACTTGTTGAAAAAAAAAACGAGAGAGAGAAAGGGGAGAAGGAGAGAGTGATAGATGGAAAATTAAATAAAATATATATTATTATACTTACTATTTAATTTACGATTTGTTTATCTATTTAAACTTTGCCAATGTGATATGATATTATTACATAAATATCTCTCTCTTAATATTTGTATGTGTTTTATCTATTTAAATATCTGTTCATATTGATATTGTTAAATATTGAAATGATCAGTGTTAACTATAAAGATGTCAAGTTCCAACTTTCAAATTATTTTTAAGATCTTCTTGGAGGGAAAGCAAAAGCAACTAAACCCAAATGTTATTGGTAAAGAAGAGGTGGAGAAAAATCCATAAGCTTTCTGGCTGAAATCGATGAATAATAATAATAAAAAGTTGTTGGCTTAGTAATTTGTTTAGTCTATGTATATTCTAATTTGATAAAATAGAATGAAATATTTGCTTTTTTCAATCGCTTTGATTAAACTTTTTATAAACCAATTCAGAGAAAAGTCCGAGGGGTCTGAACATCCCCAAAAATCTTCAAAAACTACTGAAACAGCTGAGCCGAAAATCTTTTTTTTAGATAAATCTTTATTTATGGAAAACAACAAAAGATGAGTAGGTTGTCTGATTTGTTCTTTTACAAGAACGAACAAGTCTTTTAATCAGCAGAAAACCACTTGAACTACTTGCCAATTATAATAAAATGTTGCTTAGTTTGGAATAATACATGTACATTAAAGAAAATTCTTCTTCTTACTTTGAAATGTGTGTAAATTGTTTAGTTCTTCTTAAAAGAAATCCTAACTTAATTAGTCAGCTGCAAAAATAAGAGTTTGAGACTATTTCTTAAAGGCATATTTGGTGTTCTTTAATCTATGTATATATGTATCTATGTATATAGGTCTATAAGTTATAGAGTGTCTATACAATTACAAAAAAAGTAAAACAAAATTAGTTGTGATTCCTCATATTTCATATGTTTTCTTATAATTTTTTAATCCAATCCATTCACACATATGTATGAATGTATCTTGGTAATCCTAATCGGATGCACTCATTAAGCTGTCACCTCCCGCACCTCGTTCACAACTTTGTAGTCGATTGGAGGCGAGGAAACCCTTTTAGATCTCTTTAGATATGGCAAATGATGATCCTTATTATCCTTGCATTGCATTCGAAATCAATATCCATTTAGGAGAATTTCCGCTTCGAATCTGAATGGATTCAAAGTGCATTTAGGTAGCGCCCACTCAATTATGAGCTGGAGGGTCACGCCCCCTAATGGTTGTTGCCTTGCCGTCTTCCCAGTTCCAGTATGCTGCTTGCGGAACGAAAACTGTATTATAAATATGCACAAAAAGGATTACAAGGACACGGCAGCTGATTAGGTTGACACGTTCCAGAGAACTTCATGCACAGCATCACCAGCAGCAGCTCAAAGGACAAAGGACATTTGCTTGCACTGATGCTGGAGGCGGCGGCGAAGGCGGCAGAGGCGTGGCCCGTGTGCGAGCGTCGAGCGTGAGGCCAAGGCCGTCCCGATGCCAATGCCACGCCCTCTCTTAAACAAAAAGTGGCAATAGCCAGCCGGCCCATTTCTGGCGCGAGTTAAATAAAAAAAAAAAAATAGAAATTCTTTTTTTTTTTGTTTTTCGTTTTCTTTTTCTCATTTTTGCATTCAATCAAAATGCAGCGATTCATTTGACGGGCGGGTGTGACACGCCTACTCATACCATATGCGAATGAATGAGCGAGAGAGTGAATACTGAAAGGACATACAAAGCCAGCAAGGACAACAACGCACGTTGCCTGTCACATGTCAAACCGGAAGTGTGCAAAATATATTTTTATACCTATTCGAAACGAACACATACACTGCGAAAAACAATAATAAAATCAATGCAGTTAGCTCCGAAATAGAGTAATTCGATTTCAATTCCGTTCTATTCCCAAAAATTGAAATCGAAACCAAAACCGATTCAGAACTTTATTTTAATTCCGTTTCATACCTTGGGGAAAAGTAATCTGATTCAGGAATATACATATATTAGGTGTAAGATAAATACATATGGGAGTTTCTGTAGAACATTGATAATTTTTATTCGTAATTAAGACTTTAGGAGAAGTTCAGGCCATTTATTTTTTCTAGTGTAAAGTGGGCAAAGAAGGCGTGCTGGGTGCAGACTCTCTAGTTCTCTTACTCCTCTCGCTCTGTCTCTGTCTCTGTGATTTGGCGTAATTATGCTAGCTGGCAGGACCCTGGCGGTCTCCTTTTGCACCCCTTTCTAATGTGCTTGTGTGTGTGTTTTTTTGTCCACTAATATAATTATAGAGTAGAGCCGGAAGCGCTTTCATCACAGCACCCAAATCTCGTAAAAAATGCAGCGGCTCCAGTTTCCATTTCGTGATCCTTTTTTTTTTAGGCCTGGCAGGAATAAGAAAGCTTTGTGCGTCTGCGTTCTGGCATCCAGCGGCGAACGGAAGTCATTCGAATCAAGGTCCTTGATGGATGGATAGATGGACGGACAGATGGATGGGTGATGGCGCGGAATGCTAACTGCGCATGCTTCTCTCCTCCAATCACATTCACAATTGCAATCGCAATCCAAATCACAATCACAATCACGACCATCATCAACATCATCACCAACAGCAGCGTCGTCATCACTCATCGCACTATAATTATGATGGCAACAATGCTGCGAGTATCGTTTTTCAAAGCATCCTGTACTGAAACACTCGGTACACAGCTGCCAGCCATTTTTCGAGCCCCCACCCTTAGCGCCCAATAGTTTTTATTGTTGGCTCGCGACTCTCTCTCACAGTTGCCAACAGTTTGCAAATAATTTGATTCTTTCAAAACTCTAATTGAACAAATGGAATATTTTTCTGGTTGGCTGTTCAAGTAATTGAAAGATTGATTAGCCAAGGGTGTGACAATGGATGAGACTGGAGTGGAGAGATGGCAGCACGTGCTCTAGGTGCCACTTACCTTCTATTCTCTGTCTCCTCTATCTTAGGCCCCATGGGCTATAATCACCAAATAAAAAAAGGTTAATTCACTCATTGTCAGTAAGCAAATTGGTTAAAAGGTTAACACAAAGCGAAATTTGAAATATTAAAAGTGCTTAAATATACTTAAGGCGTTAATTTAGATTAAGTATTTGTTCAATTAATGTTGGCACCTCTCAAGATACTTCAATATTAGACTCGAAAAACTCAAATCGGACTGCTGGTATGTCTGATCTTAAGCCTCTGTACTAATAGAGAAAAGAATCACTCTTTCACTGCAAAAAGTGTGCTCAATATATTTTGCAGACCAAGATTATTCAAAGTCCAATTCCAATAATAACAATAATAAGCATTTTAAAATCTAGTATAGGCAAGATTTAAGTTAAAAAGAAAATAATAAATAATTAAAAGCCAAATAACAAATTGATATGCATTTATTCACACTTTTATTGGTGCACTAGGAGTAGGGCAAAAATTGTTGAATTGTTTGTTGGTGGCGAGGGAGGAGTTAAGCCAAATGGATGTACATATATATCTCTTAGTTGTGGGATTATATATATATGAGAGATGTCCAATACAGATACAGAATGTACCTACATATACTTACATATGTGTATATGTAGGTACATTCTGTATCTGTATTGGACATCTCTCAGCACATTTTGTGCTCACTGTGGCACGAACAATGCCAAATGGAAAATTACGCCAATATCACTGCAATGCAGTAGCAGCCAACAACAGTAACAACAATAACCAGTTGCTATAGGTAACAATTTCCACGAATGCCAGAGAGCCTTAATAATACAACAAAATGCATTTAATAAGCAACTGCAAATGGCAACAGCAGCAGCAGCAGCAGAGGCAGCAGAGGCAAGTGCAGTCCAACAACAACAATTGCAAAAGGCAATGCGAATGTGCGATGATCGCTTCCTGTCGATAAGATGCGCGTAATAATAATGCTCCCAATAGAGAGGCAAGACCAAGAGGTAGATGCAGATGAAAAAAAAAAAAGCAGAAAAAAGACTGCGAGTGAGCGAAAAAGATAGATCGAGGGGAGAGGGAAAGGAAATGGCCAGGAGCCTGGCCTGGCCTCAAGTATGTATGTATATGAAGGTTGGCCATTCCATCCAGAAGCCTTCAAGCTTGTAATCATCTTTGGCCAACGGCAGCACCAACAATTCCGTAAATTATCATAAATTGCAACAGCAACAACAACCACAATAATACTGATTGTAATACACAAGGTAATCACAAAAACCGATCTTGTTGATACCCTTTAAGGAAAAGAAAAGCTCAAACAATTTACGAATTTTCAAACTCTATGAAAAAATTTCATATTTTGCAACAAATAGAAATTACTTATTTTGTTTTTTGACTTTGAGTTTAATTTAAGAAAATCTTGTAAATGATTTCCTCTGAAATTTTTCAAGTCTTACATAAATATTTAGGTCTTATCCAAACAGTTTGTTCATATATATCCAAACTTATTTATATTGAACGAATAATTGAAAAATGTTCTCTTTAATAAGTACAAACTATTTTGTTCTTAGGTCAATCCTCAAACACAAAAAGGTGAGCAATTCTATCATCAGCAGACTTTGCTAAACAACTTTAGAATTGAAATACCCAGACCATGTCTTCAGCGATAAAACTAGTTGGGAATTGCAACTAAATGAAGCCTTCTTACATATGTTGCCTTTAAAATAATCGTCTGTTCTAGGTTTATTTATCGATTTTCCATTCAATGATTTTCTTCGTTAAAATTACCTCGAGCGAGATTGTGCTTAGTTATTTTTGTTAGATAAATAGGTCTAATATTTTTATTTTTGAATTAATATTCGCTTACTTAGGCAACTTCAAAATTTATGAAGCAATTAAACTATAACAAGGTTGTTAGTTAGAAGGGAGTTTTTATTATTATTATTTAATCACTTTCTTTATTTTATTTTATAAGACTTTAGTGGTATCTCAATCCTCAATTTCAACTGATTTAAGATCTATTTCACTTATACCTATATTATTAAATTATTCCAACCTAGTCAACTAAAATATAAAATATTACATTTATTTAACACTGGAATGTTTTAAAACTTTCTATAGTTAGTTTTTAGAGAATAAACATCTAGGAGTTGATAAACTATGTTGAGTCAATTTTAATTTTGATTTTATTTTTATATATGTATGTATTTTGGCTATAAGAGTTTGGCTCTTAAGAGTTTCAACCAAGTTCTATTACATACATACATACATATATAGATGATGTGAGATCATAAATATATAAACTCACATTATGCTGTACCAAGGGGCAGCAATGGCTGCTGCTTAAAGTGTAACAACAGAAGTCATCAGCCAAGTTCTTGAGGCATCTAACCAGTTTTTCTGTTTTTGCTTATTGTCTGCAATTGAGCGGGGAGAGGGGCTCTCACCACCATGGCAAAGGCAGCGGAATGATGGCAGAATGGTGGGGATAATGGTGGGGATAATGGCGAGGGAGTGGCGAGGTAGGAGAGACGTGCCAGCCCGCATGTTTGCATGCCAGCAGCAAATAAAACGCAAACACACGCACAAAATGGTAAACAGCAGCAGCAATTGTGGCCGAGGCAGTGGCAGAAACAGAAACAGAGACAGGGACAGGGACAGAGTGACAGAGACAGAGACTGAGACGTAGGGGGCAGCTTATGGCGGCCATTGCAGAACGGAGGCAAACTGAAGCTCAAACGCTGGCTTTAACGTCAACGGCGACTGCGCAATGGCGCAGCAAGTATATGTGTGTATTGGTACCCACATAGATACACACACACACACACACACCTATACACTTTTCGCTTGCGTGCCAAGTGGCAATCAGTCACGTTGGCAAAAGGCGTTGTCCGTTCACCAAAATAAAAACAAAAACAAAAACAAAAAAACTCGAGCCGGGGCCGGTTTGCCACTGACTTTGCTTCTCTCCAATCCAAACGCAAAACGCTACATAGACACACACACACACACACAGACACATTTCAAGGTGCTTTTATTTGCCTCTCGCTCTATCTGCATCTTTATATATATGTGTGTGTGTGTTTGCAACGTGTGGTTTCTGTCTTTTGTTTTGCATCGCGATTGTTGCCATTTTGACAAAATGCGTCATTTTCGAGCGAAAAGAAAGCATCTAATAATACGCTAAATTATAATTTTTTTTTTTGTCTTTTTGTAGTTCAAAACTATTTGGCAATGAAGGGTATCACAGATTTGTCATAATGTATTCGCAAATGAATCCTTTATGTCTGGCAATCAACCTACTTAAAAATACGAAATATGCATGATAAAATAGACAAAAGTCTTGATTAAACAAATCTTTTTCGAAAATGAAACTTAAATATACATATTTGATCTCACATATAGTAAGGGATATATGTATGTTGGTATGTACTATATAGAAAGAATATTCATATAAATGATTGATATTTGACAAGAGTATACAAAATTCATTGTTGGTTGTCAATTTTTTTCTTTTGATTTTTGTGCTTGACTCTTTGACTGAGGTTTAGTTTCATTCTCTACAATTTCTCTAAGGGGCTAAAGCTAACCGTTAGTTAAGTTAGCCTTGGCTTTCCTTCCTCTTTAAAATTGGCTCAGGTCTTGCAGGTGCCAATCGTTCGAGGGTCCATTAAACGTTATTATCTGATTACGTGATGGTATGCCTGAGTAGATCTCAATTTGTGATATCCAAATGAAGTTCATATTACATTAAAGTCACTTCATTCATTCTTCTGGGTTCTAGTTGCTGTGCAAAATCTATTACAACTTTTTGACAGTTTTCTTCTTGCTCTTTTCGGGTTAAAAAAATAAGCTTAATAATATTTTTGGATGTCTTTAAGTGACTGTTATAATTTGATGCGATTGAGGATCGTTTCTAATCCTCGAAATTAAATTATTGAAAAAAAATCGATTGGCTTAAACAAAATATAAGTTTTCAGATAATGCGAATTCAAACACAATTTTCCCAAAAGTTAATTAAATTAACTAATTTAGTTAAAAGCTTTATGAAATTACGGTTTATTCAAATACTTTCCTGTTTATTGGCATTCGAACTAAAACCAATTCAAATGAGATATCAATTTTGAAAATTGATTAAAATTTGAAAAAGATACAGAGTTTTTAAGAATTTTCATATTGAATTTTTGAACCGCACTGAAAGTGCAAGGACCTTTTAAGAAACCGAGATCGAAAATATTTGAATCACTTAAGAGAAGTTTAATAACTTATAATGTCAGATTTCAATTCTTAACTCATTGTCAGTTAGATTTGAGTTTGCCCAAGTTGAATATTAATATTACCCATTTTGATTTCAGTTTGAGTTTAGGTTTTGTTTTATCTATGGTAAGTTTCTATATATACTTAAGCCTGTCTACATACATATGCAAACATGTATATCTAGGTATGTATATGTGTGCATATGCTAGACCCTCAATTAAAAGGTGTGGAAAATGCAGAGTTCACATGCAAAATTACAATTTAAATGACCAGCGATTGGCCTGGCAAATTGGGTCCCACTGCCACATCCCCAAGGACGGCGAATGAAAATTGTACCATTGAGGTATGTATGTATATGCATGTGTGTATATCCTCCTTCATCGTAGTCGTAGCATTTTCTTTTCTTTTCTTTCGCCTTCTATATAATTGGAGTATTCCATTAATGATCATGTAATATACATACAAAACGTGTGCTAGACCTGGCTACTATATATCGAATGAGGGAAAGGCGACAGGAAATGCAACAAACACGATAGCAATAACAAGAAAATGGAGATGGAGCTCCATGTTGGCGAACTCTGCTGGGAGGACCAGAATGAGGCAGGCAAGCAGGCTCTTCTTGGATGAGAAGGAGGAGGAGCAGAAGCAAAAAGTCGTCGTATGGCAAGAAAGAAAATTGCATGCGATTTGCAAATTGTTTGACGATTAAGAAAGAGAAGGCTAACACACAAAACAGTAACAAAAAAGAAATAATAAAATACGTTGGCAAAACGAAAATTACAATTCGCTGAACTGGAAAGCTGCCTCCACCGTCCCCAAATGGCGCACCGCCTCATCCCGCTCACCCATCTAATAAACACAAAATGGCGCGCGTGTTTTCCAAGAATGTAATTAAAATGAGAGAAAAAAAAAACTAAACTGAACTCAGCAAATAGCAACAGCAATAGCAAAAACGAACAAAAAAAACCCATCAAACTTAGAATGTCTAATGTTTAAGCTGGCTTGTCTACCCTATATTTGGTATTTTGTATCATTTAAAGACGATGAAAATTAAATGCCAATAATATGGCCAGGTCAATGGGGATCTATAATAATATTTCACATTTTTTTAAATAAATACATTTTAAATTTATTTCTATAGAAATATATGTTGAAATATTTATTCATGGATCGTGTGAATAACATTTGTTAATCTGTTATCATATTAATTAAATTGCTTAGCTGTCGCGTACAGTGTGGAATTTCAATAGTAATCAGCATCAAGATTATATCAACTAAGTATCGTAAACTGGCATTTAAAGTCAACTTAATGATAGACAAGTGACTAAACTAATAACCGCTAGCCTCAAAGCACTAACAACCATTTCTGGATGATCTATTAGGTTTTGTCGTTACAAAATTTTTCTATTTAGATCATGTTTCTATCTCAAAACGGTTCGATGAACTTTTTCATCGATAATTTTCCAAGGCAACACTGATGTGAGACTTGGTATTCGCAATCAATTCTAGCTAGAAATGAACAAACAAATCTAAGCAATTGAAGTAGATGTGTTGAGTAAAATCAAAAGGAAAAGATTTTTAAAGATAGTCAGGAATTGAGAAAAGAATATGGAATGGAAAACCTAAAAGAAAGAAGCGGTAAAATTGAATGAGAAGGAAAGGGAGATTACACGTGTATATATCCCCAACTAAAATTTTCCCCAAGATGGACTATATCCTACTCTGAATAATCAAGAATACTTACGTCATTAACTAATCCATGTTAAAGCTGCTGGTTACTTGTGGTTGCTGGCTCGACTGAAAAGTCGAATATGCTTGTTGGGGATATAGGGTAAGCATTTGGAGCTTGGGCTGCTGTTCCTTGGCGTTTGCCGCTCATTAAAGTGGAGCTACCGGTTTTTTTTTTTTGCTCTCTCCCTCTTACACACACACACTGCCTCTCTCTCTCTCTCTGTTTGTCTTCCAACATAACATTTGTGGATCTCTCTCTCTCCTTCTCCTGGTCTATCAGCTCGAGTTCGCGGCCCGTTTACATGGCCAGTCCGAATAGCTGCTGATGTCCCAACTGCCCCTCCATCCCTCGGCCTCCTCCCTGCTACTACCCTATCCCAAATTTGTGTTGGCCATTTTAATGGCCGCCGACCGAACGTCGCCGACGTTTGGGGTGTTCAACCAACTGCAATTATTCTTTTTTTCGCATTTTGTTTCTTTTTTTTTTGTTGTATTTTTTCCTGCTTTTCTTTTAGCGCAATAATTTGCCTTTCTGTGCATTAAATGGATTTAATGAATGCGGTCCTATTAAGTTTTTTTTTTGTTTTTGTGTTGCTTCTTGCTGCTGCTGGTTTTTTTTTTTCTCTCTCTCTCTTTTTGTTTCAACTTGTTGTAGTTGCTGGCTGTTGTTGTTCTTGTTGTTATTAATAATAATTGGGCAAGTCGTCGTCGTCGTCGTCGTCGTCGTGGTCGTCATCTGAATTTCAAATTCAACTTCAACTTAATTTTTATTGCCACAAAAAACAACAGCAGCAAAATGCGAAATGCGTTCTCTGAAAATTGTTGGCCTCAATGGTAAAGTGACAGTGGTGGGGGGTGGTTAGGGTAGATATTCAGGTTTAGTTTGCTTGACTTGACTTGGCCCCTGCGGCTGCTGTGTAATTGCCCTGCCATCAAAATGGCTGCCCCAAATGGAAATTATGCGCCATTTGCCCAAACAAAGAGAACGACACAAAAAACACAACAAAAGGCTAATAAATAAAAACCGCAACAGTGGCAATATAAGAAAGACACATTTCAACTAATACAATAAACAGTTTAGAATCCTAGTTCAAAACAAATGATATGGTTCTGGAAAAAGTTGACACGGAGAAGCACAGGCTTAGGGGAAAGACACATATCATTCGTCTTTACAATTAGGGCCTTCAACCTCTGGCTGCCAAACTGTTTGTAAGTCGACGAAGCTATAGTTTCCAAAGAGATTTACCGGGAAAACATTTAAATCAACTTCATTTGAAATTCTATTCTAAGATATTGTGTACATTTCATCCATCTCTCATCTAAAAAATGACATATATTGTGTTAGGTTATAGATTCATAAGTTTCTTAAGATAAGATAGACATAAAAAAGTATATTAATAGAGGTATCAAAAAAGCTGTACCGTAGAATTCAAAAGTATTATGTTACGACTTAAAACTGGCTAGCTGTGACTTTCTGGGCCAAAAACCTTCATTTTAACCAAAAATCACACTTAAACTAACATTTTAGCTCATCCAAACATGGCTTAACTTTATTAAGCTTACTTAAAGTTCTTTTCACGGGTTATTTTCTGTGAACTATTTAGTTTTTACCTTTCCAAAAACAGTTTATAAGAATTAGCCGAAAACTTCAATTCCACTTAACAACTTCAGCTAGTTTACTTTGCTTGACCACTGAATTTTTCCATTTGTCTACAATTTTTGTTTCGAAATCCCTTTCAAACACTTTTTCCTATTTTCCTTAGTTTATAATTTATTGATATTTAAATGCTTTTCTTAAACTCTAATCTTTGTACAATATAAAAGAGTTCCAAAACTCTTCAACTGTGCAGGTACTTAAGAAAAACCTAAACCAATGTACACATGTCCAAATAAGCAGATTGAGTCTTTTTATTAAAGTTATTTTAGTGGCAGATGAAATAAACTTTACAAAAAAGTTGTAAACATTCTCAATTTCAGTCATCCGTCTTAATAATTATTAACTCTCGACCAAGTCAATTAGTTGGCTCCAAATGTTTGAAATTTATTTTAGCTATTTGGATTGTCCAATGAATGTTTTCGTGGAGTCAAAGCTCCAAGGCGAAAGAAACTCTTGGCCTTAGCACGTTCCACACATACCAAACACAACGGCTACAGATTGCCTGATGTCCTGCGGTGATAATCGCTTAATATAATAAGCAATGCGTCAAAGCAAAGCAAAGGACCCAGGGCACCCAAAGAGAAGTGTCCCGAAATCCAAAATGAACAACGAACTTGCAATACTCTAAGCTAAATATGAATGTTAGTAATGGGGTTTAAGGACCTGTATAATGAAAATGATGATGAGAAATGTGGATAGCTTAGTCAATGTTATTCAATAAATCCATTGGTCGTTTAGAGGAAAATTCAATCTGCTGCAGCTTTTCTTTGTGTTTCAACTTAGAGGAGCACGGAAAAACCTTTCAAGTCGCAGGGTATCAGGTGAAGGAAAAGAGGGCAGCTGCTGTGCCAGAGAGTTTTTGAGTCACGTGTTATGGAAGCTGGATGATCCACACAATGGAATGGCTGGAGGGGTTTGGGCGAGGGGTTATCAAGGAGACGCCTTAGTATGAGGTAGATTTGGTCTACCTATTTATAATTCATTTATGAGAAAGGAAGCCGCAAGGGTGAGTTCCATTTCAGTTTCCATTTTTCTCCTCCGGTTGGGTTCGTGTTGTATTCTGTTTTTTTTTCTTCCTTTCTTTTTTTTTATTATTATTGTTGTTTTCCCAGTTTAGTTTTTTTTATGATTATTATTGCGTTTATTACGATTTCCATTTCTCGAACAACCGTGTGGCAAGGGGAGTGGCTATGGTAACGCCTACTTTTTTTTCTTTCTTTTTATATATTACATATAGGCACATACAAATACATATACATTTATGTATGTATGTATTCAGCTCGTTCCGGTGTCAGCTTTTTCTATAACTAAACAATTGTGTTTCGCACCTTCTTTTTAAATTTATACGGTCCTCTGTCCATCTTTCTGCGCTCCTTTCCGTGTCATCTTTGTCTTTGAGTGCATGCTAGTTTTTCGTTGCCTCGTTTCCTTCCATTTAATATGCAACATGCAATTTGGCAGCTGATGCATTGATAGGGGGCCATCTGCCCCGATCCCTGTCCCGATCTAGAGAGTGTTAGAGACAAACCGGTGGAAAGAATTCAAAGAGTAGCAAAATTTACATAGAGACAACCAAACAAAATATTAATAATAATAATAATACAATTATTGCTCAAATTTTATAATTTAGGGTGGATATTTATATTCATTTTGAGAAATGAGAAATGTTTCAAGGGAATTTTCAGTATGTGGGAGAGGGTGCGGGGCATATTATTTATATCGTTCATATATTTGGATTATTCATATATATTTCTTCAGATTGTTTGTGATTGATTGATTGAGAAAAGATATACGATAATGTTCTGACAAATCTAATATATGTAGCTATAATCTTTGTGCGTCCTTGTATCTCCTCCCTCTTATGTCTTTTAGCATCTTTAGACTGAAAACTTTAAAAATTGTGTAAATTACACAATAAGTACATGCAATTTGGAACCTATTTCAGTTTGCTTTGATCAAAATTAGAAATCACAACAATTTTTTTTTAGACTATTTATTGGGGAGAAAACTAAGCTGTGAATGATAGAAAATCTATAACCTTAAATACTACAAATTGGATAAGTCTAAGTTTATAGTCCAAATATAGTCTACCACAGTGCGAAGCTCTTCGAAAGGATTGTTATATATATCTAAGATCAAATATTTCCGCCCTACCATATTAATTAGATGATTCACTTAGAAAGATATAATATGTAGTAATAAAATGTCTTTTATTATTGGTAGAAAAGAATCTTCGAGGGACTAACTTTGTAGCTCTATAACCTATAGTTATAATTTAAGATGACAGTTATTAACATTAGAATAATACATATGAACTTAACGAACAAAAATTGAATAAAGTTGCATATTGTCTATTTAAACCTCAATAGGCTATTGATTATTTGAAAGACAATATCCGACAAGAAATTGCTGCCATATCGGCCGAAGCATTGGGCAAAGTGATGCGAAATGCCGAAAAAAGGGCACATTTTGCGGTCAAGGCCAGAGGCGGTCATTTACGAGATATCATATTCAAAAAGTAGCTAGAACAAATCTCCTTGGACCTAAATTAATGAATTTAAAAAAAAAACGAGCTATGGAAGTTAACTTCGGCCTTGCCGAAGTTTATATACCCTTGCAGTTCTTTATTATATTTAATTCGATAAGAAAAGTGAAATTTCATACATCAACAGCATTAGTTGTCGTATTATGAATATGCTCAAATATTTTTCAAACTACTGAATTCAAAACACATTTAATGATTATTAAACAATATATGATATAGTAGTCCGATCCCGATGATTTTCATACTTTATCTCACACAGGTAATAAAGAGTCTCCAAAAAAAATTTCAACCCGATATCTCTTAAGATGGCTGAGTAAAACGCATACGCACAGACGGACGGACAGACGGACAGACGGACATGGCTATATCGACTCAGCTTCTCAAGCTGATCAAGAATATATATACTTTATGGGGTCGGAAACGTCTCCTTCTGTGCGTTACAAACATCTGACCAATTTTATAATACCCTCTGCAAGGGTATAAAAATGTCAAAAATTACACTTTTTACTTTGCTATTGCAAAAACAAATCCTTCCACTTTAAATGGCCCACCCTGTAGCATTCAAATCGACTTTTGAGACATTAGGTTCCATTATGAATAGAATTATTGAGGCTTAAAACTGAATTGACTGATGTAATAGTCGAACTCATCTATTTGTAGGAAAATAGATAAAGTAAGAAAATAAAATGAAAAAAAAAATATACTTTATGGGGTCGGAAACGTCTCCTTCTGTGCGTTACAAACATCTGACCAATTTTATAATACCCTCTGCAAGGGTATAATAAAATAAAATGTGAGAAAATATGGCACTTATTCGGTGTTGTACGAATCCTTAAGTCACTTTGAGAATTCAGAGTATTTTAAATTTTGAAATGATTCCAAAAGTAAATAAAGAAATGACAGTTTTTAATGGCATTTAATGTGAGCCAACATTAAAACAGATATTTTCCAGTTAAATTTTTATTTCACACTTAAATTTTTTAAATTTGGAAAACTGGTTCCAAAATAAAATCAAGCTTAATTCTCTTTGAGTTGCAATAGAATTAAGATTTCTTTAGATTTTTGTGTCAAGTTTCGTTTTGTTAATATTTTGTCAAGTTTGTTGCTTAAGTCTTTCGTTTTGAGGCCACAAACAAACGACATTCAAATAATTTGCATAAATAAATGGCAGGGGAGTTAGAAGGGGCTCTTCCTCAGCAGAAGGAGCTTATTGCCAAGGCAGTTAGTCAGTCAGTCAGTCAGGCAACAAGCCGACCAACGACTACATTATAATTAAAGGCAATAAAAAAAAAGGAAAAAATATGAAAATTTATTTATGACTACTGTGTGTGTGTGTGTGTAAATGTGTGAGGCTCCATATTTTCCAACACATTTTCCATTGAATGGAAGTTGATTCAGTTCACCTGCCTGGCATAATTATAAATAATTATAAATTATGATTTTAATGTGGGTGCGAATGTGAATAAGAGTATGAATGAATTAAAGGTGCGAGTCTAAATATGCGTGCATATATGCTTTTGCTCTCTCAGACTTGTTGGCTAATTGTATCCAAATGTAGTGAAATAAAATTTATGTTGCTTCTGGCAAACGCCTACAACAATGCGGGTCTCCATCCCGCTTGTGGGTTGGTCCATGGCCCAAAGTGTGTTGAACGCAGCCATCTTTCTTCACACTCCATATATACATAAATTTATGTATACATATACATACATACATACAAATGTATTCAGCTGGTGGTTGATAATTAAGCTCAATAAAAGGCAATTATAATTTAGCCATAATTGGGCAAAACTAGAATGCCTAAAATTTGAATAGGAAACTCTCTGAACTCTTTGAAAATAATAGGAAAATAATATTACAGAAGGAATATTTATGGATCAAGTAAACGAACGTATATTACCTCCATCACACAGAACAGCCCGATATAATGCAGTTTGGTTATCGAGTTTCTATTAAACTTTAAAAGTTGTATTTAATTTTAAATTCAAAATAATAATAAGAAACATATTGTGGTTTAAAATAACCAACGCTTAACGCTTTAATTATTGAAAAAGGAAGATAAAATTACCGAATTAATCTTAAAGATAAAGCGTTGGTCAATTATAATTAAGCCATAATTGGACAAAACTAGAATGCCTAAAATTTGAATAGGAAACTCTCTGAACTCTTTGAAAATAATAGGAAAATAATATTACAGAAGGAATATTTATGGATCAAGTAGACGGAACGTACATATATTACCTCCATCACACAGAACAGCCCGATATAATGCAGTTTGGTTATCGAGTTTCTATTAAACTTTAAAAGTTGTATTTAATTTTAAATTCAAAATAATAATAAGAAACATATTGTGGTTTAAAATAACCAACGCTTAACGCTTTAATTATTGAAAAAGGAAGATAAAATTACCGAATCTGAAGATGAATCGAAAGATGAAGCGTTGGTCAATTATAATTAAGCCACAATTGGGCAAAACTAGAATGCCTAAAATTTGAATGCAAAACTCTCTGAACTCTTTGAAAATAATAGGAAAATAATATTACAGAAGGAATATTTATGGATCAAGTAAACGAACGTATATTACCTCCATCACACAGAACAGCCCGATATAATGCAGTTTGGTTATTGAGTTTCTATTAAACTTTAAAAGTTGTATTTAATTTTAAATTCAAAAGGTTAATAAGGAACATATTGTGGTTAAAAATAACCAACGCTTAACGCTTTATTTATTGAAAAAGGAAGATAAAATTACCGAATTAATCTTAAAGATAAAGCGTTGGTCAATTATAATTAAGCCACAATTGGGCAAAACTAGAATGCCTAAAATTTGAATGCAAAACTCTCTGAACTCTTTGAAAATAATAGGAAAATAATATTACAGAAGGAATATTTATGGATCAAGTAAACGAACGTATATTACCTCCATCACACAGAACAGCCCGATATAATGCAGTTTGGTTATTGAGTTTCTATTAAACTTTGAAAGTTGTATTTAATTTTAAATTCAAAAGGTTAATAAGGAACATATTGTGGTTAAAAATAACCAACGCTTAACGCTTTATTTATCGAAAAAGGAAGATAAAATTACCGAATTAATCTTAAAGATAAAGCGTTGGTTTTTTCACCATTTCAATTATATTTTTTAGTAATTAAAAAGGAAAAATATTTGAGATGTTTACCCTTGAAGTGCTTGGAGTCATCTGAAGGAACAATGTAACAAAAGCTATAAGGAAAACAAAAGCAAAGGCCTGCTTACTGGCATGGCCAACTATGTTGTAGAAAAATCTGCTTCTATTTCTATCGAAATCGATAAACGTCTATCAGAAACTGTGAAAAGTACAAAATAATATTCCTAAATTAACGAAAGGGCAGTGACTTTTTGTCGGCCAAAAGATGTGACTGAAATTGTTATTTTTAAAGTTGAAACTAATGCTCGTTAATAAAAATTGTATAGATACTTTAAAACCAAATATTACTTAAGTAAATGAAAAGCTAGCACTACATTTTGATTATAAAATTTTAATATATAAATTATATTTAACATCGATGAAAACTACAGATCGATTTCCCAAACTTTTATTTCTCAAGTTCTTGTCCATTCTAAATGGAAGATGTACTGCCAGTATACAAGTGTATTGCAGTTCAGAATTGTGACAGAGTTTGGAAGGATCTTAAAAACGTCAGCAGGCCAACCGCACAACAGGCTAACAATAAAAAAGGCAGAAAAACACAAAAAATGATGAGAAAAAGAATATTTTGCGGTCGCTTGCGACTCGTCATTACATGCTTGAGGGGAACTTGGCTGAATCAATCAATTGGCACAGCAGTTGGACTAGATAAACATTTCATCCATGGTCAGTTGATCCTTGAAATGGTTTTCTTGCGGTTGTCCAGACAAATGGTTTTTTAAATGTTTCACCTAAAACCGCAAATACTATATGAAAAAGATAAAAGACAAAAGTAGCGTGAAATTATCAAGAAATTTTCTAGGCACGCAGCCAAATACGCGTATGCAGGGCCATTGGCCAAGGGCTAAGGGCCATGGGCCATGGGCCAAGGAGTTCATCAGACTCAACTCACGCATAACGGAGCTTTTAATTAGGGACCGTAAACGTCGCGACGTTGGCAACAAATCAGGCAAACCAAAATCAATTGGTATGGGGTTATGGGTAGAAGTGGCATTTAAGTATCTCATCATCGATGAGTAGGTAAAGGTTTTTGTGGTCAGCAAGGGGGGAGACACAGACAGACTTGCGTTTCAATGTGCAATAAAGCTGAAAGTTTCGATCGATCGAGACGATCGATACGATAATTATGCGAAATTATTGATTATTGCAAAGGCTTTTCACTAAACCGCCAAATTGCGTGTACGTGAGTCGGCAACGTTTGACCTTGACAGTTGGCCAGGCTTTTTCTTTCTTTTCAACATTCTGTTATTTTTTTTTTGGGTCAAAAACATTCACAAAAACTGGTTAGCGCTTGTTGTGACTGTGTATTCTTAAGCGCAGCGAAAGTGAATTAAATATCATTATAGTATATAGAGATATTTATATGGGAAACATTTCACTGTTCAAGTGTATTATTTTATTTACTACAATTTATTATCAAACAACTTTAATAATTTAAAATGGTTATAGGAATATATTCAGCAGCAATTTAAAATGTGCGCGAAATGGTTGTAGCGCCATCTATTGGGAGATTTCAGAAACCAATGCCTTTGGCACTGTTTTCTTAAAAAACCGCCGTCGGCGCCTCAGTGCTGGCCAATGGCCAAGTTTCATGAGAAAGATGAAAAAGTGCTGTCGCTTTATACAAAACTATCTAGAAATACATTTTAGAATTTCGAATGGTTTTGTTTTTTGTAACAATTCATATGGCTTAGCCGACTTGCTAGTTGAGCGCTCTAATTTTAAATTTTACTCTGTGAGTGATATCTGGCAACGCTATTCGCCACGCCGTCAAATTGATGGAGTTGCCACAATTAGACACGAATTTAGCTTCTGGCAGCGCTATCAGCCGGAGGTGGCAAAGGCAACAAAAAGCCGCAAGTAAGTAATTAAACATATTTTCCGCAAATATTGTAAATTCCAATATGCAATTAATTGGTTATTGCTGCCTATTATTCATCATATCAAATAACATTCCATTTATTTTGCATTTTAACTAGCTGGAAACTGAACGAGTCAAACTAGACGTAAAGTGAGGTTAAACCGAATTTGGGAAACTAGAAATCTCGAAAATTTGTTACTATTTTGAGTTGCGAGAATACTAAAAAGGATTCAGTATGCCACCGAAGAAGCATGATGAACCAGAACGTAAACCGCTAATCGGACGCATTGGCACCAATTTAAGAATTGGCATTGTCGGCGTACCCAATGTGGGTAAATCGACGTTCTTCAACGTGCTGACAGAGAGCGCTGCCCCCGCGGAGAATTTCCCCTTCTGCACGATTAAGCCCAATGAGAATAAGTATTTCCAATTATAGGCACATATATGTACCTACCTACCTACCTACTCGCTATATAGATGTTTATATATATATATATGTATATATATTCAATATGCCTGGCGGCTCTTCAATTTTCTTAATCATTGTAATTTTTAACGAAATATAATTTTTCACCCGCAGGAGCTGAGCAGCGTAAAAGGCACCACACAAAAACAACAACCACAACGACAACCACTGCTGCAGCCACAGTAAACCGCTTCTAATTTCAAAACTATGAAGTTTTTTTTTTTCGTTCGTTTTAATTTTCTTGAAGGCGTGTCCTTGGCAATTTTGATCAGATCCAGTTTTCAATATGCAAATTGCTGCCGCTTTAACCCCAGCACATCTTGTGTGCCGGACGACTTCATTTTTAGTTTTTTGCGTCCGCCTTGTCTTGGGCACAACAAAATTATAGAAAATTGCAATGATCGGCGGTTTTTGTGGACCACCAATTGATGATGTTGTTGCTGTTGCTGTTGTTGTAGCTGCCGCTGCCGGGTCTCCCCAATATAATATCTTTGTGTCAAAACTCCGCTAACATGCATCTACCACATCTCTCTCTTCATCTTTCATGCCCATGTCGTCACTTGTTGGAATTATCTTGCCTTACCCATACGTCGCGTTCCTGTGCCTGATGAGCGTTTCAACTATCTGGTGGAATACCATAAACCAGCCAGGTAAGTTTCACTCTTAAATAGCAACATCAATGTATCCATATATATATATATATATATTCGTAGTCAATCAGTCGATTAGAAATGATCTGTAGGCAGAACTATCTGTGGGTTAGAGACTGATCGATTTATGACCTTCAGATTTGCGCAGATTATATACTAAACACATATATACATAGACAAACACATATAATAATGTGATTGAAATTGTTTAAACTATTTATAAAAATATGAATACTTGGCTTTTATCATTTTTCACACGCCTTCGTCGTCATTCAGTGTGGTACCCGCCTATCTAAATGTGGTGGACATTGCCGGTCTTGTCAAGGGTGCCGCCGAAGGTCAGGGTTTGGGCAACGACTTCCTTTCGCACATCAGTGCCTGCGATGCCATTTTCCATTTGTGTCGTGCCTTCGAAGATCCCGATGTTACCCATGTTGAGGGTGAAGTTGATCCAGTGCGCGATTTGGAGATCATTTCGGAAGAATTGCGTTTAAAGGATGAGGAAAAGTTAATCCAGAATCTGGACAAACTGGAAAAGGTGGTGGCTCGTGGTGGTGATAAGAAATTGAAACCGGAATATGATTCCATGGTTAAGATCAAAGAGATTTTGATTGATCAGAAGCGTCATTTGCGCTTTGAAGATTGGAATGCCCATGATGTAAGTTTAGCTTAATATTAAATTTATTTAATCACTGATGTGCTTCCTCTTTCTCTTTCTAGATTGAGACATTAAATAAGTATTTGTTTTTGACCTCAAAACCAGTGATTTATCTGGTTAATCTCTCTGACAAAGATTTCATACGCAAAAAGAATAAGTGGCTACCAAAGATTAAAGAATGGATTGATAAAAACGATCCTGGAGCTCTGCTCATACCATTCTCTGGTGCCTTCGAGCAGCAGCTGAGCGAGAAAGACGAACTTGAACGCAAGGCCTTTGAGGAGGAAACTAAATGCAAAAGCCAATTGGATAAGATTATTGTTACTGGCTACAAAGGATTGCAGTTGGAATATTTCTTCACCGCCGGACCGGATGAGGTTAAAGCCTGGACTGTGCAAAAGGACACGAAGGCTCCCCAGGCCGCTGGACGTATTCATACCGATTTCGAGCGCGGATTCATTATGGCCGAAGTAATGCATTTCGAGGACTTTAAAGCTGAAGGCAGTGAAGCGAATGCCAAAGCGGCGGGCAAATATCGCCAACAAGGACGCAACTACACGGTGTTGGATGGTGATATTATATTCTTCAAATTCAATGCCGGCGCTGGCCTTAAGGATGCCAAAAAGAAATGATATCGCCTTGCCACCATTGTCACCATGTTTGCAATTTTGTATATTAATTTGATTTTATACTCGCAATCGTTTCGCTTAGCTGAGGCGAGTGAGCGAGAGCGTTGAACTATCTTCACGCTCTCTCGCTCTCACTTGTTTATTGTCTATCTATCACACACATGTTCATGTTCAATATCAAAGGCCTCTGATATCTGATATGATATAGAATGCATTTTTTTTTCGCCGATTTCGTTTTTTTTACCATATGTAAAATACATTTATGACTCTGTCATACGTTCTGTGAGTTTTTATTGATTGGACTGAAGGAGTCGATATTGTCTTTCTAAAGTAAACTAATTTCTGTTACTCATGTTTGAATGTCAATCACGGCAACTAAATCGAATGTAGGTTAAACAAAGTTTGAGAGAAAACATTTGATTATCCTGCTTCTGGGAGTGTCTTTCAGATGATTTTAATTGGATATTTTGTATAAGTTTTTTGGCTCTTTCTTTAAGATTTTTGGAGAACTGTTTTTGTTTTTTTTTTTTGTTGGTGAAATTCTAAGCGTTGAAAATTCTGTTTTGCCGGCAAAGTTTTTAATCATCTAGCAGTAGCAAAACTTTGTGCAAATGGTTTTGATGCTGGCCTAAAGAGGAGACGAAGGCAAAGGTAGGTAGAGACCAGCAAATAGAAGGCTCCACAAAGGCAAAAGAGGAAGGCGTGTCAATGCTCTTGCTTGTGTTGTTGTTGTTGTTGTTGCACATACGCAGCTGCAAGGATGCACACAAAGAGTTCAGAGAAACGAACGGCGGTGTCACAGTAGGGGACGGGATGCAATGGATGCGGTAAAGGACGGGCCTCCGGTCGTAGCGGGAAGTTTCTAAGCACATAATTTGGTTTACCGCATGCGCCTCTACAAACACGCACTGCAAGTAACCACACACCTCCCCCCCTTTCTCTTTCAACCACTCTCTATATCCTTCCCCTCCTGCTATCCTTTGGCTCATGAACCCTCTTTGTCGTATGTACTTTTGGTCTCTGTTAATCTTTGGACGTAAGAAAGTTTTCTTCCAGGGACAGTGGGGGAAAATTGTTATAAAATGGAGCTGAATGCCTTTCCTTGATTGTTATTAGACTCAGGGTAACTAAGATTCCTTCTAACAGTAACAATCTCATTGTTGTACCAGTCACTTTTGATTCTAAGTTACAATCAAATCAATCTCTGTGATTTTCTAATACTAAAAGATAGGCGCTGAGATTTATGATAATAATCACAAATTCAGAAATGTTTAGAAATGCTTAAGAGCTTTGCTTAAATATATATATATATTATTATTATTATTATTTTTTTATTTCTCCGGATCTCGCACTTAACTGACGGGATGTTAAGGTCTCTGTGGACGTAAAGGCGGCGCTTCTGCCTAGAAGCTTGTTCTGGATAAATATAGACATCATTTTCTCTATCTTTTAAATTAAACAAAATAAAATGAATTACGTTTAATGTAAACTAAATTAATTATGATTTTAATTTTTGAGCACTTAAATGGCTACAGCTTAATGATTATGCCGCTCTGGGCAATTTATTAGCTAATATTACTCATACCACGTGTTGGCTTAGGAATTTTTAACCCCATACCGATAGAAAACATATGTATTTTTTGATTTATTTATAATCGGAATTGGCCTTAAGATAGATTATTATACATAGATTTGTCTACTTCATATTTTATTTACAGATGAGGACTATCCATATGAGATAGTTTATAATTATAATCAATTATATATATATTTGCTTCTTGTAGAAATTGTTTTATGAATGGGACGTTGCAGTTGTTAAGCAAACAAGGGGATTAGCGGGAAGGTCCTTTCTCCCTATTGTGTTGTATTTGGGACATCCTGGGCTTTTGTGGAAGTCTGTAATGTGCCTGTTGCAGTACTAGAAATGATGATAGACATATGAAGAATACTCATTCCATTTCCTCAACTTTTACGACATTAACATTGAAATATTTGAAATATTTAAGATAGCGACTTTAAATATGGACATAAAAATACATTCTTGTTATGGGATCTTTTGATATAATCTTAGTTGGATTTACCATAAGAATCCTTTCTTTAACTAAAGTAAATCATTATGTTTTTTTTTGAAAATATTGTAATGATTCTGTGAGATGTTTAATTACCCTAAAATTGAGTTCATATCGCAAGGGACTTAATAAAGTTAAAATCCATCTGATTTTTGAGTGGCAAAGTCCCCTTAAACATGATTGGGATCATGCCACTGTGCTGCATCTTGGGCGCTTGTATAGATGGATGGATAAATGAATGGTTGGGATGGATGTGAGGCATGTGTGAATGAAAAGTTTTTGCGTGTGGCCCGAGAAAACGAGGCAACTTTTCATATGAAATGTGCAAAATTACACACTCCCGCACACACACACACACACACACACACACACACACAAACACATTGCCGCCGCCGCCGCTGCCGCTGCCGCATAACCAACCAAACGAACCAAAGGCACGAGCGAGCCGAGAAAAATATTTTGAATGTTTTATTAGCCCAACAAACAGCGGCCAAAAGAGGTACCTGAAGAGGGGCTGAAAGGGTATGCGACGGGGCTTAAGGAGAAGGAGTGTGAACGAAACGTGGGGCAAAGAATGCAATTGCCATGGAGTTGTAGTTAATTAAAGTATAATGTCTGCCACTATGTCTAAGTATATGTATGTATGCATGCATATACATACATACATGTGTTTGAATAGGTGCACATGAGTATGCGTGTGTGTGTGTGTGTGTGCGTGAATCCATGGGTATGTGTGTGTGTGCATTTTTGGGGCCAAGCCAGCGAAACGTTGACAAGGCCATCAAAAAGCGCATGATATATGGCCACTGAACTAAACTAAGCTCAGCCAAATGGCCATCATGCCGAAAATATTCGAACAAAACTGACCCACTCTTGTACTGTTGTCCCTCCCTCATCCTTCCCCTCTACCCCCAAATCACTGTCCCTGACTGACCCCTACCAAATCAACCGGCAATGGGGCCAAACACACAAATCATCATGGAAAGAAAAACAGAAATAAGTTAAACGAAACTTTACTTATACCCTAAGTTAGGCATTCAAATATTCATATATTTCTTATGTTAACTATTAAACATAAAACTTATATGTTCTTAATATAAACTCATTTCTAATTTGCCTTTTTGTTTTCTTGTGAGACTTTGAAATGGGAATTTTAAAGATATCCTTTCGAATTCAATTCTAATGTGTATGTTTGCACTTGTAATAAATATATCGTGCAGATTTTCTTAGCACAAAGATGTTGAGAAATCAACATTTGCATACCCTGTAGTCATGGCGAGTGTTGTAGGGTATATTAAAGACTAATGAAGTGGGAACTGCTTTTCAAGTTTTGAAAAGTAAAAGTAATCCCTTTTGGTAATCTATGTAGATGAAACGAATCCTTGTTTTTTGTTCTTCTTCGAACTCGGCACTCAAGTGATATTAGAGAACTTTCACACATATTTTAGATATTTTCAGCAGTGTTTATAAAAGGATGTTTATTCTAAAGTCGATTATTTTAAACCAGTTGGGAATTACAAGTGCATTAAGATGTGCATAGCATTAAGAAATTTTGGTGTATTTTTATCCAAATGCAACTGAATTATGGATAATATTAGTTACTTGTACTCAATATTGTTTTTGTGTGGCCACATCAAGTATACGCCCCAGGCACTTTTCAATTATGAATTATCATTTCAAGAACACTTGTACATGGTAACTTACAGTCGATCCTATCTAACTTTTTTTTGTGTTAAATTCTGTTTGTTTCCTTGCCGTTTTGTCAGGCACTCGCCGGCATATCCATGCACTTCAGTTTTGAAAAAAGAAAAACGAAAGATAGAATGAATGAAAACAAAAAAAAAAACACACACAATTTTTATTCAATTCAATTGAAAAATGGCATGGAATATTTGATGTATGGCGCGCAGGGTGGAGAGGCTTTCGCGGTGCGATGTGTAGCAAGATGAGTGGAAGTGGGGCAATGTGAACGGAGGGCGGGTGGTTGAAGGGTGGAGGAGTGTGGTGGTTGGCTTGTTGGTGATGTCACCCATCAACTGTCAGTTGCAGTAAGGGGCGGTGGCATCAGCATGGCCAGCAAAGCGTTAAAAATGACTGTCATAAATTAATGAGCGGGACCGAGTCGCATTGAAATTGGAATTGAATATTTTGCTGAATTGCATTCATTATTCATTTACAGCTGCCTCCTGTCTCATTCACTCGCTCACTCTCTTTCTCTGTCTGTGTCTCCGACAGTATTCTAGTTTGACTTGAATTCTAAATGCTGCCACTTTAATTGCTTGTCAAAATAAAAGTGAAAGAAAAGCCCAAACATTCGGGAACAATGCAACGGCAGCAGGAAGAACATAATAATACAAAAAAAAACTGCCCACGATTATCGCATCTTTTGCATCTACTTATTTACCTCTCTCTCTCTCTCTCTCCGTCTTTCTCTCTCTCTCTGACACCATCTAGTAATTCCAATTCTCAATCTGGGCATAAACGTGACAATAATATAAATCAGCAGATTGCGTTGTTCTCGATGCGGTGTCATCGGTATCCACATCGACATCGGCATCTACCTCATCATCATCATCATCGCTCCACAAACCTCCCAACCAACATCACCCGTTCTCATCATGGGAATCCTCATCCTCGTCGACAACGACAACGACACCGACATCATCGTCTACGTTGCCATTTAACTTAATGCCACATGCGGCGACAACGTAAAACGTTTTGAGTCCTGGATTAGATACTCTTATGGAGCACCAGAGAAACCGGGAACCAGTTGCTAAAACAAATGCATTAGAGCTGACAAAGTTCAAAGAACGAGCTAACAAACGACAAAGAATCTTCTTAACTAATTTGGTTTATCAAATCATTTCAAAGTCATTAACTATGAAAAGAACTTGTTGCCAATATTAAAAAGGATTCGTTTGATTTCGTAATAGTTTCCTACATGATCTTGAAAAAAGAATTACACTAGCGAAAATTGTTCATCGAATGAGGAGTTATCCTGAATTCTATCAATATTCATCAATCGCAGTATTTGATGTTATCTCATTTTTCTGCAGGTCCTTGCAGAATCTAAGATCAATCAACAAGGACACAATTCAAAAGAGGGGTCCCTTGTGATTGTGATTTTATCTCATTTTTCTGCAGGTCCTTGCAGAATCTAAGATCAATCAACAAGGACACAATTCAAAGGAGGGATCTCTTGTGATTTGGGATGGGGCATTGTGATGTTGTCATTGTTGTCTATATGTTCTTTCGATGACTCATTTATGGCTTGTGGTTTGAATTTCCTGTTTTAAACAAATTTGAAGGTGAAAGCTCTGATCTAAATAAGTCTCGATATATGCTAATTGGTTGAAATTTTCTTTTTTTTTTTTCTCATTTTCCACTAAAGCGAAGCTGGCTGTGAATGGCCCAGTGGAACTGGCCCAATATGAACTAGAGATTCTGGCCAACACTAGAGTGCAGCATCAACAAACTACGTACAATGCCGAATACGTGCCGTTGATGGGAATAAAGCGTGTAATTGTTTTGGCAGCTGCCGAATCGTTTTAACAGCTAATTAAGTAGCCCGTAATTGGTGAAACTGAGTATGATGTGCGTGCATAGGTGGGGGTCAGAGAACCAGGTATTAGGACACACACACATCCACACACACAATACCAAGTCTGATCTTCCTGCAAATGCTGAATCGTTGAGCAATCATGATATGAAATTGCTTACTCAAAAGCATATTGATAGTAGCACCATTTCATTAATTTCAAATACTTAAAATGTTGCTTAACTAAAGACTAATGTGCAAAACTCCGGCTTCCATGGACACAGTGCACCTCAACTGCGTGCCAAGGTGGGCTTTTAGAGTAATTCATATACGAGATTTCCATTGTGGCATACCAAGGAGGAGCCAGCCAGCCAGCCCACTGTCCCAGCATGCCTTTCGCCACATGGCATCAAAGCAATCTCATTACCAGCATGTAATTAAATTCGTTCAACCCGAGGGAGACCTAGCAGAAGAATTGGACTTGGATTCAAGCCTCAATGCTATGCAATAAACTAAAGTACATAGTTACTCAAGGTGAAGACGAAAAGACATCACGTATGCAAGAAAAATTGTCATTTTTTCGCTATTATTTTGGACGACATTTATCAAAACTAGTTTCAAAGATTTATATATAAGTAGACATGAAATAGGTTTACCGATTTCTATATATCCTTGACACACAGCAAAATATATAAGAAAAAGTTTTAAATTCGTTCAGATTTAGTTGGAGATCATAATTATAAGCCAGGAATTACATGCTAATGATTAAATTTCTGCTTTTTTAACTTTCAAATTTGTAAAATAATTTTTTTAAAGCTTTTCCAGATTTTTAAATTGTTTCTTATCTTCATGTTTAATAAAGATATTTTTATTGCAGTTTTTTAATAATAATCATTTCATCAATCGAAAAGATTATCTTCAATGTAATATTAAAAAAAATAGTGGTAATTAAATAATTTTGCTTTTTAAGAAGAATAGTTACTTAATTACTTAATAATATCTAGCAAAGGAAATCAATTTGAATCATTTTTAACCCAAAATGTATTATTTAAGATGATTTTTATTGAACTATTTTATTAAAAAATACTATAGAAGATAATTTAAGAATCTTGAAAGATTTTACAAAAGTAAATATTTTGGTTTAATAAATAATAAAAATTTTTTCCTAATTTTTCAAAAAGAAAATTTAATTTGGGAAAATAATAATCACATAATGTATATTAGACAAAGTTAATTCGCTTACCGATCAGTGATATACTCTTAAAGATTTTTTGAACGGTTTTGCTCCGATGTTCATTACGAGCCTGTGACCTAAAACAAAGAAACAAATGTCCTTTGCTGGGGGTACAACAAGTCAACGGTGGAAAACAATACATTAAGCGAATGCCCAATCTTTGAGTGTGAGGCGACAAACAGTGGAGTGGTGGAGGGAGGAAAAGATGAGGTGAGTTGAGTTGAGTGAGTGAGAGCAAACAACACACGCACACACACACACGTAAGTACCTATACGTACACGTACACCGGAAAATGTGTTCATTTCCGGTGTCAGTGTCAGCAGAGGCAACAATGGTACAGCTTCTCGCCAACTTTTTGCCAGTCGTGACTTTGATGAAAAATCGGGAAGCTGACGCTCGACCCTGATGGAGCGACGAGTGTGTGAATGTTGAAGCGATTAGTGATGGCAGCGTGACACGATTAACTGACTTAAACACAGTCGTACTTTGTGAAAAGTGAAAACTCATCAACTGTTCTCAACTTAAACTGTTCTGGCTTTCGATCTGAGATCTACATCTAGATCTGCTTTAACTTAAAAACAAATAAAAAACGAATGACATAAACGATACTCTGAAAGGATTTCCAATGATTTCTCCATAGCGCTTGTTTACACTTAGTTTCGTTTTTTTGTTTTGGTAATAATTCACATTTGCATCTCTAACGCATCTCCCTCAGTTATAGACTCATACCCTCCAAGGAGCCGTCTCTTGGTATATATACGCTGCACTTCATTCAGGCCAAAAAACAAAAAAAAAACAAAAAGAAACAGCAACAACTGGAGAGTAGACAAGAGGAGGATGAGCAGGGGAAAAGCGTAGAGGCGACATCATAATAATGTGGCCCATGTGAAAAACAAAGCAAACAGGCAAACAAAAAATTTCCGAACCAACAAGTGAACAGACAAAAAGGCCAAAGAATCTCCAAAAAGTAGGCAACTCAACATACACATACTCACTCGTGTGAATGTGTGTGTGTGTGTGTGCACATACACTTATGGATTGAAAGCAAATGCAGTATGTATTTTAATTTCCTGTTTTACAGAGCATAAGGTAACCCACACAATCAATAAAATAATAGGGACAACAAACGACGAAACTGAATTGATTAAAATTAAAATAAAAAGTGTATTATTATTATTAATAATTCTTCCTTCAAAGGAAATTTGAGAGTCCAAAATGCTGACATTTCACATTGGTAATGGTTTATATACATAAGTAAGACAACAATAAATACTTAAATCAACATTTTGTTGAGCTCCAATTAAAATTTGAAACTTGAGACATGGATCTAGAGTTGGCAATATCAAAAGTTTGGTATACTTACAGAATATATTAATACAAAAAAAAAAAAAAAAAGAAATATAAACATAAATTGCATCACAAATCTCACACTAATTCAGTTGTAATTCAATTATTATTAAGAGCAAAATGTTTGAACAATCTCAATCCTGATACGAAGGATGATAATGAACGATAAAACGAAAATGATCAATGATGATAAAATGATGTTAAGAAAAAAAACCGGTAAATGCATTATTTATTCATATTCATTACGATTTTTCTGGCAAATGTCTAAAATTTTAATTTTTATTAAGACTTTCCAAGCTAAACATAAATTTCCTATGAGCCTCTTGGACTAATCATGAAATATGATGAAAAAATATATAGAAAAAAGTACGTAGATTACTTTTAAATTTTTATTGAGCAAGTCCTGTGAAATGACATATATAAGTTAATGATACAATTTTCTTTGATAAATTCCTTAAACTCTTTAACTGATTTTCATCTTTTAACAGTTGCATCATTCATTCCATTGCCATTCATTCCTGTTGTTGGGTTCTGGGTGAACATCCCCCCATACCCCCTCAGGCCACTCAGTCGTTTTTCATTGCAACTTTGATTGCATTTACTTTAAAATGTCGTCCAAAGATCTCAGGCGTGACTAATAAGGAGCCAAGTGGGGGCTTTTCATGCTTGATTGGGTCATCGATGACTGCTGCCTGCTGCTTGCTGCTTGCTGCGTGGCTTACTTTTCCTCAGTTCATCGTGTGCTTTTTGCCCTCACATCTCCTCTTCCCAACCCAACTTAACTCGTCCGCTCCACCTGCCTGGCTGCATTACTACATACGTTTACTCGTTCGCTTTCCTTTTTCGATCCTCCGTTCGTTCGTTCGTATGTGTGTGTGTTTGTGTGGATGTAAAGTAATTTATGGCAACAAACTCCCTTGGCATCCATATGCCTGATTTATGGCTGTTATTGAAAAATTCGTAGTGCCAGCTCTTTTAATTATGAGGCGAGGTGTAAAAACAAAAAATACCACAAAAAGAGAAGGAAAATTGTGTGGGGAAAGCAAAGGCAAAAGCAACAGCCGCGACAGTCGCATAGCAAACAAAATGGAAAACTGTGAAACAGCAAATTATGTTACTCCAGAGAATGGATATAAATGAATGGAAGAAAAACGAGAGACCAAAATTGCACTCGTTACTCGCTGCTTTTAAATTAGTTGATGTGTTTTAATTTGCGAGAAAGTACTAAATATACATATATAACGTACGTACAGATGGACGAAAAAATATCACAGATTGAAGTCGCCAAATGGTAACACAAAACGAGTTACAAACGGGTAAAACACGAGTCATTGCATAAATGTTTCGGTTCTGAGTACCATGAAGTGGAGGTGAGGTTGGGGAGGGTGGGGAGATCCTATCCTGACATGCATGGAGCGCGCAAGTGTTTTAACACAATTTAATATGGCACAGACGGAGCCTGGCACAGACAACTTTTCGCTGCGATGACATAATATGAACGGGCGACAACAACAACTTCATTCTTCCCCGTTCCCCCCTTCACCAACCAAACAGTTGCTCAACGTCCTCCATCGAGGACTACTGTAACTATGTATATACGTTGATTATGTCGAGCAGAGCGAGAGAACAACGAGCAAAAGGGTCTCGTCCACCATATGCAACGTTATTAAATCATAAAGCGCAAGCTGCCGCCATCTAACGTCCTCCACATTAAGGGACCGACCAACGTGTGGCGGCTGCTTGAAGGTGGCGAAATGTATGTAGATGGAGCTGGAGCTGGGAATGGAGTTGGAGATGGGCGATCAAAATTCAACATGGAAATGAAGATGGAATAAGCAGGCATAAATAGCAAACGATATGGGTTTTTTTTTTTTTTTTGTTTCTTCTGTTTTGCTTCGTTTGTTTGTTTTCCTTTCTTTTTTTTTGTCAACTTCCGTCACATATGGAAATACATTTTTTAGATATATCAAACGCGTGCTTATTATTTTAAAGAATCTGTACATTTTGCTTCAATATACAAGTAAGTATAGCAATATGAAGGACATTTTTCGGTTGCCTTAAAATGTCTTAATACAAAATAACAATTGAAACCAGAGGGCCGGGTCTAACTTCGACCGCGCCGAAGTTTGTATACCCTTGCAAGTTGTTTGTTACTCTTTCCTCACTTATAGCCGTCTAAGTGGAAAAACGTTTTATCGAAAAAGGCTAATCTTAGCATGGGAAATAACGAAGTTATTGACCGATGTTTTCGACCGATCATTCCTATGGGAGCTATCTGATATAGTCATATTTAGTATCTCGGTATAAACTGATTAATGAAATGTCAACTATTTATATCTGATAGACTAAAAGACGTTTGCAGCTCCCCCTTCTCCTAGAGCGTTGAATTTCAGATTTTTTTTTTTTTGTTAAATTTTTGTTTTTAATAACTCATTTGATTTATGTAATTCATTCAAAGTTCATCTGTAATTGTCCTTATTTTGATTTTAAATCTTGGCTGCGCTTTTGGAATCAAGTTAGAAAATTTAGTTTATAGTTAGGCTAATCCAAACTCGTTGAATTCCAGAAAATGGATATAGAAAACAACTAAGAATGAGATAAAAATTAGAAACTGAAGACAAACCTCCATTCATTGCACTAAGCCATACTCCATAAACAGGAGATCGTGTCTTATGTTTCAAATATCCAAAACTTTACCATTTTAGAGAAGAATTTGAGCTAAAACAGAATTGTGTGAAACACAAATATGGCATAGAGGCAATGTGTGAGTTTTTCTTCTTATTTTTTTCTATTCAGTTTGCAGTAAGATTTATATAGCAATTTGCCAAGTTGTATTGTAAAACTAATAAATTGTCGCTGCAAACTTGAATAATGTATGTAAGTATGGGTGTGAGTGTGTGTTTTCTCTCTGTCTCTGTCTTTCTTATACTCACTCTCACTGTCTATGTGAGAGCTAGAGAGGACCGGGAGGTGGAGGGCAGTTTGGGGGGCACAATTATTATCCCCAACGTCCGTGGCTGGCGTTTCCTGCTAGGCAGCCAAAAGAGCCGTGGCATAACTTTTAAATAAACTTTCATAATTTTGCATACTTGAGATAACAAATTGCATGTTGCAAGTCGTTTCCTTTTCTTCCACTAGCCCCTTCCCTTTCACCTTCCTTCTGTGCCAACAGCTTCCCGCATTCCGCCAAGAATCTCCACCAACGCTTCACCATTCTGTTCTGACATGGTCTCAGTGCATTTTGTTGTTGGCTCGTAACTTGTAAACTTTAAATTAGATTGTTTTCTTCTTTAGGACTGGTTTTCTTCAGTGTCTACTTAAGTTTTTTAACACACCCACACGCATACACATACACACACACCACACTTAATACCATCTCGCTCCCACTTTCTTTAATTGTCTCCGTTTTGCAAGCAAAACCCAGATCTAATCCAAATGGTACAATAAAATTTGCAAATGAAAGACAATTTTATACCCAGCGTTGCTACATATATCGAATTCGATCTGGAAATTTTTGAAGCCATAATTGATCTCGATCTTTTTAATGAGTTTTTCTCTTCCAACCTAAGTGCTAAATGTGATTGGAAACAATTATTGAACAGATATCATCTCATAGTAGCAATCTTTTTTCATTTGTGTAAAATAATAAATTATTCATTCCGTCTTTCCCCTCAAATGATACATTTTGTGTTTGTACAAAATACAATTTTTACTCAAAATAAGTAATTTGATTTTAAATCCCATTCAATAAATAAATAAGGACTAAAACAGCTGGATATATTTAATTTTTGCGTATGTTTACTCGTTAATTAAATGGCACCGTAATATTTGTTATTAATATCAAACAACTTACCAAAGTGCTAGAGTGCTTAAGTGCTTGTAAGTGTGAGCGATCAACAAAACAACTTACTTACTTCATCTATGAAAAATTCAAATATTTCTATTAAAATTTTGAAAAAATGTTTATTACCCAAAGCCAGAAAGCTCACACATTGCATGTGTGTGGCCTTATTGTAATTAAATTTATCAAATAACAGTTTAAACACTAGACGATTATATTAATTTCATATCATTTGACAACACAAACACACACACACACACACACACACACACACATATATATGCCTAGTCACACAGGCTAGGCGGTAGCATTAGGAAAACAATTAGTGCCGGAAAAAAGACACTGGGTGTCCATGTGTGTGTATATGTATATATACAGGATAACGTGGGGAATAGAAATGGGGGGAAAAGTATGGTCAGTATAGCCGTTAGTTACACACACATTCCTTGCTGCCAGACAAAAAGGCAATTAACAAAGATTTTGTGGGCAATTGTTGTCAGCAGATTGTTTAATTTGTGCAAACGTTTCTTTCGGACAATCTCAAGACAGCAAACAACAAACTATCTACCCATGGACACACACACACACACGCACACAAACACACACACACACAGAGAGGACTTATAAATGCCAGTGAAATGAAGGAGGCGAATGGTAAAAGTGTGCTCATAAATATTCTACTAGTAGCTATACAAAAACTACTTATTGTCATCTCAGAAATTAACATACAGACACACACATACGCAACACACACACACACACACATACATATGTACACAAATACCTAGAAAGAAACCTTGCTTAGGATCTAGGATTTCTGCAAAGCTATTAGCTCAAAGAGTTTGTGTAAATTACCTTCGATTGGTCACTGGTCTCTCATATAGCTAAAGATTTACGAAAGTTTTGCAAAGATATACATACATACATATGTATATTACCTATATATAGATGTGTATGTGTGTGTGTGTGTTCAATTTTGATTCAAACTCATACTTGACTTGCTGGGGCTTTAATAAATGGCCCTCAAAACTTTAAATAAAGCTTCGGTGAGCTAATAACGGAAAATGATATAATGGGTCTCTCTTGTTTCACCGTTCATTGCTAAAGTTTTTGGTCTACAGTAAAACCGCATCAAGAAAAGGCAAGTGAGTTTTAGCCATCGTCTTGGCCAAACGGCATGCCAATATGAATAAGACGATTGTGGGAATATACTTACATATATGTATATAGAATCTTTCACGCAAATATTGCTTAAAAGCTAAAAACAACAATTACGTATACGTAATGTAGGTCAACTTATTGATTGAATACTTTTAATTTAACCTGGAAAACATTGTTTGCATTTGTTTAACAAATCCGTATAAAATATTTCATAAGAGAATAATGTTGCTATAATTTGAGAGTGTCTAAACAAAACTTAAGATCGTCTGCCTTATTTTTATGATAGCAAATATAATACAATTTCATAAAATTACATGCAGTATTAGATGATAGAAACTTGAGTTCCATTCATTTGGATAGTATTTAATTTAAAATTATCCCTGTTTTATTTACAGGGTGCGCCAAAAGACGTTATCCGATGTTGTTTGGCTCTCATTGTCTCTCATTTGGCTCTCGAACAACATCGGATCACTTCTTTTGACCCACCCTGTATTATATATTATATTTAGGGAATATTAAGCGAGATAGATTCCTCCAAAATTCCTCTTCAATTATGAATCTTGTGGAAACTTAGGAAAATTTTTCTCTTACAAAACCAAGACTGATGAAATTGGCGAAATTTTCGAAATCAGAAATGAATTTGCCTTTCATATGGTTCCAAATTTCCCCGACAAAATTATGAGTTAGATCTACCACTGCTTCTCTTTCTCTTAAGATCAAATATAAATACAATAAAATATAAGTTACTTTTAAATATAATATAATAATAAAAATAGAAAATAGAAATGTATTAACTAAACAGAGAAATTTGAATAGCCTAAACTCAAAATGTCTGTTTTCGCCAAAAATTGGAAGAACTGTTTTAATTTTGCAACCGATTTCAAAAAGTTATACATTTACGTTTTTGCAATTTACTTGATTTTTAAATGGGTATCCAAAAATTGAAATTTTGTTGATTTCGTGAAAATATTATGATTTTAGGTTTTGTTGTAAATTAAAAGTACGCATTCCAATGAGAAAAAGAAGATATGCATTTTGAAGATTTTCAAACCAATGTTGAAAACAAATTCTTCTCATTTCAATCGATTTTGAAGAGTTATAAGTGCATATGCATGTATGTATGTGTGTATGGGCATTGACAATGTCTGATATTAGTTGGCTAAACGATGCTCTCGCATATGTCTTAATTTTTGACCAAAGTTTTGTAGCGTTCTCCGCGCACAACCAAAACTCAACTCGAACTCGACTTGACTCAAGCCAAAAACACGGATGGGGGAAACAAAAAAAAATTGCCTGCTTGCTGGTGGTGTATGTTGTTTTTGTTGTTGTTGTTGTTGCTGTTGTTGTTGGTGGTGGTGTTTGAAATAAACTTTAATGAGTTTTCTGCTTTTCAGCCACAAAAACCACTTAACCGGCACATATGCAATGTTCGGGGAAAGCTGCAGAAAACTTTAGACGGCAACGGCAACGGCGACGATGGCGATGGCGAAACGGCAAACGAGAACTGAATTTTTGGCCAGAACCACATATATATATATATATACATATATATATGTGTGTGTGTGCAGTTTTTTGGTTAGCCCTTGGACCCTGCAACGGCAAAAAATAGAAAGAAAAAAAGAAAAGTGAAAGAAAAATATGTGGCTAAAAAATGTTTGAGCGCATGTAAATTTGAACTGGTCAGAGCCAAGCAAGATGAAGAAGAGAATGAGAGAACATGCAAAATGGACCAACATTTATGGCCGGCAAATTTTTCGCTTAGTGCTAACCAATCAAGTGTAGCACAGCTCTAGCCATCTCTGTGTGTGTGTATGTGTGTTGGTGTGTGTGTATTCTGACATGCGACAACATGCCGAATGAGTAATGCCAGACACTTTCTGGCCACTTTACATTCAAATGTTATTCATTAAGCCAGTGAGGTCAGTGGACCCAGTGACATTTTTTCATTATAACCAGCCAGGCCAAAACATTGCGCATTTTAAGCATCTTTTGGTTAATTGCATTTTCACAATATAAGAGAAGGAACTGAAATAAAAATGCTGTTAAGAGTCATTAAGGGTAAATTAAGTCGATAAAAAAAATAAATAATCTAAATATGAAAAACTAGGTCAGACGAGAAAGAAAAATATAAAGACAAATATAAGAAAAAGCTGTGCCAATTTGTACTAATTAATCAGTTCTACAAAGCTATAGCCACCCATTAATACAAAGGGTGGTTATTGCTATGTGATCCAAATACTAGGTATCTCTGATGTCTATATACTTTGCTTACATTATTTCAATTTTGCTCTGCCACTAACATTTTATTTCTATTTCCTTTTTTTCTCCTTCTTTTTTTATATGCACATATATATGTATGTATATTTTATTTTTCCGGAGTGTGTGTGTGTGTTTGGCCCCAGCAATTACTTTGTGGCCAAAACTAAATGTGAAAGCAAACGCAGCTGCCGTTAGCATAAAGTAATCAGAAAACTTTTTTTTTTTTCGTTTCTCCCCATTTTTTTTTGGCAGTTGTCGGAGTCATTGGAGTCGTCATTGGGCATTGTGATGGCGCCTGGTTGGATATGGTATTTGGTATTTGGGTCTCGGTCTGGGCCTAAGCTTGAACCTGGTCATTGCTCACTGAAAACTGCATGAACGTTACCTTAATATTTCTATACCCTGCAATGGCTAAACGGGGTATACTAATTGAAGTTCCATTCAAAATAACGAAAGTGAAAACGACTGAAAGACGATAAAATCTTCAAACCAAATTGGGTCTATGGAAGAATGAGTTTGAGTTTTCAAAATGAGTTTGAATGATTTCAGAGGGTACCTCTCGGTCGATACTTTGCTCACTTTATAGACATTCGGCGCGTTAGGCAACCTTGAAAGAAAATGCAATAAAAATTGATAACTTTTTCTTTTGTGTTGAACTTTTTGACTTCGTATACTTAATTGCAGCAACAAGAAAAACACCAAAACCCAAAACTCTCCTCTTTCCCCATCCGATGTTCATACCTATTCATATGTATGTAGGTATGGATGAATTTGTTGGTTTTTTGTGAACTAAAAGTCAATTTGGTATTATTCGCACGTATTTCGATGAAATTTTAATAATCCAGCTACGAAGGTAATAAAGAACTTTTGCTGGACATGTGACTGCCGCCCATTGCTGTTGTTGTTGTTGCCTCCTTCTGTTGGCCATGGTCAACAGTTTTCCTGAAACGCGTGTGCGAGTATGCGAAGACTTTGAAATGTCTTAGCCAAATGATGCAACACAAATGATTCAATTTAATCAAACAATTGCAATAATCTCAAGTAACATACATTTGTATCTGATGGCGTATTGTGATTATCGTTAATTATTTTGTTTACTTGATCTTGTTTTTGGTCTATTTGGTGCAATGGCAATCGAGAATCGTTTTGGACAATTTACCAAAAAGAGATGGGTAATGCGGTTTTTGCTGATCCCTAATCCTTTAAAGAACTTGCGAGATATTCTTGATTGATTAATTTTATTTCAAAGCGAAAAAGTCCTTTTCTTCTGGACTTTCCAAAATCTAATACCATCAGTCGATGTTATTCAAAAAGGACTTAAATCGGTTATATACAAGAGATTGTGAAGAATTCTGATATTGGCTTGAAATGACTTTAATTACGAGATTAGAAACTTGTTCAATTATTTTTGATTTGTATGCCAGTTTCATAGATTGGATTTGTTTGAACTTTAGATATATTTGTTCCATTTAAAAGCTGCCACCCACTTGGAAATCATTCCTAGTTACCTATTCCTCCCTTTTTCTATCATCTTGATTGTGGCGTTTTTTTTGTTTTTGGTTTTTTGGTATGGGATATCGATTTGATTGCAATTGCATTTTTAGTTTTTGTGCCAGCAAATTAATTAAAATTACTTACATTGCAAACGATTTGGAAACAGATACGGACCTCTACTCCATTATTTTTCTGCACCTTTTACCGCCATGCGCCCCTCATGATGCCTCCAATACACACACACACACACATAGAGAGTGGCATCCATCACCATCATCAATTTAATTTGTTTAAATTTTGAACAAGAGAAATGCTAACAATTTAATTAAAATTGTATAAACACACACACTCACAGAGACAAAGTGAGGGAGCAAGGGAAAAGTGAGCTAAAAAGTTGGACGATGAGGTGGAGCAGCGTCTAGGAAATGGTTCGGATGGAAAGACAAACATTGACCATTGGCTAGTTAGTTAGTCATCAAAACCAGTTATGTCCTTCAATCACATTTTGGCCCTTTTTTGAAGAGAATTGCTTCATCCACTCACTCACTCTGCCCCCAACTCTCTCTCTAACCCCCCCTCAGCTACTGTGGCAGTGACTTTACCCTTGCATTTGGCATACAAGTGCAGTGTAAACACATGACTGACTCATTCGTAACGCCTGTTCGTGCTTTCATTTTTTTTCTCCTTTTTTGACCACAAAAGGTTTGGCTTCTAAAAAATACCCAAAACTGGAATTTAAGTTCTTCTTCGCTTGCACTTTATTTTATTAAAAACTTTCTTAGACAAATAAAAGATCTAACAAATTTAAATAACTGAGCATTGACTTTTGTGAAAGATTTCAAGCGAATGTGTCGATGAAGAATTATTATTATTCTATATTTGATTTAAATTCAATAGTCTAGCAGCTTATTTAGCCTATTAATAATACAAATAATTAGATTAATTTACAGCTCAGTCGATGTCCTTACGAAATATGGAGAACCTTCTGCTTGGGCCGTTAGAGAAATTGATGTTGTATGCTTAATGCCACGTGTTGGCCAATTTCCAGGTCATGGAATGTAAACAGTGAAAACGTAAACAGACCGATTCCACCGGCAAAAACAAAACAAATTCCACCTCGTGGTGAAAAACGAATAGTCGTTTTGAGACTCGTTTGCCGACTACAATGTCAATAGATATAGGTCCTTTCGTTTTTGGCCACAAAGACAACTGGTTCTGGATCTAAGCGCCTGCGCCAATGGCAAATGTTTACTATGACGGCCGTAGGGCCAACAAATTTGTCCCACAGCCAACGGCAGGACGTCGACGACCCGTTGTCGTGTGCCGAGCCGAGTCGTATCCTTTTTGGGGCCGATGCCGTTGCCCGATGACGATGCCGAGCGAATCAAAGGCAAAAAGCCGACAACACAAAAAAAAGGAAGGAAACAGAAACAAGAAACCGATGAATTCCAATTTCTGAATTTGGTTTGGGCCAAGCAACAGTTTTGTTTGAAACGTCAACACGTGCGGTAGTCGGATAAGGTCCTAGCGAATGTCCTGTCTATGTTCCTTTTGGCTGTTGTTTATTTGAATAGACGCGTCGCGTGTATCCCAGAACTAAAATCTTTCGCTAAAAAACAAAAAACAAAAAACAAAAAATAAAATTTGAAGGCAATATTTTCGATACGTTTTTTTTTATTTTTGTGTTACAACAAAAAATAAACCAAAAAAACAAAAATAACAAAAATAAACAAAGAAAAAATTTATCATCCAATTTGAAATACAGTTTAATCAAATTAATCAAATTAGAAGGTAAAGGCAAAAATCAACAAATTTAGAAATAATGACAGGGCGAGTATTCAAGAAATGGCAAGAAGGTGAAATATGAAGGCAAATAGAAAATGTTCACACACACAAGCAGGCATGCTTTGGCATATAAATTGCCAAAAATCAATGTAATTTGAACCCATTATAATCAGTTTGGCTTACACAATTCTTCACCCAGTTCCTTACTTTCCCTTTTCAAATCAATTCCCCAAAATTCCCTTTCCCATTCACGTGCCTCGTGCATCCATTCCATTAACCCATCCATCCCCGCCCAATTGAAATCTTCGAACTAACACAAAAGACAAAAAGCGAATGGTTTGTTCCGACTAATCGTTTGTCGATTGCAATTTAAATGCTCCGACCCCCAAGTTCTCTGTCAAATGCCAGGAAACGGAAGTGCATTCAAACGCGCGCGCAAAAAAAAACTAAAAACAAAGAACGAGAACGAATAAATACAAAAACAAGCAGAAAATGAAAAATTGTAGGAGGACAACAACTCAAAACAAAATGAAAACAAGAAACAAATTAAAGAAAATAGAAATGCTAAAAATAAATAGAAATGTTCAATAAAATGCGACATAGTTGCAAAGTATTTATTATTATTGATTTTTTTTTTTTTAATGCCATTTTCTAAAATATGTTGAGCAATTTCTATTAGATTCATTCAAAAAGGTTTTTAATAAACACTTTCAATATATCAATTAAAATTGTTACAATTTGTTATTCACAATTTTCATAAGTGACCTAGAAAAGTCTTTAAAAACATTGCAAAAAGTTTCAAATTTCAATATTCTTATTAAAATAACAAACAAATCTTGAGTTGTGTTTTTTTTTGCTAATTTTTTGAATTTCTTTTTCAGTTTTCTATGTTTTAGAAACAAATTATAAAAATGAAATTTTTTTTTAAGAAATCAGCCATTATTCAGTTTGAAACATGACATTAGTAACCATTCAAAGGAGGAAAAAATCAAATGAAGTCAAAATACCACACAAAAATTATAGCTCTTAATTAGTATTTGAATTTGAACAAGCCTTTGTTTTATTGAAAATAAATAAAAAAAAACTCTACAAATACCGATTTTCCTAGTAAATTGATCAAATGCCAACATTTATTGTTTTCTTAATTAGTAAACCAAGTTTAGCTGCTTGGCGGCAAAAATAATGTAAAAAATCTTCAACTAGATGTGATATATCAATATGAAATGGCTTTAAAAGTGATTCATTTGTTTCTCTATAAAGTCAAATTTCAGCCAAAGAACGGTTAAAAAACATACATATATGTAGTCTTTAGATTTTGATCAAATTCGGCGGAATTGATTATTGGAAAAGCAAAAGGTTTTCATGATCAACTCGATCAGCTAGAGTTATGATCATCCATTTTCTGTATTGACTATCGTTGTGTAACATTTGTAAAACTTGTCAAAGAATCGCTTAAAAAACAAAGTTTCTTAATAAATAGAAACTGAATTTCCAACCGATCCTTTTCAAGTGAGTAACAGCGTTTTGGAAACGTGGCGAATCGTCGATTTTATGAAGATTTCTTTATTTTATAGTTGTCATTTTCGTAAAAGGTTCAAAAATAAAATATATTAACTTTGTGTATCAAAACACAAAAGTTTAATACAGAGTACAGATAAGGTTTACCAGTCGTAAAGACAGTCGATTCCGAATTTCTGCATCCTCAGGTGCCTGATTTTGGTCTTTGGAGACATAATGGCCAACTGAATTGTAAAAACAAAAGTAGCCAATTAAACCGAGACCCAGAGAGTCGTTATAACCACAATCTAGGCATACTGTACTGCTTATTCATTTGAATCTAATATCTACAAAGCCTGAAGTAAATAGAAATTGCATTTGTGTGCCATTAATTCGATAAATCAATATTTATGATTGTTAAATTGTAATAAACAAATTGAAAATTATTCAAGTAAACAATTTGGGGAAACAATTTCAAAATATTTTCTAGATAACACAAACATATTTATTAATAATATAATCTGTTCAACCACATGCAAGTGCCCGATTAAATGTTGCATACCAACTGTGTTAATGAGGCTAAATACTCTGTATTTGTACATATAAATATTTGCATTACCAAAGCGTTAATTTAAATATGAATCTGTTGTTTGATTGCATAATAATTTCACGGCAAAATGTGCAAATTTTTCAACCAAAAAGTGCAAGTTTTTGTTAGAAAATGCTTAAACGCTTCTTGCTTGCCATTTTGCCGCCGCACAGTGGTTCGATTTTCAAGCGAAATGAAGGAATCTTTTCATTTTGTTCAAGGGTATTCAACAATATGTCACAGAATGGAGAGAACAGGACATTTTCATACATGAATTTACTCTTGATTAGGACTAGAAGCCAAGGTGATATATGTACATATATGTCCGTCTGTTTAAGAAACATTGGTCTGTGAATTGGCATTTCAATTTTCTATTAATCCATCATACTAAGGTATAAATATTAGACAGATCGAACTAGTATATCCAACAGTTGGCATAGGAAGATTTAGTCCAACAAAAATTGTCTTAACGGGAGAAATACTTTGTGGTTTCAAAGGGGCAATATCTTTTTAAAAGGTTTTGTTAGGATCAGAATACATGCAGATTTATATATAGAAGAAATAGAAATAGAAATAGATCTATATATTCAGGTTTTTTTTTTTTATAAATTCGCCATTTAGAGTGGTTTATAAGGCTTAAACAAATAATCTTGATTAACTGTAATTACAATGCAAAATTTGGGAAACAAACATTGTGAATGTTTTTGTTTTTGTCAATGCATCAAATTCGCTTTGACAAAAAAATAAAAAAACAAACACGAAATGGTAGAGCAAGTTGTTAATATATACATATCTATATATACGTTTGTATGTATTTGTACAATTTTTTCCACCCAATATTGGTAATCCAACAAAAAACGAAAAATAATCTTTAAAATGAATATTTCTTTTGTTGGGCGAATGGTTTTATTTTCTGGTCTTGTTTGTTTGCGGACGCGTTTTTGTCGCCTTGTTTTTTTTGTTATTATGGCTGTGGCGTCTCTTATTTTACCTATTTTTTGATTGTTGTTGGCGCTAACGTGTGGGGCAATTATTCTTTATGGAATACAAATGAAATACACAATGTATTTTGCCCATATGCATACATTTTGTATACAAATCGACAGGCTGGGCAATTTGCCTAACGGCTTTTTCATTATAATATTTGTTTTTATAAATTTTTTAATAGCTCTGCCCCATGGGCAGCTAAAATGCTTAATAAGTGAACCTACAGTCGATCGTTGAACGTAAAAAGGAGTTTAACTCTTTCATTATCATTATGGCTAGATGAAAAAACTTTCGTTTTGAAGAGGAAAATTTTGATTTACTGGCGTTTAATTAAAACTGCCTAATTGAAAATAGGCAGATCAGATAAACTCATGCACAAGAATTTGTCTCAACACTAAAGTCTTAAAACGAAAACAATATTTTCAGCATGAACCTTCCAATCAAACTGGCCAGCATATTCCTTTGTTTTCTTTTTGTTGTTGACTTGATTGGATTTTTGCTTCATATTTGTGCGTGTGTGTGTGTGTGTGTGTGTAACGATAGTTAAACATTTTTCTAGCACAAATTGAAAAATCCAAGAGTTTAAAAAAAAATTGTAAACGTGTTTGATCGCCAGGCATACAAATTTTTAAGTTAATGAATTTTCGTTAGAGACTTCAACATTTTTCCTAACAGACAACTTCATAAAAGAAAGTTAAGAAAAAAGAAAGTTAGCTTAAAAATGAAAGGATATCTACTTCGAGTTACAAAGTATGATTAAATAGAGCACAAAGGTTCACATTTGTGGATCTGTTTTAAATTTGTTCTGATATATTAAAGAGGATTAAGAGCAGGTGAGATGTCTTTACACTCATGCAAATAAAGTTTTTAGTTATCAGATTATTCCCTTCACAGAAATTATTGTTGTCTTAGAACTTTGGGTTGTAGAAAATGTCTTTATTAAGTTTATGTAATTGAATTGGTACCAATAATTGTCGGAAAATCATTGCGGTAGCTCTGTATGTCGATTATGATTCGTTTAAACTAAAAGGAGTAAGTCAATTGTAATTAGTAAGCCAACTCTTTTGAAACATTACCAAATAGAAATGAATTCAGTTCAATTCAATCAATGTTAAACTGAAAACAAATTAATGTAAAATGTAAATTAGGTGCAAAAACACAAAAAGCAATTGTTAAAACAATAAAATTGATTAATTTTTTGGTGTTGTTTGTAACGTTTAGAGCAAATCGTCATGCACACATGAAACATTTCCGCTTAACTTTCACATTCTGACCTGATCCTGGTCTTGGTCCTTGTTCTGCTTGTTGTTGTTGGTGTTGCTGCCGTCGTCATCGTCAACATCGTTCCATCTCCCTTCCCTTCTCCATTCGAATACATTTTGGCCATTTGCGTGTTCATGACGCAACATTTGCGGTTGTTTATGTTTTTGAGGTCCCATATCGTGGTTAGCCAATTGTTATGCGCATTTTGTTTAATTGCACACACGCACATACAAAAAGGCTCACACACACACACGCATGTCTGCTAGTTGTGGTGACATTTTCGTCCTTTAGGTGTTAATATTTCAATTAGTAGCGATTTATGTTTTACGTAGCGCAAAAGATTTTCTATTCCCATGTAAATGTAATGCTCCACGCAACTGTCGCAATGGCTAAAAGTCGTAAAGACCAAGTGAAGGGGCGGGCTACATACATACATATCAGTGTGTCTTGTTAATGCTTTATTCTGACCAACTTTTATAACTGATTGTGGCCAAAAGCACTTGCCATGCAGCAGGGATTTTGTTGTTACGCTTTTGTTTCCCTCTTTTACTTTTTTGGCTAGCATCTGTTTAGGTCTTTGCATCTGGAATGGGCAGAGATTATGCGACAAGGCAAAATAAATTGTTCTATTCAATTTCTTCGATTTACAGTTTGCTAACGATGTATCATCAAAGTTAAAGTAAATAAAATTTCCAACAAAATAAAAGCGAGACAAAGTTTACATCGAATTGCCATGAAAGACAAAGATTTGTTTTTTCCAGTTTTTCCATTCTCCTGAGAGATTCTTCTAATATGGCCAAAATCTTTGACTTTGCAAAAATAAAATGTGAAAATGTTTTAACAATAAATCGAAAAACAAGGGCAATAAAGTGAAATAAAATTTGATACATGAATTAATAAAACGTGTGAAAAATCACCTGAAGAGCGGATAAAATTTCATTTGGCCAATAAATAAAAACTTTTATATTAAATATTTTTGGCCTTATCACGAAAACGTAGAGAGTTAAAATAAAATAAAATGATAACAAATAACCAAAATATCAATACAAATATAAATGAAAGAAGAATATCCTATAATGAATATTCAAAATGCTTACGCACAGACGAACGAATGAACAAATGAATGAATGAATGTTTGAAAGTATGTATGAATGAATGTACATACATACATATATGTATGTATATAGATTTTATATGGATGTATATATGTTTTTTAACATTTTAATATGCATGGCGGGACCAGTCAGAAAAAGATGAATATTGCAAAAAAACGAGTTAACAAACGCAAAAAAAAAAAAAAAAACAACGAAAGAAAGAAAAGGAATTGAACCAACAAGCCAAAAGAAAAAACCGCCAACGGCAAACGAAATAAATTTGTCAGCCATTGCAATATTCTTCCTTTCCCAGGACCCAAAGAACAACTGAAACTGGTTCTGAATTGTGGACGAACAATCGGACAGACATTGGGGCGGTTGGATCTGCGTTCCATGTGCACGTAAATAAATAAATATACAAAAATACTATATATACTATATATGTATGTACATATATATGTGTATTTGTATGTATGTAAGTACATATCTTTTTAAGCAGAAACCGCTTTCTGCCCAGCTCGCCTTATCTTCATCCCTTTCGCTCTCCAACTGAAATTGTGCATGAAAAATATGAAAAGACACTTTTGGTCAACGTTGAATTTGGCCCAGACGCATTTGCACTGAGGCCAAACTGACAATAAATGTCATTTAGTTGCCTAAAGGGTATGGGTATGGGTGTGTGTGTGTGTGTGTGGGTGTGGCCAAAACGTGGCGGAGGTAAGGATGTAAAAGTCCTGGCACATTGCACAGCTGCAATGCCAATAACATTTATTTAAAACAAATTAAGAAAACCAATGGTCTGTGAATGATTTGTGTTGTGGAAGATTTCCCTTTTTTGTTTTTATTTTTTAAATATTTTATTTTATGCTCAGTTTGCCTGTTTGACAGTTTACTTTTTTTTTTTTTTGTGGCTTAAACATTTTATAGCCTCAGCTAATTATGCTGGCAGTAGACATTATAGTCAATTGAAATTTACTTAGATCTATCATTTGAGGCATTTACAGACGAAGATCGAATTGACACTTGGGCCAAAAATGCTGTAAATATATTTATTAGCTAAAAGTGTCTTTAAATGTTGTAAAAGTCAAATATTCGCATAGTCCTGCTATTCTGCTCATGCATTTGAAGTGATTTTTGGATTATGGCAGCAAAAAGTGCAACAGAAATTGTTTTATTTTATATATTTTTCAATATATAGTCACCTTTGTTTCTATAGGAATGATTAAAGTGAAAGAACTATGTTAAGTACTCCACAAAATATGCAACATTTTTTGCCTTAATGCTACAAGGAATAACGTCTCTAAGAAAGAGTATCAAAATTATGACACTTTTCATAGCTTTTTCTTATTACGCATTCGATTTGACCTTTTGAGTGTGAAAGACAGACAGAATGTTTTTATATTTTTGTTGTCTAGAATTAAGATAGATTTGCAACATTTATGCATGTTTTTATGCGATTGCATTGCAAATACATACATGTACATACATATATACAAGCATACATGTGTGTATGGATGTATTTATGTATTTTCGGCTTGTCTCAATTAACAATGACAAAAGATTAGGCAATTTGCCTGGGACAAGGGCTTAAGGATGCCTTCACTCACTTGCAGATTTTATGGCCAAATTTGGTTTACATTTCTTTATGATGCTTGTGAAAATCTCTAATAATTCCAGACAAAATGGCTTTGAAAAAAACAAACAACAACAACAAAAACGAAATCTAAAAACTAGATTAGAATGAATAACAAAAATCTATTTTATTCATCAAAAATTAAAGCAAGAATACGAAATGACAAAAAAGAAAAGATATGTTTTTATTGCACACTCTTATATGTATGAATGTATGTACGTAGATTTATACATATGTATGTAAGTAATATATACAAATACTTTACTTATGTCCTCATTTGATAAGCCAATAAGTCGAAAAATTCTTATATCAAATGGAAAGCAAGTTTTTTGGCAACTCATTAGATCAAAAAATCAGAATTATCATTTAATAAATGATAAACGAATTTCGAGTAGCCAGCAATTCTTTTTGCTTTAATTTTAGAATCTAAAGAATCGAATTAAAATTTTATTAAATATATTTTCTAGAAGACTGGAAAAGCTAAAGCCATAAAATTTGACTAAAATAGACTTAATTGTAAAATTAATTGTAAATGTTTGCCACGCCCCCTTCTGTTCGCGCTTTGTACGCTTTATTTAGCCGCCATACAAACTGACCCACCCAATTACTTATATACATATGCTTATATATATAGTATACATCTAATGCAATGTATTAACTAAACATTTTTTATTTGAAAGAATGCTTATGTATGTGTTTGTGTATGTGTGTATGAGAGAGACTGCCTGTGTATGTGTGTGTATGTATCGTTGGAAGGAGAAAATTTTCAATTATGCTCATGACATGACATAAAACGTAAATTAAGGCAAAATGTCTAAAAGTCAGCGAGTGTGGAGGAGTTTATAGGCCGGGCCATAACGGAAGAGGCAAGTGGGTGGGACTGTGGGGAAGTGGGGCTGTTGGGGAGAGGGACAAGTTGCAGACTTAGAGTGGAGTTTAACGGTTGATTTGCTCTGACATAAGTGGCGGCGACTTTTGCGCTGTGTATTGTTGTGTTTCGCTTGTTTGTTGTATTGTGTGGATTGTATGTGTGTGTGTATGTGTGTGTGTGTGTGTGTGTGTGTTCTACTACAATGAAGCCATTTTGCCATTTGGCATTTACCGTTTGTCCAGGATCTAGCTGTAACTCTGTCTCCGGCTAGGGCTCCAGCTCGTATTCGCTGATGGTCTCGGTCTTCTGGCTTCGGCTTTGGCGCTGCCTCCGTCTCCATTGTGTTGTGTTGGACAGCACACAGAACCGACGAGTGCATGTTAAGTGCCTTATTATCCTGTTTATGTAACCGTGCAGTTGTCAAAGGACACACATCCAACCCATCCACCCACCCACACACACACACACGCACGCACACGCTCCCACAAACAGTGGTTCGTTTCTGGCCCATTTTCGCCAAAAGTGTTTCTTTCCATGTCCGCCTATTCGTCCTTATACGCCCACCAAACTTGTTCATGTTTTATTCAAGTCTGATGTATTTCGGTTTTTGTTTTGCAAATTGTCGTATATGCAATATTTTGAATACAAAGTATCCAATGGATATTGTCTGATTATCCGATAACGATTATGCACAGATAAATATCCAGAACTGAGAAAATTGAACATAACCCACACAGGATTAGTTATTCATTCAGATCATGGATGATGATGACATTCAAATTTGGATAATGGCAAATAAAATAAAAGATTAACCAAAGGGTGTGCGTTAAGCCAATTGCTCATTCAGGTGTTGGCCTTTTCTCTTCATAAGAGCAACATTTATGAGCTTCTAGTAGACAACATGTCTGAGGCTCTCGAACAACGCATCAAAGGTTCTTGCAGCTATCCTTCGTCTCTTCTTTTCCTCCCACTGTTTGCATTTTTTCTCTTTTTGCTTTTTGCTTGCCTTGGCTGGTGTTTTAGTGCCAGCTAATTACAAAAAGTGAAAACACAATTCATTTTTCTTGTGGTTTATGCGTTTTCTTCCATGTTCTTTGCCCCCCTCTCTTTTCCACTGCTTTTCATTCCCTTACTTGAAACTTGCCAACTTGCCGCGCGCTACTGACGCGTCGTCCTGCAGCGTTATAAAAATGTTTATGGCTGACGTTTGTTCCCATAAAATTGTGAAGTTGTCGGAGTGCTCTTGTGTGTGTGTGTGGGAGTAGCTACCGTTGTGAATGCGATTACCAAGGAGGAGGATATCGAATAGAAGATGGGAAAGGTAAAGCAGAACGGTCACTTAGTCATCGCCATTGCTGGCTTTGTTGTGCCTCACACACAGCTCCTCCTTTTGTAACATGTGTGAGTGTAAGGGTGTGCTTGTGTGTAATTGTATTTATGATGGCTGTGTTGGTTAATAACACTTGCAGCAAATGCATTCCATCACTGACGTAATGTACCCACATTTGTGAGCCAGAAAGCAAACTACTCTCATATTATTTAGTTGATTTTTACCAATACATACCGATACCCTTCACTTACTTGTTATCGATTCTTATTGTAAATAATGCCGATGTTTCTCTTGGCAATAAATATCAAATAAATATTATCGATAAATTGGTGATCTATTGTCCAACTGGCACATAGATCATCACATTAGTTATTTGAGCTCTAGAGTTTTTGTTGCTTGATAGTTATGATGGTAGGATATAAACCAGATTAAAACAGTAAGTTAGCTATATAAAGTATCTATAGTAAGAAATTCGTTTTAGGGTATCTCTAAAAGTCTCTTAAGTCCACAAGATGATAATTTGATTTTCCTTATATTGTTCTAATTAATTTAAGTCTCACTCCACTCCACTTCTCGCCATTTTCTTTCTTTCTCTCGCTCTGTCTCTCTCTCTCTCTCTCTCTCTCTCTCTCTCTCTCTATTTATCTGATTCACGCTTACTTGGCTAAAATATTTCTTGTTTTCATTTTACAGAGCTTGGCAGTGCAATTACGCAGAATGCCGTTTGCCTCTTGAAGGTTTTTTTCTATATGTATACGTATGCAAGTTGTTTTTTTGTTGTTGTCCACCTCAGCGTTCCACAAGGCGGCACAGTGGAAAAACTGACGTTAAACAGGCACTGGCAGTAAGTTACTGGCGTAAAGTTTTACCCAAGTCGGTACCGGAGTTTCAGTTGCCGTTGCCATTGCCGCTGGTCTCTCGCAGTCGAAGTCATAGTTGAAGTCAAAGTCGGAATCGGAGTCGGATTCGGAGTCGTCTGTCGCATAACTCAAATCTGATGAAATATGGAGCTGCTTCAGGCGCTTTGCTGTACATTTCTACTGCTGCTAGCAAGAATGCAAGGTGAGTTCGTTAAAAAAACAAAAAAAAAACATGGCTTAAAATAATTTTCCCAATGACAACTTGGCAACTTGACAAATACCTACATATGTATATATACAATGCATATATTACAATTTGATCGGATGCAGCATATGAATTTAATAAAGTGTGTTATTTTCTAAATGCAAGGTTTAATTTTTTCTTTTGCATAAAATTTGGAAATTTTTTAATGTTTTTAACATGATATTTGCTGTTTTATTCCTTGAAATTCAGATTCATTTTTTTAGCAGTTTCTTGCTTTTTATTTTGATTTAAAATTTCTCTTTCTAAACATTTCTAAATTGATGTATATATATATGTATATATATAATGAAATTCATTTCTCTAGCTGATTTTAAATCAACAAATTTGAAGGCGAAAATGTGAAAAAATGCATTACATTGCGAATCGTGAGTGAAAAGAATAGCAAATAAATTATTTAGAGTTGTTACTTTGATCTAGTCAAACAGGGGAATTCCACTTGCCACGCCTCTTAGCCATTTATCCACTCTGTGTGCTCTCCCTCTCGCTCGACCCCCTTTTTGGGGTCAGTGTCAACCGTGTCAACGATATGCGATATGCAAATTTTTGCAACCTGACACGCGCTTGCATAACTTTGCAACAAGAACAACAATATCAAGTCACGTCCCTTGACAAGTTCAACGTAATAGTTAAGCGAGGCGAAAGTCAGTGGAGAAAGAAAGACCCAAAAGGTTAGTTAGCCATGGGAGTGGCTCTTCTATCAATGGCTTAGATCTGTCCCAATGCGCTAACCGAAAGCTAAGCTCTATAAATTTCACATTAATTACAAGCGACGACCAGGATAACTAAAAGTGGAAAAACACCCAAAGCTACTCGGGTCGCGAAAAAGGGGCAACAAAATACGAAAAAGAGGAAAAAGAAATCTACAAAGTGCAAAAGAAAGCAAACGAACAAACAAAATAAATAAATATACAAATAAATTGCAAAGCTCTGGAGCTGAGGGGCGTTAGTGAGGGGCCAAACAAAGTGGAAAACAAAAATTAGTGGAGACAGAATGAAAGAATTCTACTTCAAATTGCAAGAAACGGATGCAAGTGACCAAAATGAAAAGTTTGCACATTAATCGAGGCTACTTAGACCAACTTTTTGCCATGATGGCGCAAAATATTTAAAAATTAAATAGAATAGAAACATGGCGAAAGCAGCGATAAAAAAGAGAGAAAAAAAAAACACAAAAAAAAAAATTGGGGGCAAAACTTAAAGAATAATCAAAGTTGGAAATCGATTGCCTGAACGGGAAAACTTTTCGCTTTGCCAAAGCATTTAAATGTTTTTAGTTAATAAATTTTCACAAGTCGACAAAAGTCGAGTAAACATGCATTACCAAATTCAAATCAACAAAAAGTACCAAATATATAGAATTATAGTTATCTATTCTTTTAACTCGAAATACAAAAATAATTAAAGGCAGTTTCAGTTGGTATGTATATGAATCGAGGCAATAGCAAAATGTTTATCATCCAAATATTACGTATACGCAGCATATCCCGGCTAAACCAATAGCATTCAGGTAAATATTTGAACACTAATTATTGTCCCATTTATTTAATCAAATTTAGTCGAGGATATACGACACTTTCAGCCCGAATTGGTAAATGATTAGTAATTGATGTGTGTGTGTGTCTGGGGTTTTATTTTTTTTTTTGGTCAACCAAACCTTTAACTTTAAAGTCATAGATATGCCTCTGGCAGATATACATATGTACATGTATGTATGTATGGATATAGATATAGCATAAATATATAGCCAGTGGCCGCACAATTTCATGTAAAGGCATAAAAAAGATGCAAAAGAAAAAAACAAGACGAAACGAAGACGAAAAAAAAGGAATTTCATGCAATAAATTCACGTTGAAATTTTGCAATAGTTGCGTCTAAGAGTTGCAGCCAGGAGTTCTTCTCTCCGTTTCCAACGACTTACTATATTTTTTCCCCTTTATTCGTTTTTCTCTTTTATTCCCAGTCTTACTTTTTTTCCCTTGCCTTAGCATCAAGAAATAAAACAGGCAACAGAGAGGCGTGTCTTGTTGAGTGGCTGGCTCCTGCTCGTGCTTAATTTTACAGCGGCTCCGCTTAAGTAAACTTTTTGGTTTGCCAAAAGCACCGAAAATTTCATAAATCATGAACCGACTTTTATGATACTCTACACCGAATTGCCAAATATTATGTACATACGAACCGTAATTTGATTATAGATCAATCTGATGAAGGTTTTTAATTAGCTTGGGATGATTTTATTTTCTTCATATTTGACGAAGAAAAAGGAAATGTACCGCTTAATATAGAGTATAACTACAGGGTATATAAGAACCGCTTGGTCTTGCTTGGCGATAAGCAGGCCGCTTTTTTTTATAGTACTTTTTTTTTTTTTTTTGCCCCATTCGATTAAACTAAACATAAATTTTATGGACGATAAATCAGCCGTGAGAGTTGTTGGCCAAAAGCAAGAGAAGACGAAGACGCAGAAGAAGTTGCAGGTGCAGCGCAACTTGCAGCCTTCAGGCTGTGTGAGCCTTCGGGGTCCTGGTCCTTCCTACCTTGCATTGCTTATACGCAAAGACGGCACATATGGGAAATCAACGGCCAAAACTATAGAGAACAGTGGGTCGAGCTTAATATATTGAATAAAACAAAACCAAACAAATATTTTTAATGTGCACAATTTGATTTCGTATTACAATAACATATATAATCTATAGTTATTGTTAAACGATTTTGATAAAATCGATATGTCTATGGACTTTCTATATATACCGGCTTGGCTAAAAGCAGTTCAGACCTTGGTAAGTATGTTTGGTAACCTGGTCGCGGCAGGACATTGATTTTCGCTTTTCTTATACCCATACCCATATCCATGCTGCTGTGTAAATGAATTTTCAATTTGAAATGGAAATTATATTTTTGCTTAGCTATTTGCTCTCGTTTTCTACTTGTTTGCCTGCCTGCCTGGCTGGCTGCTTTGCCTGTTTGTTTCGTTCGTTTTTGTAAGCTACATTGCAAAATCGTTTGGCATAAATGGAAATATGATTGCCTAAGCAGTTGCTGCTACTACATTTGATCATAAAAGCAATCTCAGACATGCCCAAAATTAAAAAATAATAAGGGATACAGTTTTTGGGAAACAAAAACACCAACATTGAGCATTACTTGACCACATTTATTACAAATGCATATCTAATGCGTAATTTTATTGAAGAAGAACCAACAGCAAACAACAAATGTTTAGAAAGCTTGTGTAACCCTGTACAATTATTATTATTTATCTCGATTAGAATTGTTATATGTAGATGTTGATTTCTTACGGCATTTTTGCCTCTTTGAAATGGAAATGCAATACCCGTTGCCATCACAATCCGTACCTGTTAAGTCGTTTCAGTCAAAGAGAATTAGCCATATCTAGTTCAGACAGACTGCTCAATAATCCATGATGGAGACACATAAAACAATGACGAGTCTAACATAATTTCCAGCACTTAACCATGGCCAGCTGCGTTCAATTGATGCTAAAGACGAGGGTATCTTCGGCACACGTCTGTCTGGTGACAGTTCAAAAAACTTTAATACCCTCCCACTAAAAAAAAAAAAAAAAAACATAGAAGCAATCGGGTCATGCATTTTTACGCTTCGCTTGTTTTCAAACTGATTTCAATCTGTTTTTGCTGTCTTTCGATCTGACCCCGTCTGTCTCCTGCCATGGTTTGCTCCTTTCTCGCCGCCTATCATTGTTTCATTGTTGCCAAAAGTCATTGTTCCTGCTGTTCTTACTGTTGCTGTTGTTGTTGTTGTTGTTGTTGTTCTTGTTGCTGTCGTCCTCATGGCCTGCCGGTCATCATCGTCATCATCATCATCATCAGCGTTGGCATTTTGCTTTCAATTTGCGGCCAGCATTGAAAACAAAGAAAAGCGAGAAAACGAAAAATTCCCTCGAAGCGCTTAAGTTTTTCCCGTCTCATGCGCGCTAATGAAAAGCTGCCGCCGGTTGTTGGTCGAAAATTTGTTCATTTTACCTACAATTTGTGTAAAAGCGAGTATACTGGACCTATTGGTCAAGTAATAATCTATATGACTTCAAACGAATGAGTGAAGTTAATTGTAAACCGGAACAAATATAGGAATGACCTTCAACCATTTGTTCGCTTTTTTGAGCTCGATTAGATATCACCTCAATCGGTTACCAATGACGATTCTCTGATAAGAACTATCGATCTTAAGTTTTGCCATCTATTGATAATGTATTGGTTAAAAAATCGTAATCGTGAATGTAACAAATTATTTATCGACATCGATATTGGATAACTGCAAATACCGATATCGATACAAAAAATGTAAAACCGTTTCACGCTGCCTGCCATGAGCATATTTATCTTCGATCTGGAATGTTAATTTTTTTTTGTTTTTCTCGTTTTCTCCCATGGCCATCGCCAGCCCTTTCTCATTGTTTCTGGGTAAACTGTTGTTGTTCGTGCTCTTCCTTTTTGCGTGGACAATGAAAATTAGCAGCACAAATAATCAAGTGCAGTTTTAATTCTTCATCTTCTCTTCATCTTCATTTTGAACAAAACAAAGGAATAATAGCCAGAGACAAAGGCCAAACAGAGAAGACGAATTTCGCCTTTTTCCATTTTCTCAGTGAAGTTTTCTTTTTCTTTGCTTGTGTTTCCATTTTCGCTCTCTCTCGCACACACATCTTTTCCTTTTGGGTCTCCTTGCTGGTCGGTCCAGCAATGTGGTCACAAATAATTGGCCCGATGCCGTTTGACGTTAAAATTTTATTGAATTGGCAGCTGCAATTGGCAGTCGAAGAGGTCAGAGAGTTCTAAGCTTTTGCTTAATTGTTCCCCCGATAACTGACGGAACAAAAGCAAAAGAAATACGATAGGCAAGGCGATGGGATGGTTGGAAGGGGTGGTGGTGGAATGTGGGCAAAAAATGGCGACGAACCAGAGGAATGAGGGGCAAAATGTTTGCATAATTCTTTTGTGCTTCGCTACGCCTTATTGAAGAAATAGAAAGAAAAAAAAAACCAGGCAAAAGAAAAAAACACACACACAAGAGAAATGTGAATGGGGAATGAGAAAAAACTTGGCCAATAAATGAACCCCACTTTGGATCTAGACATACCAATTTTTTCTACACATATGTATGTATGTACAGTGTGTGTCTGTGTGTGTGTGTGTGTGTGTGTGAGAGTGTGTGTGTTCATTATTTACGGCTCATTTGCTGTTGGATTGTAGAGTAGTAGACGGCAAAGGGCAGAAGTGGCAAAGTTCAATTGGCTCGTCTCTAATTTGGCGTTTTTAAAGTGTGACAGCATTTTACGCTTAATTTGACATTGATAAAATTTCGGAAAATCAAGGCCTAGGTAAAAAAACACCTGTTGTCAACCCACGCACACATACGTGTGTGAGGCTTGGCATGTGTGTGTGTGTGCTTGCGTGCGTGTGTGTCTAAAAGCAGGCAACACATTTTTCAACTCACAGCCAAAACACAAAAGCACTTCAGTCAACGCACCCAACAACACCAACAACAGCAACGAGAACTCCAACAACAATAATAACAATAATCATAATAAAATGTAAAAGCCCAAGAGACTAAAAGACAACGTCAAACACACACAATGGTACAATGGTACAGTGGAACCAAACTGATAAAACTTGTTACATATAAATCATGTTAATGTGAATTTTAACAAAAATAAAATTTCACCTGAGCAGCAAATTTGAGTAGCCATTAATCATGCATTTGACTAGAGAAAATCTAGGTCTATTGAGTACGATAAATAAAATAATCAGAGATCAAACGAACAAATAAATGGCCATCAAAGCCAAAAGATAAATAAATATTGAAACATTTGCAAGCAGTTCTAGCCTACTGTAGCCAATTGGCTAGCAATAGAAGTCAGGAAAATCTGGTCAAAGCGAAAAGAAAATACTGAAAACGCTGACATTGATACGTTTGGCAGTGCGTGATGTTTCTGCCGGCTGCTTAAATTTTATGATGTTTTGTCATTTTTGGTCTCAAGAGCCTCCTGAGCATCAAGAGCGTCAAGAGCATCATTCCTACATGGTAGAGCATCTCACAGAATGCTACAACCGACCTCAAGGTATTCCCCTGCAGAGTATTTTGTTGAATGTGCCGCACAGGTGACGGCAAATTGATGCTGTTATTGTCGTCCAAAAAGCTGGAGAATGGGAATGGGGGGAGAGGGTGCCAAAAATGTCGGAATGCCAAAATGCTGTCAACCCCTCACCATATCGTCTTTTTCTCCTTCTCCTCATTCTACTTGCCACTCGCCACCTTGTATGGCTCTTTCTCTCTGTCGCACTCTAGATGGTTGTCATGTCAGGCGGTCATAACCATTGACATTCATACATAATGGACTCATTGATATTCGCAGCTAGAGCAAAAGAGCAACAACAAAATGCCAAGTGGCTTTCGACGTTTTACGGTGTGGCAGTGGCAAGGAGAGGAGAGGAGAGTAGATGCCGTAGAAGGAAAGAACCAGAGAGGGATATTATGGAGTGGGAGCGCTGAGTGGCTGAGGTGGTGGAGGTGGATGGAGGTCGTTTATTGTTAGCGTTGTCGTCTTTGGGGTCATAACAGTAATTGCCAACAAAACGAGTGATTAACCTGACACACACACACACACACACACACACACACACACACACACACACACACACACACATACACACACACACACACACACATATATATATGAACTGCAGTTGGACAGCGCCCCACATTTGCCTCTTGACCTTGCCCATGGGCTAATGGTGTGTTTCGAGCTCACAGTTGTGGGTCTTCAATGTGGTCTTAAGAATGGAAAACAGAATTTATTTACATGGACAAAAATTTAACATTTTGAACTTATACCCATACTCCATCAAGTGGTCGATGTCCAATCGCACATCAAATGATTTTTGTTTTACAAAGAAACATTTATATCTACTCTGAGACTTAATTCATGTTAACTTTTAACTTGGCTGGCCCAACAATCTCGAAACTAAGTTTAACATGTCTCGATTTTTATCAAAAGGATAAAAAGCAAAGACAATTCAAAATAAATAGTTCCACTAACCCAGTTTTTTATACTTCCAAAAGCAGAAATCTCATTTTATGTGGTCAACATACAAATTGTCATTTAAATGCTATAAAATCGATGAATGAATTGCTTCAAAAATTCAACTTTCTCTAATGATAATTTATAATTAAAAGCATTCGATTATGTTGAAAGCTTTTTAGTTTGCATATAGCAGGAAACTTTTTTTTCCACATTTGCAACTGAAATTTACAATTAATCAATTGATTTTCGACTTAAATGCCCATACACAAATTTATATGCATATCAATATGTTTATTAAAAGCGAGGGCCACTATACAAGTATTGGATACTGTGGTCTCAATATCAGTTCATTTTCCTTTTACTTGGTTCCATTTAATTCGTTCAGTGCTTTTAAAGTTGTTTGAAATTTGTAATATCTTTCTTACTTTCTAAACTTTCTTACTAAAAAAACTATAAATATATGAATTGATTGTAAAAAAATGTTATTTTTGTGCTTTTGTTTTTGGTAACTAATTGAATGACACTCGTTAGATATCAATTAAATTGCTTTTATCGCTTTTTGATTCGGTCAATTACAAAATGTTTGGCTTAGATTTTATAATTTATGAAATTTGTGAACTAATTTAATTATCTAACTACTCTAAGCAATTTTATGCATTAAATTAAATTAAAATAGTGGCGTTTGATTTATCCTACCGCACGCTCTTCCTCACCATCGGTATCTGTCTCTCTCGCTCTCTCTCTCTCTCTCTCTCTCTTTATAATATATCCTTTTGCCTCATCCTCATCGTTTATTGTTATCCTTTTCTCTCCTTCAAACTGGGCTTCTGTCTCACTGATTTGAAATGTCCATCAGGCAAACAAGCAAATCACTCAAAGGGGATCAACAAATTTGCGCTTTGATTTTTGTGCACAACCAAACAAATTATTGAGCATTTGTAGACAGGCCCAGACACTGCCAAACAGAAACAAAAAAAAAAAATACAGAAAAAGGGGGAGAAAAACTGGGAAAAATATTGACAGACAGAAATGTATCTGTGTCAGTGTGTGGGTATGAGAATGGGAAAGGATTTGGTGTCTGTGCCTTCTGTGAGGTTCAAATTGGCTTAAAAATAACATGTTCAGTTCATGGGTTAACGTATTAGAAATTGCTAGTGGGTCTTATGGCAAGGCCAATTGAAGTAGGGTAACAATTTGAAAATGAAACGAAAATGCAAGCATCTTAAAATGAAAACAATTCAGGAATTAAATTTAAGTAAAATGAAACAGAAAGAACCAACTAGGTCAAATGAAGGCCGATTGAGCCATGATCTATTCAAGAGAAATTCAAACTAAATAAATTTAAAATAAATGCCATATCGAGCATTACATTTAAACTAGTAACCTAAACTTAATTTTAAGGAAATAGATTAGTCTTTAAAAACATGGCTATTGATGTGAGTAAGAAAAAACATATTTGTCTAGGCTAAGCATTGATAGGCGTTCAAACCAAATCACAAGTTAGTCCATACACTGCATTTTTCGTCATTACGATTTTCCTCACCAGAGAGATAGAACGCTAGACCAAAATAGGAAAAAATAGAAGAGAGAGAGAGAGAGAGAGAGAAGGCGGAATTGGAAGGTGGATAGAGTACGAAAACACTTGAAATCAAATCGCATTGCCATTAAATTTGGCCAACGAAGCATAACTCTGGCAGCCAGCTACTTTTACCTACTACTACTCTCTCTCCCTCTCTCTTCCTCCATTCATTCCCCCTTTTTGTTTCCAATGCCTTCACCGATTCCAATCACATTTCTAAGAGCTCTAAAACGAGGAGAAGATGAAACCCTTTTCTAAATAAAAAAAAAATGGAAAATGTGCCAAAAAAAAAAGCAACCAGTCGGCTCGACTCTTCCAATTCCACACATGTTTTGCATGCAAAACTTACCATTTTGCCTTAGCCAAAAACCAAAAGCCAAACAAACATCATCAGAGGCAGCCAAACATCTTTCGGACTCTAGTCGTTCGTGCCGGAAGTAGCAAGGAAAAAGAAAAAAAAACCAAACGAAAAAAAAAATTGTTTCTCAAGCAAATTTGTTTTCTTGTTTTTCGTTTTCCTCGTTGTTTTTCTTGGCATTTTTTGTATGTTGTTTTTGCCTTTTTATGTGTGTGTGAGTGCGAGTTTTTTTCTTTTTTTTGTTTTTGCATTTTTATAAAACGTACTTGTGAGCCAATTTTATTAGCAACAAGCAAAAAGAAAATGGCAAAATGGAAAAAGGAAAACTGCAGCACGCAAAGCAACGTCGTCAACGTGCAGTCAAAAAGTTGTAATTTTAATTTAGCTTCTGCTCTAACTGCCTCAAAAGACACAAGCCAACTGAAGCAGGGAGGTGGCTAGTAGTAGATGAGAAGGGCCAGAAACAAGACTCAAGACCAAGGCGTTGAAAAGCCACAGAAGTTGCACGTGCAACAGGGTATGGATAGAGCAAGGATGCAAGGCGCAAAATTAGAAGGGGTGAATAAGCTGTAAGTGAAAAGAGAAACATTTCTACATATATATGTATGTATATTTTTGGGCATTTGAATTTTTCATTCAATTTTCATTTGAGTAAGTAATTTAACCAGTTTACTAATTCTTAAATTCCAAGTAACTTAAGCTTTGACAATGGCAAAGACTGAAAATGTTATTATAGATTTTTTTTGCATTTTTCCTTATTTAAGTAAGATCACTGTCCATCTTGCCATTATTATTGAGAGATAACTTTAATAAGTTGATCAAAATGAAACTTTGGTTTTTCTTCATTGCAAAATAAATACATATATGTATGTATGTATATATAGGTACATGAATATGAGAGGCTTGTACTTTAAGTTTCCAAACACTTAATTGTAGTAACTTAGCTAACTAACCAAATAGTTTAAATGGCAACTTTGGTCTTACATTCTGCACTAGTGACAGATTAATATCTATAAAGGGTCTATCAAATATCGAAATCTAGAAATATTCTTTTAATCTAACTATATTGGCTTATTGAGTGAAATTGCTGAAACTATTTTGTACAAGTGTAGCAAAATGTATTTTGCGTAATGCTGTGCCCTCATATATTTATGCCCCAAAACCCTTTTCAGTTTTTTCTTACTTGATTTCTTAGCTAAATAAATAAACCACAAGGTCGTCAGCCTTTACACACATTATTTTAGACAAACATACACACACACACTTACACACTTTTACATTCACCGTAACGAAATGGGAAAAAATTGGCATAATTTCCGTGGCCTTAGCTCAACAAATCAAGAGGCACATTAGCGCCACCTGTGTGCGCTTAGATGAACTAGCAGAACCCCTTTTTTCGTTGTTGTTGTTGCTGGTAATGTAATTTTCAGTAGGTATCGCTGCCTGACTGAAAAATCAGCTAGCATCGATTTCTGCAACGTCGACCAAATGAAACTGAAACGAAAATAAAATGCCAATGGCTCATTTATCATGGCCTCACACTACATACACACACACACACACACACACGTACACATATGCATGAACACAAACCTCGCACACACATGCTAATGCGGGAGTCCTTGAAAGTTTGCTTGTCTCGGCATATCCCACAGTGAGGCAAAAACCAATAAAATATGTGGCATTTTATTTCTAACCTTTAAAGTTACTAAAAAACGACAATTATCCTTATGAGATTCTGACGACTACTTGATATGTAAACTCGTATGAGACTGTTTAGAAACAGATAAATATTGGATCTTCAACAATCAATTTTGAATAATTTTTCGTATTGTGTTGTGTCAGTGTATTGCCTCAACATAAGGCTAGTATAGTGTAGCATACTTTTCAGTGCCATGCCACAAAAACCGCCAAGAAAAATGTGCCACGCGGCTAATGAAGAATGTGTGTAGGAGTTGAGGCATCTCATCTTGACGCCAATCTTTTTGCCACAAAAAGAAAAAACTAAAATCCCGAGACCCCGAAATATCCAAAAACCAAAAACGATGACGACGTTAGTGCCTTTGCTCCTAATGATGATTTCAAAAAAAATGGCAAACGTTTCATTATTTCGATGTTTCTCTTGTTTACTACAAACTGAATGCCAAACACTATATGTATGTGTGTACACATTGAGTACATTAGAATGGGTCTAGAAATGGTTTATGATCATTCATTGTCAGTGATTACAAAATGAATACATTTCGATGGGCATTTCGCCATGAATTGCAATCGTTTCGAAATGAGATTGCACTTGAATTGCACTTGCGTTTTCGTTCTTGTGTCTCTAGAATTCAACATACTATATTTATGTATATATAGATGAGAAAGTAAGAGCGTAAATAAGGGGGGTGTAATAACATACGCTCCGTGCACATTTTAAATGGCCAAAAACAGCAATTGAGCCTTCAGAATATGCACAGTATAAAGTATCAGCGAAAAGTAGCCAGTAGATGAAAGTGAAAGTAGCCAGCCAGTAGGTTGGCTTGGCTTGGCGGCAACAATGAGCCAAAGGATGCTTGAAGTTTGTGCACCCCACTTCCACTTAGACTAATTAACTGAGCCATCACTCGGACAGGGCTCTGACTCGGACTCTGGGTTTCGTAAACTGAAAACTGTGCACTGTATACTGGTTACTGGATGCTAGGGTGGATGCTGAGTACCTGGACAATAAGGCAAATGCGATGCAACTTTAGCCTCTCTCTTGCTCTGACTATGCTGCTGCTGACGTTGCGTGGGCTGCGGTCGGTTGTACGGTCTCATCCGGTCACTCAACGTTGACTTGCCAGGAGTCAACCAACAACATCATTAAAACTCCTGAGAAGGACATCCAAATGGAGTTCGTTTTACTTTTTAGTGTTTGCAATCTCTTTCTCTCTGCCTCTCTCTTTCCCTATTTCTATTCCCCTTTAATTCAAGCTGTCTCTCTTTTTGGCCTTTTGCAGCCAGTTGGCAGCTGCATCAAGAGCAATATTGACCGAGATAGGAAATGGACTCCAAAATGTCCATTTACTAAGCCAACGACAATTTGGCAATACGCCGTGTAACAAGTAGAGTGCTAGTAAGAATTTAAGTTGCTTCCACTTATAACTTTAGTGTTTTGGCTATCGATTATCGATTATAAAGAATATATACATATATCTAATTGTACGTTTACGGTGGCTACCTGCACAAGATCGTATAATACCTAATTTTACATCTTTTGCACTGTCTATTTAATTTACAAAAATAAGTAAATTGCATTTACATTTATAAAGTGGCAACATTTCATTCCAGTTTAAAGTACACATTTTGCTCACATTCTTACCTTTTGGTATGTTTCAAACATACCCCTAGACATTCTTGCAGAGAGGGAGGGGAGGCGATTGGGGCATGTTAAGTTCTTTCTGGCTTTTCCTTTCTTGTTTTGTTGCATTGTGTAACCCAAATGAGCAGAATGTCTAAAAGGCAACTTGACAATAATGAGTACTGCAGCAGCAACAACAACTGCACAAAAGATACAAAAATCGTAGTTGTAGATGGCAAAGTCCTCGAAAAAGAAGCCAACAAGCATCATGGCAACAGCCGGAATGTTCCACCTTGCAAAGTGGTAAATGTAAAAGGTGGCAAAATGTAGCAACAAATCAAAGTCAGTGAGAAAAAATTACATCTGGCATTTCTCTCATTTCTCACTCTTTCTTTTTCTCTATTTGTCTCCCTCTCTCTCCATCAGGCTCTCTGTCTTTCTAGGTATTTATGTAATCGCAATGTTTATTATTATTTAAACGCAATATATTTGAAGGTTTTCAACGAAGCCCCAAAGAACGAAATATGTAATTATAAAATATTTCGAAAAACTTTTCAAAACCTGTTGAGTGTTTCAAGTTTTTTACTTCACTTGCTTCTCATTAGTCTTCGATTTTCACCTCTTCTTAAACTTCCTCCCTTTTTTCCACCTCATTTTGCCATTTGCCACTTTCAATCAGATACTACCCAAGAGACACATAAGCGGCTTTTAGTCGTTTTGTGCAAGAAGCAACTTTTGCAACTTCTTTCTATATACCCTATGCAAAAAAAAAAGAAGAAATTGAATGACATAATTTCAGAAAATCAGGAAAAAAAACGAATCAATTTGTCTATGTAAATACTTTTTAAAATGAACTATACCCGAATTCTTTAAGCAAACGTTTCTCTACCAATTGAAAATTTGTAGAATATTGTCGATTTACCTGTGCTAGTAGTTGTAGGGTATCTATATATAAGGTAGGTGGGTAAAGAAAAGCTACAAACAGGGCTCAAGAACAAATACATGAAGCAACCTTTCTATACCTTTTTGGTTATCGTTGACTTTGACACGTTTATTGGCATTTGGAGAAGTGACAAGAGTAGCAATAACAGAAGCAAAAATCAACGAAAATGAGCTCAAAATAGTTTTTTCTTTCGATTTTCTTGCTCACTGCTATAGTTTCTGTTCGTCTTTTCTTTTCGTTCCTTCTTTTTTTTTTGACAGGTGTTTGGCGTGCCATTTGTTACACACACACACACACACACACACACAAAACGTGAGAGAAGGGGATGAGGTCGCCAGGTGTGTGGTGAGGGGTGAAAAGCACAGGTTAACATTTCAAACAGAAAAAAGAATTGTTTAATATGGCAACAATATGTGTAGAGCACAGATTTTTGTGGCAAACAAATTGGCACAAAAGAAGTAAATGTACAAAATAAGACTTTTGTTTTAATGTCTTAAAAAATCCCTGTAAATATTAAACCTTTAATTGGCAATTAATTTGCATTTCTCATTGTTTTTATAGAAGTTTTTTTTTTAGAAATAACTGAGTTTCTTTGTGTCAAGTTGTGCAGACATATTGAAGGTGCTTAAGGTTTCGTTGATCTAACAAAAAACTAAAAGATCATTACAATGGCATTTAAGGTAAACCTAGTGCCTCTTCTGTTACACTCAATGAAGCTTTAAGCTGCACTTACTTAACGTTCTGTTTTTATAATATTCCAAATTTAGAGTTGCATGATATGCCTTGATGATGATTATAACCGCACCCCATATCTGTCTTTAAGCTTCTCTATCTCTAAATCACTCCAATTTTCATCCCCCTCGGACTAAGACCCACTCTACTTCATTTTATCCGACTGTTTGCCATGTTGCCTGGTGTTTTTTCTGCCCATTGTGCAAATGCACTTAAAGCGCCAAATGGATGTTAAAGACAGAGACAGAAACACACTGAGAGTGAGAGAGAAAGATAGAGTGGGGAGGGGGGCGAACGATAGAGGTAGTTTGGTTGGAAAGGGAGGTGAAAAGAAAGAAACAAAAAAAAAAAAACGGCGACAGGCCGCATAAAATTTTAGTACTGTGTACGTAATTGAAATGGCATTTACCATTAGCCAGAGGCAACTGTGGAAGGGAGGCCAAACAAAGGCGTGGCCCACACGAAACCAAACCGAGACGAAAACTTAATAAAAATCAAAGAACGAGGTGTGGCCAGGCCAATGGAAATGAAGAAAAACGAAGAAATAAAACAGCGAAAACAAAAAACACCTCCAAATCCAAATTGTATAACAGACCCTTGAATACCCTTTCATCGCGAACGCTATCGGTCTATTGCATAAATACAGTGAAACAGCGCAAAACGTCTACCGACAAGTTAGTGGCCATTACAGGCCAGTCATTTCAGTCGTACCCCCGTTTTTGGAGTGTAGGGTATGATTAAAACAGTGCTTATTTGAAAAAAAGAGCGTAACGATAGAAATTAAAAGCCAAAAGCGACAAAAACAGAGGCGTGTATGGTAAGGAGGGGGTGGTAACCAGGCAGGCATTGGGTAACGTTCCGGGGAAAGGAAAACGACATTGATTGAAAGCTTTCACTTGCTTGCGCTTTTAAAAGTAACACAAACGCCATACATGTGTTCTCCCCTTGCCTCCTGCTACTCTTTCACTTCTTGGGCTGCTCGTCCAGTCGAGTCCTGGCCAGCCCCCTTCCTCTTATCACTGGCATCGCCTTCGTTCCGTAATTTGCATATTGCTCTTTTTTTCAGTCGTTGGGGCTGGGTAAAAGTGTGAAGTAAATGAAAACTAATAAACCAGGCAAATGAATTGGCCTCGGGCCGTACAAATTGATGACCAAAAACACTCACAGAATATATGTTTGTTCATACATACATATGTACATATATCTTACAACACGCAAGTGCAAAGTCTGGCAAATACTTAAGAATAGTTAACAAACAGCTAGGAGTTATTTTGATATCTCAATGGTCGATAAAATTTATGGAGGATCGATCGATATTTCTATGGAGGATAGAGAACAACAGAGAATAACAGACTGATTTGAAATGTCATAACTTTATCTTATGAATGAGAGAGTAATTGTTACAAATATTTTAAAGCTAAAATATATTTTAGCAAGATTTTATACTACAAAAATATATAAAAACGATGTGATTTATTCCATACATTTCATCACTCCGAAGAGAAAGCAGTAATACCAGTAGAAAGTATATATCTAAACCCAAAAACATAATCAATATTTTCTTTTATGCTTGACATTTCATTTGGACATTATATTTTTAGCAAACTTAAAGACGTATTGAGAAGAAAAAGTGAAACTTTAAGAAACATTATAATCAACCAGAAATGTTAAAAGGTTATAGAAACATCCATTTGGTTAAATGGGATAGGCATTTGAGTTCATTGTTCACATTTTTATTTTTGATTTCAATTTCATAGTTTAGGCCCTTTTTCTCGGCTGCCTAGCTCGCTATCCATCTCCATTTCTATCTGTTACGTTACTTTCTCTGGAGGTTTAATTTCCTTGGCGCGTTGGCAACGCAAATTTGCATATGACAAGAGCTTTGTCATTCATAACCCTTCCTCCCATCCACCCCCTACCCATCACAAACACACACACACACACACCATATATGATGATAGTGATAGATATAATCAAGTTAGGCAAACATAAACAAAATATTATGTTACCCGCAAGCAAAGCTGATGTCCTGATGTCCTTTCCTCACATGGCATGTATACCACTAGGCGACACCAACAACAACGAAAACAATCAGCTAAAATGGCAAAAAGAGGCAAAGGAAAAAAATGAACCCGCGACAGCGTGACTAAAATGCTCACGTCAATCCTTTTTTCCAGCCACCTTACCAAGTCCTTTTCGGAGTCCTTTTTGTTGCCATTGTTGTTGTTGTTGTTCTTCTTCTTGTTGTTTTGGGTGTGCCCGAACGCAGGAGCCAGAAATGTTTACATGCTTTTTAATACCCTTTCACCCATAAAGTAAGAGAAAGTTCATAATAAGCTTGTTCAAATTCATTATATATATTCCTAATCAGATATTTTATTTCATCTCTGACTTCCACATTTTAAATATGGAAACAAAGGTGAAAGAAAAATTACTACTTATAGTAAGTAGTAAGTATCAATCAAATGGACTCAATAGTTTACAGGGTATTTTGAGGTCGAACATTCAACATTAAATAGGACAAATTTTTAAATAGACAAAAGACGATGACGAAGAAAGCAAAAGAAAAAAAATATATAGGCAAACTTCAGGGTGAGGAAAACATAAAAAAAAAAGAAAACGGTATAAAGTAAAGCAAACAAAATTGAGCGCAACTAAAGTGTCACCATTAATTTCCCTCGGCATTGTAAACAAGCAAAGAAATAGAAAACACAGGAAGAAACAGAGGCAGCGAGACAAAGCCAGAACAACAAAAAAGAAGTGGCAAAACGAAATTGAAATTGAAAATCATGAGGAAAAGCCAAGGACCAAACGAAGTAACGGACCAGAACAATTAGCACGCAGCCCCAATAACCATAAACGGAGGGGGCCAACAACAATTAGCCAACAACTATTTTTGCTTATTGGCTTTCGAGTGGGGGCCGCCAATGAGACGGTAAGAAGGCGACAGGGGGGTGTGGCCCGATACGCTCTAGACATCCATGCAGACAGAAAGTTGTCAACGGCAACACAAAATGAAATGAAAATGATAAGAAAATTTCATTTGTAATTAATACTAAAGGGAGCGCGTACACACAACACAACAAGGAGCAGCCACAAAAGCGACAAACCACAAAACTGTAAGGGGTAGCCCACACACAGATACACCAGGTGAGTGGCCATTTTTAAGATAGCCAAGTGCAGGTTTTAGTTAAAGTTACCTGGCTGCCATGACGTTCCAATTTGATTTCAGTCTCTTACCTCCATGTAGCCATACAAATTTGTTCAACATATTGTTGCCTCTTTTATGATTGCGTGAAGCCATGAAACAAGGGCCAAAATAATACTTATACATCTTCATATATGTATAAATCTATAAGAACTTACCTATGTATATACATATGTATTTAAAAAAAAGAAACTATAAACACCAGAAACTAAAAATGTAGTTAGGTAAGAAAGGAAGCGGCTCTACTGACTGCTACAGTGAACAATTTGAATCAAGTAGTTTGTTTTATTGGACAATGTTATCGGCAAGAGATAAGATTTACTTTTGATTTAAGTTGGCCTTTCTCTTTTGGCTTAGACTTTTAACTTATTATCGTTCTTCAAGAACAATGTGCTTAAGAGTCTAGGATTGAGTAAGGTTTAGGTTTAGGTTTCATTATATATACTTGTTTTTAATCCAAATCGCATTTTTAAGATATAGCTTCGATACGAAACCTCGATGGTTTTCTATAGATCCATTGATCCTAATTGAAAAGCGAGTCAGTCGTTTTATTAAACATTTTCGATATTTGCACAGGTAAGGGAAATATACAATTTCCATTGCGTTTATGCCTTTGTTTTTTAACCGATTTGAAAAGTTCGCTCTTCATCTCATTACTTTTCGCTTAACAAACTATTTAACAGAAAACAAAATGCATTTGTTATTTGTTCTTTGTGCTAATAATTTACAAATGTTGCACAACTCATTCACCATTTTTACCCAGACAGAATGCAGGCCACGCTAATGGCTTAACGCTATAGAGAGATGAAAGGATGGAACGATGGGTAGGAGGATGCGGGAATAAGAGCTTGGAGAGGATGGCCTGTTCAGGATCCAAGTTTTTCCAGTTTCTCGTTGCAGCTCAATGGATTTCCACAATACCATTAAAATGAAATTAAACTTGAAGTGAGCAACGGCAACAAAAGGCGAGGTCATGTAAATCTGTAACCGCGGAACGCTTTTTTATATTTTGTTTTTGTATTCTCCATTTTTTTTTTTCCTTTTTTTGTTTTGAACAGTGGAGCAACAATTTGTCGATGGGAAAGAAAGGGGTTAAGGTGAGGTAGTTGGGTGTTTGGGCGGTTAGTTGAAAGCTTTTGTCGAGCACTTAGAATGACGTTGAGCATTTAGAAATCCATTAATTTCAATCATTGCCCATGACTTTGCGATATTATTATTATTTTTGTCGATATTATTGCTTCTTCTTTGCAACATTTTTTTCCTCTTCCTCTGCTCGAGCAATATTTTAAAATCGATGGCATAAAAGAGTATAAATATAATGTTGCACTGGGCAAATGCAACAAAATGAAATTAAATAAAATTAAATATTAAGTACCGATCATATTATATTTTCATTCATTCGTATTTACTGTAAAAGTCTGTAAATATTTGAACTAAGAAATGCATAAGAAATCCGAATTAAAAAACTAGTCCCACAACATTTTCTTTTACTTGTAACGATAGTTTCAAATTGTCGATTAATACTTTATAACGATATTATTTTGCTTCAATAGTGTCTTCTTAACGATATTGTACTGTATCGATTCCATGTTTTGAGTAGATAAATAAGCTAACTAATATTTCGGTTTTATTTCAAAAAGTTAAGACTGATGTTATCGATTAAGATTATAATTTTCACGTTTTAGATTAAAAAACCTTCTTCTTAGAAATTCAAATTCAATATCAGATCAAAGTACAATAATGGTAAATGTAAGAATGGTAGAACCCGTAAAGACTGAATTGCATTAGCCATTGCATTTCTTGTGGCCAAGTCTAACTCTTTTAATGACTCAACATTTCTTGACTTTGATTTGAGTCCTAAAGGCGTTGGCCTGCTTTCCCCCCGCCAAGTTTTCGCTTTTTTCCACCTAGTTTTTCCTCCGTTTTATTCCTTTTTTTTGTCGGCTGTCAAAATAACAAAGTGTTTCAGCTTCGAAAGCTAACATAGCCTCGCGGGCGTACTACCGGGTCAGGGGTCGAGGTGGTGGTGGCGGCGGTGCCAACGTAGGCGGGGTTGGTGGCTCGAATCCCAAAAAGCCAAAGGCAAAAAGTGTCGATGAATGTTAAAGTTAACAAGTGACGGAAGTAAATTTACAACGCGAGTCGAAAAAGTGAAAAACGTTTCGGGAGGGCAAAAAAAACCGAGAGAATATACAGGAAAAAGTAGGAAAAAATGAAACAAAATTAAAAAAGCAAAAATCATTTCGAGAGAGTGCAAGCAAAAAGTTTATTAAATAGCCGATTCTAGTATACTTAGTGAATAATTCTGAATCAAAATTTTAATACCAATTTTTACAAGTTTTTAGTCTGAACTAAATTGAGTGCAAATTTAAAACTGTCTATAATAAATTAATAAAAATAGAAAAGTCATGCTCCACAGTGCTGCATTAATGGCAAGAGGCATAGGGAGTAGGGTAACACTTTGATCTGGAGTCCCTCAGGTCTCGTCTGTGGAAGGAAACGGCTGTTGGTAATGATCAGAGTGTTGGCAATTACTCCCTTAATGTACCCTCCCCAACACACTATGGAAAATGAAGTCAAGCACAATGACTGTGGCATTTGGGTGTTTGTGTGTCTGTGCAAGTTGCAAGTTGCAAGCAGGCAATGCTTTTTGTGTGTCCAAGTGCATGGTGCAGACAATGCACTGAAAATTGTTCAAGTTGTTGTTGCTGTTATTAGTGTTGTTGAGGTACTCAGTTCCTAAGTTTTTTTTTTTTTTGTTTCAATGGGAAGCATCTATGTACATATGTAGTTTGTGTATATTAGCCAAAAAAAGCCATCCATGCCTAGTGATGGCACGATAATCATATGTTACGCAATAATCGATTATTTTGTACAATCTTACGATTTCAATGTATCGAAAAATGCCTTTCCAATATTTGAATGGTTTAACGAATGATTAACGATTAATTGTAAACGCGCTTTCGAGTAATCATTTGATTTAATAATCGGTTTATGACTTTTTTATGCCACTAACTATGCCTTTATTATTCACAATATTTTGAGACTACTTAAAATGGACAGTAAAGTAATATATAAGTTTTGTTGTTGCATGCATCTAGTGTACGAATATGGAACATATAATATATAAAAGTTCAATAGAATATCTAGGATAATATTACTTTTATTCTTGAATTGTTCATATCAATCGCCATATCTTTTGTTATTTTCATTACAGTTCTGCATGCAGTCAGTTGGGAGGAATGGTGGACATACGATGGAATATCAGGTAAGAATGAGATAAGCCACAATGTACACCTACATATAAATTGTATCAAGCCATCTTTATCTACCTACCACCATCTATGTATGTACATATGTAGGTACATACATACCTTTGGTTTCTTCATAAATGTCAAGAAACGAAAATAACAACAAAGTAAAATTTAATCAAAGCTCTACGTAAGGCGACAACAATAACAATAACCGTCGAGCAAAACTTCAACAAGCAGCAGCACGCGCCACACTTGCAACAAAGTTGCGCGTTAAATAACCTAGCATACTTTTTGGCGTTAAAAAGTGAGTGAGAAAAAGATGCAGAGCGCATAAGCGAGAGAGCGTGAAACAGGAGCCAGATGCATGCACCTGCAAGCGGGTTATTTTTTTGCTTTCTTTCTTGCCCGCCTGTAAAACGATTTTCTCGGCGGACTAAAGCGAAGCTCTCGGAAAGCGTGTAACTGGAAGACGCGAAGCCGATTTGCAGCTGTCAAATGGAAAAAGCCAGACAAAGTATCGCAATACTTGAGGGAACCAAAAAAAAGGGGGCGTGGAAAAGGCATTTGGAGTGCTTGTGGAGAGGGGCTTATAGAAGGGTACTGGGAAATGTGGCATAAGAAACTTTCCTTTTGCCATTGTCTGGCGCTGAAACGTGATAAGGCAAAAATGTGGAACCTAAAATGGTTTTCCAAACACACACACACATACACACACACGCACACGTTCACACAAACCAATGCACGGATGAAATTTTGTTCACAAATGTGTCACAAGTCGAATCCGTAGGTCCATGGAGATTAAGTCCAGACAAACGAAAAACAAAAAAAAAAAAAAACAAAAAGAGACCAGACAGAGAGGCAGACCAGACGTAGATAAGCGAACCCATCTTCTACTCTTCCCCTCTCTCTCTCTCGCTTTCTCTTTTTATCCTTGGAAACCATCTCTCTTAATCTCATTAGAGGCAACGGCAACGCCATTTGCCCAAGACAAATGCATAAATAAGTTCAAGTGCTTTGAATTTTGAATTGGATTTGCCAACCAAAAGCGCAAGCCAAATGCAAGAGAAACACCTGCATAAGAATAAAATTGGAAGACTGAAACCAAAAGTTGAGATACTCTTTCAATTTTCATACAATACACAGACTTAATAAACTTAACAGTTGACCCTTGTTGGTGAAAACGAGCGTCATTAATTGATTAAATGGCATTTAAGAGATGAGCAGCTGCATTCACTTAAATTTTATCGATAACAATCGATTTCTTGACATCAAATTTGTAATCAATAACTACATGGACATATTTTCTTTCTCTCAGCTTAATTGATTCATGTAGTGCATGGACTCTTTTCAGTGTTATTTTTCTCGTTGGTTTTTGCATTCTCTAGTGACTTGTAACACGTGTTGTCAACAAATTGCAACCGAAAATCCAGGAAAACTTTGTGTCTCTTTTGGCATAAATAAATTTGCATAAGCGCATTGCATATATGCGATAAAAACATACACTGAGAGATAGATGGAGATAAAGAGAGAGAGAGCGAGAGAGAGAGTGTATGAGAGAGAAAGAAACTAAAAGAAAGCGAGATAGAAGGAGGCAACTGAACATTTCTCTGTAGAGCCGCAGTTGCAGTTTCAGTTCGTGCCACTTGTTTAATGTGATTTACACTCGCAACGAGCCAATAAAAAAAAGGTAACCAACCAAACACACACACACACACAGACACAACAAAAACAACATGGCTAAAAGGCGAAATGTAACCAAGCGAAGCGTGTTGCATACCTTAAGGCGCACCCAGCCACCTAGTCAGCCAGCCACTAATGTTGTTAATGGCTGCTAAAATCGTTTGGCAATTGCCTCATTGACTCGATAGACATTTCCCTCGAGCTGCATGATACCACAGAGGAGAAGAGATGAATGTACACGAAAACGAGGAGCGGCCAAAAGAGATGGCTAAAACCCATCTCTTTTGCTGGGGTCAACAATCGTTTAAACGCGTGTACGTGGCATATCTATGATTGAAGCTTTTGATTACGGCTTTAGCAACCTCAACTCGCCGCCCGCTCCCCCCCAATATGTATGTATTCCAGGCTTTCCCGTCCTACTACACTTCATGGGCTAACTTAAACGTGTTGAGCAGCTAACGCGTTTTTATGGTGAACTAAATGCGATTCTCTTGCCTCAGAGATGAAAGTATGTTCTTTCATTTCTATTTTACTCTACTCTGCCGCCATATCCTTCATCTTTGGGTTAAGAAGACTGTGTATATTAAGATGATCTAAGAGCATTTAATATGCAGAACAAGTTTGCCTATCTTATTATCTTTGAATAATGGGGATCATCAAGATCAATCACAATCAGTTCGCTATTTCTCAAGAGAGCAAAAAATTTGAGTTTTGCAGACTTTGCATTCATTTATCCATTTTAGAGAATTATCTCATTTTTGGGGTACCAAGCGTTAAAATGCAGTAAATTTTGCCAATTCTAATAATAAAAATCACATTATTCAACTGATGTTAGTTTATAGAAAATTATTATCAAATTATATTTTTTGCAAAAGTTGAGATTTTGACTTAATTTGAAATTGCCATAAATTAAGTTTTAGTTTGGCAAAGAGGCAAGGCAAGGGAAAGCCACAGGCAGTCAGAACTAGAGTGTGCCAAGGAAGCAAAATGTAGCCCAAAAAGCAAACTTCATCCAACACAACCCAATCTAACCATCAACTATCCAACATCAGCATACCCCATCATAACTGTCCGACATCCACATCGCTTCTTTTCTATTTGCGAAACCGCACAAAATTAAAACCGTCAGAGCCTTTGGATTTTGGCTTTGGCTTTGGCTTTGTGGCCATGGACAAAATCAAATGGACAGAAGGAAAAAGCTAAAACCCCAGAAATAACCAGGCAAACACAGCCAACATAGGTCAACACCTATGCAGCTTTTAAAATTTTCTGGTTTTCCACTTAACTAGAGATGAGAAAGTGTCACACAAGATTTGATTGACTAAAACACGGAAATTAGTTATTCATCGTAAATGTCGTATGTGGAAATGTCGTATTATGATTCAGTTCATAATAACCCAAGCACTTGAAACGGAACCGAAAATGAATTGGGACAATTTAAAAATTTTAGCTAATAGTTTTTTTTTCTAGCTTTATGCTTACATTTTGAACACAACACTTTTGTATCCTTTCACATATGAATGAATCAAAAGATTCAAAAATATTCTAAAATACTTTATGCTCATCTCTAAACTTTAATAGTTCTATTTTCTCATTGGATGGCTTGGTGTAAGCCTTCTGGCCAGTTATACCAGTTTGTGAAAAGTTTTTGCACCTCGTTCCGAATGGAACAATAACTGCAACAACTGCAAAAAATAACTTTTTGCATAGTTTGTGGCGAAAAATTGTTCATAAATCTTGGCTGGCCATTGGACCATAGAAGCGTGGAGATACTTGAAGGAAAAATAAAAACTAAAAAACAAGCAATAACATTTGCCAGATGGGGAAAAGTGCAACTAAATTGTAAATTGCAACGAATACGAGCTAATGAACTTGTACACAGAGTTTTTGCATTTTCTTCTGCCTAATTGTTGTGCTCTTTTTGTTCTCCCCTCGCCTCCTTTCTAGGTCCTGCATTTTGGGGTCTAATCAATCCAGAATGGTCGCTATGCAATAAGGGACGTCGTCAATCGCCAGTGAATTTGGAACCACAGCGTTTACTTTTCGACCCAAATTTACGACCCATGCACATTGATAAGCATAGGGTAAGTATTTAAATTTGATATAGATCTGACATTCAATTAATTAATTATTCTATAAAATACCCAAATAAAACTTTTGCTAGCTATTTATGTTTAAATTTTGACTCTTTTAGAGAAATAATTAACAAAGTTTATTTGAAATATAAGCCAAAAATAACTTGTATGGGCATCACTAGGATTCTCTGATCTTTACCGTTAACTGATTGTTATTTTGTTTTGATTTTATTTCAATATTTCAGATAAGTGGCCTAATAAGCAATACGGGTCACAGCGTCATCTTCACCGCTGGCAATGATACAGTTGCCAATTACGATGGCAATCAAACGCCAGTTAATATATCTGGAGGACCATTATCGTATCGTTATCGTTTTCATGAGATACATATGCATTATGGACTGAACGATCAGTTTGGCTCGGAGCACAGCGTGGAGGGTTATACATTCCCAGCTGAGGTGAGGTTACTACAGACTGTCTACCTACTTCCCCCTACATCCTACTATCTACCTAATGTCAATTTCAATTAGTTTACTGCCCGAGTGGGTGCCTAAATTTAGCATTAGACATTTTGACACTTGTGAATGCCATTTGGGCACACAATATTCTATTTATTCAGTGCGTGTGTTTTTTTCCTCTTATGTATGTGTGGCTGTGTGTGTGTGTGTGTGTGTGTGTGTGTCTGTGTATGTCTGGCTCCATTTTGGCTGTTGTCTGTCAACAGATTTGTGTGGCCCTCTTTAACAATTCAATTGTGTGAACGAAGAGTAAGAGTGTCAAGTTTGTCGCCCGTTGTCTTTCTCCCTTCTTGGCATTTTCAACAAGACTTTATTTTTTTCCATTCTCTCTCTCTCTCTCCTTGTCTCTCTCAATTCATTCTCATCTCATTGCCCTCTGCCCACGATGTTCTCGTCATTTATCCATCGCATTGTTGTAAACTTGTTAGCTCTGCCTGCTCAAATATTTACACAGATAAACGAGCGGAAGTGTATTTGATCAGCATTTAACGTAGCAAATGTCGATTTGTCGCAAAGTCGCAAAAACCTCATTCCACCGTTCATAGTAAACTTCTTGTTTCTTGCCATATTTTCCCCCCTCTGTTTGGGTGCCTTTTTGCTGTTTAAAGCAAGGCCAGCAGGACGCCCACGACCCCAAGGAGCGCAAGTAGAGAAAGAAAGAAAAAAAACAACACAAAAGGAAAGAAGTCGTTGACTCAGAAGTTGGCCCTGAAATGTCGTCATCAGCTTTCACCAAGTTGAACTTTTCTTTTTTTGTAGGTGTCTTGTCAATTTTTTTTTCAAGAGGGTAAAACGATGGGATTGAATTTCAGTTAGTTTTTATGCTAGCATATCGAATTTGATAAAAATTCGAATAAAGACTCTACGTGAACAAGATACATAGGTTTCATTAATAATTCAAGTCAATTATAAGATTTAACTCATTTTCATCACAATAAAATCTTTGAGATTTATTTTCTTAAATCAAAGCTTATAGAACATTTTTTCATGATTAGTTCAATTTCTTTGGCTATTGATTAAATAATAATATGATTAATACTATCCCAATCAACTGATAAAGGTAGCAACTTTATATAATTTGTAATTCACTTAGCAATCCAGTTGATTGATAAAATTCGAAGGATCTAATCTGCTTTATATGATCACGATCTTTAACAGCAAACTGCCGCAAGATGGAAGATTCAAATTTATTAGGTTATTGTAATAAGTTAGACTGATTTTGGCAGTTTAAATATTATTTCAATTTAAATTTTAATATATAATTCAAAGACTTATTGTTAAAAATGGCGAAAACAAAAGCTCATAACTTGATTAACAAAACAAATTATACGAATCAAGTGCTTAAGCTTAATCAACCCAAAAAGAATTTCGAAATATTTTCCAGCTACGTTAAGAAGTATTTTTTTATTATATACAAATAATTAAAATATGTACATGTAATTAATAAATAAATGTTGATAAAATTGAATTGAAAATCGGATGCAAATACTCTAAGCCCAAATATATGTATGCTCCATACATATTTATTGGTTCAGGTTTCTATTTGGACCCTATCCAAGATCTTTTCGAAAATGAACAATTAAATGAAAATGATTGGATTAAACTTTTCTTGTTTTGCTTATTTCTTGTTTGCAGTGTACAATTTGTTGTACTTATTATTTTGACATGAAGCGGCATTTGGCCAGGGCGACACCTTGTGTGTTTTTCGCCTCTCTGTCACTCTCTCTCACTCCCTTTCTCTCGCACTTATGAAGAGTATCTTCGTCGACCATTTTCTCCGTGATTTCCTTGCTGTTCGCTTTATTTAGCCCGACACACAATGTACACATGCATGGTTCCTCTTTGTTTTTAGAAAGCAAGTCCTTGTTTGTTGTTTGGCAAATATGATTTAGTCAGCGTTTTTTTTTTTTTTTTTGCTTCTTGTTTTTTGTTTTTTGTGTGTTTTCATACTATTTTTTGCTTTGTTCATTTTGATGTCAAGTTCAGAGAACTCGACTCGCACATGAGTCGCTCGCTTGAGTTGATTTGCCAGGAGTTTATTAAAAAGCAAGGGCAAACGAAATGTAAATATTCCTTTAGCAGGAAGGGTAAATAAACAAGTAAATCGTTTTGTTTCCGCTTTTTTCCTTTACGCTTAGCGAAATGCACAATTTATGGTTTCCATTTTGTAGCCGAGCACAAACCCTTCACCTACCACCTAAGTCTGCTCCTGCTTCTGGCCCACCCTTGAAGTCAACAGTTTTGTGGCTAGTTCCTTCATTTGTGTGTAATTAGTACATGTCCATTTTTAATTAACTCATATTTTCATATAATGTCAACTGCTTTGTGGCTTCAGTTGCAAGTTGCACTCAAAGACATGAAAATCAATAATTCTTCTCCCTGTCATGACCTTTGATAAGGGTCAGAAATCCATCAACGAAATATCCTCTCGAATGCAGGTACCATTTGTTTTGAACATGGACAAGTTTATGACAGTGATTCACTACTAAAAAGGTATAATATTTTTCATTTTCATTTAGTTGGGAACAAGCAATAGTTTCAGTTTGGCAAGGATGGTTGCTTGGCCAGCTTGACTAAAATCCTTAGTTTTTAAGTGCTTCATAATCAACCGAATTTACTGTTACAAGTTTTTAATAGATGAAAAGCAATTGCCTTCCAGTGACCTACTATGTATATACTTTCCATGAGATTTCTTTTCGTTTTGTATTTTCATTTCCATTTGCCATTCGCTGTCTTGTTGGCACCATGCGGAGCTATTGTTTTTTTCTTCGTATTTTCTTTTCTTGTCGACTGTCACCAAAAAAAAGGAGGCAATCAAATGTAAGGCAAGCCGACGCCAACTTGCAACAACGAGAAAAGTGGCGACAACAAACAAACAAATAACGTTATAAATCGGTTGCTTGTCAGCAGTTGCCGTTGCAGTTGCAGTTGCAGTTTGGTCTGTCGGACTGTTTGAGTCACAAGTCATGACTGAGTCGACTGCTGACTGTTGACTGCTGCCACCAATGTCAACGCAAATTAATTAGAAACTCGGCTGGCGCTGCCTTCAAGATGATGATGCGCCACAAAGTATGCCATGCATTTTGGTTAAATTACTTTTACCAAGCCGAGAGGAACGAGACGGAAGGGGGCACACGATTTGCAAAAATTTAACTGCAATACAATTGGTTTTTGTTTTTGTGTATACTCATTTCTCTGTTTCTCTTTCTTTTCTAACTGTTCTTGTGTATGTTCTAGTCGCTGTCTCTTTGCCCTTCTATAGCCAAAAATTTGATCCGCCTTAATGAATTCGTAATTGGCAATTTTAATTAATCCTTGCAAAATCCGTACAAAATTGCAGCCAGCCAGCCAAGGCATAGAGACACACAGACAGAGAGACAGACAGCCGCCCAATGTCTCGGATTTCACTTGTCGTTGTCATTGGATGCCACACCTGATGAGTCCTAGGAAGTTGGCTGATGGGGGAGAGGGGCTACAGGGTTAGGAAACCTCTTGAGAGAAAATCCATGCAGTATATATATATGTATGTATGTATGTATATACCAGACGTTCGATTTTGATTTGTTTCGGCTAGGCTTTTTTTGTTCGTGGTAATTTAGCATTTGTCTTGTGGCTAAAATTTAATCATTTGTTCGTAGTGCGATGGAATTAAATATGCCAACGGATGAACCTATTTCTCTAGAGATGCAAAGTCTTTACATTAAGTATCTAATAAAACACGATAGTTGCCTGCTCTGAATCTTAAATGTAAAATGAAACAAAGCAGAGCGTAATTAAATATGAAGTTTTCCTCTGAGATTCTCCAGCAATCTCAGATGCGAATTCAAAAATAAATGTGTTTTAATCTCATTGTTAGACTATATTATTTAGACACGTCTCTTTAACATTCTTTCATTTCTTTTTATACCCTTCAACTAATTATCCATTAAGCCCAAATAATCAATTTTTTGATACAAAAAAAAAGGATTTATGATATTAATTATAATTGGATTCTTTTTTTTCCAAACGCGTATCTGATAACGTTAGAGTGGTAGATGTTCTCTGCGTTTGCTGTCTCATCTCTAGTTTCAATACGTGCTAGTACTTAATGGACTGCAAAGTCCTTTACCTTGGGCTTCCCCTTTTGCACTGATACCAAGCCCCATTTGTGGTAACCATTCATCCACCAGCCATAGCAACCCAAAACCCAAAACCCAAAACTGGCGACCGGCGACCGGCGACCAGCAACTGGCGACGAAACCAACCAACGATGGCTTAACCATTAATTTACGCGTTAACCATGAAGTACTTAAATATACAAATGAATCTGTAGCGAAATACAGACACAGACACAAACACAGAGAGTCAAAATATTTGCTGTTAATGAGATTCAGTTAAATATTTCGACTACTTTTCTATTTTAGCCTCATTTTGTGTGCTACTTAGCTTTGGCTGTCTCTCAATCTGCGAAAAAACTGATTTAAAGTACAGCATTTAAGTTATATTTGTAAGAGTTTTTCATTTAATATTTTGAAATTCTACAAAATTTAAATTGTGCGAAGCGTCTAAACTCCCTCGACCACCCTTTGCATTTGTCATTGTTCAAAAGAAGTTCATTTAGAGAAGAATTAATTATATTTATTTCTAGTATAAATGTCGTAGCAAATCATGCATATCCAGCTGACATTTCCTGAACTTTTGCTCCTAAACAGATTCTTATTCTGTTGTTATCACGAATATTGGATAATGGTATATTGTTGACAATCAAAGACTTAAGAAAGAACTGCGTATTATTTCGTATTTGGCATTTGGCCAGATCTTCTGGCTTCTATCTCTTATGGCCTATGTGTCCGTGAATTCATCTGAGTACTTAAGTTTTGCTTCTACTATTGGTGCAGTGCATAATTAGGAAGCAAAGTACTACAAGTGCATAAAGAGACAGGGAGAGCAACCTAAGAAGGACTAGAGGACATGTGTGTGCGTGTGTGTGTGTGTGTGCAAGTTTCACAATGTTCCCCCAGTGCGCTGTTAAGCTAATTTGCTTCATTTGTCCAGAAAACTGACAGAGTAAGCGGCAACTGGAGCTTGAGAGAATGTTAAAATGGCAACGGACTGTGGGTCGTTTTGTATGGGCCAAGTGTTGTGTGTTAGTCAGTAAGGGGAATATAGGTCTAGGCGGCAAAGTGTTGACATGAGGCCATGTTCTCGGCCCTAGTGAGGAGCTATAGTATTTAGCCCCGGCTGGACGATTGGTCATGCCAAGCCAACGTTAACGTGCCGGACAGTGCAACACGAAAGCCAAGTCAACCAGCTGAAAAACACACGCGCAGACCCAGGACATCGCACAGTGGTATACAACAGAAACTTATCGAAAATTATTCATAATTCTTTGTCTTTACGATAAAAAAGTAGTCAATATCAAAGAAGTTTATTCAAAATCTGTGATTAATTTGTTTGGTTTAATTAACTAATAATTCGCTTCAAGAGATTATTTAAGACAAAAAGATGTAACTTTTTTACAATCGATCGAATTATATATACAATATATATAAATAATTCATTTAATATTCGAGCATTCAACATTCAATCATGGAATTTGAATTTCATTATTTCACTTTGGTGAAAAATTTGATTAAAATGTATCCTTTGCTGCCCATGGTCACAGATTTTGTGTGTGCTGGTGGGTTGAAGGGCAGACATACGAGGGAAAGAGCGAACAATAGCCTAAGCCCGGCCAAGTCAAGCCAAGGCAAAGTTTGCAGCTGGCACCGCATTGGTAGCTTTTGCCTTTTCCACTAGTCTACGCCTGGCTCTTGGTCTGGGTCTGGGCTTTGGCTGGGGGCTGGGGTATATGGGTTTGGAATCCATGCAGTGAAAACATGTGTAATTGATCTGATTAAGTTGCCAGTGCCTGTGCCTCTATGCATGTGTGTGTGTGTGGCAAGAAATATGCCAGGTCCTCGCTTTGTGTATGCGGTCTCCTTCCCAAACCAAATAAACAGTCGGACAGACGCACAGATAGACAGACAAACCACTGCCACCCCATGCCCCCCGCCCACAACGACGTCACTCCAAGTACTTTGCCCACCCAACTCCACCGCACCGCAGCCCTCCTCCATCTATACCCACCCTTTGCTTGTTGGGCTGTCCGACTATTTGCTGGTACTAACTCTTGTTGTTGGCCATGTTTATTTGCTGCCACACGCTTTTGCTGTTTAATGAAACGGAAATATAACATTTTAGTTTGTGGTTAAATATTGTATAATTTTTAACGCACACAAACACATACACACACACACACACACACAGATACAGGCTGAACAATCAAAGGTAAATGGTGTATGCCAAGTGGATGGCTTACCGTTATGTTTTAATCACTCTAACTACATATCTCTTCTCCATAACATTGTTTTGCCGCCGCTCTGGGAATTATTTGTTTATTTATATTAAAGTACTTTAAGCTGTTTTAGGTATCATTATAACAAAATTACAAACTATTTATAAATTAAAGGCAAAATGCTGCATAATTTTTTCATAATTCGATTACTATGCAGTCCTTTTCTGATTAGAGTTCATTAAGAAATTTCAAGTCAAATACGATTGAGATTTAAAATTTCATATGGAAATTGTCTTTCTAAATGTCATTCAATTCTCGACTCAAAGTATTAAGTTAAAAGAGCTAGTTTAGATTAGAAATATTCTTTTTTGAATTCGAAAATATTTAACACAAATTGGAATAGGAAGATCAAAAAAATTTTAAAAGTTATAATAAAGTCTATTTGAAATAAATTTAATGAACATTTGGATCGATAAAATATTCCCACAAGATTTCATGACATTGACAACAATTTATAAAGGAATTCAACACTTGCTGGCTTAAAGATTAATTGTATAATTTAAATTTTCTACATTTCTAGAAACCACATTCTTTTCTCTCTCTCTCTATCTTTCTCTTTCTCTATCTATACGTGCGTATCTCGTATTCATTTGTATTCGCCTTTGCCATTTCTTTTTAAAGTTTCAAGCATTTTAATTTAATTTAAATTTTATTTGCTTTACTGAGTATGCATTAAAATTGCAGTATGTAGTTTTTTTAATATTTAAATGCACTCTATCCGTCTCTATCCATTTCTGTCGCACACATTTCGTGTTGTCTCTATCTCGCTCAGCTGTTATCTTCTTCATGTCTCTTTATTCTGGGTTTTGGGTTTTTGTTTTCTGTTGGGTTTTTCTCGCCTTTTTTTTGGGTTTTCTCGTTGCAATTAAAAAAAAAAAAGACACAAGAGAAAAATGTTGGGAACTGGAACTGAACAACGATTAACTGCTGTGACTCATGTGTATGCGTACCACGCCCACCGCCCATGCTATTACTACTACAACTATTACTATGAGATTCACCAGCAAATGTGGTCGGCCTCGGCGTTCACTGCTTCTTCTGCTTTTATTTTTATTACTATTATTTTTATTATTTGCACTATTGTCTGCAGAATTCTCTCTATTCCCATTTCGTTCTCTACTTTTCTTCTCCAAAGAATGCACTCCACACTTCATATACCACACACACACACACACACACTCCCATTCTCTACCAAAATCCAACAAAATCCAAGCACATATGTAAACGCTTATTGCGAGGGTAACAACAAATACATATAAAATTAATCGATTAAAAATAACTTTCTAATCTGGGATACTAATAATCAATTAATTTGCTCAGTTAAGACATCCAGAATTGAGATATATTTTTGGATATATCAAGTGCAAGATCCTTACAGATCCCTGGTCCACTTCAATATCAAGCAAATTTAATCCAAGTAGTCCACCAGGTCCAACTCATTCTTTCTTTCAAACTCACCTCGTTTGCCAATTGCTTGCTATTCATTTTGTGGTAATGCGCTCTTCTTCTTCGTCTGAAGGCGTTTTGCCTGCCGACATGAAACAAAAGTGCAAATGCATATTTATACTTGGTCATCTCTGTAAGTGTGTGCGTGTATGTATGTGAATATACATATATGGTTTCCAACACATTCCCCTTCTACACAATATACACCCCTCTTGCCTCTTGCCATCCCATAATTTGCTGGACTGCCTCGCAGTGCTTTCCTATTTTCTTCCATGTTTGCCTAAAAGCAAAATATTTGTTGTTACGTTACTTGATCTCGCCTCACCATGTCTCTATCTCTGTCTATGTCTATGTGTGTGTGTTTGCTTTCCTGTATTTGTATTTGTCTGCATTTTGTTGATAGTTGGGATTATTTTGTGGCAATTTATGCGAAACAAGGCGAAAGCTTTTGCCCATGGTCCATCTCACAACTGACCAACTCTTACAGCTCCTATCCTCCTTTTCTTCCTCTCTCACTTGGTTTTCTTGTTCAGCCACGCCTTCTCTTTCTTCTATATGTGTGTGTGTGTGTGTGTGTGTGTGTGTGTTTGTTAGTCGGTTGTGTCGCCGGCTTTTGTGTGCATTTGGGCTTAAATTGAGCAACAATAAAGTTTGGCCACAAAGGCAAACAACTGTAGCTCTAGGAATATGTGCGGGAGGTAGTAAAAATAAAAATAATAAAAAAAAAAAAACAAAAATGAGAGAGAGTAAAACAAAAAACTCTTGAAAAAAAGAAGAAGAAATAGTTTTTTATACTTCTTCCTCTTCATCCTTAATGTTAACTTCTTCTACTTTTTATTCACTGTGAAACTTTCTCTTCGCTTTTCTATTTTTTTCTTCTCGTTCTTTTTTGCAGATACAAATATTTGGCTACAATTCACAGTTATATGCAAATTTCTCCGATGCCCTGAATCGTGCTCAGGGCATTGTAGGCGTATCCATATTGCTCCAGGTAACCAACAGAATTGCCAACATTCAAAACTAACGCAAAATATGAATATAAAAACAATAAAACAAAAAGACAGAATATTATTTTGCTAACTGAAAAAAAAAATTTGCCTTAAGTACTTTATTTTAAAATTCATATGTTCTCTAATATGTATATCCCAAATTTAAGAAAATGGTTTAAATTATAAATACTTAAAAAATTATTCGAATTATTTCAAGTTTGTGTCCCTTAAATCGTTTAAAAGTCTTTTGAATTCCACTTTGAAATTATACTCTCTCCCTTTAGTGGATTCTTGTTAAATATTTTTCTTTATTTCCTATGCCACAGTTGGGCGATCTTTCGAATCCTGAGCTGCGTATGCTGACAGACCAATTGGAACGTATTCGATATGGCGGCGATGAGGCATTCGTTAAGCGTCTATCGATACGAGGCCTATTACCGGATACGGATCATTATATGACCTATGACGGGTCAACAACAGCGCCCGCTTGCCATGAGACAGTAACCTGGGTGGTTTTGAATAAACCCATCTATATAACAAAACAACAGGTGAGTTGCTGGGCATAATCTTAGCGATAGGTTAATATTAGTCTTTAAACGAATCAATGACGACAATGTATTTCTTTCAGTGTTATAGTGAACATTAATGGGTTAATTGCAATTTTAGTTCATGTCACCCTCAGCTTCCTGTCTCAATCGCTTGTTCTTTGGTCATATCGCTTTTCCTACGCTGTCTTCCTGCCCCCCTCTGTCACTCTCTCTCTCTCTCTCTCTCTCCCTCTCTCTCTCTCTGTATGGCGGTGTTACTTTAATTTGGTAAATTATGTTTTGCCAGCAAGGTGCAGTTGCCCCTTCTTTCCTTCGACCCACCCCCCGCTCTGTTGACATGCAGCCACTAAATTACATTGCCGTCTCGCTGTCTGGCAATGTTCTGGCTCTGGCTCTGGCTATGGCTATGGCGCTGGCTCTGTTGCTGGTCCTAGTCCATGCCTTTGCCTTTGGTTCTTCAGTCTGGGTGGTCCTCTATGGCGCTGCCACAAGTTGTAATCATGTGCCCATGGGTGCCATTGAGCTTGTTGAAGTTTTTATGAGTCTGCCACGGTTTTTGGTCTCAGCCAGAGACACCAACCAGTGAGAAAGTGAGTGTGTGTGAGAGAGACAGAGGAGTTACATAAATGCAACAACCGTGTGTGTACCTATGTGTTCCCTACTCCTTCTTCAGTTTTACCTCACCTTAGCACCACAACCATTTCTATCTTTCTCACTGTTTACATTGTTTACACGTACGCCGCTGGCCATCATGCTGCCACCAACCACCCTTCCCTTACCACCCTCCATCACCGTGCAGCACCCCTCCAACGACTCTTCCCTCATGCATGTTGGCGTCTTTATTACAGCACTGCACTTAATAAACATTTGCGTTAAATTTTTTCCAACCGTTTTTTTTCCGCTTACTTTTTTTCGTTTTCGCTTTTTTGTTTTTTCTTTTGCTTTGAGTTATGGTTACTTGGCACTTTGTTGCAACTTAATTTAAAACTTAAATGAAATTAGCTAATAAAACAGTGAGACACACAGACAACGGGCATACTAATTTATAAACATTAGATGGCCATCAGTCAAACAAACACACACAACAACAAAAAAAAAAAACCATCAAGGAATATGAAGAAGAAAAAAAAACAAATGAAAATTAAAATGAAAAGTAGGTTACGTGGCCTCAATGGTGAAAAGCAAGGATATAAAAGAAAATCCCCCCAATGACAATATTTGTAATATCTTGGCATGACAATTATACACGTACTCGATAATCATTTCTATTAAAAAGATTAAAAATGAAGTAAGTAAGTCGTCTCGCCGACTTAGGTATACCATACACCAGTAAAACAAATATTTTAAATTTGTAATAACAAATGCATTTGCCTATTTCAAAAAAATTCTGTTCACATGCTTTGTACAAGCATATCTTAGTATCTCGCTCACTCATGCATATGAGCACCCTAGCGCCCCACCCGCCAACGGCCAACTCCGGCCTTATGGAAAAACGCTTTTATGCATAACTTGGCTATTTTTTGTCCGATTTTGATCAAATTTGGTATTTTGCTGGGTATTAGTATCAAATTTAACTGTGCCAAATTTGATTGCACAAGGTAGAAAATTACGGAAGATAATCGAGTTTTTCAAATTGCGGGGGCGAAAAGGGGCGTGGCAAAATCTTTATATATACAAAATGTGTGCATTTACTAAGCAAATATGCATACCAAATATGGTTTCTCTAGCTGCAATAGTTTTTGAGATAAACGTTTTTTTTGAATTGCGGGGGCGGAAAGGGGCGTGGCAAAAATTTAAAACAAACTCGATCACTCTACATACTACACGAGCCTACATTCAAAATTTGGTGGCTCTATCTCTTATAGTCTCCGAGATCTAGGCGTTCATACGGACGGACAGACGGACAGACGGACGGACGGACGGACAGACGGACATGGCTAGATCGACTCGGCTGTTGATACTGATCAAGAATATATATACTTTATGGGGTCGGAAAAGCTTCCTTCTGCCTGTTACATATATTTTGGCGACTTTAATATACCATTTCACCCTATGGGTGTATGGTATAAAAACTTTTAAAAGTTTCATGAGTTAACAATAGAAAGGTATCGAAACAAAGAAATTATTGAAAAAACATTTCATATGTGTAAATGAATTCACGAATAATTTGATAAAAGCTGAGAAAATCCTCTTATTTTCAATTTCAAAAGAAATCGAAGTTCAGGAATTCTTGTCGACTTAGTTGTAAAAGTCATAAAAGCTTCAAATAATTACACCAGTGGGCATACATTTATGACGTTCATGACCCTAGTTCTGAATTTCTCACCTCCAAACCAACTCCATGAAAACAATTTTTATGTAATTTAGTTAGTTATGGCATTCAGATTTTGAACCGTAAATCTTGTCATCTCCGTTTTTTGTCATTTTTTCTACAGATATAATATGTTGAACATTTCACGAATTCTTATGAACTTTTTGAAGAAGTTGCAGAAAGAAGTTGCAGCATAGAAAGATCGATAGAAAGTAAATAGAATTTCCTGTCAAATGATATATTTTTGAACAATATTTCATTATAGAACAAAATTTAGCTTCTATTTTTGTTTTGATAAGTTCACTATTTTACAATTCAAACAGTTCAAAACTGTTTTCAAAGAAAATGAACGAATAAAGGTTTTCTTATTAGATGCAAATATTTATTGAACAATTTTAACAATGATTTACTACTTTCATTTCAACTAAAGTGATTTAAGTTCACTTAATGGGACAATGAGACACTTGACCGGTTGAAGTGGATAGGTTTAGATGTAGATAAGTCCGTTATTCAAGACGTTCAGCATAATTATCAATCAATTTTTATCGTATGTTTTTTCTTAAAGCCCTTCAGAGACAAAATCATGCTTGTGCTAAATTGCTAATCCTAAAAATAAGCACAGACACAAGAGAAGTTGACAAGGAAGCGTCAAAAATTGGTTAAAAGTAAACCAACTACAACACACACACACACACACACACAGACACAACAACAACAACAACAGTATCAGCAACAACAACACTAGCATCGGCAGCAGCATCACCATCAACATCGAGTCAATAACACTTAATCTACTCAATCTGTTTATCAATTGACTTCCGTCAGAAAGCGCTTTTCACGACAACATTGGCCTGGCTTGGTTGATGTTGATTGGGGGGCGGGAGTGTGGGTTAACTGGCAGCAATCCCCCTTCAAATCTCCTTCATCAGTTAGTGTGTGTGTGTATGTCCGCTCAAGTGTAAATTAAGTTGTGCACGTGTGGGATATGTCAGTGTGGTGATGTGTCGCCGGCCAAAAAGTATGCAACACTAAATGCCACTCAAGGCATATTAAGAACCGCGATACCGCACATGAAACCTTTTCAGCCACCAATGTGTTACGGTGTGCTGTGGTAGGGTGGGCGTGGTGTGGTGTTTGAATTTTGTGGGTGGTGGTAAATTGTTATTTGGCAAATGGGCAGAGCCTGAGATAACGAAAACATGCTAACAAAAAACCGTTGACACAGCAGTAATTTTCGAGGTCCACTTTCGGAAACGGAAACTTTCATCATCATAAAATTCATAATTTCATTTACCTTGTTTAAATTATTATTATTATTATTTTTTCTTTAATGTTGTTGTTTTCATTTTCGTTGCAGTTACACGCCCTGCGCCGTCTTATGCAAGGCAGTCCTGATCATCCGAAAGCACCGCTGGGTAATAATTATCGGCCGCCACAGCCGCTATTACATCGTCCCATTCGCACAAATATTGACTTTAAAACGACGAAAACAAACGGCAAAGCCGCCTGCCCTACCATGTATCGGGAGGTCTACTACAAAGGTATGTAACTAACGACCAAAAATAAACGAATCGTTATCAATTTTACTTTTCATTCTTCCACCTTTAGCGACCAGTTGGAAACAGAACTAGAAGTCAATGCACCACATAACTTAAAAACTTATGAACGTAAGAACGTAACGTAACGTAAGACGTTTATGGCGTAAGTAGTGTGCGGTGTGCGCAACAGGAGCTTCCACTAAACATATATATACAGCAAAATTTACAAAAACCAAAAACAAAATCAACTTCAAGGCGATTAGAGAATGGCAAACAACAAAAATTAAACACAGAAAACAAGTCAAAACAATTGAAGTGTAAGAGAAAAACCTAGAAAAAAAGCATAAAGTAAAGAGTAAAGAAATTGATGAAATTATTAGAACAACCTACCTAAGAAAACGTAGCATTTAATGTGATTTTTTTCTTCGAATCAAAATGAAATTGATTCACATCTAATGTATGAGTCTGTGTGTATGTGCTGGCGTTGTTTTTTTCCCATAATGTGTGTGTTGTTATTTTTTTTTTTTTTTTGGCCTTAGGATTAAGCACAATTAATAACCATAGCATATTGTACATTATACTAGGTGAGATAAAAACAAACAAAAAAATGAAAGTGAACAAAAACGAATACAAGATCGAATAAAATGAATAGCAAAATTACAATTTCGGCAAACCGGAGTTAATATACCCTTGCAGATTCCAGACTCTATAGATTTTTAAGCAATCGATTGATGCTGTTGTCCGACTAGCCTGCCAAATTTATCGATAACGATGAGTTTCTAGAAATAGGCATCGATCAAATTACACAAATTGCACCTCAATCTCCTGTTTGAATTACTTAGAGAAATCTAAAAAATTAAGTATGCATGCGATCTGCATATGTTGGGGGCTTTCTGCAAGAGTATAGTAGAAATAGAATAGTTATCCTCAATCATTAAAGTAAATCCGCCAGATAATAATACAGATAAACACACACACAAACACACACACTTATATATATGTATATTCTAGCGAATGTTATATATACATACCAAAGGATACAAAAGAAGATATATAAATATAGAATGCATTATGCAAAACCCACCCGTGCTACATATTACAAACATAAACATATACTTACTAATAATAAAACCAACAACACATAAAAAAAAAAATAAATAGAAAAATAGAAAAACAAAGTATAACAGATATCCTGACATAATCGTTTATTTGTATGTATGCATTTATATACAAATTGTGTATAGAGGAGAAGAGTCAAGCCGAAAGGGAATCAAATCAGATTCTATTCATTATTCGTATTATCCATATCATAGCTGAACCAGACTAGGGCCTAGAATTTGTTTGTGTGTGTACAGTATATTTCTAATGAAAACCAATATACAAATAGAAATACATTGATATACAAATAAAACTATAAATATACATAACATTGAAATGCAATAATAATAAAATGATAATCGCATAGCAGCAAACATATAAAATATGGCTTAAATCAGTTTTTAAACAAAATAATCTGTAAAAAAAGAATCATGGATTGCCGCCGCAAATTGATTAAGCTTTGAGTTATCAAAATTTGAATAAGCAAGTTCAACTATTTGTTTTTCTTGAATTCTAGTTGGCCAACTAGCAGAGAAAGAGAGAGTCCAAATGGGGGTAAAAAGTTCTGTTTTTATTGCATTTAGAAATTGGTTACCAGAACTAGTAAATAACACCTGTATTAGTCTTGCCATCTTCACTCATTTAGCAACATGTCCGCAGTTGCATGCAGTTAAATGCAATTGACCACAGAACATTTCTCCAGCCCGACCGACCCGTCATGATGCCATCTTCTGCTGTAACTCGGCCATGGGCAGAGGGGTGGGGTGGGCAGCAGGACCTTATCTTGCAACTGCATCAAACCCAAACCCAAACTCTCAAAAAATTCAGACCGAATGGAATCAAAACCGACACCGACAACCGAAATACCATCCTTTCCCCCCCCCCCATCCACTCTCCCCTAACCCACCGCATATACCATACAATGTCCCTTATCGAACACACAGCGAAATGCAACATGAAACCACAAAATCTGTTGCGGTTATTTAAAATCACGTTTAAATACGAAAGTGCTGTAGTTAGTGGCGCGCAGTTTCTGCATAAAAATGAACTTTTATGGCCAAAAGGGAAATTATTACGTATACGTAGCGTGGCCAGGGACATGGCCGAAAAAGTGGCCAACACACACAACACACACACACACAAATTTTCTCCACATTTTAGAGGGCTGTGCTGGGTTAGTTGACGCTATGCTCGAGAAGGATGAATGGTTGGCTTCGGTGCGGGGGAGGGGGAGGAAATGACGGTATATAAAATCACATAATAATTTGTATAAATATTTGCATTATTTTAGCTCTAGCCAGACTTTTGTGCTTTTGTTGTTGTTGTTGTTGTATTTTTTTGCATTGCACTGCGTTGTGTATATTATTTTTCCATATTTTGTGTGTGAAAAACTTTTTTGTATTTTTGCATTGCTTTTTATTTTATATACAATTTTATTTTTCATTTTGTTTTATTTATTTTGTATTTTGTATTTTTTTGTTTGTATGCATCGAGGGATTTGCCAATGGAAAATTATGACTTAAATTAATACATTTCAAATGTAATTTATTTATGTGAAATGCATTGCAAACTCGGGCTTACCAGCAGCCACCAAAAAATATATTCCGCGTGGATAAAAAACAACCAAAACAGCCACCAGATGGTTCCGCCATTTGACCGATTTTTTGCATTTGCATTCTCTAGGAAATACCTTGTAGGAAATGTATTTCTAGTTAGGAAGCAAACTAAACAACATGAGAGTTTCTTTTTAAAAAATTGTTGAGAGTTTCCTTTAGAAAACACAACCTTTAAAAATCAATATAATTATTGGAATCGATCGTAATTCATATTATAATTTATTCTTTCTTTATCGGGAAAAAGGTTAATTGATCATTAGAAACAGGACAGGGAAATATTTTCATTTTTCGAATATTTCAAGAGCATTTCCAGAGTATTTTCCAAGTCGTTGCTGGTATTCTAGTTATTCTTTATTTAAATTCATTTTTGCTGGCTGGGCCGCTGCGTGCCATGCAGCTGCAAACTCAATTCCAACTTTCTGGCTGACTTTCAATCAATCAAATGGTTGGTTTGGGTTACTGGTTTGGAGGTAGATGGGGGTGTTTGAACAGATTGGTGGGTGATGGGGTAAGTCTGGGGCAGTGAAACTGATTTGCGGTGGAACACACTCGGCAGTGGCAGGAAGAAAGCAAATGGCAATACGAAACTGACCACGGTCAGTGGCATATGTATATATTGGCGGCAGGCAACCGCAGAGACTCGGCATCGGACTTCAAACTTGGCCATATTAACCTTTTGCCAGCCTTTAATTTATTTGTTATTTATTTGTATGCACACACACATAAAGTGGAAAATCCGTCACTCTTATAGGTCAGTTTATATTTATGGGCAATACAGCGACATAGAGCGAGAGAGAGTGGGCGGAAGGGCAAGCAACATGGTCATTTCTTGAACTGAACTCTCAGTGTCTTATTCTACACATATTGAAATTTCTTTTAATCTATTAATGCAATTACAGATCTTATAAAGATCACATTAAAGCCACATATGTAAGATATGTATAGGTATGTCTGTCCATTATAGTTTAAATTTTAGTTGCTATAGGATAGATATTTTTGCTTATCAATGAAAATTTGTTTACTAAACTAGCAACGTTTCTTTCGAAACATTTTTCATTCGTGTATTTGCAATGCATATTAATACATATATGAAAATTGTTATTTGCATTTGATATATTTTGTATTGGCAGCCAAGTGAGACAGAGACACAAAGCAAACCAAAGAAAAAAAGTGTCCAAGTGACTGCGATAAAAGCCAACATCGATCAAGTTAAGGGGCCACTTTTCGGTCATTGGTAAAAGTGACAAATTCATGCACATTTATTACAATAAATAAAAAAGAAGCAAAAGATATAAAATTGACATGCAGATAGATATACAAACAAATATACATACACATTTATTGGATATAGCTCTTTGCCTATGGACAAATTCATAGAGTTATCGTTTTGCATTTAATGGAAAGCCATCAATGTGTCAAATTGGTTTTATTAACCGATTAGATCGATCAGAGCCCAACAAATTTTACAGTTTGAAAGTTTATCTAACTATTGTACACACACACACACACACACACACACGTAAGATACTGACGTATAGGCAAGTGGCTGTCATATATACATAAATATGGCTATAAAGTTGAATTTCGTGTTTTCTAATTATGCAAAATTCATTATCGATTGCCCAAGATGCAGTAATTGAAACGATGCGCAAAATGCTAAATAAACCAGTTGTTCGTTGTGGGGGAAAAACAAAGATTTTTTCAAAAGAAAATTAGTTTTTCAATACTCTGTAATGCAAACAAATTTCCCATTTATATATAACTTAATATTTGCTATCTTTGGAGTGTCTTGTTTGAAATATACTACTATACTAACTTATTGCCGATCAGTTCGCATTTGTTTGGAACTCTATTCCAGGGTATATGATTGGAATGCGGATATTGTTGAGGTATTATGTAATAGTCGATTGCAGTCAATTGCATTTGAACACTTTGCTGAATCGTAAACAAACTGAATCGTCTCAACTCTGGATATCGATAAGACAAGACTTAAAATTTGGAAAAAAAAAAAACTATAAATGATTACTTGTTAAAAACTTACAAGACCTAGAGGCTAAATATGTTTGAAACTGTTCAAGGTCAAGAGGCACATCCTAGACATATTTTCGATCAAAGCAAGCTGAGAACTATGAACCAAAAATATATTGCATACTCTCGGGAGTAAAGTACGATCAAAATTTGTTGAATTGCCCTTTGAGAGTTTTCAAGACTTTGAAGAGTTTTGCTATCTCTTTTTATTTACATTCGCTTCACCCACACACATAGACACATACTTTGAGATCTGTCTATGGGTGTGTTTTGTGTGTGTGTGTGTGTTGTATTGTATTGTATGTAGGAGCTACTACTAATTAAATTATGTAAATGGAATTGAATTTGAGCATATTTGTTGTGGGCAGTTCATAAATTTTACCATTAACCCAAAACCCTTTCCCATCATCATTTTCGCGTTTTTGGTCAGCATGTAAATCATATTACAATAAAATGCATAGCATAGAGCGGCAAGCAACATGGCACGGCAGCAACGCACTTAATTATGACATCATTAATTTTTAATAATGACAATTTTGCGACAATAAATCACTTAACTAACACAAATGCAAATTATGCCAGACAAAATGTGGATGTGGGTGAGAGGGGAGGGTGAGTTGCCTGGAATGGTTGCGGGTTGGTTGGCGGCGAGCATCGCGAAACCATCAACATGTATGAAATTAGTGTAAAATTTAAACAATACGTGTGTATGTGTGAATGTATGTTTATGTGTGTGTGTGGGAGTGTAAGTGGTATTTGTATGTGTGTGTGTGTGTATCCTGTGCGTGGCATAAACAAATAAACAGATTGACTATACAGATCCTCGTCCTCATCCACACAGCTACATCCTGTGCCCAGTGTTGTGTGTCCTTTGCCTTGTCCATGGCATTGAGTGATGGCATTCTAGCAGAAGGATGACTTCCACTCTCTCCTCGCCTGAATTTAATTAATCTCGCTACCGTCAGTTGCACACAATTGCAATTAACTTGCAACACTCGCATAATTACAGGCGACCTCATGTTTTGCTACTTATCAGCATTAACATTGCCATAGAGCGAAAGGCAGAGAATGCCAGAGAGAGAGAAGATGTGACTATGCTAGAGGCGTAGAATGCATGACTAGAAACCAAAAGCTAGACTAACTAAATGCCACATATGATCCAATTAACTTTCCTTCATTTATTAGCAATATATTATAATATTTCAGTTTGCTGTACAGTGAGCTCTCTTTCAGATGCACTTTACTTATAAATCAAACTATACAAATATCGTTTTCAATTTAAATAATGAATTTGTATATTCATAGATTTTCCATTTCCATGTTTCACACATGTTTATTATTATAAGGAAGGATATCTTCGAAGGAAGTTTCTTACATTGGAGATGAGCTTCAATCGATTTCGATTAGTTGTTATCGATACTTGTTTCTTGGATTCCTAATCTCATATACCCGAGTTTGTCAGGGCTAAATAATTGCTGGGTATAATAAGCGACAGGCTCACTTTGGCACATGTCGTTCCTGCGTGTTTGCATGTGTATTGAGGTATGTGTGCGCGTATGCGTGTGTCTGAGTATGTGTGTGTGGGCAGTGGTTGGCTCATTGGTCATTTGGTTGCTGCTTGGTTGGTGTTAGCGGTTGCTCGTCATCGTCATCATCAAAGTTGTTGCTGTTGCTGGTGCTGGTGTTGTTGGTCAGCGACTGATTGCAAATGTGTTGTTGTTGTTGCTGCTGCTGTTGTTGTTGTTATTGCTAATGTCGGTGGTGTTGCCGCCTTGTGGTCAACAGAGTCACCTGCCACAGTTCCCATTCCCGATGCCCGATGACGTCGCTGCAAATTAACATTTTGTAACGCGCGTTTCGGTTGCTGCCGTATTTTCATTTCGCACTTTCCCCCTCTCGTTCTATTTTCCAACTCTCACACTTTCTCCACCGATCCCCCACAGCAACTCTCCCAGTCTTCTATGTCTTCCCTGTCTCTATGGGTATGTGTGTGATATGCATTTGACATGAGAACTGGACATTGCGATTGTCGTTAACCTCCGACCCTCGACCTCTTCTCATTTCACGTTGACGATGCTTTTGTGGCAAATTGTTGTATTTGCACTTGATTGCCAAATCAAATATTTGTTGCACATGGCGGCTGCGGCTGTTAAGGGGGCGTCCAGCTGTCGGAGATGGGCGTGGCATAGCTACATACATATGTGCATATACATATATGTATTTATATAGTGTGTAGGCTTCCATTTCACATATAAATAAATAATCAAATACTTTGGGGAATTTTTAGTCCGAACAAGGCGTACATGTGTATGTGTGTAAGTTCATGTGTGTTTGGCTTTAAGTGGCGCTAGTTGATTAAATTAGATAAATTTAAATTGAAATCAAATTCGAAAAGAAACAACAGCTAATTCAAATTGATTCTTATTATAAAAAACAACTTGTTTTTATTAGTTTGCAGTTTATTAACTTTGATTTATCCCCAATCGACCATTTTCAATCATAAAAGCATTAATTGATCGAAATTTTAATCAAATTCAAGTTCTTGTCGAATTAAATTCATAAAACGATCAAAACAAAAATAAATTAAATGAAATAAACAAAACAAAAATGTTTAATTAAGTAAATTAAATTAATAATGTAATTCCAATATAAACAAATAGGATAATAAACTAAAATAATTCAATGTTAACTTGTAGAAAAATATCTTAAATAAGTAATGAAAAATAAAAACAAAGTATTCTCTGTGTTTTTTAAGTTGTACAAATTTATATAAAAATTTATATGATGTTTATATGAGAATAACATAGATGAATTATAACAAAAGAAGCCAAACTTTGGTCAACCGAAGTTGTAATACTCTTGCCATTAGAAATATGTGAATGTAAAGAACAAGAGAAGAGTTCTATAGTCTGTTTACGGAAACGATAACTTATCGATTGTTTGAACTTTCGACAAGGAGCTGTTGTCAAACTATAAATGATTTAAGTGGTCAGTTATACATCTATCTATATATATAAATAAGGGTACTCAACTAATTTTCGCAAGGGTATCAAAAAGTACATGTTAAATAATGTTTTTTTTTGTGAAATTAGTAAGCTTGAACCATAATCTTCAGAATATTTATACGATTAACACATAAATATATGTACTTGTAGTTACTATAAATATAAATTAATAATATAAAAACAAACTGCTTATATACATATGTTTATATAAATATATATATATATATACACGTAAGGCGCATAAACACCAAGTGTGTGTAGTGTAGTGTAAAGGAAGAATATTAAGTTACATATTAGGGGTAAATTGTGCACCCTTTTAACCATATAAGCTTTCATTTTTGTTGTGTGTTTGACATTAAAAAGGCATTAATAATAATAGTAATAATAAAAATAATAACGTAAAACACAAATGATTTAGTGTGTAAAAAGACATAATACATATACTATACAGACATACATATATACACACCTACATATAGAGAAATAAATATATATATATATATATATATATGTATATAGATATATATATACTATGATTATGTATGTGTTTGGGGAACTAACAAATATACGAGCATATATACAAAACGGAGGTGGAACATTTATTGATCATCTTGCTTCACTTTATTTTTCAGATTTAAGCCTCGAGCTGTAGGAAATTACCTGTAACATTATACCACCTTCTCTTTCTCTTCTCGTTCTCTCCGTCTTCAATAAAAAAAAAGAAAAAAACTAATTTCCGACACGCCTATAAGAAAGAAGGAGCCTCCTTGACACAATGTCAAACAATTAAAAAAAAAAACGAAAAATAAATAAAAGAAAGCCCAACGAACGCCCATAAGGAAGCCCCACAAATGTTCTACATTAGATTGGGTAAATTTCTAGTTCTCTACGAGGGCTGCTTTCACAGTTCAAATCAGATCATTTAGCGTCTAAAACTATTCAAAGACCCACAGAATGAAAGAAATTCGTCCTCGGAAATTCGAATAGTTTTACAGTATAACTCCACTCACAAAAATAAAGGAAAACCAAAAAAATACACAAAAAAAGACACCCAAATGAAATAAATATAATAAGATGATAAAATGGATTTTCATGTTGGCCAAGTTTATGTATGTTATTGTTACCAGACGATAAAAATCTCTTTCATTTCCCATTTGAATTTGCCGCCGTATGCCTCTGTAGAGTCAGAGTGAGAACCAGGAGAAGGAACGCATCTTATCAGCCAAACATAAAAAAACACACAAAAAAAGAAAACAAAAACAAAAACCAAACGAAACGAGAAGGCTGTAACGAAATAAATGCCGGATATCCGGACGCCCCTTAGGCCAGATGGCGGTGTTAATAGGCGCACGACAATAACAACAAGAGAGAGGAAATTTGTTAAACAAACGCCATCAGCCTCCTCTCAGTCATGACCCCTCAGGAGCAACTCAATGGGGTGTGAGTCGTCGAGGTCTGTGGGGTCTGGGAAGCTTAATAGATTTGCCAGCATCTTCTGTTGGCATTAAGGTCTTTCCTTCTTTAACATTTCAGGGCATACTCTTAGTTCCCGTTGGGTTCAATGAACGCTTTCGTGTTGTTTGCTTATTGATTTTGGTCTGCTCCTATCTTCTAATTTGTGACGTTTTCAGTTTCATGGACAACCAAAAAATCAGCACCTCCCTCCCCTCAGTAACGTTTTCTCAGACGTTGTACATACCTAGCGCTAGTTAAATCGGATTACATACGCCCAGCGTAGGTAAAAACAAAAAAAAAAAAAACAACAGCAAAAATCATGGTACAAATCCAACCAAACATACATACTTTCGATTGCAAAACCACCGAAACAACAATTGGAAAAAAAATGTGAGAAACTAGAAAGATGATTCGACGTTTGGACTACCCTCGCAGCCCAATGTCTTATCTGAAAGAGCTTAAAAAATAATTTTTGAATCAAAGTTATTTGTAGAAAGTTATTTATTTAAATGGGTGACTTTCTTTTACAATCTTCACTATCTTACCCCATAGATTGATAACTGTTTCAACGACTTTTAGCTACCCTTCTATAGCTATCCAAACTTCATGTATAGACCATATTTTTTTGAGATTTGTAGAGAAACATAAAAAAAAAAAAAAACAGGGCAAGCCATTTGAAGATATGAAAACTGCAAAACTGGAAAGCGAATCAACAATCCGTTCCAATGGACGGATGGAGGGACATGCCATGGCAGAGCCGTAAAGGTGTGCTGGTTGGTCAGGTCGTTTCGGAAACCGGATGTTAACAGGGCCAGCAGCTGCAGCCCGATTCATGGATTCAGGATGCCCGGACCCGGACCCGGACCCGAAGCCGAACCCGGAATCCGAAAAACAGATATTCAGAGTACAAAAGAGGAAATTAAAATATGCAGAATGAAAACCGCGCGTTTTGAATTTTGGCGCGAATTTTTGGTTTTTTGGTTACATTTTCGCATAAATTTTACCACCCACAACCAATCACCACTCAGAAAACGAAGCAAAATCGTTTCAGTTTCGAATGTATCATTAAAATATGCAAATCTGAAGCCACTTTGAGATGGTAGCGTGCCGTGAACATGGTCCGGAAATTGGGAATGATATGTAGTGCTATTGGCCAACGTGACACGATCTCCAAGCTTCCTCACACACTCCCCCTGCCACCAAGTGGGAGCTATTACATGAAAAGATTGCTCACAGGTCAAAAGTCCAACAACGATTGGCATTACAACTATGGAGAGCTCTATTTGGTAGGGAGGGGAAGAACTAAAATGCGGTGGCAAAACGATTTATGTCCTGCCAGATACAAATCGATTGAACTCTCCGTTTTGCCCCACGCTAAGCAAACAGTATCGGGCAGAGGCGGTGAGTGTTTAGATTGAATGTAAACTGCACTTATGACAATGAACAAGTGAACCCAGTGAATGCAGTATCCAGCTTCCCTTATTCACATTGGAGCCACAAGGTTCTCAGGGTCATGCGGGGTCCTGGGTCACAGGCCATGAATGTGCGCGTTGCTTCTAAGCAAAAGGAAATGTTTGGTCGTAACAATAGTTCAGCTTCTCTCTCTCTCTCTTCACAATGGGCAAAAATAACAAATATTTGTTTAAAAAAAATACTTTCAAACTCAAGTCTTTATTTCTTTTCATGATCATCGTACAAAACAAAAATATTATATTCCCCTTTTTTGGTTACCCATTGAATTGGGCTTTGAAATATATTCTAGATAAGCCCATAGAGGCCAGCAGTCAAGTTAAACGCATTTTCTATTCATACTCTGCACATTGACATGCTGCAATTTCAACGTTATTTCTACTTTGTTCTGGTATTCCTTGTCTCCGTCGTAGAAGTGGAGGAGTCACTGGTTCCAACATTGTTCATACGTCTATTGGCTGCAGATATTTTCTATTTCTTTTTATGATTTATGGTGCTGAAATATTAGTTTTGCTTATTTCATAGAGACGACGAGGGCACACCGTGTGGCCAGCTATGGCTGACTCTTTGCTTTCTCTCTGTCTCTGTCTCTGCCTCTCTTCGACTTAACCTGAACCCATCGTCACACTAGTTACCCCTGGGGCCGTCCAAAAACCATGTTGGAAGCTCTCGAGCTCAACAAGAAGCCAGCTTGTGCGCGCTGCTGCTACTGCTTCTGCTGTGGAATGCCACGTCTGAGTTGCATAGCTCATTTTATGTGCCAGGTGAACGTTTATAATAATCATAAAGGATAGAAAGAAAGAACCGTGAGCAAAAAAAAGAAAAGAAAAGCAATATTCCTACATATATGTGTATATTCCAAGTTCAGACCGCCGACTATCAGATACCTTCAAGTCAAGTAAATTCTGGGAGCCTCTTTATTACTGTAAGTATTCTATGTTGAATTCATTATAATATTGAAATATTGACAAATAGTTGGCAATACACATAAACCATTTGAATATATCCAGAAAGAGTTTGAAAACCAAACAAATAGAGAATTGGGATGTCATTGTAAAAGTCTAGTTCTAAATATATGGTATGAAGATAAAATTGTTTCGCTTGAAGTTGGTTTCAATCTTGAAATTGATGCACAAATCGTGTATGCCCACTCCCGTATGTAGATATGTGTGTGTCTGTGTGTGTGTGTGTGTGTATCGAATGTGTTAATAAATTGCCACTTGCAGCTATTTTGCAGGCAAGGCAAATTGGCTTTTATGCAATTGCCAATTGCTTGAGCGCCACAAAGTATGCAGTACAAATATGTTTGTATGACGATAGTAGTCAATGGTTGGGTACCTACTCTCTCTCCCTCACTCCCCACTCACTCACTCTATCCCCTCTCTCTCTCTCTCTCGCTCTCGCTCTCTCTCTCTCTTACTCTTTATCTCACTCGTTTAGGTTCAGGTTCAAGTGTTTGCAATAAAATTTGATTTTGGTCTTTTCAGGCAATTCACACTCTAAGACTTCTGCAACTGAATCGCAAATTGGCACTGACAATGCCACTTCCACAAAAGACCATAAATGGAAGATACAGATACACTGACGTTATTGATAGATGGGTATTCAAATCAAAATATGTAGCTGTGCCTGTGTGTGTGTGTGTGCTCGAATATTGAAGCACATTTCAATTATATTTCATCAACTGATTTAGGTAAATGGATCTAGTTGCATATGAAATCTATTTGTGATAGTTTAACTAGTTTTCGGAGTAATACATCAAATGCGGTTATAATTGTGTACAAATTTTCAAGTGACAACTTCGATTGGGACACAATCCATTAGTACCCGTTTCAATTGAACCTTTTGTTTATGAAATCATTTTTAGGGCAACTAAATCAAGACTCTAAGACTGGCTGTAAATTCAATTCCTAAGGCAAAAGGTCAAACTTTGCATGTTGAGTTTTGGTAGTTCTTGATAATTAATATTGAAATTAGATACACTGAACACCATGAACATAGTCAAGTTCCGAGGCCTTCTTATTAATGTGAATGTGGAATTTGAGTACTTTATGACTTAAACTGTAGGTTATGCCACAAAAATCGAAAGTTTGGCCATAGTGCACTAGTCGAACTTTGTATAAAAATTGTGAGAATAATATCGAGTGCATATATTATTTACCACAAAGTTTAATAATTTAGCTTTAGGTCTAGGAGCTAAAGCTGTCGCTGGGATTGTTCGTAATTTGCTATGGCGGAAGTGTAAATTGTAATATGAATGTTATATTAAATAAATAATTATTTGAAAGGATTTATTATCATCTAGCACCAAAGAATTCAAAATTTAAAGATTTAATCGCAAATTCAATTTGGAAAAAGAGATAATTCATGGACTTTTCGTTTCATATCCTTTTTAGGCAGGACACTCTGACTCGGTGACTTACATATATCTGTACGCATTTATCGGTTGCATGTCAATTGTCGTTTTGCACATTTCGTTTAAGACTCTTTACATTCGTTTTTTTTTTTTTTGTTTCTTTGCCATGGTTTATTCGTCTTTTCGCCTTTGTTTTCCTTTGTTATTTTCTCTCCATTGCCTTGCCCTCGTCCCTTTTTGATTTTATTTTGTGTCGGCTCATTAAAACACGAACGAACAACAACGACAAAAAAGAATCCTCACACGCAATGGATTGAAAGGACAGGGCAGGCAGTAGGATAAGTAGGTGGTTCCGGTGCCAGGCGCTATTCACACACCTCACAAAATATGAAAACGAAAATTGTCACCATTCATTGGGTGCGTGTCGATTGCTGGGATGTGTTTATTTGCCATTTAGACCAGTGAGTCCGTGAGAAAGTCAGTCAGTCACTGAGTCAGTTGGCAATTTGGTGAGCTATCGACAATCGATGTGTGTGTGCGTGTGTGTGTCTGACAATTAGGGCTACTGGCAGTAAAGCGGAAAGGTGCCTGAATGTGGCACTTGAGTGGCGCGATCTATGGTATAAATAAACGAAATGTGTTTTATTTACTTATTGCCACTTGCATTGAATGTGACAGATATTTTTAAGGAATAGAAATTGTTATCGATTTGCGTAAGTAAGTTGCGTAATAGTGAATTCACTTTGAATACTTATTATTGATATTGATTCTCAACAGGGATAACTTATGAACTAAAGCGAATCTTATAAACAATTGTAATTGTAAATTACAATTGCATACTTTAAGGCTTTGTCGTTCTTTTCTACTATTTATTTTCGTTTTGTTGTTGAGAGAGAGAGAGAGAGAGCGAACTCTTGTTAAATTTAAACTTATCCATGTTGAAAATGAAATTTAATTTTATGACTCATTATTTTACGCACACACAGAACAGTATACACCTCAAAGCCCTTAGGACGCATATGTAGGACATAATACACATACATAAATATCGAAGAGGGTCGGGACTTAAATGAGCCTTCGACCGCTTTAGCTACCTGCCCCTCTCCACTGCACTCCCCCCGCTGGCACGACCATGTCGTTTATTTGGCTTATTTATTTGCCCTCGTCGTTTTGCCGTTTTATGCACACTTTTACTTTTACTTTCTATACAATTGTCGTTTTCGAGCACCCATTCCCCTAGCTCCACCCATTAAACACCCCCATCACCCCATGCAGTGTGTGTGTGTGTATGACAGAGACACTCGAGTGGCTTTTGACATCGTCGTCATGAAAAAGGTAATGGCAAGAAGAGAGTTGTTGGGTAAGCGGATTGGTCCGTGTCTATTTAAATCGAAGCAAAATCAATTTCGGCATTCGCGTTTTATGCACACACACACACACACACACAGAGGACAACATAAAACGCGCGCATGAAGTGCGTTAAAATCACTTCCCCCCATTTCTCTTTATCCACCCACCCACACACACACACACTAACATTGTAGGGAATTTGAAGAGTGGATAACCTTTCCAGTATAGTAGCTGATGCATTCACATTTAAGCACATTGTTGACAATTGAAATGGTGTGTGCGCCCGTGTTTGTAAACACAGAGGCGTAGTTCCAGTTAAAACAATCCCCATTAAGCCTTAAAGATTTCACATTAGAAAATATCACACTGGATACGATCATGTTGACGACACCCTAAAGTATGTTAGCCTTTTTAAAACCCAGCGAAGGGCATGCTTGTTGCATTCCTTTTCATTGTATGTCAGCAATAATATATCTATTTATCAGGCATTGCCTTCTCTTCAGCCTGGCTCCTCTTTGGCCGTCTAGCACGACTAACTACTTAGCCTCTCTAGTGTGGCGCCTCGCCGCAATTCTATTTGATTCTGCAACCATCCCCCAGAATCAAGATTCTATATCTCCAAGTAGAAGCTATGCGCGAAGCGAGACAAGACATAGAGAGAAATTTATTGACATATTCACATCTTTTGTCTGCATTTACATATTGTCATTAATAATGCAATTCTGTAACATTTTTCTACTTCCTAAGACATTAATTGAATTATTTGTTTAAATTGCCAAATGGTGTATTAATCCTAAACAGAAAAAGATAGTTGATAAAGAAGAGACCCATTCTGAAAAGGCTTAAGTAGGTTGCACCGCTTACTTGTACTGTTATTTAGTTAGTTATTCGGGATCACGTATTTGTTTTATCTAAGTCATCTATTTTATCAGAGTTAGAGTATGTGAAAGTTTTATTGTTAACAAGTCACTGTAAACGATGTAAAATAAAACCTTCGACATGGACGAGAGAAAATTGACGATAAGAGTGCAAGGATATCTTGTGGTCTTAAGGACAAATCTTAATTAAACAACTTTATAATACTGGGCTGCTAAACATATTGTTAAATAGGTTTACAAGACATTTTGTGACCGAAATTATTTATGTTCTTAAGCATGGATTATCATATGGAATATAATTTAGTTGCTTGAATGGCTTATCCTAGTAGAAATACTCAGCTGGATGATTCAACGTAAAAGCTCGATGCTTTTTCATTTCAGTTTTATCACTTGATGGTAAGCCCTTTGCCTAAGCCTCTGCTTCATCGAGATATTTGCTATTCCACCTGTCTCTTTATGGAGTGTGTAACCTATGCCTTCTCCCCACATTCACACCCACACACACACGCGACTTTTGTGTATTTGTGCAAAAATAATCGCATTTCCGATTTGCGATTTGTGATTAGCGTGCGATAAACATTTTCTGCCTCCGTGCTGTGCTTTTGTGTATTATTCTTATAACTTTTCGGTATTACGTTTCTCTTCTTTTCCTCTCAAAAATATTTATATCGTCTCCTGTGTGTTTTTGTGTGAGTGTGTCGTCTCTGTGAAATCGAGCATAAATATAACACGTTTATTTCAAGTGAATTGGAAACTTTTATTTATTTACTTTTCGCATTCTTTTGTCGATTTTGTTTCTTGCCATTGTGTTTACTCTTTTTGCCAAACGAAAGTCCACCAAACTTATTCACTATGTTTGTAAATTGTCAATAAGAAGTCACCAATAGCAGATACACATACGTATAGAGATTTTTAAGCAGTATCAAAACTTTTTGCATATGATGTAAATAAAGTTACCTAATGCCAATTTAGTTGCAATAATTTAAATAATAAATAGGAAACAACTAACTTTGTGTTTTCATTTTAATCGAAATTTTATTTGGATAATATTAAATGTTAAGATATATCAATTCTATTTAACTATTGTTTACATCAAGGGTATATCTGATTCGATCTGACAATGTTAGTTGTCGAAATATTTTTGTTTTTGCCTTCCTTCCTTCCCTTCTCCTTCCGTCTTTTCTTCCGGTTTTTCTTAAAATGGTGATAAAACAAAAAAAAAAAGAAGGAAGTTGCCCTTATTCATTCTGGTGCAATGACGACAACATCGTTCGTTTGAGTTTTCAATTAAAAATGTTAAAAACTTTTGCTTTTATTGTTGCTGTTATTTTGCATTTTTGAATGGTTATTCATAAGCACGTTGCTCGGCATGAATCAATGCAAAAAGTGCAAAGTCCAATGGGCGGCAAGACCCCACACAAGGCGGTGACTTCTCTACCCCCCTAACCCCCTTGTCACCACACCCACTTCAAAAAGGGTAAGGGGTGGAGAACGTATAGACGGACAGCTATTGTAGCAGAAATTATACTACGGGCATTTTATCAGCATTTCCCATTGACCCAACTTGAAATTTTGCTTCCAATATGTTTTATGTATGCAGAGGGATGACTGCGTGATGTCGACCAATTGGATGATTATGAAATACGCCAAATTGTTAGATAACAACAGTAGCTAGATGATATCATTGATTACATTGTGTCTCATATGGCCAAAGGTCGAAAATGTATTGTATTAAATTCTTGAGAAATTAGTAGTTTGGGTGTTTTTCTGGCTAAAGATAAAGCTGCAAATTATTGCCTAAGCTTGGTTGTCAAGTGCATTCGATGTTGATAATTCTTAATGCTCTAAGTTAAGTAGCCCCAAGAAGATCTATTGAGACGCCATTAGAAGGCTGAATTCGCTACTGAACATTGACTTATACATTAGAAGGCTGAATTCGCTACTGAACATTGACTTATAGTTGACCTCGAAAAAACATTACATTAAGGGAAAGTAGCTTTAATTTCAAGAACTTGTACCTCCGTTCATCAGATTATATATAAAACTAATGACGTTGAGTCGAATCGAGTGTCGAGTTCTCTTCAGTTTTCCTATGCTCTTTGGATTCGTTGTCAAACCTATCGCATAACACTGCCATCTCTAAACATGGATACTCATGTTGCCAAACGGACGGCAGCGACATTATAGCCAGCAACATTATTCATTATCGTTTACCCCATACCCAAGCCCTTCGACATTTCACGTTGGCTGGTGACATTGCAACAGATACTTTGGCTACTGCTGCTGGTCCATGCCTCAAGTTATGTTTCTTTTTTTCCCGTCCTCCCCCACGTCTCCGGGCTTGATGCTTTTGAGCCACATGAAAGTCAAAACTCTGGACAAAGTTTTTCTTCAGTAAAAGTAAAACGAGGAGCAAAAAAAAAAAAACAAGACACCAGGCAGCAGGGGGCGACATGAAGGCACGCAGCAGGAAGGGCAGGCTTTCCACTCACAGTCGCAGTGTCGGTCGCAGTCGCAGTCGCAGTGACACAGTTGACACTGCTGGCACAAAAACTTCCGTTTCAACTTGTGCTTTGGCAATTGCTGTCGCCTGTTGTTATGCCCTACAATGATCCACAATGGGTCATCAGATTGCCACATTGATTGGATCAACTGATTTGAAATCTAAACAGCTTCACAAAAATAAACGGAAATGATTCACTTAGAGCCTGAATCAGTTCGATAACCAATATAATAAACATCTATATTGAATGCTATGTCGATACTTAGATGATATTATACTTTCAGCAAATTAGGTCGATTGATATGAATAAGAATATATCTTTCTGATCTTAATCAAGCTAAATACCTTGATAAACAATAAATTTGAATTGTCCATTTAGTTTCAAAATGCACGAAACAAGTACAAGAAAAAATAAAAATTCTAGAATTAAATCAGAAAAGCCCTTTTCGATTCTTTTAAATAGAAATATTAAGAGATAAGTTTCTGGATATAGCGTGGGTCTGAAGCTCAATTTCATCAAGATCAGGGTATCAATTAGTCGGTATTGACTAAGGATATTTAAGTTGTTTACTGTCATTGGTCTCTTGTTGTTTTTGTTGGTATAGTGACCATGCAGCTGCATTTGAAATTTTTGTATCCTGCGTGTGGACATATCGTCTTCGTTTCACCGCCTAACAACCTACCAACGAAGCAACCATTCCCCCAGCTCTTGGAATCGACGTCACTCTTCACTCTTTTCCTGCTGCGAAGCATTCAGCTTGGTTCTTCCATAGCCCTCCGAAGTCTGAACACTATAGTTAGAGCCTTGTGCATATTTTGCATTTATGCAAAAAGGCAAATGGCAATGGCAATGTTGGCCAACATACAAACATACTAAACGGAGCGCAGCGGCAGCTTGCTCAATGAAGATGAAGATGATGGCTCAAAGGCTGAGGCACGACCCCTACGCCCACATATGTATATATGTATATAGCCAGAAAGTTTCAACTTTTGTATATTGCATGCGGTTTTTCTATGACATTTTCATAGATTTCATTTTGGCGGAACGGGCAGAGGCAAGTTGGGTAGGAAAGATGGAGTTCAACTTCGAATAGAACTGAGATATTTATGACTAAATAAATATATTTCTATACCTATATATATATATGTATGTACCTACATATATGTATGTATTATCGCTGCAGTAGTTTTTGCCACTTATGTAAATATTACTTGATGATGGTGTGTTAAGACCAAATTTCATTTTAGTAGTTAGTTTTGGGAAAAAAAAATCTGTTTGGATTTGACCACTTGAAAAAATAATAACATAAACTGAATTTATTTTCCACTTGATTTGAGTACTAAAGTTTAAAATCTGTCTATCTGTGTCTCTCTCTTTCTCGTTCTCACTTGCTTTCGATCTGGCCCTAATTCAATTATTACTTACTGATGAATGGCCATAAATGTGTTAACTTTTTAATGAGAGTAGAAGAAAGATGCTGTGATTTGAAAATCTTCATACTTTCCAAGTCTTGCACTTTGAGGAACTTTTCTAACACACCAGTTGAATGTTTAAAGCTTTTTCTATATAGCCTGATAACTGCAAATGCACAAGCAACATCAACAACAAGTTTTCGATCTATGATTACGTGTATGTATGTATCTGTATATGTACTTACATATTTAAGTATATATGTATATAGATAGCTATAAACATACATATGCATGAGAGTAATCATTAGTTGAACGATTTATTCAACGATCGTTTCAAGTTGGAACTGGAAATCCAAGCTGAAGACGCTGAACTCGCTGAAAAACAAAATATATCTAACCGATCAAGAAGAGAGCAAGGGAACACTTCTATCTGGAACAAGTTTTCCCTTTTATACATAGAATCGGGGACTGGAAACCGCACAATCAATGGAAAATCCAAAACGCCAACAGGTTGAGGGTCGCCAAGCGAGGCCGCTGCGGCAAATCTGTTGGCTTGTTGATGGAATTCGCAATCAGTCGATTGCTAACAATTGAGACGAAAGCTACACAGCTCAAACAAACAAGTACACACAAATCTATATTAAAAAATATATATATAAATATATACATATCAAGTGATCAAGTGAAATATGATGGGTCTATTGAGGCTGTTGCCTCTATTCCTGCTGCTTTTGCTTAAAGATGACCATCGGGCCCAGTCCCAAAGACGAGGAAGTGAGTAACTATTTCTAACTTTATTCATTTGTTAATTTTTTTGCCTCGTTTGGGTGTACCTAGACACAGGAGTGGTGACTCATTACGGCAATTGTAATGCATCAAATTTCGGTCCCGGTAGATGCGTCGCCCGAAATGATTGCGATTTCTATGATGTTAATATATTGGATTCAGCCGATAATTCGCAGTGCAGATCCCAAGAAAGACCGGATTTGGTAAGGAGCTAAATGGGGAATAAACAAGATTAGTAAAGGGGAAGGTGAATTGGGGGGAGGGTCAACCGGCTGAACATGATTCACTCAATTGGCCTATTCAAATGCAGGTAGACAAGAATAAACAATCCAAGACAATAGTCGGTGTGAAATTTCAAATTTATTTTTCTAATCAATTCAATTTATTGCCCAGACACTCGATTGAAGTTTTTCTGATCTTATTGATATGATTGATTGGACAATAATTGAAGTGATATTTGATAAATACCCAATATTACATACATACATAGATGATCAAAATAAAGGTTGTTTTTTTTTTTAATTTTAAGTTCGAGCTGCGATGTCAGTAAGTCAAAGTAAATATTTTGACTAATTTTACGCGACTTTTAACTTTTTAGTTGCTTTGATCCCCCCGGACTTCCCCTATGATCGGACCATGGAAAAATGGTACATAAAAAAGGGAAAAATCTTCTGACCCTTCTTTCTTCTTTTTTTGATCAGCATCATAAGCCGATTCGATCTCGAAGGCCATCAAATTACCGACTTAATTATTTTCTTTGTTCTGTTTGTTTTTTACATACAAAGATCTGTTGTCCACGTGAACAGAACGCTTTACCCATATTGGCTTCACGTATTTCGAATACGACAATAGTACCAACAAGAGCTCCTCATAAACGTCCAGGACCACCGTCTAGCCCGGATGAGTTGCCCGAGTATCCCTATTGCGGTTTATCGTTTGCCTTCAAGGTTTTTGGCGGTGCCAAAACACGCATCACGGAATTCCCCTGGACAACCTTGTTGGAGTATACGATATTGCAGACACGGAGGAAAGAATATGTCTGCGGGGCTGCCTTCATTGCCCAGCGTTGGCTTATTACCGCCGCCCATTGTGCTCATAGGAAATTTGTCGAGGATTATGGACGAAGATTGACCGGTGCCCGATTGGGTGAATGGGATCAGACTACCAATCCGGATTGTATAGTTTCAACCAACGGCAAGACAGAGTGTGTTCCGCCATTTATTCAGGCGTCTATTGATAAGATTCTAGTGCATCCGCAATTTGATTCCGGTAATTTAACCCATGATATTGCGTTGCTACGATTGGCTCAGCCAGTGGATTGGACCCAATTACGGCATTTGGAAGCCGTATGCTTGCCACCAGCACGAGGACGAGAGGCCAATCAACTGGTGGGCAGTGCCGTTGATGTTTCTGGCTGGGGACGCACCGAGGAGAACTATGCCTTGAGCGATGTGAAGCGCAAGGCAATGTTGCATGTCCAGCCGCTGGATCAGTGTCAGGCGTCATATGAGAGTCAGGGCTATAAGCTGGGCGAAGGTCAATTGTGTGCCAGTGGCGGGTTGGGTGTCGATTCGTGCAGCGGAGATTCTGGCGGCCCATTGACCGCCGAGGCAAACACACCGCAACGCGATCGCTATGACTATTTGGCTGGTGTTGTGTCGTATGGCAAAACGGAATGTGGAAAATCCGATTTTCCCGGTGTTTATACGAGGATCAGTCATTACATGGACTGGATTGAGGCAACAATCAGAGAGAACCGAGGACGTTAGAGAAGGCAGGTAAAATCCCATTTTGATTCCAGCCTGTCAGTTGTCAAGGGGGAATTTTCTTTTCCATTCAACGTCATCTCTGTCCCTGACGTCACTAGTCATGGTGGGGCGGAGACTTCTTCCGTTGTCTCTTTTTGATTTTTGTCTACTATTCACATATTCTGTACTTTTTTGTTGTCTTATTAAATTCATGTGGGCAATTTGTCCGAGACATGTCAACCTCAACCTATCAGGGCCATACAATCTATAACTAAGATTACGAATTCTGTGACATGGACACACACAGTGGGACATGGCTAAAATGCATACAAAGAAAATTATTATTGGAATATAGCGAAAAGCTTGCAGATCGGGGAATAAAATTTAATATTTTCCCATTCACATTTTTTACAAAATAACTTTCATTAAGACAAAGAAATTGAAAAAATCGAAAGACCATGCGAATTTCGATTCTGCCATGTCTTTATGTACGTTCCTACACATTCAGACTAAAAAAAAGTCAGAACATGGCGCTTTTTTAAATAATTTTTCACATTATAACATGTCTCTTGTGTAGAACTTTATTTATTATTCACGATAATGTAAACTGTGGTCTGTTTTTTTTTTTCGATTTTGTAAAATATGACGATATTTGCACGGAAAAAAAATAGATGTCTTTCCTGGGACGATTTGCATAGGGAAGGATTTTAGCGAATCTAGATATATTTTTAAAGTAAAAGAAAAAATTTAAGAATCATTCTTGAATGATATTTTGAAAATATTTTTGTTTGATATACTAATCTTTCATACTTTACCTTTAAGAAAGAGATTTCATTTGTTCTAACGGACAGTTTTTCCATGAGTGTTAATACAGATAAGTATTGCCATAAAATCGAATATATTCAGGTTTTTTCATTACTGAAAATCTGAAAGTAGTTACAAATTGCACAAGTATTTTAAAAATATTTAAATTTAAACTTAGTAAGTAGTACGATAGCATTACGCATAAAACATGTCGAAAAAAATAAAATAACCTTTTTGTATTAAATTTTTTTCCTAAAACTATATTTGCTCTGAATTTTTCAACTTCTCTTAATCTCTGGGTCTCTTTATTTTTGGCACCATGTAATATTATTTTCTTTTTTCATGTCAAAAGAAACATAAAAAAGTGGGTAAAGAAAAACAGATAATTTACTAATAATGAAAGTTTCATTATATTCCTGAACTTTTTTTTTTTTAAATTGGTTATAATATGAGAAACATTTTGTGGTAAATATCTCACCGTATAAAAGCTTACCCACAAAACTTAGATATTAAGAAAAAAAGTTATTAAAAGTACTCAAATAAAAAAAATACCACTTTGCATTCGATTTGCTCATTCTGGTAAACAAATATATGCTCAAAATACAGAAAATATTAATATTTAAACATTTTTTTATAAGAATTCAATTATTGCTTTTGGTTGACACTTCGCGGGAAATGCCCATATGGTAAATTTCCACAGAGTTAGTTAATCCCTTGTCTTGTGGATTGAAAAATAAAACAAGCCCAGAAACTCTCGCAAATGAGTTTTCCTTTCATTTTGAAAGGATTTTCATTCCATTTGTTGTAAATTTTAAAACTATTTATAAATAAATACTATGTGTGTATAATAAATTAAAGAAATTTTTGCATAAATGAATACTAAACTAAAAGCAGGAAGCAAGCAGAGGGGGTGAGTGAGTGAACATCCTTTTTTCCTGATACCCATTCTTATTCGTAATTTTGACCTTTACTTGGGGCGGCCAAAATTGATGAACATAAGCGGGCTAGAAAAATTGTCAAACGAGTGTTAAAGTATCGGGGTATCAATTAGTCGGTTTTGACTCAGGATATTTAAGTTGTTTACTGTCATTGGTCTCTTGTTGTTTTTGTTGGTATAGTGACCATGCAGCTGCATTTGAAATTTTTGTATCCTGCGTGTGGACATATCGTCTTCGTTTCACCGCCTAACAACCTACCAACGAAGCAACCATTCCCCCAGCTCTTGGAATCGACGTCACTCTTCACTCTTTTCCTGCTGCGAAGCATTCAGCTTGGTTCTTCCATAGCCCTCCGAAGTCTGAACACTATAGTTAGAGCCTTGTGCATATTTTGCATTTATGCAAAAAGGCAAATGGCAATGGCAATGTTGGCCAACATACAAACATACTAAACGGAGCGCAGCGGCAGCTTGCTCAATGAAGATGAAGATGATGGCTCAAAGGCTGAGGCACGACCCCTACGCCCACATATGTATATATATAGCCAGAAAGTTTCAACTTTTGTATATTGCATGCGGTTTTTCTATGACATTTTCATAGATTTCATTTTGGCGGAACGGGCAGAGGCAAGTTGGGTAGGAAAGATGGAGTTCAACTTCGAATAGAACTGAGATATTTATGACTAAATAAATATATTTCTATACCTATAAGTATATACATATGTTTGTACCTACATATATGTATGTATTATCGCTGCAGTAGTTTTTGCCACTTATGTAAATATTACTTGATGAATGTGTGTTAAGACCAAATTTCATTTTAGTAGTTAGTTTTGGGAAAAAAATCTGTTTGGATTTGACCACTTGAAAAAATAATAACATAAACTGAATTTATTTTCCACTTGATTTGAGTACTAAAGTTTAAAATCTGTCTATCTGTGTCTCTCTCTTTCTCGTTCTCACTTGCTTTCGATCTGGCCCTAATTCAATTATTACTTACTGATGAATGGCCATAAATGTGTTAACTTTTTAATGAGAGTAGAAGAAAGATGCTGTGATTTGAAAATCTTCATACTTTCCAAGTCTTGCACTTTGAGGAACTTTTCTAACACACCAGTTGAATGTTTAAAGCTTTTTCTATATAGCCTGATAACTGCAAATGCACAAGCAACATCAACAACAAGTTTTCGATCTATGATTACGTGTATGTATGTATCTGTATATGTACTTACGTATTTAAGTATATATGTATATAGATAGCTATAAACATACATATGCATGAGAGTAATCATTAGTTGAACGATTTATTCAACGATCGTTTCAAGTTGGAACTGGAAATCCAAGCTGAAGACGCTGAACTCGCTGAAAAACAAAATATATCTAACCGATCAAGAAGAGAGCAAGGGAACACTTCTATCTGGAACAAGTTTTCCCTTTTATACATAGAATGGGGGACTGGAAACCGCACAATCAATGGAAAATCCAAAACGCCAACAGGTTGAGGGTCGCCAAGCGAGGCCGCTGCGGCAAATCTGTTGGCTTGTTGATGGAATTCGCAATCAGTCGATTGCTAACAATTGAGACGAAAGCTACACAGCTCAAACAAACAAGTACACACAAATCTATATTAAAAAATATATATATAAATATATACATATCAAGTGATCAAGTGAAATATGATGGGTCTATTGAGGCTGTTGCCTCTATTCCTGCTGCTTTTGCTTAAAGATGACCATCGGGCCCAGTCCCAAAGACGAGGAAGTGAGTAACTATTTCTAACTTTATTCATTTGTTAATTTTTTTGCCTCGTTTGGGTGTACCTAGACACAGGAGTGGTGACTCATTACGGCAATTGTAATGCATCAAATTTCGGTCCCGGTAGATGCGTCGCCCGAAATGATTGCGATTTCTATGATGTTAATATATTGGATTCAGCCGATAATTCGCAGTGCAGATCCCAAGAAAGACCGGATTTGGTAAGGAGCTAAATGGGGAATAAACAAGATTAGTAAAGGGGGAGGTGAATTGGGGGGAGGGTCAACCGGCTGAACATGATTCACTCAATTGGCCTATTCAAATGCAGGTAGACAAGAATAAACAATCCAAGACAATAGCAAATTTATTTTTCTAATCAATTCAATTTATTGCCCAGACACTCGATTGAAATTTTTCTGATTTTATTGATACGATTGATTGGACAATAATCGAAGTGATACCCTAGATATTACCTAGATGATCAAGAAAAAGTTATTTGTTTTGGTGTCAGTAAATCAAAGTTAATTGTTTGACTAATTTGAATCAAATCTTAACTGGGAGAAGAATGTATTGACGAATACATACAATACTTTCGAGAACGTTCTAATCAAGATTTTTAGCTTAGTTCTTATAGTAATTTTTGATTAAGTCTTTTACCGGTATGACAATTTAATGCACGACCCAGACACACAGACACACAAAAATACAACCTTTTTCGAAATATTGACGTTCTAGCCCCGGGCTTCCCTTTTGATCCGTTTATGCTGGATTGGTATATAAAGTTCCCCACAATGTATTTAATATGCAGAAGAAAGCTTTTCTGAACCCACAAAGTTTATATATTCTTAATCAGCATCACAAGCCGATTCTATCTCGAAGGCCATCAACTTTACAGACTTAATTATTTCCTTTTTTCTGTTGGTTTTTATTTACTTAGATCTGTTGTCCACGTGAACAGAACGCTTTACCCATATTAGCTGCACGCATTCCGTTTATAACATCAGCGATATCGCATACAAATCCTCATGAACATCAAGGACCATCAAAGACTAGCCCGGATGAATTGCCCAAGTACCCCAATTGTGGTTTATCCAATAAGTTTGCCAATAAAGTCTATGGAGGTACCAAAACAGGCATCACGGAATTCCCCTGGACAACCTTGTTGGAGTATACGATATTGCAGACACGGAGGAAAGAATATGTCTGCGGGGCTGCCTTCATTGCCCAGCGTTGGCTTATTACCGCCGCCCATTGTGCTCATAGGAAATTTGTCGAGGATTATGGACGAAGATTGACCGGTGCCCGATTGGGTGAATGGGATCAGACTACCAATCCGGATTGTATAGTTTCCACCAACGGCAAGACAGAGTGTGTTCCGCCATTTATTCAGGCGTCTATTGATAAGATTCTAGTGCATCCGCAATTTGATTCCGGTAATTTAACCCATGATATTGCGTTGCTACGATTGGCTCAGCCAGTGGATTGGACCCAATTACGGCATTTGGAAGCCGTATGCTTGCCACCAGCACGAGGACGAGAGGCCAATCAACTGGTGGGCAGTGCCGTTGATGTTTCTGGCTGGGGACGCACCGAGGAGAACTATGCCTTGAGCGATGTGAAGCGCAAGGCAATGTTGCATGTCCAGCCGCTGGATCAGTGTCAGGCGTCATATGAGAGTCAGGGCTATAAGCTGGGCGAAGGTCAATTGTGTGCCAGTGGCGGGTTGGGTGTCGATTCGTGCAGCGGAGATTCTGGCGGCCCATTGACCGCCGAGGCAAACACACCGCAACGCGATCGCTATGACTATTTGGCTGGTGTTGTGTCGTATGGCAAAACGGAATGTGGAAAATCCGATTTTCCCGGTGTTTATACGAGGATCAGTCATTACATGGACTGGATTGAGGCAACAATCAGAGAGAACCGAGGACGTTAGAGAAGGCAGGTAAAATCCCATTTTGATTCCAGCCTGTCAGTTGTCAAGGGGGAATTTTCTTTTCCATTCAACGTCATCTCTGTCCCTGACGTCACTAGTCATGGTGGGGCGGAGACTTCTTCCGTTGTCTCTTTTTGTTTTTTTGTCTACTATTCACATATTCTGTACTTTTTTGTTGTCTTATTAAATTCATGTGGGCAATTTGTCCGAGACATGTCAACCTCAACCTATCAGGGCCATACAATCTATAACTAAGATTACGAATTCTGTGACATGGACACACACAGTGGGACATGGCTAAAATGCATACAAAGAAAATTATTATTGGAATATAGCGAAAAGCTTGCAGAGCTTGCGGGGAATAAAATGTAAAGTTTTTCCATTGATATTGTACTGCAAAATAACTATTATTAACTAGAATTAATTATTAATTATTTGTTAAAGTCTATCTAAACTCCACAGGATCAGTTAATCTCTTGCCTTATAGGTTACAAAATAAAACAAGCACAGAAACTTTCAAAAATGAGTTATCCTTTTCTTCTGAATTGAATCTCCATTTCATATGTTTTGTCTGTATCCATTTCTTGTAAATTTTAAAACTCTCTCTAGTTTTTGTTTTTTTTGATTCAACAATTATTTTATTCACTGTGACACAGAGAAGCACAGGTTCGCAGAGTGTAAAAATTTCCACTACGTTTTGAATTCTTCTTTTTTCATTATTATTATAACTATCTTTTTTTTACATAAAACTTTTCTGTTTATTTACCAATTAGTTAGCAACTATTTCGTAATCTATTATAAATAAATACTTTGTGTGTATAATAAATTAAACTTACAATTAGTAAAAAAAAAAACAAATTAACAGAAATTTATGGAGAAATGAAAACTAAACGAAAAGCAGGAAGCAAGCAAAGGGGGTGAGTGAGTGAACATCCTTTCTTCCTGATACCCATTCTTATCCGTAACTTTGACCTTCACTTGGGGCGGCCAAAAATAACCGCTCGCCGACAACGATCGCGATGATCCCGCATTTTGCCATCGGGACAGGGTCGAGGCAGCTTCCTGGACACCAGCAGCTGTCCGGTTAATGTAGTGCTTCGCGGATTGTAGAATATCAGACGACGAGCTTGCGCCTCTTGCGAGCATTGCGAGAGCAGGACTATCACGACAACAAGGATTCCGATAAGTAATCTGTGCAACTGCATGATGATTTTGAGAATTTTAGAGTTTGTATTTTCTTTAGATTTTCGTTCGATTTGGGTTGGGTTTTTTTTTTATTTTGAATATCGAATTTTTGTTTAATATATATTTTTTCTATTCTTTCTTTGTAGAGCCGGTACGCGGTTTAGTTTGTCCGCGTTTCGCTTCGCTTTTATTACTGGGCGCGTTCCACAATGTTGTCCCTGTCGATATTGCCCTGCCGCCAATAGGCTAAATCAGTCCCCTCATATATACAAACAGACATACATTCATTCGATAAGATAAGCCAAAGACATTCCATATGGGTCTACTGCGATAAGATAGCTAATGTGTAGCCCTCGGCTTCGCTTGCAAAGTGTGTAATGTAAATTCAACCAACTGGACGAGGGCGACCAAATCATTTTATTATTGATTTCTATTTGTGGTGACTTACCCAACGTACGTCTATATAATATATAGAGTGTGTTTTGTGACGAAGGCATTTGGGAATTTGTATTTGGAATCATAGGGGGAAAATTTCCTAGCTTAAGACACATTGCCGAATTTTAAATACCCTGTATGTTATTTTCCCTGGCTTACAGCCTTTCCTTCTTGTCACAGTCAGACTCCAAAATAACTAGTTTATGAAATGGTTGATGAGATACGGAAACTAATTAATCTAACCCTCCCTTGATTACAATGATTATTTCCGTTTTGCAAGCTGCCTTTGTTGCAGATGATGTCAATATGCTTCTTAGGCGTAGATTACTAATAACAGGGTATAGAAATTCCACAACCATGCGCTGTGGGGGCACTCAATGTAGTTGCTAAACGTTCTAATAAAACAACTTCGTCATCGCCGGTGGATCACTGACCATTAATGGGGAAATGCGCACGCCATGGTCTTCAATCTTATCATTGTGACGCTGCCTCTTCCGGTCGCAGAAACCAAAAGTCAATTGAAATTTCACAGAAGCGCCTGAAACTATGCTCAAAACAATTAGTAATAACTGAGTTCATACAAAACGCTTGATAGAAGTACTACAGAAATTTTGATGTGAACACTGAAGGAACTAGAATGAACTGGAGCATAGGAATGTACTCTTATTGATATATTGGCTCATAATGCTAAAGCTTTAGCTTTTTTGGATCTCACTATTACATACACATATAATCATTGCCAAATTTATATGTATAATTAATGATAGCATTACTTTACATTGTAGGGGAGATTTTGTCAAGCAAACGCCTGTCATTTAAGCAAAGACATCGGAAATACATTTTTCTCAAATTCTCCCTCTAGAATCTTTCTAGAGGTTACCAAATAATTTAGTTTCACCACATTCCATAATTGCCGTGTCTCTAAAACTACCTACCTCACCATCGAATTCTAAGCTTTCATGGAGTGTGCCAGTAAATTTTCATTCAATAAAATATAGTACCTTCGATGGCTGATATGTCAATAACAACGAAATACTATATCAGAGTGGCCAGGGTCGAAGAAGAACTGAATCATCCGATACATAAATGTTGATTACATTATCCGTCTTTTGGGTGTTTTTGGTCTGACGTAGGGCCAAAGTCGTTACCAGGTGCAAAGTCTGAGAATCGAACCAATATTCACAACACACTCTATAGCAGATTTTACAATCAGTTTCAAAAGCATTTCTTTTGTTTTTTCTTTTTTTTTTTTGGCATATTCAAGTGATCGATGGATTTGACGTGACTTGAATGAGTTTAAAAGGAGCTTCCAGACTGACGATGACGACAGCAAAAAAAAAGAAGAAAAAACTAAGTTCTATTTTTCATATCTACTACGGCTATAATTCTCTTTTATAATATGATAGTAAATTTGTTTTATTTTTACTAGCGGCGATAAATTTACGTTATTAAAACCCACAGCTCTTGGCATATACTAATTTGGCCCATTGCAAAAATAGAAATGTATTTTTAGAGAGAGAGAGGTTTGATATCTTTTGTTTTCCATTGTAACTCGACAATTATCTGGACATTTTATTGTCAAGCAGGCATTATAATTGCAAATTAAAATATTTCCGATTCAGCTTGAAATTTTATTTAACTGATATGACCCATGCGACAGCTTTGCTATCACAGATGTTGATAAACTCCATAAACCAATAATCGAGTAAATAATACGGTCTCTCTCTCTCTCTTTCTCTCTCATTGAGCAAAAGCTGGCTGAAAAAATGTAGATTAAGAAGCTATTTTACGTCTTCATAGATTTATTATACCCTTGCAAAAGGGTACATTAATTTTGGTCAAAAGTGTGCAACGCATAGAAGGAAGCATCTCCGAGCATATAAAATATATACATTCTTGATCAGCACGACGAGACGATTTCAAATAGCCATGTCCGTCCGTCCGTCCGTTTGGATCAAACCCAACTCCTACTAGACCGTTAGAGCTACAGAGCTGAAATTTTGAGGGAAGGCTTGTATCTACTGCACAATTTGTATATCTTTTCCCAATAACTTCGTTATTTTCTAAGCTATTGTCGAAATTTAATATTAGTAAGTTCATTTTAGCTACAAACGACTGTGCCATATTTGTTTAAGATCGAGTGACTATATCATATAGCTTCCATAGGAATGATCGGTCGAAAACAGTGACTTTGATCAATAACTTCGTTATTTCCTACGTTAAGATTGTGGGCAGTTCTTTCGCAAACATTACTCTTTTTAGATAAATTTTTTTTCCACTTTGACGGCTATAAGGAAAGAGTAACAAACAACTTGCAAGGGTATACAAACTTCGGCGCGGTCGAATTTAGCCCCGGCCCTCTGGTTTTTATATCCTTTTTCACAAGTGTTTTAATGAAATTTTGAATTATTCTATTCAATTTACTTTGACTTTGTTTAATAACTACGTATGATAAACTTTGTCTAAAATGGAGTGGATGGACTCGCCTATCCATCAGTAAAACTTCACAACGCACAGCTTGGCCTCATTTCATTTCTTTCAATTTTTTTATGATCGCGTGTGGCCAAAATGAAAAATGCAATCGATAGGAATACATCACAAATTATGCATCCAAAACATTTTTGAAGTCGGTTAACAATTATGTGTGCCAGAGGCGCCCAAAAGTTGACACATTTTTAAAAAGTACGAATAAATAATAAGTTTTATACAAATTCGGAACTTTAAAACGGAATATAAGCGATTTAAACAATTGACTTTGGATATTTTGTGCTTTCTCTGAAAATAATGTTCAGTGGTCTGTCGATATTAAAATAAAAGGGTTTAAAAATATACTAAATATTGGCATTTTTGAACTTTGTTGGAATAGAACTAACAAGGGTCAATCAGATAGTGCGATAAAAAATCGTTAGCCATAAAGAACACCCTGCTGTGCGATGCTTAAAATAAAAAACTTAGACTTTGACTTTATTTTTCTTTAATTCTCACTTAATTTAAGCGTTGTTCAAGTCCACTAATAACCAAGGTTTAATAAAAGCTTTTTATTTAAATGAATTCTATATAAATCTTCCTGAAACTATTAATTCAGGAGCAAATCAAATCGATATTTTGTATTAATATTTAATAATTTAGTCATTATGCTATCTTCTTTTACGCTTGTTGTCTGTTCCAAGTAAATTGTTGATAGAAGTGATGTAGTTTAGGTAGAGTGCGAGTGTTTTTTTATTGGCGTGTTATAAATATTATAATAAATAAAGTGCATAAATTAATGATTCATCCTTGAAATGCTTTGAGTGAGTTGGAGATTCGCTTTGGTTTTTAGGTCATTTTGAGTGTCAGCACTGCACACCATCTGCAAAATACAAAACAAAAAGAAGAACACATAGCACTTTAGTTGGGAGATCGATACACACAGATTCCTACACACACACATACACACACACACACATTAGAGCCTTAGGCTGTATTTCTGTCTTAGTTGGACATTCTATGCGCCATTGGATGATGCACTGTACCAACAAAACAATAGATAAACACACAATAAGCACACACACCTGCGTTAAAGGCTATAATGCGACGACAGTTGCCACGATGATCCCGCATATGGCACTTCTGACATGGGACATCCATGCGATGGGTTGACAAGATTTGGCTGCGAGCTATACCTGGTGGGGCTAGAAAGATCACGCGGCGCGATTCACTTGGTGCGGGGGCACAAATCACAATCACAGCACTCAGGCAGAGCGCATAGAGAAGTAGCTGATATAAACGTTGCAACGTCATGGTCATGATTCTTTTTCTCTCGCTGTCGCAATCGATCTCTCAGAGACTTCTTCTCTCTCTCCCGTTTTCTCTTGATTGTGAAATAGTGTAACAATCTGGCCAACACGATTTTCTTTAGTCTCTTTTTTCAATTGTATTTCCTCTTTTTTTGTTTCTTGTTAACTAACTAACTAACTGGCTTGCTCAAATGCCGGCATTTAACTGATTATATGGAATTTGGGCAAGCAGTTCTTAAATAAGAAGTTTGCCTAGCCTCAGTTCGCTTGTCTTTCGGAATTGATAAACAGCAAAATGATCACACAGGGTGACACAACAATTAAAGCTATTGTCAACGATATCACTCGAAAATCACCGAGACTGAAACTTGGCAAATTAATTGTATACATACATTGTATGACAAATCTGTGGATAATTTTACGCATCTTTTAGAGACTTAACTTTGTAACTTTAGTTTTCCAAAAATTTAACATTGGTATTATAGAAATATTATTCGGCGATTTTAGCATTTTTCATCATTTTAATTCTAAGAAGTATAAGTATTTTCCAAATTTGTGACTTGTTGGTTTAAAATAATTTAAAAGCTTAAATATTTATAAGAGCATATTTTCCAATTATTACCTATACTTTTCTAACAATTTTAGTTTATTTTGAAGTCGATTTTAGTAACATTTCCCTTTAATTTGGTCTCACCCTGTATATATAATTATTATTATTATTTTTTTTTCTTCTTTTGTTGTGTGAGGGAATCTTATCTATGGCGTTTTGCCTCTTTTTGTCACACGCAATCTGTGTAATTGAGTGTTTCGCTTTACTTAGCACCGATTTTGATTTTCCCCCTTTCGAATGGGGGTCTATGGGGGATATCTTTGGGTGGGCTTAATGCATTTGCATAGGACATGGTAAGACCAACATGTGAGGCACAACGCGTGCTACCCGATTACGCAAAAGAATGATGATATGAAAAAAGAAAAAAAAAAACATAACAAATAAAACCTCATAAAGATGGCAAATCTAATATTGTACAATTTGTGATAATGGGGCACATTGGGGGGATTTTTCATATACTTTTCGTCTATTTAATTTTAATGATGAGCCTTTAAGTCATAAGCTAAAATTCATAAGAAATTATCACACTTAGTAATAAATAGGAATAGGTTTAATTCCCACCTGGATTCATCTCCATGTAGATAAATTAATGGCAAAAGTTTAAGCTTTTATGAAAATACCTAAATAGATATCGAACTTTTAAACTAAGAGCACTTTCTAGTGATAAGTTTCTATGTAGTTTCTCTTCATATCAAGCACTCATTTAAGCTTTTGTTTAAGTTCAAGTTTATTAATAATAATGAATTCTATGCTTAAAGGATTACAGTTATATTAGAGAAGTAAAATTATATTACAGACGAGGTAGTAAAAATGTCGACTTATTTTATACTCTTGGGTCATTAAAACTAAAGAGGCTAATTATTTGGGGGGTGTGCGAATCTAAATACAAGGGTTTTTTTTTCTTTTAAAGTTTTTGTTTTTTTTGGTTTGCTTATTCATTCAAAATTCAAGTGAATATCGACAACCATGTACATCAAAAAAGCAAACAGACAATTTCTATGGATGACAACTTACCACGCGTCCGCTAACATGTTTTTTTTTTTTTTGATTTTGTCTGATTCTTTGACTATAATTGTTGATTTCATCGCTTGGACTCTGACTAGTGTAGCCCAGCTGTGATTTTCTCATAAACGTTTTCCTGGTAAATATATGCAACGTCACAGATTTTACGCTGTTAGATTTGGGCGGTTGTTATCAGTTGGGTTTCTGAGTGAAATTTCCCGAAAAATGTGACCAAATGGTAACCGAAACATTTGGAAATAGCCCAATGACTCAGAAGAGAGAAACAGTGTGTGTGTGTGTGTGTGTGTGTGGGAGTGAGAGAGACAGGCATTGGCTTTATCTGTGTTTGCCTCCTTCAATTGTATCTTGTAGTTGTATCTTGATATCGTTTTTGAACATACAGAACACGTTGCCCGTTGTCATTTGCCAGTTACCAGTTGCCATTTACGCGACTCGATGAAAGTTCACAATTCACCATAATTATTTCATCATTATATCTAACCGTTTCCATCCCCAGACACGACAACCTCCAAGAACTAAACACCAAGCGCCAAGACCAATCTACACGTGATAAAGTGACGTAGTCACATTGATAAATATTTTAGTGGGCTCTGATAATGAATGAAACGGGTGGCCATTCGATCTAAACAATCTATAATTTAATTGTACAATTAGAAAAGTTTTATTTAAGTAACATAAATCTGATGATTCTCAACCTACCCGCCGACAGCGTCCACGGTGATCGTGGACAAAGCCTTTACGACAATGTGAACGATTCACAATTAGTAGCATCGCCTCCTCGGTGACATTCTTAACGGTCTGATTTGCACTGATGGAATTATAGTAGATGACACGACCTCCTTGACTGCCTTCGGGCTGAGAGATTAGAATAGTAGCAACTACTAAAGTACAACATAGCCATAATAGTCGCATTGTATAGTAATTCTCGATTATTGTGAGTTTGTCCGATCTGTCTGAGGTTCGTTTTCCATTTGCTGGCAATCATCCCGAACTCAGCTCCCAATCTCATGTTGACGGGCCAAGTAGCTCACTGCTTATCATTTATAAGATTAAGATTTGTTTTTTTTACGTTATATTTTTTTGTTTTTTCATAACAAAATAGAAAACAAATCAAATATATATAAATACAAACGGACAATGAAGAGACCAGGTGCACCCTGTTATTGTTGATGAAAACATTTCGTGATGCCTACTTTTAGGCTGCTGTAAATAGTTTTTCTTTCTAAAGCAAAGCCATGTTAAGTGTGACAAATGTTGTGTAAAAGATCCAAATCATTATCTTGTCCAAATCTTTTAACTTAATATTGAATTATTTATCAATCGGCTTATAAAAAACTTGTACATATATACGTCTAAAATCATGCCGATCGCTTTGAAATAACGAGACAAACCAATAGTTATAGAGTTTTGATGATAAGATTATCAAAAAAAACTAAATAAAATAAAACTATAGTTTGTTTGTTTATATGCCCCATTTGAGTAATCTTCGTGAAATTTGATAAAAATCAATTGAGAATCAATTTAGTTGAATTTTCCAATTGAATTGTTCATTTATAGCAGAAAATTTGCTAAATTTATCCATAGTGCAAATAAAGTTTTTGATTGATTTCAATTCGTTGCTTATCATTGGAAAATACTTTACTAAGACGAATGAAAAGTCTTGAAAAGAAAATTCATCTACTTATTAATAGAAACAGAAATATTACAAGATGATTGAAAACAGTTGACAGCCCTTTTGAAAGCATTTTGCATATTTTACATCACTTATTTTGTATGGCAAACATATACATACATACATATATATTTATGTATGTATGTATGTATATATTGTTTATAGATTTACAATTTGTGTTTATTTTGTTTTCCGTTTGATTTATTTATTTTCTAGTTTACAGAGTATATAGACTAGATGCCATTGAGTGAGCGCGATAGAAAGTCAGAAAGACGAGAGTACGGCATCTAGTTTACATCACAAGGAGGAACTAAATCTGTCTGCTTCATTTTATTTATTTTTTTTTTTTTTTTGTTCATTTGATGGCAATGATGACATCAAAATTTTTATACTTTAGCGCGCTGTGGCACCCGGCGCCGCACGATACACGCAATTGTCCGGATCGACTGTGATGAGCTCTAAAAAAACATGAAGAGAAAACGAGAGAAAGGGATAAGAGAGAGAGGAAATAATACATTTAGCGGGTGAAAAACAAAGTTCCAAGAAATAAATGAAAAATATATATGCGCAATTGGATTAAGTTTTGTTTTTCGAATATATTTGAATCTTTGATCTTGTTTTAGCTCGAAAAACCATCCTCTCGCACACCCCTCGCGTTTTCCATAATACATTTCTATTATTAATTGCATTTTTTGTCTTGTTTTCATTTCACATTTTTAGCTTCGTTTATCCATCAGGCAAACACACACATATATATATATATATATATACATATTTAGGCATATATCATCATCCTACTGATAAATACATCTCTAAAGCAGTGTAAAATCTTTTTTGAATAGATCTAAGCAGTCAGTTCTCCGCTGTCTTGATGTCGCTCTATGCATTTCATTCATTGTTCGAAATTTTTAAAACAATTCACACAAAAAGAAAACAAATTAAATAAATTCTCATGTTCATTATATTGTGATTCAGGAATTCTTTCGAGAGCACTTTTCGTGACCTGCTGCTTACAGATTTTGCACGCTTCTTTACTTTTATTTGTGATTCCCAACTATTTCGCGCATTAGAAAAGCAAAATGAGCTAATTACATTTTCCTTAATATTTTCTAAATGCTTTCTTGGCATTTTAGCACTCTAGTGATTGTTATCGATCGATATCACTCACCCTGAGCCACATCTTGATTGCAACTGCGTTGAGTTCTTCGTCCGCGCGATTGTCTCGGATTTGTCTTCCTAGCTTGTTCCGGTTCCGCCTCTCCCAGGTGTTCCTCCTCTGAAGTGGATAACTGAGCCTTTGAACGTTGTCGTGCTGTTTTTGTAGTGGTGGTCGTGGCCTGCACGACTGCACTCCGATCCCTCTCTCTGTCCAGCAAGACATTCTCACTGGACGAATGTCGTGGCGGTCGACGACGTCGCTGGCGCTGAAAACTATCCTCTTTGATCATCAAAGTGCCAGCTTTGCTCGAACGTAGAAAGTAACGTGGAGAATGCTCCAGCGTGTGCTCTTGGACGTATTCGGGCGATGAGTGGCGACCCCGTGCCATGCTGAATCGTTCGAGTATGGAGCTCTGTGAGCGTCGATAGCGACGCTTCTCCCGCGGTCCCGCCGACGACGATGATGTGCGATCCGTTGTGGTCAACGTCGATGTGGAGGGTGGAGTTGGATAACTGGGCACTGGCTGTGCTGTTGGTGAGGTTGACGTATTCTTAAAGCGTACACCTTTCAACGAGCTGGATCTGTGAGAGCTACAGCTGGGCTCCCAGTCTGGTAGCTCATTGGTGTTGAAGTCAATGCAACTGCCTGTATTGGAGGTGCGATCTCGTGAACTGCGACTACGACTACGACTGGGGCTGTTGCTTGGTGTGGCCTCTGCAATGCGTAGTCCATGGAAATCCTGCGAAAGTCGCCCGCTATCACCACTGCCGGCAGCATTGGTCTTTGGCTTTTGGACCAGATGCGAGGTGGCTGACCTTTTGCGCCTCTCTTGCGGTCGATAAGTCTTTTCAGTATGCTGATCGGCATCTACAAGCAGATTGCCCGTGTGATCGTACAGCAGAATTCGTGGCAAGGCAATATTACTGCAACTTCTTGAGGTGCTTAGCTCCCAATTCCAGTGTGTTGGCTTGCGCAATGTCAGGCTTAATAGATTGGCCAATGGATCATTATCACCATTGTTGGCTTCGTTATCTTCAAACATGATTCTTGGTCATGCATCTGTTTTTTCTCTCTGTCCTTTTCTTTCTCTCTTTGTATGTATGTGTGTGTGAACCTTGTCCACCTGTTGGTTGTCTGTTCCTTGTTGTTTGCCTTGTCTGGTTTTGGCCAAGAGCCAATAGATCAGTTAACTCAACAGTGTTTAGCCTCAGCAAGGTAAATTTTTCTCTCACCAAACGATGAATATTTGATCGAATTCACTCTCTTTTTCTTTCTCTCTCTCTCTTTCTCCCACACATATGTATGTTGGTGTTTTTGTTGTTGGTGTTTAATGCCCACGCTTTTTTGCTTTCTTTACTTTTCTTTTTGTTTCTTTTTTGTTTTTTTTGCTTATAATATTTAAATTTTTATTCTCGGGCACTTTTAAAGATATTTTCTATTTATAGTTTAGGTCATTCTATGTATTTGGGTCTAATCCCCCCTCCCCCGATGCTCCCATTGGCATTTAAATGATCCACTGTTCCACTTTTTACAACACTTTACAAACAAAATTGAAAAGCAAATGTGGAAAAAAAAGGAAAAAAAAAAATAGAAACACACACACAAAAAAGTGCAATTTGTATGGGATTATTTTTAGTTGGATTTTCTCCTTCGCTCTCTCTGTCTCTGTCACTTTCTCGCCTCCTATCTCTCTCTTTCGCTCGGTTTCACGGGTCTAACGCTGCCACACAATTGTTAGTTCATCTCTTTCGTTTCTATGCTCGATCAGCTGATTGCATTAGACGACTTTTCAAGCGGTTTTCTTTTTGTTCACCGTCCGCCCGTCGACGTGCTTCGTGGCCAACTGTTTGGCTTGGGAGGATTTTCATAGCCAAGAAGCTTTCCCCCGTACCGCCATACCATCCACCCACCGGCCACCAGCCCCCAGCCACCTCCTTCTCCGTCCGTTCTCCCCATATAGCCCATCGGTGGGCATTTCATTTCATGCATATTTCACGCTCTCAACAACGGAAAACAACAAAAAAAATAATAAAAACATATTCATTTTGTTTATCTTTTGCGTGTGTTCTCTCTGTTCTAACACACATCGATCTCTGTGTGTGTGTGTGTGTGTGTGTGTGTGTATATCTGTTTACTTTGCATGTATTGTATCTGTGTGGGCAGCCTGTCGCTTTTTGGCTAATTTGCTTTTTCACCATTTGCCATTGAAAAATTGACAATAACAAAAAATGCAAATCGCACATGAAAAAAAAATTGGAAAAAACAAAAGGAAGGCAAAGCTGCTTCTCATAATATATTTACATAATTTTCCTCATTGCCGGCAGAGTTTATGACACTTGGCCATAAGATTTGTGTCACTTATTCGAGAGGAAACTCATTTTTGGTATATACATATTTACATATGTATGTATTTAATGGAATCTATCAATTTTTAGGCATCGCTTATTAAAAATGAAATTAGGAAGCATATAATCCTTAAGGAGATAAATCCGAAAGGCAGTACCTTCAGTTAAGGCATTTGTTTTCTACAGATTTTCCAACTGTTGGAACATCTAAAAATTAGCCTGCAGTGTCTATCAACGATTTACCTTGGCGTCTAAATTTTTAAATTTCAGAAGATATGATCTTTCATTTAATTACAAACTATTTTCGATTGACTGCATTGAGTATTATTGTTCTTTATATTTGTGTAATAGAATACACAAATCTGTGTTATAATTTATATTTCATTTCCAATCTTACTTAGGCACGCTCAAATAAGTTCAAAATTAGCTTGCCTCTTTGACTTTTCAGTAATAACGAAATTGCTTTCAAAATTTAGCATCCGTAGTCTATATTTTTGTTTTCTTTTAATTATTCGGATGAAATCCTATGTAGTTGAGTATTCGACTATATGTTTGCGGCTAAACAATACTCAAATTTATGTTTTCACCCATCGTTGAATATGTGCACGTACGTATTCCATCTATCCCATTCTTACGCTTCTATGTATTTCTCTGACGTTATTTGGCAAAAGTTGGCAATTATGTTTGCGGCCAATTTGTCATGAACAAAATAAGAAGAGCAGCTAAAAAATTTGGAAATATTTTTGCACTTAGCCTAGACATTGACATATTAAGTGCACGGCCTGAAAGTATGCCAGGTTCAGTTCAGACTATTCATACCCTGCGCTTGTTCGTTAGGAAGAGTCTATTCTGTTGTGTCGTTTTGTATACCAAAGAATTTTTAAGAAATAACTCTAAATGCAACACATGAGCTATGTGAAAATCAAATTAAATATAGAGTTATAGATTAACCTGAAAATCTATTACTCGGTCATGTGTAAAGTTCTTTTAGTGTCTTTTTTACGAATATTCAATACCAATTGATGGGCATATCAGAGTCGTTGCCTCGTTATTCCTCTTAACCAAGGCAATGTCACAGAGGGTTATCATTTAATATGATAAGCCATAGCCATCGCTTGTCGATTGGAGCTTGAGAAGCCACAAAATTTCTTTGCAAATCATTCAATCAATTGTCAACGAAATGGCAAGAACTATGGGAAACTTTTGGCTCTCGTTAATGGCCACTTGCATACTCATTGGCTGTGCCATTGAGCTAATCCAGGCTGCCGCTCTAAGGTCATTGGAAACATCAGATGGAATCCCTGCCAATCCTGTGGCCTATAAGCGTTGGGTAAGGCGACGCCCTTCGCCGCACGATCCCACCTTAAGTGTGTATGAGGTGAGGCATGTGTACTTTGTACGCCGCAGCACTACCCCGAAACCGAAGCCTGTGATTGAGCTCAACGACGAGGATATGGATCTACAGATACGTTGTGATTTTCAGCCTACCCTACCAGAGTGTAAGTCCATAGATTTCACATTTACTTTCTCAGAGTATTAATGGTGGATTTATGGTCAATTTAAAGGCAATGTGATCCACACCGGTTCCAGTAGCTACTCTACAACCACCCCAACATCAACAACAACAAGAACAACAGCACCATCAACCAGCAGCAGCACCACCACCACAACGAGCACCACAACTACCCCTAGAACCACTACAACTACAACTGATCTACCATTCCTGCCCACACTGCCGACTACTTCGGAGCCAAAGGAAGAAACTGAAAACATCACAGATGAATATGTTCCCATTGATCCAGATGAATACAGTGGTGAGCCAGATGAAGATTATAAAGAAGATGGTAGTGCTGAACACGAAGACGATTCCGCTTCCCCATTTATTGGTCCAAACGATGTAAGCTTCCAAAACAATGTGAACGAATTGAATGTGTGAGTTTTTCTACATGTACATAGATGTAGATAGGCATAGTTTAATTCTTCTTCCTTGTAGCCATATAAAGTTCAGTTCAATAAAATGGAGGGGCAAACAAACAATTTGCAAAATGTTATACAAAGTGTTTTCGATCAGTTAGCCTTCATTCTTTTTTGTTAAATTCGTTAGCCTAGTTTTGATTTGTAATAGCTACATTTAAGTTAACTATTCTAAGTTGAGCAGTTTAGATCTTTTCTTTTTAGAATCTCAAGAGATAAATATACGAATATATGTATAGTGCTAAATAAACTATTGTGGAAACCCTCGTCGTGCCTGCTTACGCACATTTATAAATGGCAAGGGTGAGAGCATTTTAGCTTCCGGAAAACAAAAAAACCGTTGACCTAAGTAGGTGAGAAAAACAAAACGCTCAATTTGGGCGACTGCTACGCAGTTTGTTCCCGTTGTATTTTTTTTGTACATTCAGCCAATGCATATATGTATGTATGTATTAATATAGATTTGATTCTAGTCTTATCGGAATGGCCTTGACACCACGGTTTTTCAGTGCTAACTCGGCAGCTGAATGAATGCGCAAAGGGTAGAGGAGGGTGGCCAAGGGAATCGTTTTGGATACCTTGACGCTCAGGTCACAGGGCCGAGCCGCCTTAAAAAGCAAAATGTCACCTTTTGTGCATTTGTGTGAGTGCTTTGCTTGAATGTTGTTTACCCCCCCACCCATTTTTGTTTATTTTTCCTGTACAATCAACTGACAATTGGCATGATCTTTTGTTGTTGCTGCTGCTGAGATCGTAAATTGAATTACTTGTGTATGAATCAAGAAAATGCGAATGCTGAAAATTGAATTAAAGGCAAACAAAAGGCAACAAATTCGAATAAAATGCCTGGAAATTGAGGCGCCCCAGGCCATTCGTGTCAAGTCGCAACGACGAGAAAGTTCAGTTTGGTTATTATTCGATACAGTTACAAGCCAAAGGAATTTCTAGCAATGCATTCAAATCAATCGAAAGGATCAACCGCCTTGCTGCTTAGCCTTCTAATACTACTACTCGGTGTCACACTTAGCCATGGCGATCTACTGGATTGCGAGGAGAAACTGCCCGGTCTATCCGATTTAACCGATAAAATCTCTGAGGCCACCGGTTCTAGTTCGAGCACTGAGCACGGTGTGCGTGATTTCTTCAAGAACTTTGGCTGCCAGATCAAAAAGGGTGCCAAGAAATTGGGTGAAAAGGCGAAAGATTTGGGTGAAGAGCTAAAGGAGGGCGCCCAGAAGTGGGGCGAAAAAGCCAAAGATTTGGGTAGTGATCTAAAGGAACGCTTTGCGGATTTCCGTGAAAAACTCTCAAAAGACTCGGTGGAGGAGATGAGCAAGGATCGCGGTTTCTTGGCCAACGTTGAGATTATCAATCCGGATATACTCAAGGGAGAGCAACAATGCGGACATGGTCACATTTTGGACGCTTTGGGCAACTGCAGCAAGTTGAGAAAATAGGACCTGATCTAGAACGAACTTTACTAAATATTTCATTTTAATTTGTGTTTTTTTTTTTTTTTTTTTTTGTGTTCTTCTTTATATTAATTTATATATATATGCCTACGATTTTTGCATTATTTTGTATTCTCTGTGTGTACATAAATAAAAGAAAAAAGTGATAGATGTTTGAATGACTCAATGGAAGGATATACGGAGAACTTGAAATTGACTCACACATGGTTTCAGTCAATAAGTTTCAGTTGATTTAAATTTCAATTGAAAACTGTTATTATGCTTCACATTAAATGGCTTTGCGACACATTGTTTATGTTTTGGCAACAGAAAACCAGAATGAAAGGTTGTGGAAATTTGCTGTGGATTTGCTTTGTCTTGTTATTCGATACCGACACCTCATAAGGTGATTCTTTACATGAATGGCAATTTCGATTTACTAATTCATTTGAATCGAAAACCTATATAGCATATACATACATATCTCTGAGATACTTAATGATGCCTCTTTTTCTTTCTCTGCTTTATTTGTTGTAGAAATTTTAGATCTACACTCTTCTTACTTAACTTTTATTAGATGCGTAAATGAAATTTAAGAACAAATTTTAGAATGATTTTATCTCTTAAGTTAAATAACTTGAAGTGTATAAAAAGTGCGATATCTACATATATTCCAAGTTCTTGTTTGTTTTTTCTTTATTATTCTTGCTTTATTCTTAAAAATGAGAAATGCATTTGTCAGTTTGATGGACACACTTGTTCGACGACTTTCTCGCAATCTGCCGACCAAAGCTCTCCAATGGCATTATCCATGGGCTTTTTGTTTGGTTTGATACACTAACCGTGGAGTATTTTAGTTACAACTAAAAGCCAACTGTAACTATGGCCAGGAAGAATTTTATGGAGTGAACGAAAAGATTTATGTTTCATTAACCAATTCTTTACTTGATTTTATTTTCGAACTTGCTTATTTTTAGTTTAAGGTTAGAAAGTGTATTGAGAGTTCTGCTTGTTCAGGATTGTCTTGCCTTCTGTGTATTGTTTTTTTGTATTTGTTGTTCGTGAGACGAGAACTTGGTCAAGTGGCTGCGTCTGGGCGATTGCTGCAAACGGGTTTCCAGACTCGATTCAGTCAAGTTTTGAGCCTCAGCGGCAACAGTACGTACAAGAGATGGCCAAACGCTATAGCCAATCGATAATGAATTACTCCCTGATATTGGCCGTTGTGGTCCTGAGCCTGTGCCTGGGTCATTTGCAGGGGGCTGCCATTCTTTGCGGTTCGGATGGTGAATCTAGTGTTGCCTCACAATCTGCAGAGGAATCGTTAGATTCAACCGTGGTCACACCCACCAAAAAGCCAAGTGAACTAAACAAATTGCTGCACACAGTCCAATGCAGTTTGGAAAAGGCTAAGCCCTGGATAGAGAACATTGAGAAGGAAGCCAAAAATTTAGAAGAGACGGCCAAGCGTGTTGGACTGCGGATTGTTCATAGTTTTGGCGATATAATGGATTCGTTCCTGGAAACAGTTGGCCAAAGGAAACCGCTGCCCAGCACCACACAAAAGCCTGAAATTGAAGAGTTCAGTGTTGGAGAGAGTTCCAGTCCAAGCTCCAGTGCCACTGCCCCCTCATCGATTACGGAGAGTGTTACAGTGGAGTCCACTGAGTCGCCTCTGATCAATGCCAACGATGCTGAGAATGAGATTTTTGGCCTCAAATAGTATCTTTTAGATACTTTTTTGTGCATTACCATTTATCTAGTAATTGTATATTATTTATTTAGCCATAGATCAAGTTTCTCAAGCTTAGCCAATAAATGCAAACCGAGAGCAAAGAAAGAGAAAAATAATGGGAGGAAAGGCAGAGAGTGAGAGAGAGGTCAATCAGGATATTGAAGCTTTTGAGACAAAAGCTTTTATTTCTCCCTCCCTCAGAAACATGAAACATTTCAAATCGTTTTTTTTTTGTCAGCCGTTTATAATTCTGCTCAATTTTGGGTTCAATCATGTGATCCCGTCATGAGTCATATAGTTTAGATACAATAGATATAACTTCTGGTCACTTTGATTGCGGCTTGAATTGAATAATAAATAAATTCAAAAACGTAAACATAGTTTAGAGTCTTCCCATATTGAGTCATATTATAAAGATTGACATTAATTTCAATGACTTGCGGCAAAAACCATGCTTGATAATGTACTTGAAGTACAGACGAATATTTTATTAATATTTTTAATCATAAGGAAACTTAAAGGGAAAGACAGAAACTCTTTCCCTTTTCCTCAAAATGAACCAAATGAAGGACATTGCAATTAGCCATTACTATTATAGCTATGAAAATAAATGGTTTCTTGTAAATTCTTTCAAATAGGAAGCTTTTTTTGGCCTAAATCTATGCCATCTTAATAAATGAATGTGGGTAATTTTGGAAAGAGAGATAGCGGTTTATTTATGTATTTTAAAAGTGTCTCGTCGTCGATTTATTTAGTTAATCCATTGAGTGCGTCATCGTTTTGATTTGAGGAATTGAAGCAGACCGGTTCTTGAATATTCATAGTATGTCAACAAACTCTTTGCCCCCTTTCACTTACATACTTATACGCCTTACAAAAACAAGAAAATAAAATAAATAAAACAAAAAAAACTGGATCTGCAACTGAATATCAGTATCTGTATGCGTAAGGTTGTCACAAAATTTCTCGAAAGTCCTAAAACCAGTCATTTGCCTGCCTTCTGTCTGCTACGGAAGATGCAATTGCGGTTCATCGTCTGTGGATTTCTGTTCCTAATCATTCTCACCACCTTGCCGTCATATAGTCAAGGTAGAGGGATCTGGTCTGGTGGTGGCTGCTATAGTCTCGATCATCTTGGTTGCTGTCGCGTTTGGCGTGACCCCCGGCTACGGCCTGTGTGTAATATCAAAAGCAAAATCAAAGTCTAATCGCAGTCAGAAAAAAACAAAAATAATAAATCTAAAGAAGAACAGGAGTCTACAAATATAAAACAAGAGCGTTTAAAACCGGTTGGGAGAGCACAAAACAGAGACAGAGAGAGCGCGATTACTAATTACAGAGAAGCTTTCGTTTGTACAACTCTCGATGATTGTCTAGTCAAGTGATTTACTCTCAGTCTTAGTTTCTAGCTGCTACAGTAAAGTCCAACTTGAATAACGATGAATTCTTATCTAATCTACGCACTCTTGGGAATGCTATTGGTCCTTAATGTGCGGGCTGATTGCGATGACACCAAGGCTCCCGATGATAGTGATTTTACGCACTTCTTTAAGAACCTCGGCTGCAAGGTTAAACAGGGCGCCGAAGATGTTGCCGAGGCTGCCAAACCTTATGCCACAAAAATTAACGAAGGAGCCAAGGATATTGGCAGTCGGTTGGCCCAGAAATATGACGATATAAAGCATCATCTGAGCGACGATTCCTCTGATAAGCCACAGGTGACACCGGTTGTCTATGATGCACCTACTGAAAAAGTGCCCTTGGCCCCAATTGGCGGACCACAGCCTCCATTGCCATCGGTTGCCTCCAGTCCAGGTAAGTTTGTAAATGTTTGCAATGTTTATTTCTTAACTACATAAGTTTATGTGTTTCTTTCGCAGCTGCTTAACACGCCCAAGGAATAATCGCAATTTATTTTTCTTCTAAATGTGATTTCTCTAGAATTATATATATATTTTTTTTTTCGTTCAATAAATGAAGTGTGATTTAAATTACTGGCGTTTTAATTAATACTCGAAATTGATAAGAAAATCTCAAAGCCATTTGTGAGGTCAGCCTAATCAATTATTTTGCGTTAAGAAGTCTGAAATCAACAAGTTAAAAGAGATCTACGCAGTTCAACATGAAAATCGAAGATTAGGATGAAATTTCCAAAGAATGTTGAACTATTATACACTTTTCAACTATCAAGTTTGGAATATAATTGTTCTTTTTACAGCTCAGTAAAATACACTTTTGTAATAAAATATCTATTGGTCATTCTATATACCATTCTCTCGTCATCGTCAATTTCTTTGAAAGGATTACTTGTTCATTTCTATGGTCTCTCAATGCGAATGTCAATGATATCAAGCTTCCAATTAGGTAGATTACCATTTAGGTTAACATACATATATTGCTTATAAATATTAATTACTCCAGTACTTATTAAATTAAATAATCGACCCCAAAGGTCCGTAACTAATGACTTACCAATGTACTTTGAGAGCTAGATTTGATCGGTGTTTATTACATTACTAATTTCTAATTGATTTAAGCATGAAGTAGCATTTGGTTAGTTATACCTACTATTTCAAAGTAGCAGTTTTAAGTACCATGCAATTTTACTTTTTTTAACTATTTTCTTAACTATATTCTTATTCTTTTTTTAACTATATTCTTATTTCAACATTTTACAACCAATGAATTTTTAATGTGACTTAACACTGTTTTAACCTGTTTTTCTAAGCCCATTTATAACGTACAGGTCTCCGACTAAATGCCAATACATTTTGAAATGGAAACACTAAAGGCACTTTTTAATGATTCAGTTTCGATGTTTTGTATAATCTGTTAAAAATGTCATAAAATGACAGTTAGATAATTCCAGGAAAATATAATAATCGATTCCAGTTTCGAGGAACAGATCAAAACGAAAGCAATGCAGCTATTATATGTACATACATACATATATAGGAACCTCCAATATCGGGTATAGATCTAAGTAGAGTAAGAGGGGGTAACTACAAAGCATAGCGTTTCCCGTACAAGTTTAGATAGCTGTCATTTCAACTGAAATTGTATAATAAAATTATCTTTCTACCCCCTTGCACTTCCCTAAATCGGATGCCCCACATATAATTACTCGTAAATGTATATAATTTTCACTATTTTTTTTATTTACTGTTAACATTTGGTCATTCATTTTGCGGTTTTTCGTTTTGTTTTGAATATTTCTAGTTTATTTTTCGTATAGATTTATTATTCATTTATGGAAGCTTTCAGACATAGTCAAGTTCAAAATTTTGTGTCGATTCAATCGTGCTCTCAATGTCAGTAAGTATTTCGACTTAAGTCTATAGACTTTATCATGCTTTGCCGCAGTCGTTTAAATCAATTAAGTGTTGCTTTATGTTTTAGTTTTCCAGTTTTATTTACCTCCTCAATCCAACCCCCTAGCCAACCCCCTGTGGGTCTTTTGTGGTGCTTAATTGCAAGTAAACGAGATGAATTTTAATTTTTGCTACCGACAATGGATGAGCATAGAAATATAATTGCAATTGTTGGAGCACAAATAGTGGAAAGTGTTTGTATGGTACTACGGACAATGTAAATTATGTAGAATGTTGTCAAATCAATTGAAGGTCGATGATTGTCTCAAAGAGCATAGAGAAAGTAAAGTTTTTATACTGGACAGCAAGTTTCAATAGGTTTGATGGGTAAATCTGTAACTTCTTCCTTTATGAAGTCTTTTTCCAGCCATTCAATGTCTTTTAGGCAAGACTAACTACACAAATCTGGAAAAGAGTTATAAATACATTTCCCCAATAATTTCTATTGTAATTGCATTTGTTATGTGCTATTTTTTATTTAATCACTTTTTAGAATTTATGAATGACAGCATTTCATTCCACGATTCTTAATTGGTTTTTTGTGTTTTCTTTGTAATTAGTCAAGCATGATTATTTTTAACTACGCGTAAATTCCCCAACCATTATCAGATGTCGGAAAAAGCAAACAAATTTTATATACATGCATACATGTATGTAAAATTAAAAATTAAGTTCACAATAAAGGCAATCAAAACAGTCCAAATTACTATTTCAAATAAACACATCTCCTCGGCAATTATCACCTTTCATTGCGAGGTACGGTCAAATGGTTATGCGATGTTTATCGACAAGATCAGAATTTTTGCCATTTGTTAATCTTGAGGAAATCAAGAGATTACTTAATAGATTATACAATCACAAACTGTATGTTTCAGACAACTTTCGGTAAAACTATTCACGTTTTTCAGATCATCTTCTATATGTAGGACTTTTCTTTTCAAGGGTATTTCTTTTGAATTCAAAATTAAAAAATTATACATATAAAATGTCTTTCTGATAGACTGCAAGTAGGTGGAAATTTTTGTTCATACATACATACATATATACGTTGTATATACGTTGCCACCAAAAACTGTTGCAGGCTTTTAGGCATCGAGCGAAAAACAAAAAACAGTAACAGAAAAAAAAGTATCCCGAAAAGTATTAAATTTTGAACTTCGCTTTTCGATAAGTTTTGCCATTGCCGGCATTTGTTTGCCTCTCAAACTTTGCAGACTCAGGGGAAAGCAGCGACGGAGTAGCGGAGGAGTTACGGTAGATGAACGGAAGGCCAACTGACGGGGGGCACTCATTACCGCCGCAGAAAGTTTGTCGACCAAACGTACTTTCGAGACAGCCATCTCATGGGCATCGAATTATGACACTTTTAGTGGTTTTCCTCCTGCTAACTATGCCGAGACAAACAACAAAAAAGAAAGAAAATAAAAATAAAAACTAAACGAAAAAGAAAAAATGAAGAAGACAGGATGGTAGGCGGGGCGGGAGGCATGAAAGAAAATGCTGTCTTTGTATTTTTGTGTTTGCAGTTTTGCCTTCCGGATTTGTTCGCAACTTTACTTCGATTTCAGTAGTCGGGCAGCTGGGCCACAGCAGAAGCCAGAGAAACTTTGCAGTGTTTTTAGCATTTAGTTGTATTGTGGAAAATGCAGACCATTAGTTTTAGTTTTTACTTTAAATAGATAACAAACATATCACTTTAGTTTTTTCTACCTATCCTACATATGTTTGTATGTTGAGTCATCCTTTAAAAAGTAGATTGCAGCTAAAGAGAGACTAAGAAACATTTGAAGCACTACTCGGATCTATCACATTTTGAATTAAGTCAAAATAGGAAACGATTTTCCAGGATTCCATTGGTAAGACCTAGGTGGACTTAGTGGGAGGATATAATTGATATCTGCTCCCAAAATTATGCAATATGCTAGAAAATGATGCATTATTTGCAACATTTTCTTATGCCGTGCAACTTAAAAATTGGATTTTACGGTTTTATTTATCCACAGAATGTTGTCAAACTGTTTGGAATTCTCGCATACTTTTGGGAGCATATTTTCCTAATTTGCCCTATAGATTCGCTGTCTGTTTGAAATCTCTCCCTCTGCTAGACACTAAGCACGGCTTTGTGGAGGTCAGCGTGGCTAGTCCGATTTATACAGTGAATAATGGTATTATACGATTATTATGCTAAAGTCCGAAATTTGGAAGTTTTCGCTTGAAAACTACAGTTTTCATCCGTAGATATGAATATTTTCTTAACAAGTTTTGGCAAACTAAAGCCAACAACATCGTGCGACACTTTGCACTTTATTTTCAGTGTTTTCTTTTTTCCCCCCATTTTCCTCTTTGTAAACGTTTTTTTTTTGTTTTTGTCGGTGATTTTCATTCATTTTGGGTATATTTTTGCTTTTGCTGTGTCGTCTTTTCAAAAGTTTATCAATAAAATTATGACAGAAAACTTTTTAATTTGACGTATAATAGTTGTGTGTCATTTGGGGATACTTGTGTGGGTTGGGCCATTGGAGAGATAGGAAAAACTTGTCATGGATTTTATTTCAAATAAATATATGTATGTACATGGAGTAAGGATAAACAGGTTAAACCACTTACATTATAAATCAAAGAGAAAAAAATAATAACAATAGCAGAGAGAGCAAGGAGGTAGAAAGAAGGGAGAGAAGGGAGGAAAAAAAGAGTATGCACATTATAGTGCATTGTTCTCATCTCGTTGAGCCTATCACAGAGACGACTATCATAACAAACTAACAACTATCAGGCACGGGCACTACTTCGGGGAAAACAGGGTGTTCAGCTCATCGACCCTTGAGACTCTTGAGTTTGTTTTTCTTTTCCACAGCCAAACTGTTGGCAAATTGTTGATCCGCTTCCGCTTTGTACTCCTTCAGATTATACTGAGTAGCCTGCAAATTCAGGAAAAGATAAAGCGAAAGATTCATTGATTGTTAGGAATGAAGCTACTTACATTGAGAGCCTCACGGAATTCGCTCATGGCCAGACGCTGTAGACCCCGGAAATTGCGACCAAATATCCGTCCCAATTCGTAACGAGATATTCTAAACTCTTCAGTTGTAGTCGGCTCTTCGCTACTATTGCTATTATCCTCACCGCTAATGGACTAGAAATTACTCATTTCAACAAGGTCTTTTGGCTTAACTTTCTGCTAAGAAATATTCAATTGAACTTACCACTTTCTCGGTTGTTACACGTGGACGATTGGTTGGTTTAGCTGGTGCCGGATCACTGAATTGCTCATTAACCGTATTGTAGATGTCATTTAAAGTATTTCTTGTATCTGTATATTGCTGCCAATAATGAAAAAAGAATCGAAAATATATACAAACAGTTTTTCACTATGTGTCAGGGCTTTCTTACATCCACAATAAGGTTCTTGGTGATAACCATTTTCTGAAAGAAATCCCAAAATATTCCACGTTTATGACGCACATGTGGGGCATTTTGTGGTAACTTCTCGTCGGCAGCTGCCTCAGTCTCTCGGCTTAAACATATCACTAAGATGCTACTGATCAGGACGACCAGCATTGGTAGGAATTTACTATTCATCGAGTTGAACATACTGAAAAAGGAGCAAATGAAGAATATAGATTTTTAGTTCACATGGTAAATAGTTTATTTGTCTCTCTTTCTCTCTCTATATATATCACTCTTGCTCTCTCATCGTCTTTCTCACATTCTGAAAACTCTAAGGAACCCAAGCAAGAAAAGTTTAAATTAGTTGCATCTCGAAAAACGAAATGAAAATTCGTTAATGAAAATTAACATGGAAATTTTTGTGTTTTAATTTCCCAAGATAGCAAATTTTCGTTTACTCTAATCAAATTTGCAAATATTAGACAGTTTTATTCAACAAAAAATAGCAAGAGAGAATGCAAAACTATTTATGTATTTATTTTTCTTTCTTTTGTTGCTGTTGCATAATTCGCATAATTAGGGAACATTTTCCAAAAGTAGCTTAGTGCATTTTCATGCCCTATAATTCTGTGTGTAGCTGATGGTTATATCCCTTGTATAAGTCGTTGAGGCCAAAAAGCTCACCCCAAAGTACGATGGCCGTTTGGTTTGGTGAACAGGGTGAACAGGGTATTCAAAAGTCGTATTCTAAACTATGCACATGGGGATTTTTACGTTTTAATTGCATTTTTCCTCTATTCCCTTTCCTCTTTGGCAATTGTAAATTGTTATTTTTTTCTGTTGTTGTAGTTGTTTATCAAAAGCCATTTAAGCCCGCTCAGTATTTTGACCATGGACAGAGGGCAACGGCCAACAACAGTAAATAGAAATCAATGAGATTGTGGCAAGATGAGAAGCGGGGAGCAAAATACATGCATATATGTATATCTACTTAATTGTTTGCCCAATAATTTTATAGAAATTGTCGAAAAATAATGCAAATTCAATTTAAATGCCAACATCCTTAATCGCCTTCCCTCTAACTACCCCTTTTCAAAACGACTGCCAGAGTAAATAAATACTTGTATATTATTATAACATAATGCAGCGCATTTCTGTGCGTAATTATATCTAGGCATTTGGTGGTGCTAATTTAGATGGTGCTGGTCGTGAAGGTGGTGGCGATTTGTTTTTGTGCTAAATAAGTTCATTGCATGAGAGATTTATTTTATTTGGCTACCTGTTCTGGCCTCTTTCATCAGGAAAAGGTGATGAATTGCATTGGAGTTACCGTATTTAATTTTAAGGTAGCTTTGTTTTTCTTATAACTCTCTAACTTGAGCTGTGAATCTCTCAATTTAATGAGAGTCATAGGTTTTAGAATAAAAACTGTCCTTGAAGATGTTGTCAATAGTTTTGTGGATTCATCTAGATACTGTTGTTCTGCTGCTTATTTTGTTAATTACATTACACAAGCTTTAAACTTCTCTTGGTGATGCATTGAAATTGTTATACGTTCTAGAGAAGAAGAATTTTAGAAAATGCATGGCAAAGTTTATCATTACAATCAGCTTATATCTTGATTCTCAATTTCTCATTCCCATTGCATTGGCAGAATTGGCTAGTATCTGCACCATTCTCTTTCATTCTTTGTAATGCTTCTTATCCTAAAAGTATGCAATGCATTTTGGCAATTAAGCAATCATTTCTTTATATATACATATGTAGGTTTCATGATGCTGCCTTTTGCCAAATGCAAAACGGAAAAGTTCAATGTTGCTGCTGCAGATGATGATGATGATGATGATGATGATGTTGTCAGTTGTTGAAGTTGACGCATCGAAATCGGTTCGTTGAATTCTCTCATTTTTTTTTGTTGCTTTTCTCTTCTTTTGCCTGCACACTTCACTGATTGCCTTACGCTACAACAGGCAATCTATACGAATAAATATATAAGTGTGTGCGTGTGTGTATGTGTGCGAGTATCTGTATGTGGGTATGATGCATTTGTTATGGCATCTCGTAGCCTCGTTGGTGCGGGTGGATAAAAAGCAAAAGTTTTCACTTGAAGTAGTTTTTTCGTTTGCTTTCTTTCTGAAATTCTATAGTACCCAAGTATTTTCTTATCTAGCAAAAAGAGCGACAGGGATAGCATTATATAGTTGAGCATTCGAGTAGCATTAGGGCAACACAAGATTTTATAGACCAAACAATTGTCTAACACACACACACACACATGCACACTGTTTGCTATATATGTATATGTACCTTTATAAGCATACACCCAGCCTACCCAGTGAGCATTTCTTTATTTTAAGTATAAATAACTCAAAGTTCACATGACATGAGTATCGTATAAGATCGTAACAAATAGTTGTCTTTTTTCTTCTTTTGGCTAGATGAATATAATGAAATAATGAAATATAATATCATGAAAAGTCTATAAATTCAGTGAATCATTTGCTTTGAATTCCAATATTATTTGCATCTTAAAATTAGTTTAATGTTTGTTAAGCTGAAGTTTTTTCAATCTAATTTTTATACCATACACCCATAGGGTGAAATGGTATATTAAAGTCGCCAAAATGTATGTAACAGGCAGAAGGAAGCTTTTCCGACCCCATAAAGTATATATATTCTTGATCAGTATCAACAGCCGAGTCGATATAGCCATGTCCGTCTGTCCGTCTGTCCGTCCGTCCGTCCGTCCGTCTGTCCGTCTGTCCGTCCGCATGAACGCCTAGATCTCAGAGACTATAAGAGATAGAGCCACCAAATTTGGAATGTAGGCTCATGTAGTATGTAGAGTGATCGAGTTTATTTCAAAATTTTGCCACGCCCCTTTCCGCCCCCGCAATTCAAAAAAAACGTTTATCTCAAAAACTATTGCAGCTATAGACACCGTATTTGGTATGTATATTTGCTTAGTAAATGCGCACATTTTGTATGTATAAAGATTTTGCCACGCCCCTTTCCGCCCCCAAAATTTGAAAAACTCGATAATCTCCAGTAATTTTTTACCTTGTGGAATCAAATTTGACACACTTGAATTTGATACTAATACTCAGCAAATTTGATCAAAATCGGACAAAAAATAGCCAAGTTATGCATATAAACGTTTTTCCATAAGGCCGGAGTTGGCCGTTGGCGGGTGGGGCGCTAGGGTGCTCATATGCATGAGTGAGTTAGATACTAAGATATGCTTGTAAAAAGCATGTGAACAGAATTTTTTTAAAATAAGCAAATGCATTTGTTATTACAAATTTGAAATATTTGTTTTACTGGTGTATGGTATACCTAAGTCGGCGAGACGACTTACTTACTTCATTGATTTAATCATCAGCATTAGAACAAAAACACAGAATATTTAAAGAGCTAAATAATATGACATACATATATATACAAGGAGTTCTTTGTTAGCCACAGAATGCACTGTGTTTTTTTTGGCATAAAGTCAATTTTTTTTTTTAGGTATTTTAAAATTTTGTTAATTTTTATTTTTTAAACATTCTAGTTAGACAAAAAAATATTTAACTTTAACATTTGACGCAATAGTTTTCTGTTAGGGCGCTGCTAAAGTCAGCTTTTTATATACCATATGTTTTGTAGGAAATTGGCGGCAAAAGTCTGGCAACTTTAATTGTTTGTTTTGGCGAAAGTTTACACAAAAGTGAAAAGATTTAATATGGAAAACGGTTGTCCAGGTATTGAAAACTATAGTTTATTTATAATTGTATCGTTTTTATGTGTTTCTGTTTAGTTGTACCGTGTTTTGTAAATGTGTATTTTCAGAATGAACTTAACAAGCGTAGTTGTGTTTCGTGGATCAGTACTTTTGTATGGCAAAGCGTTGCAAAAGGTTTTATATGCAGAGTTATTAACAAATTTGTACAGATTAATATGAAACTAATCTTTTTTGTCCGAATCCACACGTTTTCGATCAAATTTAATTTTTCTAGTACAATATGAGTTTAGTCGTGAGAATCTGGTGGACATTTGGAGCAACAACAATCGCTCAGTCGACGCAGTACAACAACATATATTGGCAAATATTGCACAAAAACACTTGGATGAGGAGAACATAAGCTTAATAAATGAAAAAGTTAAAGGCTTTGTAAATTACATTCGTAAGCACCTGCCGAAGTGTAATTCAACTCTTGAAAGATTTAAGATAAAACACTCGGAATGGCTTGCCAAAAGCTTATTCATTGACATCAATGGTCAATATGCCTTAACAAATAAAATAGGTCGCTCAAAACGTGATTACGAAAGCGCTGGTCCACGTCTAAAAAGAAAATTAGCCGCCGAAATTTCTGAAGAGAATAACAATTCATCTCCCTTACTCATACATGCAGCCACAGTTTCAGCTAAAAAATCAAATGAAAAGAATTTGGCTATTGTTTTAAAAGCAGCTGGGAATTGTGGGAGTATTGATGATATAAAAAAAAACTTTTTACGGATGAACCAAAACAAATGTCACCCGACAGTGCTCTTGCTTTTATATTGGAAAACGGATTCACAAAAAGCTAGTACATAAATATCCAAAGAAATTCAAAGATTTACGGTTGTGATATATACCCGGCATATCCGGCCGTTCTTAATTCTAAATTAAAACTTAGGCCACAAGGAATTGAATATTTGGAAAATAAAGCACATGTATCATTACAAAATCTATTGAATCATACATCTTCCCGCATTCTTGAAATGCAACACGAGGTCCTAGAAACACTTCCTAATATAGTACATTGTAAACTATTCTTTAGCTATGGATATGATGGTTCCACCGGCCAGAGTGGATCCATTGCTGTCTAGCACCTTTTTTAAAAAAAGATCGCAGCGAATCAAATTAAGAGTAATACCAGCAGAAGTGATATCCCTACTACAAGAACCACTTATAGAAATACCTTCGGAAAATAATGAAGTGGATTAGTCCGACGAGGAAGATGAGGGTGAACTTGAGGTCATTGCTTCAGAAGATGAATATTTTGAGCCAGAATAAAGTAAACTTAATTTAAAATTTGTTAAATTGATCTATTCTTTGAAATATATTTACTTAAATTTCATTTCTTTATAATTATTACTTTTTTCTTTTTTAAAATAAAAAATAAAAAAAAAGTATTTTATGCAACATTCACCAATATCGGCCAGATCGGTTATATGGTAGCTATATGAAATAATGCCCCAAATCATATAAAACTTGGTAGGTCATCTAAGGAGCGTAAAATATTCATACAATCCAAATTTCAATGTAATAGCTTTAAATTTAGAGTTTATGCCAAAAAAAACTTTAAAAAAAACCACAGTGGTATGGTAAAAATGAAAATCTTGTCATGTCCAAGCTGTTGTTCCATATGTTTGCTGGACAAAGACGTATCGATCAGCTGACTCTTTTAGTGTGTCTCTATGTGTAGATAACTTATGATAATTGCACTTTATGCGCTTTGAATCGAGTATTAAAAATCGAATATAATAGAAATATACGAAAATTATGCAGAAACTAAAACAGGGTGACCCATTTAGGAGCCTAAGCAAAACGATTCCATTCGACTTATTATGCTAAACAATAAAATGTCCATGTCAAATGGCTAGTTTGTGACTTCATTGGGATTTATTTTCAACAAAATCTCGGCATGGCCTTTGCTCCAATGCACCAGAAACAGTCTTGAACGTTTTATCATTTTCCAAGAGTACACCCTGTAATTGTTGAGTGTGTGTGTGTCTTTACAAATAATGTAATTCGCCTGCAAGCTGACGAGCAAATTACTATAATTAATCAGCTTTTTTGTGGCGTTTGGTAGGCCATAAATTGATATGCAGCTCTCCAGCATAAGTCGATTGTTGGTCTTTAGCTGATTTCTTGTGTGTGTCTTTTTTTTTGCATTCCATTGGCAACATTTTGTATATAATGGTTAACAATAAAAATGCTGTCTGTTGGTCAATTAGTAAGCCAGTTATTCACTCATTTATTTAGTTGCTTGTGTGGCATTAAGATGAAATTAATGTCAGCGGCATGTGTAGCAGTCCCATTAACTATTTGACCCCAAAAAGTAGTCTATCTAACTTTGGTTCTTTGTTGATTTTAATCACGAATTTAGCGAGATTCTAGCAAATGTTGAAAAAAATCAAGATAGTATAGAAGTGCATCCATTATGAAATGTCCTCTATCTCGCTTTTCCTCTCCTGGTGACCCCAAACTGTTTTGTACTAGCCGCATACCTTTTGAAAATCAGTTTAGATACTTTTGTCATAGATTCTTTGCACCTTTCGCTTGGGCTATTTAGTTGGCCAACAGTTGTTGCGGCTCCCACAACATTGTTGACAACCACAAGCCAAAAGCCAAATTGAAGTTTTTGCTCTATTCACACAGTTTGCATTGGCAACTTTGTCCTCGTTCGCATTCTCATGCTTATCCCTCTCGTCTCTGGGCCTCATTCTTATCCTTTGTCGGGGCATCCTGAACTGTCGTCCAGCAGTCTGTTGTCATTATCTAACGCAGCGTCTTCGTTTTTCTGGTTGCAACTTGAGCATTTTAATTATGCCCTAATGGCGCATAATAGCTGTCTCTCTCCCCTCACACCACTCTGCACTTTTTCCTTTTTTTTTTGTATCCATCGCTTCTTCTTAGACCTCCTTCTCATTATGCCCACCAAACGAACCGAACTTCAACGGCATTTTGGCGCCCGCAACCAAACTTTTCGCCCGTTTTCTGTTTTCTCTCGCTATTTTCTGTATTTTCGACTTGATAACTGAGTTGAGTCGCCCGTCTTCAGGTAAATTTACAGTGGCCCGCAGCTGGTTGAAGAAGCACTCGGTACACGGTACTCGGTACTCTATAAAGACTTTACTAACTTTTGCTTTTGAAGGATTCCATGTATAAAATCGAAGTCTCTATAAGAATTAGAAATCACTCAAAAGTTTCATTTGTTCTCCATTCAACTAAAGGAAATGATAACGGGAAAAGGATTCGATTATCCACTTTTGACAGTTATTAAAGATGAATACAATTACAATTACAGGACCAGTTGCAATATGGACAACTTTACGACGCTATAATATCGATATTTTCACTTAAAGTAAGTGTATTCAAGTTTTGATTTGACCCTATTGAAATTTGATTGCTTTTTTAGCCACTATCTCGTTTGCTTACTTTTGCTACCAGTTCCCCCTCTCTATTTTTTTGTTTTTTGGCAACTCTCATTGCACTTTTCTGCTGCACGCTTTGATTATTTTATTGCCTGACGAGCCACACCCACTTGGGCAAACTTCATTTGGAATTAAAACTTTTTCGTTTTTCCTGTCCCAGTCTCAGTCTCGGTCTCACAGTCGAAAAAGAGAGATGTCCGAGTGAGGCAGAGCAGGATGGCCAAAACGCATTCTTGATTATGTTTTCCAACTGGCTCATCAACTGGCCAACAAAACTTTGTAATTATATCGAATGGGCGATTCATGGTGGTAAAGAAGAAATCGGTAGCAGGATGAATTATTTGAGGAGTAGAATGCGGCATTTGGGTGCGGCATTTAAATGGAATACCAAAAATCAATCAATTTTCGTATGCTTTAGGAAATATTTTTGCATGGCATTTCAATTAAATTTCGTTTTGAGCATCACACACACACACGTCCACAGCCCCCAAAGCTAGTGTGTACACACACACACACACACACACACATTAATAGGTAAGTGATGCAGAGACAGAGATAGAGATACGAACAATGCGATTTGCTGTATTGTATTGTATGTTGCCCAAGTAAATAATCATCATGCTAAAACATTTGTGACACAATCCACTGAAATGGAAGCAAAAGCCTGAACGTAAACCATTCTCCCCAGTTGCCCATAGTTTTCGAGCCAATACACATTTGCATCTTAAGTAGCAAATTGACAAGGCTTGAATAAGATTCTGAATGCCCAATCTAATACCTCGAATCCCCATTTCCACACCACATGGGAAATGATCTTCATTATTATCACCTTTACTTGCTTATGCTTAGTCTATAGTAATTACAAATATCTATACGTTTATTTGCCAAAAAATTTTCTTCCTGCACTAAATGGTTATATCTTTTAAATAAATCGTAAATTATAAACCATAACTTTTAAATAGAAACTATTTCAGAGGGACAAACTTTTTGCTTATGAAATGATTACTCACAGAAACAAAGGTAAAGGTAAAATTGAAAAAAAAAAACTTTAACCGACCAATAACCTTGTTTTAAAGAATTATATAAGCGTTGTTTTGGTCTTCCTTTGTTTCTTTCAGATTTAGTTTAAACAATTAATGTCATGACTTTATACTTATATAAGCATTGGCATTGACCTCCTTCGATAGCACAAACATGTTTCACTTTTTGTTTTGCCAATAAGGGATAGCCAATTGAACCTTAAAACGAAATGGTTAGGAAAGTGCGTCATAAATCGCATAGAAGTATATGAGCTACCAGGACGTTACACATTCATGGTCATATTCGCATTCAAATTACAATTCGTTATGGAAATGGTCAGCAGTCGAAGCAAAATTTTACCTTTCAGAAGTCATAAAACGTATTGTCATTGATATTAAAGCACATCAAACCTTAACCTAAACCCAAACAGAAACTAAAAAAATATATATAAAAGAAAAAAAAAACAAAACAGGTGTCGAGACGGAAGCGATCATAAAATAAACTTGACCATACGGAAAAGTCTTGCATAATAAATGCTAATAAAGCTTTACGATGATAGCCAGGGCCGAAAAGGTGCACTGCCCAACTAACCCCCTCCCCCACTACCGAATGTAGTTGGCAAAGAACGACACTCACTCACAAAACACATGAATATATGTAGGGGGAAAGGAGGGACGACATCAAAATGTTAAACAACACGAAATTCCATTAAGGGAATGGATTCCCATTCATAACTGTCGTTTCTCTCTCTGTGTGTGTGTGTTTGTGTCTGTGTGTGTGTGTGTGTGTCTGTGTGTGTATGTGCGTGTCTGTCCGTGTGTATTTCGTGGGTGAGTGTGTTTTTATACTCTTCACAAAACTGTAGTCTTCACTGAGTGTTGCCCCGATTGTTAGTTTATGAAATTGTCTGTGTGTGTGTGTGTGCGTATGTGTAAGGATATCGATCTGGCAACATTTTATAGGTCAATGTGATTTTCAAAATAAAAAATTCTACAACATAAGGCTTTTACCTTTTGCTCTTCAATAATTGTCCCTAGGTGAAATCCATTTCCAGTTGAAACTTTCAAAAGGTGCAATCGATCTTCATGTCGATAAATAACAAGATACGAGTATAATCGAATCAATATGAGTGAACTATAATGCATGCAAAGGAAGTTTGGTATGTGTTTTAAATGCTGGTCTATGGGAATAGTGTATAATATTTGTCGATTAATTCGATTGATCGATAGAACGGATCAAATAAAAATAAATCAATAAAACAGATCTATAGAATCAAGTAATCAATATTTCCTAGATATTTTAGTACAGGGTATTTTGAACTTAATGAAAATTGTAGTTTACTCATACATATTTGTTGCTGTTATGTGCATGTATGTGTGTGTAAACACAATGTGCACCATGCCGCACAGCTGTGTGTGTGTGTTTACTTTTTGTGGCATCGCATAAAGGTGACCAGACTCCGTGATATGTCATTTATTTTCAGCGCTGGGCGCGGCAACCCTGCCATTTGTAAACTCAACCGGAAAATTGCTTTTCTCAACGCGTATAGCTTGCAGGTTGGTGTTTCCCCCCGGCCAGTTTTATCGTGGCCCAGCCATAGGGGAAAGCCGTAGGTCTCATCGCCCCTAATGGCCATGCAAAAAAAAATATATATGTATATAAATAAACAAAAAATATCAACAAATATTCCAAAAACAAAAAAATGCTCAATTAAATTTTGCTAAAAGTTAGTGTTTTTTGGCCTTCACTTTAATTGTTTACTTGAACATTATTCCATCAGACATGGGTGAGGTGATGCATTGGCTAGTGGGCGGTATGGCTGGCTGGCACGGCTACGTGATCGTCGAGACGAGCTCATAACTCATATTAAGTCTGAGCGGAACACTTTATGCCCTACCATGTCCTGGACCTGGCGCCGTCTTCTATGTCCTTGCTACGTGCCAACTGTCAAAAAGCTGGCAAAACAGCAAGTCAATAAATAAAACATACATACATATTGATGCCGACATTCTATGGGAGAGTCGAAGTCGGCATCTCAACTTAAAGTTATGCCCCGGGTCAGAAACACGACCCACGAATAGTGAACTGCACAAAAACTTTGTTCTAACAGATGCCATCGCATTGAATTCCACATGACTTTGTTATGAATACATTTTCATTCAAAACTTTTACCCCAAATAGCATGAATTCCAAGGTATTCGAAAGCTTTCGACTTTTATTGGAATTTACAACCGCCTCTTTTTTGAAATTTAAATAGGTTCTTAAGAAAACACTGAAGAAATTATTTGAATTAAATTAATAATTAGTTGATTCAAAAAATTAAATAGTGCCAAGTGTTCAGACTGTATACTTGTCGTATACGTCATTCGCGTTACGTATACGACAAGTGGCACATCGACAAAACATTCTCGACAAAGAAGCCACATAAAAAATCTCAACGAAGTTAACAATCTTGTTATATAAATAAGATTTACCATCTTCGTTGGCTTTTAGTCAAGTCAAATCCAAGACATGCTAGAATTTAAATTTCTTTGAGAGGCTTTTCTTTTAAAATTCATATTGGATCTGTATTTACATTCTGCTCCCAAGAAAAGGTTTTTAATTGGCAGCAAATAATCCAAAAAATTCCAATTGAAAATGTGATAACCGATAGCAAATAAAAGCTTCTTTTCTTTGACTACAGATCCCAACTGTTTGGCCCATTGAATAACTTTCAATTTCATCAGATCTGCCATAATAATACATATGATATATGAATGTATGAACATCCATGTCGCATATGTATAAATTTTACTTATTTGCCAATCGAGAAGAAATCAATATTGAAGACATAGCGGGACAATGCGACAATTCGTCAGTTCAATTTGTCCCTCATCGCGCACATCAATTACCACCTGCCAATGTCAATTTCGGTTTACCGGTTTCAATTTCGGCAATTGCCAAGTGTTTTCACGTTGGCGTTGGCGTTGACGTTCAAAAGAAAAAAAAAAAATGTTAATCAAACAAACAATTTGGTAATAGTTTATGTTGTCTTTTGTTATTGTGTTTCGGATTAACTCAACTAAATTTACCGACCAATGTATAAATCTGAACGTGAGTGTGTGTGTATGTTTGGTTGTTTGTAACCACAGAAAAATACCCAGAAAATAAAATAAAAACAAAAAAAAAATAAATCGAAAAACCTCAGTGACCTTGGCATCATCGTGTCGAGTCACAAAGGTTGAAACTGATGTTGTCGCTTCGTCGTTTTGTTTTTTTTTTTTTTCATTTGCTATGTTGAAAGTCAAGGGCAAATTTTTGGCGTGGCTTGTGGCTTTTTATTCATTTGATTTTCATTTTTTTTTCTTGTCTTTTTTATTTTGATTGCCCCCTTTTTTTTGGTTTTTCTGTTGTTGTTTTGTAATTTGATTAGTTTCAGAGATGGGGAAGCTTCATTTAAATATGAAATGTTTGTGAACTAATTCGGCGAACGTTAATTTCAATTATTGAATTTCAATAGTTGCATTTCAATAGAGAAAACATTGATGGTTTTTTCATAATGCATTTTTGTTCTTTTGCTTTGAATACCTTTTGGTGTGCAATTGAGCGTTAATTGACTAGCTTTTTGGGTTTTAATTAATAATAATAAATATTGTGACTGTTTTTTTCGCAATTTATTCGTGCTAAAGCTAAATCAACATTTACCAAGTTATTGTATTAAAGCAACTCATGTAAATATATACATATATGAGTATAGACTAACTAACAAATAATGCAAAACTCATTAGTGTAACGAGGGGTGAGGCCAGAACCGGACTAAAAAAAGCTACGGGCAAAAATTTTATTTACAAATTTCGAAAAACTCTTAGATTTAATGCCAAATAATATCTCATTAATGCTACGAAATTTTGATTTTCAATTGAATTTTTAAGTGTGGCAAAAGAGAAGCGGGCCACAGGACAGCAAAATATTCTCATTAACCTTAATTTCACGAAGCTCTAATTTAGTCTTTATTTTCATGTTAGCATAATGTCTTTTAATCTGCATTCAAATCTTCGGGACTAACTGTTTTGCCAATCGTCACTTAATCCGCCACTGGCCGAGGGTTAATGGAAATGTTTATGAATTAACATTTATCTCCTGTTGTATTGTATAATTGAAGTGAAGTATTGAGGCTTTTGCATAAGCATTCACTAAAACACATTATCAATTGTAAGTAATTTCTCTTCAACAAAATTCAACAAATTATTAAATCAATTTGATTTCTGCAGTAGACTGAATCTGTTCATAGGCAAATAGGGCTTTAGAATTGAAGTATTTTGCTCAATTTTTAAAAATGATGCTTAAGACAAACTGAAAATAATTCTTTATATATGTATGTATAAATTAATTTAGGAAAAGTTGTAGAAATCCATGAATTTGATCATAAACGGATCTAAAAATAGTAAGAATATAAATAAAGATTCGAAGTATCGTTATTTAGGCGAATGTTCAGACCATTTAGCCTTCCTCCCTAGATCTGTGTATGCATTTTATCAATTACATTCGGTATTAGTAGTTGAAAACTAAAACTGAAGCGCCTGCAACAGAATATTTACCTAAAAGAGCACTTATTTAATTAAATAATCAAAGCATTTTATAAGATTGCATCACAAAATTGAACTTTTCTTTTTGCATGACTTACAAAATGCACATGCGAACGAGTAGGTATATATGTACATATGTATACATATGAATGTATCTTTTAAATACATATGTTTGTATGTATGTGTGTACATATGTACCACAGCATGTTAATTTTATTTTATTGGTTTCTTGTTTTCTGTTTGCGTTGCATAATCAACTTATGGCAGGCAGCGGTTACTTGCAGCACGCTGCATTGTGTGCCATTCAGGCGGTTAGTCAGTCAGTCAGTTAGCCAGCATCTCGTTGAGTATTTGTACTGAAGGCGAACGCGTCAATTCACTGGCCGCGAGGCAAGTGAAGCCTGGCAATTGGGTCAAAATTGTTTACACGCCGCTGCGCATGCGCCTCGAAATATGCGAGAAAACACACAGAATTGATCCTATGAAGCACTTTTAATACCCAGTAATGATATATCGACATATACTCTGGATTAGCTGCGAATACTTTGCGATTACGAGATTTTATTCCTTAGAATAAATACCAAAGTTACCCTATAAACCACGTTTAGAGAGCTCAAGAGCTCAGTTTTATTTCTCAATATCTATTCGATGTTATTCGATTTAGATATACCCACTAACTGAATGGAGTTGGAGGGTATGGAAACTGGCGCAAAACTGATTTGGAATTCAAAACGAATCTCAACAATCATTTCTTATCTTTGAATTTGTAACTTTTTCAAGGCCATTGAAGGTTTCATTTTGTGTTTGCCTTTTTATTTGTTGTTGGTGTTAAGCATTTTCTTTTTTTTCACTTTTCTTCGATTCAATTCGAAATTTCACACATTTGTAAAACTTGGTTGTTTTTCTTATAAACTTTTCTTTCTTTTTTTTTATTTTTTTATTTTGCATAACATAAAAGCAATTTGTGGCGAAGGGTTAATGCTTAAACCTCTTGCCAAACACACACACACACACACAAATTGCAAACCCAAAAAAAAAGGCAGAAAAAATAATAATTACAATCATAAAAAACTACGCAAAAATATTACAAACAATAGTTTTAATATTTGTTGAATGTTTTTTTATTTTTTCTTTATTATTTGTCTGTTCATATGTAATTCAACTCACTCGCTTTCTAATCAATTAGTGAAGCAATTCAAGAAAAAATTAAAAAAAAAAACCCGAAATTCGATATTGAAAATGAAATTTGCCGTTAAGCGCCAAAATTTGGTTTTCTTTAGTTTTGTTTTTTGGTTACTTGTTTTTGGCGCACACGAAAGAGAACTAAACGTCGGCCAAATTGTTTAAACTTTATGCAGCCACAAAAAGCGAAAAAAAACTGAAATAATGAAAAAATGGAAATATATATGTGATACGAAAAACTGACGTCGACGGCGACGTCGACGTAGACGGTGGCGAAGTCAACATCGAGGCGAACCGGACCCGACTTGCTCTTGGGCACAGTGGCTCAAAGTGGCCATAACAGGTATTTCGATCTAGAGAATTTACTTACAATTAGTGCTGTAATTAAGAAATAAATAAATATTTAAAAATTCCGATTCGATATGAGCAGGCGCTAGCAGAATTAGCCATGTTATGTAACTACATAAATGCTAAAACTAGTTGGGAATTACAATTTTAATTTCATAAATATGGCCTCTTTGACATATGCACAATTTCAACTAAAACTGTTTATCTTCTGCATCTAAATCACTTAGTTATTGAATTTAATGTTAAAAAGTTTCAAAAAGCGTCGCTCCCATTAGACATTATGTGATCTATATTATTTAAATTCTTTTATTTAAGTACTGTCAAGCTTTGTTTAAATCATAAATATTCATTAA